>CM028132.1:344542500-345760000 GCA_016271365.2 Neoceratodus forsteri | reverse complement strand
CCAACCTGGATTCTGTGACTTCCACTCAGGACTAGAAAGGGCAGATTGGAGGGTTGGTGAGATTGAAGACACAAACTTTCAGGATCCAATAGGAAGGCGGACTGCCACGTTTATTTGAAAATAAAAATAAACTGATACAATAAAATTTAAACTTTTTTGTCAACAATATAAACTTGAAAGGCGTAATCGAAACAAAGCTTAATTGAGCAAAATAAAAAGAACTGTTCTCTCCAGAAAATAGCTAGAGTGCTAAACCATGTGGTAAGCACCACTATCCAGCACACACTGACCCTCTACTGCTGAATCCCCAGCTTTTATCTAGCTGCCTGTGATTCGGCTCCTCCCACATTCACCCAAAGTTTATTTTCCATTTCATTCATTATTTTTATTCATTTTGCAAAATAATGTGCAAATATCATTATGTGACATAATCACATCTCAAGTACATGAAATACCATTAAATTAGTTTTTCTACTCCTCATTTGCTAGAGGCTTCTCTCACTGTCCAACCTGTATAAATTAATAGGATAAACAGCAAGCCTGCTCCTAAGGGGACAGTGTGTAGAGGGCTCCAGAACGAATAGTAAAAAAATGAGGCAGGCGTTGCACAAGCAACGTAACATTCGAAACCTGCAGCGACCGCAAAAACAATACTACAAACGCTGTTGTTCTCCAAACATTATTATGGTAACTACACTTTCTTTAACTTAGCCTTGCCTCTTCAATACAGTGCATAACTTTCAGTTTGCACAGGCTTTGGAAATGTTTGTTTGCCGAGTAGCATTTCGCTGTGCAGCTATCTACTGTACAGGCTGCAGGACCAATGGCTGTAATGCGAAAAATACAAACATACAGAACAATTTCATCTCTAACATTTTTATCATATAGTTAACGTATTTCTGCTTTACAATGCGACATTTACTGTTAAAAGCATGAAACGGGATGTGTAAAAGCAGTCTGCAAGCAAGCCAGCGTTGCATTACATTTCGACTGCATTTGCTTACGGGGCAACGGTCAAACATATTCAGTTGCATAAGGTTAGACTGGGCTGTATTTGTGTTTAGCAACCTACTAATTCATGATTTTGACATGCATTTAAAGGATGTATCATATTTTTCTATGAAATATGAGAATAAATGGGAAATAGAAGTTTCAAACTCTGTACCCGTGGAAGCAGATTATTTAAAGGAATAGGCTGCCAACCTGCAGTACATAAGTCTGTTAAAGAACATACAAAATAGAAAAATACAGTGGGAAAACTGCTGTTGTGTAACAGACTGAGAGTAAAAGATTCAAGAAGCAATAGAAACAGAATACAGTAGGTACAGAGTAAAGACCTATTCCATATGACAACAGAAACAGAAAAAAACTTTTCTGTTTCGTCCCTTTCCATCACAGCTAGCTAGGCAGCATAGGCGGTCTCTGGCTTAGTGCCCCGAAGACACTTTCTTGGTCAAGGTCCCAAAAATAGCAGCAGGGTAGGGGAAGTGGTGCCCTTCCGGCAGCAGCCGCAGGTTCCTCCTCCAAAGCTTCCAGTGACTGGGTGGGATGTATACTTTCTGCCAGTCCCTGCCCAGCTCTTCGGAGTCTGCTTCACCACTTCTGGCAAAATTGGCCCATAATTACCTCTGACAAGTGGGTCCTAGAAGTGATGGGCAGAGGGTTGCCTTTCGATTTTGAGGCTCTCCCACCTTACTGATTCCCTTTCGCCAGCGGAGTTTGTTGCAGGACTTGTCGTCTGCCCTCAGGGAGGACGTTGCTTAGTTCCTCAAAAGGAGCCATAGCCCATGTCCCAGTCTCCATGGCAGGCCGCTTCCTGGTCCCGAAATAGACTGGGAGCTGGTTTCCCATAATGAATCTTCACAGTCAGAACCCATTTCTCAGGAAGCACAAATTCAGGATGGTTACACTTAGTAAATTATTTCATCTTTGGAGCAGAATGTGGTTTTACTCCCTGAATCTCTAGAACGGGTTCTTCCACCTTTCCGTCCATCTGTCCCACTGGCGGTACCTCTGGTTCCATGTAGGAGGGGTTGTCTTATCAGTTCCAGATCATGTCCTTTGGCCTCTTCTTTGTGCCCAGGTCTTCACCAACTGCATTGCAGTGGTGGCGGCCTTCCTGCAGTGCCCAGGGGGTCACGATGTACACTTCCTGGATGACTGACAGATAACTAGGCTGTCCATTGGAGCAGTCCAGGAATCTGGCCCTCCAGACCTGCAGAGACTTGGGCCTTCTGGTGAACCTGTCCAACTCTAAACTGATCCCCTCGAATGTGATTCAGTTCAATGGGGCAGTGCTAGACTCCTGCAGGCAAAGGCCTGCCTCCCTGCAGACCAAGCATTGGATATTTCCTCCTTTGCCTGCTTATTTCAGGTTGGGCATTTGTGCCGTGCTGGGAACTTCTTGCAGTTGCTGGGGTATGTGGCATCCTGCATTAGCAAGGCCTTGACCACTTGAACCTGCTGCTGTGTGAACCACCACCACTTTGGAATTTGTTGCTGGTTCTGTCAGTGCTCATGGGCAAGCCTTTTGAGCCTATGCACAGGTGTAAGATGTCGCACCTCCCATGGAAAACTCTTCTGTCGGAGGAGATGGCCACCAAGAAGGCAATCGGTGAGCTCCAGACTACAGGCTTCACACTTTGGGCCTGCTGTGGGTGCTCTCCTGTTACAGGGAGCAAACGGTTGGCATTAGGGGTGAGGGTCGCCAGCTTTTTGAACCATATTCTGAAGCCACATCTGACAGACCAGCAGTAGAAGACGAGTGGCAGATTGTCTCATGCATCGACCGCTGCTGTAAGTTGACTGGTAAGGAGCCTCTGGTAAGGCTCAGGGCTCATTCCACCAGCCATAAAACTGCCACTGTGGCTACTTCCAGGGATATTCCCATACATGAGATCTGTAAACAGCTACCAGGAAGTCTGCACACACCTTCATCTCCCATAACATCGATATTGAGTCATGCTGAAATGCTGCTTCTGGGGCGTCCGTTTTCCAGTCTCTGCCAGATAGGGATGTGTGCCCTGCCTCCACCCCTGTCTCGCAGGGAACTGCTGGAAGTCTGCCAGTAATGTGGATAAGTGAACTATATCCACATTCATAAAAAAGAGGGTTACTCGCATGTAACCGTAGATCTTCCACGGAGTGGTCTCTTGCAGCAGGTATATACACTTGGGTCATCGCCAGAGGTAGTAGCAATTCTAGGGGGTGAGAGTAGGAAGAAGTAGGCTGCTGGTTAACTAGGATCTGCAGCTTATCCAATAAGTAGGGAAATGGGCAGACTGGGTGGGCCAAGCGGTCCTTATCTGCCGTCAAAATCTGTTTCTCTGTTTCTAGCTGTGGTGCAGAGCAGCTCTTCTAGCAGTGTTTTCAAGGGGCCACCCACACATGACATCACCTTCCTGTTTCCTATATAAGTGTGGGTGGTCCCTGGTATCCTCTGTTCATTTTTCCGCTGTCTTCAGCACACAGCAGCTAGAGCAACTTAGTAGCAGTCATCGATAATTATAGCTTAGAAGCAGATTTTTTTTTCTGTTTCACTTTTTTGCATCGACGAGTGTCCAAAGCATCTACAAGCAAGACAGCGCTATTTCATTCCTGTCATTGTGGTAGGAAAATCTACCATTTTGACAACCACACCACTTGTGTAAGGTGTCTGGGATCCACATGACACCATTTCCTACATACATTGTCAGGATTTTAACCACGCAACCCATCGTCAATGGCTGCAGGAAACTGAAAACTATTTAATGGAGCAGAAATTCTCTGTTGGAGAATCGGGGGAGGGGCTCGTTCAAAGCTCCCCATCCACTGATTCCTCAAGCGGCAAAAAAAACAAGCCCTCCTCCACCTCTGTGCCCTGGCGTCGGCGGCCACAGTCACAAGTGCCCCACCGTCGACTGTGTTCACACACTTGCCTCTTCGTCAACAGGGGTTTTCACCCTCTTGATGACGGCACTTTCCAGCACTCTTATGGTAGTCTGTGAACCCTTTGTGGGTTCAGTCAACAGGGGCTCCTCTTCTGTCGATGGTGACTTCATTTCAACATTCTACTCTAGTTTCTGCAGTGGCTCCATCGATGAAGGGTCGCATTCCAGTGGGGAATCCTACTGCATTTGCCATGCATTCTGCCCCTCCACCACCACAGATGTATTTTTATAGGGGCCAGGCAGACAGCGAGCCCAGGGTCCCCATCCATCACCCAGGTGCAAAACCTGCTCAGACTACACTGCCAGTCCCCTTTGTTCCCCACCTCCCCCTCCCTCCATGAACGCTGTCTCATGTAGTTCAGCAGGTTTTGCATACTCGGCCCTCCTATCCAGGGCAGCAGTCACCCATCCTGTTCCCCTACTCCTCCGCCTAAACGTTTCCAGGGTGGCAGAGACACTTCACCACCCTGGTCACCTACCTCGTACATGGATAACTACCTATTGGACAAGGCTGAATTTCTGGCAGATTTTACCGGAGATCCAGAGGGGGAGGAATTTCAGGATCTGGACTTAAAGTCCCAGTCCCCTCTTTCAGATATTTCTTCCTTAAATGAGAATTTATCCCACCAGGTGGCTGCCTCTCCTCTCGCTGACCCATCCTTCCATGAGATGATGGTCCAAATCCAAAAAGTCATAGGATTCTCCAATACCGAATATGACAAACAACGTAAGGATATGGCAGACTACCTAGAACTACCAGAGGAACCAGTCCTAGTGGTACCCCCACTTATACAAACCTACCAAAATGCTATGCTTGCAGCCTGGAATCGGCCTTCTACTGTTGCGGCTATTCCCCGCAAGGTGGATCGCCTCTACCAGGCTCCTCTGGATCACCCTCTTCTGTCCATTACTCCTGAAGCAGATTCAGTAGTGATTACTGCTGCTCATGATCGTACTAAATGACTGAAACACATGAACTCCTTGCCTCCTGATAAAGATTCCCGTAGGATAGACTCTCGCGGGGGGGGGGGGATGTTCCAAGCAGGTACCATAAATCTCAGAATCCTAAATTTTATATGCGAAATAGTCAAATACCAGTGTACATTCTGGTCCTCCTACCATAGAATTGGTCAGTAAACTCCCTTCTTTGCAGGAAAGGGAACAATTACTGGCTACAATATCTACTGGCAATTCCATCTCCTGACACTTATTTCGTGATATAATGCGGTCGATACTTTGGCCCGCATGTCGGCAACCAACATTACCTTGCGTCGCCATGCTTGGCTTTGCGTTTCAGGCTTTACACCAGATGCACAGCATAAAGTGGTTAATGCCCCCTTTAATGGGTCTAAACCTTTCGGCCTAGGTACCCAAACACTAATAGATGATCTCCAGTCTTCAGGATGGACACTACGTACGGCACATGGCATGTACCATACAACCCAGCCATCGTAGCGTCCTCAATCCTCCTTTTATTCTAAGAGGTGGAAAATACAGAGGCTGATTCAGAGGTTGTTCCCAGCCTTCCAGAGCCAACACTTCTGCTGCCAAGGGCTCCTGCTCCCACCCTCCTGGTGGGGCTGGTCAGCCCACTTCCCAGTGACCAACTGGGGCTCTGTCCATGCTTCCTTGACCAGGCCTCAAAAGCCATGGGTGGTCTTTTGCCCTCTATTTAGAGGCCTGGTGAACTATCACATCAGACGAGTGGGTACTTCAGATCATTCAGAGGGGCCCCACACTGACTTATTTTCCTGTCTCCACCTCCCCTCCCGCTCTGTCCACTATCCACCCAACCACATTCCTATCCTCCAGGAGGAGCTACAGGCTTTTCTGATGAAGAAACCTAGAAGTTGACTGCAGATAAGGACTGCAAGGCCCATCTAGTCTGTCCATTCCTTTTTCTACCTTATGAATGTGCCATAGGCCTTTACTCTGTCAATGGCCTAACTAGTCATACTCCCCTGTATTGCTCCCTTGTGCCTATCCCATGCCTGTTTGAAGCCCTGCACTGTATTCATATCCACCACTTCCTGAGGTAGGTCGTTCCATGCATCCACCACCCTTTCTGTGAAAAAGAATGTCCTCATATTACCCCTTAATCGGCTTCCCTCTAATCTCATGCTGTGTCCTCTTGTCCTGCTATTTTTCTTGTATTGAAACATGTTACTCTTTCACCTTGTTAATGCCCTTAAGATGTTTGAGTGTTTCAATCATATCACCTTTCTCCCTCCTTTGCTCAAGGGTAAACATATTGAGCTCAGTTAATCTGTCCTCATATATTTTCTGATGCAGTCCCTGCACCATTTTGGTTGCCCTTCTCTGGACTGCCTCCCTTGTGAAGGTGTTGCCTCCAGTACTGCATGCAGTGCTCCAGATGGGGCCTAACCAGTGTCTTGTAAAGAGGGGATTATTATCTCCCTCTTACGACTTGTGATACCCCTACTAATACTCCCTAACATCCCTCTAGCCTTACCTACTGCTTTAGTGGTCTGCTTGGATGATTTCGGGTCATCTGTGATGATGATGCCCAAGCCTCTTTCTTCCCTTGTGACTGCCAGCAACTCCCTCACAACCTATAGGTGGCTTCAGGGTTTCTCTTCCCTATGTGCATGATCTTGCACTTCTTTGCGTTAAACCCCAGTTGCCACTCTTCCGACCATCTTGCTAGTGTATCCAAATCTCTTCTCATTCTGCCCACCCCATATGGATCATCTACTCTGTTGCAGATCTTGGTGTAATCTGCAAGCAGACAAACCTTACCCTTCAGTCCTCTGCAATGTCACTGGTGAAGATATTGAAGAGGACTGGCCCCAGGACTGATCTCTGAGGCACCCCACTTGTGACTTGAATCTCTTCTGACTGAATACAGTTTACCACCACTCTGTTTTCTGCCAGTCAACCAGTTTGCCACCCAGTTGACCAACTTCTGACCCACCCTGAGCCTACCCAGCTTGTTAATCAGTCTTCTATGTGGAACAGTATAGAAAGCTTTGAAGTCCAAGGTAGGCGACATCAACTGCTCCCCCTTGGTCCACCACTCTGGTTACCCAGTCAAAAAAATCTGAGATTAGTTTGACAGGCCCTTCCTTTTTGTAAACCCATGCTGTCTTGGATCCTGTGCTTCTAAGGATTCCAAGTGTTGCACTATCCTGTCCTTTAGGAGTGCCTGCATAATCTTGCCCACTACTGAGGTAAGACTGACTGACTGGTCTGTAATTCCCTGCCTCTTCCTTGCTACCACTCTTGTGGAGCGGGATCACATGAGCCTTTCTCCAGTCTTCTGGGACCTCTCCTTGCTCAGAGACTCACTAAACCCGTTCTGCTAATGGCTCTGGATTTCACCCATAGCTCCTTTAGTACCTGGGATGTGTGCCATCCAGGTCCCATTGGGTGGTCCACCTTGAGCTCTTGTAGACCCTTTCTTTTGTGAAGGACTGTGCACATTCTCCCGTGTCCATGGTGCTGAGCTGTGGCCCCGGCCCCACCTTCTAGGTAAATACTGAGCAGATCTATCTATTTACGATAGATGCCTTTCCATGGTCCTCCTCCTCCCCCCCTTATCCCCTTTGATCTTAGCAATACCCCCCTCTGAACTTTCTCCTTTCACTAATGTCTATAGAAAGTCTTGTCCCCTTTTACTGTCCATGCTAGTGTTTCCTCGGTTTGGGCCTTTGCCTGCCTTACTGCCTTCCCTTAGGAAAGTTTGGTATGCCTCCCTATCTTCGTCCCGCTGCGTTCCCTTATATATCCTGAAGGCCAGCCTTTTGGCTCTGACCCTTTCTGCTACTGTTTTTGAGAACCAAAGTGGTTTCCTTCTTTTGCACTTCCTTTTCTCTCTAACACAGTGGGATGTTGCTTCAGGTATTGCATCCTTAATGCTTTCCCACTTTGCCTGAACCCCTCTCACATGTATTTCTTCTTGCCAGGGCTAGCTTAACTCTGTTGGCCATCTTATCAAAGTCTGCTCCTCTTCAAGTCCCATATTATTGCCTTGGAATGAGATGATTTAGTTCTAGTGGCCAAATTGAACCATACCATGTTATGGTCACTGGCCCCCAGGTGACCTTCTACCTGGAGATCTGTGATCCTTTCCCTGTTGGTCAGTACTAGATCTAGGATAGCCCTGTCTCTTGTGGGTGGTTGTACCAGTTGTTTGAGGCCCTCCCCATGCATGGAATCCACTGTCTAGTTCTGGCAGATGTTCCTGCTGGTATTGACCAATCTGTATCTGGCATGTTGAAGTCTCCCATTATCGGAACCTCCCCTTTAGCTGTCATGTTTTGTATATATTGTAACAGTAATGTGTCTATGTCCTCACCTTGGTCTGGAGGCTTGTAGACAACCCCAGTTCATATGGCTGTCCCATTTCCTGTTTCCAGAGTGACCCACAGTTCCTTTGGCTCCTTATGTGTATTCTGAATTTCTGTAGCTTCGATATGTTCACTGACATAAAGGGCCACTCCACTCCACTTCCCCTTTTTGCACCTCGGTCTCTTCTGAACTGTTTATCCGGTGACCCCGGCAGAACACCAAAAGGGATTTTAGTCCAGTTTCTCCCTGGTGTCCAAACAAACTGGAGATCTGACAGATACTAGAACTCAGACAATTGAACCTATACATCCAGTACAAAAGATTCCATGTGGTCATCCTAAATTCCATCATGCCAGTGTTGAAACAAGGGGATTGGCTATGTGCCCGTAGATATGAAGGATGCCTACCTACATATCCCCATCCATCCTTCCCACTATAGGTTTCTTCGTTTTCACATGTTGGGACAACACTACCGGTTCTGAGCACTCCTCTTCGGCCTCTCATCTGCCCCAAGAGTGTTTTACCAAGTGCCTAGCAGTAGTGTCAGCAGCCCTACAATGAGACAGGCACTTTGTCTTTCCATGTCTGGACGACTGGCTCATCAAGGCAGGGTCCAAAACCTCTCTGCTTTCTTCCCTACACGCAACCCGAACTCTGTTCCACTCTCTAGGGATTAGTCAGTTGGCCAAAGTCCAATCCGACCCCTAAATAGTCGTTCCAATATAAAGGAGCGGTCCTAGACAGTCTCGGCCAGGGCCTACCTCCCGGCTGACAGACAAGACAAACTTCTGTCTCTGTCTTCTCGGATACAAACCCAGAAAGTAGTCACAGCCAGATATGTTATGTCTCCTAGGACACGTGGCTGTTACCATCCCTACGGCAGCACTTGCCTGTCTTCACATGAGACCAATCCAGTGGATTCTCCAGGACCAGTGGTCTCCAAGAACAGGAAATTTCAGAGACAAAATCAGTCACTCCCACATTGCGGTTCGCCCTACTATGGTGGACCCTCCGAGCCAATCTGTCAAGGTATTCCTTTCCACTGCCCCCCCTACCCAAGCAGACGTTGACCAGGGATGCATCCCGAGAAGAGTGGGGTGCATAGCTGAGTCCTTACAGGACACCAAGCAAGTGGACCAGTTCTACCTTTCCTCTCCACATCAATCTCCTGGAGATGAGGGTGGTTCACTTAGCCCTCCAGGCCTTTCAACCTCACTTGTCTCCAGGGCTGTTGTTGATTCAGAAAACACCTCACTAGTGTTCTACCTCAAACAAGGAGGTCCGGAGTCCCATTCTCTGTGTAGAGACTATTGCAGCCTGGCAAGAGGCCATACAACACCACCTTGTATTGACAGCCATCCATCTACCAGGATGCCACAATCTCCTGGCCAACCTTCTCAGTCACCAGTCGTCCACACACGAATGGACACATCATGAAGTGCTTCACAAAATCATTCATTTGTAGGGGACCCCACAACTGGATCTGTTTGCGTCCCCAGTCAATCGCCATCTCCCCAGATACTATTCCATTATCCTGAGCAAAAAAGGACGGTCTATAGATGCCCTGTCCCAATCATGGACAGGACTGTTTGTATGCTCTCGCCAATGCCCCTCTCCTGCAATGGACCCTACTGAAATTACAACTCTAACCTACCACCATGATTCTCAAAGCCCCTCTATGGCCTCAGCAGGTGTGGTTCCCCCTACTTCAGCAGTTCTCAGTGGAGAAACCAATCCAGTTACCAATGAGACAAGATCTCTTGACTCAGAATCAATGGACCCTTCTACATCCCAACCTGAAGGCACTACACCTTTACACTTGGATCCTGAGGACACTTTTATAGCACGTCTACAAGTGTCCTCCCCTGTTGACAATATTCTACTGGCCTCACGTAAACCAGCGACCAGGGAAATTTATAATGCCAAATGGAAACGCTTTTCCATTTGGGCTGCCTCACGGTCATTGTATTTTTCTTTTTGCCCATTGACGAAAGTGTTGGATTTCCTGGCCTCGATTGCCGAGACAGGATTAAGCTGTCCCTCTATCAGAAAGTCAATTGGTCTCCATTTTGGCCTTCCATGAACCCCTGGATGGCAGATTACTGTATCTAGTTAAAATGTTGAAGAGGAATGTTGCATATTAAGTCACCTATCAGACGACCCACTCCTCCATGGGATCTGTTTTCTAATAGAGGAATTAACTCTTGAACCCTTTGAACCGGCAGCCACTTGACCTCAGTTTTCTTTCCTGGAAAAAACTATTTTTAGTTGCTGTCACTTCAGCTCATAGAAACATAGAATTTGACAGCAGGTGAGGACCGCTTGGCCCACCCAGTCTGCCCATTTCCTTACCTAGTGGATAAGCTGCAGATCCTAGTTAACCAGCAGCCTGCTTCTTCCACCCCACCCCTAGAATTGCCTTATGACTGTCCATACATGTTGCAGATTCCACCACTGTTTTTGACTCCACAACCTCCTCCGGAGCGTTCCATGCATCAACCCTCTCTGTGAAAAAATACTTCCTTAAATTATCTCTGAGCTCGCTTCCCATCTTCAAATTGTGCTCCCTTGTTCTTGCACACCTCTTTTTTGAAAGATGCTACCCTCTTGACTTTGTTGATTCCTTGAGTACTTGAAAGTTTCTATCATGTGCCCCCTCTCCCTCCTTTCCTCGATGCTATACATATTAAGCTCTTTAAGTCTCTCTTCATATGTCTTCCGGTGCAGACCCTGCACCATTTTAGTTGCCCTCCTCTGGACAGCTTCCATCCTGTCTGTCTTTGCGGAGATTGGGTCTCCAGAACTGCACGCAGTACTCCAGATGGGGTCTCACCAGCTGTCTGTACAGAGGGATAATAACTTCCTGTTTTCTACTGGTGATGCCTCTTCCTATGCATCCCAGTATCCCCCAATCCTCCTTGCTGCCCTCTCACATTGCTTGCCCACCTTTAGGTCATCTGATATGACTACCCAGGTCCCTTTCCATTTTGTTGTTAGTATCTCCCCTTCATTGTGTACTCTTCCCTGGGTTTTGTTTCCCAGGTGCATTACCTGCACTTCTTAGCATTGAATCTAAGCTGCCATACATTTGACCATTCCTCTAACCTTGCCAAGTCCCTTCTCATCCTTTCCACCCACCTTGTGCATCAACTCTGTTGCAGATCTTTGTGTCATCTGCAAAGATACATACTTTTCCTTCAGTCCCTCTGCAATGTAACACATAAAGACATTGAAAGAGGACCAGTCCTAATACTGAACCCTGCGGTACCCCACTAGTAACCCCCCTTTCTTCAGAGTGGACTCCATTTACTATTACTCTGTGTCCTATTCTCCAGCCAATTCTTTACCCAGGCTGTCTAACTTGTATATTAATCTTTTATGTGGGACTGTCAAATGCCTTACTAAAGGCTAGGTAGGCCATGTCCACAGCCCCTCCCTGATCTACTACTTTGGTCACCCAGTCAAAGAAATCTATCAGATTTGTCTGGCATGACCTTCCCGCTGTGAATCCATGCTGCCTTGGGTCCTGTGCCCCTCTGGCCTCTAGATACTCGACAATTTTTTCCTTCAGAAGTGATTCCATCATTTTCCCTACCACTGAGGTTAAACTAACAGGTCTGTAGTCTCCTGCTTCTGCCTTGCTCCCACTTTTGTGAAGGGGAATCACATCTGCCCTCCTCCAGTCCTCGGGTACCACCCCATCCTCATGATTTGTTAGAGGGTAGTCAGTGGTGTCACTAGTTCTACCCTTAGTTCTTTTAGAATTCTGGGATGAATCCCATCAGGCCCCATTGATTTGTCCACCTTCAGTTTTAAGAGTTCTTTTAGAACCATTTCTTCTATAAATGGGCTAGTATCAACTTCTGTATCCAGAGTGTTTCTACTGTTTGTTTTAGGTACCTCCCCTCTTCCTTTGTAAATACTGAGCAAAATATTTGTTTAGTATCTCTGCCTTTCTGATCACCCTCTGCCCACCCTCCCTCCCTTTATTAAGCCTCACTCTCCCTCCCTTGGTCTTCCTTCGCTCCCTGATATACCTATAAAAGGTTTTATCCCCCTTCTTAACTGAGTTGGCTATCTTTTCCTCAGTTTGGGTCTTTGCTGTTCTGACTGCCTTCCCAGCTTCCTTTTGCTTTAACTGATACAGCTGTCTGTCCTGCTCCTTCTGTGATTCCTTGTACTTCCTGAATGCTTTCTTTTTCTCTTGAACCTTCACTGCCACTTCCTTTGAGAACCATAGTGGTTTCTTACACCATTTTGTTTTATTTATTTGCTTCACACACAGGCTTGTTACCTCTGTGATGGCAGTTTTTATTATTCCCCATTGTTCTTCCACCCCTCCTTCCTGCCCATTTGCTAGTGCATTCCTTAGGCACTCACCCATTTTGTAAAGTCAGCCCTCCTAAGTCCAGTACTTTTGCCTTTGTATGGCTTGACTCTTTATTGTTGTGTTTATTGCGAACCATACTTTTCGATGGTCGCTAGTTCCCAGATGGCTACCCACTTCTACATCTGTGATCCTCTCCATCTCCATTTGAGAGAACCAGGTCTAAGATTGCTCCCTCTCGAGTGGGCTCCAATACTAGTTGTCTAAGGAATGCCCCTGTAGGGCATCTAGAATAACCCCACTCTTCGAAGTGGCTGCTGCAACTGCACTCCATTTAGCAACTGCATATCCAGTTAGCTCGATGCATTTCCGAGCTTCATGCCCTTGTGTAAAGAACCTTACTTAATTTTTCACAAAGACAGAGTGGCACTTTGTACCAACCCTTCCTTTCTACCTAAGATAGTGTCTGAACACACCTTGAATCAATCCTTGGAGCTACCAGTATATTACCCTGAACACTCCAATCGAGGTGAATATCTCCAACATACTCTAGATGTCCATCGTATATTACAATACTATACTAATCTAACTAAATAGATTGAAAAAAACCTAAAATTTTTGTTACCCTCGCCTCAAGCAGGCAAGGTCTCCCGGTCACTAAACTGACCCTCTCCAATTGGCTAGCCAATTGATCACATTTTGCTATACAATACAACAAGCCATTACCAGAACCTGTCCAAGCCCATTCTACCAGAGCTATAGCCAACACAGCAACCTGCTTTAAAGGGGCCTTTATCACAGATATCTGCAACGCAGCTACCTGGTCCACAGTTCATACTTTCATTAAGCATTACAACTTAGACGTTGCTTCATGCCATAGGATGGCCTTTGGCCCGAGCTGTCCTACAAGGCCTTCTGTCATAATGACCACTCTTCTTGGGTTTACTGCTTGGGATTCATCCCAAGTGTATTACTTGCTGCAAGACACCACTTAGTTGAAGATGATACAGTTACGTACGAACTTAACGTAACAGTAGATCTTTGAGGAATCTCTTGCAGCAGGTACGATCCCATCCTCTGTCCCTCTCCTTTTCTAGGAGAACACATTCTGGTCCAGTGACTTATAGGTTGGGATACGTATGATACCTCGGCTTTCCCCCAGTCCTCGCTTAGCGAGATGAGTCCGACAGGGGAAATGGAGGATACCAGGGACCATCCACACTTGTATAGGAAACAGGAAGGTGATGTCATGTGTGGGTGGCCCCTGGAAAAGACTGCTAGAAGAGCTGCCGTGCACCTCGGTGACCTCTGGTGACGACCCAAGTGTATTGCGTGCTGCAAGAGAGGCTCCTCAGATCTACTGTTACGATAAGTTCTTGCGTAACTGTACATCTTTCTTTGAGAGGGTTCCTTCAGTAAGTCATCACTTATAGGGACTGGTGCCACCTGGCATCGGGCCGCACAGCAGACTTTTCTAGCAATCCCTGATGGGGGACCGCCCATCCGATGTCACATGACAGACGTCAGCATGACTGTATATAGTGGGAGGTCCCCACGCCCGCCCTCCAGTTCTTTCCCGCTGTCGCCTCGTGTCACTCACATTGCAGACTTCCATATGGCGATTGTGAAAGTATCTTGGGTCAGAATTTTCTTTAAACATAAATTCTTGCTTTTTTCCAACTACTACATTGATGTCTTCACTGAAGAAGTGCTTGTCCTGTGGCATGCAGATCCCGCACAGACAGTCACCTCAAGTGCGTCCTCTGTCTAGGCCCAGACCACCCAGTCTCCTCCTGCGCAGAGTGCCAGACCTTCAACCAGGCCACGAAGAAAAGGAGGCAGCAGGCTTTGGAGGCCCATTTCTTGAAAAGCCACTTGGCTTCTCTAGAAAAGATGGACCATTTGAGAGTCCTTGGCAGAGAAGTCCATCAAAGAAGCACAAGAAGTCTAGGGCGCAGGAGCGCTCCATGGACAACACACGGCCCTTGACGAGCAAGGCCCAGCCGCCTCCCAGAAAATCGGACGGTAAGACAGCGGGTCAGTCGGTCATCGGCCCCTCCAACGACCGCACCAACCAATAACTCTACCTCCAGGGACCACACGGCAGCCGGTAAGCTGGCTCCCCAGCCAGTGGAGACCCACCCGGCATCCATCGATAAGTCGGCCAGGGCTCCCTCACCCGCCCCGACACTACCTGCTAAGACATCTGGCTTGACGACAGCAGTTGTTCCCTCCGTTGGGGCCTAACTGTGCCTCACCCGACGTCTGGCGGAACTAGGGGGAGAAAGTCCCTCTTCCTTCGCCTGTGTCCTCCACTTCAACAGTGGGTACCTCCGGCGAAGACAATGGAGAACCCCTTGACGTAGTCGATCCCACGGGGTGAACTCCACGTTCTCCTCTCTGGGTAAAGGGGAAGGAGGCTGCTCCTAAGCCAGTAGGCCTTAAGATGGAGGCCCCTCCTCCGCCTTCGGGCAGGATCCCTGTAGTGCCGATTCCGGCCAACATCCCACCAGAGGACCCTGAAAACCATACTCAGACACCGGATGTCCCAGATGACTGTTCCTCATCTGGGACCTAGCAATCTGCCCCAGCCGTTGGCTCAAACGCCAGATGTCCGGACGACTGTCCTTCAGCCTGGACTGATCGATCGGCCTCAGCCATTGGCCCCAACGCTAGATCCGGTCCTGCCGTCGGGGGGCCCCTTCATCCGGTTCCGACACCGGATCAGGTGGTGCCTGTTCAGTCGGTCCCCCTGACTTGGGCTGTCCAGACGCCGGACCGCCAGCCTATATATACCACGGCGGGTCAGACGTGAGTACCCCCGCCGCCAGACCTGATGACTGGGATTTACTCCAGACCCTGAACTGTTCCTCACTACCCGCATGGGTTCCCTGGGGACCACTACCCAGCTGCGTGCACCCCCCCCCAGACTGGTGTCAATACGGGCAGTTTTACCCTGGGTTCAAGTCCCTACTCTCACTACCAGGGATTCCAGGGCTATCATTACCCACCCCCACCAGTAATGCCGCCTCCTCCGGTTACCCCTTCAAGACCCTAATTTAGTCTTAGTGGCAGGGGGCACAGTCAGAGTTCGTGTCAGACCTGAAGACGAGACTCCCTCTCCCAGGTCCCCGTCCCTGAGCAGTTCTTCCATGACTACTGTACACATCTCAGGGAAGACTCATCAGGATGTTTCACTTCTCAATATCGGTCACCGTCTTGTTGAAGGGGCAGACGACTATGAGGAGGCTGACAATTCTTCGGAGGAGGTCTCTGAGGAACCAGAGGGTCCATCAGGCAGGGTTTCCCTGAAATCACCACCAGAGGACCCTGCCATTTCATACCTTCTGAGGTCCATGAAGGATTTATTTAACTAGGAGTCAGGGGATCAGGACCCCATGAGACAGGCTCGCAGAGCATCTGGACTTAGACTCTGTCTCCGGTCCCCATTCCTCCATGGATTGGACCTCAAGACCTCACCATTACCATCTGGCAGATGCCTCATTCCCTCCTGGCTGTTCCCAAACAAGCGGACAGACTCTACCGGGCACCAAAGGATGCCCCGTTCTTGAAAACGCATCCTGTGGCTGATTCTGTGGTCATTACCGTTGCTCATGACCGCTCCGCAGTACCAAAGCACATGAGCGCCTCTTCCCCGGACAAAGAGTCGATGCAGATGGACCAGTTCGGGAGAAAGATCTCTTCTTTGGCCACATGTGCCCTTCGGTCCCTTAACTATGTGGCCCATATTGTGTCTCATCAAAAAGCTACCTTGGCCAGGTTAAAGGCTCAGGTCCAAGCCATACATCCCTCTGCCTTGAAGGAGGAGCTTGTCCAGGATCTTCGCCACCCCAGGTTCTCATGTAGGCATGCTTTGCGGGCCACATACGACTGTCTATTCTGTGGCATGCACCTTGGCAACTGCCGTTGCCCTTAGACGGCACTCCTTGTTTCGCCTTTCTGGACTTGCTAACGAAGTTCAGTCGACGATTCAAGATGCCCCCTTCTGGGGCTCGGTACTCTTTGGTGGGGACACCAAAGACATTATCATGGACTTGCAGGACAGAGGTGTCGCCTTCAGGTCCATGAGGTCCATGTACCGATTGGTCAACCAACAGCAGCCCTTTTGGAAAAGGACCTGGAGGCAGAGAAAATGAGCCCCAGCATGCCGCCAGGGAAAAGCGTAGGGGCACAGGTACAGCCACCCCTTCTGCCTCCAAGAACCAGAGACAAGCAGGGGTTCTTCCCCCGAACGTCTGGCCACTTCCTGACTTCCCATCCTCATTGCCACCCCAGTCTCTTGATGGGAAGAAGGTGGGGGAAGGTTCGCCCACCATGCGGAGGAGTGGAGGGTGATCACTTCCAACGAATGGGTCCTGCAGCTTGTGTCCGTTGGACACGCAATAGTTTCTAGACTTTCCTCCAGAAACTCCGTCAAAAAGATCTTCCTATTTAAGGAATCAGGCTCTTCTTGTTCGAGAAGAGGTGAACAGTCTCTTTCTCAAGGAAGCCATGGAGCACGTTCCCCTCTGGCAAAGGGGAAAGCGGTTTAACTTCCTTTTTTCCCTGGGTCAAAAAAAGACTGGGGATTTCAGACCCATACTCAACTTAAGGGACTTAAACTAGTTTGTAAAGTACAAGAAATTTCAGATGCTGACTATCCAGAGCCTCCTGCCACTCCTTCTGGAGAGCCATTGGTTGTGCGCTCTGGACACGCAAGATGCTTACCTGCATGTTCCCATGTTCCCCAGCCACTGCCGATTCCTGCGGTTTCTGTTCCAGGGGGAACACTCCCAGTTTCGAGCGCTCCCCTTTGGCCTGTCATCGACGCCCCGGGTGTTTTCCAAGTGCCTGGCAGTGGTTGCAGCCTTCTTATGCCACAAGGCTATTGCAGTTTTCCCTTACGTGGACGACTGGATGATTGCAGCTTCGTCCAGGGACTCTTTTCTAGAGGCTTTCATTCACTTTGGACCTATTTAACAGGCTAGGGATTACTGTCAGTATCCCCAAGTCCTCTATGACCTCTGCCCAGAAACTACAGTTCATTGGGGCAGTTTTGGATACGGTCCAGTGCTGAGCCTTCCTACCTCCAGACAGGGTGGAGACACTGATCTGTCAGGCTTCCAAAGTGGCTTTTTCCAGGAACATCCTGACCTGGGAGGTCCTGCGCCTTCTCTGCCTGATGGCAGCCTCCATCACCACTGTTCCCCCTCGCAAGGCTCCACATGAGTCACTCAGTAGTCCTTGCGCGTGCAGTGGGATCAACTCCTGGTCGACCTGGACCTTCAGTTGCTGGTCTCCTCAGTGGTTCAGAAAGAATTGCTTTGATGGAAGGATCCCTGTAACCTTTCTTTGGGTTTCCCCTTCAGGAGCCCAGCTCCCTCAGCATCCCTCACCACAGGTGCCTCGAATGTGGGATGGGGAGCACCAAGCCAAAGGACTGTGGTCCAGCTTGGAGTCTACTCTGCATATAAACATTCTGGAGATGAGGGCTGTCCTGTATGTCTTACAGGCCTTCCAGACCCTTCTTCCCAAGGGATCACTGCTGGTCCAAACACGCATGTCGGTAGTTTGGTACCTCAACAAATGAGGTACCTGCTCGTACCCCTTGTGCAGGGAAGCGATGCGGGTGTGGAACTGGGTGGTCCAGCACCATCTGGCCCTAGTGGCCGTGCATGTGCCAGGCGTCCTAAACATCCTGGCGGACAGTCTCGGCAGATCTCTGACATGAGCTCATGAGTGGGAATTACATCAGGAAGTGGCGGAATTCATCTTCCTACATCGGGTGCGACCAGAAATCTACCTTTTTGCCTCCGAATTCAATGCAAAACTTCCCATTTTTTGCTCACTCGGTCCAGGGCATGGTGCTTTCTGACATGACACGCTCTCTTGGACAGGGACGTTTTTGTACGCTTTCCCTCCATTTCCCATTCTTCAGAGGGTTCTCTTCAAACAGGGCACGGATGATTCTCATCGCCCCTTTCTGGCCAAGACTGATCTGGTTCCCGCTGCTGCAACGGCTTTCCAGGGAACCACCGGTTCCACTTCCGGTGACTCCTGACCGAGGATCAAGGTCGTCTGGTACATCCGGGGCTCAGGACTCTGCATCTTCATGCATGGCTCCTGCAGACATAGCGATCTCTCGCTTTGGGGTCTCCTCCCGGGTTGCTCAGGTCCTCATTGAGGCTAGAAAACCCTCTACTCATTCTGCTCATGCCATGAAGTGGAAACTGTTTTTCATCTGGGCGACCGCCAAGGGTTGGAACTCCTTCTCATGCTCTGCCCCTCGGGTCATGGAATACCTCCTTCACCTGTCTGACTCTGGTCTTTCATATTCGTCATTGAAGGTTCACCTTTCGGCATATCATGAGCTAGTGGATGGTACACCCGTGGTTCAGTTGGAAGTCTCAAATCCCTTTCTGAAAGGGATTCTCCATCTGAAACCCCCATCCGCAGCCCAACTCCTCCTTGGGATTTGAACTTCGTTTTTGAAAAGCTCACCCTTCCTCCTTTTTTGAGCTGGCTATGAGCTGTGATTTGTGCTTCCTTTCTTGGAAGGTGTTGCTTCTGGTTGCCATCGCGTCAGTCTGGAGGATTTCGGAGATTCACGCTCTGGTTTGCAAGGAGCCCTATCTGATTTTTCCACAAGGACCGGGCAGTTCGGAGAATGAATCCGAAGTTTCTTCCCAGGGTGGTGTCAGATGCCATGCTGAACCAATCGGTAGTGCTTCCTGTATACTCTGTCCCCCTCGAACAGAGGTGAGGCACGGCACTCCTCCATACCATGGCCATATATCCGATTCTCCGTTGTTACACTCACTGGACTAAAGAATTCCATGGATGTGATCAGCTTTTGGTTTCCTTTGCCCCCAGATCGAAGGGCAAACCGATTTCTAAGCAGAGCCTTTCCAAATGGTTGGGCAACTGCATTAGGTATTGTTACCAGAAGTATGAAAAACCTCTGCCAGGTACCATCAGAGGTCATTCTACTAGGGGCATGGCTGTTTTTACTACCTTTTTGTGAAATGTCTCTGCGGCTAGTATCTGCCGCAGCCACTAGGAGTCCTGGCCATACCTTTACCAAACACTACAGTCTGGACATTGCTTCTAGACGGAGGACTGGTTTTGGCCTAGCTGTGTTACAGGGCCTTCTGTCTTAGGCTGGGTCCATTCTGGATTCCAGTTTTTCTGTTGGAGTAATTTTTCCTCCTCCCTAGTTTCTCAGTCTGTCTTTGGAGGGACTGCCTGGGACTCTGTTCTATAAATGATGACCTCCTGAAGGAACCCTCCCGAAATAAGATAGTACAGTTGCGTAGGAACTTACTGTAACAGATCTTAGAGAGAGGTTCCTTCAGTAGATCATGATTTTCCCCTCTCCTTCCCCTCATTGTGTTTTACAGGGTCTCCAAATCCTGTTCGCTCCTGCTGTCAGGCCTCTTCCTGGCTCCGGCGGGAGAACTGGAGAGCGGGCGCGGGGACCGCCCACTATATATAGTCACACTGACGTCAGTCATGTGACATCGAATTAGGCGGTCCCCCATCAGGGATTGCTAGAAAAGTCTGCCGTGCGGCCTGACACCAGGTGGCGCCAGTCCCTATAAGTGATCTACTGAAGGAACCTCTCTCGAAGATCTACTGTTACGGTAAGTTCCTGTGTAACTACTTTTTAAGGAGTGTTGCATGGCTTATACCCACATGACCCACCTGACCTCCCATGATAAGTCTCAATGGATCCCTGCTTTCAGCATGCAAGATCTGATGCAACGGGGCAGAGTTGAGGGATACTCCACCTTGGTGGTGGGAGGAGTTTCTCTTGAAGTCTGGCAAATTGGCTCTTAAAGGGAGACTACCAGTAGTGTGGATATGAACTGTGTACCACTCCTAAACCTACAGGTGAGTAACCCTTGTATCTCACTTCGAGATAAAGCTCTTGCAGTAGGTAACACCATTAGGACTATGTAGCCAGGCAACGGCTTCCACCACCCTCTCCCTCCCTGAGCCCAACCTGGTCCAGCCTCTCCTCTCTCTTGGCAACCTCTGAGGTAGTGGCATTGGCCCTAGTGCTCCCTGGCCGGGGGAGGAGGTTTCACGAATCCTAGCCAGGTACTAGGACCCCAAGGAAAAAAATTAGGTAGCAGTCTTAAGGCAGGACGGACGTCACCCATGGTATAAAGGGGTAGTCCCCAGCACCACCTGTTCCCCCACCGTCGACCCGTGCATATCAGCTCCACGGACTCCTCCTGCTTCCAGTTGACCGCCATTTGGCACCTTGTGCAGTTACCATTTTCTCACTAAATTACTAGTTAGTTGCATCTTCCTCTTCAAGGCGAGCAATCGAAGTGCGCGTGCAGCAAGCTGATCCCGGCAAAAGACAGTCATTCAGCTTGCTTGTTTTGCCTAGGCCCTGACCACAAGCCGGACGACTTCCGCACTGCCAAGGCTTTAACAGGAGGACCTGAATCTGCCGCCTGAACACCTTTGAACGCGTATCTCCTTGGACAGCAAGTGGCTGCCATGCAGAAGACCCAGTTGGGACACAGCTAGTCTTCCTCCTCAGCTAAGGACTCTTCCCCCAGAGAGAAGTCAAGCAAGAAGCACCATCAGTACAATGACAGATCCAGATCAGAATACCATCCCAGGTCCCCACACAACTTCCAAGTCCTTGACCTCGGGCGTGAGGTCAGACTGGGGGGGGGGTCCCCAGTCTCCCTGGCTCTCCAGGGTTACTGCTGAGGAAGCCCCCCACCTCTTCTCAGGTGCACAACAGGAAGTCTTCTGGGCTCAGGATTTATGAAGTCCCTGGCTATCCGACCCCACAAGCATGCGCTAGAGTAAATCAGCAGGACAGGCGTACTCTTTGGGTGGCAGGTCGGAACCTGCCATCCGCAAGGCCATGGTCTCCGGGTCGTCTGACAAGGTGACTGAGTCAGACGACACCAGGAACGCAAGCACCAGAAGTAGTATCTCTCGCCTTCCAGATGGTCGTCTGCTGAGGCTTCAGACCAACATCAGGCCTTAACGCCCTCTGACTCCACTATAGAGCCGGACAAGAAGTCCCCATCTAAGCCGCAGTCTGCTCCGCAGGGCCCGAACAAGAATCTGACTACAGACCAGATGTCAGGACCCGACGCTTGCCTCTGGGGTTGCCCAAGACTGGGCACCACTCCCTCTGCCTTTGCCTCCCCCTCGGAAGCCCAATGACCAGGCATCAGAGCACCCGATGCCAGAGGATACCGTCCCACCAGAGCCGCTGTCTGACAAGAACAGACACCAGAGACTGTACCACAAGAGCAGACGCCAGGGGCACCTAACGCCCCAACCCTGGAACCAGCACCCCAGCCAGGCCCTGTCATCCCTTTGGCTGAGGTTGGGGCCCTGTTCAATACCTGGTGGAATACCATTAAAGGGGATCTTTAGCCCAGGCCACCGGAGCCGGCCCCCAACCCCACAGGGACCCTGGCTGTGCCTAGACAGCAGCCTTCCCCCATCTGCCTCTGCCACCCCGATGCCAGCCTGCCAGATGTCTAGGGATGAGGGACATGGGTCACCAGTGCAACACCAGCATGGTCACCAACCATTGTCCAGATCCTCCTCCAGGGCACACCCATATACATCCTCTGAAGGATCCTTTGGAGCCTTCTCCTCCTCTTACGATTCCTCACAGGATGACCTGTCTCTTCCATCCCCAGACTCCCTAAGGGACTCTCAGAGCTCCCATCTAGACGACCCCTCTTTCCTGGATGTAATGAAATGCATCCAGTTCTTAAACCAGAGACTGAAGGGTTAGACCCTGAAAGGTGCCATTTGGCAAAGTTCTTAGGGGCCACTGACCCAGAACCCTTGATTGTCCCACCCTTGGTGGAACCCTTCCAGGACGTTAGAAAAGTAGCCTGGAAGCACCCCTCCATGACCTCAGGAGTCCTAAAAAAGGTTGACTGCTTGTATAGGACACCAAGGGGAGAACCACACTTGAGCGAGCAGCCCAAGGTGGACTCTGTGATCCTCACGGCTGCTCATGGGAGAACCCAACAACCAAAGCATATGAGCTCCCAGCCACTGGATAAGGAGTATAAGAAATTGGACCATTTGGGCTGCAAGGTGTATTCCTCAGCCACCTGTGCGGTCAGGTCTCTTAATCTTTTGGCACACACAGTGATGTATCAAAAATCACTATAGAATAAGGCCTTGGACCTAGCCCAATCACAACCTGACTGCCAACAAATCTGAACTGTTAGCAGTCCTTCAATCTGGTGCTTATGTCGATAAGCATGTCCTTAGGTGCTCATGACTCTGCAGAAACTGCCACCAGGGCTGTGGCCACCGGGATATGCCTAAGGCGCCACTCCTGGTGGAGGGTCTCAGGATTTGCAGGATGCCATCCTGTATGCCCCATTCCAAAGACCAGTCCTTTTTGGTCAGGAAACCTGGAATTCGATGGCAGATAAGGACTGCTTGGCCCACCTAGTCTGCCCATTTTCCCTACCTAACAGATAAGCTATAGATCCTAGTTAACCAACAGCTTACTTCCTCCTACCCTCACTAGGACTGCCTTATGTCTGTCCCATGCATTCTTGAATTCCCCCACTGTTCTTGACTCCACGACCTCCTCAGGGAGGCTGTTCCATGCATCCACAACCCTCTCCGTGAAAGAATACTTCCTCACATTACCTCTGAGCCGTCCCCTTTCCATCTTCAAATTGTGTCCCCTTGTTTTGGCACATCTTTTTCTGAAAGATGCTACCCTCGTGGACTTTGTTGATTCCCTTGAGGTACTTGAAAGTTTCTATCATGTCCCCTCTCGCCCTTCTTTCCTAAAGGATGTACATATTAAGCTACTTTAGTCTTACTTCATATTTCTTCTGGTGCAGATTCTGCACCATTTTGGTTGCTGTCGTCTGGACAGCCTCAATTCTGTCTGTCTTTGCGGAGGTGGGGTCTCCAGAACTGGACACAGTACCCCAGAGGGGGTCTCACCAACTGTCTGTACAGAAGGATAACAACGTCCTGTTTTCTACTATTGATGCCTCTCCCTATGCATCCCAGTATCCCCCAGCCTTCCTTACTGCCTTCTCACATTGCTTGCCCACCTTTAGGTCATCTGATATAATTACCCCAAGGTCCCTTTCCATTTTTACTGTTGTCAGTATCTCACCCCCCATTATGCACTCTTCTCCTGGGTTTTTGTTTCCCAGGTGCATTATCTTGCACTTCTTTGCATTGAATTTGAGCTGCCATACATTTGACCATTCCTCCAACCTTGCCAAGTCCCTTCTCATACTTTCCACTCCATCTTGTGTAACAGCCTTGTTGCAGATATTTTGTCTGCAGACATACTTTTCCTTCCAGTTCCTCTGCAATGTCACTTATAAAGACATTAAAAAGGACCGGTTGCAGTACTGAACCCTGCGGTACCCCGCTAGTAAACCTCCTTTCTTCACTGTGGACTCAGTTTACTACTACCTTTTGCATCCTGTTGTCTAGCCAGTTTTTTATCCAGGCTACCACCTTGGGACCCACTCCAAGCCTGGCTAATTAACTTGTGTATTAATCTTTTGTGTGGGACTGTATCAAATGCCTTGCTAAAATCTAGGTAGGCCATGTCCACAGCCCCTCCTCTCTGGTCTACTACTTTGGTCACCCAGTCAAAGAAATCTATTAGATTCGTCTGACATGACCCTCCCACCGTGAATACATGCTGCCTTGGGTCCTGTGCCCACTGGTCTCTAGGTACTCAACAGTTCTTTCCTTCAGAAGTAATTCCATCATTTTCCCTACCACTGAGGTCAAACTGATTGGTCTGTAGTTTCCTGCCTTCATCCTGCTCCCACTTTTATGAAGAGGAATTCCATCTGCCCTCCTCCAGTCCTCAGGTACCACCCCATCCTCCTGTGATTTGTTCGAGAGTAGTCAGCGGTGTCACTAGTTCTACCCTTAGTTCTTTTCGAATTCTTGGGTGACTCCCATCAAGCTCCATTGCTTTGTCCACCTTCAATTTTATTCTTTCAGAACCCTTTTTTCTGTAAATGGACTGTTACTGACCCCTGTCTTCAGTGTGTTCCTCTTGTTTGGTTTAAGTACCTCCCCCTCCTCTTCCTTTGTGAATACTGAGCAGAAATATTAGTTCAGTATCCCTGCTTTTTCACTGTCGCCCTCTGCCCACATTCCCTCCCCTTTATTAAGCCTCAGTATCCCTCCTTTGGTCTTTCTTCATTCCCTAATGTACCTATAAAAGGTCTTATTCCCCTTCTTAACAGAGCTGGCTATCCTTTCCTCGGTTTGGGCCTTTTTGCTATTCTGGCGCCTTCCCTGCCTCTTTCTGCTTTAACTGATAAGGTTCTCTGTCCTTCTCCTTCTGTGTTTCCTTATTTCCTGAATGCTATCCTTTTCTCCTTAACCTTCCTGCCACCTCTTTTTTGAGAACCATAGCGTTTTTTCCTTCGTTGTTTTTGCTTTACACAAAGGCTTGTTGCCTCTGTGATGTCTGTTTTGATTACTCCCCATTGTTCCTCCACCCCTCTTTCTTGCCTGTTTGCTAGTGCTTTTCTGAGGCACTCTCTCATTTTCCCAAAGTCAGTCCTCCTAAAGTCGAATACTTTTGCTTTTATGTGGCTTGATTGGCTGTGTTTATCGTGAACCACACTGTTTGGTGGTCGCTTGTTACCAGATGGCTACCCACTTCTGAATCTGAGATCCTTTCTCCTTCCCCATTTGAGAGTACCAGGTCTAAGATTGCTCCCTCCCGAGTGGGTTCCAGTATTAGCTGTCTGAGGCATGCCCCTTGTAGGGCATCAAGAATGACCCTGCTCTTGGATGTGCCTGCAGCAGAGGTGCTCCAGTTATCTGGCATATTCGGGTCCCCCATCAACAATATCTCCCCTCTTTCTGCCATATTAAGGATGCCTTCTATAGTTTCCTTGTCCATTCCCTCTCCCCTGAAATGGGGGTCTATATACAACCCCCATGCGGATTGTGGTCCCATTTCCTGTCTCCAGGGTGACCCAGAGTGCCTCCTCTGCTCCCTTACTCTCTAGTTCTGTTGCTTTGATCCCTTCATTTGTGTAGTTACTCCTCCTCTTTTACCCTCCCTGTCCCTCTTGTAGATTGTGTATCCTGGTATGTTGACATCCCAGTCATGGTTCTCTGTGTACCAGGTTTCTGTGACTGCCACAACATCCAGTCAACCCTCTATCATCAAGGCTACTAGTTCAGGGAGCTTGTTGCACAGATTATGAACATTGGTACTAATCATCCTCCTCTTTGATGGCCTTACCCCTTTTAGCCCCATCCCTGTCCTTACTGCCTTTGCCTCTCTCTCTCTTCCCCCCCCCCCCACATTACCTCTGTCCTGCTCCCTAATGACTTCTCTACCTTGGTGTTTACCTCACTAATTACCGTGTTTTGTAGGGGGAGGCTGGGATTTCCCTGCTCCTTTTCAGTGCCTCCCTCCTTGGCTAGTTTAAATGCTTGCCAATGAAGCATTTAAACCTCTCACCTAGGATCTCTTGTGCTGAACTAAGAAAAAACCAAGGCTGTTCTGTTTGGGACCAGACGTCTGGGCACTGACAGATGCGAACTACTCCAGCTCAACACAGCCCAAGGGAAGAGTTGAGGTCATAGACAGGATCAAGTACCTTGGGATCCTCCTTGACCAGGAGCTGTCCTACAAACCCCACATTGACTCCTTATCTAGATCCATCCACCAGAGGCTTGGACTCCTCTCTACCGGCTGGGTAACTCTTTCTGGTGAGGCACGACGTGCCATAGCCAACTGCAACCTTCTCCCTTCCATCCTATATGGGGCCCCCCGCTACAGTTCCTCTGGGAGAAGGAGCTTAGCAAACTTTCCATGCTCTACCACAGGGTGGCATGCTTCGCAACAAACTCCTCCCCCTGGAGGCATCACTGAGGGGTCCTCGCGGACCTAAACTGGCCTACCTTACGGCACAAGTTGGCCTATTCCTCTGTTTGGCCTTTAAATTCACCTCCTTCAGCCCTCCTCTCCATCTGAGTGGGCTGCTCACTCCAAAAGTACAGTGCTGTACCTTGTGATCCTCGGTAAGTCGTCCCCTCGACATACCTAATGTTCGCACCAACCAAGAGAAGCACTCCTTTCAGTATGCTGCTCCGTACTTATGGAACACCCTCCCAGCAAGTCTGGTGGACAAGTCTACTCTCCAAGGGTTTGTCAGGTCTTAAAGTATACCTTCTGGAACTTGGTCTCTGTGGTTGTAATCGATAGCCCCCTGCCCGGGCCTATTGTCATGTCACTAATTTTGCCATTTCTATTTCTCCCATGAAACTCTTATGCAAAATTGTTAAATGTACTGTGCTTCTGTCTAACACTTTGTGAGCCTTGTGAAGCCTGCTGTCTGTGTTAAGCGTTTGATACCAATTCCTTGTATGTATCAGCTGTAAATACTGTATATTGATACCAATGTATGTAATCTACTGTAACTAATTCCGGGTCACCCCTGCAAAAGGGACCTCTGGTCTCAGTGGGCTTACCCAGTTACCAAAATATAGATGAATAAAAATCCTGGTGCCCCCCTGGACAGATGCAGACCATCGCACCAGCATAGGTGTGCATCCCTCCAGGTGGCTCACCAGTCCCCAATGAAGCCAAAACCCTGAGCTCCACACCAGTTTTTCAACCATTCATTGAATTCCCTGGTGAGTACCCTAGCATCACCCTTGCCATAGACAGGCAGCACCTCCGAGGAGGTTACCATATGCGCTACTTGTCGTCTAAGGCCCCTCCCCAACTCTACAAACTCCTCTTGCACTGCTCTGATTCCTAGCCAGGTCATTTGTCCCTAGGTGGACAATGACATCCAGCTCCCTCCCTCATGCAGCTGCTCCCATGATCCTGAGGTTTAGTTTCCTGTCCCTCCAAGCTGTGGCACCTCCCTCTCCCCTTCCTCCCCCACTAATGATAGAGTCCCCCACCTTCATCTGTGGGTCCCATGCCACCCTCCTGTGGGTCTCCTTTGTGAAGGTTCCCAGCATCCTCCTTGGTCTCCACAGCAGGTGCCTCCATAGAGGAACCACTATCCACCAGAAGTGTGTGTGAATTCTGGAGAGGTACAGCTGGAGGGATGCAACTCTCTTCCACCACCCTCTCCGTCCCTGAGCCTACCCTGGTCCAGCCTCTCCTCTCTCTTGGCAACCTCTGAGGTAGTGGCATTGGCCCTAGTGGTCCCTGGGTGGGGGAGGAGGTTTCACGAATCCTAGCCAGGTCAGCCTGGAGACGGGCAACCTCCTCCCTCAGACCAGAGAGGTGCCTGCAAATAGGGCAGCATTGCAGCCTCCAGAATGTCTCCCGGAACACTGCCACCCCACAGTCATTGCACTGCACCACTCCTGTCATGTCTTATTTTGTGTCCCCTCTCCTGTTTCTCTGTATGCTTACTCTCTCCTCTCCTTACAACTCTCACCCTTCCTGTTCTGGGACAGCAACTTCCTATATTCTTCAGTAGCCTCCTCCTTCCTTGCTCAGTGCGAGACTAGCAGCATTTGGGGGGGAGAGCGAGCTACTTTTTTCCTTTAGGGTCGACAAAACTAATGTTCTAGGGACATGGATATGTTGTTCATCCACACTGTCTGGCAGGTTCCTTGCCGCTTTAAATCTTGCTGGAAGGTCTTCAAGCTGGCTCCTCCCACCCACCCGGGTGGTAAAACTCGGCTCCGCCCCATGACGCCAGATCTTCCTTACCACTTGGTAGCTCAGGTTCCCTCCTTAACGCTCTGCGTATAGACTGGATCCTAATTCTTCGGTTCGCCCAAAACTCTTAAGTTTTCAAGACTTCGGTCAAATTACTCCCTCGCGGCTGCGATGGACAAATCAACTCCCAGTTTTCGGCGGTGCCCATGTGGGCAGAAAATGTCCAGGACGGATCCGCACTCTCCGTGCATCTACTGCCTCTGCCTAGACCATGACCCGCGGGCCTGCGAGTTATGCCATTCGTTTTCGGCCAACATCCTGGAAGACCGCGCTGTCCAGTTACAGCTTGGGCGCCCCGAGAAGTGCTACCCGCCAGTGAAGTCAAAGGAGGCCCATTGGGCGGTGTCCTCGGCGTCTGGCTCAGCTGAGCAGCTCGAGCAGATGATCGCCCTCGAGGAGGCGGTCCAGGCCCGCATCTTCTTCTTCCTCAGTCGCGGCATTTATCCCGCTCTCCTTGGGATCCTCCTACACCGCTTCTTTTAAGGAGCTTTGCCATTCCGTTTCCACGAAGGGAGAGGGGCCATCAGGACATTCTTCTCGGTCCAAAAAGGATTCAAAAGGTAGGTCCCACCGTCAGCATTCGTGGGAGTGGGAGAGGTCCCCTTCCCCAGGCAGTCGACACTCTACCTCGGTCAAGGTTGCGGCTAAGGCCGCTGGCTTCACTGTGTCCTCGTCGGGTCAGTCGGCCGAGACACCCGTCGACGTGGTCGAGATTTTTCTCGACCTGTCGGACGGGTTTTCGACTGGTGAAGTGGACAACCCTTCTTCACCGGTTCCCCTGATGGAGACCGAGGACTTGCCTGCGCCTCCCGAGCCGGAGTCCCCGGTCAAGGCTTCCGAGTCGAGGGAAGAATGGGTGTCCCCCGCTCCTTCCCAGACCCATCCTCAGAAACACCGAGGGTCTCTGTCTCGGTCCAGCCGATCCCACCGACATCGGCTGTCTCAGCACCGAAGCAATCGGCGCCGCTGCTTGTCCTTGTCTTCCTCCTCGGAAGAGGAGAGGCTTCGGCGCAAATTGCGTCAATGCTATGAGAACCTAATGTGGCAGCAGTTACTTCTATCCGGGAACAAGCTGACGCCGTCACCTTCCCCGGCCATCAAGTGGCTGTCACCCGAACGACCGAAACAACTCCTCGCTGTAGTCGAGGTGCCCAAGCCTGGGCCAGTTCGGCTGAAACCAGCTGCTCCACAGATTGTGGTGGAACCTCCGCCTCCACAACCGAAATCGGGGGCGCCGACCAAGGACTCTCGGTCGGGTCAAGGTCTGCCCTACAGGTTGTCGATCACCCTCACTCCCGACCGTCCTCTGCAGGTGGAGAGTGGCTCAGGCCCCAGGCAGCTCTTCATGGACTCCTCTAAGTCAGACTCCGCCCTGTTCTCCAGGCCCATTGACCTGGAGTCCTCCGATGGCCAGTCAGTGGACGAGAGCCCATCGTCCTTTATGGGTCTGCTTCAGCTCATCTGAGTCCACCGCAATGCAGCTTGAGACCGTATCCAAGTGGACCAGGTATCCCCTGACGGAGATACTGGACCAAGGGGATTCGCCCACTGAGGCCTTTCCGGTGGCTGAAGCCATTGTTGGCCCAGCCTTGGAGCTTTGGCAGTGGCCGGCTTCCTGTCCTGCGCCTTCAGCCAGGATGGCCAGGAAGTATGCGGTCCCTACCGGCTCTTTGTCCGGTTTTTTGGAACACCCCTCCGCTAAGGGGTTGGTCACCAATAGCGTTTTCCGGCGTTCTGGGACCGCTAGGGATGTGGATAAGCCCCCAACAAGGAGAGTCCAAAAGCTGGACTATGCCGGCGCAAGGTGCCGCTGCGTCCTCCCTTGGCCTCTGCCAGGCCAGCTCGGCCATGCTGATGGCACACTTCTCCCACGCCCTCATGGGCTCCCTGGATGAGGTGATCCCTCATCTCCCGGCCGACCTGCAGACCACGGTCAAGCAGGTAGGGGACCAGGGAAGGGCAGTGGCAAAACAGCAGCTCCAAATGGCTCTGGACATTGGAGACTCCTGTGCCAGACCAGTTGCAGCCGCAGTGGCCATGCACTGCAGAGCATGGCTGAGGATATCCACCTTCACGGTGGATACCCAGCATAAACTGGCAGATGTCCCCTTCCTGAGGACTGACCTCTTTGGCCCTGGAGTGGAAGGTCACCTCCAGCGGATCAAAAAGTCCAGTGCCACACTGGACTGTCATCTCCGCACAGGACAAGGGCTATCGCCAACAACATAAGTCCTTTGGCCCTTCTGTGCCTGTGGCACGTCCGGCTCAACAGCACCAGCATCAGGGCCAGCAGGCTCGCGCTTGGCACACAGCAAGGCCTGCGGCTTCCTCAAACAGAGCGGGAGGAAAGGTCCAGGAGGTCCTTGGCGGTCCCTCCTCCAAGCCTGCCCAGTGATGGGTTGAGGGGTGTCGCCCCCAGCCTCATCACTCCCCACTGGGTTCCCCCCTTGGGGGGACGGCTCCGCCACTTCCCTTCTGCTTGGTCCGATATCACCATGGACTGCTGGGTGTTGGAGGTGGTAGGAAAAGGCCTGCCCCTGGAGTTCGATCAGGCCCGCCCTTCCGAGCCGTCTCCCTCGGGAGCTCCGAGGTCCGCAGCCTCTGTCGGCTCACCGAGACGATATCGTCCTGCTCCTCGAAAAAGGGGATCAGGAAGGTGGCGGATCCTCCACCAGACCCGGGGTTTGTATCCAGGTACTTCCTGGTCCCAAAACGGATAGGGGGCTGGCGCCCTCTTCTCGACCTGCACGACCTGAACAGGTTCCTAAGGTCTCGGACCTTCAGGATGGTCACTCTGGCTCAGATAATCCCATCCTTGGAACGAGGCGTGTGGTTCTGTTCTCTGGACCTCCAGGACGTGTTCTTTCACGTCCCAGTCCATCCGTCCCGCCAGAGATTCCTCCGCTTCAGGGCAGAGGGATCCCTCTACGAGTTCGTGGCTATGCCCTTCGGCCTTTCCCTAGCTCCCAGGGTCTTCACCAAATGGATGGCAGTGGTGATAGCATTTCTGCGGCACTGAAGGGTCCGGATGTACCCTACCTGACTGGCTGATTGCAGCCTCCTCCAGAATGGAGGTGGAGCAATCCAGAGATCTGGCCCTCTAGGTTTGCTCTCAGGTTGGCCTCCTCATCAATGAGGCCAAGTCGGAACTCGTGTCAAAGCAGGTGATGCAATTCATCGGGGCAGAGCTCGACTCTCTCCGAGCCAGAGCACGGCTCCCGGCAGACAGGACCGAGGTTCTTTCCTCCTTTGCCCAATCATTTCAGGTTGGGCAATTGAGCCCTGCCCAGGACTTCCTGGGCCTCATGGCGGCCTGCACCAGCGTGGTCCGTTGGGCCAGTTGGTACGTGCGTCCCCTTCAATGGGGGCTGGCCAGCAAATGGTCACGGCACTTTGATCGTCTGGATCAGTTAGTGACAGTGACCCAGGGGATGTGGAACGCTCTCCAGTGGTGGACTGTTCCAGCACATCTGCAGGAGGGCATCCCGTTCGTCTGCCCCGCGCCGACAGTCTCTCTATCGACCGATGCCTCTCTGATGGGTTGGGGTGCCCATCTGGGGGAGCACAGAGCGCACGGCCTCTGGTTCCTCGGGAGTCGATGCCACATCAACCTGCTGGAGCTTCGAGCGGTTCGCCTAGCTCTCACCGCCCGCCTCCGCTTTCACGGGGTCAAGTGGTTCAGGTCCAAACGGACAATACCACGACCATGTACTGCCTAAACCACCAGGGCGGGACGCGCTCCATGCCTCTGTGCAGGGAAGCTCTCCGCATTTGGTCACTCGTGCGCAGCCTGGAGGCGGATCTCCTTGCCATCCATGTGGCAGGAGCCTCCAACACTCTGGCCGATGCCCTAAGCCGGATGGGGCTGGAGTCCCACGAGTGGTCTCTCCTGCCGGAGGTAGTACAAGATCTGTTCTCCCTCTGGGGCATGCCTCAGGTGGACCTGTTTGCCTCCAGGGAGAATGCGAAGCTGAGACTTTCATGCCTGCCCCCCTCAGCAGGGCTCGCTGCAGGGGGAAGCCTTCTCGAGGCTATGGACCCCGGGCCTCTTCTATGCCTTTCCCCCATTTCCCTTGATCCACAAGGTGCTTCTCAAGGGAAGGAGGGACAAGGCGCAGGTGATTATGGTAGCCCCAGACTGGCCCTGCCAGTTCTAGTATCCAGATCTCCTCAGGCTCCCGAGGCGGCTTCCAGCCCGCCCGGACCTGATCTCGGTCAATCAGGGGAAGGTATTCCATCCGGACCTTCAGTCCCTACACCTGACAGCCTGGTTCCTGAGTGGCTAGAGTTCCAGGCCTTGGGTCTTTCCAACGAGGTCCTCAACATCGTTGAGGTGTCCCATAAGGAGTCTACCAGAAAGTGCTACGCTTTCAAATGAGAGATTCGACATTTGGTGTCGGGGCAAGGGCCTGGACCCTTCCTTCTGTTCCTTGGCAAGCATTCTGGACTACCTGTGGTCCCTTTCTCAGCAAGGGCTTTGGTCGACAACCCTTAAGGTGCACCTGGCAGCCATCTCTGCTTACCGGGCGCGGGCCGGGAAGCAGTCGGTGCAGGAGAAGGTGGTCGGGCGCTTTTTCAAAGGCCTTGATCACATATCCCCTCCGGTGCTAGAACCTCCACCTCCATGGGATCCACTGCTGGTATTGGCTAAACTCATGGGCAAGCCATTCGAACCGATGCACAGGTGACATCTCTCACCTGTCGTGGAAGACCACCTTCTTTGTGGCGATCACGTCAGCCAGAAGGATGGGAGAGCTCCAGGCGCTTTCCATCGAGTCTCCCTATCTGGTCTTCCACAGGGACAAGGTTGTCCTGTGCCCCCACCCGAAATTCCTTCTGAAGGTGGTGTCGGAGTTTCGCCTAAACGAGGTGTTGACTCTGCCGGTGTTCTACCCCAATCACACCTCAGAGGCCGAATATAGGCTCCATACTTTGGACCCTAGAAGAGCGCTCGCTTACTATAAGGAGCGGACGGCTGAAGTTCGGGGAGAGGTTCACCAGCTGTTTGTCACCTACTGAAGCCAAGCGGATGATAGGCAGGTGGGTCATCTCCTGCATAGATCTCTGCTATAGGTTGGCGGCATGGAGCCTCCTAGAGGGATAAGAGCTCATTCTACCCGCCATACCGCTGCATCAGTGTCTGCTTCCAGGGACGTCCCTATCCAGGAAATTTGCAGGGCTGCTACCTGGAAGTCGGCATACACCTTTATCACCCACTGCCACGTTGACATTGAGTCACGCCGGGATGCTGGTTTTGGGTCCTCGGTTCTCCAGTCTTTATTTCCTAAGTAGGGGGTGTGCACCTTGCCCCCCCTCCTCCCGGAGAACTGCTAGGAGTCTGCCACACAGTGTGGATGAACAACATATCCATGTCCCTAGAAATACAGGTTATTCACCTGTAACAGGAGTTCTAGGAATGGTATATGTTGTTCATCCACATGACCCACCCGGCCTCCCCGGCTCTCTGCAGCACAACCTGGTTTCCAGCGGGCTAGATCTGGCGTCGTGGGGCGGAGCCGAGAGTTTTACCACCAAGATGGGCGGAAGGAGGCAGCTTGAAGACCTTCCGGCAAGATTTAAAGCGGCAAGGAACCTGCCAGACGGTGTGGATGAACAACATATACCATTCCTAGAACTCCTGTTACAGGTTAGTAACCTGTATTTTCTCTATTATCCTTCCCTTCCTTTCCTACTGCCAAAAGGAAGTTCCTGTTGTCAGTCAAATCCAGTGGCTGTAAAAGTAGAACTGGCTTAGGGTGGGTGGGATGGAGGGCAATTAGTAAGAAAAAAGGCCATCAACAGGAAGTTGTAATTGGAGTCACCTGCTTTTATATTGTCTAAACCACACCCCAATTAAGCGCTCTCTCCTCCTACTGATTTAGCAAAGTAAGTTGATATAGTACCCTTCCCAGCACAACACAGACTTTATTTTCTTTTTTAACCCTAAATAAGACCCCTTCTACTTCTAAAGTATCTGTCTGTTTAATCTCAACAGACACTGACTCCTGCTGAGATAGAAGTGTTAAATTAGAAAGAAAATGGTAGCTTCTTTTAGTTAGCTGCTTTTTGCTCTACAAGCAAGATTTCTGTCTAGCAACAGCTAGGTGGCTGGAAAGCTGATAACTGGATTACAGGACTCTGGTAAGGCAAGGCAGTGTCTGAGGTCCATAAAATGTGCAAATCGGAACCAGCCATGTCCAGATGTCGCTCCTTTTGCAGGCAGCAGGGCCAACAAGGAAGGCAGCAGCAGAAAAGGGGAGGTTATAAAAGAAAAGGTACCCCCTGCCCTAGGGAATCACAGGGACCTAAGAGCACTAAGAATGCAAGAACTCCCTGCCCAGTCCAACAACCCTGCATGACTCCTTGCCCCCCGGCGCAGAGTTGCAGGGAGGTAGCAGGCGAGATTCTCCCTTTACCTCAGCCTCTGGTCCAATATCAGCACAAATAAGTGGGTACTGCAGATCATAGAGTGGTTATGCACTGGAGTTAAATCGTATTCCACCAGAAAAACCACCTATTCCCACCCATTGCTCCCCATCCCATGCAGGCCTTATCAAAGCAGAAATCCAAGCCCTCCTGAGCAAGGAAGCGATCCAAGCAGTGCCACCATCTCAGAGGAAAGGGATATTACTCCCACTTTCTCCTCATCCCGAAAAAGATGGGGGACCTTCATCCCGTCCTGGACCTCAGTCAACTGAACACTTTGATGGAATACAAAAGGTTCGGGATGGTGGCACTGCTGGGATTGCTGCCCATGGCTTCGTCAAGGGAACTGGCTCTGCTCCCTAGACATGCAGGATGCCTACATGCACATAAAGATCTTGCTGTCCCACAGCAAATATCTCCGCTTGCTCTTCCAGGTAGAGCACTACCAGCTCAGAGCGCTACCATTTGTCCTTTCATCAGCATCCAAGGTGTTCACCAAGTGCCTGGCAGTAGTGTCGGCAGCTCTCAGGAGGCAGGGGCATTATGTTTACCCCTACCTTGACAACTGGCTATTAGCAGCTCCCACAAGAACAGCTGTGTCTCTGGAAGACGCCTTCTGCCTATTTTAAGATCTGGGGGTTACCTTGAACCTTCCCAAGTCATCCCCCGGCCCACCCAGAGGTTACAGTACATGGAGGCAGTCTTGGACACAGTCCAAGAGAGAGCCTTTCTTCCCTCAGAGCAGATCAACTAAGGGTTCTGGCTTGGAGGGTCATCTTCACAAATCTGATTACAGCCAGAATGGTACTGCAGCTGCTAGGCCACATGGCAGCCGCCTTCGTAACAGTTCCCTTAGCTCGTCTGCACATGAGGGTTCTCCTGTGGGTCTTGCGGTTCACTGGGACCAGGGCTTGGACAATCTCTATCAGCCAGTCCAAGTCTCCAGAGCAGTGTTAGACTCTGGAATGGTGGCTCACCCCCTTCCCGGCACTAATCTGGGGCTCCTTTCAAAGTCCCACTCCTCGGCAGATCCTGACGGATGCCTCGGGACTAGGGTGGGGTGCACATTTCAGAGACCATCAGACAAGAGGGACTTGGACCTCTTAGGAACGCAGTCTCTACATAAACGTGTTGGAGAAGAGAGCCGTTCTGTACACCCTTCAGGCGTTCCAGACCATTCTCCTGCCAGGGACCTTACTGATCCAGTCTGACAACATGCCAGTGGTCTTCTACACCAACAAGCAAGGGGGTACGCAGTCTTATCCCCTCTTCAGAGAAGCCACGAGAGTCTGTACTGGGCAGTGGAGCACAACCAGGAACTCGCAGCAGTTCGCGTTCCAGGAGTTCAAAAACACCCTAGCTGACAGCCTCAGCCATTCAGTCTCAGGCTCACAGATGGGAGCTACTACAAGACGTAGTTGACTACTTTTTCGAAAGGTGGGGCCTTCCAGAATTGGACCTTTTTGTGTCCCCACTCAACACCCAACTGGCCAATTTCTGCTCGCTAGATCCAAGTCCTGGTGTTATCTGGCGAGGCGCATTCTCTTTTGGGCAGGGAGGTTCCTGTATGCCTTCCCTCCCTTCCCACTACTTCAGAGTGCTACTCAAACTACAAGCGGAATGAGCTGTCGTGACTCATAGTGCCATTTTGGCCTCGACAGATTTGGTTCCCGTTGCTTCAGCAGTTGGCATCAGAACCTCCATTTCCCCTGCCCCTGTCTCCTCACCAGCTCTTCCAGGAACAGGGACCTCTAGTACACCCAAAACTTCATTCTTCTGCAGACCTAGTCCAGGACAGATATGGGGTGTCTTCAAGGGTAACTGAGGTCCTAGTGGTCACAAGGAAACCCTCGACTAGGGCCACGTATGTCGTGAAACAAACATAGAAGTTGACGGCAGATAAGGACCGCAAGGCCCATCCAGTCTGCCCATTTCGTTTTCTGCCTTATAAATGTGCCATCGGCCGTTGCTCTGTCAATGGCCTATCTATTCATACTACTCCTGTATTGCTCCCTTTTGCTTAACCCATGCCTGTTTGAAGCCCTGCATTGTATTCATATCCACCACTTCCTGAGGTAGGCCATTCCATGCATCCACCACCCTTTCTGTTGAAAAGAACTTGCTCACATTACCCCTTAATCGGCCTCCCTCTAATCTCATGCTGTGTCCTCTTGTCCTGCTATTTTTCTTATATTGAAACATGTTAGACTTTCACCTTGTTAATGCCCTTAAGGTATTTGAATGTCTCGATCATATCACCTCTCTCCCTCATTTGCTTTAGGGTATACATATTGAGCTCCATTAATCTGTCCTCATATATTTTCTGATGCAGTCCCTGCACCATTTTGGTTGCCCTTTTCTGGACTGCCTGTTTGGTTAATGTCCTTGTGAAGGTGTGGCTTCCAGTACTGCACACAGTACTCCAGATGGGGCCTAACCAGTGTCTTGTAAAGAGGGATTATTACCTCCCTCTTCCGACTTGATACCCCTACTAATACACCCTAACATCCCCCTAACCTTCCCTACTGCTTTAGTGGTCTGCTTGGATGATTTCAGGTCACCTGTGATGATGATGCTAAAGTCTCTCTTCTTCCCTTGTGACTGCCAGCAACTCCCCTCCCAGCCTATAGGTGGCTTCAGGGTTTCTCTTCCTTGTGTGCATGATCTTGCACTTCTTGGCATTAAACCCCAGTTGCCACTTTTCCAACCATTTTGCTAGTTTATCCAGATCTCTTCTCATTCTGCCCACCCCATCTGGATCATCTACTCTGTTGCAGATCTTGGTGTCATCTGCAAACAGACCAGCCTTACCCTCCAGTCCATCTGCAGTGTCACTGAAGATATCGAAGAGGACTGGCCCCAGAACTGATCCCTGAGGTACCCCACTTGTGACTTGCATCTCTTCTGACTGTATACCGTTCACCACCACTCTGTTTTCTGCCCTTCAATCAGTTTGCCACCCAGTTGACCAATTTCTGACCCACCCTGAGCCTACCCAGCTTATTAATCAATCTTCTGTGTTGAACAGTATCAAAAGCTTTGCTGAAGTCTGAGTAGGTGACATCAACTGCTCCCCCTTGGTCCACCACTCTGGTTACCCAGTCAAAGAAATCTGAGATTAGTTTGACAGGACCTTCCTTTTGTAAACCCATGCTGTCTTGGATCCTGTGCTCCTATGGATTCCAGGTGTTGCACTATCCTTTCCTTAAGGAGTGCCTCCATAATCTTGCCCACTACTGAGGTAAGACTGACTGGTCTGAAGTTCCCTGCCTTCTCCCTGCTACCACTCTTGTGGAGCGGGATCACATGATTCCTTCTCCAGTCTTCTGGGAAAGGAAAGGTTTCTGCCTGTGGGTATCATCCAGTCTCCTGGATCCTTTCACTTGCCCAGTGAATTTGGTAGTGGAGTACCTTCTTTCCCTGTCTGACAAGGGTCTCTGCTATTTGTCCATAAAGGTACACCTTTCTGCACTGTCAGCTTACCATGTACCTATGGAGGGCAGGACCCTGGCACAATTGGATTTGTCCCAAAACCTTTTTGCGTGGTATTATGCATATCAAGTCTCCCAGGAGGGACCTCATTCCCCCTATAGGATCATTTATTCATGTTGGAAAAGCTTATGTTGCCTCCCTTTGAGCTATCTGCAAGTTGCGAGCTAAGCTACCTATCTTGTAAAGCATTGTTTTTTTGCCATTACTTCTGCCCAGAGGATTTCAGTTTCAGGCTGTGATGTGTAGGGAACCTTATTTGTTTTCACAGGGATGGGGTATTCCTGCATACAAATCCTGTGCTTCCCACGAAGGTAGTGTCAGAGTTCACCCTTAACCAGGACATTTGGCTTCCAGTTTATTACCCAGAGTACTCTGACAAAGGGAAGGCCCTGTTGCATACTCTAGATGTTCACAGAATTAGTTTCTACATAGATTACACTTGATCTTCTAGAAGAACAGACCAATTGTTTGTCTCTTTTGCCCGGAGAATGTTGGGGGCACCAGTGACTAATGGTTGGTCAGTTGTGTAGCTTTTTGCTATCAGAAATACGACCAACCTTTACCGGGACCAGTTAAAGGTCACACCAGTAGGGGTGTTGCCACTTTATGTCCCTAAGGAATGTGTCCACAGCAGATCTTTGTGTAGCTGCTTCTTGGAGTTCAGTTCATACCTTCATAAAGCATTATAGTCTGGACATTGCTTCAAGGAGTAGAGCAGGTTTTGGCCTTGCTGTCCTCCAGGGACTACTCTTAAGAGTACCAGTGGTTATTGACGTTTATAATCACCACAATTATGTCCTTGCATTGATTGGGACTCTGTCCTAATGGTGTTACCTGCTGCAAGAGCTCTGTCTCGAAGTGCGATAATACAGTTAAATGTAAGAACTTACCATAACAGTAGATCTTCGAGAACAGCTCTTGCAGCAGGTATGCTTTCCCTCTGTCCTCCAAGGATTGTGTAACTGTCCTTATTTTTGGGACTGTGAGAACCTCCTCTGTTCCCCATCCTTTATGCTAGCTGGGTCTCCGGTGGGTGAACTGAGGTGGTGCTGGGGGTCCACCCCTTTATACCATGGGATGATGTCGGTGGTTGGACTGACATCAGGGTTGGTCCCCCACCTTAGACTGCTAGTTAGAATTTTTCCGTGGGCTCCTGGTGGCATAGTCCTAATGATGTTACCTGCTGCAAGAGCTCTTCTCGAAGATCTACTATATTATGGTAAGTTCTTGTGTTACTGTACTTTCCTCGCCTCCCTGTGAAACAGCAGTTAGTGGTGAAGCTCGTCAAAGACCAGGTGTCATTCACTGGCTAAACATCTGCTCCAGACAGCCTTGGACAAGGGCGATTCCTGTTTTCGTGCCTTCATGTGCTGCAGGGCCTAGCTAAATCTGTCCACCTTCACGGCAGATGCCCAGCACAAGTTGGGCACTGACCTCATTTGGCCTTTGGGTGGAGGGACATCTCATCCATATCAAAGTTCAGTACCTCCCTGGATTCTGTGACTTTCTCCCAGAACAACAAGAAAGGAGAAGCCTATGAAACAGGCATTCCAGTATAGGCCCTTTCAGTCATAGCCCCCTTGGCAGCAGCCCCAGCAGTTCCAGGCCTGGTGCCCCTAGCAGAAGCCCGGGAACCAGGGTCCGAAGAGGGGGGCAGGGGTAGTGGTGCCCCTCTGGCAGCAGCCATCAGTGCCCTTACAAAAGCTGCCCAGTGACTGTTTGGGGGGATGTCCTTCCACCCATCCTGTCCCTGGCTGCTGTCCCGGTCAGAGACTGGCTACTTTCCTTCTTGACCACATTGGCCCGCTGTCACAACAGATCTGCATGATCTGAACTGGTTCATGCATAAATGCAGGTTCAGAATGGTCACTCAGAGCCAGATTATACCATTACTGGAGAGGAACGTTTGGTTCTGCTACCTTGACTGCCAGGATGCGTTTTTCCACATTCCTCAGTTGGTCCCACTGCTGGTACCTCCGGTTCAGAGCAGAAAGGGTCATGTACCACTTCGGGCGGGGGGGGGGTGGATGTTTATCTTTCTTCTGCAAGCTCCTCGTCTGGATCAGGGCCGACTGCTGGTAGTGGAGTGGTGCAGCCAGAGTTGCCTTCCGCACAAATTCTGGTGATGCTAACAAAATTGCAAATTAATCAAATACTTGAGAACTCTACCTCTGTTCAAGAGCTCAGCGAGGTAAATGATCATCGGCCTGAGTGCAACGTCACATATATCTGGGACTTAACTATCTGAAGGCCAAAGTAGAAACCCTGAAAAACATGCAGCATCAAATGTAAAAACTGTGGGCTTTCCTCCTCGCTTTGTGGCGAAAAACTTTGTCTGTGCACAGATTGATTTTTACTGACCTTCAGCTATTACCCTCTGATTCAGAAGTTAAGCTGGTAAAAGTTGCCATCCCTCAGAGGCTGTCAGTGAGGTGACTCCATGGGGGGTGCCCTTTAACTGCTATAGGTAGCTTATCTTCACCTGAGGCTCGGATTTCCCTGCTACAGGCAGCGAGGGCCAAAGGAGACCTCTTGTGGGAAGGGAGTAGATTGTCCTTTTTCCCAGATTTAGCGGCCCAAACATGGGCCAAAAAGAAACTGCAAGGCACAAAAAAGAACTTCTGCAGCATGGTATGGTGGCCCTTCTTAGTTCTCTAAGCCTAGTTTGCTGCTCCAAGTTAACAGTCTTAATATAAAGCACTGTGTATGCTAATATGGTAATTGCAAAGCTGGTGTGTATATACATCTGTTTGAACGATAATTTCCTTCCGTAGTATCCAGAGTACCTGCAGGTTAGGTTGCGAGGAGAAGGAAGGTGGTACTGCAAGACATGAGAGCGAGAGGGGACATGTTTGGGACATTCAAGTACTTGAAAGGGATAAATAAGGTGGATGAGGAGAGTCTCTTTAAGCTGAGTGGCAACCATAACAGAGGGGGCACAGTCTTAAGCTGGAGGGTGGGAGGTTTAGGAGGGAGGTCGGGAAGCACTTCAGAGAGGGTGGTGGACACTTGGAATGTGCTGCTGGGAGAGGTGATCTCATTGAAGACAGTGGGCAGCCTTGAGAGAGGCTGGGATAGGCATGGGTAGGGAGGATGGAAGGTGTAGGGAGGGCAGGGACAGTAGCTCAAGCTGTGTACCCTGCAATACGAGCAGACTAGATGGACCAAATTGCCTTTTGTGTGCTTTTTGCTGGGTTCTTCATATGTATGCTCTTAATCTAATTATTTTTAAAGGCATATTAGAGGTGGGAGCATAACTTGATCTACAGAACAGTTGGGTTGGACTGAATGCCTGCATCCTAATGCTGGTAGCGCTCCACTCTGTATGGACAGATGAACGTTTGATTAACATCTGTTTATAATTTTTTTTTTTTTTTTTGAGTCTAGGATTACAATTACCTTTAAGCCAAAGCTCTTGTATAACAGTTCCACGTCAGGATGAGAACAAACAAGCAGGACATTAATTATTACAGGATAACCGGTTACAGTTTATCACATGAGTACATACAGATTAGGGCGGTACTAGGGGCATGCATAGGACAGGGATAACATTAACGAGAACTTGGTGAGACACGAGAAGAAGATGCTGCCAGAGGCAATTGTCAAAAACACACAGGAAGTGCAAGTGGAAATAGGAGGGGGGAAGGTATAGGGGGAGAGTAGGAGGGGTGGATGAGAAGGGACAATTGCCAAAAAGGGAACAGCAGGTTAGAGAAGACAGTCTCATGCTAGAGGCAGAGAGGAATAGGAGTAGGTTAGATTTGAACAGGCCTAGCTTAGGTAGGGGAGGAGATGTCCCTGGTGAGGCCATTTAGCCAGCTGGGAGCTCTGTAGGCAAAGGATCTTTGTCCCTGTGAGGTCCGGCATCTTGGAATATGCAGTAATTGAGATTGAGACCCTGGTGAGGCGGGGATTCTTTGCAGGTTGTAGCAGAGCTTGAACTCCAGGGGAAGCAAACCCCATTAATGTTTTTTCTAGCCCTTATGCATGTTAGATACTTGATGTGGGCGTGGCTCGAGAGTTGAAACCCAACCAGTTTGGGCATATATAGGTCACACGTGTGGGTGAGACGATGGGATCCAGTGATGAGTCTGCAAGCTTTGTTCAAAGCCATAGATATGCGCCTGAGAGCGGTGGTGGAAGCGGAATCGTAGATGAGGCCGTAGTCGATAGTTGAGATCACAGAGCTCTGAACTGCGATCCTTAAAGCTTCCAGAGTTAGGCATTGCGTATGCCTGCAAAGCAGGCCAACACGTGTGTTAGTCGCTTTGGCAACAGTTAAATTCATTCCTGTACATGCAGTTTGGGGGTCTGTGTACCTCATTCAGGGTTGTTTATGTAGTATGGTACCTACAGTATGATCATAAAATTCATAAGTTTAAAAAATTAAAAAAAAACTGTCATGCCCTTTAGCTTCTCCTCGGCACCTAGGGCTCTATACCAAGTGCATAGAAGTAGTAGCAGCCCACCTGTGGCACCTCTGGGTCAGTGTACCTCTACCTGGACAACTGGCTGTTGGCCAGTCCGAGATGGTACCAAAGCAGGTGTCAAGTTCATCGGGGCAGAACTGGACTCTCTACAGGCCAAGGCCCACCTCCCTGTGGACCAGGCACTGGATCTTCCCCCTTTTGCCTGACCATTTTAGGTTGGTCTCTCACGCCTTGCCTGGGACTTTTAAGGCTCCTGGAGTGCATCGTGACCTGCACCAGCATGGTCCATTGGGTGTGCTAGCTGATGCGCACCTCCAGTGGGAGCTGGGCCATCAGTTGTTCCAGCTTCTTGGAGTAGCCCGTCATAGTGACCCAGCTGATGTGTGGTGCCATTCAGTGGTGACTAGTCCTGGAACACCTGGAGGAAGGAATTTAGTTTGTCTGCCCAGTACCTACCATCACACGAATGACGCGTCTTTGGTATGGTGGAAGTGCACTTGGGAAACCAGAGTCCCTTGGCTTTTGTCACCCAGGGAGTCTCACTTCCTTTACTCTATCATGAGGCTCTCCGCACCTGGATACTCATGTGCAGCTGTAGTGCAGATCTCCTGGCAAGCCGTGTCACGGGGAGAACCAGCTGGCAGACGCTGTCCAGGTAGGAGAGATGCTGCACGAGTGATCCTTCATCAGGAGGTGGTGAACCACCTGTTTTCCCTGCAGAGTACACCCTTGGTGAACCTCTTTGCCTCCTTGGAGAACATAAAACTGAGGCTGTTTTTGCACGCACATACACACACACAGTCCGGGACTCTGCCAGTGGATGCCTTCATGAGGCCCTGGACCTCAGGCCTTGTGTACACCTTTCCTCCTTTTCCCCTGATCCACAGGGTGGTGATCAAGGCCCATAATGACAAGGTGTGAATATACTGATGGCTTCTCACTGGCCACAGCAGTTCTGGTACCTGGATCTCCTCAGCCTCTGTGGAGGCTGCCTCTCCACCCAGACCTCCTGACCAGACAACGGGGGATGGTCCTACATCTCACCTTCAGGTTCCTGAGTGGCTAGAGTTCTAGGCCTTGGGTCTTTTGGAGGATGTTCTCCATATTGTGGAGGCCTCCAGGAAAGCTGACCCACAGGTGCTGTGCTGTGCCTCAAGGTGGACTGGATTCTCCCATAGGTGTCAGGACAGGGGGCTTGATTCCCTTGCTTGCCCTTTGGCTAGAATCCTGGACTGCCTCTGGTCCTTTTCCCAGCTGGGAGACTGCAGGTGACAACCCTTAAGGTGCACCTGATAGCCATATCTGCTTAATGGGTACAGGCTGGTAGGCCAGTGGTGGCTCAGGAGAAGGTCGTTTGGTGCTTTTTCAAAGGTCTGGCTCACTTGTCTACTACAGTATGTGTATCATCTCCACCGTGGGACTTGACTGCTGGTTTGGGCTATTCTCATGGGCAAGCCTTTCTAGCCAGTTCACGGAGTTGGATGTCATGCCAATCATGGTAGATGGCCTTCTTGGTGGCTATGTCTGCCAGAAGGATTGGGGAGCTCCAGTGCTTTTGGCAGTCTCTCCTTAACTGGTCTTGGCACAGGGACAGAGTTGTCCTTTGCCCCAGCCTGAGGTTCCTCCCAAAGGTGGTATTGGAGTTTCACCTTAACCAGGGGATTGGCCAGTGTATTTAACTGGCTCATCTTTGGAGGGTGACTGTAGGCTTCATACCATGGACGTGCAGAGGGCACTCTATTATGAGTAGCTCATGGTGGAGTTCGGGGACAGGCATGCCAGCTGTTTGAAGCTATGCGTGGCAGACTGGTAGCAGTGTGCCACGCATAGCTTCAGTGTATGACAGTGGAAGGTTGCCAGGTGGATTGTATCACGAATTAACCTCTGCTATAGGTTGACTGGTAGGGAGCCTCCTGTAGGTCTTGGAGCTCATTCCACCAGACATACTGATGCCTCAGTGGTTGCTTCCAGGGATGGCCATATCCAGGTCTGCTACCTGGAAGTTGGCGCACACCTTCGTTTCCCACTACCGCATCGACCTGGAGTTGTGTCGAAATACAAGATCTTCCTGGACATAGTCTCCACTACTCATTCACACTAATGGGAGTATGCTGGAGATGCTAGGACTCGGTGGGAGCCAAACTTTTTCAGGCAGACCTGCATCGAGATGGAGCCGCAAGGAAGTGGCACCGCGAGCCAGACTCGTGCGGCATAGACTATCTCGGCGTCGACCCTCCAGCTGCCTCAGTTCCTTTTTTCCCGCCGTAGAGTGCCCTACAGATGGTAGGGAGATTTCACATGAAAGCTGTTCAGTTGGCCGGGTCTGGTCCGCTATCCTCTCTGGAGGGGTGGGGGCTGACACAGACGGTCAGTGCTTGGGGGGTTGGGCAATAAAGAATCTGCAGATGGACACCTTGGGTAAGAGTCTCTGTTGCCTCGACCCTGGGCATGCGTATTGCTAGCTAGCTACCAGGGCTATTTTTCCTCAATACAAGTTTATTCTTTGGCATTTACTCAAAGCAACGATAGAAGCTCTGCCTGAGTCGGAGGTTAACTCAGAGCTCCTACAGACTAGAGTTATAGAGTCCAATAATCAACAAATTAAAGCTGCAATGGATGCTTTCGATACTGCTTCCAGAGCGTCTGCTGGCATTTGCACCAATCGCCATTCCTGGCTCTGTACGTCTGACTTTACAAATGACGCCCAACAAAGTCATGGCTTTACCTTTCAGCGATATCTGTTTGGGCCTCAAGTGGAACCAAGCACTAGAGGCCACACAGAAGACTAGGTCTGCCATTAAGACTGCTAGACCTCCGCCCGCTCCTTCTCGATGAGGTGGGAACAAGCATCAGTTTCACAACAGTCGGTCCTTTCGAGGCAAAGGCAGAGGAGGTTTTAACAGAAACCAAACCCCTCAGCTGCAAAAGAAAATGCAGCAGAAAGCACAGCACCCAGTGCCACCCTCTGAGTTTCCGGCCCAGGTCCCACTTCCGCTGCCCTAGGGGATCCTTGCTCGACAGTGGGAGGACATTTGACTCTGTTCTACAACCAGTGGAAATCTATAACATCAGACAAATGGGTCCTCAGGATAATCCGCGAGGGGTACTCTGTCTGTCGGAAACCCCTCCGGATCATCCTTCCAAGCCATAGCCCAAGCTGTCTGCGGCACAGTCGGACCTTCTTGCTTCCAAAGTACAAGGCCTTCTAAACAACTGGGCAGTAGACGTAGTTCTGCTGGATCAACAAAACACAGATTTCTACTCCCATTACTTTCTGGTTCCAAAGAAAACTGGCGGCATGCACCCTATTCTGGATCTCAAAGTTAAACAAATTCCTTCACAAGGAAAGGTTCAAGATATCATCACCCGGTACCCTGCTACCTTTGATTCATCAACACAATTGGCTAGCCTCCCTGGACATGCAAGACTCCTACCAGCACTTTCTCATACACCCAAAGCACCACAAATACCTAAGGTTCATGGCGTTGGGTCAACACTATCAATTCAGAGTCCTGCCCTTTGGGCTATCCTCGGCATCTCGAGTTTTTACAAAGTGCTGTGCAATTCTCGCGGCTTATCTAAGGAAAAGTATTCCCATATCTGGATAACTGGCTTCTAGCAAGCCCCTCCACGCAAGAGAGACTGGAGGCCGTGGCCAAGGCCTCAGACTTCTCACGTCCACAGGAGTCCTGCTGAACCTGCCAGTTACAGCCTTCCCAGAAATGCCTCTTCATAGGAACCCTTCAGGACACTTCCTGAGCAGGACAGGGGGAGGGAGTTAAGGAAGAGCCTGAATAGCAAGGGTCCAAGAACAGACCCCCTGAGGGACACCATAGCTTACTAGTAGCTTGTTGGATAGTGAGGTGCCAATTCTGACTTGTTGTGAGTGGTCAGCCAAGTAGTTAGAGAACCAGCCAAGGGCATCTTGGGAGAGACAAAGGTTGTGGAGGGTGGTTAGGAGGAGGGAGTGGTTGACTGTGTCAAACGCTTTAGTGAGGTCAAGGAAGACTGCACCAAAGAGCTGACCACTATCAAGGGCTGCATGAAGGTGGGTAGTCAACTCGAGGAGGGCGTGGTGGTAGTACTGCATCCCTTCGGAAGCCATGTTGCTGGGTGCAGAGAATTTTGAGTGAGGTGTTCTGTGAGCTGGTCAGAGACGATGCGCTCCAAAGCCTTCGATAAGGGAAGGAGAATAGATATTGGGAGATAGTTGTTTGCCGAAGTTCGATCCTCGTTCTTAAATATGGGGGTGATGGCTGATTTCCAGTGGGATGGTAATTTCCCAAAGCATAGAGATTGGTTTATAATGTGAGTAAGGGGGGGTAAGCACCTCATGAAGAGTGAGCCGGAGAAGTCTCAGGTCCAAGGAGTCACTTCTATACTGGGAGCTGCTAATGGCTTTTTTAAGGTATGGCTCAGCTTCTTTGGGGGAGATGCATCGTAGGTGAAACTGAGGGTGTGCATGGGGTGGTGGAGGTGTTGGCAGGGGGTGGGTCGAGGTAATGGCGAGGGAGTACATGGCCGAGGTCAGTGAAGGCGTGGTTAAACGCGGTGGCAATCTGGGTGGGATCAGTGGTCAGGCCCCCTTCAATCAAGATTTGTGTGGGGGCTGGGTTGGGGGCTTTGCCGCATATGTTCTTAATATTGTTCCAGAATTTTTGCCCCATACCCCATGTTGAGGTAAGGGCAGATTTGTAGAATTCAGCCTTGGCTTTTCGCGGAGACCATGTGCATTGGTTCCAGGCCTCTCGGTACTTCTGTCTATCAGATGACAGGCCAGACTAATTGGAGAGGGGCCAGAGGGAGTCACGTGACCACAATTGGGCCAATAGTTGATCTGTGATCCAAGGTTGCCTTTGACCATCCTTTTGGTAAGAGGGGCGAACATGGCACAGATGGCATTAAAGGATAGAATGAAGAGGTTGAGGGCTATGCCTTGGTCAAGGGTGAGAGTTATGAATGACCAATCCATCATACTGAGGTGGGCTTGGAGTAGAGTGAGTTTCCCAGGACCAATTTTGCGTCACAGGATAATTTTCGGAGGGGTTTTAGGGGTCTTGCAAGTCCAGGAGAAGAGGACAGGAGAGTGGTCACTAATCGCGTCTGGGAGAATTGTAACATTAGTGATTTTGAGGGGATGGTTAGTGAAGACTAGGTCCAGCGAGGAGGAGGACCCTGTGCACTGATGTAGTCTAGTGGGGGAGGGAACTATTTGAGTTGGACCATGGGCTGTGGCCTTGTCTATGAAAGGAGCTGTGTGGCTTTAGACTGCCAGTTGATATTGAAATCCCATATAATTATTTGTTTCATTGTGAGTGGGTAAGGAGGCAAGATAGGACATAACAGAGTGAAAAGCCACCTTTTGGTCCCTAAGGGGAGTGTATATAGCGGTGATGAGCAAGGGGGTTTGGGATTTTCCAATAGTAAGTTTGAGTGTGAGTGCCTGGGGACCAGGAAGGAGTTTGGGGGGGGGGGAGCAGATGTACATTCAGGGTGTCTATGGTGTATATGGCAGAGCCCCCACCCCGTTGACCTAGACGGTCAGCACGGAAGATGTTATACCCAGGGAGGGTGATCGCTAAATCGGGTACTCTGGAGGTGAGACAGGTTTCTCCAATGGCAGTATCATCAGGCTGATGCTGCTGGATCCATCCCTGGTAGGGGGTCTCATTTTTTCTTTAGGAGGCTGCAAATGTTGATGGTGGCACTACGCAACCCATGTGCAGGGGGTTGTGTTGCAAGGGGTCCTGGGTTTGGGTGTATATTGCCAGTCATAAGGAGGAGGAGAAAGGACCTGATGATGGGATTCCAGGTAATCTTTTTTTGGGTAGTATGATCTGTATGCTTGGGACCCTCCGGCGTTAGGGTGGGAATAGGGAGGGTAAGTATGTGTGGAACCCAGGATAAGGATTCGCTTAGCGAGTGGGGTTGGCAGGATCGGGGGGAGGGGAGCCACGTGCCCACTGCAGGTAGTGAAGAGGTTTCAGTGTAGTAGAGCACAAATGGTAGACTGGTCACATTGGGTGTATTGGGTTGAATAGTTGGGGGCTAACAGTCAGGCAGATGGATGTCTTTAACACAGTTGTTGGAGATTAGCCGGAAAGATAGCGGGGAGGAGTCAGTATAGGGAAGAGCAGAGTGAGTATAGGGATGACTACCAGAGACATGTTGAAATATGAGATGGGAGTTGGACTAAAGGAGGGCCAGGGAGAGAAAAGAGCAGCAGACTATAATCCCCCCTAGTGGCAAACGCGTATAATCTTTAGTCCTTCCTACCTACTTTGCAAACTTCCAGAATGAAGGGGAGCATACCCTTCATTCTAGACATAAAGAGCCTTGTGGTTCTATCTGGATAGAACAAAAGAAGTTTGCAAGGCTCAACAACTTTGTTTCCTTCAGCATGACTCTGATGGGTCAACCTGTTGCTATCTGGTGTATTTCCACGTGGCTGGTGGCATGCCTTCACCATTGCTGTTCCATGGCACAGGTCAAGCTGGAAGCTGGAGTGGCTCACTCTACCAGAGCAGTCTGGGCATCTCTGGCGGAAACTCGTAATGTCCCCATTGCAGACATTTGCAATGCGGCTACCTGGAGCTCTGTGCATACTTTTGTTAAGCACTATGCCTTGGATGTCCATGCCAGACATCAGTCATGTGGCAGGACAATTCTTAACGGACTTCTGTCCTAAAAAGTGAGCTCCTCTTTTTCTCTCCTCCTGCCCGTCTTGGGGGATTGTTTAGTTCGGTACTCTCCCATTCGTGTGAATGAGTGGTGGAGACTTTTATGTCCAGGAAGATGAGGAAATGACATACCTACCGTAATTCTTGATGATCTTGGACAGTCTTCACCACTCATTCACATGCCCACCCACCATCCCCTGAGCTCACTTCTCTTTTTTCTGGTCTTCACTCCCTCAATGGTTAGAATGTGAAGACTTTGTTTTTGACCTTCCTTACACGGGTCATTCGGACTATCTTATGTCCGATTTTTAGGTTAGTCCTCTCTAGGTTAGTTATGCTGCACCTCCTCGGAAAAAAGGTACTGGAGGCGGTTGGAGGGTCGACAATGAGCTAGTCTATGCTGCATGAGCCTGGCTTAAGTATGCTTTGCTTCCTTGCAGGTCCATCTGACGAGGTCCTTCTTGAAAAGTTTGCCCTGCTGGGTCCTAGCACCTCCAGCATACTCCCATTAGTGTAAATGAGTGGTGGAGACTTCGTCCAAGAAGATCAAGAATTACGGTAGGTACGTAATTCCCTTTTTTAGGACCTCAGTCTTATGTTCGCCAAGTAGTGGTGCATGCCCTGTCCCTTTCTCTCAAAGAACTGTTAGTCTGCCAGTGTGGATAAGTGAGCCATATCCACGTCCTTATAATAGGTTACTCACCTGTAACCATAGATTTTACTTCGAGGAAGACTCTTGCAGCAGGCCACACTGGTAGGACTAAGCTGCCAGGTGCTAGGACCACGCAGAAAACTTTTAGCTAGCAGTTTACCACATGGGACCACCCCACTGTTGACATCTGTCAACTGACGTCAACACAGCCTACATAAGAGGGCGATCCCCCACACCACCTTAGTCCTTTTCTCCATCAATCTGCGCATGTCTGATCTCAGCAGATGCCGCAGCTAGTCAACCGCCATTTTCCGTACTTACCGCACTTTTTTATTTTCATTCCTCAGTGTAAAATATCAAATTATTTTGTGCTTTTTTTTTCCGAGTTTTTCTCCACCAGCCTCTACTTCCGACCACTCCAATAACTGTGTGTGCGATAAACAGATTCCTGCAAAGGACATCAACTCTGCGTGTCTGCTCTGCCTAGGCCCCAGCCACAACACTGAAGCCTGCCAGCATTGCCAAAAATTCAGCCAGGCCACTCTGACGTCGTTTTGAAAACTTTGGAGAGCCATCTTTTAAAGCAGAAGCTGACTGCCATGGAAAAGGAGCTATAGGCCAGGAGCTCTTTGGCCTCACCGGCCCAGTCCTCTAGGGCCCCTTTTTCTTCGCCTCATAAGGAGAAGTCACATCGGGATGGAGCTGGTCAGCTTCTGTCGCAGTCATCTCACAAGCCTTGGACTGTGATGGGGTCGGTCCCACCAGCCCTTCTTCCAGGCTCCCCGTGGCTCAGCTGCCCGCGTCTCTGTATCGGGAGGCAGCTCCTCCAGGCAGTGGACTTTGTCTCCCGCCCCTGACGCTCAGCCTTTATCCTCCATAGGCTCTCAGTCAGGAGGCTCGGCCAGTCTTTGTTCTTCAGGCGACAGTCCAAAAAGGCAGTTGCAGCTTAGCAGCAATGAGGGTGCACATTTTAAAACCTATCAAACTCGCTGCAAAAGACCGCACTCCTCAGTCAGATGGGTGTAGAAAACTAATGTTAACACCATAACAGGAGAGCAGGCTCAAAAAAACCGGAAACCTCGACCGGTTTTGTACACTCTAGTACGTCATCAGGAGGATAAGATAGTGGCCTAGTAGTAGATTTATAAAAGCAACTTTTAAAGAGACTGTGCATTTTTTTCACATCAGTGCCTGGAGTTTCAAAGTGCTCAAGTGTCTAGACACAGAAATATAATATGTAAATACATATAAATAACACAAATACCTACAACCATTACCAATCTGTGTAAAATCTTAGGGGTTATTTAACAGGCAAAAACTACATCAGGAATTTTATTAAAATCAGAGGTTCGTTCCATCCATTTCACTGGTATGCCCAGTCGGAGGGGGGATAACACCTCAAACTGCCTGGAAAGAAGAAAATGGATACAAATATATCAATAAATGTATACAGTAGCAAATCATTAGCACGTAATAAAAAGAACTGGAAAAGGGGAAATAGGAGAGGGGAAGGGGGGGGAGAAAAGGGAGGAAACATTATGGGGCTGAATCTCTTTCACCATACAAGTGGACAGACCATCCACTATTTCCTTTTTTCTGATACAAGGTAAGATGTCAGTGCGGTCATTTAGGCCTGATGGTGAGGGCCCCAAGAGTATTTATGATTCCGTTACTCAAGATTTCATCAATATCACCCCCTCTTGGACCTGAACTCTCCACTTCTAGGCCACAAAATTTGAAAATGTGACTTGTGTCTGCCTTGTTGTTCTACAGTGATTAGCAAGGTTACTCCTTACGTCATTGTTACTCGCTGACCACAGATGTTCACCAATCCTTACCTTCAAAGCCCTTGTGGTCTTGCCCACCTAGAAGGCCCCACATTGGCATGTAGCCAGGTAAACTACATTGCCCATAACACAACTGATAAAATCTTTTATCTGATAATCTCCATCACAGTTGCAGCTGGTGACGGTCCTACACTTGAGAACAGAGCTACAAGACTTACAGTTGCCACATGCTACACCTTCTCCACAATAGCCCCACCGGCCCCAGCATTGCTTTTGCCAGCTCCCACTCTTGGGACCGCCGCCAGTCCAGCCAAGCAACACCCCCAGCTGGCCGATTCAATCTTATCCCCTCCAGCGTCATCACTGCCTTCTATGGAATCTCTTCCTCCTCCCCGGGTACCCTTCACCAGCTCCTCAGCAGACGTTCCCCAGCCCACTGTCACTTCCATTCAAACATGAAGTCTTGCTGTATTCTGACTATTGCAGTTAGGTCCTGCCTTTCAACTGCCCCGGAGAACAGAGTTAACTTTCCATGGCCAGCATGGAACGTTCAGCGCGAGCTCGGTTGAAGCCTCTGTCTGCTGTTGTTTGAACTCCAACCGTCAGATTCTTCACTCCGCCTCACTGAACAGTCGCTCCGGAGATTTCTCATTTGCTCGGTTCAAAAAAGTCTGTTAAAGTTTCGTTTTTCGCTCTGTTTCTATAGAATTTCTGCTACCGAATCTGTCTAAGTCTCTGTCTGTGGTACCATGAGTACTAGATAGGTTTTACATTTAGTTTCTGTGTGGAACTTGTAAATTTCGGATCGGTTCGGTTTGACCCGATCAGTTTGGTCTTAAAAAGTTTTGAATTTGTTTAGAGTTTGGTAACCGGTCCGTATCAGTTCTTAAAAAAAAAAAAAAACCTGATTTAATTACGTTTTTTTCCAAGACCCGTAACACGGTCAGGAACTGATAGGGGAGTCTTGCCTGGCAGATTGCCGAAAAAAGGGTACGTTTTGGATAGGATTGGCCATGTCTGATAAACCCAGGAAAAAAAACAGGCCCACTTGGTTTCAACACTGCAGTGTGTGTGGGGAAGCCTTTGCTAAGGCTGATCCCCACGCCACCTGTGTTTGTCTGGGGTTTGACCACTTCGATTCAGACTGCCAAATTTGTAAGAGTTTTCCCAAAGCTACCCTGGATAAGAGGGTAGGTAGACTGAGGGAAAGGGAGGCCGACAAGTCTGCTGACCCGGATGGCCAGCCCGGTTCGGTTCTGACCGAACCAGGAGGAGTGCCCTCTGACCAGGGCGAAACTTCTTCGGGCAAAAGGAGAGCCGATTCTAAGGAGTCGGTTCAGTTAAAAGAAGAAAAATCATCCGGTTCGGATCCACAAGTTCTTTCTCCGACCGCTGATGAAATAGCCAAAGCGATAAGGATAGTGCAATCGCTTACTTCGGTTCCGGCCGAACCGGCACCATCTGGAAGGGGCTCGGTTCAGTCGGTTCCCCCAGTTCCAAATTATACTTTAGAAGAATTTTATGAACCGGAGGAGGGAGAGTATGAGGATGATGATGATGGTGATTATGAAAGTCTGGATGTGCCTATTGACCCGGACATCTCCCCAGACAGACCTTCAGGTGTTTCTCCTCCTAGGCTTTCCGAGTCCCCTTCCCACTTTGTTTTACAAGAAAGTGGCTGAAACCCTCCAGCTTCCAATGGAAGAAGCAGTAGAGGATCAGGAGGAGCCTGATTCTGTTGAAATTATGGACATCCCAGAGTCCAGGAGGCTCTGTTCCCCTCCATAAATATTTTGGGAAACAGACATTTAAAATTCTAAAGACTCCTAACTCCATACCTCCTGTGGACAGACGAATGGACAGGAGGTGGTATACCCTTTCAGGCTCGGACACGAAGTTTCTTTCTCAGCAATGCAGCCATGTTGGGGGTAGTGCAGGCTGCTGCCTGTGATAAGGCAAATATTCCCTTGGCATCACACCCCCCAGATAAGGACTCCAGGAGGATTGATGCCATGGCAAAGAAGCAGTATATGGCAGCATCTTTGGGACTCAGGCAGGCTAACTATATGGCCTACACAGCTAGATACCAGAAGTCCAGGTGGGACACTGTGTTGGCTGTGGCTAAACAGGCCCCTGACCAGCTTGCCAAGGAGCTGGAGCAGGTGGCTGCGGATGGGACTGATACATCCAAGGTGCAATTCCATGCTGCTGTGGACTCCAGTGATGTTTCGTCTAGAGTCCTGGCTACATCTGTGGCCCTTCGGAGGATGGCTTGGCTCAGATGTACTAGCCTGTCACAGGATACCCAGGCTAAGGCCATGGATTTCCCTGTCATTGGTAATTCTTTGTTTGGGGAGCAGACAGAGAACTACATGAAAAAGATGGACGAATACAGGAGTGCTCAGGCCAAAGAAAGGTAAGCCACTCCTCAGACAGCACTCCAGGGGCAGGCCCTTTCAAAGGCCTTTTTACCAAGCCCAGGCCGCCTCTTCTGCTTATGCTCAGAGGGGGTTCTTCAGAGGGAGAGGCAGACAGGGAATGAGCAGGCCTGCTTCCACCCCTCAGCCTAAAGCCCCTGCCAAGCAGACACCCTGATGGGTCTGCCCGGGCCGATTCTCCAGTACCTGTAGAGGGCAGGCTGGCTTACTTTGTCCAGGACTGGAAGTCTGACATCAGACAAGTGGGTCCTGGAAATAGTGAGCCAGGGACTGGTTCTTGGCTTCAAAAAATTTCCCAAGTTGAGAACCAGATCCTCTCCACCTGCAAATCCATCAGAGACCCTTGCCCTAGAGGCAGAGGTTTCTTCCCTCCTGGCTCTCAGAGCCATAGAAAGGGTTCCTACCCTATACAAGGGCAAAGGATTGTACTCCAGGTACTTCCTAACCCCCCTAAAAAACAGGAGAATGGCGGCCCATCCTGGATCTAAGATATCTGAACAAGCACCTTTTAAAACCAAAGTTCAAAATGGTGACTCTGGGAATAATTCTGCCCTCTCTAAGGCCAGGGGACTGGCTAGCCTCCCTGGACCTCAAAGATTCCTACTTTCACATTCCCATCAGGTGCTCCCACAGAAAGTACCTAAGGTTCGAGTTGCCCTTAGGCCACTATCAATTCAGAGCAGTGCCCTTTGGCCTAACATCAGCCCCAAGGGTATTTACAAAGTGCCTGGCAGTAGTGGTTGCCTTCCTAAGGAGAAAAAAGATTTCCATCTTTCCATATCTGGACGACTGGCTCATAGTGGGTCAGTCTCCAGACCAAGTCAAGTCACACCTGCAAGTAGCTCAGCAAGTGCTCACTTCCTTAGGATTCCTCCTCAACCTTCCAAAGTCAGTTTTCGAGCCAGTACAGCTCCTCGCCTTCATAGGGGCGGAACTGGATACAGTAAGGACAAGGGCCTTCCTTCCCCTGGACAGGGCAAGGACCCTTATGGAACTGGCCTCTTCATTCACCCTACAGGTGTCTCAACCAGCAAGGCATTTCCTTCAGCTACTGGGCCACATGGCAGCTTCCACAGCTGTGGTCCAGGGAGCAAGATTCCAGATGAGGGACATTCAGTTATTTAAGAGCCTTCTGGTCCCAAAGAAAGGATTCCCTTACCAAACTAGCCCCAGTGATCTGAACCCTGATCCAAGCTTTGCAATGGTGGCAGGATCAGGACAATTTGAGACAAGGAGTTCCTTTTGTCACTCAGTCTCATTCAGTGATACTCACCACAGATGCTTCCCTGCTGGGCTGGGGAGCCCACTTGGGGGATCTTACCACCCAGGGACTGTGGTCACCTCAAGAATCTCTGCTTCACATCAGTCTCTTGAAACTCAGAGCAGTGTTTCTGGCACTGCAAGCCTTTTCCAAATCTGTGCAGAACAAGGTGGTCCAGATCAGAACAGACAACACCACCACCATGTGGTACATCAAGCAGGAGGCACTCTGTTCACGGCCTTGTGCAGAGAGGCAATGAAGTTGTGGTCCCTGGCCTATTCCCTGCAAACTTCTCTGATAGCAGTTCACCTCCCAGGGAAGGACAATGTCCTAGCAGATGCTCTCAGCAGGATATCCCAGGGCCATCACAAATGGACCCTAGATCCCCTAGTTTTGAATCTGATTTTCTCGAGATGGGGCACTCCACAGATAGATCTTTTTGCTGCCCTAGACAATCACCAACTTCCTCTTTTGTTGCAGACCCCCAGTCTTAGGCTCAGTCCTCCGGATGTTCTGATTCTGAATTGGGAAGGGAAATTTCTGTATGCTTTCCCCGCTTCCCTCTCCTGTTCAAAGTCTTAGTCAAGATCAGGTCTCAACCATGCAAAGTGATTCTGATTGCTCCAGACTGGGCCAGACAGCCCTGGTACCCACTGTTGCTGTCCTTAGTCCACCTTCCTCTGTCTCTTCCCAGTAATTACAACCTGTTGACATCCTCTCAGGGGATGATTTGGTATCCGAACCTCAAATCTCTCAATCTCAAGGCATGGCTCTTGAAGAGTTAGTTTGCTGATCTGCACCTTTCTCAAGGGGTTCTGGATATCCTTAAGGCTTCTTGAAAGCCTTCCACCAGGAAGACTTACAACTCCAAATGGAAAAGGTTCACTATTTGGTGCTCTAATAAGCATATTTCTCCAGAATCTGCTGGACTGCCTACAGTTCTGGACTACATGGTCCATCTTAATGGCTTAGGACTTAGGCCAGCTACACTTAAAGTGCATCTGGCATCTGTTTCTGCCTTCTTGTCAGTAGGCAAGCCCTCTCCTCTCAGCCCATCCTGTGTTCTGTAAGTTCTTCAAGGGATTGCTGCACACCAATCCCCCCTTTAGGGACCCTGCTTCTGCTTGAGACCTTAATGTTTGCATTGCTCAGCTTATGCAACCACCCTTTGAGCCTTTGTCCTCTGCAGAGCTTAAGTACTTGACTTGGAAAACTGTGTTTTGGTAGCCATTACCTCTGCCAGGCATATCAGTGAATTGCAAGCCCAGTCAGCGGAGCCTGATTTCATCTCTTTCCATAGAGATAGTGGTCCCAAGAACTAACAGGAAGTTTTTGCCTAAGGTGGTTTCAGATTTCCACCTTAATCAGTCTGTGTGTCTCCCTGTTTTCTTCACTGACCATTCCTCCTCTGGAGAGAGGAGGCTGCACAGCTTGGATGTTAAAAGGGCCCTCAGCTACTACATAGAGCGCACCAAGGGTCACAGGTTTGAGTCCCTCCAGTTGTTCCTCAGATATGGAGAGGTCAGTAAGGGAAAACCTGCTACTAAGAGATCTGTTGCCAGGTGGATTCTCTTGTATACAATTCTGCTATGAAAAACTGGGTAGAACCCCACCCTCAGGCCTGAGGGCTCACTCTACTAGAGGTACAGCTGCTTCCCTGGCTGCTGCCAGGGATATTTCTATCTTAGAAATTTGTCAAGCAGCCACGTGGAAAACAGTCCATACATTCACCAAGCATTACTCTCTGGACATCCAGCCTAGGAGTGATGCTCGGTTTGGCACAGCAGTACTTCAGAGCCTATTCCCAAAGTAGGTTCTGTCCCTCTTCCCTGGAGGTACTGCTTGGTAGTCTGCAGTAGTCAGAATACAGCAAGACTTCGTGTTTGAAGAAAAAAATTACTCACCTTAGTAATGTTGTCTTCTAATGGAGTCTTGCTGTATTCTGACCTCCCCCGCCTCCCCTCTCAGAACCTGTTTTTTTGGATGTGGGTGGGCAGGAGCAGTGTTGGCACCCTAGGGGTGCCCCTTTTTCACCCTCCTTTACTTTGGGTGTGTGTTGTGTTTTGTTTTTTGGGTTTCCTGACTTGAGTCTTTGCTTTGAAACCAAAAATACCTTTTTAATAAATTTAGTTGCCAGTTGGCTAGTGAGTTTTACAGTTTCCACACAGAACTTCTAGTGAGTATTGCTCGTAAAGATCTGATGGTTGGAGTTTAAACAGCAGCAGACAGGGGCTTCAACCGAGCTCGCTCTAAACGCTCCATGCTGGCCATGGAAAGTTAACTTTGTTCTCCGGCGCAGTTGAAAGGTAGGACCTAACTGCAATAGTCAGAATACAGCAAGACCTCATTAGAAGAAACAACACTACTAAGGTGAGTAATTTTTTCTTCCTGCTGGTGTATAACATTAGCACCCCAGGTGAGCTATAATGCCCTTTTTCAGCATGGTGGGCTTTCATGCAGAAACGGACCCCCCACTCCTCAGGGCTCACCTCTGTCTCCTCCCCCCCCCCCCGGGGCCCTGCAGTACCAAGAGCCAGGAAACCTGATAGGTCTAGTTCTACTGAGCCTCAGACGCTGGGGTCTTCAGGGCACGACCTGACACTGGGTCAGGCTCTCAAAGGACGATCGCTGGTCTCTGGACGCCTGCCCCCAAGTGACACTCAAGGAGGATGACGCTCAATCTTGAGGGGCTGACCAGGCTAAAGTGCCAAGTCCTGTCTCTTTCTCTCTCTTCTCTCCCCCCCCCACCCCATGACCTATCCTTCAGTCTGTGATGGACTGGGAGACCGAAGAACAGGATCTAGAGAGAAGTTGCCCGGCTATCTACCTTAGGCAACAGGATGCCCTCCCTCTGGTGATGCCCCCCTATGATTGATTCCTATGAGGATGTTATCAAGGCAGCATGGGCCCACCCCTCTACTACTCTGCCTCTACCTAAAAAGGTGGATAGAGTTTGTCATGCCCCAGTGAGTAAACACTTTCTGGGCAGTAACCCTAAGGTGGATTCTGTGGTGATAAATGTAGCACATGACCATACTTAGAAACCCAAGCACCTCAGTACTCCTCTTCTCTCTCCCCCCCCCAATGAATCCAGGTTGCTGGATCACATTGGCAAGCATGTTTTAGCCTCTACCACGTTGGCTGTTAGGGCCATTAACTATCTGGCACATATGGTCGAATATCACTGTCCTCTTGGACCAAGCCAGGGATTTGGTCCTGAAGATGCTACTAAGACGCAGCTTACCCAGCTTTAAAGTTGGGCTCGGAATTAGGCAGCTTACGATGCTGTCAATGCCACCTGGCATGGGGCCGGCGGCTGGTGTCTGCCTTTGGTGCCATACTTGGCTTCGGGTGTCTGATTTGGCCCCGGATGCGCAGGCGAGTATTTTGGATGCCCCTTTTCAAGGAGGACTCTCATGGCTGAACCCAGCCAACCTCCTCTGCAGAGTTTTATCAGCTTCTGATCCCACCCTCCCAGCAGGTTCTTACAATAGATGGTTCCGGCCTCTGCTGGGGTACTCATTTGGCCAAACATAAGACCCAGGGTACTTGGTCCCCAGTGGAACAGGATCTCCACATCAATGTTCTGGACATGCGGGTGGTCCTTTACGTCCTGCAAGCCTTTCAGACTCCTCTCCCTTCTGATCTGCTGCAGGTGCAGACTGATGAAATGTGTGTGGTACTGAATCAACAAGCATGGGGGGGGCATTCTTACTATCTGTTTTTGGGGGTGATATTCTTGCCCCCCTGTGTTGGGAGGTGATGACAGTCTGGTTCTGGGCTATGGAGCACAATCTGAAGCTCTCGGCCATTCACATTCCAGGCATCCAAAACATACTGGCCGACAGGCTCAGCCGCTCCAGGTCTCTGACTAACGAATGGGAGCTTCTAACCTCTGTCAAAGACCTCTTCGACAGGTGGGGGTCGCCTAGAGCTGGACTTCTTTGCATCCCCTCTCATTGCAAAACTGCCACTTTTTTGCTCGTTCGATCCTGGGCCTCGAGTTTTCTAGTAAGATGTATTGCCTCTGTCTTGGAAGGGGAGGTTTCTGTCTGCATTCCTTCTGTTCCTGCTCCAGTTAGGAGCGGAGATGATTCTCATAGCTCCCGTCTGGCCATGTCAGATTTGGTTTCCCTTGCTGCAACAGTTAGCTGTGGAACCTCTGGTGCCCTTGCACCTGTGCACAGGCTTGCTCTTCCAGGACCAGGGCACACTGTTCCATCTGGACCTGAAGTCTGTGCATCTCCATGCGTGGCTCCTGCAGACCTAGCGGTTGCCCACTTTGAGGTGTCTTCTCTGGTTCCTAACATCCTAGTGGTGGCCAGGAAGCCATCCACCAGGGTCATTTATGCTGTGAAATGGAAGCGCTTCTCCAGTTGGGCTGCTGCTCGCCATTTGGATCCTTCAGGTGGTGAGTACCTAATTTCCCTTTTGATACTCCTACCTCAAGGTGCACCTTTTCTCTATCTCTGCATATCATGCAACTACTGAGGGCAAAGCTGTCGCTTAGCTTGATGTGTCCCATACATTTTTGCAAGGCATTTGGCATCTCAAACCTCCCATTCAAGACCCGGTCCCTCCATGGGACCTTAACTTTATGTTGGAGAAACTCTTACCTCCCTTTGAACCAGCTGTGAGTGGCGAGCTGCTTGAAGGATTTCTGAGCTCCAGGCTCTGATGTGTAAAGAGCCTTATTTGGTTTTTCACAAAGACAGGGTGTCTTTGCTTACCAGTCCTAAGTTTTGCCTAAGGTGGTGTCTTGAGTTCACTTTAAATCAATCCATCTATCAACCTTGCTGTTTATTTTCCTGAGTGTTCAATCAGTGGGAGGCCTTGCTCCATACTTTGGATGTTCACAGAATGTTGCAGTGTTACAGTATATGAATCGCACCAGGTCTTTGAGGAAAACCAATCGGTTGTTCATTTATTTCACCCTGAAGAGAGAGGGGGCGCTCCTGTTTCCAAACAGTGTTTGTGTAAGTGATTAGCGAATTGCATTGTTTATTGCTTCCGCGAGTACAACATGCCCCTTCCGGGAGTAGTCAAGGGTCATTCCACCATGGATGCGTTTGCTTCCAAGGCTTACTTCAGAAATGTCTGCTGCTGACATCTGTGCAGCTACCACTTGGAGTTCTGTCCACACTTTCACCTAGCATTAGTCCAGACATTGACTTGGCATAGGGCCAGCTTCGGCCTGGCAGTCCTTTAGGGCCTTATGTCATGAGCTCTTGATTGCTGACTTGTCCTCTTCCCAGTGCTTGTTGTCCTGATACCAGTACTGCTTGGGACTCTGTTCTACCAGTGTGGCCTGCTGCAAGAGCCCCCTCAAAGTAAGTTAGTACAGTTGCATAAGAACGTGCATTAACAGATCTTTGAGAGAAGCTCTTGCAGCAGGCCCTGCTTTCCTTCCCTTCTTCCCCCTGCTGTTCCTTCTCTGTGCACTTTCTTCTGCTTGGCTCTAAGAAAACCTCCATGGTTCTCCTTCAGCTGCCTGTACGGGATCTCCAGCAGGAGAACTGAGGTGGTGTGGTGGGGCCGGTCCTCTATGGTAGACTGCTAGCTAGCAGTTTTCCATGTGGTCCTGGCGGCTTAGTCCTACCAGTGTGGCCTGCTGCAAGAGCTTCTTTCGAAGATCTACTGTTATGGTAAGTTCTTTTGTAACTATACTTTCTAGGATTGGTGTACAATTCACATCTACACAGCCTACCCAGCCACTCCTGGCAAGTGGCACTCTGATTCTATTTCCAGCATGCAAGATTTAACTTCATGGGGCGGGGTGGGGTGGGGGGAGAGAAGATATGCCACCCAAGTGGTGGTAGAAGCTTAGCTTAAAGATGTCTGGCCAATAACATTCCAGTGGAACTGCCAGAGTGTGGATGTGAACCATATACCACCCTTAGAACTATGGTTCTAGGGTCATGGATATGTTGTTCATCCACACTGTCTGGCAGGTTCCTTGCCACTTTAAATCTTGCCGGAAGGTCTTCAAGCTGGCTCTTCCCACCCACCCGAGTGGTAAAACTCTCTGCTCCGCCCCATGACGCCAGATCTTCCTTACCGCTTGGAAGCTCACGTTCCCTCCTTAACGCTCTGCGTGATAGACTGGATCCTAATTCTTCGGTTCTCCCGAAACTAATTTGAAAGTTTTCAAGATTTCGGTCATCTTTCTCCCTTGCGACTGCGATGGACAAATCGACTCCTGGATTTCGGCAGTGCCCTTGTGGGCAGATGATGTCCAGGACGGACCTGCACTCCACGTGCGTCTACTGCCTTGGCCTGGGAACACGACCGCAGGCCTACCAGATCATGCCGTTCGTTTGACCCAGCGACTACGAGGGCGCGCTGCCCGGTTACAGCTGGGGTGCCCCAAGAAGCGCTACCCGCCAGTTAAGTCGAAGGAGACCTGTTGGGCGGTTACCACGGTGGCTGGCTCAGCAGAGCAGCTCGAGCAGATGATTGCCCTCGAGGAAGAGGCGGCTCAGGCCGCAGCATCCTCTTCTTCGGTCGTGGCATTTATCCCGCACTCTCTAGGTACCTCGTATTCAGCTTCGTTCAAGGAGCTTTGCCAATCCCTTTCCACGAAGGGAGAGGGGTCATCGAGACATTCCTCTCGGTCCAAAAAGAAGGACTCTAAGGGTAAGTCCTAGCATTGGTGTTCGTGGGAGTGGGAGAGGTCTCCTTCCCCGGACACCTGACTGTCTACTTCGGTCGAGGTTGCGGCTAAGGCCGCTGGCTTCACGGCATCCCCATCAGGCCAGCCGGCCGAGACACCCGTCGACGCGGTCGAGATTTTTCTCGACTCGTCGGACGGGCTGTCGACTGGTGAGGCCGACAACCCTTCTTCACCGGTTCCCCCGGTGGAGGCCGAGGATCTGCCTGCACCCCCGGTGCAGCAGTCCCCGATTGAGGCGTCCAAGCCGAGGGAAGAGCAGGTGTCCCCCGCTCCTTCCCAGACCCGTCCTCGGAAACACCAAGGATCTCTGTTTCGGACTTCCTCTTGGTCCAGCCGATCCTGCCGACATCGGCGGTCTGTCTCGGCACCGAGGGAGCGGGGCAGCTTGCCTGCTTCCTCTGAAGAGGAGAGGCTTTGGCGAAATTGCGCCGGGACGCTTACGAGGACCTGATGTGGCAGCAGTTACTTCTGTCCAGGAGCAAGTCGACGCCTTCCCCGGCCATCAAGTGGCTGTCACCCGAGCGGCCGAAACAACCCCTCGCAGTAGTCGAAATGCCCAAGCCTGGGCCGGTTGTTCAGCCGAAACCTGCTGCCCCACAGATTGTGGTGGAACCTCCGCTTCCACAACCGAAATCGGGGGCAATGACCAAGGACTCTCGGTCGGGTCAAGGCCTGCCCCACAGGTTGTCGGTCACCCTCACTCCCGACCGTCCTCGGCAGGTGGAGGGTGGCTCAGGCCCCAGGCAGCTCTTCGCGGACTCCTCAGAATCCGACTACTACTCCTGCCTGTTCTCCAGGCCAGTTGACCTAGAGTCCTCCGGGGGCCAGTCGTTGGACGAAAGCCCATCGTCCTTCATGGGGTTGCTTCGACTCATCTTGGAGTCAACCGGGATGCAGCTCGAGCCCGTATCCAAACGGGCCAAGTATCCCCTGACGGAGATACTGGACCGAGGGGATTCCCCCACGGAGGCCTTTCTGGTGGCTGAGGCCATTGTTGGCCCAGCCTTGGAGCTTTGCTAGCGGCCTGCTTCCTGCCCTGCGCCTGGCCAGGAAGTATGCGGTCCCTACCGGCTCTTTGCCCGGTTTTGAACACCCTCTGCCGAGGGGTTGGTCATGACAGCGTTTTCCGGCGTTCCGGGAACGCTAGGGACGTGGACAAGCCCCCCGACAAGGAGTCCAAAAAGCTGGACTATGCTGGGCGCAAGGTGTACGCTGCGTCCTCCCTTGGCCTCCGCCAGGCCAGCTCGGCCGTGCTGATGGCACACTTCTCCCACGCCCTCTTGGGCTCCCTGGATGAGGTGATCCTTCATCTCCCGGCCGACCTGCAGACCACGGTCCAACAGGACCAGGGTAGGGCAGTGGCTAAGCAGCAGCTCTAAACGACTCTGGACATAGACTCCTGTGCCAGATCGGTTGCGGCCGCGGTGGCCATGCGCCACAGAGCATGGCTGAGGATATCCACCTTCACGGCGGATACCCAGCACAAATTGGCGGACGTCCCCTTCTTGGGGACCGACCTCTTCAGCCCTGGAGTGGAAGGTCACCACCAGCGGATTGAGAAGTCCAGTGCCACTCTGGACTTGGTCACCTCCGCCCAGAAGGACAAAGGCAGCCGACAGCAGCAGCATAAGTCCTTTCGCCCCTTCAGCACCTGCAGCACGTCCGCCCAACAGCACCAGGGCCAGCAGGCTCACGCTTGCATCCCAAACCCAAGCCCCAGGCTTCCTCCAATAGGGAAGCAGGAGGTAAAGGCTCCAGGAGGTCCCTCGGCCAGTCCCTCCTTCAAGCCTGCCAGCGACGGGTTGAGGGGTGTCTCCCCAGCCTCGCCTCCCCCGGGTCCCCCTCGGGGACCGCCTCCACCACTTCCTTTCACACATGCAGTCTTGCTATATTATGACAAATGCAGTTTGACCCAGCCTTCGAACTGCTCCGGAGGTGAAAGAGTTAACTTTCCATGCCAGGCATGGAATCTTGAGCGCGATCTCGGTTGAGAAGCTCTGTCTGTTCTTCAAACTGAAACTCAGATTCTTTACTCCGCCTCACTGAACAGTCGTTCCGGAGAGTTCTCCTGCTGCTCGGTTCATTTTGTGGGTTAAAAAGTATAATTTCTCGGTTTTTAAACCGCATTTTGTCTTATTTTAACCGCAACCGGTCGGTTCAAGCTCTGTCTGTGGTATCGTAAATAATAGATAGGTTTTACATTTTTCTGTGTGGAACTTGCAAACGATATCGGTTCAGGTTTGAACCAATCAGGTTGTTGTTAAACTTTATTAAATTGCATTTAGAGTGCGGTTCCCGGTTCTTATCGGTTCTAAAAAAAAAAAAAAGGATTTCATTACGTGTTTTTCCACGACCCGTGACACGGTTGGGAACCAATAAGGGTGTCTTGCTTGGCGGATGTTTTTGGTTAGGCTGGCACTGTCTGAGAAACCCAAAAGAAAAACCGGGCCCACTGGGTTTCAGCACTGTAGTGTCTGTGGGGAAGCCTTTGCCAAGGCTGACCCACACACCACATGTGTTTGTCTGGGATTTGACCACCTCAATGCAGGCTGCCAGATTTGCAAGAATTTCCCTGCAGCTACCCTGGATAAGAGTTGGTAGGCTCAGGGAACGAGAGGCCAAAAAGTCCGCTGACCCGGATGGCCAGCCCGGTTCGGTGCCAACCCGAACCGGAGGGAGGCTCTCTGACCAGGCGAGACTCCTCGGCAAACGGAGGGCTGACTGGAGGAGCCGTCCCAGCAAAAGGACTAGAAAATCAGCAGGTGTGGAGCCAAAATTTCCTTCTCCAACCGCTGCAGAGATAGCCAAAGCGATCAAAATTGTCCAGTCGCTTTCCCCGGTTCCGACCGAAGCGGCACCGTCAGGTGAGCGGTCGGTTCGGTCGGTGCCACTGGTTCAAGAATATGATATAGAGGAATTTTTATGAACCGGAGGAGGGGGAGGAGGATTATGAAGAGAGTGAATGTGATTTTGAAAGTCTGGATGTGCCCATTGAACCGGACATCTCCCCAGACAGACCTTCAGGAGTGTCTCCCCCTAGGCTTTCTGAGTCCCCTTCTCATTTTGTTTTATAAGAAAGTGGTTGAACCCTCCAGCTCCTTTTAGAAGAAGCTGTGGATGAACAGGAGGAGCCTGACTATGTAGAACTGATGGATATCCCAGAGTCTAGGAGATTGTCTATTCCTTTACATAAATCTTTTAGGAAACAGACAATAAAAATTTTAAAAGTTCCTCACACTATACCTCCTGTGGAAAAAAAAAAAAAAAAAAAATGGACAAGAGGTACACATAGTCAAGCCCTGATACAGAGTTCCTTTCACAACAATGCAGCCATGTTGGGGTAGTGCAGGCTGCAGCCTGTGATAAGGCAAATATTCCCTTGGCTTCACACCCCCCTGACAAGGACTCCAGGAGGATTGATGCCATGGCAAAGAAACAGTACATGGCAGCATCCTTGGGACTCAGACAGGCAAATTATATGGCCTATATTTGCAAGATACCAGAATCCAGATGGGATACTGTTATGGCTCTAGCGAAACAGTCCCTGGCCAGCTTGCTAAGGAGCTGGAGCAGGTGGCTGCTGATGGTATTGAGGCATCCAAGGTGCAGTTCCATGCTGCAGTGGACTCTAATGATGTATCTTCAAGAGTCATGGCTACATCTGTGGCTTTCAGAATGGCTTGGCTCAGGTGTACTAGCCTGTCACAGGATACCCAGGCTAAGGCCATGGATTTTCCTGTTGTGGGTAACTCTGTTTGGGAGCAGAGAGAGAATTACATGAAGAAAATGGATGAGTATAGGACCGCTTATAGGAGTGCACAGGCCAAGGAAAGGCAGGCCACTCCTCAGAGGCGGCTTTCCAGGGGCAGGGGCAGGCCTTTTCACAGACCTTTTTACCAAGCCCAGGCCTCCTCTTCAGCCTATGTCCAGAGGGGGTTCTTCAGAGGGAGAGGCAGACTGGCTACGAGCAGGTCTGCTCCCACCCCTCAGCCTAAAGCCCCTGCCAAACAGGCACCCTGATGGGAGGGCCAGGGCCGATTCTCCATTACCTGTAGGGGGCAGGCTGGCTTACTTCATCCAGGACTGGGAGTCTTTAACATCAGACAAGTGGGTCCTGAAGTAGTAAGCCAGGACTCGGTTCTCAGCTCAAAATTTCCAAAGATGAGAACCAGATCCTTCCACCTGCAAATCTATCAGAGGCTCTTGCTCTGGAAACAGAAGTCTCAACCCTCCTGGCTCTGAGCTGTAGAAAGGGTTCCTTCCCTACACCAGGGCAAAGGACTGTACTCCAGGTACTTCCTTACCCCAAAAAAGACAGGAGAATGGCGGCCCATCCTGGATCTTCGATACCTAAACAAGCACCTTTTAAAACCAAAATTAAAAATGGTGACTCTGGGAATTATTTTACCCTCTCTAAGGCCAGGGGACTGGCTAGCGTCCCTGGACCTCAAGGATGCCTACTTCCATGTTCTCATCAGAAGCTCCCACCAAAACCAAGTACCTCAGATTCGAACTGCCCTCAGGCTCATTACCAGTTCAGAGCAATGCCCTTCGGCCTCACCTCTGCCCCAAGGGTATTCACAAAATGCCTGGCAGTAGCAGTTGCTCATTTAAGAAGGCAAAAGATTGCCATCTTTCCTTACCTAGACGATTGGCTCATAGTGGGCCAGTCTCCAGACCAAGTCAAATTGCACCTTCAGGTTACCCAGCAGCTGCTTACATCTCTAGGTTTCCTTCTCAATCTCCCAAAGTCAGTTCTAGAGCCTGTCAGCTACTCACCTTCATAGGCGCAGGAACTGACACAAGCAGGGCCAGAGCTTTCTCCTCTAAAGAGCAAAGACCCTGGTGGCTCTGGCCTCCTCCTTCACCCTGCAGGTCTCTCGACCAGCAAGGCATTTCTGCAGCTCCTAGGCACATGGCTGCCTCCACAGCAGTAGTGCAGGGAGCAAGATTTCAGATGAGGGACATTCAGTTCCATTTGAGAGCCTTCTGGTCTCAAAGGAGATCCTCAGCCAAATTGATCCCAGTAACTCTAACCCTGATCCAGGCCCCACAGTGGTGGCAGGATCAGAGCAATCTGAGACAGGGGTTCCTTTCATCCCTCAATCTCACTCCTTGACCCTTACTACAGATGTGTCCCTCTTGGGGTGGGGAGCTCACATGGGCAACCTCACCACCCAGTGATTGTGGTCCCCTCAGGAATCTCTGCTCCACATCAATCTGTTGGAACTCAGAGCAGTTTTTCTAGCACTTCAGGTTTTTTCTGCATCTGTTCAGAACAAAGTGGTACAGGTCAGAACAGACAACACCACTACAATGTGGTACATCAACAAGCAAGGGGGCACGCGGTCTTCGGCCTTGTGCACCGAGGCAATGAAGTTGTGGTCTCTGGCTTATTCCCTGAACACCTCCCTCATGGCAGTGCACCTCCCAGGCAAGGACAATGTCCTGGCAGATGCTCTCAGCAGGATTTCCCAGGGCCATCACGAATGGTCTCTGGACCCCTTAGTACTGGAGGTAGTATTTGCCAGGTGGGGCACCCCTCAGATAGATCTTTTTGCAGCCCCAGACAATCACCAACTTCCGCTATTTTGCTGCAGGCCCCCAGTGTTGGGCTCAGTCCCTCTGGATGCCTTCCTTCTCAACTGGGAAGGGAAGTTTCTCTATGCCTCCCCTTCCCTCTCTTGTTCAAGGTGCTAGTCAAAATCAGATCTCAGCCTTGCAAGATGATTCTGATTGCTCCAGATTGGGCCAGACAGCCCTGGTATCCACCTTCCGTCCTTAGCAGGCCACCTTCCCTGTGTCTTCCCAGGAATCACAATTGTTAACCTGCTACCAGGGAGAGTTTGGCACCAATCTCAAATCCCTCAATCTCAAGGCCTGGCTCTTGAGGAGTTAGTTTGCTGGACCACACCTTCTCAAGGTGTACTGATATCTTGAAAGCTTCTAGGAAGCCTTCCACCAGGGCTACTTATAATTCTAAATGGAAAGGGTTTTCCATATGGTGTTCTGGCATGCATATTTCCCAGAATCTGCTGATTTGCCCACAGTCCTGGATTATATGGTCCACTTAAATACTTTGGGGCTGAGGCCAGCTACCCTGAAAGTGCACTTGGCAGCTGTCTCTGCTTTTATATCAGCAGGAAAGCCCTTCTTTCTGCTCACCCTGTATTCTCCAAGTTTTTCAAGGGATTGCTCACACCAACCCTCCATTCAGGGACCCTGCTCCCGCCTGGGATCTTAATGTTTGCATTGCTCAGCTTATGCAACCCCTTTGAGCCTTTGTCTGTAGCAGAGCTTAAGTACTTGACTTGAAAACTGTGTTTTGGTAGCCATCACTTGCCAGACGATAAGTGAATTACAAGCTTTGTCAGGGAGTGATTTTATCTCCTTCACAGAGATAAGGTGGTCCTCAGGACTAACAGGAAGTTCTCTTTCTAAGGTAGGTTTCAGATTTCCACCTTAATCAATCTATATCTCTCCAGTGTACTTCACTGACCATTCCTCCTCTGGTGAGAGGAGGCTGCACAGCTAGATGTGAAGAGAGTCCTTAGTTACTACATAGAGCGTACCAAGGGTCACAGGTTTGACTCCCTCCAACTATTCCTCACTTATGGTGAGGTTGGTAAAGGGAAACCTGCCACTAAAAGATCCATTGCCAGGTGGATTGTCTCTTGTATCCAATTTTATCAAAAACTGGGTAAGGTTCCCCCTTCAGGCCTGAGGGCTCACTCTACTACAGTTACAGCTGCGTCCCTGGCTGCAGCCAGGGACATCCCTATCACAGAGATATGTCAAGCAGCTACCTGGAAAACGGTTCACTTTCACCAAGCATTACTCCCTGGGCATCCAGGCTAGGAGTGATGCTCTGGCCTGGCACAGCTGTGCTTCAGAGCCTATTTCCCAAGTAGGTTCTGTCTCCTCCATGGAGGTCATTGCTGTGTAGTTCAGATGATCAACAAGTAATATAGCAAGACTTCATGTTGTTTGAAGAGAAATTACTCACCTTAGTAATGTTGTTTCTTCTAATGGAGTCTTGCTATTATGACCTCCCCCGCCTGCCCCTCTCAGAACCTCTGCTTTTTGGGATGTGGGTGGGCAGTGCAGTGTTGGCACTACTAGATGCCCAATTTTGTTTTTTCACCCCTTTTTTTGGGGTGTTTGGTGTTGTGTTTATTTTTTGATCCCTGACCTGAGTCTTTGTTTTGGGACCAAAAAATGTATTAATATTTTAGTAGCCAGTTGGCTAGTAGGTTTACAGCTTCCACACAGAATCTTAGTGAGTTTTGCTCAGAAGATCTGACAGTTTCAGTTTGAAGAACAGACAGTTTTCTCAATCGAGTCGTCTCAAGATTCCATGCCTGGCATGGAAAGTTAACTTTTCACCTTCTGAGCAGTTCAAGGTTGGTCAAACTGATATGTCATAATATAGCAAGACTCCATTAGAAGAAACAACATTACTAAGGTGAGTAATTTTTCTTCTGCCTGGTCTGCTATCACCACGGACCGCTGGGTGTTGGAGTGGTGAAAGGGTCTGCTTGGAGTTCGAGGCCCCACTCTTCCGAGCCGTCATCCAGGGGGTCACGGGTCCGAGCTCTGTTGGCCCGCTGAGCCGAGATATTGCCCTGCTCCTCAAGAAAGAGGTGATCCGAAGGTGGTGGATCCTCCTCCAGACCTGGGGTTTGTGTCCAGGTACCTGGTCCCAAACGGACGGGGCTTGGCGCCCATTCTCGACCTGAACAGGTTCTAAGGTCTCGGACCTTCAGGATGGTCACTCTGGCTCAGATAATCCCATCCTTGAACAAGGCGTGTGGTTCTGTTCCCTGACCTTCAGGACGCTGCTCTTTCAGTGTCCCAATCTCTGTCTCACCAGAGATTCCTCCACTTCAGAGCAGAGGAATCCCTGCACGAGTTCCGGCCATGCCTTCGGCCTTCCTAGCTCCCAGGGTCTTCACCAAATGCATGGCAGTGGTGACAGCATTTCTGTGGTGCCAAGGGTCCGGGTGTACCTTACCTGGACGATTGGTTGATTGCAGCCCTCCAGAGCGGAGGTGGAGTGTCCAGAGATCTGGCCTCCAGGTTTGTTTCTCAGGCTTGCCCTCATCGAGGCCAAGTCTGAACTCGTGGCAAAGCAGGTGATACAGTTCATCGGGCAGAGTTTGAATTTCACGAGCCAGAGCACGGCCCCAGTGGACAGGGTTGAGGTTCTTTCCTCCTTTGCCCAATCATTTCAGGCTGGGCACCAGCCTGCCTGGGACTTCCTGCGCTCCTGTGCCTCATGAGCGGGCCTGCACCAGCGTGGTCCATTGGGCCTGCTAGCATGCGCCCTTCAATGGGATCGGGCTACTAATGGTCACAGCACTGATCATGCTGGATCAGCTAGTGACAGTGACCCAGGGATGTGGAACGCCTCCAGTGGTGGACCATTCCAGCACATCTGCAGAAGGGCATCCTGCTTGTCCTCTGAGCCGACTGTCTCTATTGACCGATGCCTCTGATGGGTTGGGGTGCCCATCTGGGGAGCAGAGAGCACGGCCCTCTGGTCCCCTTTGGGAGTCCTGATGCCACATCAACACTGCTGGAGCTTCACTCTGGTTCATCTAGCCCTCGCCTTCGGGCCCATTTCTGCGGGTTATGTTTCAGGTCCAGATGGACAATACCACGACCATGTACTACCTAAAACCGCCAGGGCAGGACGCGCCCATGCCTCTCGTGAGGGAAGCCTCACGATTTGGTCACCGTGGCAAGAGCCTGAGGCGGATCTCCCCGCCATATTCATGTGGTAGGAGCCTCCAACACCCCTGGCCGATGCCCAGCTGATAGGCTGGCCCCACGAGTGTCTCCTCCTGCCGGAGGTAGTACAAGATCTGTTCTCCTCTGGGCACGCCCTGTATGCACCTGCTTGCCTCCAGGAGAATGTGAAGCTGAGACTGTTTCATGCCCGCCCTCAGCTGGGTTCTGGCCAGGATGCTTCGAGGCCATGGACCCCAGGGTTTCTACACCTTCCCCCCCCCCATTTCCCTTGATCCACAAGGTGCTTCTCAAGGTGAAGAGGGACAAGGCGCAGGTGATTCTGGTAGCCCCAGACAGGCCCCACCAGTTCTGGTATCCAGATCTCCTCAGTTTAAGCTCCAGGCTCCCGAGGCGGCTTCCAGCCCGCCCGGACCTGATCTCAGTCAGTCAGGGGAAGGTATTCCATCCGACCTTCAATCCCTTGCATCTGACGGGCTCTGTCTCCTGAGCGGCTAGGAGTTCCAGGCCTTGGTCTTTTCCGACGAGTCTCAATGTCTGAGGCTATTCCCATAAGGAGTTCCACCAGAAAATGCTACCTTCAAATGGAAGAGATTTCTCCATTTGGTGTCAGGGCAAGGGCCTGGACCCTTCCTCCTGTTCCTTGGCAAGCATTCTAGACTACCTGTGGTCCTTTCTGCAAGGGGTTTGAACAACTCACCTTAAGGTGCACTCTGGCAGCCATCTCTGTTACCGGGCGCTGGCTGGGAAGCCAGCCGTGGCACAGAGAGCAGTGTGGTCACGCTTTTCAAAGGCCTTGATCACATATCCCCTCCCAGCGGTGGTAACCCACCTCCGGGATCTACTGCTGGTATTGGCTAAGCTCATGGCAGGTCATTCGGAACTGATGCACAGGTGTGACATCTCTCACCTGTCGGAAGACCGCCTCTTGGTGGCTATCACGTCAGCCAGAAGGATGGGAGCGCCCAGGCGCTCCATCGAGTCTCCTTATCTGGTCTTCTCTCAGAGACAAGGTTGTCCTGTGCCCCCACCTCAAATTCCTCCAAGGTGGAAGTTTGAGCTTCACTCTTAACTAGGTGTTGACTCTGCCGGTGTTCTACCCCAATCACACCTCTGAGGCCAAATATAGGCTCCATACTTTGGACCCTAGAAGAGCGCTCACTTATTATAAGGAGCAGATGACTGAAGTTCAGGGAGAGGTTCACCAGCTGTTTGTCACCTACGCTGAAGCCGCACCTGACAAACCTGCAGCCAAGCGGACGATAGGCAGGTGGGTCACCTCCTGCATAGATCTCTGCTATAGGTTGGCGGGCATGGAGCCTCCCAGAGGGATAAGAGCCCATTCTACCCACCATACCACTGCATCGGTGGCTGCTTCCAGGGATGTCCCTATCCAGGAAACTTACAGGGCTGCTACCTGGAAGTCGGCACACACCTTCGTCACCATCACCACATCGACCTTGAGTCACGCCGGATGCTGGTTTTGGGGCCTCTGTTCTCCAGTCTTTATTTCCCAAGTAAGTATGTGGTGCGCTTTGCCTCCTCCTCCCGGAGAACTGTTAGAGTTCGTTAGACAGTGGATGAATATATCCATGTCCCTAGAAATACAGTTTCTAGGGACATGGATATGTTGTTCATCCACACTTATTGGCAGGTTCCTGCCGCTTTAAATCTTGCCAGAAGGTCTTCAGCTGGCTCTCCACCCACCCGGTGGTAAAACTCGGCTCCACCCCATGACTCCAGATTCTTCCTCACCGCTGGAAGCTCAGGTTCTCTCCTTAATGCGCCATGCTTAAGACTGGTTCCTAATTCTTCAGTTCGAAATCAAAAGTTTTTTGCTAAAAGACTCGGTCATCTTCTCCTCGCGGGCGATGGAATCCTGACTCGGAGTTTTGAGGTGCACCCCTGGCGGGCAGAAGATGTTCAGGACGGATCCAAGCACTCCATGTGCGCTTCACTGCCTGGGCCTTGAGCACCACCCGCAGGGTCTGCAACTTGTGCTTTTCCTTTTCGCCCACGCCCCCGAAGACCGTGCTGCCCGACACAACTGGGCGCCCGAGAAAAGAATTCCACCCGTGAAATCTTAAGAGGCTCGGATTATGGTGTCCGGGCGGCGGGCTCGCGGATCAGCTCAAGCAGATGATCGCCTCGAAGAGGAGGCGGCGCTGGCCGCTTCTACCTCGGGCTGTGGCATTTGTCCCGCTTTCTCGGTGCCTCGACTCGCTTCTTTATGAGTTTTGTCTGACCTCTCCACCAAAGGTGAGGGTCCAATTTCGGGACCTTTTTCCAGGTCCAAAAGAGCAAAAGTAATCCCTCCGCCGACGCTTTGGGAGCGGGAAAGATCCCCTCCCTTGTCGACAGTCTACTTGGTCGACCCTCAGCTTCGCCACTGGCTTCACGGTGTCCCCCACAGGCTGTTGAGCGAGACTTCTCGATTGCCCAGATTTTCTCACCCGCTAGACAGGTTGCCGGGCTGGAGAAGCTGAGAATCCTCTCCCCGGTTCCCCGGTGGGAGTTGAGGATCCTGTCGGCTCGCCTGTGCCTCCGGGTTCCGGAGCCTTCGTGGATCTGTCCCGATTCGAGGGAGTGCTGATTTCACACTCCTCCGCCTCCTCGCCTAGTCGACCTCAGTCTCTCGACATCCTCGCGTCCAACCGATCCTGCCACCATAGGCGGTCTCGGCATCATGCAAGCGGCGCTTGCCGCCTTCCTCGACGAGGGAGGCTTCGCACAAGTTGCGCCGAGGTACGAGGAACTTGTGTGGTAACAGGTCCTTTCTTTGATCGGGAATAAGCCGACCCAGTCGCCTTTCCCCGCCATTAAGTGGCTGTCACCGAACAGTCAAACAACCCCTCGCTGTAGTCGTGGAGCCTGTTCTCAGGCCGGTGTTCGCCAATTCCAGCTGCCCCACCGATTCTGGTGGAACCTCCGCCCACAGCCATTAGTTGGGGCTCCGCCCAAAATTCTCGGTCGCTCGGGTTTGCCCATAGGCTGTCTGTCACCCTCACTCCCGAGCAACCCCGCAGGTGGAGGGTGGCCTGGCCCGAGGCAGCTCTTGAGGACTCTTCTGAGTCCGATGATGGTTCCTCCTCTTCTCCAAGCGCATGGACTTGGAGTCCTCGGAGGGCAGTCAATGGACGATAGCCTCGTCCTTTCTTAGGGTTGCTTCGACCATCTCGGAGTCCACCGATGAAGCTCGGAAATCTGTTTAACGGGCCAGGTATCCCTCACGAGAGATTCTGGACCGAGGGGATTCTCCTACGGAGGCCTCTTCCGGTCGGCGCAGCCATAGTGGGTCCGGCTTTGGAACTTTGGCGAGGGCCCTGCTTCCTGCCCTGCGCCTTCGCCAGGTTGGCTAGGAAGTATGCGGTCCTCACCGTTCTCTGTCCGTTGAACACCTCGCCGAGGGGTTGGTTATCGACAGCGTCACGTGGCTGGAATGCCAGGGATGGACAAACCTCCCGACAAGGAATCCAAGAAATTGGATTATGCCGGGTGGAAAGTCTATGTTGCGTCCTCTCTGTTCTCTCGCTAGGCCAGTTCGCCGCCCTCATGGCACATTTTTCTCACGCCTCTGTTGGGCTCCCTGGATGAGGTTGTCCTCATCTTCCTGCAGATCTGCAGACTACGGTCAGGCAGGTGCGACCAGGGCAGTGGCCAAACAGCAGCTCCAACTCGCGTTAGACATCGGGGACTCATGTGCCAGGTCCGTGGGGCCGCAGTGGCTATGCGTCGTCAGGGTTTGGCTGAGGATATCCACCTTACCTCGGATACCCAGCACAAGTTGGCGGATGTTCCTTTTTGGGACTGACCTCTTCGGCCCTGGGGTGGAAGGTCACCTGCAGAGGATCAGTTCAGTGCTACCTTGGACTCAGTCTCTTCCTCACCAGAAGGACAAAGGCCGCAAGCCACAGCCTAAGCCCTTCGCTCTTTCTGCGCTCATAGCGCCGCCCGCCCAGCAATGTCAGGGGCCAGCAGGCTCGACCTTGGTATCCCAAACTCAGGTTTGCCTGCTTCCTCCAACAGGAAGCAGGGAGGTGAAGGCCCGGAGGTCCTCGCGGTCCCTCCTCCAAGCCTGCCCAGTGACGGGCTGAGGGTGTCGCCCATCCCTGTCACTCACTCCTGGTTCCCTGGGGACGGCTCAGACACTTCCTTTTCCGCCTGGTCCGCTGTCTACCACGGACAGGTGGGTACTGGAGGGTAGGGAGCGCCCACCTCTGAATTCGAGCAGGACCCGCCTTCAGAGCCGCTGCACCGGGGGCCCTGGGTCCAAGAGTTCACTGGCGGCTCACGAGCCGACATCGCCTCCTCCTCCAAAAGGAGGTGATCACGGAGGTGGAGGACCCCCTTCAGACCCGGGTTCGTGTCCAGGTATTTCTGGTTCCGAACGGACGGGGCTGGCGCCCATTTCTACCTACACGACCTAAACAAGTTCCTAAGGTCTCACCCTTCAGAATGGTCACTTGGTGCAGATAATACCATCTCTGGAACACGGGCGTGGTTCTGCTTCTCTGACCTACAGGACGCTGCTTTTTCACGTTCCCTATCCGTCTGGCCATTGGAGATTCCTCCCGCTTTCAGCGCCGGAGGGATCCTCTTCAGTTCCGAGCCATGCCCTTCAGCGATCTCCAGCTCCCAGGGTCTTCACCAAATGCATGGCAGTGGTGACAGCATTCTGCGGCGCCGAGGGGTCCGTGTACTTCACCTTGGACGATTGGTTGATAGCAGCCTCCAGACAGGAGGTGGAGCGGTCCAGAGATCTTTGCCTCAGGTTTGCTCTCGTTGGCCTTCCCATCGAGGCCAAGTCGGAACTCGAGCCAAGCAGTGATCCTGTTCATCGGGGCAGAGCTCGACTTCTCTTCGAGACAGAGCACGGCTCCGGCGGACAGGGCCGAGGTTCTTACCTCCTTTGCCCAATCATTTCTGGTTGGGCAATCGCCTGCCTGGGACTTCCTTGCGCTTCTGGGTCTCATGGTGGCCTGTACCAGCGTGGTCTCGCATGGCTGGCACATGCGCCTCTTCAGTGGGGACTGGCCAGCCAGTGGTCACAACGCCACATCCTTTGGACCAGCTAGTGATAGTGACCCAGGAGATGTGGAACGCCTCCGTGGTGGACCGTTCCATTCCATCTGCAGGAGGGCATCCTGCTTGTCCGCCTCGAGCCGACCGCCTCTCTATCGACCGATGCCTCTCTGATGGGTTGGGGTGCCCATCTGGGGGACACAGAGTGCACGGCCCTGGTCCTCGTGGAGTCCCGATGCCACATCAACCTGCTGAGCTCGAGCGGTCCGCCTAGCTCTCACCGCCTTTGCTCCGCTTTCTCCGGGTCAAGTGGTCGGAGTCCAGACGGACAATACTACAACCATGTATTACCTGAACCGCCAGGGGGGACGCTCTCATGCTTCTATGCAAGGAAGCTCTCCGCATTTGGTCACTCGTGTGCAGCCTGGAGGCGGATCTCTAGCCATTCATGTGGCAGGAGCTCCAACACCCTGGCCAATGCCCCTGAGCCGGATAGGGGCTGTTCCACGAGTGGTCTTCCTGCCGGAGGTAGCATAAGATATGTTCTCCCACTGGGGCACACCCGGTGGACCTGTTTGCCTCCAGGAGAACGCTGAGCTGAGGCTGTTTCATGCCCGCCCTCAGCAGGGCTTGCTGCAGGGGATGCCTTCTCGAGGCTGTGACCCGGCCTCTACGCCTTTCCCCCATTTCCCTTGATTCACAAGGTGCTTCTCAAAGCAAGGAGGGTACAAGGCGCAGGTGATCCTGATAGCCCCAGACTGGCCCCGCCAGTTCTGGTACCCAGATCTCCTCAGCCTCAGCTCCAGGCTCCCGAGGCAGCTTCCAGCTCGCCCGGACCTGCTCTCTGTCAATCAGGGGAAGGTGTTCCATCCGGACCTTCAATCCCTGCACCTGACGGCCTGGTTCCTGAGCGGCTAGAGTTCCAGGCCTTGGGCCTTTCCGACGAGGTCCTCAATGTTGTTAAGGCATCCCGTAAGGAGTTGACCAGAAAATGCTATGCCTTCAAATGGAAGAGATTCTCCATTTGGTGTCGGGGCAAGGGCTTGGACCCTTCTTCCTGTTCTGTGGCAAGCATTTTGGACTATTTATGTTCCCTTTCTAGTCAAGGGCTTAGGTCGACGACCCTAAAGGAGCACCTGGCAGCCATCTCTGCTTACCGGGCGTGGGCCAGGAGCAGTCGGTGGCGCGGAGAAAAGGTGGTCGGCGCTTTTTCAAGGCCTTGATCACATTTCCTCCGTGCGAGAACCTACCTCCGTGGGATTTACAGCTGGTACTGGCAAAGCTCATGGGCAAGCTATTCGAACCAATGCACAGGTGTGATCTCTCTCACCTGTCATGGAAGACCGCCTTCTTGGTGGCTATCACGTCAGCCAGAAGGATGGGAGAGCTCCAGGCGCTTTGCATCGAGTCTCCTTACCTGGTCTTCCACAGGGACAAGGTTGTCCTGCGCCCCCACCCGAAATTCCTTCTGAAGGTGGTGTCCGAGTTTCACCTTAACCAGGTGCTGACTCTGCCGGTGTTCTACCCCAATCACACCTCGGAGGCCGAATATAGGCTCCATACTCTGGACCCTAGAAGGGCGCTCGCTTATTATAAGGAGCGCACGGCTGAAATTCGGGGAGAGGTTCGCCAGCTGTTTGTCACCTACGCTGAAGCTGCACCTGGCAGACCTGCAGCCAAGCGGACGATAGGCAGGTAGGGTCACCTCCTGCATAGATCGCTGCTATAAGTTGGCGGGCATGGAGCCTCCCAGATGGATAAGAGCTCATTCTACCCGTCATACTGCTGCATCGGTGGCTGCTTCCAGGGACGTCCCTATCCAGGAAATCTGCAGGGCTGCTACCTGGAAGTCGGCACACACCTTTATTACCCATTACCACATCGACCTTGAGTCACGCCGGGATGCTGGTTTTGGGGCCTCGGTTCTCCAGTCTTTATTCCCTAAGTAGGGGGTGTGCGCCTTGCCTCCCTCCTCCCGGAGAACTGCTAGGAGTCTGCCAATAAGTGTGGATGAACAACATATCCATGTCCCTAGAAATACAGGTTACTCACCTGTAACAGGAGTTCTAGGAATGGTATATGTTCATCCACACGACCCACCCGACCTCCCCGGCTTCGACGCACTACCTGAGCTTACAGCGGGCCAGATCTGGCGTCATGGGGCGGAGCCGAGAGTTTTACCACCCGGTTGGGTGGGAGGAGCCAGCTTGAAGACCTTCCGGCAAGATTTAAAGCAGCAAGGAACCTGCCAATAAGTGTGGATGAACAACATATACCATTCCTAGAACTCCTGTTACAGGTGAGTAACCTGTATTTACTTACCTGTAACAGGAGTTCTAGGAAACGTATATGTTGTCATCCACCCGACCCACCCGACCTCCCCGGCTTCGATACACAACCTAGCTTCCAGCGGGCTAGATCTGGCATCATGGGGCGGAGCCGAGAGTTTTACCACCCGGGTGGGTGGGAGGAGCCAGCTTGAAGACCTTCCGGCAAGATTTAAAGTGGCAAGGAACCTGCCAGATAGTGTGGATGAACAACATATACCATTCCTAGAACTCCTATTACAGGTGAGTAACCTGTATTTACAGGTGATTAACGTTTTCTTTAGCATCACCGGACTGGCCCTGGTATGCCCTTTTACTTCAGATGTCTCAGAGGGCTCCTCGCCGTCTTCCTCTGTCAGGATCTCCTCACAGAATCGGGTTGTCAGGTGCCCACACACGCACAGTGTGGAGTCTGTTTGCCTGAAAGCGTGGTTCCTGAGAGGTTGTGGATGTCTGACTGACCTCACTGCCACAATAGCCGAGGCAGGACTCTACTGGGTTGCTGTGATGGAGACATGGCTCACAATCACAGTTGGGAGGTAACTGTCCCAGGGCATAGCTTGTTTAGGAGAGCAAGGACTGGGAACAAGGGAGGGAAGGTAACTGTTTTTAAGGATACCATCAAAGCTACAGAAATGCACCATGCACGAGGGGAAACAGAGGATCTATGGATCACAGTCTAGGCTGGAAGCCGGAACCCAGTTTGGGTAGGAGTAATCTATAGACCCCCAAATCAGGAGGATACCAAGGATAAAGAAATCCTGGAAACTATCCTCCAGATGTCAGGCCAAGGGGAAGTGGTTCTGGTGGGGGTTTTCAATCTGCCAGACACAGATTGGAGTACCTGCACAGCGGCATCGCAAAAAAGCAGGGAATTCCTAATCACTCTACAGGAAGCAGACCTAAGTCAACTAGTGACATCACCCACAAGGGGTAACGTGATTCTAGATCTGATGATCATAAATAGAGTTTGGGGCATCGAAGTAGGGAACCACCTGGGCAACAGTGACTATAACACTGTATGGTTCAGGGTAAAAAGGATTGAAGACTCCACACATTCCAAACTGAAGGTCCTTTACTTCAGGAGGGCAGACTTCACAAAAATGAAGGCTGGACTGAGACAACCTTAGTAACACAACAGAAGGGACCGTTGAGGAATGCTGGACAAGGTTGAAGGAAGTAATAATGGTCACATCAGTGTGCTCGCCAGGTTAGTAAGAACAAAAGGAGGGAAAAACTGTGGTTTTCCAAAGAGGTAGCAACAGTGGTGAGAGAAAAACGCATAGCCTTCAGAAAATATAAGGAGTCAAGGAACGAGGCTGACAAAACAGAATGCAAACTAAAAGAGGCAGGGAAAAGGATAAGACATGCAAAGGCACAGACAGAGGTTAGGATAGCTCAGGAAGTAAAGGATAACAAAACATTCTACAGGTACATACAAGGAAAAAGGAAGACCAAAGGGGGCATTGTGAGGATCGCAAAGGACAGACAACTCACAGAGCAGGATGGGGAGAAGGCAGAGGCCCTCAGTGAGTACTTCTGTTCTGTTTTTACACAGGAAGCTGACAAACGGACCAGCAATACGCATAATGAAGTGTCCAATTGAAGGAATAGACACGGGTCCCTTCACAGAGCAAAGGGTCTTGGAGAAAATAGACAAGTTAAAGGTCGATAAAGCTATGGGACTAGATGGGATACACCCAAGAATACTTAAAGAACTTTGGGGAGAATGAGCAACACCATTAGCAGTGCTCTTCAATAAATCGTTGAGGAGCGGGGAGGTGCCAGAGGATTGGAAGAGAGCAACAGTAGTACCACTTCACAAGAGTGGAAGCAAAGAACAACCGTCCGGTTAGTCTGTCAGTTGTGGGAAAACTGGAGTCCCTGCTGAAGGAAAGAATCCTAGCTTTTTTGGAGCAAACTGGTCAGCTCAACAAAAATCAACACTTTCATGGCAGGGAGGTCGTGCCTGACAAACCTGGTTGACTTCTTTAGTTGGGTCACCAAAACAGTAGATCAAGGTGGGACAGTGCATGTGGTTTACCTGGACTTAAGCAAAGCTTTTGACTCTTGTTTCGGACAGGAGACCAGTCAAAAAACTGGAGAACATGGGAGTCTGGCTCAGGGTAATGAACTGTCAGGAACTGGTTACATGTGAGAACTCTTGAGTACTAGTGAATGGCACTTTGTCAGAAGAGGGGAGGGTGACTAGCTGTGTTCGCAGGGCTCTGTTCTGGGGCAGATCCTCTTCAACATATTCATTAGTGACATTGCCGATAGACTGAAGGGAAAGGTGTGCCTGTTTGCAGATGACACCAAAATCGGTGACAGGGTGGAAACACCTGAGGGACAGCATAGCGTGGAGGCTGATCTCCAAAAACTGGAGGAGTGGTCCAAATCCTGGCAACTGAATTTCAGTGCCAAAAAATGCAAGGTCATGCACCTGGGAAAACGTACTCCATGGGAGGAGAGCAGCTGGTGGCTACCAGGCAGGAGCGTGACCTGGGGGCGATCATATCGGATGACCTAAAAGTCAGTAAATGATGTGAGAAGGCAGCACTAAAAACTAGTGGCATCCTGGGATGCATAAGGAGGGCATCACAAGCAGAAGGCATGATGTAATCATGCCCCTGTATCAGTCACTGGTAAGGTGTCACCTGGAGTACTGTGTCCAATTCTGGAGACCACACCTCAGGAAGGACATAGATAGGTTGGAAACAGTTCAAAGAAGGGCAGCAAAGATGGTGCAGGGCTTTCATAAAAAAAAACATACAAGACTAGATGACCTCAGTTTATACTCCCTAAAGCATCGCAGGGATCGTGGGGACATGATCGAGACATTTAAATACCTAACTGGTAAAAACGGTTCACGTGCAGAACCTCTTTCAGGTAAAAGACTACAAAATGACTACAGGGCATGACCTACGATTATGGGGAGGAAAGTTCAGGAGCAATATAAGGAAATTCTTCTTCACTGAGCGTGTTGTGGAACCATGGAATAACCTGCCAGTCGGGGTGGTGGGAGCAAAGACGGTATGAATTCAAGTGGGCATGGGACAGAATGTGGGATACTCAAGCAGGTAGCCAAATAGGGCAGGGGGTTAGGGGGAAAAAGGGCAGACTCGATGGAGCACGCGGTCCCCATCTGTGACAACTTCTGTGTTTCTGTTTCTATGTCCTTAAAGTCTCTAGAAAGCCATCTACAAGGACTTATAATTTTAAATGGAAAGGATTATCTGGTGTGGTAACAATTTAGAATTGGCCATGAAGACCAACATTGCTTTGATTTTTGGATTAGTCAGTGGGCTTATGACCCTCTACTTTTTTGAAGTACATTGACCTACTGTCTCTGCGTTCAGCTCGAACATCAGCAGTAGCATTATTTGCACATCCTGTGTTTGAGATACTTCAAGGGACTCACTTATCCTCTAGTGTGAAACCATTACCTGCCTTGGATTTCAGTTTGGTTCTCATTCAGTTGATGAACTATTCCTTTGAACCAATGACTACCTCTCAGCTGAAATACCTAAACTGGGAAACTGTTTTTGGTTATTACTTCATCTAGGAGAGTAGGTGAGTTGCAAGCACTCTGTATTACATAGAAACCTAGAAGCTGACTGCAGATAGGGACCGCAAGGCCCATCCAGTCTGCCCATTTATTTTTCTACTTTATGAATGTGCCATTGGCCTTTGCTCTGTCAATGGCCTTATCTGTTCATACTCCTCTGTATTGCTCCCTTATGCCTATCCCATGCCTGTTTGAAGCCCTGCACTGTATTCATATCCACCACTTCCTGAAGTACGCCATTCCATGCATCCACAACCCTTTCTGTGAAAAAGAACTTCCTCGCATTACCCCTTAATTGGCCTCCCTCTCATCTCATGCTGTGTCCTCTTATTTTTTTTTATATTGAAACATATTAAATTTTCACCTTGTTAATGCCCTTAAGGTGTTTGAATGTTTCGATCATATCACCTCTTTCCCTCTTTTGCTCTAGGGTATACATGTTGAGCTCCGCTAATCTGTCCTCATAAGTTTTCTGATGCAGTCCCTGCACCATTTTGGTTGCCCTTCTCTGGACTGCCTCAGTTTGGTTAATGTCCTTGTGAAGGTGTAGCCTCCTGTACTGCACGCAGTACTCCAGATGGAGCCTAAGCAGTGTCTTGTAAAGATGAATTATTACCTCCCTCTTAGGACTTGTGATACCCCTACTAATACACCCCAACATCCCACTAGCCTTACCTACTGCTTTAGTGGTCTGCTTGGATGATTTCAGGGTGGTGGTGGTGGTGGTGGTGGGGACGACGACGAAAGTCTTTCTTCCCTTGTGACTGCCAGCAACTCCCCTCCCAGCCTGTAGGTGGCTTCAGGGTTTCTCTTCCCTATGTTCATGATCTTGCACTTCTTTGCGTTAAACCACAGTTGCCACTCTTCTGACCATTTTGCCAGTTTATCCAGATCTCTTCTCATTCTGCCCACCCCATCTGGATCATCTACTGTTTGCAGATGACACCAAGATCTGCAACAAACCTTACCCTCCAGTCCATCTTAAATGTCACTGATGAAGATATGGAAGAGGACTGGCCCCAGGACTGATAACTGAGGTACCCACTTGTGACTTGCATCTCTTCTGACTGTATATCGTTTACCACCACTCTCTGTTTTCTGCCCAACTGCCAACCAGTTGGCCACCCATTTTTTCCCCCCTCACTCCGTCGTTCCCCCTGCATGTCCCGGACATGAGACCCCTCCTTCTGCACCCCGCAACTTACCCTTCGGCGGCAGGGTGGGGAAGCGACTCAACCCACCAACAGATCCATGCCAGGAGGCGCCGCTTCAGGAATGGCGCCGGGAGGCACGAGTGCCGCCGGGCTCCCATTTTCTTTGTTTTTCCTCCGCGTGGCATGGCGTGCTATGCCAGCGACGAGTGCGCAGACGCCCCATCCGCTGCCGGTCAAGCATCTGCCACGCCCCACCCCCTTGGCTTGCGGCTGCGTGTTGTCGATCCCAGCCTCCGCTGGAGGTCAGGCAAGCACCAGCTGCCCGAATCCCCAACCCTGGAGATGAGAGCAGTCGCCTGGACGCTCAATCCATCTCCTCCCGCCGACCCCGGCCCATGCCCGTCTCGAACACAGGTCGCTGGCATGGCGCGAGTGTAGCGACCAGCTTCAAACCTCTCAGCGCCACTGGCTGGCGCAGCAACGAGTTGACCAACTTCTGACCCACCCCGAGCCTACCCAGCTTATTAATCTTCTGTGTGGAACAGTATCGAAAGCTTTGCTGAAGTCAAGGTAGGCGACATCAACTGTGCCCCCTTGGTCCACCACTCTGGTTACCCAGTCAAAGAAATCTGAGATTAGTTTGACAGGACCTTCCTGTTGTAAACCCATGCTGTCTTGGATCCTGTGCTCCTATGGATTCCAGGTGTTGAACTATCCTTTCCTTAAGGAGTGCCTCCATAATTTTGCCCACTACTGAGGTAAGACTGACTGGCCTGTAATTCTCTGCCTTCTCCCTGCTACCACTCTAGTGGAGCAGGATCACATGAGCCCTTCTCCAGTCTTCTGGGACCTCTCCTGTGCTCAGAGACTCACTAAACAGTTCCGATAGTAGCTGTATTAGTTCCACCCTTGGCTCCTTTAGTACACTGGGATGTATGCCATCAGGTCCCATTACCTTGTCCACCCTGAGCTTATCGAGCTGTTGTAGGACCCTTTCTTTTGTGAAGGGACTAGTGCACACCTTCCTCCCCCCTGTGTCCATGGTGCTGAACTGTGGGCCCTGCCCTACCTTTTCTTCAGTAACTACTGAGCAGAAGTATCTATTTAGGATAGATGCTTTTACATGGTCCTCCTGTTCACACGCCCCCTTATCCCCTGTGATCTTAGCAATACCCCCTCTGGACTTTCTCCTTTCACTAATGTATCTATAGAAAGTCTTGTCACCTGCTTTTACTGTTCGTGCTAGTGTTTCCTCGGTTTGGGCCTTTTCCTGCCTTACTGCCTTCCCTGCTTCCCTTGGGGAAGTTTGGTATGCCTCCCTATCTTCATCCCGCTGCGTTCCCTTAGATTTCCTGAAGGCCAGCCTTTTGGCTCTGACCTTTTCTGCTACTGTTTGAGAACCAAAGTGGTTTCCTCCTTCTTTTGCACTTCTTTTTCTCTCAACACAATGGAATGTTGCTTCAAGTATTGCATCCTTAATGCTTGCCCACTTTGCCTGTACCCCCTCACCCGTATTTCTTTTTGCCAGGGCTAGCTTAACTCTGTTGGCCATCTTATCAAAGTTGGCTCCTCTGAAGTCCCATATTTTTGCCTTGGAATGGGATGATTTAGTTCTAGCGGCCAAATTGAACCATACTATGTGATGGCCACTGGCCCCCAGGTGACAGTCTACCTGGAGATCTGTGATCTTTTCCCCGTTAGTCAGTAATAAATCTAGGATAGCCCTGTCTCTTGTGGGTTGTTGTACCAGTTGAGGCCCTTCCTCTGCATGGAATCCACTGTAATCTAGTTCTGGCAGATGTTCCTGCTGGTATTGACCAATCTGTATCTGGCATGTTGAAGTCTCCCATTTTCGGAGCCTCCCCTTTAGCTGTCATGTTTTGTATATCTTCTAACAGTAATGTGTCCCATGTCCTTCCCCTGGTCTGGAGGCCTGTAGACAACTCCAGTTCGTATGGCTGTCCCATTTCCTGTTTCCAGGGTGACCCACAGTTCTTCTGGCTCCTTATGTGTATTCTGAATTTCTGTAGCTTTGATATTTTCATTGACATAAAGGGCCACTCCACCCCCCCCCCCTTTTTGCACCTCTGTCTCTTCTGAACAGTACATAGCTAGGTACTGAAGCCTCCCAAGTGTGGTTATTGGTAAACCACGTCTCGCTAATGGCTACTATGTCCGATTTAGCGCCTCATTCTTTCCTGCAGGTCTGAGATCTTGTTTCCCAGACTGCAGGTATTTGTGTACATTATTTTCCATTGGCCAGATTTCAGTGTGTTACTTGTTGGGCGAGGTCTGACATTTCCCTTGTGCGTTGTATGGGGTGCCGGACCATTTATCTTACCTGGTGATGCAAATGAACTACAAATACGCTGAACTCCTGTTTGACCATTAGCTGAGGAGGAGGGTGCTCTTCCCATTCGAAGTATCGGGTACTGCACCCCTCTCCCCATCTGCTAGTTTAAATATTCTGCAAAGACGTCAAACTTCTGCCCCAATACACTAACTCCCTAGTTAGTCAGATGCAGCCTATCAGATTTAAAGAATTTTCGCTCCCAAAACTGTTGCCAGTTCCCTACAAATTTGTGTCCTTTTTCCTGGCACCAGCCCTTGAGCCACATATTTAGCTCCCGTCTCCCCTTCTCTGACCTTCCGTTCATCTACCCCTTCTCTCAGACTGGCAGGATCTCCGAGAAGGAGATGCCGAAGAAATGGATGATAGTTTGTCACCCAGCCTGGTCAGGTGTTCCTTGGTCTCCACAACTGACCGGCTGGCGAGATCATTCGTCCCTATGTGTACCAGGACATTGGTGTTTTCTCCTGCTTCCTGTACAGTTTTAGCAATGCGGTCAGTGTCTCTCCACGCTGATGTACCTGAGACATCTGACATATTCCGTTATAGAGGTTCGTTAACTGTCTCAGAGATCGCCAGAAAACGGAGAAGTCAGAGGTACTTTAAAATGCTTGTTAACTCCGAAGCTGGGCATGCAGTCGCTGCTGGGTGCCACTGCGCATGACCGAACTCGAGCTGCAACTTTAATGATTTTAAGTACCTTGCACTGCTCCGCTTTCACCGGAATTGTTTTTAGAAGTTCAGTTAACAGACCTGTACATGGCACAATGTTTGGTTTTTATCCTGTGTAAATGTGCCTCGCTCGTCATTTTTAACAAGCATTCCGGCACAGGACTGGATGCCAGGGTCACACTCCATCTTCCGGTGCGGCGGCACTTTTGACATGGCGCATCCAGGAGCAACATTACAATAATAAATAACTCACGAAAGGTTGGCTGCATTCATTTTAAACTATATAGGTTGTTATAATCTGCCATTTTTGCAGCCCTGGTGATTGCCCCCACTGTTTTGGATGGTTTTCCTTTGACAGACTTTACATGCTGACCAGAGCTACTGTGCCTTTAAGAGTATTTTTTATTATTTTAAGAAGTAATCAGAATTACAACTCTTTGAGTCAGGGACTCATTTACAAAGGCTCCTCGTCAGGAAGACAAATACATTAATAGCAAGCAACAGAAAAAGTAAATGAGCTCAAATAAAAGCAAACAGTCAAAATTAAGGGCTGGTTACAAAGGCCCCACATCAAGGTAAATTAGCAATGATAAACGGACATAAACAACAATGTGGGCTATAATGAGTCAAAAATGGGCAGACTGAGAGGAGTAACTAATGTGTTCTGAGATATCCATTAAACCATATTGTGGGTTGCAAAGCAAGTGTCTGCATATGTTGCATATATGCTGTCAATGAATTGTATATATGACCAATGCATTTCAGTTTCAAACGATGTCCTTGTGCTTATGGGTGTAGTCACTCATGATAAAAATGTGTGCTTACTTCTAAAGGAGCCTGCTGCTCTTTCCTCCTTTATGAAGTGAATGCTGTGCTTTCTGTAAATTTCTAAAATTTTAAAATAAGAGTTGTTAAAGGCAGCATGGAAGTGCTTTTAAGATCTGCAAACATCAATGTCTGGTATTTACCTGGACTTATTTTGTCTTTTAGAAACATGTTTCGTTTACTGCGACCAAAGTCCCAACCAGTTTGTCCTGCATTATAGAGTGACAATTGACTGTTACAATTAGGGCAGGGCTACAGCCTCATTCTTGCTGCCACATCTAAACCTCACAAGCCTGCAAGATGCTAGAAAGAGCACGACAAGTAAGCTTTATCTTTCTAAACTCGTGAGGTTGAGAGAAGTTATTTAACCTGAATGGAAGTCAATTGTCACTCTATAATGTCATCAGAGGTCTGGCCGAAGGGGGTAGTGTGACATGTAGTGAATAAGCATGGCGGGTGGAGGGCTGCAGGATCAACCAGATAAACAAATAATAAATTAGTAAGTACATAAAGTAATTTCTCTTAAGCAGCATTCCTGCAAGGCAGATGGAGTCCCCTTTAGTGTGCGTTTTTTCTCCTGTATTGTGTTGCAAGTTGTCCTGTCACTGTGTCTGTCATGAAATTACAGTAAAGTATATTAATTAATTAAAAGAAATGCATCCAGATTGGGGGATTTATACCATCGTTAAATTCATAAAGGAATACTTCAAGCACAAATGTTAATATAATACAGTGTATAGAAAGAAGGCAGGAATTTTTGTTGCATATTAGAGAGCTGGGTATCTCCAGAGATGTCTGTAGCTTGGTAAAGGTATGCAGTATATAGTCGCTGTAGAGCTTAACTGAAAATAAACAATTTTTCACAGGATTTTAGACTTTATAGGGGAGTAAGGTAAGGGTGCCTCCTTTGTCTGACCCTTTTCATTCTGGACACTGAAATATTGTTAATAGAAATAAGAAAAAATCAAAGCATAAGAGATAAGTTTGGGGAATCAAGAAGTCTAGGTAAAAGGTTGTGCAGTGTACAGTTCTGGAGACCTTACCTATGTAAGGACATAGACAGGGTAGAGAAAGGTTCAGAGGAGGGCAACAAAGATGGTACATGGATTGCATCACAAGTCCTATGAGGACAGGTTGAAGGACTTAAATATGTACTCCCTGGAAGAGAAGAGATATGATAGAGACATGCAAATATCTTACAGGGAGGAACAGGATGCAGGAATACACTATTTTTAAGTGAAAAATGTTCCAGGACTAGAGGGCATGGGATGAAGTTGGAGGGAGGACGATTCAGAGGAAATGTGAGGAATTTCTTGACAGAACGGGTGGTGGGCAAGTGGAACACCCTGCCAGAGGAAGTGGTGGGGGCTGAAACAATCACGGGATTTAAGAATGCATGAGGTAGACGTAAAGGAATTCTGGAGGTTGGGGGTGAGGTGCAACAGACTTCTAGGAGAACGTAAAGTGAACTTTCAAGCTCAAATGGGCAGACTGGGTGGGCTGTAGGCCCTCATCTGCTGACACTGTCTATGTACTTTTACTGAAAAACCCAAAGGTAAGCTTGACTGAAAAAGGTGATAACACTGTTTCTCAAAAGTGGTAGGCAGTAGGGCAAACAAAAATCGAAAATAACAATGATTTTCAAACCCCAGGAATCCCTTGTGTTTACTGTTGCAATTGGCCTGTGGGTCTGAGCTGCCCCTGAGAGTGGAATTTTATGTAAATTATGGAACTCTGGAATACAAATTCAAATCTCTACCACATTTTGGCATTCTATCCTGCCCTCCAACATTAGATTTCTTCCTCCATGTAAGGAAGAAGTCCCGAAGAGCTATCTTCATCTTGCCTCAAATTTTTTTTTAATTTTACAAGTATTTTGTTTGTTTTCTTCACACCTGTGCTGCTTTAGTTTAACAGTTTTTATTTTCTTCTTCTTAGCATCTTTCACCAGTTCTCAGGAACCAGAGAAAAAACCCTTTTATTGCTTCCCCCCCCCCTTTTAACCATGTTAACTGCTTTGTTTTTCCTTTTTTTTTTTTTTTTAATAGAGGTGTTTATCTCCTTGTTCTGCCTCCAGCTGCCCCCTTCTAACCGTCACCCCGGGACGTAACCAGAGCCTGCCCAGTTGCCGGGTGCGGAGCCTGAGAGGGGTCCGGTCCTCCTGCAGTTGGAGGTGTTTTTCCTCCATTTTTCTTCCCTTCCCCATTGCTAGAGCACTCGTGCAGGACGCGCATATGTCCCGCAGCACCCTCCCTTCCATGACGCCCACTGTCCCGCACTTCCACCAGGCCTCCACCTGGTGGCAGTTGTTTGTCAGGAGCCTCAGTCCTCCCTCCCCGGGAAAGGAGAGCTGTCCCTCAGCACACTCGATCCTCTCCCTCCCCTACCAACCCTCTGCGGCCCATGCTCGTTCCCGAACACTGGCCGCCGGCATGGTGCAAGGTGTGGCGTCCAGCGCCTCAACCCTCCGCGCCACTGGGCCAGCTGTGTTCTCTTCCCCCCTTTAAGATTTTATTTGGTACCTTTTTAACATTTTAGAACTGTTTTAGTCTCCGGTAGGGGGACGATATCCAGGAACCAAGGCACTTTGTTTTATTTCTATATTTTGGGGGAAATAAATAAAAAGCTGTTATAAAACAAGTGTTTTATTAGCAGTTTGTTTTTACTAAGGAACCGAACTGCAGTCTTAGTGGGGGGGGGTGTTCTTTCTCTCTCGGGAACCATTTTATTTTGTGGGGGGTCTTCTCCTGTTCAGCATGTCTGACAGACCCAAATGAAAACTTAATACAATTTTTAAGTGCTACAATTTCTTGACTAAGTCGGACTACTGCCAGGAGTTGTATTTAAGTTACCTGGGTTCTGAGCACACTTTATCCGATGGCGAGCTTTGCAGCAAGTTTTGCCCAGAAACTGTTAAAAAGGGCTAAAAAGTGAAAAATCATTATGGCTTCTTAGTCTGCCTTTGCATCTCCTAAGTACACTGACCAGGGTCCTTCCTTCCATAGTAAGCAGAAGAAAAGGTCTGTTAAAAATGTCCTAGTGTCTAAGGCTCCTGCAAATGGAAACACAGATGTAAGTAACCATAGAAGAAGGTTCTGGAAATGGTTTTTGCCAAGAGAAAACAAAGAAAAACACATTGCTGCCCCTCCTGAAGAAGGAAAGGAGTTGTCGGTGGACATGGGGGGGGGCTTGGTTTGCCTAATCTCCATTTTTATTACCTAGCTGCGCAACTTTAGTTTATAAAAGACCTTGCTGCAGTGGTGGAGCCCAGCCCAGGTAGGGTATAGCTGGAGAGCACAAGGGAGGTAATTTCTATACATCATCAATTACTTACTGTTGCACTCACCAACCAGGAGATTAGCACAATTTAAAAAAAATCCTTTCACTAGAGCCACATACACAGAAACAGACTTTGACGGTAGATAAGGACTGCTTGTCCCTCCTAGTCTGCCCATTTCTCTACCTATTGGATAAGCTGCAGATCCTAGTTATAGATCAATGCCAACCATTTTATACATTGTTTAAAAAAAAAAAAAAGCCTAAAAACATCTGAATTCAAGTCCCTGTGTTTTAAGTAGTTTCCTGAAAATTTTATGCTATTTGGTTTTGTGGTTTTCTTTAAATCAGCATTTAATAACCTGTTCTGCACTAACTGAAAACAGGCTGTTTCTGTCCCTCTGACTGAGCCTGGGAGAGTGATGACATCATAATGGACTAGGCTACAGCTTCAGCAGTGTAAGTACCTGTTTGACTAGCTGTTAACTTCCCAGTTAGGACAATCTTTGAGGCAATTGTTTGCTGACCAGGGTTTTTACAAATGTCTCTGGGGTTTATTTAGATGAATTAGCTGAAATTTCACATTTTGTCCTTCTAAAGACCTGATCATTTGCGTTTCAGTGCTGAATTGAAGTGATAACGCATTTGAGAAATCAGCTTATCTGTATCACGGCTGTTGCCAGTTCTTTCTCATTAAAATTGTTTATTCTAGTTATATAACACTGGGTTTGTTTAATGGATATAAAATAAATCTGAAGTTTAATTCATACAAGTAGTTTGATGTAGCCTCAGTAAATAGGTACATGTAAGAATAATTTTTCGTCTGATTGACAAACGGTTGCCTTCCACTCTATTTCAGGCACATGTACAACAAGAACTCACAAATTTCAGTTCTTTGATGGTTTCTGGTGAAAATACATAATGTAGAACTAAAGTGTGGAGCATCATGGTGCCCCTTGTCTCCTGCACCATAGTTGAGGCAGCTGCACTCTGATGCCCAGTCCTCTGCCCCCACCAGCCCTCTGCCTCTTGCCCCACATTCAAGGCCAATGCACCCTGCTGCCCACTGTCTTCTCCCACACAGCTGGGGTTGCTGCACCCTGTTGCCCACCATCAGTCTGAACAGTCAGGGCTGCTGCACCGTGCTTCCCCATGCCGGAACAGTTGGGGTTGTTGCAACCTGCTATCCACTGTCCCCCCAAACCTACAGTTGGGGACATTGCACCCTGTTGCCCCGTGTTCCTGTCTCCACAGTCAGGGCTGCTGAGCTGTGCTGCACCTTAGGGTTCATTGTATCATGCCTCTACAGTTGGGGCTGCTGCACTATGCTGCCCCATGCCACCTGAGGTGGGGCCTTTGCTTCACCCTGCTATCTACATCCAGTGTCCCAAATGAGCTGGGTTGCTGTACCATGAGCACCCCATCCCACAGTCAGGGCTGATGAGCCCTGTGTCCTGCCCCGCAGTCAAGACTTCTGCACTGTGCTGTCCACAGTCCCCTGCTGCCATAGCCAGGGCTGTTCTGTGCTCCGGACTACTCAGGCAGGGCTGCTGTGCCTAGAGCTCCTTGCCTCTACAGTTGGGTCTGGTGCACCATGTTGCCACTTGCTGTGTTTTGTGTTTTTTTTTTTTTTCTTTTGAGCAGTGCAGCAAACAAATCTGACTGTGGCGGCAGGGGGCAGCATGGTGCAGCAACCGTAACTGTGGAGTCATGGGGCTGTGGAGGAACTGGGTTGTAGGGTGCGTGCAAGAGGGTACATCAGCCCTGACTGTGTAAACAGGAACAGGGTGCAGCAACTCTGGCTATGGTGGCAGGAGACAGACTACAGCATGATGAAGAAGCCTTGATTGTGGGGCAGAGGGGGGGGCAGCAGGGCACAGCAGCCCTGACTGTGGGATGGGATTTGCATGGTGCAGCATCCCTGCCCATTTGGGAACATAGTTCTATGTCTTGCCAGAGCTCTGTTGTAGGAATTATGGGGGAAAGCCAGTTCTTGGTTATTGCTTTTCTGGCAGCCAGCATGGCAATTTATATTAGTTTTTTTAGTATGAGGATCCCTAAAACCATGTGGGAGATCCAGAAATAATAAGGTAGATGGTTCTAAATTAAATGTTTGATCTAGTAAGGTCTTTAATTCCATTGCCAGTTGATGTCAGCAAGGGATGCCCTAGTTTGTCCACACTGCCTCCAGCAGCTGTTCCCCATATGGGTCTAAGACTTTGTCTGCTGCACAGGCGTGCAGATGTATTGCATCAGGCCTTTCCACGAATGTTCTTTTCACATTTAGGAAGTCGTAGGCTTGTGGGTGTGCATCATGAATTTATCCCATTGGTGGGGCGGAATTTCAATCCCAATGTCCATTTCCCATCTTTTTCTAACATATTCTGTTATGTCCAACAGGGCATAAATCCTTGAAATGCGATTCCACTGACTCTAGGGTGAAGGTGTAAGAGTATTGGGGGTGGAACTGTCGTCCCTTTAGGGGCTGCACTTTGTTGCGTGATGTAAGATTTAAGTTGTAAATGTCTGTCTTGGGTTGAATTTTTCTTTGAAGACTGAATTCCACCACCATATCCTTTTGTTGGCAGTGCAACAGTAGAAACAAGTTTCCTCTTCCATTGCCAATAGGTGTGGTCTAGAATAGCCGGCTGAAATTTTTACTGTCTGCAAAGGGGGTAATTGAGTATCTATGTGGGTGGATTGTTGGGTGTTTTAGTGCCTTATACGAGTTATGGATTGTCTGTTTTGTGAATGGATTATCACTCTGGTGTTGGACACAATTCTGGGTCATATAGGAGTCTTTGAGTTCGTGGTATTAGTTCTTCCACCGTTTAATTTTTTTTTCCAGAGGGCTTCATAGGTTGGTGAGTGGTGACTGCCAGTAGAGTGCTGTCCGAATCTGTGCAGCCTGGTGGTATAGTTTGCAGGTTGGGGAGGGCTAGGCCCACTTTTATTTTTTGGTAGTTGAAGTGTGGCATACTGAACTCTTGGTTTCAGTTTTCCCCATAAGAATTGTGAAATTTTATTCCACACTCTAAATTGTTGTGCGGTTGGGGAATTGGGTAATGTTTGGGCTAGGTATAGTAACCTGGGTAGAATATTCATTCTAATTGTATCAATTTTGTGTATAAAAGATACGTTTACTGTTTGCCATCTTTTAAGATCCTCTTGGATAGCTTTTATGATAGGGTCATAGTTTAGCATATTGAGGGAGTCGTGATTCTTGGGTATGTGTTTGCCTAAGTATTTGATGGACGTTTTGTCCCAGTTAGTTAAATAGCTGTCTGGTACGGTTTGAAAGGGTATAGTTAAGAGAGAAGGTTTCTGTTTTGGTATCATTAATTTTATACCCAGCTAGTTCTCCGAATTGGGAGAGTAGTTTCCATAGGGGAGGTAAGGATTCTTCAGGTGAGGTTAAATATATTAGCAAATCATCAGCATACAGGGACAATTTCTCTCGGATACCTAATTCTGGGCTTGTAATATTCTTTTTATCTAATGGCTTGTGTGAGGGGTTCTAAATAGAGTGCAAATAATGGGGACAGGGGGCAACCTTGTCTCGTGTCTCTGGTCAGGGAGAACGGGCTAGAAATTTGTCCATTAATTTTGACGTATGCTTTTGGTGTGTTATACAGAGCTTTTAGTATGTCTATAAAGACCTGTGGGAATGGGAATTTAAGTAAGGTGGTTAGAGTAATTCCCTTGCTACCTGGTCGAAGGCCTTCTACGCGTCCAAACTGAAGAGTAAGAAAGGGGTCCTCGAACGGGATATATTATAGATGATATGCAGGGTCCTCTTAATGTTATCCTGGGTCTGCCGTGTATGGACGAAATCTGTCTGTTCCAGTTGTATTATAGAAGGGAGTATAGTGTTAAGTTGCTGTGCATAGATTGCGGTAAATAGCGTAGTCTATATTGAAAAATAATATTGGACTATATGAAGCACACAGGGTCTTTGTTGGGTTTTAAAATTGCAGTTATGGTAGCGTAGCTTCATGTTGGTGGGGGTGTTTCTCCCTCTGCCACTGAGGTGCACACTTTTGTGATGGGAGCTGTTAATTCTTAAAGGCTTTGTAGAACTTGCTTGTTTATCCATCTGGTCCTGAGCTTTTTTGTTTTGTTTTTTTATTTCTTTTTATTAAATGGATGTGACCACAAATCTGTTAGTCAATTATATAGGCTTACAGCATAAAAGTTCTTTACAATTCTGTTATATGTGATTAATACTTATAAGTCTAAGCCAATGTTTCTGAATAAAATGAAAGTTTTACAATATGACTATTTCATCAACTCGAGCCTTCCACCCCTTACTATATCCTGGCCTACATGGTCTTTTCCGTGATAACTGCTTATATTACCCGAGTGAAAGTTGCCTCGTGTTTTGTAATCTAGCCGAACTTCCTACCAGTCTTTATAAAAACTATTTCACAATGGTATCTCAAGGTATAAATTCAGGGTCGTATCTTGAAATATACATCACCCGTGGCCTCCAGCACACCTCATGTCCTGATTTTTTTTATGCAATGTAGCTGTAAGGAATTCCATGTAGTAAATATTAGAAACCACCCCGCTCCAATCTTGTATGGTAGGAACAATTGGTGACATCCAACATCTTGTTATTGCCTTTTTGGCTGCCAGAATATAAATAGGTAGCAAGGTTCAGTGCCAGGATGGGCAGTGGGAAGGAAATATGGCTAATAAAACTACCTCAGTGGTTAACTCTATCCTCTCACTCAGACATTCAGTTATCTATTGTACTCTACACCAATAGGGTGTCAACCATGGGTACATACAAAAGATGTGACCAAGGTGGGCACGTACAATTTCTCCAACACTTCCCAAATGAGGAGGGGAGGTACTTGGAAAAAATGGCTGGAGAACAGAAGAATCGAGCTCGACACTTCCAGGCGAATTCACGTCATATGGTAGAATGAGTTATCCTGCAGGCCAATGGGGAAGCTTGTATCCAATCCTGTTCTATAAGTTCTATTTCAAGATGCCTACACCAGCTTTTTAAAATTGAAAGACAAGTCTCCCATCCCTTCTCTGAGAAAACGGTATAGGTGTCCCACCTGGTGTCCCTAAATGTGCCCTGACAACGTGTCTTCCAGATATTTCCAGAACATGGGAATGGGGTCTGGTAATTTAAGCACCCTGTCCCTCTGTCTCAAAAGGTAATTTTTCACTTGCATGTATCTGTAGATGTCATTATCTAATAAACCATTGGTTGATTTAAGTGTTTCAAATGGAATTATTCCCTCCCAGGAAAGGAACTGTCTAAAATATTGGAGTCCCACCCTTCCCCACCTTGCAAAAGTATGGTCTGTTGCAGCGGGGGAAAAACTTGTCATCCCTTGAAGTTAGTGTATGGAAGAAAAGAAATCACTAAAACCCTGGTGTTTTTTCAGTCAATACCATTGTTTTAAAATCTGAGCAGAAAAGGGTCTGAAATCTCGCAGGCAAGGGGTCCTGCCCCTATCGAGGCCATGGTTATTTTCGTTACATCGTACAAATTGTTGAAGGTAAATTCTAGATCCTTCCAAGGGGCCTCATAAGTCTGGGCCAGCCATAAGGTTAATATTTTAAGGAAAGTGGCCAGGGCATAAAATTGGCTTTTGTTATTTTTAAGGTTCTTAATGTTAACTAAGATTTCTTCAGTTGAAATCGGTTTGGTTAGTGGTGTGACCTGGATGTCTGAGAGAGTGGGCAATTTGAGGTTCTCTAAAAATACCGATCTCACTTTGAGGGGGAGTTCTTGCAGCAGGTAATACCATTAGGACTAAGGCCACCAGGATGTCATTATATTTTGTGGGCTTTTTTTTTTTTCCTCCGTATATAATTGCGGATCGTGAGCAAGGCCCAGGCTATAAACGCACGTGGAGTGCGGATCGGTCCGGGACATCATCTGCCCACGAGGGCACCGACGGAAGCTGGGAGTGGATTTGTCCATCGCAGCCGTGAGGGAAGAAGACTGAAGTCTCTTAAATTTTAAAACCATTTTCAGTAAACCCGAAGAATTAGGATCCAGGCCTAAAATGCAGATCGCTGAGGAGGGAACCTGAGCTTCCAAGCGGTAAGGAAGATCTGGTGTCATGGGGTGGAGTCGAGGGTTTCCACCTGGGTGGGTGGGAGGAGCCAGCTTGAAGACCTTCCGGCAAGAAGTAAAGCAGCAAGGAACCTGCCAGACGGTGTGGATGAACAACATATACCACTCCTAGAACTCCTGTTACAGGTGCGTAACCTGTATTTATAGTATGTTTGGAAGGCCTTAACTGTATTTCGTGTTGTTTTGTCTGATGTGGTGGTTAGGTTCCCTAATTTGAGCAGCTGTAGATTCCAAAACCCTACGTCTGAGCCAGTAGTTTTGTTTTGTAGCCTTAGCCCCTCCTTCGTAATATCTTTGTTTAAGATAATGAAAAGCCATTTCTGTTTTAATGTTCAGGATCTCCTGGATTTTATTCTGTAACTTTTTATCAGTTAATTGTGTTGCATCTCCTTGCATGTATAAAGTCTGTTTTTGCTTGAGGTCCTGTTGGAGCTAGGTCATGCGTTCTGTCTTTTTAACCTTGAACACATGCTAATTAGCGCCCCTCGAAGAACTTCTTTTAAAGTGTCCCAAATTGTACGGGGGGGGGGGGGCGCGATTCATTAAGAATTTGCTTTATTTTCTCCTTTATCAAAGTTTTTGTGTGTCTAGGGAGCAATTATTAAATCTTCATAGGGTCTGTGTTTTGTAGTGGCCTGTTTGTAGTTAAAGTAGCAGTGGAGCATGGTCTGAAAGACACAGGGAGCAGTTTGTATCTATTCTGCTATATATCTTGTGTGGGTGGGAGTAGTGGGTAAACTGTTTAGCTTTCAGGTTTAAATATCTCCATACGTCTTGCCAGCCATATGTTCTTAGGAGCAATCTAGCTCTTTTAGTAGCTCCTGTTTGCCTAGGTGGGTTTATGTTGGATGTGTCTAATTTGTCATATACCATGTTATGGTCTCTTCTCCCCAAAAAAGTAGTATTCCTTTCTGGTATTGGAGGATTTTGCCCAGTAGGTTATTTACCCCTGGTGTGTCAGTTCCCGGGGGATATATAGACTAGAGTTAGATCTCTTCCCATTAGTTGCCCCACTGCAATTGCTAGACGACCCTGGGGGTCACTGTAGGAGGCAGTAATCTGAAAAGGAGTTCCCCTTCACTTCCCTTTTGGAAAGCTAGCTGATATTACTGCTGAATATCCAAACTTAGTGCATTTGTTATGTTCTTTCGTGAGATGTCTCCTGTAGGAGGACAAAGCTAGGGTGGGATTTTTTAATATTAGAAAGTACTTTGTGTCTCTTAACAGGGTTATTTAGCCTGTTGACATTGTGAGTAGATTGATATAGATGTTAGGCTAGCCATAGTGAAGTCTCGTCATAGTTTGGTTGACCTGTCCATTTCTGGGTAACTACCAGTTGGCTGGCTGGGACCGTAATAAACTCAGCAGGGATCCCAGGTGTCCAACCTGTCTGGGGTCGTCTCTTGGATGGCCATCTCACTATAGGTGTGTTTGTGGATTAATGTTTACTTTCAGTCCATTATTGACCACCTTACTTTCCTGGTGTAACCCCCCTGCAAATGGGGGTTCCCAAAAGACTTCCAGGAGCTTGCTTGAATGCTCCAAGCCTGAATGGTGTTTGGCATTTAAGCCATTTATCAGTGAGTGTTTTTAGAACCTCTGGTACTGTCTCTTTAAGAGCTGTCTGCTTGCAGACATAATTAGTTTGTATGGGGGACTGTGTGTTTTTTTGAGTACCACTCAAGCTGCTGCCAATTCACTTCATTTTGCAGTCACTAGAGGTGCAAAGGGAACCTATCTGAAAGATGTAACTGTTTGCCAGAAATTATTTAGAGTAATAATGAAATTACAGTTTGTCTAACCTGCTTTCTTTGCAGTCAGAACTGTCTGCTAGTTCCCCATTCTAGTTTTGAACTGCTGAACTGGACCAATCAGTGTGGGGTAGCTAGCTCTAAAATGGTGCCTTGACGAATCAGAACTTGGACTCATAATCTGAGCCAGCCACAAGAGGATTGTATGGGCAGTGACTCTGGGAGATGTAGTTTAGACTTCAGTGCCTTTTGGACCAACAGCAGCAGTCTATTGTGAGTGACAGCCAATCCAGTCAAGAACTGGGAGGAACTCAAAGGAAGTGCCGGTTTTGTCGGTTGGAGTTTCAGTTGAGCTTTGGCAGTGAAGAAGGAAGGAGCCCTGTGCTTTTCAGTGTGCAGTTTTAGTCAAAAACGCGTGTAAGGCCCAGAGTTCCGGTCTGCAGCTTGTGACAGCTTGTTAGGACTGAACTCGTCCTGTGAAAAGAATCAAAGGATCTCTGAAGAGTAGAAACCAGGCTCACCCTGTAGAAGACTGAGGAACTGCTGAAAATTGCACTCTGTCTGTCAGGAACTGAATCTGCTGTGTGTTCTCCCGGTATTGTGCAGTAATTGCGATTGGGATACAGATGCAGCCTGCCTGGTATAGTGCTTTCTTTATATGGATGTGTGAAGAGGTTTGTGTACCTCAAGTGAGCCCTGCTGACATTGAAGGACCCTATCTTATTTGGAGGTCGTGAGTACTAATTCAGGTCGCTCCCTGTTGAATTGCCACATTAAATCCAAATGGAATTACTGTACTGCTGACTGTTTAATTCTCCTTTTCTCTGTGTGAAGGGCCCCTACCAGCTGCCACGGTTTGGACTAGCCACTAGGGCTTGGGTACCCAGGGACAGTAACTGATAGGGATAGGCCTGTGCACAGAGCCATAGGTAGATTATTAGAGTGATAAGCTAATTAACCTGATTTCCCTGTCCTTGTTATATCCCCTAAATAAATCAGAGCTGCTTGTTTCAGCAAAGTTATACTGCCTGAGGTATTTGTCTATGTTAAAGTACTGTACTGTGATTGTTGCACTGTATCTCATTTTCACAGGTGGTCCCAGTGCCGGAACCAGACCTGGGGTAAGTGTATACTGTGAAGGTAATTCTGATATATTGTGTGGGCCACTAGTGGGAAGAAAGGGGTGGCAGTGTCCCAGAGGGCTGTGACCAAGTTAGTTTAACTATTGCAAACCCTGACCTCTGGGTGGAGGCACCCGCCATTGGATCCAGGCCCCTCAACCTGTTAGTGGCAAATCAGGCAGGGGTAGTAGCCCCTGGGATAGCGCCATCTAGGGGTTACACTTGTTTTCTATCCAACAGCCATATTACAACAAGAATAAACATAACAGTATAACATTAAAAAAACTAAATGTAGGAGTGGAATGAAATATCCCTTCCGACCTTCCATCTCTGGAGTGGGTGGTCTTCTGGGGTCATGTGTTGCATCCCTGATAAGTTACTTCTCAAATTGTTTTTCCTAGGCGGATGAGAATTACAAGTAGGTGTCAGCTGTTGGAGCCGAGTTTGTTTACTTGTGGATTAGGGAGGGGTACAACTTCCAAAGGCTGGGGTGTTCAACAATTGACACTGTATGTGAAGGTAGAGCCGTCCTTATGGCTGTTCCCTTCAAGAGGAGGATTGGTGGATCCCATAGGGGATCCAGGCCTCCTAAAGGTAGTCTCTTGCCACCAGCGGGGTGGGATTAGTGGTGGATAGTGGGTAAGGATAGGATCGCTAGAACCTACAAGGGCTGTGCAGATGCTGAGAACAATGCTCCAAGTGTTTGCATTGATTTAATACATCTGCAATTCCATCCTTGTGTATCTTTCGTTTTCTGTGCTGGGGAGGGCATTCTTGTCCTAGTCTCAGACTGTCTGGAATACCCTGAGCTGGGGTCCATTAAATTAAATAGGCATCAGTCTAGTTCTAAAGTTATAGGGGGAGTCTATCTTCCTGGGTGCATTTTCATTCACCCTATTTGGGAGTCATCTTCTTTCTTCCCTGATAAGTTGGTCTTAAAAGTGCTCTGTTGCGTATCTGGAGAGGGGAGGGGAAACGGCACCCCTGCTGGTAATGATTAAGGTCTTGAGGTTATTTCTCTGGGGGGGTGATGTTATTTTCATCCCATTATAATATTATTTTCATCTCCAGCTGGGAGGGGTTTCCCCATCATGAAGTAAGGGTAACCATTTACTAGGGTGCCTGCTGTATTTGTACTGACCACTCTAATACTGTTTGTTCTCCTCACTGATTTGGGTCAGGTCTGCCTACAATCTACGAGGGCCCCGGGAAATTTGTATGGGATTGGCGGCCCAGAGAATTGCTGTCTTCCATTCCCATTGCAGATCATTTTATTTTATTGTGTAGTACAGGGTTTAAGGCAGTGAGGATCATTTAATCAGAAGTCTGTTCAAATCTTCAAATTCCCCTGGGGTCCTGATATATTGGGGTCTCCCTTTGATTCCCATAAGGCCTCCATTTTTCCTCCTTTCCAGTCATTAATGGTGTACCTACCTATTTAATGTCAGATTTCAATGATTCTTCCCTGAGGTGCAGGACCTGTGCTTATGTGTGATGCAGCGTCAAGGCATTTGTCGGGTCCCTCAGTCTCTTGGAACAGCCAGTGAGTCTGTGATCCTCTCTCCTGTCTGTTATAGATATTAACAAAAATATAATGGAGCTAGTGTACCGGAACCTTTGTTTAGACAGTAATTCAGCATTTATGCAATAGGCGCGAACATAAATCCTATGTGATAAATCTGATGTGCCTATGTGTATAAAAGTGAAATTTCACATTTATACACATGGACATATCATCACAGATTTATACATATAGTAGCTATGTCATAATCACTCCTGAACTCATTTTGAATGTTCGACCTTAGTACCAGTACTAACCATATTCAAATGCAAATACCTTTTTTTTTTGCATAACATGTTAAGTTTTTCAACAATAAAAATAAAATCATACATGTACAATAAAGGACAATAACATCATTAATCCAACATATACCTATGTCCCTCCAACATCTCCCTCTTATAACAGTTTATTAAATTATCCCCTCTCCCACCCCCAATCTCTGGACAAACATAACACAAAAAAAAAACACCCAAAGAACATAATAGAAACACATACTGATTAACTGTGCAGACTGTTGATAAATTGAAAACAGTTTGTCTCATTTTAAGTATCCTCCACCTTGTCCATCCCAGGGTGACTTCTCACCTTCCTTAACTCTTCATTTACATCGGTCCCTCCTTCCTCCTCAATTATTCGGCCATTTTACTTTATCCTTGCAACCCTTTCCCCAGCATGTCCATCGCTCCTGGGGGCAACGAGGACATGAACGTTCCCCATACTCTCCAGAACTGGTCTTCCCTGTTTTTAGTCACATAGTGTAACTTTTCCAGGCCCAAAGTCTGCAGACACAGATTTTTTCCATTGCTGCATAGTAGGAATCTCATTTGAGACCCATGTATTTAATATACAGTGTCTGGCCAAGATAACCAGAATTCACATCCATCTAGGGAGGAGTCTCCAGTCCTCTTCCTATGAGTCATCCACCCCAAACAACATGACCACTGGGTTCCTTTCCACCTGCCTTCCCCACATCCTACTGACCTCACCGGCCACACCATCCCAGAACTGTTTTAGGGCCGGGCACTCCCAAAAACAGTGTATGTACGTGCCCTCCTCTTTCTTACACCTCCCACAAAGAGGGGATATCTCAGGGCGGACTCTACGAACCATACTTGGGGGACAATAAAGCCTGTGTATAAACTTGTATGATTCCTGATACTTATTACAAACTAATAGCCCTTTATGTAGTTGCAACAGTAAATCCCAACCCTGGTCTAGTATCTCCCTCCTTAAGTCTTTGCTCCATAACCTCCTGGTTTTACTATAAAGTCGGGTAGATATTGCCTTCCCATTCTTGCCGCCCTTCCTATTATTCTCCCCCCCCCCCACCAGAGTACTAGGCACCATGTGCTCAACCTGCTGTATGGGAGAGTCTTCCATTCGACTTCTGCTAATTGTCTTAGCATAATTTCTCGCTTGAAGAATTCGAAACATTCCTGACCCCAGACACCCACCAAGCTTCTCTCCCGACATTAACTTCCCTTTCTTCCACAGGTCTTTTACACATTTTATACCCCTTTCCTCCCAGAGAAGAACACCTGTATCTTCCAATCCCACCACAAGTCCTGGGTTTCCCCTTAGTGGAAGCAGCAGTGTCTCTTCCCCCGGTTTCACACTCACCCATTTCAGCAACTGCTCTCAACCCTATAATACTGATACTACTAATGGGTTTGGGTTCACCTGTCTACCATATGCCTTTCTCCCTCCTCTTCCCAGGTATGTCGAGACCCTTACCACTCCCTCCCCTTCCTCTAGGTCTAACCATCCTGCCTCTGGTGGCCTATGTACCCAATCCCCTATAAATCTAATGCATGGCTAAAGCATAATTTCTTAAATCTGGTAAGTTTAGGCATCCTTTGTCCCCATCTGCCTGGAGCCCTATGGAGGCTTGCTCTCGGCCGTCTTCCTTTCCATAAAAAGCCTGAGAAGGCCTTATCCACCCTCCTCACATCTTTCCTATTTAGCCCCGTCGGTAACATTTGCATCAAATATAATATCCGAGGCAGGGTATTCATTTTTATAAGGTTTATACGGCCCAACCATGATATAGGTAAGTCCCTCCACCTTCTCAACTCTTCTTCTATATTCTGTACCATTGGGCCATAGTTTAATTTATATAACTGGCTCAACTCATGGCCAATTCGGATCCCCAGATATGTAAATTCCTTCTTTGCTTTTTTTTTTTTTTTTTCAGACCCCAAGCCGTATCCCCAAATTCTCTTTTGGTTTCTCCCCACAACATTATTTCTGACTTGTGAATATTTATTTTATACCCAGAGAATGCTGCAAACTGTCTCATGACTTCCAGCAACGGGGGAACCGATCTGGCCGGGTCCCTAAGATATAACAACATATCATCTGTGTATAATATGACCTTATGCTCTTTCCCCGATCTCCCTATCACTCCCTTAATTTCTGCTAAGTTTCTAATTGTGACCGCTAGGAGCTCTATAGCCAGCGCAGATAAAAGCGGCGAGAGGGGACAGCCCTGTCTAGTGCCCCTATGAAGGGTAAATTTCTTTGTTAGGCTTCCGTTCACTAATACTCGTGCATCCGGGGCTCTGTACAAACTTTTAACCCAACCTATAAATCCCTCTCCCAACCCATACTCCCAGAGAACCTCAAACAGATATTCCCATTCTATACGGTCAAATGCCTTCTCTGCATCCATTGTTAAAACCGCAATATTCTTTTGGCCGTGGGAAGCTCTCCATACTACGTTAAGTAGTTTTCTCATATTATGATATGAGCTTCGGACTTCCGGTGACGTCACGCGCCTAATGGCCGCTTAATTTCTCGAGTCACCATCTATCCCTTCTAAATCCTCGAATTTACAGCATTTATAAGCCGAGCATCTTATTATTTTCCACACAGAGGACTACAATTATGCCTAGAAAGGGTGACCAACCTGTTTAATAAAAAAAAAAAAAAAAAACGCAAATGGAGTGAGATGTCGGGGGATTATCTGAGGGAGATTCGGGCAGTGAGGGCTCGCAGGCCTCGTCCTCCTCGCGCCAGGGCAGCTCTCGGGCACAACATTTATCGCTATCCACAATTCAAAGGCAGATGTCCCTGGTCCTAAGCGAATTAAGGAACTTCAGGAAAGAGATGAGGTTAACGACTATGGCACTACGTACAGGTATCTCCAAGCTAGAGAAACAGCAGGAATCGCTGGAACAGCAAACAATGAGCGTGGAGCGGCGGGTCGACGGCGCGGAGCAAGCAATTGTACATCTCCACGATAGTATCCAGGGGCTGCAGGCAAGGGCAGAGGATGCCGAGAGCCGGAATAGGAGAAATAATATACGAATCTCCGGCGTTCCAGAAGGTGCTGAGGGCTCAAATATGCTGCAATTTGTTCGGGAGCTTTTGAGGGAAGTCATCAAGGTTCCAGAGAATCTTTCGCTGGAGTTAGAGAGGGCTCACCGACTGCTAGGCCCCAGACCCGCCGATGGAGCGTGCCCGCGAGTGATTCTGGTCCGTTTTTTTAAAATTTCAAGAGAGAGTCTGTGCTACACACGGCCTGGAGACGAGGCTCAGTCACTTACCGCACAAACAGCCTCTTTTTTGAAAATGACTATGCCCCTGAAGTAATGTTTCGCCGTAGGCAGTATATCCCACTAATGAAAGCACTGAAAGCTGCAGGAATCCGGTTCAGGACCCCCTACCCAGCAAAGCTAACGGTTCTCTTTCCGGAGGGGTCTGACCTTCAACAGTGTAGTGGAGGCGACGGATGAGCTGAAAAGACGTAATATTGAAGTGCCATCGGAACAGAGACCACAGAAAGCCTCAATTGCCTCCAAATTAGCACAGCAGCTGTGGAGCAGTAGTCGGCGCGAATCTAGGAGAAAGCAGGGCAGAGACGCCATCAAGAGGATAACTAACCTACTCAGTGCCCAGGACCAGCAGCCCAGATCCACGCAGCATTCCCTGAAGAATCCCAATTCCAGATCCCCGTGTTAAGCCATATTTTACGCTCGTGGTGTTTTTTTTTCTACGCAAAGTTACAGTGAGGTCTCAGTTGGTGGGAGCAGCTTGACTGTTCGTGTGAGGGGAACACTCGTGACTGCTAGATGGTTTCCCCTAGCCATACGGTTCCTGCTAACCAGAGACTCCTTGAAGAGAGACTGAATGATGCTGCTAAGTCAGATAAGTCCCAGTCAAAAAATAATACTCTTGATTTCATACGCTTTTAACAATTCTATTTCCTACTAGTGTCTAGTCTGCTATTAACCCGTGCTACATATCGCCTCCTTCCCACTTCTTTTTCCACCCTTCATCAGCCCTGCCCTCCCACCACGTGGAAGAGGTCAATAGGAATTCGCTGAAATCCTCAGTACAAGGAGGGCTTAGGTGCAAATGGAGAGCCAACGGAGGGTGCTGCTCTGGGCAAGATGAGAACCTAAGATCTTCTCACCCTTCTCTTTCCTTCCCTATCTGACTGGGACTCCCTTCTTCCCCCCTCCCCCAACTAACTCTATCATCTTATTTATGCTTGGTAACTGCTGGGGGGGATGGGTGAAAGGTTCAGTCTGGGGTGTGGTGTACCGAGGGTGTTTTATTGAAGTCGGTGTAAAAGGTACACCAGAATATATGCGAGCCGTGGGACGCTGCCCCGGGCGTCCCTCCCAAGAATCTGGAGGATGGGGAGGGGTTCGTTCCCCTCTCCCTCTTCCATACTGGGAGGAATGTGTGGGCTCTGCCTGAGGTCTGGAACCCCCGACTAATACAGGGATTGATAACCGTGATATTCTCACACGGATTTACGCACCAAACTGCTTTTGATTCCTCGCTCCACATATGATTGCATTCACCCGCTCTTTTCTTACAGCATGTTTCAGATATGAAGGGTGAGGATGGTTGTTGCGGATGTCCCAAAACCTTTAGCTCATTACCCCGCCCCTTTTCCTGATTGGTTCTATTTTTCATCCCTTCTTGTCTTTTTCTTTACCCCCACTCTTCCCTTTTTTGCCTTTTGTCCCATATTCCTGACTCCCCACCCCCACCCCTATCACAGACACTGATAGTGTCAAAGGTCCCCTTGAGGTATTGGGGACATAGAAGGTAGACCCTGAGCCACCTTCGGGTCATGGATTATGACCAGCACGTTGGAAGTGCCACAGTGGTGTGGAGGTTTACACTGACAGTGTTGGCCCTGTTGGCCTTAGAATTCCTAGACCCCCTCCGAGACATGGGAGGCCTGTACTCCCTACAGCTACAGAAATGTCAGCTGTTTTTTTTTTTTTTTTCATGGGCTGCGGGTTGGTAATAGGGTTTTTTCTCCCAGCAAGTTTAGGGGTTTAGTACCAGTTTCTGGGCAGGCTGGAGTTCCCAGCCTACAGTTTTTTGTTAAGGGCCTTGTATGGCCCTGAGAATGGTTGAGTCATTGTTATTTGACTAATTTGGAGCCCCATACAGTGGGACCCTAGCTTAGGTTATAGTCACATAGGTTCATTTCATCAGATAGAGGTTGCAATTTCTAGGCTATGCGACAGAAGGTTAAAATTCATAGACATGTTTTCACATCCTAAATGGCAGGTAAACATTTGAAAGTATATTCTTTGAATGTGAATGGACTGAGTAGCCCGATTAAAAGATCAAGAATTATATCGTTGGTTAAGAGGTCCACACCTGACATTGTGTACTTGCAGGAAACGCACATGTCATCTGTGGAACACAAGAAATTAAAAGGAAGGGGTTTCTCATGGGTCTTCTCCTCAGCGAGGGAGCGTGGCAGGAAAAGGGGGGTCGCCATACTAGTTTCGAGCCACACTCCCTTTCAGATGGTAAAAGAATGGGCTGATCCCGAGGGTTGTTTAGTGGTGGTTCAGGGGATCCTGTTGGAACAAGAGGTAACCTTAGCTAATATTTACCTCCCACCGGCCTCAAATACCCCAACGATTCGATATCTGCTTGGTAAGGTCGTTGAGTTAACTAGGGGGACCCTGATTTTTACGTGGGATTTTAATATCACCCCCAATACATCTCTGGACTCTACGAGGGGAAGGCAGCCGACCCCACATAGATTTTTTAAACAATTTGTCGGAGAGGTTGGGTGGCTCGATGTGTGGCGATACCTACACCCCAGGGACAGGGGTATTCCTATTATTCAGCGGTTCACGGGACATATACGAGGATTGATCACTGCTATACACAGAAGGAATGTCAGGACTCCCTGATGAGCTCCACATTGGGCACAATAGCACACACAGATCATGCTCTACTAATAACCACCTGGAAGCTGGGCCTGGAGAGGCGCAACACCAGATGGAGATTTAACCCCTCACACATAAAGAGTGATCATTTTAAAAACTTCCTGAAAGAGAAAATCCAGGAAATTATCCAAGATAATGCCACCCAGGGAATTTCGTCCGCAATCCAATGGGACACCTTGAAGGCGGTCCTGAGGGGCCACTTGATTAAGTATACATCATCCCAGGCTAGGGAGCGTAAGGATAGACAAACACGCCTTGACCAGACACTACAATTCCTACACCTGGCTCATCAGCAAGGGGATCTCTCAGTTCTGGCCCAGATTAAGCAGACTAAGAAGGACTTGGATAACTTGTGTATCCAACTAACTGAGATAGCCTTGGCATACCTGAGGCAACGTTATGGTGAGAGAGGCCCCAGAGCTTCGCGCCTTTTAGCCTATCGCCTATGGCAACAGCGTAAGATGTCCACTATCGCGGCAATAAAAGACCCTAATACAGGTCCGCATCACACTAGACTTAAAAATATAACCCAAGCATTCTGCCAATATTACAAGTCTCTCTACACTATAGATCATTCACCCGATCTGTCTCGCTCCGTTGCTTTTCTGTCAGCCTAAACTTCCTAGGCTGAGCTGGTCCAACAGAGCAGTTTTGTGCCTGACAGGCCCTCGAGGAATTGATGCGGGCCATTTCTAAATCTAAAACACAGAAGGCGCCGGGCCCTGACTGATTCGGGGCAGAATTCTACAAGGGTTCAGCACAGTCAATCTGCCAGCTGCTGCGAAGCACATTTAATGAAATCCTTCTGGGAGAGGCCCCACCACCCAGTTGGTCGTATGCAACAATTTCGCTTATTCCCAAACCAGATAAGGATCCCTTACAATGCGGCTCCTATAGGCCAATCTCTGTACTTAACATGGACTATAAGTACTTTATGTCCATTTTAGCCTGTAGGATGGATGTAATACTCCCGACACTGATAAACCTGGATCAGACAGGGTTCGTGAGGTCTAGATCTACCTCAGACAATACCCGAAGAGCCCTGCATTTGGTGAATGTAATGCAAACTCATCAGCAGCCAGCAGTCCTTCTCAGCCTTGATGCTGAGAAGGCGTTTGACAGGGTCTGTTTGCCCTTTCTTTTCTCCACCCTCGCTGAGATGGGGTTTCCGGCCTCTTATCGCTACACTTAGGGCAATATATTCTGCCCCTCAGGCATCTGTGAAGGTCTCAGGTCATCACTCTGAGTATTTTCCACTGCGCAGGGGAACACGTCAGGGTTGTCCCTTATCCCCCGGTTTGTTTGCCATCTTTATTGAGCCCTTGGCTCAGGCAATTAGATTGTCCCCCGAGATCTCGGGAGTCCAAATAGAGGAATCAGAGCACCACATAGCTCTCTATGCGGATGATGTCCTGTTATATCTCACCAACCCCACTCAGTCTATTCCCTCAGTTTTCGGAATCCTGGAATAATTTGGGGTGCACTCAGGGTATCTGCTTAACACCAGTAAGACTGATGCTCTTACTTTTCACTTTACACCATCCGAAGCGCTCAAGAGGCGGTACCCCTTCCGGTGGGCCCTGTCCAAATTAAACTACCTCAGCATTTTTCTCTCCCACAGAATTGATGATGCCCTGAATAATAATTTCCAACCCTTTACAGCCCAGCTGAAGCATGATCTTGAGAGATGGAATGTCCTCCCTCTGAACATGTTTGAAGGATCACCATTCTTACCACTTCTATTCTCAAAGGGCCCTCTTTTTTTTTTTTTTTTTTTTACCTCTTTATCCTGGCTGGACCACCGTCAACTTCCTCCGCCCTGGTCATGGCCCCGGAGACCTCTACCACCCCTATAGCTGCAGGGGACCCTCTGTCACCCCCGGCTTACCCCCCGGAGGGTGGGGGGCCGAGGCCTTTCGTGACCTCCCGGAACTGTGACTGGTTGGGGTCCCGCGGGTATGGCGCGAGGGATCTCCAGGAGGGCTTCATCCAACGGTGGTCCCGCCTCACTTTCTTTTCCGATTTTCTCCCTAGAGGAGGCGGGACGGCAATGACGCCAGCGCCTGCCCCGCCCCCACGCCAAGCATCGGTTGCAGAAGAACTCCTGGCCTCCGCCAGGAGTCCCAGTGCTCCGAGCGCTACCACACCTTTCCCCGAGAAGGAGAGCTGCCCAGCGGACGCCATCTTGCTTCTCCGCCAGCCCTCCCGACGACCTGGATCTGTTCCCTCGAACCCGGTCGCCGCGCCGCAAGCGAAATCCCACCGCTGCGGCCGACGGGCCGGCCTAAGGGCCTCTATTTATTTCAGAATGTCCCGCTTAAGTTACCTAATAACTTTATTCCAGATTTGAAATAGTTTCTCTAGATTTGTTTGGGCAGGCAGGCGCCCCAGGATTAAACTGAGCACCCTATTCCTGCCTAGAACGCAGGGAGGTCTTGCACTCCCTAACTTTAAACAATATTACTGGGCTTCACATTTGTCCTTTATAACGCAGCGTCTGATGGGAACACCCCGCTCTCGTTGGGATGAAATTGAGGAAACCTTTCTCCCACTACACGACCATCAAAGGCTTATTATCTATTAAAAAAAAAAAAAAAAAACCCTCGTTGGGACATCTGACCCTGAACCCGTGGATTGTACAGCAACTTAAAGCCTGGTACTCGGCACGCAGAACACTTAAACTTTCCTCTTTTCTAGTGCTGATCTGCCCAATAGCCCTGCTAGAGAACTTCCTCCCAGCTTTACAGGATCACACCTTTCGGGCTTGGAGGCACCTCCATCTCACAGGTTTTTCCCAACTTCTGGATGGGCCCTTTTTCAAAGAGTTTACGTCATTACGGTGGGAATTTCACCTACGCCAGTCGGACTTTTTCCGGTTCTTACAAGTAAGACACTATTACGAGGCTCTACCTCCTGTTGTCAGGGCCCCTGAGGAATGTCCTCATTTGATTCAAATCCTCCAGCAAGTTATTAAAACCAAGAACATATCCCACCTCATTTCAGTGCTATATAAATCCCTGCTGGAAACGTTAGGAGGAAACATAGATGCTGTAAGAGAGAAATGGAATGGGGAACTTGGTTCTCATATAACTTCACAACAGTGGGACACAGTGTGCCAACTTTTAGCGAGAACTACCAGTTCCCATTCATGGCGTTTGTTTGCATGGCAAATACTAATACGATTCTTCCGGACCCCAGTAGTAACAGCCCACTATAACAAGCAGGGCACTGCGGTCTGCTGGAGGCATTGTGGAGAGGGTGTTCCTCACCTTTCACACATACTTTGGTCTTGTCCAAGATTACAACCCTTCCTCCAGGGTCTGCGGGAGGAGTTTGTGGAGCTATTCGGTTTGGCGCCTCCCTTCACCGAGGAGTTCTTTGTCCTGCATGTGTTGCCCCAGGACTTTCGAAACCCCCACCACCAGTATTTACTGGGAGTTTTTCTGCTCGCAGCGAAAAAAGCAATTACTAAACGCTGGCTCAATGCAGTGTCTCCTTCAGTCCTGGAGTGGAGAGAAATAGTCAACCACATATACAGATCGGAGAAGCTCACATACTCCTTAAATGATAGAGTAGAGGCCTGTTCCATTAAATGGAATAGATGGATTTTATACATTGTCTAAGGATCCGTCTTTTGTTCCCTGAACACCCAGTACTATTCACTTAGGCTTTAGGATTTGGCCGGAGGTTGTTACTCCAGTAGACAAGGAACCATGGGGCGTCTGTGAAGGGAGTTCTGAAAATAAGGTCACTGTATTATTGAAGTTTGGATTAATGGTACCTCAAGTATGAGCTTTCCCAGGGCATAAAGCCGTAATTGTAAATGATCCTGAAGTTGCATGCAAGATGAATGAAATTGATCTAGGATGGAATCTGTAACCGTGTCTAAGGTAATTAAGTACAGTAATGTAATATTGTGACTGGCAAATTGAAAAATCTTTCAATAAAGACTATATTAACAAAAAAAAATATGAGCTTCTATCAGAGACAAAGGCTGTCTGTTCCGGGTGAACCAATCCCGGAAGGAGCTGGTCCAGCCTCCTGGCCAACACCTTAGCCAGGATCTTGGCATCACACTTCAATAGGGAGATCGGCCGATATGAAGAACACTCCTGCCCATCCTTCCCTGGCTTTGGGACCAAACAAATGACCGCTTCCCTGAATGAGACTGGAAGGTCTCCCCCCTCCTCTGACCTCAGAAAACACCTGATACAGGGGTTCCACTACATGTTCCTGTAATGTCTTATAAAATTCTGTAGGAAACCCATCCGGCCCACTGGCTTTCCCCTACCTCAGACAGTGTATTGCTTGCCTAATTTCCAAGTGTGTGTGGTCTCTTTCTCCCCCCTCCCCAAGCTGCCTCCATTGCTGTTCGGTTACTTTGGGGATTTTTACTTCGTTCAAAAATTGTTTTGCTATGTCACCTGTACCGACACACTCCGCTTGATAGAGCTGTTGATAGAATTGTTCAGATCTATTCCTTATTGAATTTGTCCCTCAACAATTTCCCCTCCTTGTCTCCAGCTTCTGCGATGTGCGTACATACTCGTCTTCCCTTTATTAGCCGTACCATCATTGGGCCAGATTTGTTCCCCCATTCAAACAAACTACTTCGAGCTAACATCCCTGCCATTCTCGCTTCCCCCAGGAGGAAAGCATTAAGTGCCTCCCTTGCAGCCTTCAGACTTTGCACCCTCTCCTCTGTTCTTTCCACTACTGCCCTCTCCAACATTTTCACCCTGCCCTCTAATTCCACTCGAGTGGCTTCTTTCCTTTTTTTGTGTTGAGCCACAAACCTAGTAATGGCTCCTCTTATAAAAGCTTTACCAGCTCCCCAAAATATTCCTGGGGATTCCACCGATTCCTCATTAGTCTCTTTGTAAAACTGCCACTGCTGCTCAAGATATTCTATAAATTCTTTTTTACCCAACAAATACCTTGGGAACTTCTAGGGTGGAGGACCCTCTCTCTGTTCCTTTCACTCTAAGACCATCTGGAACATGCATGGTCCAAGAGGAGAATGGGACTATGTTCAATCTTTTGTACCCTGCCCAGCCAAGAGCAGGACATATAGACGTAGTCTATCCTAGTCCATATTTTATGTGGGTTCGAGTAGAAGGTAAACCCCTTCTCTGCTGTATGTAGAGCTCTCCAACAATTAATCATATCCAGATTCAACACTCCCTCCTGCCAGTGTTTCAGCCCCCCTCTGTGTCTACTCTTCCCTTCTGAATGGTCTAACTCTGCTTGCATAACTGCGTTAAAGTCCCTTCCCATGATTAGACCTTCAAATTGCTCCCTCATCAGAACATCCAGAATCTCCTGGTAAAAGGCCGGGTTGTAAACCAAAGGGGCGTAAACACTTCCAAAAGTTATCTCTTCACCTAAGAGCAGCCCTTCTACGAAGACATATCTCCCCTCCCCTTTATCTGTAACTAACCCCGTACAGGTGAATGGAGTTGTCTTGCTTATCAGTACCGCTACTCCTCTCTTGTGTGAATTATAAGGTGATTCATAACACTTATCCACCCACCCTCTCTCTAGTTTCCGATGCTCTTGGCTGGTCAGGTGCGTTTCTTGTAAGAGGGCTACCTGAGTGCCCTGGCAGTGCAGGGCTATCAGTATGCCAGTACATTTAGTCGGCGATGAGATCCCCTTCACATTCCATGAGGTAATCCCCAGTGTCTTAGACTTAACCATGTGGCCAAAATACCTTTCCCTTCACCCTTCCTTTTACTCTCACACTAAACAAAGTTCCCCTCTTTTCTAGCTTGCAAATAGTTGTTGAAACATATATTAGCATTGCCCTCTTTACTATTGATAAAGAGGAGACATTTCCAGTCCTGCAAACAAACATAAATGTAACATACCCCTTTCCAAACATAGCCCCCTCCTCCCCTATGTCCAACCAAAAAATAAATCCCCTTAATATATTTACCGTATCTATATTCTAACCGCCTCCTTGCCATTCAGCTCCAAGAATGGCCCTACGTCATGCATTGCAGACGTTCCATTCCCCACCCCCATCCCTGCTTAACTGAATTCACATAACATCCAACTAATCTTAATAGATAACCTCCCCCAACTTGCTATTAAATCAGCATCTTAAAATGTTAAACACTTTAAAAAGTCCATAACACATTTTAATAATACCCCCCCTCCCCAATGCAGCTACCTCGACCTGCCTGCTATGCAGGAGTCTAAACCTACGGGCGGCCCAGTTATTTTCCCACGCTCCAGATCAAAGGGAACCTTTCAAAGATTGCAGAGGCCCCAGGGGGCGCTGACTCTGCCCTAGAAATTCATGCAATGGCAGCCCACCCCCCAGACCCCCACTTACCAGACCACAACGATGCACTGCTCTCACGGATTCGGTCTGGGTACTTCTGGCATTAAGTTCATCGGGCAAATCTCCCGCCATAATTCAGTCCGCCTTCTGCAGTGGCACTCCTTCCCTGTAATCGTGCGCTTGGTCACCCTCCTACATACCAACTATCCTCTTCTCAGCGCACCGCAAACCTCCTCCGCTTAATCTCACCCAGGTCCAGTAGTCGCTCCAGAGAAAAGCAAGAAAGGGGGACCAAAAAACTCACTCGCTAATGCTTCAAAAAAATCAAACAATTATTATTCAAGTCTTAGCACCATATTAAACTGTTTAGAGTTCAGGCAACCTCCGTAGCCATGACGAGCACTCCCAATACAGCTTCTTCCAGCCAACTGCTCTCATGCCGCCTTTTTCTTTAGGTCCTCCATGAATGCAGCAGCTCTCCCCGGGTCCCAGAATGAGAATGTGGCACCCTCATATTTAACCTTAAGGATTGCAGGAAAGAGCATGAAGCAGTCCACTTTAAGCTCTCTTAACTGTGCCAGCATGGGGTTAAAGGCTCTTCTTTTTTTTTTTTTTAAATTCTGTTGGAGTAATCCTGCACTAAAGCCTCTCTCCCTCATATTTAAATTCCTTCATTCTCCGGTAGGCCCGCAACATCTCCTCCCGGTCCTGGTAACTGAAATTGAAAAATTATCTGTCTCGGGGGTTGTCCCGCTGGCGGTCGCGCCGCCACCGCTCTGTGGGCGCGTTCCAACTTCAGCTTTCCCTTCTTGAGCTTCATGCCCAACAGACTCGGGAGCTTTTCAGCACAGGACAGTATGTCTGGACTCCCTTTCCTCTCTGGGAGCCCCCGGAGGCAAAGATTTAAACGCCGGGCATAATTCTCTTGGTAGTCATGTTAGTCAGTTCCACTAGCTCTCTCTAGCTTGGCGACTCGAGTGGCTAAAGGATCCATTTCATCTTCTATTTTAGAGATGCGTTCCTCCACTTCTGCAACTCTGCTCGCTTGTACTGTTATCTGTTCCACCATGGTCTGCAGGCGAGTGTCTATTTTTTGCTCTAATTTATTCCGTTTCCCCTCCAGCACCTCCATAACTTGCTCGTACACTTCGCGGCCTAAGACCGCCATTTCGTTTGCAGATAGTGAGATCGGACCCATGGCCTCAGGGGGTTTTGCTGCTGCCCTTTACCCTTGGTTTTTGGAGGCTGAGCATTGGTTTTTCCCAGAGGCTGGAAGCAGGTAATCTTACTTCAAGGGCTCTTGCAGTAGGTAATTACATATAGGAGTGATGCCAGCAGGCAGCAGGACCCCATGGAAAAATTTCTAGCTAGCGGTCCTTGGCGAGGGACCACCCCCGCGTCAGGTGACCGGCGTCAGGAGACTGTATAAAGGGGCGGTCCCTGACGCCAGTCTTCCAGTTCTTTCCCGCCGTTAGCTCGTGCAGTGCCGCGTGGAAAAGTTCATGTTTCGTCAGCCCTATCTTCGTCGTTTTTTACTGAAATAATTGCTTTTTTTTCTACTAATGTCAGGTACCATCATCGGTGAATGTCGTCCCCTACACCCTCCAAGCACAAAAATAAGTGCGATTCATGCGGTGCCCAACTGCCGCACAAGGACGGCCATTCCCTGTGCCTGTTCTGCCTAGGCCCCGATCACCTGGTCGAGAAGTGCCAGCACTGCCTCAGCTTCAACGCGGCTACCCAGAAAAGGCGGCAGCAATCCCTGGAAACCCATATTCTGAAGAAGAAAATGAGTTCAATGGAAAAGGAGCTCAAAAAACTGAGGCAGGCGTCCACTTCCTCCGAAGGCCATCGGAAGAAGGAGAGGCACCGGGACAAGCGCTCCTCTACCGCATCTCCCTCAGGGGTCGCTGGAACACTGGTAACGTTCCCTCTGGGGGACCGCTCCTTGACGGCCTCCTCGGAGGTTTCAGAGGGGGCGTCGGCCCGCCTGTCTGGCTCGCGCTGCGGTCTTGCGGGCGCCTCTGGGCAGTGGAGGCCTCCGTGCCTGGTTCGGCCACAAGGCTTGTGGCCTACCACTGCGGGCGACTCCGGTAAGTCGGGCGTCGGCTCCTCTGTCTGCCCAGAGAGGGCCGGTAAAACGCCCGACCTCCACTTCACCGGACCAGGCCGATCCCTCTACTCGACGTGCCTTCGGTGATGGCTCTCATAAGTCGGACGCCAGCTCCTCCGGCGCCCGCCAGGAGCTCACCCTTAAGCCACACGTTGGCTCATCCGACGTCCGGGTGGCGAAGGAACAGACGACGGATCCTCCCACGTCCGTCGTACCCGGTTTCCCACAGCCTTTGCTGCCATCTGGGGACCCAGTCTCCCCAGCCTGACCCCAGGGATTTCTTCGCTCCATCCCCGGGCAATGCTGGGGATCTTCCTCCGTCAGTCCTTCTTCCACCTGGTGCACTGGATCTGACATCGGCTTCCCGGACACCGGCTCCAACGCCGGCCCCACCATCTCCGGGAGACATCCCGCCTTTTAGGCCTCCAATGTGGACCCACCCGTGAGACCACTGGCCGGGCCGTCGGCTCCGGCAGACCCCCCCCCCCGGCTCCCGGGTACCCTCCGTCCTATCCGACACCGGCGTACCTGGGACCGCAGTATCTAGCACCACAGTACCCGACGCCAGCTTTTCCAATGCCGCAGTACCAGACTCCACAATACCCGACGCCGGGCTACCTGCCGCCGGGTTTTGGATACGGTCCTTACGGGTATAATCCGTATCCTTATCCCCTGCCTCCTCCTCCTCCACCGCCTTCCTGGCCGCCGGTGGACCTGCAGGAGACTCTGGCCTCCTGGTGGGCTGAGGTCGAGGCTCAGCTCTCCAAAGAGGTTGAGAGCCGCCTTCAGATGACTGTGCTATCCCAGGTTCCTGTACGTCCGAGGCGGCACATTCCCTCACCACCTCCGGATTCCAGGGCTCTTCCGTCTGGATCCAGAGAAGGGCAGGACACGCCGCCGGGGTTTCCTAAGGTCCGCTCTCCCGGTCGGGAAAGGGAGTTGTTGTTTTTTTTTTTTTCCCCCCCTCTTCATCCTCCTCTTCACCCTTGGACTCCGATGATTCTTCCGAGAGAGACGACGAGCCACGCTCTCCGAAGCCCAGGCCAAGGACTCCTCCGATGTCTCCTCCGGAAGATCCTTCTTTTACGGAGTTGCTTAAGAAAATCCAGGAAGTTGATCAGTGGCACTCCCTGGAACCAGATCCTCGGCGTCTGAAACTCGCTGAACATCTGGATCTACCCATGACAGCTCCTACCTTGGTGCCACCCTAGATAGAGCCTCACGCCGACCTCGTTACCACCATATGGAAAAATCCGTCGGCTTTAGCCCCACTTCCTAGGAAGTTGAACAGGCTATATCAGGCTCCGGAGGGTGTTGATTTCCTGGATTCTCACCCTTGTGCCGATTCGATTGTGATTAGTGCAGCTCACGGACGGTCGGCCAACCCAAAACACCTCAGCTCGTCGCCACCTGATAAGGAATTCCGCCTTCTGGACCAGTATTGGAGGAAGATCTACGCTTCCTCCACGCTGGGGATCAGGGCCCTGAATTATGTCTGCCATATGGGGGACTACCAGAAGGTGATTCTGACCCAGGTGGAAGCCAAATTGAACTCCCTGCCTGACTCCCAAGTCAAGCAGGAGTTTGCTGATCTTGTCCGCTCTGCTCGTTCGGCCAGTCTACACATGCTTCGTGCGACATACGATGCAGTGGACATTGCTGGATGGAGCTCGGCTTTCGCTGTAGGCTTACGGTGTCATGCTTGGCTCCGTGTGTCAGGATTGGTCCCGGAGGTTCAATCTGCTATCCAGGAAGCACCTTTCCGGGGGTTGGTGCTTTTCGGGGGTGATGTCAAGGACATCATCACTGATTTGCAAGAGAAGGGGACGGCACTGAAGTCAGTTGATTCCATGTACCGTGCCCATCAGCAGCAGCGCCGTCCCTTTCGCAGACTGAATCTGCCTAAGGCAAAACCCCAGGGAAGGTGGGCCACAAAACACCGGCCCCACAGCTAAGCCCCCGCCCAAAGTAGCTAGGTGCTTCAGCCGCTGCTGCCCCACACCACCTGACTCCTTCCCTCTCCCACAGCCTCCGGACTCCCCGGAGGAACTGGTAGGAGGGAGGTTTTTCTTCCACCTTCCGGGATGGGAGAGGATAACCACAGATTCTTGGGTGCTCCAGCTCATAGCAGAAGGACACTCGATAGTTTTTTCAGAAACCACCTCGTCACCCCCCTCTGGTGTTGTCATATTCAAGGGAACATCTTCTCTTGGTCCAGGAGGAAATTTCGGCTCTACTGCTGAAACAGGCAATAGAACCCATCCCCCTCCATCTGCACGAGACTGGTTACTATTCCCATTTCTTCCTGGTCCCAAAGAAGACAGGAGATCGCAGACCAATTTTAGATCTCAGTTCCCTGAATCTTTTTGTAGAATACAAAAGGTTCAGGATGCTCTCTTTGCAGAACCTTCTGCCCCTCCTCCGGCCAGGTCAATGGCTCTGTGCTCTGGATATGCAGGATGCTTATCTGCACATTCCCATTCGCCCATCCGATTGCAAATGCCTTTGTTTTGCATTCCAGGGGACCACTACCAGTTCAAGGTGCTCCCGTTTGGTCTGTCCTCGGTCCCCCGAGTGTTTACCAAATGCCTAGCAGTGGTGGCGGCCCACCTGCGTACCAAGGGAGTGCAGGTTTTCCCGTACCTGGACGATTGGCTCCTGGCAGCCTCATCCAGGGAGGAACTCTTGCGTTGCCTCTCCCTTACCCAGCAGGTTTTTGCCTGCCTGGGTATTACCATCAACCATTCCAAGTCTCATCTAGTCCCATCCCAGAGACTACAGTTTATTGGGGCGATTCTCGATATGACCACAGGCAAGGCCTTCCTGCCTCCGGACAGGGCGTCCACCCTCCAGACCCAAATAAGTCTGCTGTCCAACCGCAGGACGGTCTCGGCGAGGTTGGTCCTTTGCCTTCTTGGGCTCATGGCAGCTCCTATCCTGATGGTTCCTCGCACTCGACTCCACATGATAATTTCTCAGTGGACTCTACGCTCCCAATGGGACCAGCTAGAGGATGACCTAGATCACCCAGTTCTGGTCTCCTCGCCGATGCTTCGAGACTTGAAGTGGTGGATGGTTAGAGAGAACCTGTTTCGGGGAGTTCCTTTCTTTCGTCCTCCCCCTCCCAGACTCTAACCACAAACGCCTCGGGCGAAGGTTGAAGAGCCCATCTAGGCTCTCATCGGACCCAGGGCTCCTGGTCCAAGCTAGAACAAGCTCTCCACATCAATGTGCTTGAGCTTCGGGCAGTGTTGTACGCTCTCCAAGCCCTTCACCAATACTTCCTTCCCGGCCACCTGGCCGTCCAGACAGACATGTGCATGGTGTGGTACATCAATAAACAGGGAGGGACTCTGTCTTACCCTCTTTGCAGGGAGGCCATGAGGGTTTGGGAGTGGGCAACACAACACGACCTTCACCTCACGGCAATTCACGTTCCGGGAGTCGACAACAGCCTGGCAGACAAGCTAAGTCGCTCTTCTGCTCTGACTCACGAGTGGGAACTGGACCAAGGAGTCCTAGACAACATCTTCCAACTTTGGGGAACACCACAGGTTGACCTGTTCGCACCCCCTCTAAACGCAAAGCTTCCCATCTTCTGCTCGCTCGTTCCAGAGCTAAGCGCTTTCTGGAGAGACGCTCTGTCTCTAGACTGGAAGGACAGATTCATCTGTGCCTTTCCCCCAATTCCACTTATCCCTCGAGTTTTGCAGAAACTAGCTTCAGAAGGAGCACAAATGATTCTGATTGCTCCTTTCCGGCCCAGGCAAGTTTGGTTCTCTCTTCTACAACAATACTCAGAGGATCCTCCTCTTCCTCTCTCGAGGTTTACTGACCCAGGATCAGTGGACCCTGGTCCATCCAGGCCTCAGATCCCTTCAACTGCATGCATGGCTCCTGCAGACTTAGCCCAATCTCGTTTTGGAGTGTCTCCCAAAGTGGCGGAGATTTTGGTGGAGGCCAGAAAACCCTCTACCAGATCCACTTATGCCATGAAGTGGAAAAGATTCACTATCTGGGCTGCTTCCAAGAACGCGGAACCCTTCTCATGTTCAGCGGGGCTTCTGCTGGAGTACCTACGTCATCTGTTTGACCTGGGTCTTAGTCATTCTTCGCTGAAGGTACACATGGTGGCCATTTCGGCCTATCATGTCCCCTTTGCAGACTAAACTTTTGCTCAATTGGAGGTCTCTAAGACCTTTCTCAGAGGGGTCCTCCATCTGAGGCCCCCCATTCGTGCTCCTGCTTCCCCTTGGGACTTGAACTTTGTTCTAGAGAAACTTACTCTCCCTCCCTTTGAACCTGCAGCTTCTTCGGATTTGAAGTTCCTTTCATGGAAGACTCTCTTCCTGGTGGCCGTTACTTCTGCTCGGAGAATTTCCAAGCTCCAGGCCCTGATGTGTAAAATCCCATACTTGATTTTTCACAAGGAACGTGTTGCTCTTCGCACAAATCCTAAGTTTCTCCCTAAAGTAGTAGTTGAGTCTACTCTAAATCAGTCCATAGTTACCTGCCTTTTTTTACGCAGTACTCTAATCAAGGGGAGTATTTACTCCATACTATGGATGTTCACCGGATTCTGAGATACTACACCAACAGAACGAAGGATCTCAGAAAGACTGATCAATTGTTCGTCTCTTTTGCTCATAAAAGGGAAGGCAATGCTGTTTCCAAGCAATGCCTATCTAAGTGGTTGGCTCATTGCATTACTTTGTTATGACAAATATAACAAGACCCTCCTGGGTGGAGTAAGAGGCCACTCCACCAGAGTAGCCGCCTCAGCGGCTTGTTTCAAAAATGTGTCTGCGGCAGATGTCTGTGCTGCTGCCACCTGGACTTCCGTCCATACCTTTACTAAACACTACAGTTTGGATGTTGCCTCTTGCCGTAGAGCAGGCTTCGGGCTGGCTGTTCTGCAAGGCCTCTTATCTTGAGGCTTGCACAGCTAGAACTGCTTTTAGGAGTAGTTTTCCTCCTCCTCCCGGTGCCTCTTTGCTCCAGACTGCTTGGGATTCAGTCCTGTATGTAATTACCTACTGCAAGAGCCCACTTGAAGTAAGATAGTACAGTTACATAAGAACTTACCGTAACAGTAAATCTTCGAGAGAGGCTCTTGCAGTAGGTAATACCTTCCTGCCCTCCATCCCCCTAGGCTTTTTCAGCTCCTTTTCCAGTGAGGGAAATATCCGCTCCTGTCTCGTCCGGCCTTTCTGGCCCGTGGCGGGAAAGAACTGGAAGGCGGGCGTCAGGGACCGCCCCTTTATACCGTCTCCTGACATCGGTCACCTGATGTCGGGGCGGTCCCTCGCCAGGGACTGCTAGCTAGAAATTTTTCCGTGGGGTCCTGCCGGCGTCAGTCCTATATGTAATTACCTACTGCAAGAGCCTCTCTCGAAGATCTACTGTTACGGTAAGTTCTTACGTAACTGTACTTTCTTCCATCTTCATTCACCTTCACTTCCTGATCGTTTAGTGATTTTTTTTTTTTGCACACGGATGCTGTTAGATTTTGTTTCATTTATAGCAGGTTTGGGAGCTGCAGGAATCCAGGTCTTCACTGCTGGCTGCTCATCAGCGCCCCCCCATGCAAATAACTTTAAAATGAAAAAATATAACTTAGTACTGTGAGCATGAAGGTTATTCAGCACAAAATTATCTACAAAATGAGTGGTGTTTCATTTATAGATACTGATTAGTTTGTTTTATAATTGGCAAAACAAAAAAATCAGTTTGGTATCCACTTTTTCAACAAACAAATGCAAATAACTTTAAAATGGGAATGGTAGTGTGGTGCTGTGAGCATGTCATTTGTTCATCACAAAGTTTTCTACAGAATGGTGTTTCATTTAATAGCAACCATTTCGCTAGGCGGACATACACTAGGAAAGTTAACAAAAAGTCCCAGAAATTATCTAAGATGAACAGTCAAAAATAAATGTCCCTGCAGTGATGGAAGGCATCCCTATTGCATAAATGAAATGCACAATGGTGAGCTGTCGGATAAATGATTTATCTACACTTCTGCTATTTGACCTCGGACACCTCACCCGTAGGCTTACGCCACTGATGAGGTTACCCAAGGTCAAACAGCATTTGTGTAGCTAAATCCTTTATCTTAACAGCTCACCATTGTATAACCCTTATTTCTGTGCTCCCTTCCTGAATAATATAATCTACGGAATTACCTACTGAAAACAAGTAGTCCTTTTATATATTATTGCTTTTAAGGTCCCTACACTTGTTGACTGTCTCATCTTCCATGAGCAGGGCAGGAAGTGACACAATGGGGGGGGGGTGCGGGCAGGAGAAAGGAACGCACCATTGTGCAGACTATTGTACTGGGACTGGCAGTATTCACTTGTGCTCCCTCTGTCACCTAACTTCTGTGCCTATATATAACAGTACTGAACCACACATATGCCACATTTTGTTTTGTTAGTGTAAAACAGTGTTAGGAAAGAAGTCCATTCATCTGTTTGTCAAAGAGCAGTCAGAGTAGTGATTTTGTGAGGGGTGTAGTTAGTCTGTCCAGTGTGTTCTGTTGGTTGCAGCTCATTACAAAACTGACATGCATTACTTTTGAAAGCGCAGTAGTGATGTGCCTGTTGTCGAGGCACAAGTCAGGAAGCATAGGAAAAACCAGGAGCAGTTGTAAAATTTGCAAAAAGTGTTTATTAGTACTAGCAGTAACATAAAAAATTTAAATTCAGAATAACTATTTACAAAGGCAGAATAAACAAGAGAAGATCCATCTGAGTTTTCCTTCAGTCTGTCAAAACATTGCAGCTCTCTGGTCTTTGCAACCCCTTTCTTTAACAAGCATCCTGTTTTTTTCTAAAATGTTTTTCAGGCAGGCGCAGCAAGAACACAATGTCCCAGAACTAAGGCTCCTTCTCCACAGCTTCTGAAAAAGGCTTAAAAACTACTCTCAGGTTAATCCCTTGAGTTCCCAATAGCTTTTTGCCAAAAGGCATCCACTCCCCTTGGCTCACATGGCTTGCGTCGCCTCATGCGCTCCCGTGATAGTCTGGAAAATATTTAATAAATCAGGCCTCAGTTCAGACTGGCTAACCTGCTGTCAGTTGTGGAATGCTTGTAAATCAAAAATCATTAAATCCAAATGAGACTACCTTCAGTCTCTACAAATCGATCATTTTACCAATCCTAGAAACTTCTGGACACAAATCAACTTTATGCTCAAAGGAAAATAACAAATTATCCCCCAGACCTTGATCATTAATGGCACATTGCTAGCCGCCCCCCCTCCCCCGACATTGCAACTAGTTTAAATGTCTTCACTGACCTAGGAATATATAAACAATCTTACCAAGTATGTCACTCCAACCTACTGACAGGCCTGACCCCCGGCTTTCCACCCAAGACTCCCCACATGTGCAGAGGTTGTCAAGCTCCTAAACAGACTGAACCCTGACAGCTCACCGGGATTTGACACCCTCCTTCCCAATTTCCTCAAAATAGGTGCCCCTGCAACCGCCCACCCAGTTGCAGTGTTAATCAATAGGTCCTTCCTCTCACATACTGTACCAGATAAATGGAAGACAGCAACTGTGGTCGCTATCCACAGAAGCTGCCTGACAAACCTCACCGAGAACTATATACCAATATCTATACTTTGCCCCCTAGCTAAAATTCAAGAAAGAATACTCTAATCAGTTATACACCTTTCTAGAATAAACTAATGCCCTTAATATACCACAACACGGTTTCTGGAAACTGCATGGGATGGAATCTGCTCTCATAATGGTAACCATGAATATCTATCAAGCCATGGATCAGAAGTGCGTGACCGGGGCCATCTCCATCGACCTCACAAAAGCTTTCGACCTTGTAAATCACCAGCTACTATTACCTAAATTCAACAAACTTGGTCTTGACCCTACTTCCCTTTCTTGGTTTTCTAATTACCTATCAAACCAACTTCAGTGTGTCAGATGGGCTGGTGTAAAATCGCTTCTGGCATGCATCATGGATGGGGTTCCCCAGGGGTCAGTCCTGGGTCCCTTGTTTTCTATATTCTTAAATGAGCTACCCAATAACTGGTGGTGCAACGGTACAACTCTACACAGACGGTGCTGTCCTTTATAGGTCAGACAAATGTATCTCCACCATCAAGTCTAACCTTGAAAAGGATTTCTGGCTACTCGAATCCTGGTTCAGACAAAACCTGTTGGTACTCAACACCAAAAAACAGAAACGATGCTGTTCAGACACACATCCTATGACTTGTCCACCCATCAACCTCTTGTAATCAACACCTCTACAGACATGGTTGTCAAAGGAGTGGACTCATTCAAATATCTCGGAATAACTCTAGACGAAAATCTATCCCTTGAAGCGCACACTCCTAGAACGATCAAGTCCACTCACCAAAAATTGGGCCTACTATATCGAATTGCCCCTTACCTGACCCCTCAGTCCTGGAGAATAATTGCATCTGCAACTTTACTCCCAGGTCTCTTCTACAGAGCCTTGTTACTTCATTCGGCTAAGTCATCTATACTGTCCAAATTGAAGCAAACCTACCACCGAATCTCACGCTTCGCTGCTATGGCACCTGCCTGCATGCACCACTGTGACATCCTCAAAGCCCTGGGTTGGCCTTCCTTTGAGGCGAAGATGGACTTTCCCCTTCTTTGCACCACTTTCAAGCTCATTCACCTTCCCTTCCTTCCTATCCTTATAAAACTGGTCACTCTGAAACCTACCCCCAGGACCCTTCTCTCTTCCCACTTCCTATTACTAAGCTCCCCAAAACCAGGCTAACTTGGCAGAAAATCCTTCTTTCTTGCACCCCAAAAATGGAACAACCTCCTGCACATCCCTCCCTCAATTAAAAAATGCTTTAAAGAACTCTTCTTTCCCCCACCAAACTGCTCCTGTTTCTAACCTGACATCCCCCTCACCTTATTCTTTACCCCTACTCTGCCACCTCTATCTCCCCCCTCATCTTTCTACTGCCCTTCTCATACCTTCCTCCTTAACTCAGTTTCCTGCCTTACTACTTCTCTCATCTTTCAACTGCTCTTCTCTTACCTCCCTCCTTAACTCTCTTTCCTGCACTTTCCTCCTCCACCTTTACCGTAGCAAGGTGCATATCACATGCCATTATCATGTTCTTGTTTGTTTCCTTATTCACTATGTAACTCCTTATTCCTTAAGTTGTCTCCAATGAAACGCACTTATTGACTGTTTTTGTGAGCTAACATTGTAACACAAGTAATTTACTGTGACCATGGCACTTATAGATTGATCAGCAGTCTTTCATGTTGCTTACACTGTTACTTCTTCTCTGACTTTATTACCGGTTGTTTGTAAACATTACTCAGTAGATTATTCTCTGTAACAGGCTGTCTGTTGTATGCTTGTACTCTTGTTTTCTTTTTCACTGGAATTGTACTTCCCCAGGTCGCCCCTGAAAAAGGGATCAGCCTTATCTCAGTGGGCCTACCCTGTCATCAAGATTCAAATAAATAATTCTCAAACTATAATTGTATACATTTCAGCAGTAACACTACATAATTTTTAAACAAAGGGATCCCAAGATCGAAAATCGTGGAGCTCTATATTAAGTGCACCAAACGGAAATCACAGGCAAGACTCCTCATCTGAATCAGCAGAACAGGACAAGGATCAGCAAGCAAACCAGACCACTTCCACCAGGCTGCCACCTACAGACGGCTCAACAAACGTTTTCCAGCCCTCCAACTGTACATTTAACAGCCCAATCCAGTTCATTACCTACCAAAAATAAATGAAATGAAAAATGAAGTTTAAAAAAGCACATTTACCAGCGTTTGTTAATTATAAGTGTCTCAAAAAGGGACTTTTTTCTTTAACACAGTTAACTCATTAAATAAAAAAAAATTAAAAACTATTTACTATTTACACTGAACACCTTGACTCTGTCTATTTATTGTGCGAAAAAGACCATTTTCTAAGCGCAATAATACCCTCCAGGGTGGGTGGTATGGGCAATACCGGACCGCCCAGAGGTTATAAGGCCCTCCGCATTACACCCCTGGGCGGTCCGGTATTGCCCAATACCACCCACCCTGTTGGGCATTATTGCTTGCTTATAGCAAGGTGAGTAAACAGCCCCCCAAGGCCTCAGGGCCCACTCTACCAGGGGGACAGCTGCATCTATAGCAGCTTCAAGAGATATCCCTCTGCTGGAAATCTGTAAAGCAGCTACCTGCAAAACAGTCCATACATTCAGTAAACACTGATCTTATTTCGAGAGGGCTCTTGCAGTAAGCAATTACATATAGGACTGACGGCGGCAGGACCCCACGGAAAAATTTCTAGCTAGCAGTCCCTGGCGAGGACCTTCCACGTCCAGTACTGGGCCGGCGTCAGCTGACAGTATAAAGGGGTGGTCCCAGGCGCCCGCCTGTCCAGTTCTTTCCTGCCGTTATCTCGTGCAGTGTCTCGTGGAAAAGTTTGTGCTTCGTCAGCCCTACCTTGCGTCTTTTTTTTTTACCGAAAAATCTTATTTCAAACAACATGAAGTCTTGCTATATTATGACACATGCAGTGAGTCCCAACCTTTGAACTGCTCCGGAGGTGAAAGAGTTAACTTTCCATGCCAGGCATGGAACTTTGAGTGCGAGCTCGGTTGAAGACTGTCTGTTGTTAATCAAACTCAAACTGTTAGAGTCTTTGCTCCGCCGCACTGAACAGTCGCTCCGGAGATTTCTCCTTCTGCTCGGTTCGTTTTGTCGGTTAAAGTATTATTTTATCGTTTTTTTGACCGAAATTAAACCGCAACCAGTCGGTTCAAGCTCTGTCTGTGGTATTGTAAGTAATAGATAGGCTTACATTTATATTTATTCTGTGTGGAACTTGTAAACGCTTTTCGGTTCGGTTTGAACCGATCAGGTTATTTTCAAAATTTACTAGTCCTTATTTAGAGTGCGGTTCCCGGTTCTTATCGGTTCTAAAAAAAACTGATTTCATTACGTTTTTTTCCACGACCCGTGACACGGTTGGGAACCGATAAGAGAGTCTTGCTTGGCGGATTGCCATAAACGGGCAAGTTTGGTTAGGCTGGCACTATGTCTGAGAAACCCAAAAGAAAAACCAGGCCCACTGGGTTTCAGCACTGTAGTGTTTGTGGGGAAGCCTTTGCTAAGGCTGACCCACACACCACCTGTGTGTATTGTCTGGGGTTTGACCACCTCAATGCAGACTGCCAGATTTGTAAGAATTTTCCTGCTGCCACCATAGAAAAGAGAGTTGGTAGGCTCAGGGAAAGGGAGGCCAAAAAGTCCGCTGACCCGGATGGCCAGCCGGGTTCGGTTCCAACCGAACCGGAGGGAGTGCCCTCTGACCAGGGCGATACTTTCTCGGGCAAACGAAGAGCCAGCTCTGAGGAGCCGGTTCCAACTAAAAGGACTAGAAAGTCAGTTGGTGTGGAGCCGAAAGTTCTCTCTCCAACCACTGAGGAAATGGCTAAAGCAATTCAAATTGTCCAGTCACTTTCCCCGGTTCCGACTGAACCGACACCATCAGGGAAGCGCTCAGTTCGGCCAGTTCCACCAGTTCAAGATTATGATTTTGAGGATTTTTATGAACCGGAGGAAGGGGAAGAGTATGAGGAGAGTGAATGTGGTTTTGAAAGTCTGGATGTGCCCATTGAACCGGACATCTCTCCAGACAGACCATCAGGGGTTTCTCCTCCCAGGCTCTCGGAGTCCCCTTCTCATTTTATGTTCTATAAAAAAGTTGCTGAAACTCTCCAGCTCCCTGTTGAGGAAGCTGTTGATGACCAAGAGGAGCCTGATTATGTAGAAATGATGGATATTCCAGAGTCTAGGAGACTGTCTATTCCTTTGCATAAATCTTTTCGGAAACAGACAGTAAAAATTCTAAAAACTCCTCATACTATACCTCATGTTGATGAAAGGATGGACAAGAGGTATACATTATCAGGCTCTGATACGGAGTTCCTCACACAGCAATGCAGCCATGTGGGGGTAGTGCAGGCTGCAACCTGTGACGAGGCAAATATTCCTCTAGCTTCGCACCCCCCTGAGAAGGACTCCAGGAGGGTTGATGCCATGGCAAAGAAACAGTACATGGCAGCATCTTTGGGACTCAGACAGGCAAATTATATGACTTATGCTGCTAGGTACCAGAAATCCAGATGGGATACTGTGCTGGCTCTAGCAAAACGGGTCCCTGACCAGCTTGCCAGGGAGCTGGAACAGGTGGCTACGGATGGTATTGAGGCATCCAAGGTGCAATTTCATGCTGCAGTAGATTCTAATGATGTCATCAAGGGTCATGGCTACATCTGTGGCACTTCGCAGAATGTCTTGGCTCAGATGTACTACCCTGTCACAGGATACCCAGTCTAAGGCCATGGATTTTCCTGTTGTGGGCAATTCTCTGTTTGGAGAGCAGACAGAGAATTACATGAAGAAAATGGATGAATATAGGACCACCTATAGGAGTGCACAGGCCAAGGAAAGGCAGGCCACTTCTCAAAGGCAGCATCCCAGGGACAGGGGCAGGCCTTTTCATAGGCCTTTTTTACCAAGCCCAGGCCTCCATTTGTGCTTATGCCCAGAGGGGGTTCTTTAGAGGGAGAGGCAGATGGGGTGCAAGCAAGCCTGCTTCCACCCCTCAGCCCAAAGCCCCTGCCAAGCAGGCTGGCTTACTTTGTTCAGGCCTGGAAGTCTCTAACATCAAAGTGGGTCCTGGAAGTAGTAAACCAGGGACTGGTTCTCAGCTTCAAAAAATTTCCAAAGATGAGAGCCAGGTCCTTTCCATCTGCAAATCCATCAGAGGCACTTGCTCTAGAAACAGAAGTTTCTACCCTCCTGGCTCTCAGAGCTGTGGAAAGGGTTCCACCCCTACACCAGGGCAAAGGGTTGTACTCCAGGTACTTCCTTACCCCAAAAAAGACAGGAGAATGGCGGCCCCATCCTGGATCTCAGATACCTAAACAAGCACCTTTTAAAACCAAAATTCAAAATGGTGACTCTGGGAATTATTTTACCCTCTCTAAGGCCAGGGGACTGGCTAGCGTCCCTGGACCTCAAACATGCCTACTTCCATGTTCTTATCAGAAGCTCCCATCAAGAGACCTCAGATTCGAACTGCCCTCAGGCCATTACCAGTTCAGAGCAATGCCCTTCGGCCTCACCTCTGCCCCGAGGGTATTCACAAAATGCCTGGCAGTAGTAGTTGCCACTAAGAAGGCAAAAGATTGCCATTTTCTCTTACCTGGACGACTGGCTCATAGTAGGCCAGTCTCCAGAACAAGTCAAACTACACCTTCAGGTAACTCAGCAACTGCTCACATCTCTAGATTTCCTCTCAATCTTCCAAAGTCAGTTCTAGAGCCTGTCCAGCTTCTCACCTTCATAGGTGCAGAACTGAACACAAAGAGGCCAGAACCTTCCTTCCTCTGGAAAGAGCAAGGACCTTGGTCTCTCTGGCCTCCTCTTTCACCCTGCAGGTCTCGACCAGCAAGGCATTTTCTGCAGCTCCTGGGGCACATGGCTGCTTCTACAGCAGTTGTGCAGGGAGCAAGATTTCAGATGAGGGACATCCAGTTCCATTTGAGAGCCTTTTGGTCTCAAAGGAGAGCCCTCAACCAAATTGATCCCAGTGACTCGAACCCTGATCCAAGCCCTTCAGTGGTGGCAGGACCAGAGCAATCTGAGACAGGGGTTCCCCTTCACCCCTCAGTCTCGCTCCTTAATCCTTACTACAGATGCATCCCTCTTGGGGTGGGGAGCTCACATGGGCGATCTCACTACCCAGGGATTGTGGTCCCCTCAGGAATCTCTGCTCCACATCAATCTGTTGGAACTCAGAGCAGTTTTTCTAGCACTTCAAGTTTTTTTCCATCTCTGTTCAGAACAAAGTTGTACAGATCAGAACGGACAACACCACTACAATGTGGTACATCAACAAGCAAGGAGGCACTCAGTCTACGCCTTGTGCAATCAAGCAATGAAGTTGTGGTCTCTGGCGTATTCCCTGAACACCTCCCTTACGGCAGTTCACCTCCCAGGCAAGGACAATGTCCTGGCAGATGCTCTCAGCAGGATTTCCCAGGGCCATCACGAATGGTCACTGGATCCGCTAGTATTGGAGGTAGTATTTGCCAGATGGGGCACCCCGCAGATCATCTTTTTGCAGCCCCAGACAATCGCCAACTTCCCTTTTTTGCTGCAGGCCCCCAGTGTTGGGCTCAGTCCCTCTGGATGCCTTCCTTCTCAGTTGGGAAGGGAAGTTTCTCTATGCTCTCTCTCCCCCTTCCTCTTCTGTTCAAGGTGCTAGTCAAAATCAGATCTCAACCCTGCAAGATGATCCTGATTGCTCCAGACTGGGCCAGACAGCCCTGGTACCCACTCCTTATGTCCTTAGCAGTCCACCTTCCCCTGTGTCTTCCCAGGAATCACAACCTGTTAACCTGTGCTCAGGGGAGGGTTTGGTACCCGAATCTCTAACTCTTCAAGAGCCAGGCCTTGAGATTGAGTTTGCTGACCTACACCTCTCCCAAGGTGTATTGGATATATTGAAGGCTTCTAGGAAGCCATCCACCAGGGCTACTTATAATTCCAAATGGAAGAGATTTTCCATTTGATGCTCTGGCAAGCATATTTCTCCAGAATCTGCTGACTTGCCCACAGTCTTGGATTATATGGTGTATTTGAATACTTTGGGGCTGAGACCAGCTACCCTAAAAGTGCACCTGGCAGCCGTGTCTGCTTTCTTATCAGCAGGTAAACCCTCTTCTCTTTCGGCTCATCCTGTATTCTCCGAGTTTTTCAAGGGGTTGCTTCACACCAACCCTCCATTCAGGGCCCCTGCCCCTGCCTGGGATCTTAATATTTGCATTGCTCAGCTTATGCAACCCCCTTTTGAGCCCTTGTCTTCAGCAGAGCTTAAGTACTTGACTTGGAAAACTGTGTTTTTGGTAGCCATCACTTCTGCCAGGCGCATAAGTGAATTACAAGCATTGTCAGTGGAACCTGATTTTATCTCCTTTCATAGAGATAAGGTGGTCCTCAGGACTAACAGAAAGTTCTTGCCTAAGGTGGTTTCAGACTTCCACCTTAATCAATCTGTCTCTCCCTGTGTACTTCACTGACCATTCCTCCTCTGGCGAGAGGAGACTGCACAGTTTAGATGTCAAAAGAGCCCTTAGTTACTACATAGAACGTACCAAGGGTCACAGGTTTGACTCCCTCCAACTGTTACTCACTTATGGTGAGGTTGGTAAAGGGAAACCTGCCACTAAAAGATCCATTGCCAGGTGGATTGTCTCTTGTATCCAATTTTGCTATGAAAAACTGGGTAAGGTTCCTCCCTCAGGCCTGAGGGCTCACGCTACCAGAGATACAGCTGCGTCTCTGGCTGCTGCCAGGGACATCCCTATCCTAGAGATATGTCAAGCAGCTACCTGGAAAACAGTTCACACTTTTACCAAGCATTACTGCCTGGACATCCAGGCTAGGAGTGATGCTCGGTTTGGCACAGCTGTGCTTCAGAGCCTATTTCGAAGTAGGTTCTGTCCCTCCTCCATGGAGGTACTGCTGTGTAGTCTGCATATGTCATAATATAGCAAGACTTCATGTTGTTTGAAGAAAAAATTACTCACCTTAGTAATGTTGTTTCTTCTAATGGAGTCTTGCTATATTATGACCTCCCCCCCTGCCTGCCCCTCTCAGAACCTCTACTTTTGGGATGTGGGTGGGCAGTGCAGTGTTGGCACTTAGTAGATGCCCACCTTATTTTTTTCACCCTCCTTTTTGGGGTGTTTGGGTGTTACGTTTTTAATTTTTTGGATCCCCTGACTTGAGTCTTTGTTTTGGGGCTAAGAAAAATGTGTTCTTATATTTAGTAGCCAGTTGGCTAGAGTAGGTTTACGGCTTCCACACAGAACCTTAGTGAGTTTTGCTCGTAAAGATCTGACAGTTTGAGTTTGATTAGCAACAGACAGAGTTTTCAACCGAGCTCGCGCTCAAAGTTGCATGCCTGGCATGGAAAGTTAACTCTTTCACCTCCGGAGCAGTTCGAAGGTTGGGACTCACTGCATATGTCATAATATAGCAAGACTCCATTAGAAGAAACAACATTACTAAGGTGAGTAATTTTTCCTTTTTCTACAACGTCAGGACTAACGTCTGTGTATGTCGTCCCCTCCGAGCACAAGAACAAGTGCGATTCGTGCAGCTCCCAACTACCGCACAAGGACGGCCACTCCCTGTGCCTGTTCTGTCTAGGGCCCGGATCATCAAGTCGAGAAGTGCCAGCATTGCCTTAGCTTTAACGCGGCCACCTGAAAAAGATGGCAGCAATCCCTGGAGGCCCATATTCTTAAAAAGAAAATGAGCTCTATGGCGAAGGAGCTTAAAAAGCTAAGGCAGGCGTCCACTTCCCCCAAAGGCCATCGAAAGAAGGACAAGGAGAGGCACCGGGACAAAGGCTCCTCCACCGCATCTCCCTTGGGAGCCATGGGCATACAGGTAACATCCCCTCCGGGGGATCGCTCCTCGACGGCCGCTTCGGAGGTTTCTGCCACAAAAAGGTCCACAGCAAGATGGATTGTGGTATGTATTCAGTTCTGTTATAGCAAGGTGAGTAAACAGCCCCCCGAAGGCCTCAGGGCCCACTCTACCAGGGGGACAGCTGCATCTATAGCAGCTTCAAGAGATATCCCTCTGCTGGAAATCTGTAAAGCAGCTACCTGGAAAACCGTCCATACATTCAGTAAACACTGTTGTCTGGACACACAAGCCAGGAATGATGCCAGGTTTGGCACAGCAGTTTTGCAGAGCTTGTTTCCTAAATAGGTCCTCTGCCCGTCTCCAAAGGCACTGCTTGGGTAGTCTGCAGTTGTCAGAATACAGTAAGATTTCCTGGGGTTTGAAGAAAACATTACTTACCATAGTAATCTTGTTTCTTCTAAGGGAATCTTACTGTATTCTGAGCTCCAACCCTTCCTCCCCTGCTAGGACCCTGCACACTGCTGTTTATGTTGGAAACATGTGGGTACCTAGTAGTTTGTTGAGCATCTGCTGACTTGAGTCTTAATGATGCCTTTGTTGTTTGAGGGTATTTGTTCTTACCCTGTTTGGGGTATTTTTAGTATAGTTAAGTAAGCTTAGAGTTTTTAGCTTCTGCATGCTTCGTAAGAATCTGATGGTTGCAGAGGTGCAACCAGGGACAGTGATTTGAAAACCGAGCTCAAGCCTAACATTCCATCATTAGCATAGGTTCTATGAACCATTTCAGCTCCAGGGCAGTCCTATGGTGAGACCATACTGCAGTTGTCAGAATACAGTAAGATTTCCTTAGAAGAAACAAGATTGCTATGGTAAGTGATGTTTTCTTTCCTGCATGCCCAATGCACACTTGGTAGGATTGTCAGACCTACCTTTTTGATTGGATAACTGCTCGTAGGTGTTCCAGGTGGCTTTTCCAGTCTGGACTATACACCGCATCACCCAGGTATGCAGCACAGTAACTAGTGTGAAGTGATAAAATGACATCCATCTACCGCTGGAATGTAGCTGGCACACCATGTAAACCAAATGGCATGGTGGTGAACTGACAGAATACAACAGGAGTGGCAAATGCAGTTTTGTCTCTGGATTCTTTAGCTAAAGGTATTTATTTATTTTGTTTTTGTTGACCGGTTAAGTGCACTAGACAAATCCTGCCTATTTTCAGGCACGACCCGAGGAAGGGGGATACAGATGAATGCCAACTGACCTTGAATCAGATTAAGCTGTTGGTGATATTTTTAGTGAATGAGGGAAATTTGGCCAAGACACGGGGGAAATTCCCCTACTCTTTTCGATAAGTGCCATGGGATCTTTAACATCCACCTGAACTACTACCAATCCAGGCAGATGGGACCTCTGTTTAACGTCTCATCCGAAAGACGGCACCTCAGAAGTGCAGCACCTCTCTCATGCTGCACTACAGTGTCAGTACGGGGATATTAACCCAAGTGACAAATGTGGGAACTGAACCCACAACCCTCTGATCTCCCGGCCTCAGTCGAGTGTGCTACCTACTGAGCCATTGACACTGACAGTTTGCCAGTAACCCTTGGTGAGATCAAGGGTACAGATATACTTTGCACTCCCTAGTCTGTCCACCAAATCCTCGATTCTGGGCATATAACTGTCAAATTCTGATACCTGATTGTTCCCTAAAATCAAGGCAGATTCTTACACCCCCTTCTTTTTTGTTAACAATCACCATTGGTGATGACCAAGCACTTCTCGACTCTTCTGTGATACCCGGTTCTTTCTTTTTTTGGATTTCCTTCACCACGTTAGCTCTTAACCGCTCTGGTAACCTGTATGTCTTTTGCCTAATAGGACAAGCATTCATTGGCAGTATTACGTTCTCTACCCCTTTTGCTCAGCCTGGTACTGTGATAAAAGTACTGTTAAATGCCTTTAGCAAGTTATAAATGTCTGCAGTTTGTTCGGGAGTTAAGGAAACATTCACTTTTACAGCATCAACAGTTAGTTTGTTCCATTCTAGCATAAGCTACATCAGTATCTTCTTTATCAGTTTATGGTAAAACTAGCAAAGCAGCTTTTGCCATTTTTCAACCCATTTCTTGAGGTTAGCATGGTATATCTTAGTAGGATTTTTCCTGTTGGGGTCTCAGTCTCGTCGTCGATGGTGCCAGTACATCTAAGCACTCTCTAAGGCCCTTGCCACTTCATTAACTGTTCATTTTCTGTTGTGGGTAACAGTAGCAAAACCTTTTTACCTGGCTCAAAAACTTTTTTTTCTTTCACCCCATGGTCATAATATGCCTTCTGCTGGTTTTGGGCCTCTTCCTGATTACTATAGGTAATTTCAACATATTCATACACTTAAGACGTGATTGTTTGAGTGGGGTTATCTTCCCACATTTCTTTTATCACATCCAGTGGCCCTCTTGGCTGCCTACCGTACAGCATTTCAAATGGGGAAAACCCTGCTGATGCCTGTGGCACTACTCTAAGCAAAAAGTAGGTAAGGCAAGTATTGGTCCAATCTTTCCCTTTCCCTTTCACAAACCTTTTTAACATGTGTTTTAGAATTTGGTTAAAACACTCAAGACCATCTGTCTGAGGGTGATGGGGGAGGTTCATATGGCAGTGGTACCTAGTAGTCTGTACAGCTCCTTAAGTAATGCAGCACCAAAATTACTACCCTGATCAGTAATGATTTCTTTAGGTATGCCCACTCTGCAGAAAATGTTTGCAAGCTCTACTGCCACTTTTGGGTCTGTGACTGTACGCAGTGGAACTGCCTCTGGGTATAGAGTAGCATAGTCTCATACTACCAGGATAAATCTGTTGTCTTTTTTACTTTTGTCTGAAGGGCCAACCACATCTATTGCAATTCTCTGAAAAGGCGCATCTGTCAAGGGTAGGGGCACCTGGGGCACCTTGTCTTGTTTTTAATCATTGGGGCTACTTTCTGACAGTTGGCACAAGAACTGCAGTAGGTAGCAACATGTTCATGAATTCCAGGCCAGATCTGTACAACAATCTAGCAAGGGTGCGATCCCTCCGTGAGTGACCAGCCATAGGACTATCATGTGCTATCTAACAACTCTGTTCTGTACTTCTGTGGTATAACCAGTTGTTGTATTTGGTCCTGTTTGAGGTTTAACCCAAACGCCGTACAGTAACCCGTTTTTTAAACATTGGGTTCACCCTGTTTTGGTTTCACCCTCAGCTGCTTAAAATAACCCTGGAGAGAAACAGTTAGCTTGTTCTGAAAGAAAATCACAATTGGTGATCAGTTTAGTTTCAGCATTTTCGTATGTTAACCTCTTATGTCCATCAGTCATTTGTTGCCATAGTTTCTAAAGGCATCGTCTTTCTTTCCTGGATTTCCAGATCTTGGAGCTTTGCTCAAACAAGTCTGAATCAAGTCACTGAAAGGAATAGTGTCCCCCCACAGTTTGAGATTTTCTTTGCCTGAGCTCTTGTTACCACTGCTGCTGAAACTACAGGGTTCAGTTCCTCTGAGATTAACTCATTAAATCCTGGACATTCATTTCCAATAATCATGGGTACAGGTAACTTGGGTACTACCCCCACTTTCATTTGGTGCGATACACCCTTAATAGTCTGTTACTTGAGTGGTGGGATAGTAATGAGAGTCCCTGTGGATGCCAATGACACCAGTACCTGGTTCTTTTACACAGTGTTTTCCCAGCATTTCAGCAAGCACTAGGGTCTGTCTGCTTCCTGAATCAGTGAGTCCCTTTACAGTCTTATCCCCCACCTTCACATCTGTTAAATACTTGCCCCAATTTGCCAAGGACAAATCTGCTCCAGTGTCACTCTTCTTGTGGCAATTTCTTGCAGCATGACCTGGCTTATTACATGTAACCCCCCCCCCTCCCCAAATGGGGGTTCCCGAAAAGTCTTCCTCAAGCTTGCCTAAATGCTCACTGCCAGGCTGGTGCCCCGCGTTTTAGCAGTTAAATGTTACTGCCAGAGAGTGCCTGTGTACTGCCTCTTTAAGGGCTGCCTAGATTTGCAGTGGTGATTAATCTGGGAGGGGGCTGAGTGTTGTCATGCTCGAGTCCCGCCCAGGCTGCCTGGTAATAGCTCTGTTAGAAGATGTAACTGTTTGATGAAAACCTATTAGAGTGATAATGATAATGTAGTTTGTCTAACCTGTCTTCATTGCAGCAAGGACTGTTTTGTTTATCCCCACCATTTGGCCCGGGACTGCGAATTGGACCAATCAGTACTGGTGGGACCTAAAATGGAACCAGACTACAGGAGCTGTCTGGAGTCAAAATCTGTAGGAATTGTAGTTTTGAGCTTTTGGTGCCATTTTGCACCTGAAGGGGGAGCCTTTGTTGTGACTGACGGACAGATCAGCCAACCGAACCTTTTGGATTCTGGGGAAAGTCCCAGGCTTGCTGTCAGTTGAGTCAGATCTAAGTTGGAAGCTGATGAAGCAACAGCTCAAGACAGTTGAGCAGCCATCTGCGTAGTTTCGCGCGGGAGAACTGTGGAAAGGCCTGAGTTTTGGCCTGCATGTCTACCTGCTGCCCTGAGAGGAAGAGGAGAATCTTTTCGGTCTAAATCCGGGTTTGTGAAAACGGAGTAAGCCACTGAAGTGCGACCAGGCTCAACCTGAAGAAGACTGAAGATTTGCTGTATGTGATCGGCCTGTCAGGAGTTCCAGCTACCCCTAAGCTCCTGGTGTGTGTGCAGAGACTGCAATTGTGACCAGAGAGCGGTTTGCCTGGTACAGTAGAATTTTCTTACCTGTCAATGTGCTGTGTATTGAAAGTGGGTCATGATTTGGTTCCCCGCTGTGTGAACTGTGTTCTGCTTGCTGGAAGCTTTATCCAACCTAATCGGACTGAATCCGTGTTCATCTCCATTCGGCCTGGGCCATGCCATGCTGGCCCTGCCAGACTATCCCACTGCACAGAGAAAGCTACGGACAAGAGACCTGCCTAGAGATCAGCCCCCTGCTCCACGCTTGAACAGGAACGATGCCTCGACGAATCGTGTGGGCCCTGCTTCCCCTGGCACTCCATATCAACCACCTGCTGTCTCGATTTCGTCCCGCTTGTGTCCAGTCTTGGGTATCGTGAGTAAATATCAGGGTAGCTCCCTGCAATAGCTTAATCTTAAGTGTCATCTGATTGTCTTGTTTTTTTTTTTTTCTTCATGAACTGAGCCCTCTGGCTCTAGATTACGAATAGTGTGTACTATGCATGTTGTCTTTTCCATCACAGGGCCCCAACCAGCTGCAACGCCGGCCTACTCCGGGCAATGGTCCTGGCTAGCCCATCTCCTCTCCACCTGGGTACCCAGAGGGTGTGACTGTTGAGGGACTCTGAAGTGCAAGCGTAACTGTTTGATTGATAGAGCCTTTAAGCAAATCAAACTGAATAAATCAGATCTAACCTTTTCTGCGTTTAATCTGGCTGTGGTTCCAGTTTGTGCTAAGAGTACTGTACTGTTGCTAGTTGCTTTGCCTAACCTTGTTTTACAGGGGTCCCTAGGGTCGAGCTACAGGAAACTGCCCTGGTGGTAAGTGTAAACTGTGTGGGTACTTGTGTGGTGTACAAGGGCTATTGTGAACATAATTATTTTGCGGTGTTTAGACCACTAGCAGGGAAAGAGGGGGTTACAGTGTCCCAGAGGGCTGTGCCCTGGTTAGCTTGACCACTACCAACCCTGACCTCCAGGTGGAGGCACCCGTTAACCTAGGCCCCTTAATCTGCTACTAGCCAAGCAGGCTGGGGTAGTAGCCCTTGGGATAGCGCCACCTAGGGGTTACATACAGTTATAGCAAATAACGTCTTTGGGCACAGATTTGTTGCCCCACCAGAGTTCTGATCAGACTTGGAGTTTAAATGAGAAAAAGAGTGTCTTATCGATGCTTGGCTGTTATCTTGCTGCCGTAGCGTCTGTCTGGCCATTTGGTAGTTTTTGGCAAAAGAAACTGCCTTTTCCCCACTTTCTGGAGAGTGTTCCTTTAGCCAAAGCTGCATATCTGTAGGCTAGATGTCGAATTGCTCCATGGCAAATGTGTTGACCTGTGGGACTGTTTTGCCCTCTGGATGGAGCCATTTTATCAGGAGTTCTCTAGTCTGGTGAAGGCTTTTCGAGGATTGTCTACTGAGTTGTACTTCGGAGATTGAAATCTCTGCCTGTAGGTCTCTCCTGAGATGTCATACCTTTTCAGGATTTTGCTTTTCACCATGTCATAGTTTTCTGACTGTACAGTGTCCATATTGCTGTAGGAAAGTTGGGCTTTCCCTGTCAGGTAGGGTACCAGTCTGATTGTCCATTGCTGCTTTGGCCATTGGCATGCTGGAGCAACTCTTTCAAAAGTTGTGAGGTATGCCTTGATATTATCTGAGGGACACAACTTTTGTAAGTTTAATGGCTTTTAAGTTGCTTGCGTTTTGTTGTTCGTCTGGATCTGTGCCAGATCCTCTGCCTTTGATAGCTTGCAAGGTATCCAGCCATCGCTGCTCCTGTCACTGCATCTCTTCTTTCATCTGCTGCTTCTCTCCTCTGTTTCTCCATCTCTTTTTGTTGTATAGCCGACCATTTGAAAAAGGCAATGAGGCTTTTAGGTTCTGTCACTGCCTGTTCTTTTCCCATAACTTGTGCTGGCTGTGCAATCTCAGCTTGGACTTCTGTCTCTGCTTAGTTTGGCTGCCATTCTCCTGGTAACCACTCCTGGACTTGCTGCTGCAGAATCCATACCTTTCTCTATGCTTCCCTGGTACTAGGCATATCTCTGAACCTATAAACCTGCCAGTGTGGAACAGAGACCATAGCAATGTGTGACAAATGGCTCAAATGTGTAACACCCTATTTTTTGTAGCGCGCGAGTAGTGCAGTCATTTGATTGTGCACCACTAAAGTTATTTTTAACCAGTTGCTCGTTTTCTTTTGTTTTTGTAATAAAACACACTTGTTATACTGTTTGATGGAATCTATATTGAAATATGTAATTATCATCTGGAGGAAGCATACTTGAATGTTTCTATCATGTCCCTCCTCTCCTCCAGCAAGTACATGTTGAGGTCCTTTAATCTCTCCTTATAAGTCTATTGGTGCAAGCCCTGTACCATATTGGTCACCCTTCTCTGTAAAGTAATCCGATGATGTTATGTAGCAAACCACACCATCACCCTCAAAACTAGCCCATATATGTCATTTTTTGGGTTGTTGGAAGGGGGGTCCTGCTTGCTGTGTCCAATCAATCCAGCTGGTTTATTAACATGACCATAGTGTCACACTAACACTACAATCATATTAATAAAACCTCCGACATTGTTGGACGCAGCACATAGGCTCCCCCCACCAAAATACGTGCACAACCTATTCCGTTACACATCCCGACCAAAGTAATGTGATGCAGTCATATAGCAAGCCAGACCCTCACCACCACAAAAAACAGATGATATACCTAAGTTTTGGGGCTAGTGGGAGAGGGGTTCCTGCTTGCTGTGTCCAGGCACTTCTGATTTATTAATACGACCATAGTGACAGTGTATTACACTTAACCACTACAATTATATTAATAAAACATCAGACCAGATGTTAGATGCAGCAGCACCCCAAATACTTGTACAACCTATTCAGTTAAACACACATCTGAATCCGAAGTAATCAGACACAGTCCCGTAGCAAGCCAGACCCTCACCACCAAAAACGGGCCATATGTCATTTTGAGAGGTTGGGGGTGGTTCCTGCATGCTGTGTCCAAGCACTCCTGATGTTTTATGAACACAGCCAGAGTGTGTCACACTGACACTAAAATTATATCCGTAAAGTATCAGATGTTGTCAGACGCAGCAAGCTGCCCCCCACCTGGCCTGCCCATAAAAAGGGTATACATGTACATACTATCAAATAACAAGCCTCAGAAGTAAGGTAACTGAAGTCAGCACCCCCCCCCAGACAATTAAATAGTCATTGTAGAAATGCATTACAATTTAAAAAATCCCCAGGAACATACCTGTTAAATTCAGCTGCTGTTGCTCCTCCTCTCACCTCATTTTGCTGGTGACGAATGCCTGCATGGTGTAGTCCTGGTGGATGCATTGGTTGCTGCTGGCTGAATTCTGCTCTGACGGCAGAAGGTCACTTCTCCTGACTGGACTAGTCAGGGGTTGCTGGTGGTGCTCCCTCTGATGGCGACAGGTCACTCCTCCTGGCTGGACTAGTTTCCCAGTCCCTCATACAGTAGGATCACAACAGCAGCTGGACTCAGGGCAGCAGATCTATGTGAAGAAAAAGACAAAGAATTAGCAGTTATATAGGGCTTTTCATACACATTGCATCCCACTGCGCTTTACAAGCAATGAGAAACTGGTAGTGAAGTGACTGGTGCGGTGGCAGCAGCAGCAACCATATTGCACATAAGCACACAGTCTTGGACAACTGCATGCACCACCAGTGACTGTGCTGAGCTGGTAAGTTAGGCAGCCTAGGCAAATCTGCAGGCAAGCCCATGGCTCCTGAAGTGCTCAGTCTACTGTGTGCAGGGTAGGGAAACGGACTTACAGAACTGATGGCAAAAGTCTGTAGCACTCTCACTCTTTGCTGGTTCTAGCATGGCTGGCACTGTGCAGCCAGCAAGGGACCCTCTTACTCGCACTGTAAACCCAGTAGTAGCCTGCCCTAGCAGAGTGAGTGAAGTCAGTGGTCTTGGCCAGTCGGTGCCAGCCAGCTGTTCTTTCAGTGGTGCTTCTGCTGCATGCAGACAGCTGCAGTTGCTCTTCTGCATTTCCTGCTGTGCTGTTGTGCTAGTGCTGCTTGCCCTGGCTGCTCCTTTTGATTTTCTATAAATCTTAGCGCTACAGCAGCCGCAGCAGTGAGCAATGCTGTGTGCAGACACATCCAGCAGAGACTCCCTCCATGCTCCAGCTCCCAGTCTTGGTCAGCACTGCACAACACAGCACATACACACAGCCAACTTCAAAATAATTTACAGCTCCTCAGTATGATTGCAGACTCTTAGTTAATGAAGTTGGCTGAATGGGCTGAGCGGAACAAGCGCTGCTCGTGGTGGTTCTTGTGGACAGACGATCTGGTGGCTGGTCAGCTGCCTGCCTTCCCCTTCCCTCACAGGCTCTTATCCTCCTAAAATCCACAAAAAGCTGCCCAAATTGTGAGAAAATTAATTTCTCTAACCTTGGCTCTGTGTGGCAGCTGGTGGCATTCCTCAGGCTCCCTGGCTTCGACGCCAGTCTCTGCAGTCCTCCTCAGTAGTCACGGTGCGGGTGGCTGGTCCTGTCTTCCTGTATATGCTGTGCTCTCTGACGCTGTTCCTTCCCTCTGCAGCAGTCTGTGGAAAATTGTTCTAAAGCTATGGTTCCCCCTCCAGTCACCTAGCTGCTTTATTGTATGGCAGCGGACCGGGGGTACCAGTCATTAACAAGTTAATCCTGTTTTGGGGCAGAGTGAGGGCGGGCTTCAGAGGAGGGGGGCTGAACCAGAAAGCAAACCGCACTGCCACTAAGCAGAGTGAGAACTAAGGCAAGGAAGCACTCTATTGGCCATTTAGGCACGTCGGCAGCATCATCAAGTACTGGGAAACGAAGCGTTGGGGAACAAAGGCCAGCGTGTGTGTTCAGCATTCGGGCAGCTGCAGTGCGGAAAATCAAGCATGGAATGCGGGGCGGTGGAACAGGCTGACTGGGACTGCATAAATTCGGGATATCACGGAAAATGCGGAGCAATTGAGAGGTATGTTACTAGGTCCAGTACCGACGCACAAAACTCTTGGCTTACAGTATGCATGGCGTAATCGTACTGCTAACACCATCTGTTGTCGAGGCACAAGTCAAGAAGCATAGGAAAAACCAGGAGTAGTTGTAGAATTTGCAAAAAGTGTTTGTTAGTACTAGCAGTAACATAAAAAATTGTTGTTCAGAATAACTATTTATAAAGGCAGAATAAACGGAGAAGATCCATCTGAGTTTTCCTTCAATCTGGGACTCCCAAAACATTGCAGCTCACTAAGTCTTTGCAGCCCCACTCCTTAACAAGCATCCTGTTTTTTTTCTAAAATGTTCTTGTATGTTTCAGGCAGGTGCAGCAAGAACACAGTGTCCCAGAACTGAGGCCCCTTCTCCACAGCTTCTAAAAAAGGCTTAAAAACTGCTTTCAGGTTAACTTCTTGAGTTCCCAATAGCTTTTTGTAGTCATCTCAAACTATAATTATATACATTTCAACAGTAACACTATATAATTTCTAGACAAAGGGATCCCAAGATCAGTTACATTTCCACATAATGATTTGCATATATTTTATACCGACAGATATGCAAGGGATGAAAAGACAGAAACAGCAAGGGAGGACTGGGAGACAGTGAGAGGCAGAGAACTGCAAGACTGTTAGGGTGATCAAGTCCTAGGACTCACGAGAAAATTTGGTTGCACAACCAGACAGACAAGAGACAGAAAAGGAAAGAAGAGAACAGATCCCTGCATTCAAACTCTCCATAACTGGGATAGGGTCCTATTCAACCCAGTCACAGTGCCGAAGCCAACAACCAGTTTTAAATACTTGTTAATAATTTCATTCAGTTCCATTAAATGTGTCAAGTTTAAGATATTATTTACTGTTACTTCTTTTAAACGATCTGTCAACTGTCTGTGCCTGAGAGTGAAGTGCTGTTTACATCTGTCACGACGGCCAGAGAAGAGGTGAGAGCAGGGTCATGCTCTCTTTGAAAAGTAGTGGGGATATTTTAGGGATCTTGGAGAGAGGCACTACAGAGCAGACATTAGTTGAACATGCTTTTAGGCCGAAAGCCGACTGTTGGCCTGCTCTGGTCATCCTCCTACTGCCTTTGTGTCCCTGCTATTTCCGGAACAGATGTAAGAGCCTAGTTTACATCCAAACATTAAAGTAAAAAGTTAAACTTGCATTTACCTCCCACTTTCATAACCTCGCTGTTTAAAACTGCTGGGGGGGGGGGGGAGAAGATAGCCGACAACAGAGAACGGAGCTCAGCCTAGCACCTCATGACAGCGATTAGGTAGGGGGTCCCATTAACTCCACAGCTGCTGATTTATTACACACACCCTTAGTGTGCAGAGAAATGTTTAGCTTCTGTAGGCTGCACACACTACCAGTCACATTATCTACCCCATTCATTTCACGAGTATACAGTCCTGGTTGTTCATTTTTTTTTTGTTCCATGCAGACTTCTCTGGTAGCTAGCTGCAGCGGAGGAAGGGACCAGCAAACTGAGTTGGAGAGAGTGGGGTATGTATGTGGGTCAGTGTTAGAAGTGGCACTCTCAGTTGCTGTATAATTAAATATAAAGTAAGAACTTCCATCAGTTTTCATACTTTTTGTTCCTCATGCTGATGTAGTGCAGTGTCTTGCTCTTCTCACACCACTACTACAATCTGCAGAAAAATAAAACTCTGCTGTGCATGGCTACTTTATTAATCAACAAAGATTACTGTATGTGGTTTGACAAGATGTTAATAACTGAGTTATGCTTTGAGAACTGACAGAAAACTGATCATATATCCGATCAGCGCTGCCGCTTCCTCCACTGCAGCTCCTCCCCCCCCCACAACGCCATTGCCACTCTCCGCTGAAGGTGCACGTGGAGCCTAGAAAAGACCCGTCTTTAGGAGAGAACACAAAACGTCCCTATTTTTAAATAACAGAGGGTGATTATTCAGCATATTAATGCACTGTAATGAATGGTTGGATGTACAAAACAGATGATGCCAAATGGAGTCACGATATACAAAAGTGGGTCATTACACTAGCTCTTTATTTGCCTTGGACTTGCGCGTGGGGCTTGTCGTGGCTGTAATCTGCACATGGGATGTGCAGACATGCAAGCATTCTTCCTCTGACAGTCCTTGTCTGTATCATATTCTTTTCTTCCTACTTGTGGGGCTTGTGCAGTAACCTCAATGCTTCCCGCTGGTCTCTCCATCTTATGGCTGGACTTGATTGCAGTGCTGCACCATGCCTCCCCCAGCCCTTCAGTTATGTTCCGTGCTCCCTTCCTCCCCTGCACAGATGGTTGGTTTGTGCTGATTCCCCTTCTAGCGACTTTATTATCTAAATGGGTATCTTAGTATCTAAATGGTCCTTAGTTGCACTGCCATAATCCAATTATATGTATTTGTGTGGAAGAGGTGAAGGGAGAGCAGCGCCTTTAAGAGAATCCCTCACCTCCTCCACATGTAATTAATTCCACTGCATAGCAGGTCTCGTTTTTGTCAGTGGGCCTGTCTGTTTTGGGAGTGCTACCACGTAATAGCCCAGCCGCTTTCCTGCCTTCGCCTTTTTCCCCTTGGATTCCTTATTTGTACTTTAATTCTTGCATGTCTCCCCCCCGCCATCGCTCACCTTCCAGGCAAAAAGGGGAAACTTACCCAGTTGGATCTCTCCCTCTGTTTACCATCTTTCCCTGGAAGGTAAGTTCACTTCAGGGCATCCTCAGACCATTCTGTTCCCTCCAGAAAATATACTCTGCATCCATTAAGTTGTGTATTTCTGAGGGTTAGTTACCATAGATTACTTTGATTAATAACATTTTTGTTAGGCTTTTTATATTTGTTCTTAACCACTAGTCCCTGTGTGATTGTTTGTGGATAGTGCTATGACAAACATTTTCGCCCAGGACCGATGCGTTTATTGTTTCTGGTGGTATGCGAAGATTCTCTTAAGTACGGCTCCCTTGCATGTTTCCCAGGTCGATCCGACGATTTCCTTTGGGGCAGTTTTTTATTGTAGCAAAGTCTCTGGGTAGAAAAACATGTCTGGCAACATGCAGAAAGGAGACTGTTAGTGTGCAATGTTAAACCAGCCAGCGTAAAGGTGCACAGGTATATCCGCCATTATCCTACTAGTTCCTGTCTTTAGGATCTGTTGCCTACATGTTTCAGGTCTTTTGAAAAGTTTGCAGTAAGGCTTGACTGTCCTTTAGCGTTGAAGTAGCATGTTGTCTCCTGTCTTGAGTGTTTTCTGTGGATTGCTCGTTTTGTGCATTGTAGTGTGGTGTGGCTCGTGGGCGCAGTGGTAGTGATGGGTTTAAGCCTCTTTGTTTCAGAGCTGCAGTTGCTGCATGGGGGTTATCATATGTTTCCACTCCTGGGAAGAACTATCACAGTTTTGCAGGGAATGGCATATGGAATCTGAGATTATTTTCTCTTAGAAGTGTGATAAGTGGACCCAGTTTTCGGTGCTGCTCCATGACTGCTGTAGAGTAATCATTGTCGGCGTAATTACGTACTCCCTCATAGAAAACCTCCTTTTGTTTCCACAAGCCTGTAAGAATTTGCTGTTTTACTGCAAAAGACATAAATTGTAAAAGTCCTGATCAGGCCTTTGCTGGTTGTGTTGGAGCCTGCCCGAGTGCTCTATGGGCCCTTTCTGTGTTGAGCGGGAAATCAGGTGGCAAATTCAGTTTTTGTTTAAAGAATGTCCCTAAGAACTGGACGATGTTGTTCCTTTCTTCATGCTCCCTGAATCCATATAGCCCGATATTTTTCCTCGTCAATCTCCCTTCCAGATCCTCACGTTTAGCTGTTAGCATCTGGATTCATGTGAAGGCCTCAACTATTAGTCTGTCACTACGATTGGCCCTCGTGTCCAACTCTGTAATTGCCATTTGGTGTTTGATAGTAGATTTTGTAATTCTTTGATAGTGGCTCGTAGGCTTGCAAAGTCGTTTTTGTATCTGCACTGAATGCACGCAATTCTTCCAGCATTATGTCCATTTTCTGTGTAGGAATACCAGACGGGTTCTGACCCACTACTGTCATGCTGGCCTGTGAAGACGTCTCACTGGCAGAGTCTGGGTAATCAGACCCCTCAGCATCTGACTGCTTCTCTGGATGTTTCTCCGGTTTTCTTCTCCCCATCTGTTGAGATATGGCCTTACTGCAGGTACTATGATTTATTTTGTCAAAGTTTAGTTTTGTAAGGCTGTTTTTGAGAATTGCTTTAGGAACTGAGACTTACACAGCCATCCCTGGCGCTGACATCACTGGAAGTCCACAAGTTGCTTTTAGGAGCACTTGCAGACCTTCTGACAAAATTGAAACAGGGATGGGAATCTGACATCATGCCAGAAAGGCTGACAGGCGGGGATTGGGATCTGATTTTTAAAACTGGTATGAAATGCTCAGTTAATAACTGACTTCAAGCTATACACCATAACATTCTCCATAGATTTTATTTCAACTCACGCTAGCACATAAAATAGATCCTTCTAGCTCAGAGACCTGCTAAAGTTAACGGAGGGGAGGAAATTGCAGGGGACCAAAACCAGGAGTGGAGGGAGGATGGACAGTAATACTTGGAAGACCATGGTGAAAAATGCCCACAGTCTGGGAAGCAAAATCCCAGACGTAGAGGCTGTGATAGTTGAGGCAGACCTGGACATAGTGGCAATAACTGAAACCTGGTACACTGCCAATCATGGGAGGGAAGTAAATATACCAGGTTATACTCTGTGTAGGCAGGATAGTGGAGGCAAAAGGGGAAGGAGTTGCCTTGTATGTCAAGGACGGTATAAAAGCAACACAGATACAGGGAGGGGTAGGTATGGGGAGGCCGAGGCACTGTGGGGTCACCTTTGAACCAGGAAATGGCACAGCAATACGCATAGGGATGATATACAGGCTTCCAGGTCAGGGGGAAGATGTGGACAGGGACCTTGAGGATGAAATACACGAAATGGCAATGAAAGGTGAGATTCTGCTGATGGGGGGGATAGCAATATGCCAGACGTGGATTGGACCACCCAGGCAGCTGCGTCAGCCAGTAGCAGAGGTATCCTGGATTCCCTACAAGTGGCAGGACTCTGGCAGCTGGTGCTTGATCCCGCCAGAGATGGGGCAATTCTTGATCTATTAATGACCAACAGGGAAAGAATTACTGATGTCCGGGTGGAGGGGCAACTAGGATCCAGTGATCACCACATAATGTAGTTCAGCATAAAGACTGATTCAGTCCAGTCACACTAGGGTATAGGTTTTCGATTTCAAAAAAGCAGACTTTGTTGAAATGGGGAGAGTTATCAAAAGTGCCCTGGAGAATAGAGGGACAGGAAGGAGGGGGTGGAAGAGCAGTGGGAGAACCTAAAAGCCATAGTAGAAGTAACAAACGTATGCATCAGATTGGTATCAAAAGGCAAGAAAAGGAAAAGGCCACTATGGTTCTCAAGAGGTATCAGAAAAGGTAAGGGCTAAAAGGGCAGGGTTCCGGAAATATAAGGAGACCCAAAAGGAGGAGGAAAGAGAGGTGTACTGAGTGTGTTTAAAGGAAGCGGGGAGGGCAGTGAGGAGAGCAAAGGCACAGACTGAGGAAAGTTTAGCGCCAACGGTAAAGAAAGGGGACAAGACATTCTACAGGTACATCAGCGAAAGGAGGAAAACCAGGGGAATTGTAAGATTTAAAGGGGAGTGTAAGGAGGGAGACATGGATAAGGCAGAAATACTATATAGATACCTCTGTGCAGTATTCGCAGAAGAAAGGGAGGGACAGGGACCACAGCTAAGCATCAGATGCCAAGGGGGGAAAGAGGTGGACAACAGTCCATTCATGGGGAAGAGCAGCCTGTAGGAACTCACTGAATTGAAGGTGGACAAAGCAATGGGACCAGACGGCATACACCCAAGGATACTACGGGAGCTGTGAAGAGAGCTAGCAGAACCTCTGGCAGCATTGTTTACTAAGTCACTTAACACAGGAGTGGTGGCAGAGGATTGGATGAGGGCACATGCCATCCCTCTACACAAATTGGGCAGTAGGGAGGAGGCGGGCAACTATAGGCTGGTGAGCCTCACCTCGGTAGTGAGGAAGGTCATGGAGGCACTGCTTAAGGAAAGGATAGTGGGACATCTAGAAACCAGCAGTGCCCAGGACCCTAGGCAACATGGGTTTATAGAGGGGAGGTTGTGTCAGAAAAATCTCATGGACTTCTTCAACTGGGTGACAAGGAAGTAGATCGGGGGTAGACGTCGCCTAACTGTTTCAGCAAAGCCTTCAACACTGTCCCACATAGGCTGGTTAACAAGATGGGCAGTCTGGGCATGGGAGACAAGGTGGTAAACTGGGTTAGGAACTGGCTGACAGGGTGGTGGTAAATGGAGTACAATCTGGGTAGAGGAGGGTGACCAGCGGAGTACCTCAGGGATCAGTCCTTGGACCAGTTCTATTCAGCGACATTGTAGAGGAGCTGGAAGGAAAGGTCAGTCTGTTCGCAAGATCTGTAACAGGGTGGATACTCTTGAAGGGGTGGAGAAAATGAAGAGGGATCTGGGGAATCTTGAGAAATAGTCTGCAGAGTGGCAACTGACGTTTAATTCAAAAAAAGTGCAATATTATGCACCTGGGACACAGTAACCCTGGGGTGAGCTGCAAGATTGGGGGGGAGTTGCTGACAGTCATCAAAGAGGAAAGAGACTTGGGATTTACTATTTCAGATGACCTGAAAATGTCAAAGCAGAGTACAAAGGTAGCAAGGAGGGCCAGTGGCATGCTGGGGTGCATAGCAAGAGGTATCACCAGCAGAAGGCATGAAATAGTGATTCCGTTATAGAAAACCCTGGTCATGCCTCACATGGAGTACTGTGTGCAGTTCTGGAGGCTGCACCTTTGAAAGGACATTAACAGGGTGGAGACAGTCCAGAGAAGGGTGACCAAGATGGTACAGGGCTTGCACCACAAAACAGAGAGATTAAGGGACCTCAATATGTACTCACTGGAGGAGGGAGAGAGGGGACATGATAAACATTCCAGTACCTCAGGGGCATAAACAGGGTGCAGGGGAGGGGGAAATCTTCCAGTACAAGAACTAGGGGGCTGGGCATGACATGAAATTGGAAGGTGGCAGGTTAAGAGGAATTTGAAGAAGTTTTTCTTCACAGAGAGGGTGATGGACGCATGGAATGGTCTGCCACAGGAGGTGGTGGGAGCAAGCACTGTGGTTGAATTTAAACATGCGTGGGACAGGCGTAGGGGAACCATAGAGGTTAAGGGGGGGTCAAAAGCTGTAATCAAGTACAGGACTTAAAGGCAGACTGGATGGGCTTAGTGGTCCTTATCTGCCAACAATTTCTGTTTCATTTCCAAAAGGTTTAGTTCATAGAGGCACCTTTTACCATATGGTATGGTCATGCCCCAAGGTTCAACAATTCTGGTATGAAATTACAAACAAATCCTGTCGAACGCTGAACTATCCCATGACCTTAGAACCTATAGATTAGGACTTCCCTGAGTAAGGTAAAATAAGAGGGAGTCCGAACACCCCTTGAGGCACATGGGCCTGGCGGTGGGGAAACGAGTGCTTGCACAACACTGGAGGCTGAACTCTGTTCCTACAGTGGCCCAGTGGATCACCTCTCTGTTGCACTGTATGAAATTGGAGAATACGCAATACTCCGTAAGACACAAACTAGTTAAATATGCTCTGATGTGGATTCCACTTGAGGTAGCTTTGGGATCGAAGTGGTCTTTTAAATATTGAGTAGGGTTGGAAACAAATTGACATTCCACGTAATTAACCGCCTAATTATACCATACTTAAGTTGCCTAGATGTAATTTCCTGTATATGGAATATCCTGGTGCTGTGTTAAACCGGTTATTAGTTCACTCTCCCATTGTATTTCTAAGTAATCATTTTATCATGACTTCTCAGTGGTAAGTATGACTTCTGTAATACTGATTAACCTCTTACAGATGTATGCTACTGACTTTTAAAATAAAGTTTACAAAAAAAGGTGTTGGGGGAGCTGGCTGGGTTCCCTAGACCTGAAAGATGCCCATTTTCATTCTCCAGTCAAACCCAGCCACAGTGAGTACTTAAGGTTCAGGTTAGCAGCTGGTCACTATCGGTTCTCAGCCCTTCCCTTTGGGCCCTCCTCAGCACCCAGGGTATTCACAAAGGGCTTAGCCGTCGTGGCAGCACACCTCAGAAGACTGGGTGCTGGTTTCCCCCTACCTGGTTGACTGGCTGGTCGCAAGATAGTCACACCAGCAGTCAAAGGCCTTTCTCCTGGCCCAGAGCACCTTGGAAGGTCTGGGGTTTCTCAAACACTCGCAAGTTCCAGACAGAGCCAATTCAAGTTCTGGAGTTAATAGGAGCAGAGTCGGATGTCCTTCAAGGGAGGGACTTCCTGCCTTAGGACAGGATGGCAAGTCTTATAAATCTGGCAAAGTCCAGCCAGCCCAGGCCAGCAAGGCACTTCCTCCAGCTCATGGGACACATGGCTTCTTCCACAACTCTGGTTGCAGGAGCCAGATTTCAAATGAGACTTCCATGACCACTTAAGGGCCCACCAGTCCCAAAAACAAGACCCTCCTCTCAAGGCTGGTGCCTGTGATAGTCTAAGAGCTCTGGACTGCTGGAGGGAAGAAAGCAATCTCAGGGAGGGAATGGCTTTCCAGCAGTGGTTTTCGACAGGCATCTTAACAGATGCCTTCCTCCTAGGCTGGGGTGCTCACCTGGGTGACCTAGCAGTAAACTGAGTATGGTCCTCCAGGGAAGCTCGGGGAAGTCTTCCTGGCCCTACAGTCTCTCGTTCCTCAGTTAAGGGGTCAGTCAGTCCCCGGTCAGGACAGACATGACCACCATGTATTACATCAAACAGGGAGGCACAAGATTTTTTTTTTTTTTTTTTTTTGTGGGTAGCATATTTCCTTTGTCTCCTGATTTTGTAACCATGCATCATTGCTTGTCTGTAACTCCTCATGTTCTCTTGTTTCTGCTTCTGGTCTCTGTAGATTGTACTTTTTGCACTTTACTGTTCATATTGCACTTATTTTCACAAATTTTGTATATTGTATTTTAATTGTTTTACCACATTGTTAAAAATAATTCAGTTGCTTGTAATGTTGCACTGCTGTAACTGTACCTCCAATTTCCCCTATCCCCCAGCACGTACCTGGAAACGAGCAATTTATTGCTCTGTATACTTACTTGGTGAAATGCTTGAATAAATAAAATCCTCAAAGCTATGCACAGAAGCAATGAAAATCTGGAGTCTGGCTTACTCCATGGAGGTGCAGCTGTCAGCAATCCAGGGCAATGTCTTGGCTGATTCTCTCAGCAGAATCTGCCAGGGACATCACGAATGGTCCCTGAACAAGCAGGTACTGATCACAATATTCAGGAGTTCAGGCACACCATAGATGGATCTGTTTTGCTTCTGGGGAGAATTACCAGCTCCCTCTCTTATTGCAGGCCTCCAGCAGTGGGTTCAGTCCCAGTGGATGCCCTTACTCTGGACTGGTCAGGAAGGTTTCTCTGCGCCTTCCCTCCCTTCAGCTAAGTAGCCAGTCTGCCACCATGATACCAGTGGCCCCAGATTGGGTCAGGCAGGCCTGGTATTCCCTTCTCCTGGCCCTCTCCATCGAACAGCCCATTTGCCTCCCACCGAGGCACAACCTGCTGACCATGTCCTTGGGCAGAATCACCTCCCCAGACCTCAGGTCACTGTGCCTCAAGGCTTGGTTCTTGAAGAGCTAGAGTATTCTGACTTTCACGTTATGGAGGATGCCCTCAAAGGCCTAATGGTCTTGAGAAAGCCATACGATCTTCCTAAGGTGTACACTTAAGCAGCTCAGTCCTTTACAGGCAGTCCTGCCAATACTTTTGGATTACTTGGTCCACCTTTTGGCTTTGGGCCTTAGGCCTTCAACCCTTAAAGTACACCTGGATGCTATATCTGCCTACGTCTCAGCAGGTAATGAGGAAACTGTTGCTTCACACCCTGTTTTTCAGGAGATTTAAAGGGCTCCTACACCTGCATCCCCCAGTCCGTCCTTGTGGTTTGAACAGGTGTATAGCAAAGCTCATGGAACTCCCTTTTGAGCCCATGGCACCTTAACTTTTGCCAGAAGGGTGTGTGAGGTGCAGGCCCTCTGCACAGACCCAAATCACATCTTCAACAGGGACTTTTAGGAATACAAAACAAATACTTTTGTTAAGTGTTCAGAGGAAGGAAAGGATGAGGGGAGGGGCTGCAAAAAAGTAACAGACACTTTGGATAGTGGGAGACTAACACTAGTCCTTTTTTGGAGGAGAGCATCCTGAAGGGACTCACTAATCTGAAGGTGGACAAAGCAATGGGACCAGATGCAGTGCATCCAGGGACATTGAGGGAGCACAGGGAAGTCCTGTTTAACAGCACATTGGAAACAGGAGTGGTTCTGGAGGACGGCAAATTTAGTCCCACTACACGAAAGTGGTAGCAGGGAGGAGGTTGGCAATTAATAGGCCAGTCAACCTAACATCGGTGGTGGGAAAATTAATGGAATCAATGCTGAAGGAAGGGATTGTGGAATATCTTGAATTCAGTGGGTTACAAGATCTGAGGCAGCATGGTTTCACATGGGGAGGTCATGTCAAATCTGATAGATTTCTTTGACTAGGTGACAAAGGAATTAGATCATGGTGGAGCGGTTGATGTGGCCTACCTAGATTTTAGTAAGGCTTTCAACACCGTTCTCAACAGGAGACAAGTAAGCAAGCTGGGTAGCTTAAGAGCTGGTCCAGAGGTGGTAAACTGGGTAAGAAATTGGTTTCGGGATAGGTGACGAGAGGGTGGTGGTGGTAACTGGAGTTCACTCCAAGGGAAAGGAGAGTGACCAGCAGAGTGCTTCAGGGACCATTGCTGGGACTGTTTCTTAATGTCTAAGTGACATTGCAGAGGAGCTGGAAGGGAAAGTCTGCCTCTTTGCAGATGACACTCTCAGGGGAGTGAAAAGGATGAGCAGAGACCTGAGAACTAAAGGAGTGGTCACGGGTATGGCAGCTCGATTTCAATGTGAAAAAGTGAAATAATGCACTAAGGGGGACACAAACCCAGGGCAGAGTACAAATGGGTGGAGTGGTACTGACAGCCACCAAGCAGGAAATGGACCTGGAGGTAATCATGCCGGATAACTTAAAGGTGTCCAGGCAATGCAACAGGGTAGTTGGGAGAGCTAGTGAGATGCTGGGGCGCATGGAGAGGGGTGTCACTAGCAGAAAGACGGAGGTAGTGTTACCTCTGTATAGATTTCTGGTAAGACCCCACCTAGAGTACTGTGTGCAGTTCTGGAGACCACATATCCGAACTGACATAAACAGAGTAGAGCTGTCCAGAGGAGGGCAACTAAAATGGTGCAGGGTCTGCTTTGAAAGACTAAAGGACCTCAGCATGTATTCCCTAGAAGTGAGGGGGGGGGGGGATATGATGGGAGATCTTAAATAAGGTACGAGGGAAGTATTTTTCAGAAGAAAAGGTGCTCAAGAACACCTCCCTGTGACGTCAGATCTTCCGTTATGCTGGAAGAAGAAAGTTCACTCCATAGCGATCTGCGTTTGTGTAGGCTCTTTGCTTTCAAAACAATCCACATTTTCAAGTTTGTTTCGAATTGGTTTCCTAAAAAGGGGGTGTGCGCCTTGCCCCCTCCTCCCTGGAGAACTGCTAGGAGTCGGCCAGAAGTGTGGATAAGTACACCATATCATCCACATACCTAGAAAAACAGGTTACTCACCTGTAGCAGTAGTACTAGGCGTGGTATATGGTTTACATCCGCACAGCCCACCCAACCTTCCCTGGCAAGCGGCACACCGAATCGTGCTTCCAGCAGGTAAGATCTGATATCAAGGGGCAGTGCCAATGAGTTAACCACCTGGGTGGGTGGAGGGAGCGAACTTAAAGATCTTCTGGCCAGAGATTTAAAGGGAAGGAATCTGCCAGAAGTGTCGATGTACACCATATACCACTCCTAGAAATAATAGTTACATAAGAACTTACCGTAACAGTAGATCTTCGAGGGGATCTAGTCATCAGCTCACACCATAGTAACTTCACAGTCAGTGAAGCAGGATCCACACAGAACATTTTCAGCAGTACCAACTGGGGCCACCAACGCTGTCGACGTCCATCAATGTCATCAACCCTATAAAAACGTGAGCGGCCCCGGTCCCTCAGTTCTTTTCCCCTCAGAGACAAAGGGAGCAAAGCCTTAGCCATGGGGGACGAGGTGCCCTGGCCTAGATAGAAGGCTGGATGCACCAGATAGCCAGTTCTAGACAGGAGTCCCCATCCCAAAAAGGGGGATGGTGGGAGGGAATGCAGACCTGATGACTGAGATCCTCTGTCATCTTCGGGGGTATCTGACATAAGGTCACACCATAGGAGCGAGTCCCAAGCAGTGATAGGTGCAACATACAGTTTGGGAGGAGGACCAGCACAGCCCTACTAAAACCTGTACAGTTCTAGAAGCATTGTCTAGACTGTAGTGCTTGGTAAAGGTATGGACAGTACTCCAGGTGGCAGCCGCAGAAATGTCAGTGGCGGGGACCCCTCGGAAACCAGCCACCGAAGTAGTCATGCCTGTTGTGGAATGAGCTTTAACTGCTACAGTCAATTGTTTGCTGTATTTGTAGCAGAACACAATGCAATTAGCCCACCATTTAGGTAAACATTGTTTAGAAACCTGAACGCCCTCTCTACCTGGGGTGAAAAATGAACTGCTTTGACTTTCTGCATTCCTTAGTTCGAAGCAGATAATACTTCAAAGTCCTGTGCACATTTAATGTATGGAGCAGTGCTTCCTCTGGATTGGCACACTCCAGTGGGGGGAGACAGAGACAAAGGTGGATAGATTGGTCTCAGGTAAACTGTGACACTCCTGGAGAGAAAACGTAGGATTCATGCGCAAAGACCGTGTCTTTGTGAAAAATTAAATAAGACTCCTTGCACCAGAGAACCTGAAGCTCTGAAATTCATAGAGCAGAATAGCAACTAAAAATAGCGCTTTCCAGGAAAGAAAGTGTAATTCGCATGTCGTGATTGGCTCAACAGGAGACATGGCAGTTTCTGCCAAACAAAATTTAAATCCCAAGCCAGGACAGGAGAACGGATTGGGGGTTTCAGATTAAGGATGCCCCAGAGAAATGTACGGGAAACATCCAGCTGAGCTACAGTTTGGTCACCCACAGGCTCATGAAAAGCCGAAGTAGCTGAAAGGTGCACCTTGAAGGAAGAATACTTGAGGCCTGAATCAGACAGGAATAGCAGGTAGTCCAGGATTCGGTTCACCGAACAGGTGAAAGGGTCCAAGCTATGTTTGGTTGCCCAGATGGCAAAGTGCTTCCACTTCATAGCATAGGTGGCTCGAGTGGAAAGTTTGTGTATGGCCACCAGAAGGTCTGCAACCCTGTCAGAAACTTTAAACCTGGCGATGGCTAGATTCTCAGGAGCCCAGCATGCAGGTGGAGGGACTTGAGGTTGGAATGGACCGGGGTCCCCTTAGCCTGGGTCGGTAGGTTCCTGCAGAGGGGGAGAGGGACTGGAGACTCCTCCGCCAGTTGCTGCAGCAGGGGAAACCAGATCTGCCAACACCAGAGTGGTGCTACCAGAATCAAGCTGGCCCCCTTCCATTTGAAGCTTAATGAGCATCCTATGGATTAAAGGAAATGGAGGGAAGGTGTAAAAGAAATCTCCTGCTCCAGGAGAGGGATAATGCGTCTCTCCCCAAAACTCCAGGCGCTGGATGTAGTGAGCAGAAATTAGGCAGAGCTTACTTGGAGAGGGAGCTCTTGCAGCAGGTTAACACCATTAGGACTGAGACCAGGCTCTAGAACCCCACGAATAATTTCTAGCTAGCAGTCCAATGTGGGGGACCGCCCCTGACATCGGCCCGGCCCCGACGTCCTGCGTGGTATAAAGGGTGCAGTTCCCCAGCACCACCTCCGTTCTTTTTCCACCATCGACCTGCTAGTATTGGCTCCACGGACACCTCTCGCAGTCGACCGCCATTTTCACGCTTTGCAGAGTACTGTTTGTTAGCTTTTTTCTCCTCGCCATTTTTCTCATTTTGTGCATGTTTTCTTCATCCTCACGGTGGCAGAAGTCTTAAGTGCACATGCGGCAAGAAGATCCTGGCTAGAGACAGCCATTCAACCTGCCTTATCTGCCTCGGCCCGGGCCACAAGCCAGACGACTGCCTACATTGCCAAAAGTTTAACAAAAAGACTAGAATCCGCCGCCTCAAGACATTAAAGGCATACCTGCTGGAACAGCAAGTGGCTGCAATGCAGAAGACCTATTCAGGACACAGTTCTTCTTCCTCAACCAGGGATTCCTCCATCAGAGAGACGAGGATCGAGCCAGGTCGGAATCCCGGCCCAGTTCCCCCCACAAGACCTCCATGTCCTCTGCCTTCGGCGAGAGATCAGAATCTGTTTCTCTCCCCCCCCCCCCGACCTTTTGACTCTTCCCGGAGTTACTGTGAAGACTCCTGCCTCTTCCCATATGCAGGACAGGGAGTCTTCTGAGCATGGGCGTTCGTCTGCCCCTGTGTCCCTGGCTTTAAGGCCCCACATGCAGTCACTAGGGTCTAAGTCAGACAGACAGGCGTAGTCTTCGGACAGCAAGTCTGAGTCTACCACCTGCAAGTCCTTGGCATCATACGACAGGTCGAAGGGGTCTGTTGACACCACCAAACGCCGGGAATCTGAGTGCCATCAGAAGCACCCACCACCTTCTGACAGGGCATCGACCACTTCGGAAGATCACCACACCTCAGGGCCTCCTCCTAAATGTCCGTCTGCTCTGAAGGACTAGACGTTGGACCAGGCAATAGGTCACACGCCTGAGGACCAGACATCTGGGCCTTTCGAATGAGGTTCGAACTCTTGGTTCCCGCCTCCTAAGGAGCCAGACGTCCAACTTCCGGGGAACACTACCCCAGGAGGAGCAGTGCCACTGGTCCCAACGTCTGATGGCAAAGAGCTGGCGAACCAGACGACCGCACCAGGCACACCACAAGTGCTGCTGCCAGGGGCCCCAAACGTCCCTACCCCACCGCCAGCACAGCCTTTTGTCCCATTGGCGGAGGTAGGAGCTTTGTTTAATTCATGGTAGAATACCATAAATGGGGATCTGTTGCCTAGACCAAGAGAGCAATCCCCTAGCCCTAGAGGTCTCCTGCCTTCAGCCCCACCCAGGGAGTCCTCGCCCCAGAGAATTCTGAGACCACCTCTGACGCCAAACCACCCATCATTGGGAGACGACAACCGAGGGTTTCCAGCATCTAGTGGCCATGGTCGACATCCGTCGTCCATACCCTCATCCAATCGATGTCCGCATTCATCCTCAGAAGATGATGTAGGGGACTCTTCCGCCTCCTACTCCTCCGAGGATGAGCTGCCGCTACCCTTTCTGAACAGTAAGAGGGACTCTCCCAGGTCTCCCCCAGGCGACCCTTCATTTTTGGATGTGATGCAGCACATCCAGTATCTGAACCAGTGGGACTCGGAGGAACTTGGCCCCGAATGCCAGCACCTGGCAGAGTTCTTGGAGGCAAATGATTCAAAACCCTTGGTCATCCCTCCACTTCTGGAGCCATTCCAGGATGTCACAAAACTGGCCTGGAAGCACCTTTTCACCACTTCAGCTGTCCCTAGGAAGGCAGACTGCCTATACAGGACACCAAAATGAGAGCCTCATCTGAGTGAACAACCAAAGGCAGACTCCATGGTGCTGATGGCTGCTCATGACAGGGCAGAGCAACCAAAACATATGAACTCCCAGCCACCGGACCCAGAATCAAAGTAACTGGACCAGATGGGCCGCAAAGTCTACTCCTCGGCTACCTGCACAGTCGGGTCACTCAGTGATTTGGCACACATGGTCATGTACCAAAAGTCTTTGTGGAACAAAGCCTTGGACTTGGCCAAAGCTCAGCCTGACTCTGACACCAAATCCGAGCTAATGACAGTCATTCAGTCTAGCATTTACGTTGGTAAGCAGGTTTTAAGAAGCTCATACGACTCTGCAGATCAACCTGCCTTATCTGCCTCGGCCCGGGCCACAAGCCAGAAGACTGCCTACCAAGAAACTGATCACTGGACTATAGGACTCTGGCAAGATGGTTTCCGACGTACACAAAATGTATAAATCTGAATCAGCAACTGCCGGACGCCACCCCCTTTGCAAAACCCAGGGCCAACAGGGAAGGCATCAGCAACCAAAAGGGGGTTTCAAGCGAAGGGGCCCTCCCCTGCCTTCCGGCACCCAAGGACCCAAAAGTGCAAAAAATACTAGACCTCCCCTACCTACCCTCTCCGTCTCGGCATGACTCCCTGAGGAAGAACTGTGTCCTGAATAGGTCCTCTGCATTGCAACCACTTGCTGTTCCAGTAGGTATGCCTTTAATGTCTTGAGGCGGCGGATTCTAGTCTTTTTGTTAAACTTTTGGCAATGTGCCACAGGGGTGTGAGATGCCATGCCTGGCTACGGGTCTCAGGATTCCTGCTGGGCGTAGTCTAGCAGCACCCTTTCAGGGGTCAGTTCTGTTTGGTCCAGAAACCAAGAAACTGATCACTGGACTACAGGACTCCGGCAAGACTGTTTCCAACGTACACAAAATGTATAAATCTGAACCAGCAACTACCGGACGCCACCCCTTTTGCAAAACCCAGGGCCAACAGGGAAGACATCAGCAACCAAAACGGGGTTTCAAGCGAAGGGGCCCTCCCCTGCCTTCCGGCACCCAAGGACCCAAAAGTGCAAAACATACTAGACCTCCCCTACCTACCCGCTCTGTCTCGGCATGACTCCCTGCCTGCCCCCACCACCACCACTTCCAGCAGAGTTTCAGTGGGAGGCAATAGGTGGGAGATTCTCCCTCTATCCCAAAGGATGGTCCAGTATTACCATGGATCAGTGGGTCCTCCAGGTAATAGAAAGAGGGTATACCCTGGAGTTCACACAGATTCCACCGGACAATCCATCTGCCCCCACCCATTGCTCCCCATCCCACGCGGCTCTCATAAAGGTGGTAATCCAAGCCCTCTTGGAAAAGAGATTCAGGCAGTACCCCCAGGTCACAGGGGAAGAGGATAGTTCTCCCATATCTTCCTTGTGCCGAAGAAGATGGGGGACCTTCATCCATCCTAGATCTGAGCCAGCTGAACAATTTTATTGAATACAAAAGGTTCAGGATGGTGACTGTGCCTGGTCTGCTGCCCATGATCCACCAAGGGGATTGGCTCTGCTCCCTGGACGTGCTGGACACCTATATGCACATAAAGATCCTGCAGTCCCACAGAAAGCATCTCCACGTCACCTTCCAGGGAGAACACTATCAGTTCAGAGCACTGTCTTTTGGCAGCACCAAGGGTTTTCACCAAGGGCCTAGCTGTCATGGCAGCAGCTCTCAGGAGGAGGGGTCATTATGTTTACCCCTACCTGGACGACTGGCTTCTTACAGCCTCTACGGAAGAACAGCTGCGTCGTTCAACAGAGGAAACCTTCTGTCTGCTCCAAGAGTTAGGAGTTGCTCTGAACCTCCCCAAGTCATCCCCCTGGCCTACCCAGAGGCTGCAGTACATAGGGGTGGTCTTGTACACTGTCCAGGGAAGTGCTTTTCTTCCCTCCTGGACCAAGCAGACAAGTTATAGGCGATCGCTTGGAGAGTCATCTCAACAAATCCGATCCAGGACGGAGTGGTACTGCAGCTTTTAGGCCACATGGCTGCAGTCATTACCATGGTTCCCCTTGCCCGCCTGCACATGAGGGTGCTGCAGTGGAACCTCAGGGTTTAATGGGACCAACACATGGATGATCTTTATCAACTGGTCAGGATCTCCAAAGCGGTACATTGTACTCTGGAATGGTGGATCACCCCTTCTCAGCTGGATATCGGGGTTCCCTTTCAAAACCCCAGTCCTCAGCCGGTCCTAAATACAGACGCCTCGGGCTGGGATGGGGGCGCATCTGGCATCCCACCAAACAGGGGCACCTGGACTTCTGTGGTATGCAATCTCCACATCAACATGCTGGAAACGAGGGCTGTCCTGTACACTCTGCAGGCTTTCCAGTCAGTGCTCTTGCCAGGCCTTCTGTTAGTCCAGTCAGACAACACTCCAGTAGTCTTCTGTCTCAACAAGCAAGGGGGCACACATTCTTATCCCCCTGTGCAGAGAGGCCATGAGAATTTGACAGTGGATCACAGCCTGGAAATAACAGCGGTTCACGTTCCAGGAATTCACAGCGTCCTCGCAGACAGCCTAAGCCACTCTCCGTCATGAATGGGAGCTACTGCAAGAGGTTGTAGACCTCTTAGAAAAGTGGGGTCGGCCAGAACTGGACTTATTTGCATCCCACACAACACCAGACTGCCTAGTTTCTGCTCGCTAGATCCAGGGCCTGGTGTTTCCTGGCGCAACGCATTGTCCCGCTCTTGGACAGGGAGGCTCCTGTATACTTTCCCTCCCTTTCCACTCCTCCAAAGAGTGCTACTGAAGCTGCAGGCAGAGAGTGCATGCATGATTTTCGTAGCACCCTTCTGGCCTAGTCAGATCTGGTTTCTGTTACTCCAGCAGTTGGCATCTGAACCACTCGGTCCCATTATCCCTGTCCACTCGCTTGCTCTCCCAGGAGCCGGGAATCCAAGTACATCCAACTCTTCAGTCTGTGCACCTGCTTGCATTGCTCCTGCAGACCTAATCAGGGACAGATTTGGAGTGTCCTCTAGAGTGGCATAGGTTCTCATGGCAGCAAGAAGGCCCTCAACCAGTAATGTATTCCATGAAATGGAAAAGTTACTGTTTATGAGCATCCCCTCCCATTCCTTGGACCCTTTCCACTGTCCGGTGGAATCTGTGCTGGAGTACCTTCTTTCCCTGTCAGACAGGGGACTCGGTTACTCATCAGTTAAGGTGCACCTTTCTGCGCTGTCAGCTTACCATGCGCTGATGGATGAGAAAGCTCTGGCACAACTGGATTTGTGCAAGACCTTCTTACAGGGTATCTTGCACATCAAACCTCCCAGGAGGGACCCCATCCCTCCATGGGATCTTCTTTTTATGTTGGAAAAACTTATGTTCTAGGGACATGGATATGTTGTTCATCCACACTGTCTGGCAGGTTCCTTACCGCTTTAAATCTTGCCGGACGGTCTTCAAGCTGGCTTCTCCCACCCACCCGGGTGGTAAAACTCTCTGCTTCGGCCCATGATGCCAGATCTTCCTTACCGCTTGGAAGCTCAGGTTCCCTCCTTAACGCTCTGCATGATAGACTGGATCCTAACTCTTCGGTTCATCCGAAACTCGTTTTAAAATTCTCAAGACTTCGATCTTCCTTTTCCCTTGCGGCTGCGATGGACAAATCGACTCCCGGTTTTCGGCGGTGCCCTTGTGGGCAGGTGTCCAGGACGGATCTGCACTCCACATGCATCTACTGCCTTGGCCTAGAACACGACCCGCAGGCCTGAGAGTCTTGCTGTTCGTTCTCGGCCAACGTCTTGAAGGACCGCGCTGCCCAGTTGAAGCTTGGGCGCCGCGAGAAGCGCTACCCGCCGGTAAAGTCGAAAGAGGCCCGTTGGGCAGTTACCGTGGTGGCGGGCTCGGTTGAGCAGCTTGAGCAGATGATCGCCCTCGAGGAGGAGGCGGCCCAGGCCACATCTTCCTCCTCCTCGGTCGCAGCATTTATCCCGCTCTCTTTGGGTACCTCGTATTCTGCTTCGTTCAAGGAGCTTTACCATTCCCTTTCCATGAAGGGAGAGGGGCCATCGGGACATTACTCTTGGTCCAAAAAGAAGGATCTCAAGGGTAAGTCCCATCGTTGGAGTTCGTGGGAGCGGGAGAGGTCCCCTTCCCGAGGCCGACTGTCGACCGGTCAAGGTTGCGGCTAAGGCTGCTGGCTTCCGCGGCGTCCCTGTCAGGTCAGCCGGCGAGACAGCCGTCGTGCGGTCGAGATTTTTCCGACCCGTCCGGATGGTTGGTCGATGGGTGAAGCAGACAGCTTCTTTGCCGTTCCCTGGTGGAAACCGAGGATTGCCTGTGCATCGGTGCAGCAGTCTCGGTTAAGGCGTGCCTGAGTCGGGAGGAGCGGGTGTACCCCGCTCCCTCCCAGGCCCGCCCTCGGGCACACCGAGGATCTCGGTCTCGGACCTCTTCTCTGTCCCACCGACATCGGCAGTCTCGGTTTCAGCACCAAGGTAAGTGGCGACACCGCTCGTCCTCGTCTTCCTCCTCGGATGAGGAGAGGCTTCGGCGCAAATTTGCATCGACGCTACGAGGAGCTGATGTGGCAGCAGTTACTTTTGTCCGGGACTAAGTCGACACCGACGCCTTCCCCGGCCAACAAGTGGCTGTCACCCGAATGGCCGAAACAGCCTCTTGCTGCAGTAGAGATGCCCAAGCCTGGGCCGGTTGTTTGGCTGAAACCTGCTGCCCCACCAATTGTGGTGGAACCTCCGCCTCCACAACCGAAATCGGGGGCACCGACCAAGGACTCTGTCGGCTCAAGGCCTGCCCCACAGGTTGTCGGTCACCCTCACTCCCGACTGTCCTCGGCAGGTGGAGGGTGGCTTAGGCCCTAGGCAGCTCTTCGCGGACTCCTCCCTGTTCTCCAGGCAGGTTGACCTGGAGTCCTCTGGGGGCCAGTCATTGGACGAAAGCCTATCGTCCTTTATGGGTCTGCTTCGGCTCATCTGAGTCTACCGGGATGCAGCTCGAGCCTGTTTCCAAACGGGCCAAGTATCCCCTGACGGAGATACTGGACTGAGGGGATTCACCCACGGAGGCCTTTCCTGTGGCTGAGGCCATTGTCGGCCCAGCCTTGGAGCTTTGGCAGCTGCCTGCTTCCTGTCCTGCGCCCTCAGCCAGGAAGTATGCGGTCCCTACCGGCTCTTTGCCCGGGTTTTCGGTGCCATGGGGTCGGTCACCGACAGTGTTTTCTGGTGTTCCGGGAACGCTAGGGACGTGGACAAGCCCCCTGACAAGGAGTCCAAAAAGCTGGACTACACCGGGCACAAGGTGTACGCTGCGTCCTCCCTTGGCCTCCGCCAGGCCAGCTCGGCCGTGCTGATGGCACACTTCTCCCACGCCTTCATGGGCTCCCTGGATGAGGTGATCCTCATCTCCGGCCGACCTCCAGACCACGGTCCAGCAGGTCCGGGACCAGGGTAGGGGCAGTGGCGAAGCAGCAGCTCCAAACAGCTCTGGACATAGGGGACTCCTGTGCCAGATCGGTTATGCTGCAGTGGCCATGCTACTGCAGAGCATGGCTGAGGATATCCAGCTACGGTGCGGATACCCAGCACAAGTTGGCGGATGTCCTCTTCTTGGGACCGACCTTGGCCCTGGGTGGAAGGTCACCTCCAGCGGATCGAAAAGTCCAATGCCACCCTGGACTTGGTCACCTCTGCCCAGAAGGACAAAGGCCGCTGTCAGCAGCACCACAAGCCCTTTCGTCCTTCTGCACCTGCGGCACATCTGGCCCAACAGTACCAGCATCAGGGCCAGCAGGCTCGCGCTTGGCATCCCAAACCCAAGCCTGCAGCTTCCTCCAACAGGAAGCAGGGAGGTAAAGGCCCAGGAGATCCCTCGGCCGGTCCCTCCTCCAAGCCTGCCCAGTGACGGTTGAGGGGTGTCGCCCCAGCCTCGTCACTCCCCTGGGTTCCCCTGTGGAGGCGGCTCCGCCTCTTCCTTTCCGCCTGGTCCACTATCACCACGGACCGCTGGTGTTGGAGGTGGTGGAAAAGGGCCTGCCTCTGGAGTTCGAGCAGACCCCACCTTTTGAGCCATCCCATCGCTCGGGGCCACGGGTCCGTAGCCTCGCTGTCCGCCCGCTGAGCCGAGATTGCCCTGCTCCTCGAAAAAGAGGTGATCAGGAAGGTGGCGGATCCTCCTCCAGACCCGGGGTTTGTGTACAGGTATTTCCTGGTCCCAAAACGGACGGTGGGGGCTGGCGCCCCATTCTCGACCTGCACGACCTGAACAGGTTCCTAAGGTCTCGGACCATCAGGATGGTCACTCTGGCTCAGATAATACCATCCTTGGAACGAGGCATGTGGTTCTGTTCCCTGTACCTCCTGGACGCGTTCTTTCATGTCCCAATCTGTCCGTCTCATCAGAGATTCCTCCGCTTCAGAGCGGAGGGATCCCTTTACGAGTTCCGGGCCATGCCCTTTGGCCTCTCCCTAGCTCCCAGGGTCTTCACCAAATGCATGGCAGTGGTGACAGCATTCCTGTGGCGCCAAAGGGTCCGGTGTACCCTACCTGGACGACTGACACTGCAGCCCCTCCAGGCGGAGGTGGGCGGTCCAGATCTGGCCCTCCAGGTTTCTCAGATTGGCCTCCTCCATTGAGGCCAAGTCGTAACTCGTGCCAAAGCAGGTGATACATTTCATCGGGGCAGAGCTCGACTCTTAGCCAGGCACGGCTCCCGCGGACAGGGCCGAGGTTCTTTCCTCCTTTGCCCGATCATTTCTGGTTGGACAATCGCGCCCTGCCCGGGACTTCCTGCGCCTCCTGGGCCTCATGGCGGCCTGCACCAGCGTGGTCCGTTGGGCCCACTGGTACATGTGTCCCCTTCAGTGGGAACTGGCCAGCCAGTGGTCACAGCGCTTTGATCCGTTGGATCAGCTAGTGACAGTGACCCAGGGGATGTGGAACGCTCTCCAGTGGTGGACCGTTCTGGCACATCTGCAGGAGGGCATCCTGTTTGTTCTTCCCGAGCCGACGGTCTCTCTATCGACCGATGCGCCTCTGATGGGTTGGGGTGCCCATCTGGGGGAGCACAGAGCGCACGGCCTCTGGTCCCCTTGGGAGTCCCGATGCCACATCAACCTGCTGGAGCTTTGAGCGGTTCGTCTAGCCCTCACCGCCTTCGCTTCGTTTCTACAGGGTCAAGTGGTTCAGGTCCTGACGGACAATACCACGACCATGTACTATCTAAACCGCCAGGACGGGATGCACTCCATGCCTCTGTGCAGGGAAACTCTCCACATTTGGTCACTCGTGCACAGCCTGGAGGCGGATCTCCTTGCCATTCACGTGGCAGGAGCCTCCAACACCCTGGCCGATGCCCTAAGCTGGATAGGGGCTGCGTCTCACGAATGGTCTCTCCTGCCGGAGGCAGTACAAGATCTCTTCTCCCTCTGGGGCACGCCTCATGCGGACCTGTTTGCCTCCAGGGAGAATGCGAAGCTGAGACTGTTTCATGCCCATGCCCCTCAGCAGGGCTCGCTGCAGGGGGATGCCTTCTCGAGGCCGTGGACCCCGGGCCTCTTCTACGCCTTTCCTCCATTTCCCTTGATCCACAAGGTGCTTCTCAAGGTGAGGAGGGACAAGGCGCAGGTGATTCTGGTAGCCCCAGACTGGCCCTGTCAGTTCTGGTATCCAGATCTCCTCAGTCTCAGCTCCAGGTTCCCGAGGCGGCTTCCAGCCCGCCCGGACCTGATCTCAGTTACTCAGGGGAAGGTATTCCATCCGGATCTTCAATCCCTGCACCTGACGGCCTGGTTCCTGAGCGGCTAGAGTCCCAGGCCTTGGGTCATTCCGACGAGGTCCTCAACGTCGTTGAGGCGTCCCATAAGGAGTTGACCAGAAAATGCTACGCCTTCAGATGGAAGCTGTTTTCCATTTGGTGTCAGGGCAAGGGCCTGGACCCTTCCTCCTGTTTCTTGGCAAGCATTCTGGACTATCTGTGGTCAGTTTCTCAGCAAGGGCTTCGGTCGACAATCCTTAAGGTGCACCTGGCACCCATCTCTGCTTACAGGGCGCGGACGGGGAAGCAGTCAGTGGTGCAGGAGAAGGTGGTCGGGCGCTTTTAGGGCCCTTGATCATATCCTCCGGTGCGAGAACCTCCACCTCCGTGGGATCTACTGCTGGTATTGGCTAAGCTCATGGGCAGGCCATTCGAACCGATGCACAGGTGCGATATCTCCCACCTGTCGTGGAAGACCGCCTTCTTGGTGGCTATCACGTCAGCCAGAAGGATGGGAGAGCTCCAGGCGCTTTCCATCGAGTCTCCTTATCTGGTCTTCCACAGGGACAAGGTTGTCCTGCGCCCAGACCCGAAATTCTTTCTGAAGGTGGTGTCTGAGTTTCACCTTAACCAGGTGTTGACTCTGCCGGTGTTCTACCCCAGTCACACCTCGGAGGCCTAATATAGGCTCCATGCTTTGGACCCTAGAAGAGAGCTTGCTTATTATAAGGAGCAGATGGCTGACGTTCGGGGAGAGGTTCGCCAGCTGTTTGTCACCTACGCTGAAGCCGCACCTGGCAGACCTGCAGCCAGGCAAACGATGGGCAGGTGGGTCACCTCCTGCATAGATCTCTGCTATAGGTTGGCGGGCATGGAGCTTCCCAGAGGGATAAGAGCTTATTCTACCCGCCATGCCGCTGCATCGGTGGCTGCTTCCAGGGACTTCCCTATCCAGGAAATCTGCAGGGCTGCTACCTGGAAGTCAGCACACACCTTCATCACCCACTACCACATCGACCTTGAGTCACGCCTGGATGCTGGTTTTGGGGCCTCGGTTCTCCAGTCTTTATTTCCTAAGTAGGGGGTGTGCGCCTTGCCTCCCTCCTCCCGGAGAACTGCTAAGAGTCTGCCAGACAGTGTGGATGAACAACATATCCATGTCCTAGAAATACAGGTTACTCACCTGTAACAGGAGTTCTAGGAATGGTATATGTTGTTCATCCTACATATAACCTCCCGGCTTCGGCCTTTGGCCTGGCTTGCGTGGGCTAGATCTATGCGATCTTGGGGCGGAGCCGAGAGTTTTACCACCCAGGTGGGTGGGAGGAGCCAGCTTGAAGACCTTCCGGCAAGATTTAAAGCGGCAAGGAACCTGCCAGACAGTGTGGATGAACAACATATACCATTCCTAGAACTCCTGTTACAGGTGAGTAACCTGTATTTACCTCCCTTTGCGCCAGCCACAAGCTATGTTTTTTCTCCTGGAAAGCATTCTTTTTAGTTGCCATTACTTCTGCTCAAAGGATTTCTTATCTACAGGCTCTGATGTGTAAAGAGTCTCACATAATTTTTCACAGGGACAGAGTTGCCCTGCATACAAATACTAAGTTCCTTCCAAATGTTGTGTTCGAATTCACTTTAAATCAGGACATTCAACTACCAGTTTACTACCCAGAGTACTCTAACAAAGGGGAGGCCTTACATACTCTGGATATACATAGAATCCCTCATTACTACATAGACCTGACTCCATCTAGAAAGACAGATCAGTTGTCTCCTTCACTCAAAGAATGTTAGGGGCTCCAGTGACCAAGTAGACATTGGCCAAATGGTTGGTCAATTGCATTGCATTCTGTTACCAAAAGTACGATAAACCTTGCCAGGACCGGTCAAGGGCCATTCCACCAGAGGAGTTGCAACCTCCTTTGTGTCCCTCAAAAATATTTCTGCAGCAGATCTCTGTGCAGCTGCTATTTGGAGTTCGGTCCACACTTTCATTAGGCACTACAGTCTGGACATTGCTTCCAGAAGGAGAGCAGGTTTTGGCCTTGCAGTCCTCCAGGGAGTACTCTCCTAAGGAGTGCTAAGGACATTGTTTATGCTGGTCCGCCACCCTTCTGACCTGGGTCAATTCTTGTACTGCTTGGGACTCTGTCCTAATGGTGTTATCTGCTGCAAGAGCTCCCTCTTAAAGTAAGGTAGTACAGTTACGTAAGAACTTAATAACAGTAGATCTTCAAGAGGAGCTCCTGCAACAGGTGTTTTTTCCCTCCCACCTGCCCCCGGGGTTATGTAACTGTACTTCTCTCTGGGGGATGGGAGATCCTCCTTGGTTCCCCATCCTGAATGCCAGGTGGATCTCCGGCAGGTGAGCTGAGGTGGTGCCCCTTGGACTGCTAGCTAGAAATTTTTCCGTGGGGTCCTAGTGCCTGAAGGCATAGTCCTAATGGTGTTGACTGCTGTAAGAGCTCCTCTCTAAGACCTACTGTTATGGTAAGTTCTTGTGTAACTACTTTTTGCGTTGAGTGGGGACGCGAAAGGTCCAGCTGTGGACATCCCATCTGTCGAATAGATATTCTGCGACAGATGAAAAGTTCTCATTTTCGCACATTGGACTGAGTCTGGCTGAGGCTGTCTGCCAGGGTGTTGCCATCTCCTGTGACGTAGATGGCTCAGAGAGTAGTGATGTGGTCCCAATGCCCAGTACCACACACTCATGGCCTCCCTGCACAGGGGATATGAATGCGTTCTCCCCTGCTTGTTGATGTAGTACACTATACTGAGGTTGTCTGACTGCACCAACAACTGTCCTGGAAGGAGGTGGTTCTGGAAGGCCTGCATGGCATACAGAACCACCCTCATTTCCAGGACATTAATATGCAGGGAGGCTTCGATCTGGGACTATAACCCTGCATCTGGAAGGAGCCCAGATGAGCTCCCTAGCCCGAACCAGATATGTCCGTGGTGAGGCTCTGTCGGGGGAGGTGAAATTTGAAACAGAACATCCTGCAAGAGATTCAGGGGATCCATCCACCACTGGAGCACCTTACGAACTGGGAAAGACAAGGACCAACTGATCCAAATTGTCCAATCGTTAATCCCACTGTACCTGAAGAGCCAACTGGAGGGTACGCATATGGAGCCTGGCCAGTGGCACAGTAGGGATGGCAGCTGCCATCAGTCCCAGGAGTACAGCCTGGTGGGAACATAACGGCTGTTAGCCACTGCCTGGGCCATAAGGCAATCTGCCCTGTTCTGAGGAAGGAAGGCTTTTTCCTGCGCTGAGTCTACAACAGCTTATGTACTGCAGTCTTTGAGACAGAGCCATGACCGACTTGGGCAGATTGACTGTAATGCTCAGGGAGAGGAACAGCTAAAGGATCCTCTTCAAGGCCTGCAAAAGCTGATCCCTGGTGGAGCCTTTAGAAGCCAATCATCCAGATAAGGGAAGATGTGCAGTCCCTCCCTCCTGAGGGCCGCAGCTACTGCTGCTAAGCACTTGGTAAAGACTCCCAGCACAGAAGACAAGCCAAAGGGCAGCACTTTGAACTGGTAGTGTTCCCCTTGAAACTGGAACTGGAGGTACCTCCTGTGAGGAGGAAAGACAGAGATGTGAAGGTATGGGTCCTGCATGTGCAGAGAACACGGCCAATCAGCTTTCTTGAGGAGAGGCAGCAGGCCTGGTAGTGTCACCATTCTGAACTTTTTTGTATTGGACATACAGATTGAGGTCCTTCAGATCGAGGCTAGGCCTCAGATCGCCAGTCTTTTTGGGTACCAGGAAAAACCTGGAATAAAACCCCTGGTTTCTTTTGGTGCCTGGGCACAGACTCTATGGCCTGCTTGTGCAGAATAAAACATAGAAACATAGAGGTTGACGACAGATAAGGACCGTAAGGCCCATCCAGTCTGCCCATTTCTTGTTCTACCTTATAAATGTGCCATCGGCCTTTGCTCTGTCAGTGGCCTATTCATACCCATCTGTATTGCTCCCTTATGCCTATCCCATGCCTGTTTGAAGCCCTGCACTGTATTCATAGCCACCACTTCCTGAGGTAGGCCGTTCCATGCATCCACCACTCCTTCTGTGAAAAAGAATTTCCTCACATTCCCCCTTAATCGGCCTCCCTCTAATCTCATGCAGTGTCCTCTTGTCCTGCTATTTTTCTTATATTTAAACATGTTAGACTCTTTCATCTTGTTAATGCCCTTAAGGTGTTTGAATGTTTCGATCATATCACCTCTCTCCCTCCTTTGCTCAAGGGTATACATACTGAGCTCCGTTATTCTGTCCTCATATGTCTTCTGATGCAGTCCCTGCACTAGTTTGGTTGCCCTTCTCTGGACTGCCTGTTTGGTTAATGTCCTTGTGAAGGTGTGGCCTCCAATACTGCACGCAGTACTCCAGATGGGGCCTAACCAGTGTCTTGTAAAGAGGGATTATTACCTCCCTCTTACGACTTGTGATACCCCTACTAATACACTCCCTAACATCCCCTAGCCTTACCTACTGTTTAGAGGTCTGCTTGGATGATTTCAGGTCATCGGTGATGATGCCCAAGTCTCTTTCTTCCTTTGTGACTGCCAGCAACTCCCCTCCCAGCCTATAGGTGGCTTCAGGGTTTCTCTTCCCTATGTGCATGATCTTGCACTTCTTTGCATTAAATCCAGTTGCCACTCTTCTGACCATTTTGCTAGTTTATCCAGATCTCTTCACATTCTGCCCACCCCATCTGGATCATCTACTCTGTTGCAGATCTTGGTGTCATCTGCAAACAGACAAGCCTTACCCTCTAGTCCATCTGCAATGTCACTAATGAAGATATTGAACAGGACTGATCCCTGAGGTACCCCATTTGTGACTTGCATCTCTTCTTACTGAATACCATTTACCACCACTCTGTTTTCTGCTCGTCCACCAGTTTGACACCCAGTTGACCAACTTCCGACCACATCATTTTAGCTTATTTATCAATCTTCTATGTGGAACAGTGTCGAAGCTTTTGCTGAAGTCAAGGTAGGCGACATCAACAGCCCCCTTGGTCCACCACTCTAGTTACCCAGTCAAAGAAATCTATGAGATTAGTTTGACAGGACCTTCCTTTTGTAAACCCATGCTGTCTTGGATCCTGTGCTCCTATGGATTCCAGGTGTTGCACTATCCTTTCCTTAATGAGTGCCTCCATAACCTTACCCACTACTGAGGTAAGACTGATTGGTCTGTAGTTTCCTGCCTCCTCCCTGCTTCCACTCTTGTGGAGCGGGATCACATGAGCCCTTCTCCAGTCTCATGGGACCTCTCCTGTGCTCAGAGACTTACTAAACAGTTCTGCTAATGGCTCTGCTAGTTCCACACTTAGCTCCTTAAGTACCCTGGGATGTATGCCATCAGGTCCCATTGCCTTGTCCACCTTGAGCTTAGTGAGCTCTTGTAGGACCCTTTCTTTTGTGAAGGGAGTAGTGCTCACCTCTCTTCCCCCTGTGTCCATGGTGCTGAGCTGTGGGCATGCCCATACCTTCTCTTCAGTAAATACTGAGTAAAAGTATCTATTTAGGATAAATGCTTTTACAGTGTCATCCTCCTCACATGCCCCCTTTTCTCCTTTGAGCTTAGCAATACCCCCTCTGGACTTTCTCGTTTCACTAATGTATCTATAGGAAGTCTTGTCACCTTCTTTTACTGTTCGTGCTAGTGTTTTCTCAGTTTGGGACTTTGCCTGCCTTACTGCCTTCCCTGCTTCCCTTAGGGAGTTTGGTATGCCTCCTGTCTTCATCCGCTGTGTTCCTTAGATTTCCTGAAGGCCAGCCTTTTGCTCTGACCTTTTCTGCTACTGTATTTGAGAACAAAGTGGTTTCCTTCTTCTTTGCACTTCCTTTTCTGTCTAACACAATGGGATGTTGCTTCAAGTATTGCATCCTTAATGCTTGCCCACTTTGCCTGTACCCCCTCACCTGTGTTTCTTTTTGCCAGGGCTAGCTTAACTCTGGCCATCTTATCAAAGTCAGCTCCTCTGAAGTCCCATATTTTTGCCTTGGAATGGGATGATTTAGATATAGTGGCCAAATTGAACCATACCATGTGATGGTCACTGGCCCCCAGGTGACCTTCTACCTGGAGATCTGTGATCCTTTCCCTGTAGGTACTAGATCTAGGATAGCCCTGTCTTTTGTGGGTTGTTGTACCAGTTGTTTGAGGCCCTCCCCCTGCAGGGAATCCACCATGTGTCTAGTTCTGGCAGATGTTCCTGTTGGTATTGACCAATCTGTATCCGACATGTTGGTCTCCCATTATCAGAACCTCCCCTTTAGCTGTCATGTTTTGTATATCTTCTAACAGTATTGTGTCTGTGTCCTCCCCCTGGTCTGAGGGCCTGTAGACAACCCCAGTTCTTATGGCTGTCCCATTTCCTGTTTCCAGGGTGACCTACAGTTGTTCTGGCTCCTTATGTGTAGTCTGAATTTCTGTAGTTTTAATATTTTCATTGACATACAGGGCCACTCCACCCCTCTTTTTGCACCTCTGTTTCTTCTGAACAGTACATAGCCAGGTACTGAAGTCTCCCAAGTGTGGTTACTGGTAAACCACGTCTCACTAATGGCTACTATGTCCAGTTTAGCCTCTGACATTATTGCCTGCAGGTCTGGGATCTTATTTCCCAGGCTGTAAGCATTTGTGTACATGATTTTCCATTGGCCAGATTTTGGTGTGTTAGTTGTTGGGTGAGGTTTGGCATTTCCCCTGTGTGTCGTATGGGGAGATGAACCTTTTTTCTTACCTGGTGATGCAAATGAACTGCAAACATGCTGAATCCCTGTTTGACCACTAGCTGAGGGGGGAGGGGTGTTCTTCCCATTCAACATAAGGGGTGCTGCACCCTTCTCCCAATTTGCTAGTTTAAATATTCTGCAAAGATGTCAAACTTCTGCCCCAATGACTCCCTCCTTAGTCAGATGCAGTCCATCAAATTTAAAGATCTTTCGCTCCCAGAAAATGTTCCCAGTTCCCTACAAATCTGTGTCCTTTTTCCTAGCACCAGCCCTTGAGCCACATGTTTAGCTCCCCTGTCTCCCCTTCTCTGACCTTCCGTCCATCTGCCCCCCTTTCCCAGACTGGCAGGATCTCAGAGAAGATGTTGGATGAAATGGATAATAGTTTGTCACCCAGCCTGGTCAGGTGTTCCTTGGTCTCCACAACTGACCAGCTGGCGAGACCATTAGTCCCTATGTGTACCAGGACGTCAATGTTTTCTCCTGTTTTGTGAGCAATTTTAGCAATACGGTCAGTGCCTCTCCACGCTGATGTACCTGAGACATCTGACCATTACCCCTGGCTGGAGATGGGTATCAACTCCCCGAATCTTGGAGTCACCTATGATCAGAAGTTTTTTGGAATTCCTTTTTGCTTTTTTGTTTTGGTTCTCTAATTTGGCGAGTTTTGTTGCACTAGCTCCTGTGCTGCAGTGTCCTGCTTTGCAGTGTCCACTGCCCCTTTGTTTGATTTCAGAGATAGAGGCAGATACCTGTTTGTAGTGTTTATATGGTTTTTGGAGGTAATATGTTGGAGAGCACAGAGTGATGGGGCACCCGATTTGCCTCTCCTAACCACCTGCCAACCTCCTGGACCAACTACCCTCTGCGGTTGAGGTTCTTCTGTCGGATGTTGGGGAAATGGCGGGTGGTTCTTATAATATATTTCCTCTTGATTATGAAATTTGAGGCGTGCACAATCTCTGCCCATGCTGCCTGGAGCTGAGCCCTAAGATCTCCAATGGCCCAGCACGTAGGACAGTGTCCTAAATCCTGTAAGACTGTCCTCCTGAAAATGGATACTCCAGGCCTTGGGCTGTCCAGCCCCTGTCTGGTCAAAGACGAAGCTGCCATGGATGCTGCAGGCAACAAAGGCCTGAAGATGCCAAGCTGCTGGACAATCACCTCCCTGAAGACAGACGAATGGTCTGGAGGATACGATGCAAGTGGTGGAGGGGACTCTTATCAGCTCCAAGGTGTGATCCCTTTCTGTGATTTACAAGATCCACGTGTCCGATGTGATGGTTCTCCATTGTTCAAGATGGAGGGAGAACCGACCACTACCTCTTGACCGGGAACACAAAAGAGAGGGGTCTGGCAAGGAGTCAAGCTGAGGGGTATCCAGCTGCTGGGGCTGGTCATCACTTCTGGGATGCTTGGCAGTGGCTCCTGCATTAGAAGGGGCTGGCAGAGTGGACGTGGCCCTGGGCTTGGGAGGTGGCACCTGGACGATTTTTGCGTCCTACGAAAGGGAGGATGCTGTTTACCCCTAGATTGAGCGCACAGACTGGAGGGCTCTGCCTGAAGCCTGAAGATCATTGATTAAATCCTAGACATCGGGGGCCAAGCAGCTTGGAGCCGTTGAAGGAGCCAATAAGGACCCTTTCAAACAACATGAAGTCTTGCTGTGTTCTGACTATTGCAGTTAGCCCCAGCCTTTAAACTGCCCCGGAGAACAAAGGGTTAAACTTTCTATGCAGAGCATAGAATGCTGAGCTCGAGCTCGGTTGAGGTCTCTCTGTCTGGAGCCCTTTGAAATCCAACCTTCGGATTCTTTACTCCGCCTCACTGAACAGTCGCTCCAGAGATTTCTCCTTCAGCTTGGTTCGAAAGTCTAAGTTGTCGGTTTTTACCGAATTTAATTCCGCATAGTCGGTTCAGTCTCTGTCTGTGGTACCGTGAGTACTAGACAGGTTTTGTTCTGATTTTCTGTGTGGAAATTGTAAAGTGTTAGATCAGTTGGGCTAAACCGATCATTTGTAGTGAATCCTTGTGTTTTACTTTAGAGTGTGGTTACCGGTCCTTATCGGTTCTAAAAAAAAAAAAAAAAAGTGTTTTGAACATTTTTTTCCAATACCCGTGACACGGTTAGGAACCAATAAGGGAGTCTTGCTTGGCGGTTGCCATAAAAAGGGTAAGTTTGGTTAGGCTGGCCATGTCTGAAAAACCCAAGAAAAAAAAAATGGGCCCACTGGGTTTCAACACTGCAGTGAGTGTGGGGAGGTCTTTGCTAAGGCGGACCCCCACACCACCTGTGTTTGTCTGGGGTTTGAACACCTCGATACAGACCGCCAAATTTGTAAAAAAATTTTCCTAAATCTACCCTTGAAAAGAGATTAGGTAGACTGAGGGAAAAGGAGGCCGAGAAGTCTGCTGACCCGGATGGCCAGCCCGGTTCAGTTCCGACCGAAACAGAAGGAATGCCCTCTGACCAGGGCGATGCTTCTTCAGGCAAGAGGAGAGCCGATCCTGAGGGGTCAGTTCCTACAAAAAGGAAATGCAAAGAAAAATCGACCGGTTCGGATACAGAGGTTTATGTTCTGACCGCCGAGTAAATAGCCAGAGCGATTCGGATTGTGGAATCGCTTCGCCTGGCTCCAACCAATCCGGCACCTTTTGGCAGGGGTTCGGTTCAGTCGATTCCCCCGGTTCAAGATTATACCCTTAAAAGATTTTTATGAACCGGAATTTGAGGAGGAGGGGGAGTTTGAAGATGATGGTGAAAGTCTGGATGTGCCTGTGGAACTGGACATCTCCCCAGACAGACCTTCTGGTGTATCCCCTCCTAGGCTTGGAGTCCCCTTCCCATTTTCTGTTTACAGAAAAGTGGCTGAAACCCTCCAGCTTCCTATGGAGGAGGCAATGGAGGATCAGGAGGAGCCTGATTATATGGAAATGATGGACATCCCAGAGTCCAGGAGACTGTCTATTCCCCTTCACAAATCCTTTGTGAAACTGAGACAAAAAATCCTGAAGTCTCCCAATTCTGTACCCCCTGTTGACAGAAGGATGGACAAGAAGTACACACTATCAGGCTCAGATACAGAGTTTTTATACCAGCAATGCAGTCATGTTGGTGTAGTGCAGGCTGCTGCCTGTGACAAGGCAAATATTCCCTTGGCTTCACACCCCCCAGACAAAGACTCCAGGAAGATTGATGCCATAGCAAAAAAGCAGTACATGGCATCTTCCTTGTTACTCAGGCAGGCGAACTATATGGCCTACACAGCAAGGTACCAGAAGTCCAGGTGGAACACTGTACTGGCACTGGCTAAACAGGCCTCCCCCCAGCTAGCCAAGGAGCTGGAGGAGGTGGCTGCAGATGGGATTGAGGCATCAAAAGTAGTTTCGTGCTGCTGTGGACTCCAATGATGTGTCTTCAAGAGTCATGGCTACATCTGTGGCTCTTCGGAGAATGGCTTGGCTCAGATGTGCTAGCCTCTCGCAGGACACCCAGGCTAAGGCCTTGGACTTTCCTGTGGTGGGTAATTCTCTGTTTGGGGAGCAGACAGAGAATTACATGAAGAAAATGGATGAGTACAGGACCACTTATAGGAGTGCTCAGGTCAAGGAGAGGCAGGCAACTCCCCAAAGGCAGCAGTCTAGGGGTAGGGGCAGGCCTTTTTACCAAGCACAGGCCTCTTCTCCCTTTTCACAGAGGGGGTTCTTCAGAGGGAGAGGCAGAAGAGGGATGACCAGGGCTGCATCCACTCCTCAGCCTAAGGCCCCTGCCAAGCAGACACCCTGATGGGCCTGCCCGGGTCAACTCTCCTATTCCAGTAGGGAGCAGGCTGGCTTACTTTGTCCAGAACTGGATGTCTGTTACCTCAGACAAGTGGGTCCTGGAAGTAGTAAGCCAGGGACTGGTTCTCGGCTTCCAAAAATTTCTAAAGATGAGAGCCAGATCCTTTCCACCCGCAGGTCTCTCAGAAATCCTTGCCCTAGAGGCAGAGGTTTCATCTCTTCTGGCCTTAAGAGCCAGAGAGAGTTCCTACCCTACACTGGGGCAAAGGTTTGTACTCCAGGTACTTCCTTACCCCAAAAAAGACTGGAGTGGTGACCCATCCTAGACCTAAGATACCTGAACAAACATCTTTTAAAACCAAGGTTCAAGATGGTAACTCTGGGAATAATTCTTCCCTCTCTAAGGCCAGGGGACTGGATAGCCTTCCCGGACCTCAAGGATGCCTATTTTCACATTCCCATCAGGTGCTCCCACAGAAAGTTCCTCAGGTTCGAGTTGCCCTCAGGTCACTATCAGTTCAAAGCAATGCCCTTTGGCCTAACATCAGCCCCAAGGGTTTTCACAAAGTGTCTGGCAGTAGTCGTTGCCTTCCTCAGAAGACAAAAGATTTTCACCTTTCCATATCTGGACGACTGGCTCATAGTGGGACAATCCCCAGACCAAGTCAAGTCAGACCTGCAAGTAACCCAGCAAGTGCTCACTTCTCTAGGATTTCTTCTCAGCCTTCCCAAGTCAGTCCTCAAGCCAGTGCAGCTCCTTACCTTTATAGGGGGCAGAGCTGGATACTGTCAAAGCAAGAGCCTTTCTTCCCCTGGAAAGGGCAAGAGTTCTTGTAGAACTGGCTTCGTCCTTCAGCCTTCAGGTGTCCCGACCAGCAAGGCATTTCCTTAAGCTCTTGTGCCACATGGCAGCTTCTACAGCAGTGGTCCAAGGGGCAAGATTCCAGATGAGGGACATTCAGTTCCATCTGAGTGCCTTTTGGTCCCAAAGGAAGGATCCCCTTATCAAACTGATTCCAGTGACTCGGACTGTGATCCAAGCCCTTCAGTGGTGGCAGGATCAGGACAATTTAAAGCAAGGGGTCCCATTTGTCACTCAGTCTCATTCAGAGGTCCTTACCACGGATGCTTCCCTTCTGGGTTGGGGAGCCCACCTGGGGACCCTCACTGCCCAGGGACTGTGGTCCCCTCAGGAATCCCTTCTCCATATCAATCTCCTAGAACTCGGGGCAGTTTTTCTGGCCCTGCAAGCTTTCTCTGTCAGTGCAGAACAAGGTGGTTCAGGTGAGAACAGACACCACCACCACCATGTGGTACATCAACAAGCAGGGAGGCACTCAGTCTACGGCCTTTTGCACAGAAGCCATGAAGGTGTGGTCCCTGGCTTATTCTCTGCAAACCTGTCTGATAGCAGTCCACCTTCCAGGGAAGGACAATGTGCTAGCAGATGCACTGAGCAGGATCTCACAGGGCTATCACGAATGGTTCCTGGACCCTCTGGTGTTGAAGGTGATTTTTTTTTTAAGGTGGGGCACTCCAGAGATCTCTTTTCAGCCCCAATCACCAACTTCCTGTCTTTTGTTGCAGACCCCCAGTCTTGGGCTCAGTCCCTCTGGATGCTCTGATTCTGAACTGGGAAGGAAAATTTATGTATGCCTTCCCTCCCTTTCCTCTACTGTTCAAAGTTTTAGTTAAGATAAGGTCACAAGCTTGCAAAGTGATTCTGATTGCTCCAGACTGGGCCAGACAGCCTTAGTACCCCCCTGTTGCTGTCCCTAGCAGTCCATCTTCTCCTGTCTCTTCCCAGGAATTACAACCTGTTAACCTCCTGTCAGGGGAGGATTTGGTACCCCAATCTTCAGTCTCTCAATCTCAAGGCATGACTGTTGAAGAGTTAGAGTATGCAGATTTGCATCTGTCTCAGGGGGTTCTGGATATCCTCAAAGCCTCTCGAAAGCCTGCCACTAGAAAGACCTATAGAAAGACCTATAACTCCAAATGGAAGAGAGTCAGCATTTGGTGTTCCAAGCAACATATTTCCCCAGACGCTGCTGAGTTTCCTACAGTTCTGGATTATATGGTCCATCTTAATGGCCTAGGCCTCAGACCAGCTACTCTCAAGGTACACTTGTCAGCTGTCTCTGCTTTTCTCTCAGTGGGGAAGTCTTCCTCACTATCATCTCATCCTGTGTTCTGTAAATTTTTCAAGGGATTGCTTCATACCAATCCTCCCTTTAGGGATCCTGCACCTGCCTGGGACTTAAATGTTTGCATTGCTCAATTGATGCAACCTCCCTTTGAGCCTATGTCCTCAGCAGAGCTGAAGTACTTGACTTGGAAAACTGTGTTTTTAGTAGCCATTACCTTTGCCAGACGTATCAGTGAACTGCAAGCTCTGTCAGTGGAACCTGATTTTATCTCCTTTCATAGGGATAAAGTGGTCCTTGGAACCAATAGAAGGTTCTTGCCCAAATTAGTTTCAGATTTCCACCTGAATCAGTCTGTCTCTTCCCGTTTTCTTCACTGATCATTCCTCTTCAGGAGAGAGGAGGCTACGCAGTTTAGATGTTAAAAGGGCCCTTAGCTACTATATAGAGCGTACCAAGGGTCACAGGTTTGGTTCCCTCCAGTTGTTCCTCACTTAGGGAGAAGTGGGAAAGGGCAAAGCTGCCACCAAGAGAACTGTTGCCTGGTGGATTGCGTCTTGTATACAATTCTGCTGTGAGAAACTAGGAAAGATTCCACCCTCAGGCCTGAGGGCTCACTCCAGCAGAGGTACAACTGCTTCCCTGGCTGCTGCCAGGGATATTCCTTTTTTAGAAATTAGTCAAGCAGCCACCTGGAAAACCGTCCATACCTTTACTAAGCATTACTCTCTGGATATCCAGGCTAGGAGTGATGCTCGGTTTGGCACAGCAGTACTTCAGAGCCTATTCCCAAAGTAGGTTCTGTCCCTCCTCCATGGAGGTACTGCTTGGTAGTCTGCAATAGTCAGAATACAGCAAGACTTAATGTTTGAAGAAAAAATTACTCACCTTAGTAATTGTTTCTTCTAATGGAGTCTTGCTGTATTCTGATCTCCCTCCCTGCCTCCCCTCTCAGAACCTGTTTTTGGGAAGTGGGTGAGCAGGTGCAGTGTTGCACCTCAGGGGTGCTTCTTTTACACCCTCCTTTGTTGTTTGGGTGTTTGTTTTATTATTATTCTTATTTGGATTTTTTTTTGGTTTTGGGTTTCCTGACTTGTCTTCCTAGGAATTCAAAACTCTTGTTGCCAGTTGGCTAGGAAAATGTTACAATTTCCACATAGGATAGTTAGTGAGTTTTTGCTTGTAAGAATCTGACAGTTGGATTTCAAAGGGCTCCAGACAGAGACCTCAACCGAGCTCAGCATTCTATGCTCTGCATAGAAAGTTTAACCCTTTGTTCTCCAGGGCAGTTTAAAGGCTAGGGCTAACTGCAATAGTCAGAATACAGCAAGACTCCATTAGAAGAAACATAATTACTGAGGTGAGTAATTTTTTCTTGCTGGACGTCCGTAGCAAACCCCAAGACCCTCAGCCAGGAATGTCTACGGAGGCAAATGCCCGTGGCAGCAGCCCTGGCAATGGTGTCCTAAATGTTGTACATTACCCTCAGAAGGTGTTTACTAACATCCTCTGCAGCCTGTAGACACTCCCTACTTTTGAGTACTGTCTGGAAGGGCCTGGGCAGGAGCCTTGCCTTTCTTTCAGTCGGTGTTTTGAAACTTCACCATATGTGACAGGTAATTCACAATCCCTCCCTGTCAGGAGGGGGGAACTAAGGTGCTTGGGCACCTTAGACCTGTCATGAGCAGCCTTTATGATGACTGAGTCCGTTTCAGGCTGGGCAGCATAGTGGGGCATGATAAAGCTTGTCTGCCCTACGGGGCACAACAGGTACCATGTCCGGCCTGTGCCACGCTGCAGTGGTAGCATTCCTCAAAGCTGGGAGCACAGGAGGGATAACGTTTGGGGGAGACTCTGGGATCTCCAGTAAGTCCACTAGCTCCTTTCTAGTGACATCCTCTTCCTCTGTGTGGAAGCCTAAGGTAGAGGCCAACTGCTTCATAACATTAAAGAAGGTTGGGTCCTCTGGAGGAGACCTAGGGATATGCTTCACAGATTCCTCACTGACAGAGGCAACAGTAGACATGTCAGAAGTGATGGGTTCATCCTCTTCCTCCTCATGGGGAATGAGGTCTGGATGGTACTCCTTGATGTTGAGGTCTTCCAGGTCCAAATCCGGTGCCTGGGGTGTCGACAATGGCCCACGGGGAGCCATTCGTGGCCGGGGGGGTCAAAGACGAAGCTGCCGTGGACGCCACAGGCAACAAAGGCCTAAATGTGCCTAGCTGCTGGACAATCACCAAGGTAAAGTTGGTGAGAATGTTTATGTTGACCTTGTTGATGGCGGGGGGGGGTGATGACAAAGTCAGAACAGTTGACCCCCTCCCTCGGACCAGGCCCAAGGACCCACGGGGGCTGGACACCCCAAGGCCTGGAAGGAGTTGTCAATGGAGGAGCTGATGACCCAGAGGTAGAGAACCAACTGCCCTGAGAATCGGGCAGAGGCAATGTCAGTATGGGCCTGGAGGACACAGAGGCCTAGACAGTGGATTTGTGCATTGGTGCAGTCACATTTGCTGACAAACCCCCAAGGAGAAATGACCTGTCAGGGGATGGGACCGCCCCCTATCAGTCTTTCTTGTGACCCCAGCGGAGAACTTATCTCAGGCCTGGGAGTATGACGACCCTGCCGGCAACTGTGAGGCAGGGACCCCAGAAGACACCTGCCCAGAACTAGCTATCTGCTGCTGCATCAGAAAATTCTTGAGAGCCTTTCTGTATCACTTGAGGGTTGCGTGGTTGAATTTATCGAATTTGTGGCAGAGCTCACAGTCTGAGACTTGATGATCAGACCCAAGACAGCAGACAGAGTGTTCGTCAGTATGAGCAATCTTCTTTCCGCAGCGGCACGATGGAAGAGAGAAACTGATGGAATAACTCACGACATAAACAAAAGAGGGGGAATCTATTTGTAAAAAGAGATTCAGAAAAATTATTATAATAAGAGCCATAGGCGAAAAAGGCACAAAACTGCATCGGAGCTTCCACGGAGACCATGCAACTTAGTTGATGGCGAGAAAGAACTTGGGAGGGAGTGGGACCACTCACGCCTTTATAGGGTTGATGTCGATAGACATTGACAATGTGGGCGGCCCTTGTTGGTACTGCTGAAATCGTCTGTGTGGATCTTGCTTCACCAATGGTGAAGTTCATATGGTGTGACCTGCTGACTGAGATACCCCCAGAGATCTACTGTTACAGATGGGTAACCTATTTTTTCTAGCGACAGGGTAACAGGAAATGTCTCCCTAAGGTAGTGTCACTTTATCTGAACCAGTCCGTCACCCTTCCAGTGTCCTTCACGGCAAAATCCAGTTCTGGGGAGCAGAGACTCCACAGCCTGGATGTTGAGGGTATTTAGATCCTTAATACAGTCCAGGTTGTAACTAAGATCTTTCCACTCACAGCTCTTCCTCACATAAGGTGACATGGGAAAGGGTAGGCCAGCCTCCAAGAGAACTATTGCTCATTAGTCTCTTGCATACAGTTCTGTTATACCAAAACTGGCAAACTGCTATCACGTGGTATGAGAGCACACTCAACCCGTGGTATTTCTGACTCTTTGGCAGCTGCAAGGGGTGTTACCTTGCTAGAAATTTGTAAAGCAGTTACCTGGAAAACTGTACTCACCTTTACAAAGCACTGTTGTCTGGATGTGCAGTCCAGAAGGGATGCCAGGTTTGGCACTGCTGTCTTGCAGAACCTGTTCCCTAAATAGGTTCTGTACCCATCCTCCCAAGGTACTGCTTTGTAGTCTGCAACAGTAAGCACAGTGAGGGATTCCTGGGGTTTGAAGAAAAAAATACTTACCATAGTAATGCATCTTCAGGGGTATCTTGGTCATCATGTTATACAGTAGGAACTTCACTGTCGGTGAATGGGAAATCCACATGGCAGATTCTGATCAGTACAACTGGGCCTGCCCAGACAGTCATCTGACATTGTCACCAACTCTATAAAGGCGCAGGTGGACCCATGCCCTCCTCAGGTCTTTCCTGCCATCGACTTGCTAGCAGTCTCTGCGGAAGAGCAGTTGCAGTGTTCACACCTTTTTGCAGCCCATGGCGTTTTTTTCTCCACAACCCTCACAAATCTCTTTTCAGAGATTTATCCTGTATTTTTTTTTTTCCTTTATGTCGAGAGTTAAACCTTCAGCTTCTCTCTTCCATTGCTACCGCTGTGGAAAGAAGATTGCCTCCAATGACAAACTCTGTGTATGTGTTTGCTGTCTTAGGCCTGATCACGATGCCTCAGACTGTGAGCTCTGCCAGCAGTTTAACCAAACCATCCATAAATGATGTAGAAAGGCTCTCTCCATACCTTCATGGAACAGCAGGTAACCAGCTCCGAGCCGGGGTCCTCCGTGGCGCCAGCCAGCCAGTCGCCCTCCTGGTTCAAGAGCTCTAAGGCCTCCCAGGCCAAAGACAGGTCCTCGAGGAAAAGTAATAAAAGGCCGGGATCATGACCGCTCCCCCAGCCCGTTACTGTCTGCCTCTTCTTCGGGGAGCTCTTCGTCATCGGCCCTACAACCTCTCTGCCAGAGACTCTGGGTGCTTGGCCATTGACCTTCAGGTCGTCGGCCCCTCCTCTGTTGACGATGGGCTCCTTGAGACTCCGTTCTTCTCAGTCAAAGGCTACAGGCTCTGTCGGGTGCACAGTCTGATGTGACGATGTCCGTGCCGTTGAACACTCCGACCATGGACTTAAACGAAGTTGTAGTCTGCTCCACTAATGTGATTTGGAGCAGTTTGCTGCCTTTAACAGGCCTTCGTTGCCAGCACCTTTGTGGTCAACTCCTGTTCATCAGCCCTAGGAGCCAGCCGAGGTCCATCGACTGCAGATCAGACACCAGACCCAGATGAAGAGGTCGACATAGAGGAGGAATTACTACCCTCACCTCATAGTTCCTGATGAGGTATAGGAGGTAAACGAGGAAGAGCAGTATTACACGTCAGATAAGTCCACTGCCTCTTCTGTCAGTGAAGAATCTGTTAAGCATACCCCCAGGTCTCTGCCTGAGGATGCTTCATTCTTCAGCATTATGAAGCAACTGTCCCCCACTATGGGGTTTCAGACAGAGGGAGAGGATGCCACCAGGAAGGACCTGGCAGACTGCCTTGAGATCCCTGAATCTCCCCCAAAGATTATTCCTTCCATGCTTCCAGCGCTCAAGAATGCTACAACGGCATCCTGGCACAGACCAGATATGGTGCCAGCTATGCCCTGCAGAGCTGATAAGCTCTGCAATGCCCCTCAGGGCATTCCTTACTTGGCTGCCCAAGCTGAAACTGACAGTGGTCATCAAGGTGGCACATGACAGGTCTAAGATGCCCTAGCACCTTAGTTCCTTGCCCCAGACGAAGAATCCCACAGGATAGATCTTTGGGGTAAAAAGGCATATGCTTCCTCTACCCTTGGCCTGAGGATAGCAAATTACCAGTCTCACATGGTGAAATTCCAGAACACCAATGCCAGAAAGGGCAAGACGGCTGCCCAAGCCCTTTCTGATGGTGCTCAGAAACAGAAATTGCTCCAGTGCTTCCAAACCACCGATGATGTTGGGAGGCATCTTCTAAGAGCCATCTGCGATTTATCTGATACTGTTGCCAGGGTGGCAGCCACTGGCATCTGCGTCCATAGGCATTCATGACTCAGGGTTTCTGGGTTTGCTGCTGATGTGCAAAACAAGGTGCTGAATGCCCCTTTGGCACTAAACTCTTTGGCCCGGATGTCCAGGACATCATTAATGATCTGCAGGCCTCAGGTGGTACCCATTAAGTCCGTCCATTCCCTCTACCACACTCAACAGCTGGTAGGGAGCGCCCTACTTTTCATAAGCAAGTTAACAGACCAGGCTCTGGCTCCTGTCCTCAGGGAAAATGCAGAGCTCAGCCTTCCTTGCCTGCCCCCTCCCATACTGGAGCGGCAACCAAGCGTCCTAGGACTGAGGGTCTAGCCTCCTCTGCTGACCCCACCTCAGCTTGACTCCTTGCTGGACCTCTCTTCTCTAGTCCAGGCCCAGGAGGTGGTGGGTGGATGTCGGTTCTCCCTCTATTTGAATCAGTGGAGAACCATAACATTGGATGCCTGGGTCCTGCAGATCATAGAGTGCAGACATACACTCGAGCTCGGCCAGCAGCCTCCAGATACCCCCACCTCCCTCAAATTACCCCCCCCGGCTCATCCGTCTGTTTTCAGGGAGAAAGTGCAGTCTTTCCTGCGCATGCAGGTGATTGAATTGGTGCCAAAGAGGCAGAGAAACCAGGGGTTCTATTCAAGATTCTTCCTGGTTCCCAAAAAGACTGGAGATCTAAGGACAATCTTGGGTCTGAAAGACCCCAGTCTTTATGTCCAGTACAAAAAGTTCCAAATGGTAACCTTACCAGGCCTGTTCCCCTCCTCGGATCATGGGACTGACTCTGCTCACTGGACATGCAGAATGCCTACCTGCATATCGTGGTCTTCCCTCCTCACAGGAGGTTTCTCAGCTTCGCCTTTCAGGGAGAACATTACCAGTTCATGGTATTGCTCTTTGGATTATCTTTTGCACTGTGTCTTTACCAAGTGCTTGGCAGCAGTCGCAGCAGCCCTCAGAAGTGAGGGACTTCTGTCCTTCCGCACCTGGAAAACTGGCTTCTCAAAGCCCTGTCCAGGGAGCAGCTGTTGTCCACTCTGGAATGTACTCTTCAGCTTTTTCAGTCTCTGGGAATAAGTCAGTCTGCCAAAATCTGTGCTAGTTCCATCCCAAAGACTACAGTACATTGGGGCAGTACTGGACTCTGGGCAGGGGAAGGCTTTCCTACCCCAGAGCAGGGCAGAATGCCTCATATCCCAAGCGCAGGAGGTCGCCCAGAGTTGGTACATCCCTGCCAGGCTGTATCTACGGCTCCTAGGACTCATGGTCGCAGTCATTCCTATGATTCTACTAGCCAGACTCCACATGCGCACCCTGCAGTGGACCCTCGGGGTGCAGTGGGACCAGCAGATGGACGTGTTGGACCAACTAGTCGTGGTCTCCTCTCCAGTACGCAAGGTACTTTAGTGGTGGATGGTCCCCTCAAACCTTTTTCAAGAGGTCCCTTTCCAACTTTCTTCCCCAAGTTGGATCCTAACCACAGATGCCTCAGGTCTGGGTTGGGGAGCACACCTAGGTCCCTTCCAAACTCTGGGATCCTGGTCCCAATGGGAAGCCACCCTGCATATCAGTGTCCTGGAAATATGAGTGGTGCTCTATGTTCGGCAGACTTTCCAAGATCATCTGGCCCCAGGCCACCTGTTGGTGCAGTCAGACAATCTGAGTGTTTACTATACAAGCAGTGCAGGACTCACTAGTCGTACCACCTTTGCAGGCAGGCCATGAGAGTGTGGTATTGAGCACTGGAACACAGTCTGACACTATCTGTCGCACATGGGCCAGGTGTTCTAAACACCCTGGCAGACAGCCTCAGCAGGACTCAGTTCAGCATGCAGGAATGGAAGCTTCTCTCATCCATAGCAGATCATCTGTTTAACAGATGGGTTCGTCCAGAGTTGGACCTTTTTGTGTCCCCACACTATGCAAAACAGCCCAATTTCTGCTCGTTAGATCCAAGGCCTGGAGTTTTCTGGGGAGACATATTGTCGCTCTCTTGGAGCAGGAGATTTATGTACACATTCCCTCCGTTCCCACTAATATAGAGGGTGCTGATCAAATTGCAGATGGAAGGGGCCAGCATGATTCTGGTGGCTCCCTTCAGCAACTGGCAGAGGAACCTCCTGCACTTCTGCCCCTTTGCAGGAATCTGCTGACCCAGGATCAGGAGACCCCGGTCCTTCCCAATCTGAGGTCCCTCCGTCTGCATGCATGGCTCCTGAGGACGTAGCCATCACCAGGTTTGGCATATCCAGCAGAGTGGCAGAATCTTAGTGGTTGCTCGCAAGCCCTCCACTCATATCACTTATGCCATGAAGTGGAAACTGTTTGCCATTTGGGCTGCCAAATGTTCCCTTGACCCCTTAACCTGCCCAGTGAAGCATGTCCTGGACTGCTTGATCTTTGTCTGACTCTGACCTCCAGTATTCCTCCCTCAAGGTCCACCTTTCGGTTATTTCTGCCTTCCATGAGCCCGTGGTGACCACACTATAGCTCAGCTGGATGGTCCACATTTCAGCTATTTCTGCCTTCCACGAGCCCGTGGTTGACCATACTGTTGCTCAGCTGAATGGCTCCTGTACCTTCCTAAGGTGGTTTGAGTTTACACTCAGTCAATCCACCTTTCTGTTTATTTCCTGTAGTCATTCCAGGGGAAGCACTGCTCCATACTTTAGATGTGCACAGAGCTTTAAAGTACTACCTGCTCAGGACTGAGTCCAGAAAGTCTAAGCAGTTTGTTGCTTTCGTCCCAGGTAGAGAGGGCGCTTTAGTTTCTAAGCAATGTTTATCCAAATGGTTGGCAAATTGCATTGTGTTCTGCTACAACAAGTATGGCAAAGAATTGTCTGGTGCTGTCAAAGCTCACTCCACCAGAGGCATGGCTAGCTCTGTGGCTTGTTTCAAAGGAGTCTCAGCCACTGACAATTGCGCTGCAGCCAACTGGAGTACAGTCCACATCTTCACTAAACATTACAGTCTGGACATCGCTTCTAGAGCCATGCAGGATTTGGCAGGGCTGTTCTGCCAGGACTCCTGTATTAAGTTTATGGAGTTCCTTGATCGGTTCGGTTTTCAGGGTCTTATGTCTTAAGTTTAAGCAACTCCTTGACTGGGTAAGTTGTTCCCGCTCTCCTGTCTTAAGTTTATGGAGATTCAGCCTCCCAGACTGTCCATAGATTCTTGTCCCTGTTTGGGACTTGTTCCTACGGTGTAACCTGATGACTGAGATGCCTCCGAAGAAGATAGAGCAGTTACTTAAGAATTTACCATAGCAGTAGATCTTAAAGGGGATCTGTCATCGGGTCTGTTCCCTCCCACCATCCCCCTTTTTTGGGTTCTCCTTTTCATGACCTGGCTGTCTGCTGTATCCATCATTTCTCTGAGAGCTGGGTCCCTCGCTCTCCTCTGGTCCCCAGGGCATCAGACTTGCTTCCTTTGTCTCCGGAGGGAAAGAACTGAGGAGGGCGCGGGCCTGCCTGCGCCTTTATAGGGTTGGCGACGAGTGCGTGGGCGGGCCCAGTTGTACTGCTGAAAATCTTCCATGTGGATTCCCCATTCACCGACACTGAAGTTCCTATGGTGTAACCTGATGATGGAGATCCCCTCGAAGATCTACTGTTATGCAAGAACTTACCGTAACTGTTCTTTCTTACAAGGAATCCCTAACTATGCATAACACTCCAACCCTACCTTTCTTCCAGAACATGAAAAAGGTTCTCCAAGAATCAGTTATTTGTTTTTATTCTTTCTTAAGCATTACTTTTTGCATTGCCTACAATCTGTTTGGGCTGTTCATACTAATTGACTTTAGTCTGCCATTACTTGTCCTGTGGGACCAATCTTTTGGAGTTTGTGTCCTTTTGCCGCCCCAAAAAAACACATATTTTTCCTTAGGGTTAGGTTAGCGAGCATATTGGTTACTGCTTTCCTGGCTGTCAAACTAATTCTGGTGTTTGAGAGCAGGGTATAACACCACCACATGGCAGAGATTTGAATTTGCATTCCAGAGTTCCATAATTTGCATAAAATTCCACTCTGGGTCAGCTCAGACCTATACGCTTGATTGCAACAGTAAGCATAGTGAGGGATCCCTTGGAAGAAACAATATTAATATGGTAATTTTATTCATACTGGTTATATTTCAAGCTTGGGTTCAAATAGAGGGGATTTATTTGGGGTAACAAAAAGAATCAAGAATTTCTTGGTATAAGTTGCATCTTCCAAAGGAATGGGGAACGGGGGCTTAGCATGTACAATTGCTAAATCGTATCATGCTGCCTGTATAACAAAATGGTCAGTTATGTGGGCCTATAAGGATGATGCAGTTTTGGATTTTGATTGTGCCTTTTTTAATTTAGAGAGAGATGCAACAGGATTATTTATGTTAGAAATATGTGGTATACTACTCATGTTTTTGTAAAAAGCAACATTAAGTTCTGAGGTGAAGCGATTTCTAAAAGTGCAGTAGCTTTCAAATTTATCTTCCTCCAGTATTTGGGGAAACACAAATTTTAAAGTAGCAGGGAAGGTGATGAATAATAAAAACTGGATCAATAAAGGCATAAAAAGATGTAGAATTTTACAATAAATAGTAGACAACTAAATTGGCAGAAATGTAAGAAACAATTTGAAGTAAATCAAATTACATGCAGTTATTGCACCTAGATAAAAAAAAAAAAAAAAAATCCTGATGGGAAAGAGCTCCAAATAATAAGGTAATTGAGAGAGAAAGTATTTTTTTGGGAGAAAACTAAATTTAAGGGCCGTTTTTCTTGGGCTATTAATGAAATATACTTTTTCAGAGAAATATCACAAACCTTTTCAAAATGGTTGGAAGAAATAAAATTCTCAATCGGTGGAAATGAGCACATCTATGAATGATTATAAGTTCTCAAGAAATAAAATATTTAAATTTTTAGGTATTTAATAGGGCTTACTTTACACCGTATAGGTTAGTAAAAGATGGAGAGAAGAAAGGACTATAGTTTGTTGGCATTGCCAGGAACCAAACACTAGCATGATTCATACATTTGGGGATTGTCCCTTGGTTCACCGTTGATGGGAACAATCTTTTAAGGTGTTGAAGAATTTTTAGAAGTTGAGTCAAATGTATCTATCTTTTGATTCTAAAATAACTATTTTAGAAATGTGTAGTACATTTAAATAGGAGTAGTTATGAATGGATCCTCAGGAAAGCCAAGTCAAGTATTAAAGGGCGATAAAGGAAACAACCTTCCTGTGCAAGAATAGAAACAATTGCAGATGTGTTGTTCTATACAACAGAAATGTTTTCGCCTCACATGAACATTTTTGGCTAATTTATAATACACCATGGAATAAGTGGAACAATGCTTTCTGTCCCCAGGAATCCCTCAGGTTGCTTGACTAATTCAGTAATGCTAGCTCGGTTCAGCTGCCCAGGAGGTAGAGTCTGTGCTAATGATGCCAAGAATTAGCCAATCCTATTACAGGAAGAGAGTGCTGCCTGTAGATGCTGCTGAAAGCTAGTCAGATCAATTTCTCCGCTGACTGGACAAGTCTGCCCCAGAGATCTCGCTTCAGTTATTTTTACAGTTGTCATTCATTTTCTTTGTGCTGCTGCCTCTAGAGGTTTTTTTTTTTGCTATTTTCATTGCTTTTTGTTCATTTTCCACTGATTTTCTGTTCCTGGAATCTGCGGAAAAAACGTTGCTTTTTTCCATGTTCCCATGCTTTTTCTGACTAAATATTGCACCAGAGGTACAAATTCAGTGAATTTTATACTTGCTTTTCCGCTGATACCTATTTTTAAAGCGGTTTTCCGATTTTTTTTTTACCACTTTTCTTCACTTCACCTCATCAGGGGAGTCGTTTTTAGTGGCTCCACAGTGCTGGGAACCTTTTGTTTTTCCTTTTTGGGAACAAGCTTTTCTGGGTCCCTGACAAATTGGCAGGTCAGGAAAATCTAGTTATCAGACTGGTTCTGTTTTCAGGTTTCTCAGAAACGTTTTAGGTTGTGGACTTGGCAGTCTGCCACAGCTCCTTGTTTACACTTGGTCCAGTCACTGTTTTTCTGTCAGTGAGTTTACTTTCACTTTGCTCCCAACATTAAGTAATTAGCCTTTTGGCTGGAAATTATGGCTTCTCAGTCTACCTCTCCTCCTAGGATCCCGTTGAAAATAAGTCTCATAACTTTTCAGGCTGTGGGCTCTCTTGTGGGGGCCCCAGCAGATCTCTTTACTCCTGTTCCCTCTGACCCTGGTCTTGGCCAGGGCATTTTCTATGAGGGGGATAATGATGACACATGGGTGAATTGGAGCATGTGAAACTCCAAACCAAGAATTTGGCTTTCTTATGGCAGGAGGATTTTTCCTCCCGTTTTACCTTTGTCCAACATATGGTGGACACCCTTGAACTTTCTATTCAAGAGTCCACTGAGGAGGATGAGACAGACGTTTTGGATATGATGGGTCTCCCTTCTTCTAAAACACTAGTTCTTCCAGTACAGAAGCAAAGGTGGCTCTTTCTTCCCAACCTCCAGAAAGATTCCAAAAAACTGGACACTATGGGTAAGAAATATTGCACCACAGTCTCCCTACTGGTTCGCCTGTGTACTTGCATGGTGTACACAGATCAATACTAAAAGGCTTTCTGGACTGCTGTCCTGGCAATCAGCCAGCAAGCCCCAGATAAAGTGGCTTTAGACTTGGCAGAAGCTGTTAAAACAGCCCTGGAAGCCACAAAGCATCAGTTCCGTAGGGCTGTAGATGCCAATGACACATCATCTAGAGCCATGGCTTGGTACATCTCTCCCTCAGATGATTTGCCTGGCTGAGGTCTACCAATGTCCCCCAGGACACCCATACTAAAACTATGGATTTCCCCTGTAGCAGTAATTCTGTTTGGAGATAAAATGAGACACATTTGAAAAAGGTGGAGGAGTACAAATCCACATATTTGAGTAATACAGCTAAAGAGAAACACACCCTTTACCTCCTATAGGCCCCAAAGCAGGGGAGGTGGAGGTAGGGGATACTATTCCAGGGCCTTCTACCCAATGCCCATGCCCTTGGATTACTCAGGTGAGAGGATTATTTAGGAGAAGGCGTAGAAGGGTTCAGAAATGTGCTGATCCCATCCCTTTTACTAAATCCCAGACTAAACATAATCACTGACTGGAAGACCCAAGTCACCTCCCCCCCTCCCAGTAGAAGGAAGGCTGACCCTCTACCTCCACCAATGGCACCTTTTCACTACAGACAAGTGGGTGTTGAAGGTGGTAGGTCAAGGACTTATCTTGCAGTTCAAAATAAAAATCCCTTTCAGTAGGGTCACAAGACCTTAAAACGCCCTAACCCCCACAGAAGGATTTCTGCTGGAGTTGGAGGTGAAGTCTCTCCTGTCTGCAGATGCAGCACAAAGAGTTCCTTTTCCCAAATGGGGAAAATACCTCGACTCAGGAACTTTCTCACCCAAAAGAAAAATGGAGACTGGCAACCCATTCTAGATCTCCGGTATCTGAACAAACATCTGTTCAACCTGAAACTCGGTCATTCTGGCGGTAGTGATTCCCTCCTTGCAACAGGAAGACTGGGTAGCCTCCCTAGATCTCAGGGATGCCTACTTCTATATTCCAATCAGGTCTTCCCACAGAAAATATCTGACTAGACACCTCTCCATTGCCATTTAACTCAAGAAATTTTGATTTCTGAGTTTAACATATTAAACTCATTGTCCTTCAACAGACTGCTATTAAATCTCCACATCCCCTTAGAATCTGAGATCTTCTATGTGGATGCCAACCACCACTGTAGCGTGGTCTGAAATGACCATGTTTCCAATGTAACTTATTTGTTAGGCCAGCCAGCAACTGCTTTGAAACAAGTATGCAATCTAATCTGCAGTATGAATTATGTCTGCAAGATGTAAAGGTGAAGTCCCTGTCCTTAGGATGCATTACTCTCCAAGAGTCTACTAGGCCTAGTTTCTCACAGAATTTCAGAATTTATTAAAGGCCTTAGAAGAGCTTATTTGTTCAGGCGACATTTGTGAACGTCTATCCAGGTAATTATCCAGTGCAGAGTTCATATCACCTGCCACAATGATAAACTGGGGTCATTTGAGACAGTCTTATCAGCCACAGTGGTAAAGTAACAACCCTGAATAACATTAGGGGTGTATATGTTCACCATCAACATCTACCCCATCAGTCTGAGCACTAATAATAATGAATCTACCTTCTCACCCCAGGGGTCCTTTAGCATCAGTAACTATTGCAGTGAGCCGACTGGATAGCACTGCCCTGGAGGTGGAATGTATGGTAATGAGTTTATGAATTGGCCAATCAAATTGAAGCTTGAAGGTGTGCTGAGCAGGCAGAGTGAGGAAGGCTCTAGAATTTTTTCTCTGCCTGACTGAGCAACACTGCCTCTGAGGTGCTCTCTCTTGGCCAAGAAAAGTTGTTTTCTTGTACTTGGTAGCTATTTTCCTTATTTCTTTAAATTTTTTTAGTGTGCTGAGTGGTTTGTTGTAGTTTTTAGCGGTTCCCGGGAACCGTGTTTTTTTTTTTCTTGGTTCCTTTTTTCTTTATTTTTAAAAAGTTTTAAGTGATCTCATCTAGTGTTTCCGCAGTCCCCTTTCTTAGGCAGGAACCAACAATTTTATTTATTTTTTACCTCAGAAAAATCATGGTCCCTTACCGTGAGGGAACCAACCATTAATCGTTAAATTTTTTGTGTGTTCTCTTTTTACTCCCCTTCCCAGCTCTAGTGACCCCCACTCCTTCAGGCTTTACAAGCCCCACAACTACCTCCACCAACCTCTCTTCGAGCTTCGCTCCATCTGGCCTCGTATCATAGCCGGTCCCTGGGATATCCCAGATGTAACCCTTCGCCGGGTGGGTCCCCCTCCTCCAAGGGGGAAGGCACTGGGGGGGGCAGAGCAGTCCCCCAACACACTCATACTGGGGCCCAGGGACGCTGCTGAGGATGAGGAGGCTCCCTAGAGGTTCTGGAGGTGTCTGGAGTCTGAGAGTCGTCATCCGGTGGACACCTGAGCTGCTTTTCCGGTTTTTCTGGTTCCCACATTGTGACGCTTTAGCTGCGCCCCCAGTCTCCACTAGGGGCCACTGCTGAGTGAAACCTCCCACTGCTCCCACCCCAGAAAAGGAGAGCAGTCCTTTGGATGCTCAATCCTGCCCCTGCAGACCACAAATGACCCAAGTCCTTTCGCGAACCCAGGTCGCCCATGTGGTTCGAGGTAAGGCACCAGTGCCTTAACCCTCTGTGCCACCGGGCTGGCAACCTTTACATTTAAACTATTGAACATTCTAAGTGCAGGGGGTTCTGTAAATTCTCATGTCAGAAACTCCTAAGAAAAGGACTGGACCCACAGGTTTTAAAAATTGCTTAAATTGCCAAAGAATACTTGCTAAAGCAGATACTTAGTGTTTAGGTCCAGATCATCTGTGTTTTTTCCCTAAAAATTGTCCAAATATTTTAAGAAACAGAGCAAAAAGGCTTAGAGAAATGGCAGAAAAATGGTCTTTATCTGGTCCCAAACACAGACTCAAGGCTACCGATGAGGGGCCTTCAAAGAATAAAAATAATCAAGGTGCTGATGAAGCATCTGTAAAGCCTAAGCCTAAGCCTGTGACAGGTGCTGATGAAGTGCCTTTGGAAACAAAGAACACAAAATCAAGTGCTGATGAAAGGCCTGCTAAAAATAAGGCTTCAAAGTGGGATGATGATGTTCCTAAATCAAAAAATTCAAAAGGTGCTGATGAGGTGACTAGTTCTAAGTTGAAGCCTGAACAAGTCACTGATGAGGTAGCTGCTAAAAAGCTATGTAAAGAAATACCAGTGCACCTCCAAGCAGTGCTAAAGGTGAAGCTGCAATTGGTAAAAACATAAAAGACAAATCCAAACACATTGAACCCAAGGAGGGTCTTCCCCAAGATATACAGGGGGATATACCTTCCGTGGAGTATATGGCAAAAGTCTGGCATCTCTACCAAACTATACAGGGCATGGGTCCCTTTTTGAGGCCTCTGCCTTCCCCAAGCAGGTCCCCTCTGCAGTTCCTTCTGATACAGGAGCTGATGAAGGGGATGATGATGATTTTTATGATGCTCCAGATGACGCATTAGGGGGTAAGGCCCCAGAACCTGATGTCACCTGACCCCAATTTTGGAGCATCCCCCTCAGACCAGGAGGATGGTGGATACTCTTCCTTCTCAAGAGTCCAACCAGGAAGAGGAGGAAGACAAGGTCTCTCCCTCTCTCCCCCCCCCCCAAGAAGTTAGTTCTTCTATTTATAAACCTTTTAGAAAGAACACTATGGCCCAGTGGCACTGAGGGCTGTGGCACTAGACGCCACACCTTGCGCCACGCCAGCAACCCGCGTTCGGGAATTAGCGCGGGTCAGCCAGGAAGAGATGGATTGAGCATCCGACAGCTCTCCATCTCTGGGAAGGGGGGGTTAACCTTCGGTTGGTGCATGCCTGACCCCTGGCAGAGGCTGGGGCTCAGCACTATGCTGCCGCAAGACAGGTGGGGCGGGAGCACAGCAGATGCTTGGCGGGGCTGCATGCGGGTGCATGCGTGAACCCGCCACAGGCATCATTGCACGCCTGGCTCTCGCAGAGAAGAAGAAAACTATGGGGAAAAAAGACCCTGGTAGCTTGATGGCTGTTCCTGCTATGCCTGCTCCGGAGGTAATGCCTCTAAACTGGATCCCATCGGCCGTGGGGGTTACAGGGGTGAGGGCCTGAAGGAACGGAGGCGATGGACGAGGGCTGACCAGGGCCAGTGTGGGGGAGAAATGAGAAAGCAAAAAAAAGAACACTATGAAGTTTCTCCGGACTCCCATATCTGTACCTGGGGTCGAGAAGAGATTACATGAGAAATACCAGTTGGCTAAAACAGAGTTTCTGTTTGTGTACTCCAATCATGAGGGAGTGGTGCAACAAGCAGCATGTGACAAAGCAGGAGTCCCTCTTTCTTCCCAGCCTCCTGAAAAGATTCTAAAAGGCTGGACTTTACGGCCAGAAAGACACATAACTGCCTCCCTTCTCCACCTGGCCTCATACATGGCTTATACAGCCAAGTATCAGAAGGCTCTTTGGAACTTGGTCCTAGCCATAGTTAAGCAGGGATCTGACTCGTATGGCAAAGGATTTGGTGGAAACCGCTAAAACTGCCTTGGAAGCTACAAAGTACCAGTTTCATGCGACAGATGACAGTAATGATGCAGCCTCCAGGGTTATGGCCCAGGCTATTTCCCTGAGGTGTTTTGCTTGGCTAAGGACAACAAATCTGACGCAGGACACTGCATCCAAAGCCATGGATTTTCCCTGTGACAGGAATGTACTTTTTGATTCCAGAACTGAGGAATACATGAAAAAGATTGATGAATACAAAGCAACCTGTCAGAGTAATACTTCAAAAGTGAAGTCCTCTGTTCCTCAAAAGACTCATCAGAGGGGTAATAGAGGCAGGGGGTACTTCCCCAGTCCCTATTACCCCCTCCCTCCTCAATTTGACCTCTCTCAGTTTAGAGGTTATTTCAGAGAAAGACAGGAGAGGTCAGAGAAGAGCTACTTCTACTCCTCCTGCTACCCAGCAAAAGCCCTGATTCCCTCAGTTCAGGTCACCTCCCCTCTGCCTGTAGGGGGCAGGCTCTCTCACTGCCTCCAGTCCTGGACCCTTATCGCAACAGACAGATGGGTCCTGGAGGTAGTGAAAAAGGCCCGTCCCTTCAGTTCAAAAATATGCTAGCCCTCAACGGCACCCAACCTTCCAAATCTCTAACTCCAACGGAAGGAATCTTGTTGGAATTGGAGGTAAAGCACCTTTTGGAAGCAAAGGTGATAGAGAGTACCTGCCCTTCAAAGGGACAAAGGTCTGAACTGATCATAGTTATGCTGTACACCCTCTCCTGACTTATTTCATTATTATTATTATTTTGTACACATTTGCAAAGGCTATGTTTAAACCCTGGGCTATGTAAGGCGGAAGGAAATATTTTATGAGAAGCAAGTACCCCTCCACGGCTGCTTTCTCTGGGCATGATAAGGTTTGCTGCACTTGTTAGTGCAGGGCTTGCTTCTCCAGCCGCTCTGGGAGTAAAGTAGGGGGTTTACCCATTCCTAGTGCGAGCCAACAACAACCTAAGGGCATGGGGGGTTGTGCTTTGGGGAACCTTTCTTGTTTCTTTCTTTTTCCATATTTTCATTTCCAGGTATTTCTCTGCCTCGACACACTTTCTCTACAGAATGATATGGCACGTCCCTGTAAATAGGGAACCCTGCTCTCTGTAAATTAACTTTGTGAGGAAAATAATCTGAATTGACAGCCTGGGTCTGAGCAGTGTGTGAACTGTTAGCACGTTTAGCTCAGGGACGTCCCTGCTCCTTTGGAGTGGAGATAATTTAATCTCCTCTAAATTTCAGAGCACAATAGGTTTTGAGTTCTCGGCAGGAGGTATTCCGGTAACGGTAGCGCTAGTACTCCTCCGCGTTCTTCCTTAGGGAGAGGAAGAGCAAAGGGCTATTTTGGAAATTGGCCCCTACCTTGGAAGTACATCTTTACATAACTATTGTATGCTTTGTTAAAGCCATGTTGGCTCAGTTTAATGATTGTTTAAAGGTTGAATGTACGGGCAGACAGAAAGATTTAATGGAGCACAGAGATGGAAGGGGTGCAAAGGGGGGGGGGTGCTGCGACCTGATGGTAACCAAATCTGAGAATTGGATAATAGCAGGGCTAACCAAATTCAATAATGGGTAAGGACACGCCTTATACTTTGTGCACCTATAATGTGCATGGCATAACCAATCCCATTAAAAGAAGTAGAATTATCCAAAAGATGAAAAGAGGGGTCAAATATTATCCTCCTTCAAGAAACACATCTCTCACATTTGGAACATAGTAAATTTGAAAGATTGGGTTTCTCTCATGTCGTGGCTTCTTATAAGGGGGAAGGAGAAGGGGAACAATAGTACTGGTGAAACGGACACAATTTGAACTTAAAGATCAGTTAATTGATAAGGAGGGGAGATTTGCCATGGCGAAGGGCCTCTTAGATAGTCGTTTGGTGACTTTTGCATCTATATACATCCCTCCCACCTCAGAATATGAGGTCTATAGCTCCATATTCTCCAAACTAGCAGAATGGGCGGAGGGGCAAACAATATGCAGTGGGGACCTTAACTTGAATATAACAGAAAGTTATACTGCCCATACTACAGTGGGAAGGAAGAAGGGAATAATAAATAGGGTGAGGAAGTTACTTCATGAGTTAGGATACCTAGAAACCTGGGGCTATCTGCATGGCTCCACTCCCAGACATACATACTATTCCCAAGCCCATGAGATGTATTCCTGCCTGGACTTTATACTGGCACCTAAGGAACAAATAGGAGATATAACCAAAACCTGGTCTGGTGAGTTCACATTATCAGATCTTGCCCCCATATTTTGCCAGTTCCATTCCCAAGCTACTAGGAAAGCAACTTTTTGGAGATTAAATCTCTCCTTACTAAGAGATGACCAGGTCTTGAAGTCTGTAGAGGAAACAATAACCCAGACATTAGATTCAAATGACAAACCCGATATTTTGGTACCTATCCTATGGGACATGGTCAAGGCTGTGATCGGGTTCAGTTGATTAGTGTGTCAGCTAATAAGAAGAGACTTAGGGAGGCACACAGGACAGCATTGGAAAACAAGATAAAAATGCTGGAAGAATTACAGGTAATTAAAATAACAAGAACTAGAACTAAGGAACTAACCTCCTTGAAAAGGGAACTTAACAAGATATTGGACTATTCAATAGAGCAGAACTTAGTGTATCTCAGGCATAGGTTTTATGATGGGGGGCCCCCGATCTTTAAAATTAATAGCACGTCAACTAAGGATACAGAAAGCCAAATCAAACATATTGAAAATTAAACACCCACAAACAGGTAAATATCATAATACGATTCAGGGAATAGCCAGCGCTTTTCTTAATTACTACTCACAGCTGTATACAGCAAATGAATCGGTGTCTGACCAGGAAATAAAAAAATTTTTAGAAGCATAAATCTCCCCACCTTATCCATGGAGCAAAGATCTCACCTGACTTCCCCAATCACACAGAAGGAGATCCTGACTACGATAGGTAAATTAAAAACAGGGAAATGCCCGGGTTCTGACGGACTCCCAGGGGAATTTTACAAATTGCTGTCCAAAGTTTTAACCCCCTTTTTGGCCCGAGTGTATGCCTTTGTCATTTCCAAAGAGGGCAATGTTCCCCCTCGTGGAACGAAGCTATAATCTGTTATTCCAAAGCTGGACAAGGATCATACCCTTTGTGCATCATATAGACCCCTATCCATATTAAATACAGATTATAAAATACTAACCTCAATATTAGCTAGTAGACTTTTAACATTCTCCCCTAGCAAAATTCATATGGATCAATGTGGGTTCATATCAGGGCGACAGGCCCAAGACAATGTACGGCGAACAGTGTATCTTTTGGAGCATTCTCACTCTCAGAAAATTCCAACTCTCTTATTGGGGCTAGATGCCGAAAAAGCTTTTGATATGGTGTCCTGGAGGTTTTTGAGGGGGATCCTTGCCCACTTCAGATTCCCAGATCAGTTCATCGAAACCATCTTTCGTTTCTATAAGAGCCCCATAGGCTATATCCGTGCAAATGGGCATTTATTGGATCGATTCCCCCTTCAGAGAGGAACAAGACAAGGATGTCCCTTATCGCCGCTCCTATTTGCGTACTACATTGAACCTTTGGCCCAATTCCTTCGACAGTCCCTGGAAATTCAAGGAATTACCCTCTTCAAGACCGAGCATAAGTTAGCACTCTTTGCAGATGACCTTTTATTATACTTAACCAATCCAGAAAGCTCTATGCCTGCGGTCATCCAGAAGATTCAAGCTTTTTCGCAATTATCAGGTTATACCCTGAATATTAATAAGACAGAAGCTTTAAAAATAAATTACGAACCCTCACCCTTGTTAAAGGAAAAATTCCATATAAAATGGGATGGTTCCTCTATAAGGCACCTGGGAATAAATATTCCCAGAGACCTTTCCCAACTATTTAAAATAAATTATAACCCCCGGTAGAAAAGCTTCAAAGTGACATGAAAAGATGGAATCTACTACCCACTTCCTTTTATACCCGTACCATCTCTCTCAAGATGAACGCATTACCTCGTCTTTTATACTTGTTCCAATGTGTCCCTTGTGCAATTCACCCTAAGGAAATCTTGGCCTGGCAGAAGTCCTTTGTAGCCTTTCAATGGAACCATAAGAAGCCCCGACTTAGGGAGGAGAAGTTTCCTAATGTTAAGTCACTGGGAGGGGTGGCATTCCCCTCTCTACCCAACTACTGGGCGGCAGCCCAAATGCACCTAGCTTTACTATGGAGTTCACACATATATCAAGCAACCTGGAAACAAATAGATTTAGCAAGAGAACTACCCTATCCTCTACCTGCGATCTTGTTCTCCCCCCCAACGAACTCTGGACATGGTACCTAGAGCAACATTTACTATTTTGGAGGGTTGCCGGAGAGGAATAAGCAATAAAAGGATCTTAAACCACTTTTGGAAGTACCAATGGTTCTTATTTAATAAGCAAATTGACGTCTCAATAACGGGCTCTTGGTATGCTATCCAAACTAAAAGAGGGTTGGTAGCCCCATGGCAAATAATGAAAGGGGATGCAGTCTTAACTTTTGTGGAAGCTCAGCAAAAATGTAACTGGATGGATAAGGACAGAATATTTTACTGTCAAATTAGAAACTACATAAATACCCAAATAAAAGCACAAGAAAGCGAGCCTATAGGGTATGAAGTCCAACCCCCTTTCATCCAGAGCTGGTCCTCTCCTTCAGGGGAGAAAGCTATTTCAATAATTTACAAATTTCTAATTGGGCTTTATAAACATAGCATAGACCCAGTCAAAGCAAACGGAGGGAAAAAGAACTCCAGAAAAACATCAGTGCTATTGACTGGTCTAAAGTTTGAAGGGGTACATGGTCTACCACCTCTTCCCCACTGTGGAGAGAATTCATCTGGAAAGTAAGGGTAAGATTTTTCTTAGTACCTATTACTTTAGCCCACAAAAACCCGGGACAATCAGAAAAATGTTGGAGGTTATGTGGAGAAAATAAAGCCAATTATAAACATATCTTTTGTGATTGCCCTGTACTGGTAGGCTTCTGGAAAGAGGTTACAGATCATATTAAAAAGATATTTGATTGCGATGGTTCAATAACAGAGATTAACCTGATATTAGGAATCTCCCCGGAGGGTCTGTCAGATAGACACGCTCTCTACTTGTGGTCCATACTACTGGGAGCCGCGTATAAAGCAATCACTAAACAGTGGCTTCAAAACAAATCCCCTATGATAGGGGAATGGAAATCTATAATTAAAACCGTACACCATAATGAACAATTGTCACATGCATTAAATAACAAGATGGAAACTTTCACCACACGTTGGACTAGGTGGACACTGTATCAGGAGCAGGTCTAGAATTTGGATTTGAGGAAAGGCTAGTTACTAGTTTTATCTTTCACTTTTTTTGTCTGGGGATTTACCCCCCCTCTGGAAGCCCCCCAAAGTCAAACCCGGGTAAAGAAAAATAATCAGAGTTATAATTAACTCCTAAATAGAGAACCAACCCTATCAGAGATTTCTGTGCCTACTGTCTGCCCCTAATGGTTAAGTTACTCTGTCTCAGTTCACATAAAGTCTAAGCATCAGATACATAACATCTGCTTGGTGTGTTAGGCTGTTTAATATAAACCATCTCTAATGTAAGTTAACAATCTTATTACAATGTGATCTCTGGGTGCTATGCTATATGTAACCATGTATGAAAAACTTATGTCACTCCAATATGTGCCTGGAAATATGACCTAATTGAATAAACAGAAGTATAAAAAAAACAAAGGGACAAAGGTCTCTACTCCAGATACTTCCTGACACAAAAGAAAAATGGGGAGTGGTGACCTATTTTAGACCTCGGATATCTGAACAAACATCTTCTAAAGCCCAAATTCAAAATGGTGATTGTCTCTGCAGCAGGGAAGACTGGCCTAGCCTCCCTAGACATCAAAGACGCCTACTTTCACATCCCAATAAGGCAGCCTCACAAAGTTTCTGAGGTTCAAACTTCCTTCAGGATACTACCAGTTTGCAGCCATGCCCTTTGGCCTGACATCTGCACCAAGGGTGTTCACAAAATGCCTGGCTGTAGTGGCAGCACATTTGATAAAAAGGAATTTCAGTTTATCCTTATCTGGGTAACAGGCTCATAGTGGGGGGGGAAAACCTCTACAAGTGGATGAGGCCCTCTCCCTAATGAGGGACACACTGCACTCCTTGGGGGTTTCTCATAAACCAAAAGAAATCCCATCTGGAGCCAACACAGCTCCTTACATTCATAGGAGCACAGTTGGATACCCTACAAGCAGAGCTTTCCTTCCTTTGGAAAGAATTCAAAACTCTTTGTCAGTGGCAAATTCTTTTGTCCTGGGCCAGCCCAGGTTGGCCAGACACTTTTCTAAGGCTCCTGGGACACATGGCATCAATGACAGCTGTGGTTCCAGGGTCAGATTCAGAATGAGGAACATACAGCAGCACATAATGTCTTGCTGGTCCCAAAGCAAAAATTCACTGTCCAAACTGGTTCCAGTCACAAAGAACCTTCTTCAGTCCCTGTACTCTTGGAAGGAAGTTACCAATCTCAGTAGGAATTTCCTTCCAAGCACCCTCCTGTTCAAGAATCATTACTACAGATGCTTCTCTGCTTGGATGGGGAGCTCACATGTACAGTACTTCAGTCAGTGGCTCCTGGACTCCACAGGAGTCACAGGCCCACATTTTTGCTGGAACTCATGGCCATTTATCTGGATCTTGGGGCATTTGCCTCACAGATAAAGGGTCACACAGTCCAGATCAGAACAAGACAACACCACTGCAATGTTCTACATAAACAAGCAGGGTGGCACAAGGTCCAACGTCTTATGTCTGGCAGCCATGAAGATTTGGGGCCTGGCCTACTCCTTGGGAGTCAGTCTATCAGCCATACTTCTTCCAGGCAAGAACAACACGCTGGCAGACACTCTCAATTGTATCAACCAGGGACACAGCGAGTGGTGTCTGAACAAGCAGGTGTTGACCACAGTGTTCAGAAGGTGGGGCACACCAAAAGTATCTTTTCGTGCTTCACCTAAACCATCAGCTTCCATTGTACTGCTGCAGACCTCCAGTCCTGGGAACTCTCCCAACAGATGCTTTAGTTCTGGATAGAACAGGAAAGTTTCTTAATGCCTTTCCTCCTTTTCCTGTTTTTCAGAGTTTTGTTAAAGCTCAAAGCTCAGCCTGCAACAGTGATTCTGGTGGCACCAGACTGGTCAAGGCAAGCTTGGGTATCCCCTGTTGATGACCTGTCTTGCACCCAACCCATTCATCTCCCCCTCTTGTCACTCCATCCTGACTCTCCCTCAGGCAGGGGTGACCTACCCAGATCTGAAGTCTCTTCACTTCAAAGCTTGGCTCTTGAGGAGTTAGTTTCCAGCCACTCAGTATTCTGAACAAGTCTACAGATCCTGAGGATGGCCAAGAAGCCTAGTACAAAAAGACCTATGCAGCCAAATGGAAAAGGTTTTCCCTCTAGTGCAGGAAAAAGCACATTAATCCTCTTAAGGCTTCAATTCCTAACATTTGGATTATTTGGTGCACTTGCAGCATTCAGGCTTGAGGCTTTCTTCCCTGAAGCTTCACCTGGCCACTGTTTCGGCTTATCTTTCTGTTGGAAAGATTAAATGTTTTTTCACAGCCAATCTTTTAAACAGTTTTTCAGAGGTCTCCTCCATGTCCAGCCCCCAATCAGGGAACCTGTCCCACCTTGGAGCTTAACCTCTGTATTGCCAAACTCATGGAGCCACCCTTTGAACCCTTGACTTCGGCTCACTTCAAGTATGTCACTTGGAAATGTATTTGTATTTTTAGTGCCCATTACCTGTGCAGGAAGGATTTCAGAGTTATAGGCTCTCTGCACTGAGCCCAACTACATTATCCCTCACAGGGATAAGATTGAGCTCAGGACGAATGGGAAATTCTTGCTGAAGGTGATCTCAGAGTTTCACCTTAACCAATCAGGCACTTTACCTGTGTTGTTTACTGACAAATCCACACCAGGGGAGCAAAAACTCCACAGCTTGGATGTAAAAAGGGCCCTGCTTTACTATTTGGATCATACCAAGCAGTTCAGGGGCCCATCCACACAGTTATTCCTTACCTATGGGAGGTAGGTAGAGGAAAACCAGCCACCAAGAGAACAGTCTTTCACTGGATAGCCTCATGCATTCAGTTCTATTATGACAAGGCTGGTATATAGCCTCTTGCGGGCCTCGGGGCCCACTCTACTGGAGGCACTGCTGCCTGTGTGACAGCTGCTAGGGACCATACCCCTTCTGGATCTCTGCAGAGCAGCTGCTTGGAAGTCTGTGCACACTTTCACTAAACACTGTTGCTTAGATGTGCAGTCTAGATCTGATGCCAAGTTTGGCAAGGCAGTTCTGCAGAGCCTCTTTCCTAAGTAGGTTCTCTACCCGCTTCCCAACTGTACTGTACTGCTTTATAGTCTGCAATAGTTACTGATGCTAAAGGACCCCTGGGGTGAGAAGAAAAAAATACTCACCATAGTAATCTTCTTTCTTCCAAGGTGTCCTTTAGCATCAGTTAGCTCCCACCCTTCCTCCCCAGATAACCTTCAGAGGGCGGCTCTGCTTCTCGTCTTCTATTAATATAGTTGTACTAAACTTTGGATTGCATTTTGAGCAAAGTTTCATGTTATGGTTCTGGTTATATATTTTTGAATCTCGTTGGTTTATACCTATGTGGGCATGTGCCCATTGTAGCTTAGAAAAAATTCTGGATCCTTCCTCTCACTGCCTGCTCAGCACACTCTCAAGCTTCAATTTGATTGGCTAATTCATAAACTCTTTACCGTACATTCCACCTCCAGGGCGGTGCTATCTAGTCGACTCACTGCAATAATTACTAATGCTAAAGGACACCTTGGAAGAAAGATTACTACGGTGAATATTTTTTTCTTCTGGATCCTCTAGTTTGGAATTGATCACCACATTTTAAGTTCTTATGAAATAGGACACAGACTCCTCTACTTTTTGAATTAAATGAGCTCCCCACTGCTGTGCCCACCCAGGTTTTTTTAAGCTTAAGTAACTCCTCCCCTGTAAGATGCATTTCCTGAATGAATGCTGTATCTGCCCGTAGTAATTTAAGAAAAGCGAGAACCTTAGTCCTCTTAATAGGACTGTGACAACTGTTAATATTCCAAGAAACTGTCTTAAAACTGTTCTTATTACTGCAGCCCATGCCCCGGCCAAGAGCAGCATCTGAAAACCAGGTCCCCTTAACTTGTACACAGACAAGGCAACATGCCACAAGTTGGCAGAAACAATAGGCTTTACCCCTCTCTCTGGGGCGAATACCTGGCTCAGCAGTCTAAAAAGGTTGGGGGTTTAGGGTACAAAATGACATTTATGTTTACTCCAGGTTCTGAGAGAGAGGTGCCAGGACTACGCTAGGTCTAACTTCTGTGGGAGTCCCATAACAATTCACATTTAGGAGGCACAGATGTAATGTCCACTACTGAAAATGGGATTGTACAGTATGGCTTTATTCACACAAATTGGTAACAAATGCAGAACAGGGTGGTCCCCCCGGTTTGGTACTGTCTACACAGGAGCAAGGCTTTTCTTTCCAGAACAACGGTTTGGGCACTTTTGAACAAACTTTTCCTCACACACATTTTGAACTGTCCATCCCTCTGTACTAGGAATCTCTGGACTTTACCTTTTCCAAAAAATGTATACTGTGGTTGTTGCCGCACACTTTAAACACATTTCAAAAAATCTCCTGGTGTGACATCAGTTATGTCCAGTTTAATGTGGTACCCATACACGAACCAGTTAGCACTGACTGAGGAATCGAACTGTGGTTATGCCCATTCCTACCCATGCCCAGTCTCTGCCATTCCTTCTGGGTTACACCAAAATGGATCCTCCAATACACTTGGATTGTAAAGGAATCCCAAACTTTAACTTGAAACATTTAGTACATGTTTGTGGTGAAACAGGGGCCCTGACAGGTGCACTCTAACTTTATCTCTGGGCACATAGACCTCAGACCAACCCCTAAGAACAGTCCTATGAATCTGTACTCACAGCTTTGTCTGATACAGACATGGAAACATGAAGGAAAATATCCTCTTCCCTTCACAGGTAGCCTGTCACAGCTTCAACTGCACACACTTTCTCTCTGGGCAGCTGACATTCTTCAAGGGATTGCCCTGTGGACCCACTGAAACACAGTCCAAACCACATTGTTCTGTGGAAAATGACCCACTGGGGTCCTGCAGACGAATGGTCTTCACCACTATTTCTGGTTCTGCTGGGTCTTACACACAGGTGAGAAACCGCCAGGGGTCCTTTACCCAATCTCACAGGAGACTAGCAGGCATTTCCACATTCTGAGCACTGCTACTGCTGCTCAGAGCTCCACTTCACACTACTGCTCACGATACACACACTGACTCCCATCTGAACATTCTAAACCTCCCCCCAGAGCAGCTGATTCCAAAGTGGCTTATGCTGCGGCGAGAATTCTAAATGATATAATCCATTCTCTGCTCAGCCTAGCTGAGTAAAGAATGATGTCATTTTGCAAGGAGTTTTTAACAACATCCCTACAGGCTGCCCAGTAACCTTCCTAGTCTAACACTGATGGGATTCTAGTAACTCCAGGGGACTGGGTGGTTACACTCACTGCCAACAGACAAAGCTTGCTGTCCGCAGAAAGTGCTATGGCCTGCAACGCAGGCTCACCCCTACCTAGGCCGAAACCTAGGCAGGTTGCACCAGAGAACAGCTTCACCTAACAGCTATCTCTGGACTCTCAGTGGCTCCAAGAGACTGCCTGAAGCATGCCCTGACAGAACGGCACTGGAGGCCCGTACTCCAGTTAAGACCTCCAGTCTGTCTATACCCCTAGCCCTCTAGGGAAAGCTATCTGACCTATGCAACCTATCGGGGGAACCTATCCCACTACACTTTTCACAATTCTAAACTGTGGACTGCTTTAGAAACATACATATGACATTGCCGTGCATTTCCCAAACCCCAGAACTACATACTCTAAACCTGAAAAGCAGAAAAATGGTTACCATTTCCTAGTTAAATGTTTCCAGTGCCCAAAATTGCACTAAAAAGAACTCTGCTCCTTGTCTTCTTTTCTTCTTTCAGGAACACCTACAAAAGAAAACATTTCTAAATACATCCTGCAAGAAAAATAGTGACCAAAACCTCCCATCAGCAGATACTGTCTAATCCAAAAAAGATTTTAAAGGTTTTTTTTTTTACAATAACACTTGGGGGGCCTATAAAGTCTGTACTCTAAGGGACGAATGTCCTGAGTGCGCAAGGCACTCCATGCAAAAAGTCTCTATAGGCTGAACCCTGCGAAAACTGTTCTAGGACAGGCTCGAGGCCTGCTGACACTGCAGTCCAGATACCAAGAGTGTCTCCTTTGGACCAACAGTTCCATGGACATCTTCACTTGGATTTGCACATTTAATAAACAGAAAAACGCAAGGGGGGGGCCTGTTGATCTCTAGCAAGATGGCTGCATTTTGATAAGACTCTGATCAGCACAACAAAGAAAATGTACTTCAGTGCAGTAAATATTAGAAAAATATATTCTCAGATCTCCAGAATTGTGTGGAAAGGTCAGCTGGCAAAAATGGGAAATCCTAAAAAGGAAAAAGCAGTAGAAGAAGGAGCTAGATCCAAAAATGTTACAGGAGCGCTGACCACGCGGGCAGCTCAGACCCGCAATCTTGAACAAGATGGCAGGACCTCGGAGGGGTCTCCTGAAGAGACCATGTAAACTTTCTCTGAACTATCAGACAAGTTCGATTTACTCACTAATAGAGTGGCAACTATGGAGACCACAGTCGACTCCATTACCCTGACATCCGTGGAAACAACCAAGAAAGTGGATGCTGCTATGGGAGTGGTTGCAGCTGCACTAAAAGAAAATACCCATGTTAAATCAACATTACAAGCCTTGGAAAATCAAGCAAGGTCTCAGAACCTGAGATTACTGGGTTTGGCAGAGGGGAGCGAAGGCGACTACCTCATGTTCTTTCTTCAAGAATGGTTGATGCAACAGTTGGGTGAAGAATTACTCCCCAGGGCCAAGTAGAAGATTACAGACACACCTAGGACAGTGGTGATATTGACGGATGGCATAGGCTCTCAGGATCAATAGTCTGCTGGTTCAATCCAGGTTGAAGAAAACTCTCCTACACAAGAATTAACAAGTGTAAATGTTTCCGGACTTGGGATATACCACCAGGCAGAAATGTAAGTGGTTTGACAGAGCTAGAGCATTACTACAGGAGGCAGAAATCCGGCATGGTTTAGTTTTTCCAGTCCGCTTATTGATCATACACCAGAGTTGAGTGTACATCTTTTAAGACTCAGTGGACGCCATGAAATGGAGTCAGAAGAATTCTCCTTCCTGGCCTCTGGCATTGCAAGAAGAGTTGGCATCGGCTGATGACCTACCTTGCAGCTGAATATTTACTTAAACAAAATGTACTACCTAAATAGGTATGGGAAGGGGGAACTCCAGTTACACCCTAAAGTAAATAAGTGGAAAAGAGATATTGCTACTTTATGTGGACTTACTAAACATGGACCGTTCGGGGCTGAATTTCCTGTCCCCCACCCCCCAGTTAATTTTTGGGCTCTAATAAAAGTTGCAATGATTTTTTTGCCCACTTGCGGCTGTTTGTCTTGATATAAAAACTGTTTTATCTGGATTGCACATTGCTAGTTGTTTATACAGTTTAATTGCCTTGTTTTAGCAACATAAGTACCCCTTTAGTTTAACATATGCAACCGTTCATACATTTAAGTTGATTTATGATTGCCTTATCCAACGATGTTTGCACTTTATGCGCATATACTTTGGCTTAGCATGGTGGATACTTTTGACCCATCATAGAACGGGAGTCATGGTGGACTTTGGACTTGGACAATCTCTTTACTATCCCCATGCAGTTCCTGGGCTCGTTTAAACAGCTTTACTTGATTAGAATACAGTTGATTTTTGTACGTATATGATATGACCCCCTGATGTCTTATCTTATAACATTTGATGGTAGAATTTAATATATTAAGAGGAGTGGAACCCTCCTGGTAATAACAAATGAATATTTGTAATATTGAATGTTGGTGATCATAACTGTTTGTATTCCTATACAATAAACATAAAGTTTAAAAGGAAAAAGTCAATAAGTCTACGCCTTACTAGACTCTAAGCGCAGGTTGACAATCTGGATCACCTCTCTTGATCTGGGCTGGAGAAAATCTTCGGATCAGCTCTTTCATACCACCTGCTGGACCTGGTAGCTGCTGGACACGACCTAGATCTTCCAGTAAAGCTGCACCCTTGTGGGTCTCTGCCGCTTCGAATGGGCTGGAGACGTGCATCATTAGAGTTGCACCCTTGATGGTTTCTGCCCCTTTGGATGGGTAGGAACATGCACCTTTCACTGCATCCATGTTGCTGGAGCTATCTTGGCACACATTGCTGGCACAGTGGCACCCAGGATGGGGGGCATAGACAATAGTCCCATCTGGACTGGTGATTCGCATGTTGTGAACTCTCTTGACCAGTCTTGTCTATTATTCTAACAGAATTAATGTAAAGGGTTCTGCCAAGCTTCCAAAACTGCAACCTTTCATGACACAATTTGATTTTTACGAACTTGTTCACTCTGGAGTTGACATTAGTACTAGCTTCTTCCCATAGTCATGTAGCTCTGTTTTCTTCAATATCCTGTCATATTCGCCTTGCAAAAAATGGATAGGTCAGTCCATACTCTGCCTCAGCCCTGCATCTAACTAGATGTTCCTTCTTGCTGCTTTTGGGCACTGAACCCATGGCCTGACTTGGGGTTGGCTGAACCTGGTCAAGCCAGCTACGGATGTTCTGAACAGGGAAAAATCAGTCCATCCCAGTAATGTCTACAACTTCTAAGGCCCGAACAATCTCTTGTGTCTCACTTGCAATTGGAGCCACTGACAGACCAGTCTCACTGCCAGTTGCCTTACCAACTTGCTCCAGTTCTGCTTGCTCTACAGTTTCTTCCCAGAAACTGATAGCTGGTTCAGTGCCAGACACAGTCCATTGCTCACTGCCTTCTGAGGTGGCTGCCTCCCATTGCAGCGCATCTTCCAACTCGTCCTCTTCTGTGAGGCTCGGACTTGGGCCTGCTGCCCATGGATTGACGGTCTTAGTCTCTGAGGTGTCTCTTAACACCTTTTCTGGTGTGGAAAAGACCACTTCTTCCTGCCCTTGCAAGTTATTCTGAACCACACCCTCAAAAAATTATTTAACTAGCTTTTCAGGTTCTAGTTTATTATTAGCCTTTTGCTGCACTGTACAGATCAGGCCCTCTACAAGCATGCAAGTAGGGGCTAAACAAATTGCCTTTGCTTTTGCTTGTACAACACCACCTTCCATTCTGCCTTCTGGAGTCTTTGCAGTGTGGTGCCATTAGGACGTCCCTTCCTGGCCTCAGGCAAACCACACATTCACTGGGAAGTTTGGGAGAGCTACATCGGCTGGGGCTTCTTCACAATTATACATCCGTTCTTACGTGGCTTATATGGCAAGGTACCAGAAGAAGTTGTGGGAAGCTGTATCTTCTCTGGCAGCTAAAATTCCTGCTGATTTGGCTGCAGATTTAGGAGAGATGGTTAGAAATGGAATTGAGGCCTCTAAGCAACAATTCCATATGGCACTAGATGCCAATGATTCGGTATCCAGGGTATTAGCCACATCTATATATCCCTGAGAGGTTTTCATGGTTGAGAATCATGAACCTGTCACAGGACACCCAGACAAAGGCCTTGGATTTTCCTCTGGTTCAGAATTCTTCTCTTTGGGGAACAGACTGAGGCCTATATGAGGAAAATGGACGAATATAGGACCTCCTGTAGGAGTGCTACAGCCAAAGAAAAGGCTGCCACACCTCAAAAACAGCAAGGTAGGGGATGCAGGGGCAGGCCTTACCAGAGGCCTTTCTACCAGGTCCAGGCTTTCCCTGTCTACCAGCAACAGCGTGGATACTTAGGGGAAGGGGCAGGGGAGGTGCCACTTGTTCTAGCCTGGCTTCCCAACCCAGGGCACTAGCTAAGCAGACTCCCTGAAGAGTCACGGGTCACCTCCCCAATTCCAGTAGGGGGCAGGCTTTCCCACTACCTCCAGAATTGGCAGTCTACAACATCGGACAAATGGGTTCTGGAGGTGGTGGGCAAAGGCCTTGCTTTAAATTTAAAACAGTTCCCCAGATTGAGAGCAAGGCTGTTCAAGCCTGCCTGTCCAGCAGAAATCTCCCTACTGGAAACAGAAGTGACAACCCTCCTTCAGGACAGGGCAGTGGAACCTGTCCCTCTGGCCCAAAGAGGGAAAGGGTTGTACTCAAGGTACTTCCTGACCTTGAAGAAAAATGGGGATTGGCAACCCATTCTGGATTTAAGGTTTCTGAGCAAACACTTAACAGCCAAAATTCAAGATGGTCAACCTGGCTATGATATTGCCCACTCTCCGGCAAGGAGACTGGTTAGCATCCATAGACCTCAAGGATGCTTATTTCCACATTCCTATCAGGCAGTCTCACAGAAAATACCAAAGGTTGACTACCATCAGGTCACTATCAATTCAGGTCCCTTCCCTTTGGCCTGATGTCAGCTCTGAGTGTTTACAAAATGCCTGGCAGTGGTGGTGGTACACCCAAGGCATTTAGGAATTTCAGTTTTTCCCTACCTGGACGACTGGCTATTGGTAGGTCAGTCTCAGCAGCAGGTGGTAGAGGCCCTAGCAGTCACTCAAACTACTCTTCGCTCACTGGGCTTCTTAATAAATATAAAAAAGTTAGTTGTGAAGCCAGTCCAGCTCCTGCAGTTCATAGGAGCAGAACTGGACAGAGTTTTGGGAAAAGCAAGACTTCTACCAGACAGGGTGGACAGCATAGTGCAGTTAGTGGATTCTTTCAAGCTTCACTTCCCAAAGCCAGCCAGGTACTTTCTGCTGTTGCTGGGGCACATGGCAGCTTCAACATCAGTGGTACCAGGGGCAAGGTTTCAGGTGAGACATTCAGTTCCATCTGAAGTCCTTCTGGTCCCAGAGCAGAGATTCCTTGTCCAAATTGATTCCAGTAACTTCCACATTTCTTCAAGCTCTGCACTGGTGGCAGGAAAAAGACAACCTCAGTGTGGGTGTTCCATTCCTTCAGAAAAATCCCACAGTGGTGCTCACCACAGATGTATCCCTCTTGGGGTGGGAGGGGCACATCTGGGGGAGCATACAGCTCAGGGTACGTGGTCTCCTCAGGAGTCTCTTCTGCACATAAATTTGTTGGAACTCAGAGCAGTTTTGCTGGCTCTTCGGTCCTTTTCTTCCATGATTCAGGGGAAGGTGTTGCAGGTTAGGACAGACAACAACACAACCATGTTTTATGTCAACAGGGTGGCACAAGGTCCACTGTTTTGGGTACGGAAACTATGAAGATCTGGAATCTGGCCTACTCCCTGGAGGTAACTCTGTCAGTAGTTCACCTTCCAGGGAAGGACAATGTTCTGGCACTCTCTCTCAGCAGGATCAACCAGAACCACCATATGTGGTCACTGAATCACCTAGTTCTCAGACATTTTCAAGCTGTGGGGCACTCCAGAGATGGATCTCTTTGCAGCCCTAGACAATCACCAGTTGCCTCAGTATTGCTGCAGGCCTCCAGTACTGGGCACAGTCCCAGTGGATGCACTTCTTCTGGACTGGTCAGGGAAATTTCTGTATGCCTTCCCTCCATTTCCCTTGCTGCTCGGAGTACTGACCAAACTCAGGTGCCAGTCAGCACTGATGATCCTGATAGCCCCAGACTGGGCCAGGCAGCCGTGGTACTCGATACTGGTGGCTATGGCATCGACCAGCCCAATTTGCCAACCCAGGAGGTACGACCTGCTGACCTCATCCCAGGGGAGGATCATGTACCCCAACTTGAGGTACCTCAGGCTGAAGGCCTGGCTCTTGCAGAGCTAGAATATGCTGGTTTGCAACTCTGACTTGGTTCTAGATATTCTGAAAGTTTCCAGGAAACCAAACACTAGGCAAACATATGAGTGGTGAGAGGACCAGGGAGCCTATATTTTATTGTTTATATTATTTGATGTTTGTTTATTTTAGCGGTTGTCTGATTTTTTTTCCTTTCTTCCTTGGTTGTGGGAAGTGATAATTTATTTCTGTATATATTATTTTTTCAAATCCTGTGAGAGGGGATTGTGTTACTGTATGTTTTTTTAATTTTTATTTTTTCTCTTCCTCGGCTGTGGGAGGGCTGTGGAAGAGGGAGAATCTATATTTGTGTGTTTGTTTTATATCCTGTGAGAGGGGATTGTATTATCATTATTCTATTCTAGGGTTATAGGTCATCTTTTAGTGGGAGGAGGTTAGTTAAATATGTTTTGTTAGGGCAAGGACCATCGTATAACCTTTTTTTTATTGTTTTGGGGCTTTTAACTGTCTCCAGTTCCACTTTGGATCCAGGAATTTGGTGTTTTATGTTCTGTTTTCTTCTCCTCCCCCACCTGCTTCTATTGATCAGTGCTGTCAAGCGCTGGGGATTGCTACGCAGGGGAGGGAGTCGGGGAGTGGAGTGGGGGAGATCGCGGACAGCGGAGCCCGAATGAGCGGTGCTCTCCCATAGGGGTGGTTAGGGCCAGAAGATGCCCTAGGGCGAAATGGTACCTGGAACATGGTGATTCAGTTCTAGTTCCAATACCCAAGGGCACCTCTGATTTGGGAGGGCAAGTAGTTGGGACAGCTCGCCAATCTTGTCCAACTCTGGTGCTGTTATGCAATGCCAGATCTGTCTGCAACACGACTGGCCTTATTGCAGGCTTTGTTGTTGGGGCAGATCTGATTTGCATTACCGAGACCTGGTTGGATGGGAACGCTGCCCCTATTTTAGAGGCAGCTGTTCCTGCCGGGTACTCAGTTTTACATTGCCGAGATGGGATCGTGGGGGGGGGGGTTGCAGTCTGTTTCAAGACCGAATTGAGCCTAACTAGTGTACCAGTTGAGGAGGCCGGGTCTTTTGAGTGTACCGTGGTAGCTGGTGTGGGGTAGCTCTCATCTACCAGCCACCATGTGATGAGAAAGCTGTTCCTGCAGGAAGTAGCAGACTTCACCCCCGACATGGCATTGGAGTCGCCCAGAGTGATGGTTCTGGGTGATTTCAATGCCTGGGTCAATGACGAATCCTCGCTTTTTGGTCAACACTTCCTTCAGTTGATGACATCTCTGGGCTTCACACAGGTTGTTTCCTCAGCTACTCACAAGGGTGGTCACTCTCTTGATTTGGTCTTCCTCCTGGGGATCGAGGCCTCCGACTTGGTGGTGGAACCAGTCACTTGGTCCGACCATTACTCTGTTGGGTTCAATTTTTCGGCCCCTGTGGAGGTGGTCAGTTATCGCCCTTTGCAGGATGTGGTCCCTGAAGACCTGATGGAGGTAATTGACCTCTCGTTATTGGGCATGACTAGCACAGATCCTGAACGGCTAGTTACGGCTTATAATAGGGCCGTTTCTTCGGCTCTCTATCTGATTGCTCCTGTCCATGTTCGCTCCCTCCTGCATCGTCCTTGGGGCCCCATGGTTTGATGGGACTCTAAGGGAGTTGCGGAGACAGGGGCGTAAGTTGGAGCGTCATTGGCGGAGGACAGCCTTAGATGCCGACCACATTATTTTGTTAGAACATTATAAATTCTATCAACAGAAATTTCCCATAAGAAGGCAGAATTCCTGTCCAGGGAAATGGCTGTCGCACAGAACCAACCTGCTCAATTCTTCAGAACTGTTGACAGACTGTGCAACCCAGCCTGTCAGCAGTTCCATCGAGTTTTTTCACAAAATGATTGTGATGAGATCGCTCGCTTCTTTGCGAATAAGGTGGCTGACATCAGGCAAGAATGCCTCCAGCTTCATTCTATGGGGGATGCTGTTGATTGGTGCAATGTCGCAGAACCCGGAGTTCCTTTGATCTGCCGGAGTTTGTAGATATTATGAGGATTGTCCAGACGATGCGTCCCACCTGCTGTAGTTTAGATCTGGGCCCTACTTCCCTGATTTTGGATTGTAGTGACATCATTGGCCCGGTCTTAGCTCGAATTGTCCAGTGCTCTCTGGAGTCGGGCGAGTTCCCTAACTCCCTGAAGGGGGTGGTGATACCCCTCCTGATGAAAGCTTCTTTAGACCCGGAGAACCTAGCAAACTACAGGCCTATCTCTAACCTCCCTTTTGTGGGGAAAGTTATTGAGAAAGTTGTGGCAGCTCAACTGCATAACCATCTAACCATCCATAATTTATACGAACCTCTCCAGTCGGGTTTTCGTAAGAGGCACAGTACTTGAGACTGCTCTGGTTCGGGTACTCAATGATCTGATGGCGAGAGATTGGAGACACCATTCCATCTTGATTCTCCTTGATTTAGCATCAGCTTTTGATACTGTGGATCATGGGGTCCTGTCCGAGCATCTGAGGTTCATCTGTGGGCTGTCAGGTACAGTTCTCAGATGGTTTACATCTTTCCTTGCTGGTAGAATGCGGAGAGTTGTCTTGGGTATATATTTTCTTCTGGGGCTTTGTCTCTGCCTTGCGGGGTACCTCAGGGCTCGGTGCTGTCACCCATGTTATTCGCAGTATACATGCTGCCCCTCGGAGACATTGTAAGACGGTATGGGCTGAGGTTTCACTGTTATGCTGATGATACCCAGCTCTGTCTTTTGCCCCCGACCAGGTTAGTGCTATCTCAGTATTGAAGAGCTGCTTCATTGAAATCCAAGATTGTATGAGCACCAGCAGTTTAAAGTTGAACCCAGGAAAGACTGAGGTTTTGGTAGTGGACCTGGGTCGTTGGGCAGCGGGGTTGAGGACTGAGCTCCCCTCTGGTATAGTCCTGGGGGGGCCCCGATTCTTACTTCTGAACGGGTGCGTAACCTAGGAGTGGTGCTTAACGATGGTCTGACCCTTCGTCATCAGGTGTCGTCAGTCGTCAAACTGGCCTTTTACCATCTTAGAAACATTGCTAGGATTAAGCACCTTGTTCCGTCCAGCGACCTACCTGTTGTGGTGCATGCCTTTGTGACATCTCGCCTTGTTTACTGCAACTCCCTTTACTTAGAGCTTCCTGGGGTTGATGTCTGCCGCTTGCAGCTAGTGCAGAAAGTGGCAGCATGTTTGTTGACTGGGGTATCAAGAAGAACTCACATTACCCCTGTGCTGCACGGTCTGCACTGGCTGCCTATTCAGTGGCGGATCACCTTTAAGGTAGGTCTGCTGACTTACAAAGCCCTACACAGACAGGGCCCTGATTACTTGAAAGAGCTCCTGGTCCCTTACATCCCTCTGTGACAGCTCTGCTCGGCTGACGAGGGGTTGCTGGAGATTCCGAGGGTAAGTTTAAAGTCATCTGGTGTGCGTGCTTTTGGTTTGTGGCACCTACCCTCTGGAATTCTCTGCCACGTCAACTTCGGGAGTGCAGGATGGTGGGGTGTTTTAAGCAGGCTCTCAAGACTTTTTTGTGGGGGAAAGCCTATTCTGGATTTTCTTGATTTTATTGTATTTTGTTTTTATCTTGAATGTACAGCACTTTGATATACGAAAGGCACTATAACAAATAAATGTTATTATTATTATATTCTTCCAAATGGAAGAGGTTTACCATATGGTGCACTCAGTCAGGTGTGGAACTACAAGAGGTGGGCATTCCACTGTTATTAGATTATTTGGCTCATTTACATTCTCTAGGCCTTAAGCCTTCTACTCTGAGGGTACACTTGGCAGCAGTGTCTGCCTATTTGTCAGCAGGTAAATCTTCTTTAGCCTCTGACCCTATATTTAAATGATTTTTTAAGGGGCTACTGCATTTACATCCCCCTCATAGGGAGCCTACCCCTTCATGGGATCTAAATATATGCATAACACAGTTAATGCAACCCCCGAACCTATGTTCTCAGCAGAGTTGAAGTCTGTGACATGGAAAACTGTGTTTTTAGTAGCCATTACTTCAGCTAGACATATCAGTGAACTTTCACAGTGATAAAGTGGTTCTCAGAACAAATAGAAGGTTCCTCCACTAAAGTGGTCTGTTTCACCTTAACCAGTCCATAAATGTGCCTGTTTTCTTCCTTGAACACTCTAGTTCAGGGGAGCGTAGGCTGCATAGCCTGGATGTAAAGAGGGCTGTCAGCTGTTACTTGAATTTGGCCAGGGACCATAGGGGTGATAGTAGCCAGTTGCTCTTTACCTATGGAGAAGTGGGCAGGAGTAAGCCTGCCACTAAAAGGACCATTGCAAGATGGCTAGTGTCTTGCATTCAGTTTTGCTGTCAGAAACTAGGGAAGGATCCCCCTGTAGGCCTCAGGGCCCACTCTACCAGGGGTACAGCTGCCTCTATAGCAGCTGCAAGAGACATTCCCTTGACAAAAATCTGTAAAGCAGCTACCTGAAAAACTGTACACACCTTTACCAAGCATTACAGCCTGGATGTACAGGCAAGAAGTGATGCTAGGTTTGGAACAGCGGTATTGCGGAGTCTCTTTCCTAAGTATGTTCTGTGCCGTCCTCCAAGGGAACTGCTTGGTAGTCTGCATATGTCAGAGTACATTAGGACTTCTTGTTTGAAGAAAAAAGTACTTACCACAGCAATGTTGTTTCTTCTAAAGGAGTCCTAATGTATTGTGACCTCCCCTGGCAGAACCTGGGGTCTCTGCACTCCAGCTGTTGCACTTTTGTTGTGTTTACTTGGAAGTTTGTTTTTCTCTAGTGGACATCTGTGGCTTGAGTCTTTAGCCCATGTTGGGGTGAAAAGTTTTTAGGAAAAGTTTCCATTTAAATGCTATAAGCATTTGCTGTAGTTTTTCCAAATCTTTGATAAGCTTTTTGGGGTAGCTCGTAAGAATCTGGTGATTGAATAGAATGTACCAGGGGACAGTGATTTGAAACCGAGCACGTGCCTGCTTAGAATGTAGGCTTACCCCTTTCCTCTCCAGGGCAGCAGAACATAAAGGTCTTACTGCATGTGTCAGAATATATTAGGACTCCTTTAGAAGAAACATTACTGTGGTCTTCTGTTGGCACCGTTTGCAAACTGTGTGAGGCCTTTTGGCACCATGCATTTCTGCTTAAAGTTGAACCAGCATAATACTCTGTGGTGATTTGCATATGCAGCCCATGATGCTTTGCATTATGGGGGCATGTGTGATTTTGTGTTTCTTTGAAACTTGGCTTCCTGGCCAGTGCCCTTTGGGGTAACCATTGCCTCAATGCTTGCGCTCTGAGGTTCTTTGCCTTTTAACTTGTTTTTTGTTTTAATTGGATTCACCACAACATAACCCAGATAGACCATCTTAGGGTAGCTGGTTCATTCCACTGGGGTGTCAAACAGACGAAGCACACTGATGAGTCCTGGTAGGACGAAACACGTGTCTGTGTCTTCCATTGGCACCCTTTGCAAACTGTGCGAGGGGCCTTTCGGCACCATGCATTTCTGCTTAAAGTTAACCAGCATAATATTCTGTGGTGACTTGCATATGTAGCCTATGATGCTTTGCATTATGGGGGCATGTGTGATTTTGTATTACTGTGGTAAGTCATTTTTTTCTTTCCTCCTACTGCTGAAACATGCTGTCTGTCTGACTTTGCACTCTTTCAAACACACACAGTTTTTTTCTGTGGATCTTTACTGAAACTGTAGCCTGACTTGCATTTGGTTTCACACATTTTCTCTGGTGTTTTCTGCTACTGCACCCTCTGCCCAACATGGCGCCTGGTGGTTTGTTTACTTGCTTGCAGACTACACCCCGATATGGCCACTGAAAACATTTCTGCGTCACACATACATTGCTTTAACTTGCAATTCCTCTCTGACTTAACGTATTGCTGTTTCAATGAACAACCTTGCAATTTTCGCTTTTGTGAAAAATCAGCAGTCTTTAAATCTCTGGCACACTTTTAGACCTTGTTTAGCACTGCCCATGGTTAGACTATAAGCTTGTATGCTTTATACTGGCTACAGCTACTACAACTCGGTCCATTAGCCCCCAGCATTTTGCTTTGCTCAATTCTTGCTGACTTCTAGCATTAGATTTATTGCTTTGCACACAGTTCCTTTGCTCAGAGGCATTTACTTACTGCAGAAAGTAGCTGGTTTTCTCGAAGGATGGTCCTGCTGCCAAATTTGAGGGATTTTCAGGTCGGTCGGGCTATTGATCCTGAAGATCGGTACTACACGCACCGCGATCACTGCCTTAGCAGTTGGAAATCTGGAGAAGCCCGAATTTGCTTACAAAGTCCAAAAATATTTTTTTCCTACATGATGGTTCTCTGCTGCTGTTCACCGCTCACACGCCCTTCTCTTCGAACACTTCTCTGGCTCTGAGACTCCAGGCAGTGGGCGGAACTTGGTTGTGTTTGACCAATCACACGACGCCATGCAAATGAGCGCTCTCTCTTACTCGCCGTCCTTCACAACGATCATCAAACAGGCAAACTTTAAACAGCAAACTAACTTTTTTCCTTAGCTTGAAATTTCAACAGCAAGAGCGCTTTTTAGGCAATTCAGCACAGTGTTTTGTACATTTCCTCTAGCAACTCCCCATTTTACATCACAAACACTTGAAACTTTCTGGAGACTTGTGCACAAATGTTCTTTGTCCACAACAACTTTTAACTTTGAAATCTTTACTTTTTAATAGTTTTAAATCATTTGAATGGCAGAGGCACACATTGCTTAGTTTAACGGTCTTGAAGCACTTTGCATGGCAGCTTTTCTAGCACACATTCAGCACATTTTTACACAGAAAACACAAGCAGCAAAATTCCTCTTGGATGGCACTTTACTGGGCACAAATTTACTTGAGGCACTGCCAACAGACAGAAAGAACCTACACATACCCTCAACATTATCCTCTCCCCCAAGATCTTTGGATGAGCCCTCAGTTTTGCAACCCATGCCCCAGCCAAGAGCAGCGTCTTGAAACCAGGATCCCCCCAACTTGTACACAGACAAGGCAATGGGCCACAAGTTGGCAGAAACAATAGACATCACCCCTAGCTCTAGGGTGAATACCTTGCTCAGCAGTCTAAAGAGGTCAGGGATTTAGGGTACAAAATAACATTTATATTTATTCCAAGTTCTGGGAGAGAGGTGCCAGGACTAAGCTAGGTCTAACTTTTGTTGAGGCTCCATAACCTTTCACACTCAGGAAGCACAGATGTAATGTTCACTACTGAAAATGGGATTGTACAGTATGGCTTTACTCACATATGTTGGAACAAGTGCAGAACAGGGTGATCTCTCAGGTTTGGTACTATCTATGCAGGAGCAAGGCCTTTCTTTCCAGAACAACTGTTTGAGTACCTTAGAAAGTACAGATCTTACTTCGAGATACAGCTCTTGCAGCAGGTTACACCATTAGGACTGAAGCCATCAGGCGCCAGGACCCCATGGAAATTTTCTAGCTAGCAGTCTTCAGCGGGGGACCGCCTCCGACTTCAGTCCCACCCCCGACGACAGGCGTAGTACATAAGGAGGCGGTCCCCCCACAATCCTCAGTTCTTTTTACGCCATCGACATCGCAAGCATCGGCCTCTCGGTCACTTTCTGGCGTGCGACGACTAGGAACTATGATGATGTTCTTCTTCTCATATCGAGATTGTATTCATCTGATGTCCTCTCTGGAGGGTCACCCATCAAAGTGTGCCTGCAGCAAACAGATCCCCTTCAAGGATCCTTACTCTGCTTGCGTGCGTTGCCTAGGCCTGGACCACGATACCGGGGCCTGCTCCTTCTGCCAGGGCTTCAACAGTCGCACCAGGATCTGCCGCCAGAAGGCCCTTCAGGCGTTTCTCTTGGAGGAGAAACTCAAGGCCATGGATAGGGAACCTTCCTCCAGGGGGGAGTCATCAGGGAAGACCCATAGGCACCGGGAGAAGGAAAGGCCCAGATCCCCATCGAGGGCCTCGGACTCCCACAGCTCCGGCTCGAGGTCAGACCGCTCTCCCCCCAGGGCCCAGTCTCAGCCTCCTCCGGTTCAGGTCAGATCTTCCAGCAGTTCCTCCTCCCTGCAGCCTATCAAGACTTCCAGGCCTTCGGCTTCCTCCACTCCTTCTAAGGCCTCGTCCAATTCTGGTGAGTACCACAAGTCTTCCTCCCATCATCCGGTCTACGATGTCAGGTCAGTGTCCCAGCCGCCGCAGGGGTTGGATCCAGTCCAGCGCAAGACCAAGGAGCTGACATCCCTGAAACGGATGTCGGCCCACCCGGCGTCGGCCAAACACCATAGGCACTCCCAGGAGCCGGCTACAGTGAGACACCCATTGCCGGCCAGGCATTTGCCCCCCAAGGGCGTCGGTTGGGGGACCGACGTCAGTTGTCCCAGAGGGGAGGACTGCACCACCATCGCCTACCGATGACTGTCTGAAGGCATCATCGGAGGAGGATACCACTCGGCCCGAGGACCAGGCGGGTGACTCCGGACCAGTCGAGCTCCCACGGGAACCCTCCCCGGAACAGGAGACCCCCGGGGACCCAACATCCACCCCCAACGACAGGCCACCGCTACCCAGCCCGTCGTCAGGCCTGAATCTGGCAGAGGTGAAGGAGCTCTTCACCTTCTGGTGGGACACCATCAGAAAGGATGTGGTCACCACACACCCTTCTCCCGCTCCAGCTACTCCTTCGACGCCTGCGCCCCCTCCCCATCCAGGGGGTCCGTAGGATGGTCGCCGACCCCCAAGGAGACACCTCCTCCTAGGGGCAGATCATCGGATAGGAGAAGGCCTTCCTCGAGATCCACTTCAGGGTCCCCCAGCCCCAAGAGGCCCAGGCGGTGCCGGTATATTTTGTCCGTGGAGGACTCCAGATCTGACACCTCAGGGCACTCCAGATCTCCTTCTCCCATCAGCGTCCCCTCCCCAGACCCACGCGACTTTCCCAGGTCCCCTCTGGATGATTCCTCATTCGCTGAGATCATGAGGCATATCCAGGAGAACATGGGGTGGGATGCTGAAGAACTAGACCCCAAGAGACAACGCCTTGCCCACTACCTTTGGCAGAAAGACCCAAAGCCTGTGGTAGTGCCACCCTTGGTGGACATCATCGCGGACGTCACCAAGGCTGCGTGGAAGCATCCGTATTTGACCCCAGCAGTGCCGAAGAAGGCTGACCACCTGTACAAGGCCCCAAGGGAGGACCAGTACCTGCCGAGCCATCCTCTGGCCGATTCCCTGGTCATCACAGCCTCACACGACCAGTCTGAGACCTCAACACTTGAGCACACAGCCACCAGACCCGGAATCCAAGCAGTTGGCTGCGACTTGCGCCATCGGGTCTTTAAATTACCTCACCCACATGGTTCAATTCCAGAACGCATTGTGGGAACAGGGACAGGACCTGGTTGAGAAGATGCCTGACGGTGGTCAAAAGGGGAGCTTTTAAATCTCCTCCGTACGAGTTCGGACGTGGGGACCCAGGTGCTCAGAGCCACATACGACTCATGGACTCTTCGCCAGAGCTGCAGCCTCAGGAGTGTGTTCCGGAGACACTCTTGGCCCTGTGTCTCCGGTTTTACCCCAGACGTCCAGAAGAATATCATGGACGTCCCTTACTATGGTGAAGTTCTGTTTGGTGAAGCCTCGGAGAAGGTGATCACCAAACTTCAGGATGCAGGGAAGGCAGTCAGATCTTTTCAGGCTATGTACAGGTCTCGACTTAGTTCCTTTCGTAGGATCTAGAGTTGCTTTTGTGGCCGAACACAAAGGCAACAATCACGCTCCGGCCAACAGCAAAGGGGGGCTCCTTCATCCGAAAAGCCCAGGTTGTCATCCTCAGGCAGAGGCCACCGAGTTGCAAAGCTGACCCAACCTGCGGGATCTAACTCTGCCACAGCATGACTCCTTCCCGGCCCCCGCCCCTCCTCAGCATCAATGGGAAATGAAGGTTGGGGGTCGCATCGCACGACACCTGTCAGGGTGGTGATCGATCACCACTGACAGGTGGGTGTTGCAATTGGTCGAAAAAGGCCACTATATAGAATTCGTAGGCAGCCCACCTACAAGGCCTCCTCTGCTTTCCCGCTACTCGGGTCAGCATGCCCTGCTCATACAGCAGGAAATGCTCACGCTTCTGGGGAAGGAAGCCTTGGAGCACGTTCCAGAGAACCAGAGAGGGTTAGGCTATTATTCAAACTTCTCCCTGGTTCCAAAGAAAACAGGGGACCTCCTTCCAGTTTTGGACCTCAGCGACCTCAATCTGTCGGTCGTCTACAAACTCTTCCGCTTGGTGACCCTTCCTGGTCTAATCCCCATGCTGAAGTGGGACGCCTTTTAGGCGTTGTTAGACATGCAGGACGCCTACCTGCACATCCCAATTGCTCAAGCTCACAGGAGGTTCCTGCACTTCGAGTTTGAGCCACCATTATCAGTTCCGAGCGCTTCCCTTCGGGCTGTCATCGGCACCTTGCGTCTTCACGAAGTGCATGGCGGTGGTAGCGGCATCTCTAAGGAGACAAGGCCACTACGTGTTCCCGTACCTGGATGACTGGCTTCATGGCTCCCTCCAAGGAAGCACTGATGACAGCCATTCACCGTACCCAGGCCCTTTTTCAGTCACTGGGTATTCTCATCAACTACGAGAAGTCTCTCCTGGTACCGTCCCAGAAACTGCAGTTCATAGGAGCAGTTCTGGACACCGTCAGAGGGAAAGCTTTTCTTCCCGTGGACAGAGCGGAACACATTCGATCCCTCATAAGGGACCTGTCAGTGAGGAAGACTGTCCCAGCCAGACTGGTCCTTCGCCTGCTCGGACATATGGCTGAGGCCATTGCAACAGTCCCGATGGCAAGGCTCCACATGTGGGTAACCCAGTGGATGCTAAGGGTGCAGTGGGACCAAAGGCAAGACCATCTGCAGCAGCCAGTTTGAATCACGAATGCCACGATTCGGGACTGGCAATGGTGGCTAGATCCGGGGAACCTCTCCACGGGGGTTCCATTCACAGCGCAGTCTCCCACTGTGACTCTCTCCACAGACGCCCCCGGGCTCGGATGGGGAGCACACCTGGACGGGGTGAGGTCCCAGGGCACATGGTCAACCCAGGAATCTCATCTCCATATCAATATTTTGGAGATGAGGGCGGTCCTTTACGCTCTGCAAGCCTTCCAGTTGGAGATTCCACCAGGTACTCTCCTGTTGCAAACAGACAATACTGCGGTGATGTATTACCTCAATAAACAAGGAGGCACTCACTCCTACCCCCTCTGCAGGGAGGTCATGAGTGTGTGGGAGTGGGTAGTACAGCACAGCGCAAACCTTATTGCAGTACATGTCCCCGGAGTGGACAATACCGTTGCAGACAGCTTGAGTCGCTCTCGGGCCAGAGTCCACGAGTGGGAACTTCTGCAGGAGGTGGCAGAGGACCTGTTCCACAGATATGGCACTCCAGAGTTGGACCTTTTCGCGTCCCCATCCAACGCAGAACTGCCCAATTTCTGCTCACTAATCCAGAGCCTGGTGTTTTCTGGCGAGACACGTTTTCCCTCTCCTGGGCGGGCAGATTCCTCTATGCCTTCCCTCCTTTCCCGTTGATCCAGAGAGTTCTCTTAAAACTTTGCAGGGAGCAGGCGACGCTCATTTTGATAGCGCCTTTCTGGCCCAGACAAATTTGGTTTCCACTCCTGCATCAGCTATCCTGGGAACCTCCACTTCCTTTGCCAATCAGCTCCCATCTGCTGTCTCAGGAGGAGGGTTCATTAGTCCATCCGGACTTACGTTCATTGAACCTGCACACTTGGCTCCTAGAGACATAGCCATGATGCAACACAGGGTCTCGCAAGAAGTAGCAGATGTACTTTCTGCCACCAGAAAACTGGCAACACACGCAACATACGCCATGAAATGGTGCAGATTTTGCCTGTGGGCTCAAGCTCGCGGTTTCTCGCCGTAAGAATGTCCCAAGAAGCTGGTTCTGGATTACCTGCTTTCACTTTTTCAGTCCGGACTGGCTTACTCCTCGAATAAGGGGCATCTTTGTGCAATTTTGGCTTATCATGCCCCCATAGACCATCGGATGGTGGCCCAATTGGACACTAGTTGTGCCTTTTTAAGGGGAGTCCTCCACCTATCAAGGATCTGGTTCCCCCTTGAGACCTGCTCTTTGTCCTGGAGCAGCTTACGCTGCCACCTTTTGAACCAGCCGCGGGTTGCGAGCTACGTTTTCTATCGTGGAAAACGTTTTTAGTTGCAGTTACTTCAGCAAGAAGGATTTCTGAATTGCATGCACTGATGTGCAAAGAACCTTATTTAGTTTTCCGTCAGGATAGGGTATCCCTGAGGACAAACCCAAAGTTTCTGCCTAAGGTGGTTTCAGCTCTTACCCTTAATCAGGATATCGACTTACCAGTGTACTTTCCTAAGTACACCAATCGAAGAGAAGCATTGCTTCACACCCTTGATGTACATAGGTGCATCAGATATTATCTGACCAGAACCAAACGGTATCGAAAATCAGATCAACTGTTTGTCTCCTTTGCTGAGAGAATGAAAGGAGCTCCTGTTTCTAAACAGTCTCTCTCACGTTGGCTCAGCCAGTGTATCTCTTTCTGTTATGACAAGCGCAACAAACCCTTACCAAGTATGGTCAAGGCTCACTCCACGAGAGGAGTGGCCACTTCCTTTGCAGCTCTAAGGAATGTCCCCACCTCAGCCATTTGCACTGCAGCCACCTGGAGCTCGGTGCATACCTTTATTAGGCATTACAGCCTGGACATCGCATCGCAGCGAAGAGCAGGTTTCGGCCTAGCTGTCCTTCAGGGACTTCTGTCTTAGGCTCGAGTAGGGTTGTGATCCCTACCTTTCCTCCTCCCTGTGGCATAAGATTGCTGCTATTGCTTGGGAATCAGTCCTAATGGTGGAATCTGCTGCAAGAGCTGTATCTCGAAGTTTAGATCTTCGAGAACAGCTCTTGCAGCAGGTACCTTCCCGCCCACCATCCCCCTTCTTGTGGAGGTAGGTCATAGCCAAACATCCATCTTAGGGGATGGGATATTCTGTTTTTTAGTCTTTGCCTTCTGATGGCGGATCCTCTGTCTCCTCTTCTGATGTCATCCAGCGGCCGGGAGTCTCCGGTGGGGGAACTGAGGATTGTGAAGGGACCACCTCCTTATGTACTACACCTGACATCGGGGGCGGGACCGACGTCTGAGGCGGTCCCCTGCTGAAGACTGCTAACTAGAAAATTTCCGTGGGGTCCTGGTGCCTGACGGCTTCAGTCCTAATAGTGTAACCTGCTGCAAGAGTTGTTCTTGAAGATCTACTGTTACGGTAAATTCTTACGTAACTGTACTTTATGTAAAAACTTAACCGTAACAGTAGATCTTCAACAGAGGCTCTTGCAGTAGGTACTAACAGGTAGGACTAAGCCGCCAGGTGCTAGAACCACATGGAAAACTTTAGCTAGCAGTGTCTGGCAGGGGACAGTCCCCCGATGTCACATGACCGACGTCAGCGTGGCGCTAAATAGTGAGCGGTCCCCATGCCCGCCCTCCAGTTTGCCCGCCGGAGACTTAGAAAGATGTAACAGGAGGTAGGAGTGGGCTCCTGGAGCTATAAAGCTATGAAAGGAGAAATAGAAGAAACCCAGGGGGAAGGTGGGAGGGAAAGCAGTATCTACTGCAAGAGCCTACATCGAAGATCTACTGTTATGGTAAGTTCTTACATAACTATACTATCTTACTTTGAGAGGGCTCTTGCTGTAGGTACTGACAGGTAGGACTGAGTCCCAAGCAGTCACAATCAGTCTGAAACATGGGAGGTAGGAACTAATCTGCTGAAAACAAGGATCTTAGGACATGAGTCCCTGAAGAACAACTAGGCCAAAGCCTACTCTGTGCCTAGAAGCAATGTCCAAACTGTAATGGTTAGTGAAGGTACTGTATGTACAGAATATTACCAACAAAGTGGTGTACACTGGGCTGTAATGCACTAAAACTGTACGTGTATCAAAGAGGAAAAAAGTTTTAGGTACACACTAACTTCATAGAAGGGACGCAAGCTTCAAGATGAATATAAAAAAAACACTTTTTATTTTAAACCATTAAGAATAATACCACTCATGCCTGACATGTTTCAGACCTATAGTTCTTTATCAAAGGCTAAACAAAATGGAACATCACTTTGTTTAAAAACACCTGTCTATCAAATCATGTGGTCACATTCAACCATTCCTATCACCCTATAATTAATTGGAATTAGGGGTCAAACAGTTTATAATATTAATATTAACAGTGTGATTATAAAATAACCTTAAATATCTCTATTAATTTGTATTTTATAAAGTTCAAAAAACACACATAGCCTACATATATTTACACGTATAAACCTCAAAAAGCACCTAGTTGGTGCAGTAGAATTACTACATATAAACTATAAATTATTCTCTACACCAGAAATATATAAAAAAATCTTACTTTTTATATCCTATAAATTAGAATAAAGAAAAAACTAAAAAAAAGGGGAGGAAAAGGAGAGAAAGAAAACAGGAAAATATTGAAGCAGACAGGATTTACCCGGTAAGGAGAAGGAAGAGGGTGGGGGAAAGGGGGGAGGTTTTTTATATATACATGCTGAGGGACAATCTGTCTTCTGGGTATAAGTAAAAATATCCAGCATTTGCCTTTATATTTTATATTGTCATATACATAATTCAGAATTGGCTGTCAGATACTAAAACCAAAACAAAAAGATCACAATGTTATTTATTTCACTCATCTCAAAGTTTTTTGTATTTATAGTCTAACTTTTATTGTCTATTAATTTATTTTTTCAAATAAGATCTGTTGTCTAGAAGGGCATTTATTCCAGTTTTTTTGTGTTCTCGTAGACTCTAAATCCAAAAATTCTCTCTCCAAGACAAGGTTGTCATAATTCCTTCCCCTGGAGTTTCGGCACACCTTGTCTATAGCTTGGAATTTAAACATATGTTCCTCTTGCTGTTCTGCATTCATCACATGTTGAGCAGTTGCATAGGTATAATCGTTTTTCTGAATTGCATGTAAATGTTCGCTAACTCAAGTTTTGAAGCATCTGAGTGTCTTACCTACATAAAAGGTCCTACAAGTGCAAGTTGCTAAATATATAACCCCCTCACTGTTGCATGTAATACACTGTCGTATATACTTTTTCTGTGTTGCAACTAGTGAAAGTTTTTCCAGATGTGTCATATTCACAAACAATGCATCTTCTACATGAAAAACATACTTGCACTTTAAGCCACCCATGTCTCAGTTCGTTTTGTTTTGTAGTGGCTGTGGGTTAGCAAGTCTTTTAGAATGGGGCACTTTTTATAACAAATTCTTGGTGGTTCATCTACCAACTCTCTAAGGCCAGGTTCAATTGCCAGAACATGCCAATGCTTATTCAAAATTGTTCTACTTCTTTAGCTTGCATGGCAAAACTTTTTACATAATTAAATCTTTTGTTATTCTCATTCTGTTCTTTGTTTTTAAGTAACTCCTCCCTTTTTTACTAATCTAGCCTCTTCTCTGGCTATTGAAACCCTCTGTTTACTATATCACCTTTCATTTAATCTGTTTTTTAAAGCTTCCGCTTCTTTTTCAAAGCTATCAAGTGTAGAGCAGTTTCTCCTAGTACGAAGAAACTGGCCTTTAGGGATATTTACAGCTATATGTGGAGGATGCCAACTAATGGCCATAACAATGGTATTACCATCAGTTTCTTTACGATACAGATCACTGTATATTTGTCCTTCTTTCCCCACAGTCAGTTTTAAATCCAAGTAGTTTACTGTTTTTTTTTACTTGCTGTAAAGGTAAATCGTAAATTGTGATTGGTTGACCATCCATGGCACTCCAGACCTTAACTCATGGGTTTTAGCCCACCTGATAGGCTAGTGATGCACGATTTGAACTAATGGAGTGCCATGGATGCCAACCAACACAATCACCTTTACCAGGTGAGTAAACACCCAGTAGGGTTTGTGCTTTGTAGCCATGCAACAAATTCCTCCAGACTACCCTGCCAGACCACTAGAACATCGTCTATAAAACATTTCCAAAGTCGGATGTTTTAAAAAAAAAAAAAAAAAAACTGTTACAGATTGGAGACAGCACTACCTGTTCTTCCCATCTACCCACATAAAGATTAGCTACTGACATTCCAAGTGGTAGCCGCACAGATATCTGTGGCAGAGATGTTCCTGAAATGAGCAGTAGAGGCAGCCATGCCCCTGACTGAGTGCCCTTTGACTTCCCCTGGGAGTGGCTTGTTATACTCTTGATAACAAGAGGTAATGCAGTTTGCCAACCATTTGGACAAACATTGTTTAGAAACTGCAGCGCCCTCTCTTTTGAGTGCAAATGAAACGGATACTGTAACTGATCAGTTTTACAGACTGACTTCAGCCTGTTAGTGTAGTACTGGAGAATTCTATGTACATCCAGAGTATGTAGAATTGCCTCCCCATGATTGGAATGCTCAGGGTAGTACACTGGCAACTGAATGGTCTGATTTAAGGTGGACTCAGAAACCACCTTAGGCAAGAACTTAGGATTAGTACGTAGAGCCACTTGGGCTCTGTTGAAAATCAATTAGGCTCCTTACACATCAGGGCCTGAAGCTCAGAAATCCTTCAAGCAGAAGTAATGGCAGCGGTTTCCACGAAAGGTAACACATGTCACAACTCGCAGCTGATTCAAAAGGAGACAGTGTGACTTTTTCCAAAATGAAGTTAAGTCCCATGGAAGAGCAGGGCTCCTGACTGGGGGGTTTAAATGAAGAATCATTTGAGGAATGTATTGGATACTTCCAGCTGAGCCAGGGTTTTGCCATCTACAGGAATGTGGTAAGCAGAAATGGCAGATAAGAAAAAAATTACTCATCTTAGTAATGTTGTTTCTTCTAATGGAGTCTTGCTATATTATGACAATTGCAGTGAGTCCCCATCTTCGAACTGCCCCGGAGGTGAAATAGTTAACTTTCCATGCAAGCATGGAACTCTGAGCGCGAGCTCGGTTAGAAGGCTCTGTCTGCTGATCTTCAAACGTAAACTGTCAGATCTTTACGAGCAAAAACTCACTAAGGCTCTGTGTGGAAGCTGTAAACCTACACTAGCCGACTGGCTACTAACATAAACACACTTCTTGGTCTCCAACAAAGACTCAAGTCATGAGACCCAAAGAAATGAAAAATACAACACAATTCACCCCAAAGGAAGGGTGAAACAACAAAGTGGCATAAAGAAAGCGCCAACACTGTAATGCCCACCCACATCCCAAAACAGAGGTTCTGAGAGGGGCAGGCAGGAAGGGAGGTCATAAGATAGCAAGACTCCATTAGAAGAAACAACGTTACTAAGGTGAGTAATTTTTTTCTTCAAACAACATGAAGTCTTGCTATATTATGACAATTGCAGACTACACAGCAGTACCCCCATGGAGGAGGGACAGAACCTACTTAGGGAATAGGCTCTGAAGGACAGCTGTGCCAAACCGAGCATCACTCCAAGTCTGGATATCCAGGGAGTAATGCTTGGTAAAAGTGTGAACTGTTTTCCAAGTAGCTGCTTGACATATCTCTAGAATAGGGATGTCTCTGGCAGCAGCCAGAGAAACAGCTGTACCTCTGGTAGAGTGAGCCCTCAGGCCTGAGGAGGAACCTTACCCAGCTTTTCATAACAGAACTGGATACAAGAGACAATCCACCTGGCAATGGATCTTTTAGTGGTAGGTTTCCCTTTACCAACCTCACCATAAGTGAGGAACAGTTGGAGGGAGTCAAACCTGTGACCCTTGGTACGCTCTATGTAGTAACTAAGGGCTCTCTTCACATCTAAGCTGTGCAGCCTCCTCTCACCAGAGGAAGAATGGTCAGTGAAGTACACTGGAAGAGATATAGATTGATTAAGGTGGAAATCTGAAACCACCTTAGGCAGAAACTTTCTGTTAGTCCGGAGGACTACCTTATCTCTGTGAAAGGAGATAAAATCCCGGCTCCACTGACAAAGCTTGTAGTTCACTTATGCATCTGGCAGAGGTGATGGCTACTGGAACACAGTTTTCCAAGTCAAGTACTTAAGCTCAGCTGCAGACAAAGGCTCAAAGGGGGGTTGCATAAGCTGAGCAATACAAACATTAAGATCCCAGGCAGGGGCAGGATCCCTGAATGGAGGGTTGGTGTGAAGCAATCCCTTAAAAAAACTTGGAAAATACAGGGTGAGTTGCAAAAGAAGAGGATTTACCTGCCAAAATAAAAGCAGACACAGCTGCCAAATGCACTTTCAGGGTAGCTGGTCTCGGCCCCAAAGTGTTCAGATGGACCAAATAATCCAGGACTGTGGGTAAATCAGCAGAGTCTGGGGAAATATGCTTTTCTGAGCACCATATGGAAAACCTTTTCCATTTGGAGTTGTAAGTAGCCCTGGTGGAAGGCTTCCTAGAAGCCTTCAATATATCCATTACGCCTTGTGAAAGGTGTAAGTCAGCAAACTCTAACTCTTCAAGAACCAGGCCTTGAGATTGAGAGATTTGAGATTCGGGTACCAAACCCTTCCCTGGGCACAGGTTAACAGATTGTGATTCCTGGGAAGGCACAGGGGGAGGATGGACTGCTAAGGACAGTAGGAGTGGATACCAGGGTTGTCTGGCCCAATCCGGGGCAATCAGAATGACCTTGCAGGATTGGGATCTGATTTTGACTAGCACTTTGAACAGGAGAGGAAAGGGAGGGAAGGCATAGAGAAACTTCCCTTCCAAATGAGGACTAAGGCATCCAGAGGGACTGAGCCCAAGACTGGGGGCCTGCAGCAAAAGAGGGGAAGTTGGTGATTGTCTGGGGCTGCAAAAAGATCTATCTGCGGGGTGCCCCATCTGGCAAATACCACTCCCAGAACCAGGGGATCCAGGGACCATTCATGATGGCCCTGAGAAATTCTGCTGAGAGCATCTGCCAGGACATTGTCCTTGCCTGGGAGGTGAACTGCCGTAAGGGAGGTGTTCAGGGAGTAAGCCAGAGACCACAATTTCATGGTTTCGGTGCACAAGGCCGTAGACCGAGTGCCCCCTTGCTTGTTGATGTACCACATTGTAGTGGTGTTGTCTGTTCTGACCTGTACAATTTTGCTCTGAACAGATTTGGAGAAAGCTTGAAGTGCTAGAAAAACTGCCCTGAGCTCCAACAGGTTGATGTGGAGCAGAGTTTCTTGGGGGGACCACAGTCCCTGGGCAGTGAGGTCGCCCATGTGAGCCCCCCACCCCAAGAGGGATGCATCCGTAGTAAGGATTAAGGAGTGAGACTGAGTGACGAAAGGAACTCCTTGTCTCAGGTTGCTCTGATCCTGCCACCACTGTAGGGCTTGGATCAGGGTTCGAGTTACTGGGATCAACTTGGTAAGAAGATCCTTTCTTTGAGACCAAAAAGCTCTCAAATGGAACTGAATGTCCCTCATCTGAAATCTTGCTCCTTGCCCTACTGCTGTGGAAGAAGCCATGTGTCCTAGGAGCTGCAGAAAATGCCTTGCTGGTCGAGAGACCTGAAGGGTGAATGAGGAGGCCAGGTAGACTAGGGTATTTGCCCTGTCCAAAGGGAGGAAGGCCCTGGCTTCCCGTGTGTTCAGTTCTGCGCCTATGAAGGTCAGGAGCTGGACAGGCTCTAGAACTGACTTTGAGAGATTCAGAAGGAAACCTAGGGAGGTAAGCAGTTGCTGAGTTACCTGAAGGTGTAAGCTGACCTGTTCTGGGGATTGGCCTATTATGAGCCAATCGTCCAGGTAAGGAAAGATGGCAATTTTTTTGCCTTCTTAGGCATGCAACTGCTACTGCCAGGCATTTGGTGAATACCCTTGGAGCAGAGGTGAGGCCAAAGGGCATTGTTCTGAACTGGTAATGACCTGAGGGCAGCTCGAACCTGAGGTACTTTCGATGGGAGCTTCTGATGAGAATATGGAAGTAGGCATCCTTGAGGTCCAGGGACGCTAGCCAGTCTCCTAGCCTTAGAGAGGGTAAAATAATTCCCAGGGTCACCATTTTGAACTTTGGTTTTAAAAGGTGCTTGTTTAAGTATCTGAGATCCAGGATGGGCCGCCATTCTTATGTCTTTTTTGGGGTGAGGAAGTACCTGGAGTACAAACCTTTGCCCTGGTGTAAGGGTGGAACCCTTTCCACGGCTCTGAGAGCGAGGAGGGTGGAGACTTCTGCCTCTAGGGCAAGTGCCTCTGATGGAGATGCAGGTGGAAAAGATCTGGTTCTCATCTTTGGAAATTTTTTGAAGCTGAGAACCAGTCCCTGGCTTACTACTTCCAGGACCCACTTGTCTGACATTAGAGACTTCCAGTCCTGGACAAAGTAAGCCAGCCTGCCCCCTACAGGTAGAGAAGAATCGGCCCTGGCTACCCCATCAGGGTGCCTGCTTGGCAGGGGCTTTAGGTTGAGGGGTGGAAGCAGGCCTGCTTGAACCCCGTCTGCCTCTCCCTCTAAAGAACCCCCTCTGGGCATAAGCAGAAGAGGAGGCTTGGGATTGGTGAAAAGGCCTGCCCCTGCCCTTGGGAAGCTGCTTCTGAGGAGTGACCTGCCTTTCCTTGGCCTGTGCACTCCTATAGATGGTCCTGTATTCATCCATTTTCTTCATGTAATTCTGTGTTTGCTCCCCAAACAGAGAGTTGCCCACAACAGGAAAATCCATGGCCTTAGACTGGGTATCCTGTGACAGGGTAGTACATCTGAGCCAAGCCATTCTATGGAAGTGCAGCAGATGTAGCCATGACTCTTGATGACACATCATTAGAGTCTACTGCAGCATGAAATTGCACCTTAGATGCCTCAATACCATCTCTAGCCACCTGTTCCAGCTCTCTGGCCAGCTGGTCAGGGACTTGTTTTACTAGAGCCAGCACAGTATCCCATCTGGATTTCTGCTATCTAGCAGCATAAGCCATATAATTTGCCTGTCTGAGTCCCAAGGATGCTGCCATGTACTGTTTCTTTGCCATAGCATCAATCTTCCTGGAGTCCTCCTCAGGAGGGTGTGAAGCTAGGGGAATATTTGCCTTGTCACAGGCTGCAGCCTGCACTACTCCCACATGGCTGCATTGCTGGGTGAGGAACTCCGTATCAGAGCCTGATAAAGTATACCTCTTGTCCATCCTTTTATCTACAGGAGGTATAGTGTGAGGAGTTTTTAAAACTTTTACTGTCTGCTTCCGAAAAGATTTATGCAGAGGAATAGACAGTCTCTTAGATTCTGGAATATCCATCATTTCTACATAATCAAGCTCCTCTTGGTCATCAACAGCTTCCTCAACAGGGAGCTGGAGAGTTTCAGCAACCTTCTTATAAAACAAAAAATGAGAAGGGGACTCAGAGCCTTGGAGGAGAAACTCCTAAGGGTCTGTCTGGAGAGGTGTCCAGTTCAATGGGCACATCCAGCTCTTCAAAGCCATATTCACTCTCCTCATACTCCTCTTCCCTCTCCCATGGTTCATAAAATTCCTCAAAATCATAATCTTGAACCGGTGGAACCGGCTGAACCGAGCGCCTCCCTGATGGTGCCAGTTCAGTTGGAACCGGGGAAAGAGACTGGACAATTTGGATTGCTTTAGCTATTTCTTCAGTGGTTGGAGAGAGAACTTTTGGCTCCACACTAGCTGACTTTCTAGTCCTTTTTGCAGGAACTGGCTCCTCAGAGCCAGCTCTTCGTTTGCCCGAGGAAGTATCGCCCTGGTCAGAGGGCACTCCCTCTGGTTCGGTTGGAACCGAACCGGGCCGGCCATCCGGGTCAGCGGACTTTTTGGCCTCCCTTTCCCTGAGCCTACCAACTCTTTTCTATGGTGGCAGCAGGGAAATTCTTACAAATCTGGCAGTCTGCATTGAGGTGGTCAAACCCCAGACAGTAGACACAGGTGGTGTGAGGGTCAGCCTTAGCAAAGGCTTCCCCACAGACACTACAGTGTTGAAACCCAGTGGGCCCGGTTTTTCTTTTGGGTTTCTCAGACATAATGCCAGCCTAACCAAACTTGCCCATTTATGGCAATCCGCCAAGCAAGACTCTCTTATCGGTTCCCAACCGTGTCACGGGACGTGGAAAAAACCGTAATGAAATCCGTTTTTTTTAGAACCGATAAGAACCGGGAACCGCACTCTAAAAAAGGACTAGCAATTTTAAAACACAATCTGATTGGTTCAACCGAACCGATAAATGTTTACAAGTTCCACACAGAGAAAACGAATGTAAAACCTATCTATTACTTACATTACCACAGACAGAGCTTGAACCGACCGGTTGCGGTATAATTTCGGTTGAAAACCGATAAAATAATACTTTTAAACCGACAAAATGAACCGAGCAGCAGGAGAAATCTCCGGAGTGACTGTTCAGTGAGGCGGAGTAAAGAATCTGACAGTTTACGCTTAGAAGATCAGCAGACAGAGCTCTTCAACTAAGTCACAGCTCAGAGTTCCATGCTTGCATGGAAAGTTAACTATTTCACCTCCGGGGCAGTTCGAAGATGGGGACTCACTGCAATTGTCATAATATAGCAAGACTTCATGTTGTTTGAAGTGGACCTTCCTGAGACCGGGGTCAGAGAGGTGCAACAGATACACGAAGACTTGTGGAACGGGTCAGAAAAAGGGGTCCCTCTTCTTAGATGTGGCCCATAAGGAAAATCTCTTCAATTTCATTGCGTAAGAGGGTCTAGTGGATAGCTTTCTGGCCTCCACTAGTACCTGTGCCACTCTAGAGGATACTTCAAACTGAGCAGCAGCTATATCAGTAGGTGCCACGCATTCAGGTGAAGGGACTGAAGGCCTGGATGGATTAGGGTGCCCTGTTCCTGAGTTAGAAGGTCTTGGCAGATGGGCAGAGGAACTGGGGGTTCCACTGTCAGTTGTAGAAGCAGAAAGAACCAAATTTGACATGGCCAGTAGGGAGCAGTCAGGATCATATGTGCTCCCTCTGTCTATAGTTTCAATAATACTCTCTGAAGTAATGGAAAGGGAGGGAAAGCAGACATGAATAGCCCTGTCCAGCTTAGAGACAGCGCATCTCGCCAGAAAACACCACGCCCTGGAGCGAGCACGCAGAAAGGTAGTTTTGCATTTGATGGGGATGTGAACAGATCGAGGTCTGATCAACCCCAATGGTCGAATATTTCGTCTACCACAGACTCTCAGCTCCCACTCGTGGGCTGTGTGTGTCCGCCAGGACATTTTGAACGTCTGGGACATGCACCGCCATGCGATGGAGAGTGTGTTGAACCGCCCAGTACCATACTCTCATCGCTTCGCGACACAGTGGGTATGAGCGAGGCCCCCTTGTTTGTTTATGTACCAGACAACACACATCGTGTCTGTCTGGACCATGAGCAATCCCGAATGGAGGAGGTGCTGGAATGCCTGTAGGATGTACAGCACAGTTATCTCCAGCACATTGATGTGGAGCGTAAGTTCCCAAGTGGGCGCCCCATCCCAGTCCTGAAGCATCCATCGTCTGTGTCTGGGAGGGAGGAGGGGACTGAAAAGGGGCACCTTTTCGAAGATTGTCTGGGTTCTGCCACCACAACAGAGACTAGGATCATGTGATCCAGGTCATCTGGTCTCTAATCCCACTGTACTCTTGAGTCCATTGCGTGACTTGCATATGGAGTCTGGTCAGATGTATGGTCGGAATGGCAGCAGCTACGAGACCCAGCAGGTGAAGAATCGACCTTCTCAGAGGTCCACCTCTGGGAAGCCACCAGATGTGCTTGTTGATGGAGAGTCTCTGCTCTGTCTGGCAGGAGGAAGGCTCTCCCCTGGACTGTATCCAACACTGCCCCCAATGAATTGTAGGTGTTGTGAAGGGATAAGGTGGGATTTGAGATAATTGACCGAAATGTCCACCTGATGGAAAAGGCCAAGGGTACTGGATAGAGACCTAGTTAGACCGTCCCTCGACTGAGCTGAAAGCAGCCAGTCATCGAGGTAGGAGAACACATTAATGCTCTGTCTGTGTAAAACCACAGCAACCACCGCTAAGCACTTTGTGAATACTCTGGGTGCTGACAGGCCAAAAGGGAGAGCTTTGAATTGGAAATGTTCTCCCTGAAAAGGGAAACTGAGAAACCGGTGGTGGGATGGGAAAATGGGAATGTGCAGATATGCATCCTGCATATCCAGGGCACAGAGCCAATATCCCTGATGTAACAAGGGAAGAAAACCCGGCAGGGATAGCATGCGGAACCTCTTGTATTCTACAAAGAGGTTCAGACTGCTGAGGTCCAGTACTAGTCTGAGGTCGTCCGTCTTCTTGGGGACTAGAAAGAAGTGGGAGGTATTGTCTGTTGCCCATCTGACCCTGGGGAACGGATTCTGTTGCTGCTTTTAGCAGCAGAGAATCGATTTCCTCTCTGATCAAATGTATGTTACTCTGTGGATAACTAGAGGGACCTGGAGGATGTTCAGGTAGTCTCTCTAGAAACCAATTGTGTGCCCTTTGGCTATGAGTTGAAGTACCCATGAGTCCGCTGTGATTGCCTTCCAGCCCGGTAGGTGGTTTGCAAACATGCCTCCTACCGATTCCCCCTCTGATCTGGGTTTGGGGTTGGGAGGGGTCAGAGTGAGTCAAGCAGTGGGGAAGGGTGGAGGGCGCAGTTCCTGAGGCTCTGTGGGATTTAGCCGCGGGAGCCATGCCCACCGAGGATGCCTGACGTTTGTTCTGACGTCGGTTCTGCTGTTGACTTTGCTGTCGTTGCTGTTGTCGACAGAAGGGCTGCTTAGGCTTCTGAGGGGGTTTGTATATAAACTGGACAGAGTACAAGGCTTAGCCCATGTCCTGTAGGTCCGTAGTAATATCTTTGACATCCCCTCCAAAAAGGACAGGGCCCCAGAAAGGGGCATCCTGGATGGCTGATTGGTCCTCAGGTGCCAGGCCAGAGATCCTCAGTCATGAGTGCCTTTGTAAGCTGACTACTGTAGCCATATCCCTTGCAGAGGCATCCACTGTGCCTTAAGTGGCCAGAAGCATGTGTCGGCTAGCAGATCTAGCTGACCTCACCACATCTGCCATGTCTTCCTTAAGCTCAGAGTCAGGAAGTTTCTCCAGCTTAGATTCTAGCTGGCCCAGAATGGATTTCTGGTAGACTACCATATGGGCAACATAATTCAGTGCTCTAATGGCTAGGGTGGATGAAGAGTAGAACCTTTTCCCAAACTGATCCAGTACCTTCGACTCCATGTCTGGAGGAGAAGTACTGAGATGTTTTGGTTTGGATGATCGGTCGTGGGCAGCGTTAATGACCACTAAATTGGCCTTAGGGTGGACACTGATGTGGTCCTTCCCTTCTGGCGTCTGGTACATCCTGTCTGCCTTCCTTGCCACTGGTGCCAGGGAAGCAGGCTTTTTCCATATCGTGGAGGCCAAATCCTCGTGAGGACCTATTCATGGTGGGATGAGGATTGGAGATTGATCAGATAGTTCCAGATGTTCCACGGGCATCTGGCATTGGAGGTCTTGTTCCTTCATGCGCCAGTGGTAGGCTGCCTGGATCTTTATCAGGAGTTCCATAAAGGAAGTGTCCTTGGGGGACTTTGGGGGGGTCCCTTGGTTTCGATTCATCCAAGGGAAGGGACTCAGAATCTGATCCTGAATGGGCAGAGTCGAATTCAGATGTCGGGCTGTCGTTGGGAGTGCCGAGTCTGAGTAGAGGGATGTCCACCTGTCTCAAGAGGTCCATGGGTCTTGAGATTTCTATGGGCTGCTCTGGTTGAGGCAAAGGCTCAGCAGCTGTACCTGGCATTGAAGGCCTGGAGTCCGTCGACTGAGGATTTCTTTGTGTTAATTCTCTGGTGACTGAAGACTGACATTTCTCAAGCTCCGATGTGAGCTGAGATTTTGCTTCATCCCACCACCAACGAAGCATCGCCTGCATGTCCACCTGAGGTTGCGGTGGCGTCAGATAGCCTGGCACCTGGTAATAAGGTGACTGGAATTCTGTTGGGGGATAGCCCAGTGATGGGTAGTGTGCCATTAGGCCTGGTGGAGGGCCTGACTGTGAGTCCAGAGGCCCTGAAGGAGGGTCAAATGGCCTGTCTAAAGGGCCCATAGGAGGGGTTGGCGTCAGGCCTGATGGCAGCCCAGAGGGACCCAAAGGACCGGTATTCCCATCGTTGGGTCAGTCGCAAGCCAGGCACAGGGTGGTCTGGTGTTGGCAGTGGAATTTTGCCTGACAGTCGCTCTCCCTCCTCCGGATCCCATGCTACTGAGGAAGCTGAAGGAACCACCTCAAGAGGCGGAGGGGGAGAATCCCAAGGGGAAGGACCCTCTGGGATCAGCTGCGACTCAGGCGGCAGCTGGTCCGGTTCCTCGATGTCAGGCCTGTTATCGGGGCCTACTGGAGGAACAGGGGCTTGGCACACATTGGAGGAGCTGACGTGCAGCTTATCAGCCATGGTCACACAGTCGTCGGAGGAGCAGACTATCGACTCACCGTCCGTTCTACTCGCAGTAGACCTCGTAATCTTGAGGGGTCTAAGGGCAGTAGGTGTCTCCTTTACCCTGGAAACTCCCATCGGAATTGAAATCGGTCCCAGTGAGGGGGCCAACGGCTGCTCCGCAATGGCAGAGGCAGCCTTGGCTGGAGGGACGCCTCCCCGGGAGGGGGGCCCCTCCATGTCTGCGGCTCCAGGAGGGGGCTGCAGATGGGATGGAGACAGTTCCCGGTCCTGATGTCTCTCCATGTCCTGCTTCTTACAATGGCCCTCTGGCGAGGGGGACGAGCTTCTTCAGCTCGTTCTCCATGTATGCCATTTTTAATTTTAATAAATGGGCTTCCAAGGTCTACTGACAGCGTTTCTGTATGGCTGGGTCAGAGCTTTGGCAGGCCTCACAGTCCTCGGTCTTGTGCTCTGGGCTGAGGCAGAGGGAATGGCCATCTTTATGAGGGAACCGAGTCCCACAGGAGCCACACTTTTTATGCAAATGGGAGGCGTCGACATGTGCAATGCGAAATAACACTAATACTCTATGAGAAAAAGAATAGATGAGTAAAAATTCTCATCCAAAATGGCGTCGACAGAAGCAATGTTTTCCCCGAGGTCCAACGTGCACAGGTCAAGGGTGGGTGTGGGGACCTCTCATATAGCGCCACGCTGACACTGGTCCCGTGACGTCGGGTGGGTGGTCCCCTCAAAATGTTCTGTGTGGTCCTAGTGCCTGGTGGCTTAGTTCTACCTGTTAGTACCTACTGTAAGAGCCCTCTCGAAGTAAGATCAAACTTTTCCTCACACACATTTCAAACTGTCCATCCCTCTGTACTAGGAATCTCTGAACTTTACCTTTTCAAAAAAATGTGTACTGTGGTTGTTACCACACATTTTACACATTTCAAAAATCTCCTGGCGTGATGACATCCATTAACATGTCCAGTTTAACCTGGTGCCATGTGTGAACCAGTTAGCCCTGACTGAGGAGAATCAAACTGGGGTTATGCCCAATCCTACCCCATTCCCAGTCTCTGCCATTCCGTCTGGGTTACACCAAAATGGATCTTCCAATACACCTGGATTGCAAAGGAATCCCAAACTTTAACTTGAAACATTCAGCACATGTTTGTGGTGAAACAGGGGCCCTGACAGGTGCACTCTGGGCACATACACCTCAGACCAACCCCTAAGAACAGTCCCATGAGGGACTTCCGGTGACGTCACGGACCCGAATGGAGGTCTGATCCTAACGCTGCGCATCCACCCAGCGAATAATCACTAAATCAGCTAACACAAAAACTAAATTTGATTCCAAAATGTTGCCAAAGAAAGCAGAAAACAAAGCGCTGCAATACCGAGGTGAGATGGTCCAGAAATACTCGGATGACCGAGGATCGTCAGAGCAGAATAACCGGACTGATGGAGGCTCCTCTCCTCATAGTGAACAGGCCTCAGAGAACGATACAGACAGAGAGAGAGAGACAGACATTAACTAGATCAAGATTCGAAGCAATCATACATGAGATACACCAATTTCGATCTGAAAACCAAGCAGAATTTAAAAAACTAAATGCCAAACTTACAGCAGTGGAGGCACGCATGCAAGAGGTGGAGGAGCGAGTGTCTAATTCGGAGGACACGGTGTCTCGCATGAAACAAGCTGTGGAATTCCTGCTGGAGCAACGAGTGGTTAAGTGAGAAATGCCAAGACCTAGAATCATGCTCCCGTCGTGATAATGAGAATACATGGACTGCCTGAAGGCTCGGAGGTTGGCCAGATGGTAAATTTTATCACTGATTTACTGAAACATGTGGTTCCCCTCCTGGAGGCATTTCAGTTTTGACTGGAAAGAGCACATCGCGCACTCACCCCTCGACCCTCAGACCCAAAAGCAAGGCCGTGCTCGGTGGTGGTGGTGAAATTCTCCAGCTATCGGGACAAAGAAACAGTATTAAGAGCAGCATGGGCAGCAACGAAAATCGAATATAACGATGCAAGACTACTGTATGATCAAGATTATCCCCCTTAAATTTTGAAGCAGCGCTTAGAATATGGAGACATCATGAGAGTACTTAAGGCTAAACAGATCTGGTTTTTTTTACTCCATATCTGGCACGACTAAAAATCGTGGGATTCAGGAGCAGAAATTTACGACTCACCACAGGAGGCCAAAAGGGGAAATGTATACACATGGCATCGAAGAGATGGCCTTTCGTCAGGAGCAAGGAAGATCCTCAGTGCAACGTCAGAGGCCATACATGAGGGATCAAAGCTGGACTCTGCACATAAGCAATAGGCCCAATCGCAGAAACTACGCGGCCATACGTAAGCAGCTGCAGGAGTCTGGGAGAAGGCAGCGTGGAGTGGGGCCTACAACCCAGACTGAGACCTGAACTATATGGGCAGAAAACATCTGTGTTCGAAATGGGGCTCACGGGCCAGCGTATTTGAGCAGGTACTGTTCCTCTAGGGCCACACACATTATAAGACCGTGGTGAGAGCGCCATGACTCCATGATTCTAGAGTCTGATCAGTTGATCCCCTACAAGTTTAACAAGGAAGAGGCTGAAAAGACACTGTTGTCAAATTATACATCTGGACTGGTGGGGGGAGGCTTCTGTATTTTTTTTTTAAGAGCTTACAATGAGTATCAATGTTCTGGATGCTCTGATTATTATACTAAGATGGTAAAATAGCTACGCGACAATAAGATAAATAATTGATTGTTAGTCTGAAACAACCTGGAAAGGTTTAAAATAAAACATGGCCGGGTGGAGGTGGATAAGGAGAAATTCACCTTTTCTACAACCAACAAGAGCATCCCACAAGGGATGTAGTTAAAGGTATCAGCATGGTAAAAAGGGTCATGATGTTCTTAGCCCTTCGGGGCCTTCTGTGGTACTGGATCCATGGAAAGGAGGACTTAATGGAATTTTCCATTACCTCTCTTCCTGACTGCTTCCATCAAGACACCTTGAGGCAGTCATTTAAGGGGCTGATAGTAATGCCCCCTTGGTTTGGAAGTCATTCAGATCTGTACATAGTTTTAGTGCCAGAGGTGAGAGGTTTTAGTTTTACAGGGTTTACACCTCTGGAACTATTTTGTTATATGTGGTTTATTGTATGGGTCAAAAACATTTGTAGGGGAACGATCATTGGAAAGGTAACCCAAGGAGGAAAATACATGGATGGGGAAGTAGGGGATCAAAGAAGGGAGAGGTATTTTCCTCGTAGTAAGCGGATGGTAATGAACATGTCAGGGGCGCGGAGCTGGGCTCATTACCTGTGCTAACCAGGGCGGCTACCTTGACTATCCACAGCAAAAGGGGATTTGTGCACTGACTAAATAGGGTGACTAAAGTGAGGCGTATATCATCCCAAAATGTCAATGGGCTAAATCATCCAGTCAAAAGATATAAGGTTTTGTCTCTATTAAAGAGACAGAAGCCAACCTTCATATTGTTGCAAGAAACGCATCTTAACAAGGAGGAACATCAAAAACTAAAGAAATTTGGCTTTGAACAAGTTATAGCCTCCTCTTATGAAAAGGGGAAACGGGAGTGGCTGTCCTGGTTCCTCGCTCCACGCCGTTCCAACTAGTCTCCTCCTACTCTGACAAGGAAGGTAGACTGGCAGTAGTTGTGGAGAAGTATCAGGGTACTTTATTAACCTTGGCCAGCTTGCATTTACCACCTGGGACAGATGCTGAGACAGCAAGGATAGTACTGGGGAAAATAACGGAACAACAAGGGATATTGGTCATAGGAGGGGACTATAATTTAGTGCTGAACGAAAAGGATACTACCAACCCTAATCCCCCGAGATGGACAGTGGTACAAAAATGTGCACCGAAATATCTTAAGGAAATGGGGTGGGTGGATGTTTGGAGAAATTTAAACACAACTAAAAGGGAATATACACATTTGGCGCCGCATAAAATATACACCCGAATAGACCTATGTCACATCTCTCAGGAGCATGTGCACCTCCTTGAGAAGGCTGAAATCCTGCCATTTATACCTTCAGATCATTCCCAGAACTTAATTTCTCTGAAATGGACTGGGGAGAGAAAATCCACACTCTGGAGGTTTAATAATTACTTACTTAACAAAAAAAGAGTTCAAAGAATTGCTAGAGACTAAGATACCTCAGATCCTACATGAGAATACCTCACCTGAGGTAAGCCCCTCGATTGTTATGGGACACATTAAAAACCGTATTGAGGGGAGATATTATCAGTTATACTGCCTGGCATAAAAAGCAACAGACTGAACAGTTAGATAAACTGCAGAATCAATATAAAGAATTTTAGGCACAACACATGGCAGGAGATGCCACTGTCCTCCCTTTAATGGAAACTACTAGACAAAAAATTCAGAAGATACTCCAGGTTAAGACGGAACAAGCTTTGCAATGTATCAGGCAGAAGTACTATGAGGGAGGGCCTCAAGCCACTCGCATCTTGGCACATAGGCTGAGGAAACATATACTGCGTAATACAATTACACACATTCACTCACCCCCAAAAAGAAAAACTTTAAAACAGCCAACTGAGATCCTAGAGGCATTTAAAACCCACTATACGTCCCTCTACACCCTGGAGACTAATTACCACCCCCAAAAGGGAGCTGAGTTCCTGGCGAAGTTTGGAACTGCCTCAGATTGCCCAGGCTGAGATGGAGCGACTGACAGTCCCAATAACACGAGGAGAATGGGAGGTGGCAATAAAACATCTAAAGACTGGGAAATCGCCAGGCCCAGATGGGTACAGGCGAACTTTACAAACATTTTAAGGACTTACTTATTCTCTCCCCCTTGAGAGTAGCCGGGAGATTTCAGAAGGTGAGTCTGTCCCACAACATGGGATTACGTAATGATCTCAAGCATACTTAAACCAGGGAAGGATCCTGGTCAATGTGGTTCATATCATTCCATATCGGTGCTGAACACTGATTATAGGATATTTACATATGTTATAACCAAGAGGTTAGAAATAATTTTACCCAAACTAATCAACCTGGATCAATGTGGTTTTATTACACAGAGACAGACACAAGATAATGTGAAGCGAACACTTCATCTCCTACACCACGCTGCCCGGTCGAAGTCCCCTTTTTTGTTGTTAAGTTTGGATGCAGAGAAGGCCTTCGACCAGGTAGCGTGGCCTTTCCTGCTGGAGACCCTTGATAAGTTTGGATTCTCCGAAAAGTTTCAACAACTAATAAAGGCTATATATAAACAACCCAAAGCTTATATCAAGATTAACGGGAACATTGCTCCTCCAATATCACTATATAGAGGTACGAGACAGGGATGCCCACTGTCTCCCCTATTATTCGCATTATACTTGGAACCCCTGGCCCAGGCTGTGTGCCAGGCGAAAGAAATACGGGGGATAGAGATGGGGGGGGGGCACCACAAGCTTGCACTCTATGCGGATGACCTGTTGATATACCTCATGGCTCCTGAGCAGACTTTGCCACATCTATGGTCATTATTACAGGACTTTGGGGATACAGAGTCAATACCAATAAAACAGAGGTTATCCAAATAAACTATTCTCCCACGGCGATAACAAGGCAGTGTTTCCCTTTTAGATGGGGCGTTACCCATCTGAAATATCTAGGGATACAGCTTGCACTAGAACTGGGACTACTGTATAGTCTAAATTATAACCATATGTTGACTCGGGTAACATCAGACCTATAACATTGGAATATGGTTCCACTATCACTAATACAGAGGGTAGAGGCTGTAAGAATCAATATTTCACCAAGGTTCCTATACTTGGCCTGCTGTTTACCCATTGCACCCCCTCCATCTTTCTTCAAAGAAATAAAAGATTCTCTAGATATATATATGGAACTCACATCCACCTAGCATGAAATATCAGACACTGCAGCTTCCCTCAAAGGAGGGGCGTCTAGCCCTACCTTGCCTATACAAATACTACTTAGCTGCACAACTCGGAGTAATTTTTTTATGGCTCCATAGAAACTATGTGGCGAAATGGTGTGAGCTGGAAAAAAGAGAGAAGGATCTATTTAACCTAGATAGAATCCTTCTAAGCCAACCACCAATCCCGATAGACCAGATTACAGATAACCCATATACAAAAAATATGTTGTCCAGCTGGCGAACATTGTGGACTTCCAAACAGACTGCCCCATATAAATATTTGCTCTACTCCCTTTCAAATGTGCAAACTTTTCAACCAGCTAGGCTGGATCATAGTTTTAGTATCTGGACAAGGATGAGGATACAAACAATATTGCATTTCTTCCAGAAAGGAGAGATAATGACCTTTGAAGATATGGTAGGAGTATATGGTCTGCGACCTAGTCACAGATTTAGATACATGCAAGCAGTGGCATATATTAGAACATTTCCTGCCTTTTTAATACCAGGGGAAGAGAATCCATCCTTTTTAGAGATTTTTAAAGGGGCCTTGCAAGGAACAGCTCCACTGCAACACATGATCTCGTACTTGTATGAGGCTTTAATGCAAATATATAAGCATGATCTAAATAAAGTTAAGCTATCCTGGGAGAAAGATCTGGGGCTACAGCTGAGTACCATAGAATGGAATACATGTCTGAAATATCTGAGAGTGGGCACAGGATCATATCAGTGGAAAGAGTTTGTGTGGAAAAATATGGTTAGATTTTTTTAAGGTGCCAGCAATCCAGGCAAAGTATAGCACAAGTCTAACAGCAGCATGTTGGAGAGGGTGTGGACAGACCCCAGCCTCTCATGGTCATATTTTTTGGGCATGTGAGAATATTAAGTCCTTTATAAGTAGTTTAGAAATAGCCATGGGGGATCTGTTGGGAACAACATTTCAACTAACGGAGAAAATGTATTTTTTCTATATTTTAGAGAGTGGGCAAAGTAAGATGCCTAATAGGAAATTAATACAAATCTGCCTATTATCTGCTAAGAAAGCAATAACAAAAAGATGGTTAGACCAGAGAGCCCCCACGATCAAGGAATGGCAGGATTTAGTATCCCAAATATACAAGATGGAGAAACTCACAGCCATAATAAACAAACATAAAGAGAAATTTGAAATACATTGGTGAAGGTGGGTGATATATATCATGGCACACACAGATGATTTTGTACCATGAGGGATTAGAGACCTATTGAGTAGAAAAATCAAGTCTTTTTCCCCTATCAAAATGTATTGTATTATCAGAATCAATTGTATGAAAGGATTGACCCAATGTATTGTCTTTTGTCAAGTTTTGTAATTGTATATGTATATGTGTGGAAAAAGAAAACCAGAAAATAGTTATAAAAAAACAGTCCCATGAGTCTGTACTTGTGGCTTTGTTTGTCCCTTTGATACAGGCATGGAAACATGAAGGAAAACATCCTCTTCCCTTCACAGGTAGCTCGTCACAGCTTCAACTGCACACACACTTTCTCTCTGTGAGCTGCTGACATTTTTCAGGATCTTGAGGGGATTGCCCCTTGGACCCACTGAAACACAGTCCAAACCACATTGTTCTGTGGAAACTTACCCACTGGGGTCCTGCAGACACACAGTCACCACCACTTCTGGTTCTGCTGGGTCTCACACACACGGGTGAGAAACTGCCAGGGGTCTTTCTCCCAATCTCACAGGAAACTGGCAAGCACCCTCACTCTGAGCACTGCTGCTGCTCAGAGCTCCACTTCACACTATTGCTCACCACTATACACACACTGACTCTCATCTGAACATTCTAAACCTCCCCCCAGAGCAGCTGATTCCAAAGTGGCTTATGCTGCTGCGAGAATTCTAAATGACATAATCCATTCTCTGCTCAGCCTAGCTGAGTAAACAGTGCCATCTTGTAAGAAATCTTTTCCCCATACTATGCTTTTAGCCTGCTGGCACCTAGCCCCACGAAAGGGCTCAGCAACCCATACCCTCACCTGGGATGCCCCCGAGTGGGGATGCCAAAGTGGAGACTGAAGGTGGCTGGGCGTCGGATACCGAGCCCGGCTCATACATGGGGGCTGACAGAGTTTTTCCAATAAAGTCCGCCTTGGAGCTGGGAGTGTACAGTGACGCTAACGCCGAGGCAAGCGTCCATCCCAGCTCCACCCACATTCCAGCATGGTGCCTCCCCCAGCCTCCTCCAGGGGGCGAGCGACACAGAGGCCAGTTCCTTTACCCTCCCAGGAGAAGGAGGGCAGTCCTCCGGATGCTCGATCCTTCTCTTCCCCTGCCAACCCCCAGTGGCCCGTGTCCGTTCCCAAACATGGGTCGCCGGCATGGCGTGAAGTGTGGCATCCAGCGCCTCAGCCCTCCATACCACTGGACTGGGCTTTATAAAGAATTTTTAACATCATCCCCACAGGCTGCCCAGTAACCTTCCTAGTCTAACACTGGTGGGATTCTAGTAACCCCAGGGGACTGGGTGGTTATATTACCATGTGACAGTTTCACTTGTAATGCTATTACTATCTTACTATCTTAAACACTTAAGCAAAGCGTGTGGACCTGTAAGTAAAATAAACTTATTCAGATGTGATAAAAAGTATAAGTAAGATCCAAAATGGACTCTCTTACATGCCGAGTACCAAGAGTGGACCAAGTAAATATAGACCAGTGAGAACCTTCTGCTCCACCTGTCGTCATTTTGTTCACAGTAGAGTATCGCACATCTGTGAAATATGGTTCAAAACGTTTAAGTCCGATGCAAATCAAAAGACAGCTTCTTGTGTCAGAGAAAAGATATTACTATTGATAGCGATTTATATGAAATAGTGAGCCAATCCCATGATTGAGGTATACAGACGCTTCAGTTATCCTGTATCGAGATAATGAGGCAATGTGTTTGTATCACCTCCATGCATTCAGGTTGGTGTTAGGGTAACTGCCAGCATTCCATGACTTGTTCGAGAACATAATACCTTTATGTGAGCAAATGCTGTGGGACCCCAGAGGCATAAGCCACAGCAAGCTATCAGCTGGTGTACGAAATAAATACATGTAGCGAATGTGTATTTTAATAGGCTGCCGAGCCTCTTAGACCATAGTGACAGCCAGCCACCTCATGGCTATCTAATTAGCCTAATCAGTTTATCAACATTGTCATGAGTGGGCCTTATCAAGAATAGCCCCTCAGCACCCACCTGAACCAGGGTTTTGTTGACGTGCCTGTAAACCCCGTCTCTCAAAGTCTGATACTCTGTCTTGATCCTGTCTGCCTTCCTTAATGACCAACGGCAGATTGATTGGTCCCCCCTGTTTAACACATGCAACCTTGACCAAGCCACCAAGAATTTCACTGAGACTATTGTTTCCCTACAGGCCAAGCACATCCCCACCACTAGACCTGCAGGAGTCTCCCTCCCTGGTTCCTTGAGCAGGATATATCGGGTCCATCACAAATGGGCATTGAACAAGCAAGTGGTGAATGCTTTATTCAGGAGTTGGGGGACCCCATAAATAGATCTCTCAGCTTCCCACCAAAATCACCACTTACCTCTCTATTGTTGCAGGGCCCAAGTGAAAAGCACAGTTCCCATGGATGCCCTGATCCTGGATTGGACAGGCAAGCATCTTTATGCCTTTCTCCCTTTTCCATTGATACTCAGGGTGCTAATCAAGCTTGGGTCCCAACCAGCTTCGATAATTCTGGTAGCCCCAGACAGGGCAAGACAGCCTTGGTACTCCCTACTGCTCTCAACGTCAGTGAGCAAGCCGATTCACCTCCCTCAGAGGTACAATCTGCTGACTTCCTCTCGGGGAAGGTAGTGTACCTACATCTCAGGTCTCTCAAGCTCAAGGCTTGGCGCGTGAGGACCTAGAATATGCAGAGTGGCAATTCTCTAAAGGAGTTTTGTAAGTCCTTAGGGGCTACAGGAAATCTTCCACTAAGAAAACCTATGCCTCTAAATAGAAAAGATTTTCCATTTGGTGCAGTGATAAGGATATCGTCCCAGCCCAAGCTGGAATCCCAACCCTCCTGGATTACTTGTCTCACCTGCACTCCCAGGGATTGCAGCACTCAACTCTGAAGGTGCACCTGGCTTCAGTTTCAGCATACCTTTCAGCTGGAAAGGATACCTCCCTGGCATCAAATCCTATATTCAAAAAGTTCTTTAAAGGTCTCTCTCATTTGTTTCCCTCTCACAGGGAACTAGTGCCAGCATGGGACCTTAATATTTCCATTGCCTGGCTCATGCTTCCACCCTTTGAGCCTATGGCATCTGCAGAGCTTAAATTTGTTACCTGGAAGTAGTCTTTCTGGTAGCAATCACTTCTGCCAGAAGGATAAGTGAGCTCCAGGCCCTTTGTGTGGAAAAGGACTGTTTCTTTTCACAGGGACAAAGTAGTGTTGAGAACTAATTGGAAGTTCCTCCTCAAGGTGGTTTCTGACTTCCATTTGAACCAGTCTATAACATTGCCAGTCTTCTTTACTGAACACTCTAGCTCAGGTGAGCGTAGATTGCATATCTTGGATGTAAAAAGAGCATTGAGTTATTACATGACTCATACCAAAGACCATAGACAGGACAAACAACAACTGTTCCTCACCTGTGGGGAAGTAGTTAAACATAGAATTTGTCAGCAGATAAGGACCGCTTGGCCCACCCAGTCTGCCCATTTCCCTACCTACTGGATAAGCTGCAGATCCTAGTTAACCAGCAGCCTACTTCTTCTAACCCCCACCCCCCCAGAATTGCCTTATGACTGTCCCATGCATGCTTGAATTCCACCACTGATTTTGACTCCACAACCTCCTCGGAAGGCCGTTCCATGCATCCACAACCCTCTCTGTGAAAAAATACTTCCTTAAATTACCTCTGAGCCGCCCCAATCTTCAAATTGTGCCCTCTTGTTCTTGCACACCTCTTTTTGAAAGATGCTACCCTCTTGGACTTTGTTGATTCCCTTGAGGTACTTGAAAGTTTCTATCATATTTCCCCTCTCCTCCTTTCCTCGAAGCTATACATATTAAGCTCCTTAAGTCTCTCTTCATATGTCTTCCAGTGCAGACCCTGCACCATTTTAGTGCCCTCCTCTGGACAGCTTCCATCCTGTCTATGTCTTTGCGGAGATTGGGTCTCAGAACTGCACACAGTACTCAGATGGGGTCTCACCAGCTGTCTGTACAAAGGATAATAACTTCCTGTTTTCTACTGGTGATGCCTCTCCTATGCATCCCAGTAACCCCCAGCCCTCCTTGCTGCCCTCTCACATTGCTTGCCCACCTTTAGGTCATCTGATATGACTACCCCCAGGTCCCTTTCCATTTTTGTTGTTGTTAGTATCTCACCCCCATTGTGTACTCTTCCCCTGGGTTTTTGTTTCCCAGGTGCATTACCTTGCACTTCTTAGCATTGAATCTAAGTTGCCATGCATTTGACCATTCCTCTAACCTTGCCAAGTCCCTTCTCATCCTTTCCACCCCACCCTGTGCATCAACTCTGCTGCAGATCTTTGTGTCATCTGCAAAGAGACATACTTTCCTTCCAGTCCTTCTGCAATGCAATAAAGACATTGAAGAGGACTGGTCCTATACTGAACCCTGCGGTATCCACTAGTAACCCTCCTTTCTTCTAAGTGGACTCCATTTACTATTACTCTGTGTCCTATTCTCCAGCCAATTTTTACCCAGGCTGTCATCTTGGGACCCACTCCCAGGCTGGCTAACTTGTATATTAATCTTTTGTGTGGGACTGTGTCAAATGCCTTGCTAAAAGTCTAGGTAGGCCATGTCCACAGCCCCTCCCTGATCTACTACTTTGGTCACCCAGTCAAAGAAATCTATCAGATTTGTCTGGCATGACCTTCCGCTGTGAATCCATGCTGCCTGGGTCCTGTGCCCCTCTGGCCTCTAGATACTCACAGTTCTTTCCTTCAAGTGATTCTATAATTTTCCCTATCACTGAGGTTAAACTAACAGGTCTGAGTTTCCTGCTCCTGCCTTGCTCCACTTTTGTGAAAGGAATCACATCTGCCCTCCTCCAGTCCTTGGGTACCACCCCATCCTCCCATGATTTGTTAAAAAGGGTAGTCAGTGGTGTCACTAGTTCTACCCTTAGCTCTTTTAGAATTCTGGGATGAATCCCATCAGGCCCCATTGCTTTGTCCACCTTCAGTTTTAAGAGTTCTTTCAGAACCCTTTCTTCTGTAAATGGGCTGGTATCAACTTCTGTATCCAGAGTGTTACTACTGTTTGTTTTATGTACCTCCCTCTCTTCATTTGTAAATACTGAGCAAAAATATTTGTTTAGTATCTCTGCCTTTTCAGTCTCCCTCTACCGCCCTCCCTCCCTTTATTAAGCCTCACTATCCCTCCCTTGGTCTTCCTTTGCTCCTGATGTACCTAGAAAAGGTTTTATCCCCTTCTTAACTGAGTTGGCTATCTTTTCTCGGTTTGGGCCTTTGCTGTTCTGACTGCCTTCCCAGCCTCCTTTTGCTTTAACTGATACAGTTCTCTGTCCTGCTCCTTCTGCGATTCCTTGTACTTCCTGAATGCTTTCTTTTCTCTTGAACCTTCACTGCCACTTCCTTTGAGAACCATAGTGGTTTCTTACATCGTCTTGTTTTGTTTATTTGCTTCACACAAGGCTTCGTTACCTCTGTGATGGCAGTTTTATTATTCCCATTGTTCTTCCACCCTCCTTCCTGCCCATTTGCTAGTGCATTCCTTAGGCACTCACCCATTTTGGCAAAGTCAGCCTTCCTAAAGTCCAGTACTTTTGTCTTTGTATGGCTTGACTCTATTGCTGTGTTTATTGTGAACCATACTGTTCGATGGTCGTAGTTCCCAGATGGCTACCCACTTCTACATCTGTGTGATCCTCTCCATCTCCATTTGAGAGAATCAAGTCTAATATTGCTCCCTCTCGAGTAGGCTCCAGTACTAGTTGTCTAAGGCATGCCCCCTGTAGGGTATCTAGAATAACTGCACTCTTCGAAGTGGCAGCTGCAACTGCACTCCAGTTAACGTCTGGCATATTCATATCACCCATCAGCAATATCTCCCCTTTTTCTGCCATTCTAAGTATACTTTCTATAATTTCCCTGTCCATTTCCTCCCCCTGAAGAAGTTCTGGCACAACCCCTGTGCGACAGGGTGCCATTGCCTGTCTCCAAATTTACCCACAGTGCTTCTTCTCCTCCCTGTTTACCCTTTTGTTCTGTTGCTTTATTCCTTCCCTTATGTAAGAACTACTCCTCCTCCTCTTTTTACCCTCCCTGTCCCTCCTGTAGACAGTGTATCCTGGTATGTTTATGTCCCAGTCATGGTTTTGTGTGTACCATGTTTCTGTGACTGCCACGATATCAGATGTTCCTCCTCCATCAAGGCCACTAATTCAGGAAGCTTGTTACCCAGACTACGGGCATTGGTACTCATTGCTCTCCATTTTTTGATGGCTTTACCTTCTGTTGCAGCATCCCCCACTGACCGTTCTACCTCGGTCTTTTTCTCATTTAGTACCCTGTTTTGTAGGGAGAGGCTAAAAGGTAAAGGTACTACTGCTTCAAAGAGAACTATGTCTTGATGGATAGTTCAGTGTATTCAGTTTTGCTACTCAAAAGCAGGTAAGGTACCCCCTCTGGTCTTGGGGCCCACTCTACAAGGAGTACAGCTGACACTATTACAGCTGCCCGAGTGATACCACTAATGGAAATATGTAAAGCAGCTACCTGAAGGTCAGTCCACACCTTCACTAAGCATTATAGCCTGGACACTCAGTCCAGGAGTGATGCCAGATTTGGTACAGCAGTTCTGCGGAGTCTTTTTCCTAACTAAAGTCTTGTCCACCTCCTTGAGGTACTGCTGCATAGTCTACAAGAGTAATAACATTAGTGTATTCCTGGGGTAAGAAGAAAAAAATCACGCACCTGTAGTAATCTTGTTTCTTCCAAAGGGATCCATTAATATAATACTCCCCACCCTTGCCTCCCCTTCAGAATCAGTAACTAGGAAAATCCTCTTCATAGTTAATATGTATAGTTGGAGTGGCATGCCACCTACTGGCACTTTCTAGTAATGTCTTAACTCATAGGTTCTTTTTTTCTAAGGCATATCTGGCTTTAAGAAAAAGGGGACATTTATTTCTTGTGGTCCTCTAGTTAATGTTATTGGTTACCCCAGTTTGGGCACCAATTTTGTCCCCTCGTTATTTAATTATTTATTTATTAATATGTTGTTATGGCCTCTTTGCAGGCTACTAAGAAATCTGAGGTTAGAATGTAGGCAGTTACAATGGGCAGTTTGAAACTGAATGCACGAGCTAAAGATTCCATTATTAGCACAGCATTCTGTTTGGCTCCGGGGCAGTGCTGATTTAAAGGAGCACTGCAAGAGTAATAATATTAGTGAATCCCTTTGGAAGAAACAAGATTACTACAAGTGAGTAATTTTTTCTTCCCCCAGATGAACTTCCAACATTGGTATATGCCTTTGTCACCACCTGCCTTGACTACTGCAATGCCCTCTACCTAGGGCTTCCTGGGGTTGATATCCACTGCTTGCAGCTAGTGCAGAATGCAGCAGCCAGGCTTTTGACTGGTACATCTAGGGCCAGTCATATTATGCCTGTGCTGCATGGATTGCACTGGCTGCCTATTCAGTGGTGGATCATCTTTAAGGTTGGCTTGCTGGCCTTTAAAGCCCTACATGAACAGGGACCCAGCTAACTGCAAGATCTCCTGACTCCCTACCCCCCCTCCCCTCTCTGATCCGCCAATGAGGATTGCTAGAGATTCCCAGTGTTTGTTTAAAACATTGGATGCCCGTGCTTTTCTTTTTTATGCCTTACTCTGTGGGAATTTTCTACCTCTATGGTAAGAGAATGCCTGACCATTGAGAGATTTAAATCTGATTTTAAAACGTATCTTTTTAAATTAGCATTCCAAGATGAATTTTAGGTAAACTGATGCACTTTTTTTAAATTTATTTCAATCTAGGATTACAATACCTTTGAGCTGAGGCTCTTTTACAAAGGTTCCACGTCAGCGTGTGCAACAGTCATCATTTTTAGTTACAAACATATAGTCATTGACTTAGACATGTAATAACCAGTACAAAGACTTGAGCTATGAGCAAGACAAGGGAAGCTGGGTGGTGGGGAAGTGAGGGTAGGAGATCGAACGGGGGAAGGAGGTGCAGGGGGTAAGGGGGAGTATGGGAGGTAGTTGGGGCCGTGGCAGGAGTGGAGATATGGGGGGAGGTGGGCGAGGGCAGGAGACAGTGCAGCCAGGGGATCTTGTCAACAGAATATGACAGGTAAGGTGCTAGGGGTGCAAAGACTGATTGTAAGTGCTGGGGCATTTGCAGCTGGAACGGTGGAATGGTGGAAATGTTAAGATGGGCAATCACAGGAAATGTTAAGATGGGTAATCACAGGATACAAGCAGTGAGAGGCGCAGCTTGGACTTGAAGAGGCCGAGTGTTGGAGCAGTTGCTATGTTGCTGCCAAGATTATTATTTATTATTATTATTATTAAGAGTTGAGCCAGTTGGATGCCCGATAGGTGAATGATCTTTGTCCTTGGGTCGTGCGACATTGTGGGATATGTAGTAGATGGGAATTGGATCTCCTTGTAGTGACGTTCCTATGTCTAGGCTTAAGGAGGGCACAGACACCAGGTGGGGCAAGCCCCATTATAATTTTCTTGGCCGTGATGCAGGTTTGGTATTTTATGCGTTTGTCAGTTGAAGCCATCAGATTGGGAATAAAGGTCACATGTGTGGGTACGGTGATGTGAGCCAGTGATGAGATGACAGGCCTTATTCAGGGAGGTCACGATACGTTTGAGAGCAGTGGTAGTTGCAGACCCATATATGATAAGACCATAGTCTATGATGCTAACGATGGAGCTTTGAACGGCCACTGACAGTGCTTCTGGGGTTAGGTGTTTCCTGTGCTGGAATAATATGCCTAACCTCGCATTGGCAGACTTTGCAACATTGCTGATATGGATAGTGTATGAGAGGTGGGGATCAAGGGTGATGCCGAGGTACTTGAACGATTGTGTTTGCTCTAGGATGGCTCCTTGTTCGGTTGCAGTGGAGAGGTGGAGGAGTTTGTTTTTGGGGCTGCAGAAGACCATAGCCTTGTTTTTTTTCTGATTGAGAAGCAGTTTATGATTTAGGAACCAGGATTCGATTGAGGAGAAGGCTTGCTGAACTTTATTTTGTAATTGGATTGGATCAGAGTCCGAGGTGAGGATCACAGCATCGTCGGTGTAGAGAATTTGTTCTGGGCAGCTGTCCGGTAGTGAGTTTAAGAATAGACTGAAGAGGAGTGGTCCGAGAATGGAGCCCTGGGGGACTCCCGAGCAGACCGGTCTAGGGTCCGAGAGTGTATCAGCAATTCTTACTGTTTGGGACCATTCTTCAAGGTAGCTCTTAAACCAACCAATGGAGGCAGCATGTTATGTTTTAGCATTATTTAAATTGTGTGTATTGTATTTTAACTGTAAAGCTCCTTGGATTTGGAAAGGCACTATATAAATAAAGATTTACTTACTCAAGAACAGTGACAGTGAAAATAGACAAATCTGTCCCAAAAGGTGATTTTGTGGTCGACACAGGAAATCGCCTTTTGGGCAGGATTTAAAAATGTTCTCCTCCCTTGGTCATGAGGTGGGGTCATAAGAAGGCTATGTTGAAAATGTGGGTTAAAAAATATTAAAACAACGCTGTGAGCTTATGTTGTAATTTATGAATACAGACTCATAACTGAGGTAATTTTCAAAATTTTGACCCCAGATTTTCAGCTTAGCCCTTTCTTCACAGCACCTCCTGAATGTGACAGCTGTCATTTTTCAAATCCTGGCCAATTATGGCATGAAATCACCTTTTGTGCAGGATTTGAAAATGTTCTCCATCCTTCTTCATGAGGTGTGGTCATAAGAAGGCTATCTTGAAAATCTGAGGTAAAAACATGAGAAAACATATCTACAAGGATAGCTCTCATCAGGCCACATCTATGGAACTATAGTTGCCAGGCACTAGGACCACATGGAAACCTTTTTGCTAGCAGTCTTTTAGAGGATGCCCATGACAACGATGTCCTACATCAATATTCTAACCATCTAAACATGGGCAGACCCACACCTTCCTCAGTTCTTTTCCTGTCATCGACCCTTACATGTTAAGACTCCATAGACACCACCACTTCAGTCGACCACCAAATCTTTGATTTACCCACTTTATTATTTTTCTCACCCTAGTTGGTTAACATTTATTTTTGTTTTTTACTTTCTTTTTATCCCTTCCTCTCGCTCTCAGCATTCTACTCCTTCAGTCATTGCTCATGTCATCCATGCTTCCTTGACCTTGAGTCTGCCCCCGAGAGTGCCTCAGTAACTCCATCCTCTCTCCCCTCCTACCTCTGTGGAGCACCTGCACAGTGGGAGTCTGCCAGTGGTTCCTGGACTGGATGGCATGGAGCGGCCGTCATCTAGACCCGCTGAGGGTTTCTCTCCCTTCCCATCCCCCCCCTGAGGACGTCGGCTCGGGCAAGTACATGCTGATGCACGCCTGCCAAGTGCCTAACAACGTCCTCCCCTCCCCGACTCTAACCCTTTGGAGCCGCCATTGCCCCATGAGAATCAGTGCTCCCACTGGCCCCCAGGGACATCGGGTGCATATAGCACCCCTGGTAACCCACCCTGAAGGAGGAGAGCATCCGTTGGGATGCTCAATCCTCCTTCCCCCCTGCCGAAGTTAACATTTTTTAAAGTGATTCATGTTGTTGTCCTTGTCAACCAATTCTGTGAGACTCTTTCGATACTGTGAGGATGGTGGAAAAATCTCTGACTACCATGACGTCTGTGTCTGCTGTCTCAGTGAGGCTCGTGATGTTAAGGCCTACAAGATCTGCTGCGGCTTCAACCAGGCTACCCAGCAGCACCATCAGATGAAGAGAAGGTAGCCAGAATGGAGAGGGCGCTCTGGGTGAGAAGCTACTCCGCATCACTGGCACCATCCACAGGTTCTTATTCTTCCAAGATCCAGGACAGATTTTCTGGGAGAGGGAGTGGAGTAGGGATATCTCCCCACCCCACCCCCCGTACATGCTTGGGTACCGGCCAATGCAGCATCATTCACTTCGGTGGTGACACCTCCTGCCACCCAGACCCTCACTTCCACAAAGTCGGCCTTGGCAGTGAGTTCCACCGGACTTTCCATGACCAGTGATGGCTCATCGACATCTGGCTTCTTGATACCCTTGGGGTAGTGGCATGTGTGGTATTGGGTAGGTGGGGACAGTGGGTAGTGGCATGGGTGGTATTGGGTAGGTGGAGACACTGTGCCATTGTAGGTGGGGTTGGGGAGGTACATATTAACCTTGCAAGGGTAGGTGAGGAGGGGGAAGTACATGAGTGATGCCGGATTAGGTGGGACAGAGCTGGTGACAGGTACAGGGTATGTGGAGACAACCTTCTAATGTAGATTAGGTGGGGGTGGTACATATTCACCATGCCAGGGTAGGTGAGGGGGGGCAGGTACATGAGTGGTGCCAGAGCAGGTGGGGTATGGGGGTGGCAGGTGCATGGGTGATCCAGAGTATGTGCAGATATATGTGGTCCTGGGTATGTGGAGAGACAATGCCATGGTAGGTGGTGAGGGAGAGGTGCAGGTTCTGTGGGGGTATACGTGCATGGAAATACATGTCAAAAAGGACCATGGGTGCACATGGGTGATGCAGGGGTACATGGGACTACACATGCATAGAAACATGATGAGAAAAAGATAGGGTGTGCACATGGATGTTAGGTGGGTAGGGGGAGGTACATGGGTGGTACCGGGGTGTTTACATGGGTGGTCATGGATACAGTATGTGGAGACACACTGCTGCAGTTGGTGGGGCTGGTGATGGTACTATACATGTGTGGTCCTAGGTATGTGTTGATACAGTGCCAGGGTAGGTAGGAAGGGAAGGTCCTAGATAGGACAGTCGATAGGGAGAAGGGCAGGGGTAAATGGAGAAAAAGGCAAAGGCAGTAAGGACAGGGATGGGGCAAAAATGAAATAAGGCCATAACAAAATGGAGCGTAATGAGTACCAATGCCCGTAGTCTAGGTAAAAAGCTCCCCAAAATGGTGGTCTTGCTGGAAGAGGGATGCCTGGATATCGTGGCAGTCACAGAAACATGGTACACAGAGAACCATGACTGGGATATCAACATACCAGGGTACACAATCTACAGGAGGGACAGGGAGGGGAAGAAGAGGAGGAGGAGGAGGCAGCTCTATGTAAGGGAAGGGATCAAAGCAACAGAACTAAAGGGTAAACAGGGAGGACAGGAGGCACTGTGGGTCACCCTGGAGACTGGAAATGTCACCACAGTCCGCACAGGGGTTGTATACAGACCCCATCTCAGGGGGAGGAAATGGACAAGGAAATGATAGAAGGCATCCTTTGAATGGCAGAACAAGGGCAGATATTGCTGATGGGGGACCTGAATATGCCACATGTTAACTGGAGCACCTTTCCTGCAGCCACATCCAAGAGCAGGGCCATTCTTGATTCCCTACAGGGGACATGCCTCAGACAACTAGTTTTGGAACCCACTCGGAAGGGAGCAATCTTAGACCTGGTACTCTTAAATGGGGACAGAGAGAGGATCTCAGATCTAGAAGTGGGTAACCATCTGGGAACAAGCGACTACCAAACAGTGTGATTCATGATAAACTTAGCTGTAGAGTCAAGCCATACAAAAGTGAAGGTACTGGACTTCAGGAGGGCTGATTTTGTCAAAATGGGAGAGTGCCTCAGAAAAGCACTAGCAAACAGGTAAGAAGGTGGGGTGGAGCAACAATGGGGAAACATCAAAACCGCCATCACAGAGGCAACAAGCCTTTGTGTGAAGCAAATAAATCAAGACAAAAGAAAAAAACACTATGGTTCTCAAAAGAAGTGGTGGGGAAGGTTAAGGAGAAAAAGATAGCATTCAAGAAGTATAAGGAAACACAGAAGGAGCAGGACAGAGATCTGTACTAGTTAAAGCAGAAGTAAATGGGGAAGGCAGTCAGAATAGCAGAGGACCAAACTGAGGAAAAGATAGCCAACTCGGTTAAGAAGGGGGATTAAACCTTTTATAGGTACATTAGGGAGCAAAGAAAGACTAAGGCAGGGATACTGAGGCTGAATAAAGAGGAAGGTGGTTGGGCAGAGAGCAAGAGAGCAACAGTGAAAAAGCAGGGATACTGAACGAATACTTCTGCTTAGTATTCACAAAGGAAGAGCAGGGGGAGATACCTAATCCAGTCAATAGAAGCACTCTGGATAGGGGGTTGATATTAGTCCTTTCACAGAAGAAAGGGTTCTGAAAGAACTCCAAAAACTGAAGGTGGATAAAGCAATGGGGCCTGATGGGATTCACCCCAGAATTCTAAAAGAACTAACGGAGGAACTAGTAACACCACTGACTACCCTTTTTAATAAATCATGGGAGGATGGTACCTGAGGACTGGAGGAGGGCAGATGTGATTCCCCTTCACAAAAGTGGTAGCAAAACAGAGGCAGGAAACTACAGACCTGTCAGTTTGACCTCAGTGGTAGGGAAAATGATGGAATCACTTCTGAAGGAAAGAATTGTTGAGTACCTAGAGGCCAGTGGGGCACAGGACCCAAGGCAGCATGGATTCACAGCAGGAAGGTCATGTCAGACAAATCTAATTGATTTCTTTGACTGGGTGACCAAAGTAGTAGACCAGGGAGGGGCTGTGGAGATGGCCTGCCTAGGCTTTAGCAAGGCATTTGACACAGTCCTGCACAAAAGATTAATAAACAAATTAGCCAGCCTGGGAGTGGGTCCCAGGGTGTCAGCCTGGGTAAAACACTGGCTGGACAACAGGAAACAGAGGGTAATAGTAAATGGAGTCCACAGTGTAGAAAGGGGGGTTACTAGTCATCAGGAATCAGGAGTGAGATGAGTCTCTTTGCGGATGACTCAAAACTGGGGGCGGTGGTGGATGGGGAGGAGGGGAGGGTGGCCCTACAGGGGGACCTGGACGCTCTGGAAAGATGGTCTAGAAAGTGGAAGCTGAGGTTCAATGCAGGGAAATGCAAGGTTCTCCACCTGGGGGCCAGAAACCCGGGCCAAGTGTACACCCTGGGGGGGGGGAATGCTACAAGTCTCGATGGCTGAGAGGGACCTGGGGTGGTGGTGGATGTCAAAATGAACAACTCTGAGACTTGTGGGAGGGCAGCCAAGGCCAACAGGATGCTGGGATGCATCGCTAGGGATCACCTCCAGAAGGAGGAAGTGATGCTCCCTCTGTATAACTTCTTGGTGAGGCACACCTTGAGTACTGCGTGCAGTTTTGGAGGCCACATTTAAAGAGGACATTAAACTCCTGGAGAGGGTCCAGAGGAGGGCAACCAAAATGATTTGGGGCTTGGGGACAGGACCTATGAGGAGGCTCAAGAGCTAAATATGTACACATTGGAAGAGAGAGGGACCGGGGACATGATAGAGGTCTTCAAGTACATGAAGAGGGTAAATAGGGAGGAACAGTCAGGGTGCTCGAAGGAAGGAGAGGAGGGGCCACTAGAGGGCATGGGTGGAAGCTGGAGGGAAGATTCAGGGAGAAAGGAGGAGGTGCTACTTCACTGAGAGGGTGGTGGAGCCATGGAATGCACTGCCTAGGGGGCTGGTGGAGGTAGAGACAGTGGAGGGTTCAAGAGGGGCTGGGACAGGTACAGGGGAAAGGTTCTGGAAGCAAAATCCATTGCAGCAAGAATATCCGGAACTGGGAAGGGAGAAGCCAGAGAAGGCAAGGGGGGCATCAAGGTCAGCACCCAGGGTGGGGGCTGACCAATCGAGCAGACTCGAAAGACCGTTAGGCCTATTCTGCTGGCATTTTAGTATGTTAGTGGGGTACCGCAGGGTTCAGTACTGGGACCGGTCCTTTTAAATGTCTTTAAGTGACATTGCAGAAGGACTGGAAGGGAAAGTATGTCTCTTTGCAGATGACACAAAGATCTGCAACAGGGTTGATACACAAGGTGGGGTGGAAAGGATGAAAAGGGACTTGGCAAGGTTGGAGGAATGGTCAAATGTATGGCAGCTTAGATTCAATGCAAAGAAGTGCAAAGTAATGCACCTGGGAAACAAAAACCCAGGGGAAGAGTACACAGTGGGGGGTGAGATCCTGACAACAACAAAAATGGAAAGGGACCTAGGGGTATTCATATCAGATGACCTAAAGGTGGGCCAACAATGTGAGAAGGCAATATTGAGGGCTGGGGGATACTGGGATGCATAGGGAGAGGCATCACCAGTAGAAAACAGGAAGTTGTTGTCCCTCTGTACAGACAGTTGGTAAGACCACATCTGGAGTACTGTGTACAGTTCTGGAGACCCCATCTCCGCAAAGACATAGAGTGGAGGCTGTCCAGAGGAGGGCAACCAAAATGGTGCAGGGTCTGCACCAGAAGACACATGAAAAAAGACTCGAGGAGCTTAAGATGTATAGCCTCGAGGAAAGGAGGGAGAGGGGGGGATATGACAAACTTTTAAATACTGTACCTCAAGGGAATCAACAAAGTCCAAGAGGGTAGCATCTTTCAGAAAAAGAGATGTGCAGGAACAAGGGGGCACAATTTGAAGACAGAGGGGGGACGGCTCAGAGGTAATGTGAGGAAGCATTTCTTCACAGAGAGGGTTGCAGATGCATGGAACAGCCTTCCTGAGGAGGTCGTAAAGTCAAAAACTGGGAGAATTCAAGAATGCATGGGACAGAATAAGGCAGGTCTAGTGGGGGGGTAGGAGGAAATAGGCTGTTGGTTAACTAGGATCTGCAGCTTATCTGTTAAGGGAAATGGGCAGACTAGGTGGGCCAAGCTGTCCTTATCTGCCATCAGATTCTATGTTTCTAAGGTACATGGGGGTGCGGGGCATACTAAGACACCTGGCTGGGATAGAAGGGAAGGGGGAGTTTCTACTTCCACAAAAATTGGAGTACTATATAAATGTTTTAATTATCTTTTTTTATTAAGAAAAAATTAGAAAATGGGCAAAACTATTTGAGCCATCTGATTGGCTTAGACACTTCTCTAGGTGGGCATCTATCAGACAATAGATGCCCACCTATTAAAAGGACCAGCCTAGCCTGCCCCATCACCAGGATCTTGGTGCCCAGCCTGCTCTCCAATTGGATAAACCCTCTCACTTGCATTCCAAATGTCCGCCATTTGTTTCTGTAAACTACTGGGTGACAAACTGAGTGACCGACATATCATAAAGTAAAAATCTTAAAATGCAGTGTAAAGAAAACAACGTTTTCACACAAAGTTCACTTTTCCCCAAAACGGCTTCTCTGAGTCTAAATTGAGCACCGCTTGTCCTATGCCTCTGAGTGTCCACAGCGGTATTCTGAGAGCTGAACCAGTGCTTTCTCTCGCTCCGCCATCAGATGGCAACCACTATCTCCTGAAACAGACAGAGTTCTACATCTAGCACAAATTTCCTGACATGACTAGTCTTCTTTCCTAACACGTGATACCTCCATCCCGAGACGAGAGCACTGGGCACTCGGTTTCAAACAACCACCATTTGCACAACACGCATAGCCGTGAATCATCATACCCTCCCCTGAAGTTTGTCAACCATCTGGCAATTTAAAAAAAAACACAATAACTGGAACGATCGAAAGCCGCTAGCACATCCCCTACACCGTCAGCCTACAACTGTGTCCTCCCTAGCTGTCGCTCCTCTCTCCTAGATCAAAGGGGCGACATTTCAGAATAGTATTGCTCATATTTCATTGTCAGAAAAGCCAAGCATAAATCGTTGCCTTCACTGCCGTCCCCCCTTTCCTCGTACCCCGCCGAAAAAAAAAGACATTACCGTAGCAGAAAACTGCTATCTCACCCGGATTCCAAGTGCAGGAAAAGTCACGTCGCTGCATATAGCGGCTCTCCAGTTCCTCCTCTGCTACCCCACCTATATAAAATGAAAAAAAAAGGCTGTAGCAGCGCAGTTATGGTAGGCATGCTGCCCTTTCCATTTACCAATAAACAAGTGAAAAAAAAAGGCGATCGGAAAGGTCGAAGCTTAAAGTGCTGAACTTAAAACAAAAAATATACAGCGGCTGAAGGACTGGGCACAACAGCGTGGTCAGCTCTCGAGAGTTGGTAGCAATGTCGGACATGGATGTACAGCAACAAAATAAACAAACAAATCAGCAAAAGTTAACTTGAAATGCCCCATTCTGATGTGTTTGTATTGCAGGGCAGCAGTATCTCTCACTAAGCAGAGAAAAAAATAGTGGCTCAAATAACATTCTAAGGGCCCAGTGGTGTGTGTGTGTGTGTAACCATAGCAACCACCTCCCAAGAATGCAGGCGGAGGAACTATTTTATTAAAAATCTTACTTTAAATACATTTTTCTTCAACATTTTTCTTATTAAACTTATTTTTTTGACTGCCCATTTTCTAAGCGCAATAATACCCTCCAGGGTGGGCGGTATAGTGCTATACCAGACCTTCCAGGAGCTATAAGGCCCTCCGCCTACGGCGTCGGGCCTCATTACGCCCCTGGGCGGTCCGGTATAGCACTATACCGCCCACCCTGTTGGGTATTATTGCTTACGTGTCTGCCATGTTTGGGTAGGAAATACACATTCTAGATATTTCAAGGTTAGGATCGTTTATTAAAAAAAATATCATGGTGCACAGCACAGACGGTACCTAAAAAGATACATCTGACAGGTATGCTGACATTTTTATTATTTGTATCCAACAGTAGCTTGCAGGAGAAATAAAAAAACATTTTTTGTGCCACTACTTCTTTAAAGCAATAAAGGGAAACTTTTTTTTGTAAGTAGTATCTACATACTGACTCAGTTTCTGAAGAACAAACTGTCTAAACAGCGAGTGTAATCGGCGAATGTATGAACCTCGAGGAAATACAGATGGTGTGCAGCAAGGCAAGATTGCAAATACATAAATATGTTTCTCCTAGCACTTACTAGGAGGCTCCTGTTTCTCTCATTACTGTGCTCATGTAATGTCGAGCTGAGCCCACCAGTTCCTACCAGATCCCCGGCAGACTTACCCACCCTCAAATGGTTGAGCTTCATGCATGTTAATAAAAATTACTTCTGTCCAGGCCTGGATTTGTCACACTGCCCCAGACATATTGGTCACACAGAACTGTCTCCGTCTGACAACTAGCAACAATGAAATAAACCTCCCTCCCTACTCCCTGTTCCGAACTGACAGGCAGTCCAGAGGCGGTGGGGTGGCTATTTATGTTAGACAAATTCGCTGTCTCTATACTAGACTCATCCTCAGTCCCAAAGGAATTCTAAAGTCTCTCCCTTTTGGTTGAGATTTCAGCTGGAGTCTCACTTTCGGTGACTGGCTGCTACAGGCCTCAGTCAGCTGGGTCGCAGCTGCTGAACCACTTAAGCCTCATATTGGAGAACAGGCCCACTAAGTCCATATTACTAGGTGACCTTAACCTGGACTGGTTGTCCAGTGTATCCTCTCCCTTAAAAATGCTCTGTGACTCTCTCGGACTGACCCAACTCATCAATGAAACCACAAGTCCTAATGAGACAAACCCCTCCAACAGTACTTTGCTGGATAGTATCCTCGTCGGCAAACCTTACCTATTCACCCATGTTGGTGTCTTCTTTCCAGACATCAGTGACCACTGTTTCATTGCCTGTGTGAGGTCTAACCACACCTCCCCATGTGCATCTACCTTCTCTTCAAGAAGGTGCCTTCGGAACTTTGACCCCTACGCTTTTGTCTCAGAGCTAAAGCACTCTGTAAATTTACCTGATTTCTACTTAGCAAAAACAGTGACCTCTGCCTATAACGTTTTCCAAGATATAGTATTAGGCACCATTAATAGGCATGCACCACTAGTGAAAACCCGCGCCAGGAACAAGTCTTGCCGGTGGTTCACCAATGAACTGAAGGAAGCCATGTGCAACAGGAACGCACTGTGGAAAAAGGCTCGTAAATCCAAACATACGAATGACTGGAACCAATTCAGGAGTGCAAGGAACCTTTGTATTCAAATGATCAGTCAGGCAAAGGCTAATTTTTTACCGCTCTCAACTTGAACTATCTGCTAAATGTTTTATCAACATTTTTGAAACTTAAAAGACGTTGAAGGCCATCCTGCCAGGGCCTCCTTGCCATCAAAAATTTCATCTGACTCCACCATACTTACAGACAAAATATCAATCCTCAATTTCTTCAACAATCACTTTGCCACCGCAGGGTTAGTTTTAACTCCTCCCCAGCCAGCATGCTTCGCTCACAGCTTGGAGCTAATAATCAAGGAACCTCCTTCCATAATCCATCCTTCTCTTTTCAGCCTACAACACTGAAGGAAGTCGAAGACCTCTTGCTCGAGTTGGATGTTAGGAAAAGCACTGGAGCAGACCTTATTGAACCTTACTTCTTAAAGCTAGGCTCCCATGTCCTTGCAGTACCCATTACACACTTGTTTAATTTATCCCTCGCTCAAGGTGACCTTCCAACCACCTGGAAAACGGCTTATGTTATCCCCTTGTTTAAATCAGGAGATCCCAGTGATCTCAACAATTACAGGCCAATCTCCCTCCTACCAACCCTGTCTAAGCTACTGGAAAAGTCATGAATGCCCAGCTCAGGAATCACCTGGAATTGGCAAAGCTGCTCAATCCGCTACAATCAGGTTTCAGAGCACAACACGGTACTATCACAGCCCTAGCTAAGGTAATTAATAATTGGCAGTGTGAACTGGATAACAAGAACTTTGCCGGTGCAGTATTTTTGGACCTAAGCAAGGCCTTCGATACCGCTGATCACGACCTGCTCCTTACTGCCCTCCGGCACATCGGACTAGATGCTCTGTCCATTAAATGGTTTGAGAACTATCTCATAGGCCGCTCTCAGCAGGTAAAAGCTGAAGGTGAAGTCTCACCCCTAAAACCCCTTCTGAGGGGTGTACCTCAAAGTTCCATCTTGGGTCCCCTGCTATTCGCAATCTATATTAACAGGACTGATGCAACTATCACTAAGGCCCAAATACACCTGTGGTCCCTCCCCGATGTGGCATGCTCAGCTCTCCAAGATGAATTCAGTTTGCTGCAGCACCAGCTTTTAAACCAAAAGTTGCTTTTGAACGCCAAGAAAACAAAAGCTATGTTTTTCTCACCCATCTCCAACCTACCAAACCCAGCCATGGCTGGGACTCTCCTCTTGATATCTACCATCCTTGGTGAACAGTTGGAGTACGTAGCTAAATTCAAATACTTGGGGGTACGGCTGGACAATAGACTCATTTCTAGAACATATAGATGAACTGATAAAGAATCTTTGCCAAAGGCTTGGCCTCTTCTTCAGGATAAAAAAACTCCTCTCTTTGGACGCCAAGACAAGACTAGTCCAAACTACTTTCCTCTCCCTTCTAGACTATGCCGATTTCCTCTATAGTCAAGGACCCACTGGAGCACTCTTATAACTAGATATGCTTTATCACAGAGCCCTAAGGTTCATAACAGACCTTCCCTATTCCACCCACCATTGTACGCTATACACTGCAGTAGGTTGGTCCTCTCTTAGCTTCAGATGCCAAAGAAATACAGCTATCTGGACTTATAAATCTATCATTAACAAACTGCCTGACTACATCACTGCCTGCCTACCACTTTGTACCTTAAGTAGATACGCTTTGAGAAGTGCCTCCTACTTTACCATTAAGGTACTTAACGCCAAATCCCGCTTTGGCAGGGCCTGTATTAGTCATGTGCTGCCCCAATTATGGAACGATCTACAAAAAACTCTGAAATTAAAGCACAACATTAGCGTAGCAGCCTTCAAAACTCTTTACTCACATCACAATAAGGAATCCTGTGCTTGCTACCCTTGAACACCTGGTCCGCCATCCCGATGGAGCCCCTCATCTAATACTGCCTCTGCCTCCTCCTTCGGTTCCTGCTCCCAGCCACTGCCTGACCTTTTCTCCCTCCTCACCTAGTCAACCCCCCCCTCTCTCCCAGGGCTCCAGCTAGTTAATTACCTCCTTACTTGGCCCTTTAATCCAACTGAGACTTGCTGAACTCATCCACAGTATTGCTGCTCGTACCCTTTCACTCTGAATGTTTTGATGTATTTAATCTGTACTCCCTATCGATTGTTGTTGCCTGTTGTTGATTTGCCAGTGAATTGGAACTATCATGTATTTTCTTGTTATCCTGTATTTGTTGCACCCAGGTCCACCTCGAAAATTAGCTTGCTCAATGGTGATCGCCTGGTTAAATAAAGATTTTTAATGATTGATGAGACAACAAAATAAATGTCAGCATATAATAAAGGAGCACATCTTATAACTAGAATGTCCAACACATTCACATAGATATGTGAATGGCAGTAAAACTACACAGATACTAAAATGATTTGTCATTGTTAAAACTTCAACCGGGAGCGGAATAGTCAGCATAACTAAAAATCCTGAATGAAAATTGCAGAAAACATGAATGAACATAACATCAGAATACTAGTACATTAGCAATAGCTAATACTGTATCATCAGTTGTCATATGAAAATAGTGAATCAGAGGACTTTGCAAACTTCAGGAACAGTGAATGGTGTGACTGTAGCTGTCAGCTGCTTGGAATAGCAAGAATCTGCTAAGTTGACATCCACAATATGGCGCCCAGATTTATGTGCTCTGCGATGCTGTGTTGCCATTCTAGTCTTTTTTTTTCCTAGTTCTGTAGCTTTGGAGTTGTACTTCAGTGGCAGCACCAGGCATGCAGTCCGTGTCTACAGAACCGGGGAGACTAGAATGGTAAAAGTGCCCATCAGGGCTGCCAAGCATGAGTACATAAAGTGCTCCACCACATTGCGAATGTCAAAACCTGGAAGCAGGATCATTGACATCCACATGTCTCACTTAGCTAATTTTCTAACACTTCTAAATAAGCACATGCTCAATTGGAGATTTTTTCTGTAGACCAGGCTCCTTTATATTGATCTTTGTTTTTTTGTTTTGTTTTTTAAGTACGGGTTGCTGGTTGGGCTGCTGAGGCATACTGGTAAGTGGTGTAGACAGAATTCCTTAAATAAACATATTTTCTAGGGACATGGATATGATATTCTAGTCACACTTCTGGCAGTGTCCTTTCCCTTTAAGAGATGCCAGAAAGTCTTAAAGCTAGCTCCTCCCAGTCACACAGGTGGTATATCCCTCAGCTCCACCCCATGATGCCAGAGCTTCCTTTTCACTGGAAGAAGCAGGTTCCCTCCTTACTGCTCCCACCTTGAGTAGCTCTGGCACTCAAATCTTCGGATTTACTTCTAAAACTTAAACTAAAATTCATTCAAATTTTGTCTTCAGCTCGATTTTCAATCATGACCATGATGGAGGATAAATCCTCCCTCAGATTTCTCCGGTGCCCATGCAGGCAGAAGATGTCGCATACCAACCCTCATGTGTCTACTGTCTTGGCCACGATCATGATCCTCAGGCCTGCGACTTTTGTCAGTTGTTTCACCAGACAGTTCTGGAGGACCGGGCTGCCTGCCTGAAGTTGGGCCGCCCAGAGAAACACTATCCTCCTGTCAAATCCAAGGATGCCCACTTGGTGGTCTCTATGGCTCTGGGGTCCACCGAGCAGCTGGAGCAACTCAAGGCCTTTAAGGAGGAGGCAGCCCAGGCCACTGCTCAGTCCTCTTCTGCCTCTGCTTTCGCTATACTCCAGTTGGGCTTCACTTATTTGGCCTCCTTCAAGGAGTGCCAGTCCCTCCCAACCAAGGGGCAGGGCCCGTCCAATTTGCACAGTTCTTGCTCACGCAAGGACTCCAAGAAGGATAAAGGGAAGATTCATCATCGATGATCCTGGGACCGGGAGCATTCTTGCTCTCAGAAATCTTCAGTTTTGACTACAGTCGAAACCACGGCTGTGGCTGCTGGCTTCATGGAAACCCCATTGGGACCAGTCGGCTGAGACGCCGGCTGACAGTGGCCAAGATTTTTCTCAATCCTGTCGACTGGTTGTCATCTGCAGAGGCTGACAACTCTTTTCAGGACCCCGGTCCTGCAGGTGACCACTGAAGGGGTGGCCCAGCCAGCTGAGCCGGACCCTCTGGTCATCGACCTAGACCAGGAGGAGCCCCGGGTCTCTCCAGCTCCCAGGCCCCCTGTTGGCACCACCAATGGCCATGGTAATCTTCATCCTCTGGGTTGAGCATCTCTGGCAGTCTCGCTCTCAGCACTATGAGAAGCAGCGCTGCCGCTATTCATCTTCATCGTCCTCGGGTGAGGAGAGGCTTCAGCACAAGTTGCGTCAGTGCTATGAAGACCTTATGAGACAACAGTTAGTGTTGACCGGGCTAAAGCCAATGCTGGCTACCACCCCAATAGGCCAACACAGAAGCCCCAGACGGCACCGGTCAATACCGTTCCTCTCCCAACAGAGCCGGTCCATATAGTTTTGGCTTAGTCGAAGCTGGCTTCTCCACTTATGGTGGAGCTGCCATCCAAGCAGCCATCAACCGGGGCTCCATCCAAGGAGTCTTGACTGGCTAAGGGTCTTCCCCATCGGCTGTCGGTCACTCTCACACCTGACTGCCCATGGCGAGTCGAGAGTGATTCGGGTGGTCGCCCACTTTATGCGGACTCCTCGGAGTCTGAGGATTCCTCTTTGCACTCCCGTCCACTGAAGATGGAGTCGATGGGGGATCTTTTGATGGAAGAAGGCCCCACTTTGTTCATGGTCATTTTCTGCCTCATCTCGGAGTCCACTGGGATGAAACAGGAGCCCGTTCAGAAGTGGGCTTGTGACCCCCTTCACAGAGATTCTGGATAAAGCGGACTCTCTGGAGGCTTTCCTAGTAGCTGAGGCCATTGTTGGCCCTGCCCTGAAGCTGTGGCAGCACCCTGCCTCTTGCCCTGCACCCTCAGCCCAGGTGGCCCGCAAGTAAACAGTGCCCACCAGTACCCTTTCAGGATTCACAGAGCATCTCTCAACTGAGGGGTTGGTGGCTGACTCTGTGTTCAGATGCTCGGGCGATACAGGGGACGTTGATAGACCACCGGACAAGGAGTCCAAGAAACTGGACCATTCTGCTAGGAAGGTCTATACTGTCTCTTAGCTAGGCCTCCATCAGGTGAGCTCAGCCATCTTGATGGCACACTTCTCTCATGCCCTATTAGACTCCCTGGATAAGATGATTCCGCACCTTCCTGCAGACCTCCAGACCACGGTCAAGCAGGTCCATTACCAGGGTATGTCAGTGGCAAAACAACAACTCCAGATGACTCTGGATGTTGGAGATTCCTGTGCCCGCTCAGGGGCGGCTGCAGTTGCCATGCACCGTAGGGCTTGGCTGCGGATCTCAACCTTCACGGCAGACACCCAGCACAAGCTGGTAAATGTTCCATTCCTAGGCACTGACCTGTTTGGTCCTGGTGTACAGGGGCTCCTCCAGCTCACTGAAAAATCCAGTGCCACCCTGGGCTCTGTGTCATCTGCCCAGAAGAACCCCAGGGGTTCCAAGCAGCAAACTCGCAAGCCCTTTCGGTCCTCTACTCCTGTAGCAAAACCAGACCAGCACCAGTCTGGCCAGGAAGCTCAGTCCTGGTGACCTCAGGCCAAGTCCATGGCCTCAGTGATCCAAAAGCCTGGAGGGAAGGGACCCGGTGGCCCCTCTGCCAGGTCCTCCTCCTCCAAGCCTGCTCATTGACTGGATGAGGGGTGCCTCCCTCATGACCATCACACCTCCCCGGGTCCTTCTGTGGGAGGCCGGCTCTGCCACTTACTTTCCACCTGGTCTGCTGTTACCATGGACAGGTGGGTTCTAGAAGTGGTCGGTCAGGGTCTGCCTCTGGAGTTTGAGCAGTACCCTTCCAGCCGAGCCCGCGTCCCACAGGAGGATTTGGTTTCTGCAGACACTCGATCGGCTCTTCGAGATGACATAGCCCACCTAGCTTCTCTGCAAGGAGGTCCTGATCAGGGTGGTGGATCCTCCTGAACACCCACAGTTTGTCTCCAGGTACTTCCTGGTGCCAAAGAGAACGGGTGCTGGTGCCCCATTCTAGATCTGCATGACCGGAACAAATTTCTCAAGTTCTGCACTTCCAGGATGGTAACTCTGTCTCAGATCATTCCATCCCTCGAACAAAACATGTGGTTTTGCTCCCTGGATCTACAGGAAATGTTCTTTCATGTCCGATCCTTCCCTCTCACCAAAGGTTCCTCCACTTCCAAGCCGAGAGAACCCTCTACGAGTTCCAGACCATGCCATTTGGCCTCTCCGAGGCCCCCAGGGTCTTCACCAAAGGCATAGCAGTGGTGGCAGCATACCTGAGGCACAGTGGGGTCCAGGTGTACCCCTGCCTGGATGACTGTAGGTCCCTCAAGACAGGAGGTGGTGTGGTCCAGGGATCTGTCCCTCCAGACCTGCATTGACCTTGGCCTCCTGGTCAATGAGGCCAGGTCGGAACTCATGTCAGTTTTGGGGCTTCCTGGAGAGCAAGATGGCGGCAATGCTGAGCTACCGCTTGCAAGGGCTCTGAATAGAGCTACGTATCTCCTGAAAATACTCTCATTCTGTTCAAGAGAGCTTAATTTGCTGGTGCTAGACATCCGTGACTATTATTAGTCCAGTGTCCAAAATTTTAATTCTGTTGGGTGCACCAGTTAGGGACACGAGGTAGGGCTTTTAGAGATAGTTTAGGGTTGTGTAAGTTGAGTAAGCTTTAGGAGTTAGCTTTGTTGTTTTCTACTTAGGATTCAAGTGCAAACATACCATACAAGTAGAAGCTCCTGGGAGGTTGCAGAGTTGTGAAGAAGTTGAGGAGGGAACCACTGGCATATGGTTCTCTGTGTGGTCAGGATGAGTGTACTGCAGGGCCTATGCTAACTTGAATACCATCTTTTAGTGTGGAGAAAGTGAAATCTGAGGGCCGACTCAGTTCGGTGATGCTGGAGGGCTTTCCTATTGTTCTACCTATGAAGACTTAAGCCAAAAAGAACTGTGCAGAACTACTGAGCTAGCCCATGGTGTGGCAAAGTGGGCTTACCCTGTTGATTCTGATTGTTTATCGCTTGACCATTATGAATTTCTGTTTGAGCGGACGGTCAAGCGTGGCAAAGGTTATACAGCATCCATGAGCTTGGATGAATCTTTTCTATCAGAAGGAGACCAGTCCAGACTGCCTCCGGTGCTGGTGAGAGTAGCACCAGGGAGTGAAGTTGGACTTGCTACGGGCCGGTGAGTTTGTTCCTTTTACTGCTCCTCACAGTTTATTACCTCAGCATTAGTGGGAGTTCTGCTGGGGTTAGTTTTTCTGACTAACTAAAGTCTGATCCTCCTGGGATGATTTCCTTTCAATCTCCATTATCAGCTTAATATTTTCCTGCTGGGATTTGAAGTTACATATAGCTTGGTGAGAGCGAGCTGTTTTGGGACTGACAAATTCGTTACAGGACACTTGTTTAACATCGTTGGACTTTTACATTGCTGCATTGAACATTTTTTTTTCACTTGAATTGCACTTGATTCCTCTCCTGGACAATAAATAACGCTGACTCTTAGGGAAGGGTAATTTTGGTGGGTGGAATTTGGGGGTTTAGATAGTGTGTGATTGCTGAGTATCTGTGTAGGGGGAATTTTTTTTATTTTTAGTTGTTTGAATGGTGGATAAATGAGTACTTAGAATTGTATTTTGACTATTAAATAATGATTGTGTTTATTTAGTTTAAATTGTTTGTGTTTTCCTAGTTTAGGCAAATATACCAGGCAGTGACGTGTTGGGGCTATGGCCAGGTGTGAATTACCTATGCTGCTTCTTTGCTTCATGACCTCCCGCCCCTTTACTGACCTCCTGGTTTCATCTACTGCAGCCAGGCACTGCAGGGAGGTTGGGATTACAAGGAGGTGGGGGGGGGGTCATTGTTGGTGGAGAGTAGCTGTGGGGGGTGAGGAACATTGAGGTTGTAAGATACAGGAGACGCACTGGGTTTAAACGGGGCCTAGGGAGATGCCAAACCTGTGTGGTTCCTATACCCAGGGGTCCCACCGGTCCAAGTGGGCAAGTACGTAGAGGACGGCCACCTTCTTTAATCCTCTTTGGGCGGTGCTTTACAATGCCAGGTCAATGAGAAACAAGATTGCTATTTTTGCGGACGTGATTTCTTCTGTCAACCTGGCTTGCATAACGGAGACCTGGCTGGGTACGATGCTGGTCCAGTTTTAGAGGCTGCCATCCCCGTTGGGATCTCTGTGGAGCACTGCCTGACGAAAGATCACAGGGTTGGGGGTGTGGCCATCGTTTTTAGAGTCAGCCTCGGCTTCACGGTGCATTCAGATGGTAGCACCAGGTCTTCTGAGTGTGTTGCCATGCGTGGGGGTTCAGGTGCAGGCTGCAGGATTCTCCTTATTTACTGCCCTCTGGGGCCGGGTGGAGAATTCCTGCAGAAGGTAGTGGACTTCACCATCGACCAGGTGTTGGGAGTCCCCCAGGTGTTTAGTCCTGGAGGACTTCAATGCCTAGGTAGACAATGAATCCTCACAGTTCGGTTAGGACCTCCTCCAGTTGATGTCATCACTGGGCCTAACACAAGCAGTTGCTTCTGCGACCCATCAACATGGGCACACACTCGATCTGGTGTTCCAGCTGGGTCTCGGGGTCGATAGCTTCAGGACCAATCGGGTCTCTTGGTCTGATCATTGCACCTTGGGGTTCACATTTGGGGCACCCCCGATAGTCCTTCCCCTGTGGAGATGGTCAGCTACTGCCTTGTAAGGGGATTACACATAGAGGGACTATTGGCATTAGCTGACCTATCTAGAGTTGAGACGCTTGTGCGATTGGCACTGGTGAGGCGGTGGCCACCTATAACAAGGTGGTGTCCAAAGCACTGGATGTCTTCACTCCAGTTTGTATTCGACCCAGATCCTCTCACTTGACATTCCCCTGGTTTGATGGGGCTCGCAAAGTGATGAAGATCAAGGGTCAGAAGTTGGAGCGTTACTGGCAGAAGACCCGGCTGGAGGCTGACAAACTGGGCCTACGTGCCCACTATGGTGAGTACCAGGAGGCAATCTCCCATAAAAAGGCAGAATTCCTGTCCCGGGAGATTACCGCAGGGAAGAACAGACCTTCTCAGCTTTTTCGTACTGTGGCTAGGCTTCTCCATCCTGCCTGTCTACAGCCAAAGAAGACTTTTTCATTCACTTCGTATGAAGAGTTTGCTCTGTTCTTCTCTGACAGAGTGTTGTCTATCCAGTCGGTGATTCCGGCAGGGAGGCTTACACCTCACAGTGGCTGGACTGGTGGGAGCAGATGCACTCTGCCTGTCTGGGAGGAGTTTAGGCCAGTGGAGGTGACTGGGGTGATCTTGGAGCTAAAGCACACATTTTGCAAACTGGACCCATCCCAACACATTTCTTAATGGGATGCGCCAAAGCTGTTGGCCCGGTATTCACCAGGATTGCCAGGTGCTTGATGGTGAAAGGGGTGTTCCCAGTGGCTCTGAAAGAGATGCTGGTGAGACCCCTCCTTAAGAAACCATCCCTCGACCCAGACATCCTGGCGAATTACCATCCAATCTCCAACCTGCCATTTTTGAGCAAGGCTGTTGAGAAATTGGTGGCACAGCAGCTTGAGGATCGCTTCGCGTCCTTCGACATCTATGAGCCATTTCAGTCGTGTTTTTGGGCTACACACAGCACAGAAACAGCTCTAGTTAGGGTACATAATGACCTACTCAGGGCTAGAGATAGAGGAAGCAGGTCAGTTCTTGTGCTCCTCGATCTTTCATCAGTGTTTGACACCATGGACCATGTCATGCTTCTTGATCAGCTCTGTGAGCTTTGTGGACTCGCCGATGTTGTCCTCAGATGGTTTGAGCCCTATCTCTCTGGTAGGGTGCAGCGGGTAGTGATGGGGAAATTCTCCTCCTTCCCAATGCCTCTGTCATGTGGAGTTTCACAGGGTTCAGTCTTGTCGGTGATGCTGTTCACGGTGTACATGCTGCCCCTGGGTGAGATCATTTGCCAATACAGCGTGGAGTTTCCTTGTTATGCAGATGACACCCAGCTGTATTTGTCATTTGCACTCGGAACATCCGGTGCTATCGATGTGCTTAGTATCTGTCTGGCTAAAATGAATGACTGGATGGCTTCTAGCTGGCTGAGACTAAACCCAGATAAGTCAGAGGTGCTAGTGATCGAGCTGGGTCATGGGCATGGTGGGTTGCAGCCTGGAGAGGACACAAGTCTTTTCCTGTGGTCTGCTCCATCGGTGGCTTCCCTGAGGGTGCGTAATCTAGGTGTGATCCTGAACAGCAGGCTGACCTTTGAAGATCAGGTCTCATCTGTAGTTAAGAGTGGTTTTTACCACTTGTGGAACATCACCAGGATCAAGCCCCTTGTTACACTCGAGGATCTGCCGACACTAGTACATGCCTTTGTTACCGCAAGGCTCGACTACTGTAATGCTCTTTACTTCGGGGTCATGGGAGGGACACTCTGCAGGCTGCAGCTGGTGCACAATGCAGTGGCCCGGTTGCTGACAGTAATGCCCAGGTCCTGTCATGTGACCCTGGTCCTGCGTGCTCTGCACTGGCTGCCGGTCAGGTGGAGGGTCCTTTTCAAGGTGGGCTTGCTCACCTATAAGGCCCTATATGGACTGGGCCCTGGCTACTTGTCAGAGCTCCTGTTACCTGCAGCCTCTGTTCGCTCCGTCCGCTCCTCTTTGAGGGGCCTCCTGGATATTCCTAGGGTTCAACTCAAGACATCCGGTGACCAAGCATTTAGCATCTCTGGGCCAACCCTGTGGAACACGGTTCCATCTGTAGTCCAGGAGGCCCCCTCGATTGGTACTTTCAAGCAGAGACTAAAATCCCACCTTTTCAGCCTGGCTTTTACAGAATGAATTTATATCCGACTGTTTTAATTATTATAGATGATTGTAAAACTGGAGTTTGAATTTTTATTTATTTTGTATGTTTCTGATCTTAATTGCTGTTTAATTTTTATGTTTTTGCTAGGCACCCAGAGCCTCAGGGATTGGGCGCCCTAAAAATAAAATTTGCCTTGCCCTCGCAGGTGATCAGCTTCATCAGGGCAGAGATCAACTCTTGCCGAGCCAGAGCCCGGCGGACAGGGCGGAGGCTCTCTCCTCCTTTGCCCAATCATTTCTGATCAGGCACTTGCACCCTGCCCAGGACTTCCTGCACCTTCTGGGTTACATGGTGGCCTACACCAGCGTGGTCCAATGAGCCCGCTGCCATATGCGCTCCCTCCAATGGAAGCTGGCCAGCCTGTGGTCTCAGCACAAAGGTCACTTGAACCAGCTGGTCACTGTGACCCAGAGGATGTGGGATGCCCTCCAGTGGTGGCTCATCCTAGAGCATCTGCAGGAAGGGATCCTATTTGTCCATCCCAAACCAATGGTCATCCTGATGACTGACACCTCTCTCATGGGCTGGGGTGCCCACCTGGGGGACCACAGAGTCCATGGTCTCTGGACTCCCCAGGAGTCCCAATGCCACATCAATCTGCTGGAGCTCTGAGCGGTTTGGCTGGTACTGACTGCCTTCGCTCCGTTTGTTCGGGGTCAAGTGGTCCAAGTCCAGATGAACACCACAGCCATGTACTACCTCAACAAGCAAGGCGGAAGCACACCTTGCACCTATGCAAGGAAGCTCTCCACATCTGGACCCTCGTGCGCAGCCTAGTGGCAGATCTCCTAGCCATCAATGTGGCTGGAGCCTCCAACCGACTGGCAGGTGCGCTCAGCTGGGTGGGCAAGGCATCTCATGAGTGGTGTCTCCATCTGGCAGTAGTTCACAGTCTGTTCTCCCAGTGGGGCACCCCTCAGGTGGACCTGTTCACCTCCAGGGAGAACGCAAAGATGAGGCTGTTTTGTGCCCGACTCCCCCCAGCAGGGCTCGCTGCAGGGGATGCCTTCTCGAGGCTGTGGACCCCAGGCCTCTTCTATGCCTTCCCTCCACTTCCCTTGATACACAAGGTGCTACTCAAGGTCAGGAGGGACAAGGCACAGGTGATCCTGATGGCTCTGGACTGGTCACGTCAGTTCTGGTACCCTGATCTCCTCAGCCACAGGCTCCTGAGTCATCTTCCCATATGCCCTTTACCTGCTCTCCATCAATCAGGGGAAGGTACTCCACCCGGACCTTCAATCCCTGCACCTGACAGCCTGGTTCCTGAGTGGCTAGAATTCCAGGCTTTGGGTCTCTCTGAAGATGTCCTCACTGTTGTGGAGGCATCTAGAAAGGAATTGACCAGAAAATGCTATGCCTTCAAATGGAAGAGATTCTCCATTTGGTGTCAGAGCAAGTGGTTGGACTCTTCAACCTGTCCAGTGGCTAGCATTTTTGACTACCTGTGGTCTCTCTCCCAATGGGGACTTCGGTCGATGACCCTTAAGGTGTACCTGGCAGCCATCGCTGCTTACCAGGCACAGGCTGGTTGGCAGTCACTGGTGCTGGAGAAGGTGGTCTGGCACGTTTTCAAAGGCCTAGATCATATTTCCCCTCTGGTGCGTGAACCACCACCACCATGGGACTTGTTGCTAGTTTTGGCAAAGCTCATGGGCAAGCCATTTGAACCGATGCACAGGTATGACATGCCTCACCTCTCGTGGAAGACCACCTTTCTGTTGGCTATCATGTCTGCCAGGAGGATCAGTGAGCTCCAGGTGCTCTCGGTGGAGTCTCCTTACCTGGTCTTCCGCAGGGACAAGGTTGTCCTGCACCCCAACCTGAAGTTCCTCCCAAAGGTTGTGTCAGACTTTCACCTGAGCCAGGTGATGACTCTTCCAGTGTTCTTCCTGAATCACACCTCGGAGGCCGAGCACAGGCTCCATACTCTGGACCTGAGGTGAGCGCTTGCTTACTACAAAGAGCGATGACTGGAGTTTGAGGAGAGGTTTGCCAGCTGTTTGTCACCTATGCTGAAGTCACCTGGCAGACCTGCAGCCGAATGGCCAATTGGGAGGTGGATCACTTCCTGCATTGATCTCTGTTATAGGTTAGCAGGTAGGGAGCCTCCCGGAGGGCTAAGGGCTCAGGGCTCATTCCACCCACATACTGCTGCGACGGTGGCTGCTTCTAGGGATGTCCCTATCCAGGAAATCTGCACAGCTGCTACCTGGAAGTCAGCACACACCTTCATTTCCCATTACCACATTGGCCTCGAGTCATGCCGGGATGCTGGTTTTGGGACCTCAGTTTTCCAGTCTTTGTTTCCTAAGTAGGGGGTGTGTGCCTTGCCTCCCTCCTCCCAGAGAACTGCTAGGAGTCTGCCAGAAGTGTGACTAGAACATCATATCCACATCCCCAGAAAAACAGGTTACTCACCTATAACAGTAGTTCTAGGAGTGGTATATTTTTATCCACACGGACCCACATGACCTCCCCTGGCTCAGGCACACAAAAATCAAGGGTGCCAGAAGATGGTAAAAGCTGAGGGGGCTGAGAATCAAAAGGGCACTTATGAGGGTACAAAGGGCACTTTTTCTATACTAGTTTTTGCCATACAGAAATAAAAAGTGGAGTGGCTACCACCCCTTTCGCCCCACAGTTCCGGCACCTATGCGCACAACCACTGCTTCCAGCAGGCAAGATCTGGCATCATGGGGCAGAGCCGAGGGATATACCACCCGGGTGGGTGGGAGGAGCCAGCTTGAAGAATTTCCAGCATCTCTGAAAGGGAAAGGACACTGCCAGAAGTGTGGATGAACATCATATACCACTCCTAGAACTACTGTTACAGGTGAGTAACCTGTTTTTCTCCCTAATGACACTTCAGACTGCATTCTTTGACCCCTATACACATTTCTCTCCCCTGGGCTAACTAAATGGGCCCCAATGGAGTCCCCATGCACCCTATCATGCCCTGCGTGGGTTTGTGGGCAAGCCCTTTTTTCATAGGGCAGCTGGATGCTGCTGTCTGGGAGCACTACATATTTGTACAAAGTTTATTTTTGATTTGGCATCTTAGAATAGTATGAATTTCTGCTTTAAAGTCTAAATTTACAGTATTTTTTTTTTATCTGGCAGCACTTTCTCGATGTGAGACGGATGGGGAAGTGCAACTTTGAGGGGTAGAAGGAAGGATTTCCCTCATAACTGAGGACAATTTAGAGATATGAACAGGGCATCTACCAAGTTTCTTGTTTGTCATACTGGGACAGGTGGCAACACCACTATCATGCTCCTAGTGTGATATTCTTTCATCAGGGCTTAGTAAGAGCCCCCACCCCATATACTTCAAGCCCCTTTTACTTGGCTTTCTTCTCCTGCAGCCCACTGTTTTCACACCCCACACAACAGGTAAATCCCACTCCTCGTCCGAAATGCCTCCAACTGGACTCCCATCTTTGCAACCTCTTCACAACCCTCCCTCCCAGGCCCACTCGGACATCTAACTCCCTGGCCACTGGACACCCCCCTCTTAGAAACATAGAAGCTGTTGGCAGAAAAGGACCTTTTGGACCACCTAGTCTGCCCTAAAGTCCCTACATACCTACTGTGCCACCGTAGACCCTACAGATCTCCGGCCTTACCCCTCCTCAGCCCTGTTACCAAGGTCCCCCTGTGTCTATCCCATACATGTTTGAAACCTACAGTATTACCATTTCGGTACCCACCACATCTGTTGGGATGCTGTTCCAGATGTCCACTACCCTTTCCATGAAGAAGTACTTCCTCACATCCCCTCTAAGTCTCCCCCTTCCAGCTTCACACCAAGCCCCCTTGTCCTTCAGCATCTCTTTCTGCACAGTATGCCACACTCCTGTACCTTATTGATATCCTTAAGATGTCTGAATGTTTCTGTCTCCCTTTTTTCTCCTCTCTTCCAGTGAGTACACATATTTAATTCCATGAGTCTTTCCTTGTAGGGCTTCGGATGCAGGATGTGCACAGGGTTTTAAATAATTGATTAGCAGTTTTTTTCTTGGGATGATACTAACTGTACAGAAATTATTTATATAGATTTTCTGGAAGTGCTGTGTTAAAACACAGTGAGGCAAGAGCTATTAATTTTCACAGTTTTAGCACTTTTATGAGCAAAACGCTAATCAATTTTTAGAGTTAAATAAAACCCTGTGTGCACCATTTTAGTTGCCCTTCTCTGTACCGCCTCCACCCGATCTATGTCCTTCCTGAGATGGGGCTTCCAGAACTGGACACAGTACTCCAGGTGTGGCCTCACCATTGATCTATACTGGGGTAAAACTACCTCTCTTTTAATGCTGGTTATACCCCTTCCTATGCACCCCAGCATCCTACTAGCCTTTCCTACTACCTTATCACACTGCTTAGCTACCTTCAGGTCATCAGATATGATGACCCCCAGATCCCTTTCCTATGGTCGTGGTTGTTAACACCTCTCCCCCCAAATGATACATTGCCCTTGGGTTTCTGTGCCCCATGTGAATACTTTTACATTTTTTGGCATTGAATCCCTGTTGCCAAACCCTTCACCAGTCTTCCAGCTTTTCAGATCTTCCTTCATTTTCTCCCCCCCCGGTGTGTTCACTCTGTTACAGATTTTTGTGTCACTCATGAACAGGCATACCTTTCCTTCCAGTCCCTCTGTGATGTCACTAATAAAGACACTTAAGAAGACCGGTCCCAGTATTGACCCCTGAGGCACCCTGCTGGTCACCTCACCTACCTCTGAGTGAAATCCATTTACCACCACCCTCTGAGTTCTGTTACTTAGCCAACTTTGTACCCAGTTTACTATCTTTCGATCCACTCCTATGCTGCCAAGCTTGTTTACTAGTCTTCTGTGTGGAACAATATAGAAGGTCTTACTAAAATCCAGGTAGGCCCACATCCACCACTCTGTCCTGATCTGCCTCCCTGGCAACACAGTCAAAAAACTCTATCAGGTTTGTTTTGCAAGCTCTCCCCCCGTGAACCCACCATGCTGCCTTTTATCCTGCAATCCACTGATGTTAAGGTATTTTCCAATCCTTTCTTTAAGTAGAGTTTCCATAACCTTGGCCACCACCAAAGTCAGGCTTACAGGTCGGTAGTTTCCTGCCTCCTCCCTATTCTCACTTTCATGTAATGGGACTATGTCCACCCTCCTCCAGTCCTCTGGAACTTCCCCCCGTATCCAGTGATAGATTGAATAGCGCCGTCAGAGGTGCAGACAGTTCTTCCTTTAGTTCATTTAGTATCCTAGTGTAAACCATGTCCAGCCCCATAGCCTTGTCTGCCTTTAGTTCTTCTAACTCCCTGAGGACTTTCACCTCTGTGAAAAAGCTAGTGTCCACATCCCTTCCCTTTATGCCCTTTTCCCCTATCTGAGGCCCGTCACCTACCCCTTCCATTGTGAATACTGAACAAAAGTACTTCAGTATGTCAGCTTTCTTCTGGTCATCTTCCATATTCCTCCCCCCCCCCCCTTCTGTTTTGGTCTTATTATCCCTGCTTTGCTTTTCTTCTTTTCGCTTATGTATCTGAAGAAAGTTTTATCCTCTTTTTTGCTGATTTTGCAATGTTTTCCTCTGTTTGTGCTATAGCTCTCCTATCTACCTTCCCTGCCTCCTTTTGTTTTTCCTGATAACTCTCCCTAGCCTCCTTTTTCTGGGGATAGGGAGAGTTATCAAGAAAAACAAAAGAAGGCAGAGAAGGTAGCCCTGGGCCCCCCTGGACACTTTCCTCCAAGCCACCTGTACAACCACCATGGAAGCTGTCAGCAGATAAGGACCTCTTTGGCCCATCTGTTATACAACACTCTACACCTCCACTCACAGAGCTGCTCCAGCTTCATACTTGCACCTGGACACTGTTTCAGACATTGGATCAGCCTCTCCTCACCAGCAGACCACCCACTGTCCCTCCACCTGAACCCAGCTTCCATCATCCCAGCTGACCACTGTCTATGCCACTAGGCCCACCCCTTCCAGCCTCTAAACGAGCGTCTCTTCCCCAGCCAACCACCCTTCCTGCACTAGGGCAACCATTTCAGTCCCTGGACCAGCCTTTCTTCACTAGTCAACCACCCTCAGTGCACCTGGACCAGCCTTCCTCCCAGCTGACCACCCTCCATGCAGCTGGACCACACTTCTAGCCCCCAGGTCAGCCAGCCCTCCACTGCTCACCACCCTCCCTGCTGCTGAAACTCCTTCAACTCCTGAACCAACATGCCAGCATGGTGGGGGGGGTCAGGGAGCATACTACTAAGGCAATGTGGGCCTCAGGAGCCTGCGGCCAGTGCTGGAGGAGCTTGGTAGCTGGAGGTCAGTGATTAGTGGTGGACTCAGGAGGTGAAGCTGCAGTAGCTCCATGAGTGGGGATGCAGAGTGTTGTATGGTGGGTGTCCGGGGGCTGGGAGGGAGGAGGTGTCCTGGGGGCACAAGGAGTGTGGTGGGTGTCAGGGTACAGGAGGGAGAGGAGTACACACCATAATAATATTATATCACAAAAGCACCCTGTTTTATCCCGTGATTAGTAAAATGTTTAAAGAGACACAGTGGATTTTTTAAAGTGTCAGCAGCAATGACACCTAATCTGATCACTGGATTAAACAGGGTGTTTTTGTGATGTAATATTATTATGGTGATACTCAATGATTGTTTAGTTACTTGAATGTATATGTGACTCACCTGTAGCACACTATATTTAAACAAAAGGGTACCAGCCCGTTGGCGCAGTGGTTGGATTTCTGTCTGCGACGCCGGCGACCCGAATTCAGGAACAGACTTGGGTTGCTGGAGAGCCAGCCAGGGGGAGAAGGATGGAGCGTCCAGGGACAGCTCTCCTTCTCCGGGAGAGGGCAGGGGATGCACACTGGCGTAGGCTGACTCCTGGTGGGAGCTGGGAGTGAAACAGTATGGCCGGGCTCCAGAGTTCCAAGAGGTGGCAGACGCGATGCCTTGACGCCAGGATGTCACTCCCCACAGAAAAAATGGAAGAAGCTGCCTGGTCTGCCGGGCTGATGGCTGCCGACCCCCCACCTCAGATGCCCCGACACCCTGGAATCCACCTCAGCAGCATCCGGGGACTGATCGTAGAGCACACTGGTATCCCCCTCCAAAGAGAGGGACCCATCCAGTGAAGGGTTATGCCGGGCCACCCTTGGGTCGGCTGCGATCTGAGGTGAGTAGGAAGGGGTCAGGGTGAGTAGGTCGGGGGGTCAGTGCAGCCAGAAGAAGAGACAGGCAAAGGCAGAAAAAAACACAAGGGTAAAGTTGTTAAGTCACACCCCTGACGAAGAGGTATTGCACCTTGAAGCCCTGGGCTGATGTATGCTTGTGGTTTGGAACCTGTATTTAGTGTTGGATCTCGAACAAGAGGTACTGTTACTGCAATCTATTTCAACTTTGCACAGTAGAATAATTTTAAAACTGATGCATGGAGTGCTGGCTTTCCTAGCATCTGAAAACTGTGAGAGCTGCTTTTGTTTGGTGAATGTTTAACTTTTTTGGCAGTATGCCCTGGCCAGGCTACTGGGACTAGATGCATCAGTGTGGAGAAGGGTTCCAACCATAAGTGAAGAGATGCCTAAAAAAACTGATTATCTGCTGAAATACAACAATACTGAGGGAACAGCGTTCTCATTAACCAGCAGGAGTCTGGCAACGAGGAGAACTTCGATCAACTTGGATACTAGACCGATTTCAACAGCCACCACTGGGCAAGATAGAATAGCCGAAGGTAGTATCAAATCCATTTCCTCTAAGCTGGAAAAGTATGTACTTAAAAAATCACTTTGCATTTTGATTTAATATCACTTAAAAAGTACATAGAAAAGGACTGGATTCTGAGAGTTACCAAAATGTCAGCTTGCAGTCATGATAACATGCATCTAAGAGATAGGTGGAAGCCAATATGAAATACAGTTCTGTTGAATTCATTAAAATTCAGATAGAGGAAGATGAATATCAGAGAGGAGAAGTGTTAAAAACAATAAAAAATTTACATGAACAGCTGTCTGCTTGCAAGAATGATAATTTCATTAAAGAACTAAACATGAAACTAACAGAGAAGGCAAAAAAGTGGGAACTTGAACTGATTGAGTGTAAAAAAAAAAAAAAAAAAATGAAGCTACAGAGAGATGAAAGAGATTATGCCAATAATAAAGTGTACAAATGGGAGAACCACTCTCCCTTTCAAGGGGCAGGAGAAGATCTAGAGGCATAGGGAAGAATACCAATAAGGCTGGCAATCAGATAAACACGACTACATCTTCATCAGCCTCTGCTTCAGTTCGTAGAGCTCATTTCTCAAGTAATGACTCACTCATTGATGAACATTCTGATAGAGCCCACTCAAACTAAAAAACAAGATTGGGGAGAAAACAAGAAAGGTAGGAACAAGTGAATGCAAGAGACCAGGACACTAAGAACTTAACTGTTGTCAACATAGCTAATAAGACTTTTTCTGATTCACAAATAGCTGTGCTAAGTTATGGGTTAACTTTTGTACCAGTACACCCTATTAATGAATTTGAGTTGTATGGTGATCTGTTCAAACTGTTTCGTAAATTAAATTTGAGGAAGTACTTTGTAAGTAATCCTTATGTATTAAAGTACAGTTATGTAAGAACTTACCGTAACAGTAGATCTTCGAGAGGAGTTCTTGCAGCAGGTTACTTATTAGGTCTGAAGCCGGCAGGCACCCGGACCCCACAGAAAACTTCCAGCTAGCAGTATATAGTGGGTGAATGTCCCCTGACATCCGCCTATGGTATAAAAGGGGTGGTCCCCCAGCACCACCTCAGTTCTCCAGCCACAGACCCTGGCAAGCCCAGTGAATGGAGAACCAAGGTGTTCCTCTGGAACCAAGGAAACTAAAACAGTGATGGAGAAGCAGTCACCAGGGGGATGGAGGGAGGGAAAGCAGCACCCGCTGCAAGAGCTACTCTTGAAGATCTACTGTTGTGGTAAGTTCTTGCGTAACTGTACTATCTCACTTTAAGGGGGCTCTTGCAGCAGGTTACACCATTAGGACTGAGTCCCAAGCTGTAAAAGGACTGACCCCGATCAGTTGGGAGGAGGAAGAGGTCTGCATAAGGCTTTCAGGAAAGTAGACCCTGCAGGACTGCCAGTCCAAAACCTGCCCTGTGCCTAGAAGCAATGTCCAGCTGTAGTGCTGGATGAAAATGTGGACTGAACTCCAATTGGCTGCTGCACAACTGTCAGTAATTGACACATCTCTGAAGGATGCAAACGAAGCAGATACACCCCTGGTAGAATAGTCTTGTACTTGTGGTAGCAATAAACAATGCAATTGTTTAGAAACTGAAGCCCCTTCTTTTCGTGGGACGAAAGAAACTAGCTGATAAGTCTTTCTGATGACTCGGGTGCAGTACAAATACTGTGTAGCAGGCTGAATTAGCACCCATTAGATTTAGCATGAGTCAACCTTCTATACATATTGGCGTCCAGTAGAATTAGCGTGGATGGCTTACTCTTCAATACAGTACTACAGATAATCAGCTGTCCATTATTTTTCACTATCCATTTATTTTCACGGATTGTCAGCAACAGCGAATTTAACGAAAATAAATGGATAGTGAAAGTAACCTTCTATACAGTAACAGCGAAGCACCTGCTGGACATCCAAAGTATGAAGTAATGCCACCCCTGGATTTGAATACTCTGGGTAATACACAGGCAGGTTTTTGTCTTGATTCAGTGTAAACTCAGACACCACCTTAGGAAGAAACTTAGGACTGGTCTGCAAGGACACCCTGTCCTTGTGAAAAACTAAATAAGGCTCTTTACACATCAGAGCCTGAAGCTCGAAAATCCTCTGAGCAGAAGTAATAGCAACGCTTTTCGTGACAGAAAGCATAGTTCGTAGCTTGCAGCAGGCTCACAGGAAGGCAACGTAAGCTTTTCTAGGATGAACAAAAGATCCAAGGGAGGAACAGGGTCCCAGATGGGAGGTTTCAGATGTGGTATATATCCCACAAAAAAAGTGCAGGAAAGAGTTGGCCCAGTGGTGCTAAGGGTTGAGGCGCTGGATGCTACACTTTGCGCCACCAGCAACCCAGGTTCAAACTAGCTCGAGCTGCCGGGGTCAGCAGGGGGCAGAGAGCCAGAGCCTCTCTCGGGGGGAAGGTGCCATGTCATTCTGCTAGCTGACTGCCCCCTGACAATGGCCAGAGAGCAGTATGGGTTGGGAGGCACGTTTCCGATGTGCTTGCATAAGGGAGAAGGGAGAAAAGTGGAAAAAAAGGAGGAGAGCCCTGTCTGGTGCTCAATGATGGCCACTGCACCTGAGGGTGGGCCCCGCTTTCTGGACTGGGTCTCCAGGGGGCGGTGTAGCATGCTGCCTCCTTCCTGGCCCCACCATGGGGGGCAATCCACAGGGGAAACTGCAGGGTCAACGTGTGTGGGTGGATCCAGAGAGAAATGTCTCTCCGGTAGGAGGGACGAAGCCGCTGGTCAGGGAGTCTCCCCAGAGGAGGATAAAATATCAATAAAAAAATTAATAAAAGTGCAGGAAAGATCAAGTTGTGCAAGAGTCTTGCCTTCTATAGGTACATGATATGAAGAGATGACAGATAAGTGCAGCTTAATTGTTGAATAACTCAGGCCTGAGTCCCATAAGGAAAGGAGGTACTATAGAACAAGATTCTCCGTACAAGTAAAAGGGTCCAAGTGACGAGCGGTGACCCATATGCAGAACTGATTCCCCTTCATAGCATAAGTAGATCTAGTGGAGGGTTTTCTGGCTGCCACTAGGACATCTGCCACCCAGGGAGAAACTTCAAATGGGGCATTTGCTAAGTCTGCAGGAGCCATGCGTGAAGTACAGAGACTTGAGGTCCATATGGACCAGGGTGTCCTGCTCCTGTGACAGCAGGTTGGAACACAGAGGCAGGGGAATCAGAGGCTCCACTGCTAGTTGCTGAAGGAGTGCAAACCAAATCTGGCGCAACCAATAAGGGGCTATCAGGATCATCTCCACCCTTTGTGACTGCAGTGGGAGCAGAACCCTCTGCAGCAGCAGAAAGGGAGGGAAGGCATAGAGAAACCTCCCTGTCCAGGAGAGGGACAACACGTCTTGCCAGAAAACACCAGGCCCTGGATCTAGCAAGCAAAAACTGGGTAGTTCTGCGTTGGATGGGGACACAAAGAGTTCCAGTTCAGGATGACTCCACCTGTCGAAGAGATCTTCAACCACTGAAGGAAGAAATTCCCAGTCGTGAGCCCTGGACTGAGAATGGCTTAGACTGGCTGCCAAGTTGTTTTGGACACCTGGAGTATGCACAGCAGTCAAGTCCAGGTGATGCTATTTGGCCCAAAACCACACTCTCATTACCTCTCCGCAGAGGGGGTAAGAAGCATTCTCCCCCTGCTTGTTAATGTAAAAGACCACAGACATACTGTCTATCTGGATCAAGAGAGGACCCAGGAGTAGGCTCATCTGGAAGGCTTGAAGAGCATACAGAATCACCCGTGTCTCTAAAACACTGATGTGGAGATGCTTCTCCAGTGGGTACCAGGTCCCCTGAATCTGATGGTCTGCCAGATGGGCCCCCAGTCCTAGCCGGATGTGTCCATGGTCAGGATCTGACAAGGGGACTGACTGGGGAAAAAAACCTTGGAGAGGTTGGCGGGGTTCAGCCACCACGTCATAGTCTGTCACACTAAGTTGGAGATTGATACTGATTGTTCCAGATTGTCTATGCGCTGGTCCCATTGGACCTGAAGGTTCCACTGGGCTACCCTCTTATGCAGACAAGCAAAGGGCACTGTTGCAATGGCCGCTCCCATATGTCCCAGCAGCCATAGAACCATCCTGGCTGGAACATGGTAAGATAATGAGACCAGCTGAACCTAAGTCCAAAGGTGTTCTGCCTTATCTGGAGGAAAGGCTTTGCCTTGTGCGGTGTCCAAGATCACCCCTATATACTGGAATCTTTGACTTGGCCAAGGGGAGGATTTGGGGAGACTGAGGGTTATCCCCAGATCCTGAAATGGTGAGAAAGTGGCCTCCATGGTTCTGAGCAACTGCTCCTTGGTGGGAGCTGTCAGAAGCCATTCATCTAGGTAAGGAAAGACATAATGGCCTTCCCTTCTTAAGGCCACTGCCGCTACTGCAAGGCACTTTATAAAGACTCATGGGGCCAAGGACAGGCTGAACAGCAAGGCTGGAAACATAGTGGTTTCCTTGGAAGGGGAAGTGAAGAAACCTTCTATAGTGTGGAAACACTAGTATGTGAAGGTAAGCGTTGTGTATGACTGGAGAATAGAGTCAATCCCCTTGCTGAAGCAAGCGAACATGGCCAGAGAGAGTGACCATCTTAAACCATTTGTATTCTATGAACTGGTTCAGGTGGCTGAGGTTCAGGATGGGACGCAGAACTTATGTTTTCTTTGGGACCAGGAAGAAATGTGAGTAGAACCCCATTCTCCACTGCACTGTTGGTACGCATTCTAGCACCTGTTTTCGCAGGAGAGCATGGATCTCATCTTGAATGAGTGTGATGTGGGCCCAATGGTAATGGAAGGCAGCCGGAGGATTGTCCGGAGGAATCTCCAAAAATTCTAGTCTACTGGCCTCTGAGTTGCTGCTTGGAGGATTGATCAAAGGGCTGCCGCTGGGACAATTTAAACTGAGATCAGTATTCCTGATTCTTAAAGGTGAGTGATTATATTTCGAGAATCCTCGCCAAACAAGACAACGCCTCTGAAGGGGGCATCCAAAATCTTGGACTGGACATCCGGGGTGAAACCAGAGACACCCAGCCAGGAGTAGTATCATAGGCAAACCCCTTTAGTCGCAGCCCTGGCTGTGGAGCCCACAGAATCATAAGAGACTTGGAGAATGTGGGTCCCCACATCTGAGCCAGACTTTAGGAGGTGCAATAGTTTGGTCTTTCTGGGCAGATCTGGCTGAGTTTGTGCTACCTCAAAGGCCTTCTCCCACAGGGTATGCTAATATTGAACCATGTGGGCAAGGAAGTTAAGGAAACAGATAGTACAGGTGGCTGAGGTTTAGACTTTCTTTCTGAAATAGTCTATCTGCCTAGAGTCCTTATCAGGAGGCTGAGTGCTAAGGTGCTGGGGACATTTTGAGAGGTCATAGGCTGTGTTTATAATGACCGAGTCAGCCTCTGGATGCTCCCCATAAAAAGGTTTGTTCCTTGGGACATTATATAGGCGATCTGCCTTCTTAGACGTTGCTGGTGTAGTGGAGGGGTGCTTCCAAGCAGCCCTATTTACATCCTTAAAGGATTCGATCAGTGGAGGGATGACGAAGGGTAAGGACTCCTCCTTGCAAAGGAAAATGGCTAACCAACGTCGTTCAGGATCCACTTCCTCAGTATCTTAACCCATGAGGGCCTGGATGTGCCTCATCACATCTGTGAAGGTTGGATCATCTAGAGGAGACCATAGGGTGTCCTTGGGCTCCTCTGGTTCTGAATGCAGGTCAGAGTTCCCTGAATCAAGGTAGGAAGAGGAATGTCCCCCTCCAACTCACCAGAATCTGGAGAGGGTGAGCAGAGAGGCCTATGGTGGTGGGTCCCTGAATGACCGGTGCCAGCTCCCTTTGGTTGTGGAGTAGGCTCCCTAGGAGGTGGCATCAGGGTCTCTCTAGGGGGAACTAGCTCCTTAGTTGGATTTGGAGGAGGGTCCCTCAGAGTCTGAGATGAGGGCTCCTTCGGCATCTCCTTATCCTTAAAGTATGCCCACCAGGCTGCAAAAAGGGCAGTAAGGTCTGTGGGCAGGTTCTGAGGCATGGCTGGGGGAACTGTTATCTGTGGGGTAGGTTGGGAGGGCCCTGGCATCAGTTCTGTGGGCTGCAGTAACACTGGTGTCAGATCCACCGGCATTGGGTTAACTGGTGTCAGTCCCAGTGGCAGGGAACCATCTGGTGTCGGCCTGACTGGAGTTGAAAGGCCAGGCGTCAGTCCCCCGGGTATCAGCTTGGTGATGACAGGTCCACCAATGACAGCAGGGGATTAGGAGATGACGACTGAGGCATCTTCGGGGAGGCCGGTGTCAACAGGACTGGCATGAGCTGACGCCGGTCTGGTGAAGCAGCCGGCGCGCCAGCCTAGAAGGAGATGCCTGTCCTGGGGAGTGGACTCCCAAGCGGGGCAGAGATGTCACACTTATGGGGGAGGTGATTGCGTGCTCCTGGCATCACATGAAGGCATCAGCCCCTGATGTCAGAGCCAACTTTTCAGACTCCTTGACCAGGAGGTTGATGGTCAAAAACCCGCCACCCGAGGAAGACCCAGTCGAGCCACTTGACTGAGGATCCAGCCCTGAGCTTCAGTGGCTGAAAGGCTGGGGACAAAGTCCTGAGCCCCAAGAAACCACCACTGAAAACAGTCAGGAGAGTGGGTGGTTTTACAACTGGGAGCCCAGAGGGAGAGAAGGCTGCCACAGTGAAAGGGGGCTAACCTCCTGCAGGAGGAAGACCCATGATCAGTGCTCAACTTGCACAGAGACCTGGAGCAGGAAGCTGTCCAGGGTTTCTCTCTATGATTCTCCCGGTGCTTGAACTTTCCTGAAGGTTTCTTTACCTCCTCGGCTGAAGAAGTGGTGGTTCAGAGGCCGGGAAAGAGGAGGTACTCTGGTGAAGCTCCTTCTTCATCACTGAGAGTTTTTGTTGAAGCAAGAAGGCTTCCAGCGTCTTCTGGTGGTGAAGCCGGGTACATTGGTTAAAATCCTAGCAGTGCTGGCAGGCCTCAGTGTTGTGGTCCAGGCCTAGACAAATCGGACACAGTGAATGACTGTCCTTGTGGGGAACTTGCTTTCCACAAACACACTTCATTCACTGCTGCTCCACTGAAGGGCATGGAGTAGAAGACATGCACAGAATCGCTGATAAATTTGAAGAAAACAGAACAAATAAAGTGCGGGTAATGCAAAGAAAATGGCAGTCGACTAAAGCAGACGGTATCTGTGAATGTCCATCTTGTGCAGGTTGATGGTGGGAAAAGAACTGAAATGGTGCTGGGGACCACCCGTTTAATACCATAGATGGACGTCGGGGGTAGGCTGACGTCAGAGGGCAGTCCCCCGCTATATACTGCTAGCTAGAAGTTTTCTGTGGGTTCCTGGCACCTGCCGGATTCAGACCTAACAGTGTAACCTGCTGCAAGAGCCCCCTCAAAGTGAGATCATCTTCTTCCCACAGCAAAGACAGCACATGCAGTAGCTTAATTGATCTCTCCGAACAGACAAGAATTGTTACAATACAAGGAGCAAGGGGAGGGATTAGAATAAATTACCTTTGTTTCCACATATGGCCCCCATCTATGGATTTACATTCTATTGTAAAAAAATAACTGGCACCTACTTGGGATAGATAAGAACATAAAACAGGTACAGGAAGTAGGTCTCCTAATCACATTCGTAGAGAGAAAACTCTAAAGGACATGTTGGTCAGTAGTGAGTTTAAAACACATGGTTCCCAAACGGGCTGGCTGAGTACAAAGCCAACTGGCTTTTACCATTGTAAACGCTGTATCACATGTAAGTTTGCCAACCACGGGAAAGTCTTCGAAAATCCAGGCTCTACAGGGATTAAGGAGGTATACATTAATCATATAATACAAAATATGTAATTTATGCCCTGTGGTGCTCTTGCGGCCAAATTTATATTGAACAAACCACAAGAATTTTAAACGAACAAGTCCAGGTGCATTTCAGGGCTATAAAGAAACTGGATAAAGCGCACCCTGTTGGGGAAATATCTTAGTGAGGTAACAAATCAAAGGGAACACAATATTCAGTACATGGGAATAGACCATGCCCCATTCAGACAGTGAGGTAGCAACAGAGGTTTACTTGTGGACAAAAGGGAATCCATGTGCTGGCCCGGTGGCACTGAGGGTTGAGGCGCTGAGCGCCACACCTCGCGCTACACTGGCGACCCGGGTTCGGGAATGGATCCGGGCCGCTGGGGGTTGGCAGGGGAGAGGGAGGATCGAGCATCCGATGACTGCTCTCCTCTCTCTGGGGTGGGTAATGGGGCTTGCATCGCTCTGTAGCAGCAACTGGTGGAGGCCAACCGCACTACAGTAGCATGCAAAATAGGGGAGGAGAGCGTGGCAGGCGTCAGCACTACATGCTTGGACGCCATTGCACCAATGGCTCTCCATAAGGGAGAAAAGTGGAAAAATGCAGAGGATGATCTTCGCGGCTGATGGTAGCACCGTTGCACCCCCAGAAGTGACCTGAGATGGGCGTGTATCCAATGTGGTGTGAGAGTGATAATGGCTGGCCCATTGGGGGTACGGGTTTGTGTGGCCCGTGCGCACGACCAGGCCTGGTGGTGCAGGGGAGGAATCCATGTGGCTATTTAATCTTAAAACCTCAAAATCAAATGGATTTAATGACTACATGGAATGACATCTACTGTGAATTCGTTTTTAGATGAGTGTAATGAAATGCTATAACTTGTCGTACTGAATCTTAAATGAGAAATGTATGGATTATGATTACAAAATTCAAGTAACCAGTTAAACAGCCCTGAGTAACATAAAATGTAACATTATGGGAATGTCCTGATAAGTAATGAATGTGTAAGGGCTATCAAGATAAATGTTTTTTTAACACAATAATAAAACTAGTTTTTCTGTTTAAACCCTGCACCTTGTTGGTGTTCTCACCCACCACGTTATATACATATATAAACATTAGTAAACACGATGGTAATGAAATAAATATATAGGTATATATGTGAACGGGCATTAAGTGTGATTTTGGTTGTCACCATTGCTGACTAACCTGGTCCCTTTTTATGTCTGCTTGCACGCATGTGCAAGAAACATAGTGCCACCATACGAGTTTTCATAGGTGTGGCACCCCCACTTCCAATGCACTCAGTGTTTTTGCAGGCGTGGCCGCACTGCCAATAGATGTCCCAGCTGTCTATGACAGCGGATTCGGATGATGGCATACAGTTGAAAAGCAAGCGACTGCCCACAGTCGAAAGCGTTGGTAACGTGAGGCAATTTGCATACTGCCCTGCTGTCAGCAGTATACAAGTGCCTCCACGTCACCACCGCTGATTATTAGTGGTTGTATCGTGCCCCTCCTTTGTTGTGTGCCAAGGGGGTGCCCAACCCCTTGGCTCATGAACACCCCCCAAGCACACTGTATGTCCAATGGGGTGCCTAATCCCCGTCAGCTCCAGTGCCCCCCTCCGCAAAAAAAACATCCAGGTGCCACGCTGGGAGCCCACCTCAGTGTGGCAGTAGTTCAGAGCCCTCATGTGTGTCCCCCCCAAACTGTATGGCCAATGGGGGTGCCCAATCCCGTTGGCTCCACTGAACCCCCCCAAAACTTCCAGGTGCCACGCTGGGAGCCCATTCCAGCATGGCAAAAAAGTCCCACGTCATCCATGTAAAATAAAAATAAAAAACCTGTAACAAAAGAAAACGGTCCCTCGTTGACTCTCTTGCCCCCCTCCTGCACCCACCCTCTGCATACCCTACCTCCCCACACACCATACTTACCTCTGGGGGCTGGCACGACTATCTTTGGTGGAGCGGGAACACGTCTGCACTCTTCAAAGCCGACCGCGAACTGAAGAAATGCTGGTAAGCTGTAAAATGGCATAAATAGTTGTTTTTTTTTTAAACTTTGGTGCATATCTTGGTCATTTTTTCAAATTTTTGCACCAAACTTTCAACATGGGGTTCTTGGGACCCCATCTCATGAATGCAGTGACCGTCATTTGGTTATTCGGTCCCGAAAGGTGATTTGGTGCTCACTGTGCAGAATCACCTTTTGGGACCAATTAATGAAACGACAGTGTCACTGTTCATGAGATGGGCTCTCAAAAAGCCCATGTTGCAAATTTGGTGAAAAAATTCCCCCAAATTACTGTGTTATCAGTGTGCATTGCGCAGTTTCCACACACACTCGCAAATTCGTGAATTTGTGGTATTTTCACTCCAGATTTTAAACATTGCCATTTTTTCACACCTCCTTATGAACAGTACAGCTATCATTTTTCACATCCTGGCCGAAATGTGTTTTCGCACTTATGGCGCAGAATAGCGAGTCGCTGTGGGAAATCAGTGTTTGGGACAGATTAAGAAAATCACAGTGCCACTGTTCATGAGCAGAGGTCCTAAAATGCCTATGTTGAAAATTTGGTCACAAAAGTCCATAAAATGACTGTGTTATGAACGTGCATTGCGCAGTTTCTACGCACCCTCATAACTTCACAAATCTGTAATATTTTCACTCCACATTTTCAGCATTGCCATTTTTCCACACATTCTTATAAACAGTACAGCTGCCATTTTTCACATCCTGACCAAAATGTGTTTTCGCACTTCCAGCGCAGAATAGCACAGTCGCTGTGGAAAATCAGTGTTCAGGACAGATTAAGCAAATCACAGTAACACTGTTCATGAGTGGAGGTCCCAAAATTCCTATATTGAAAATCAGGTTAAAAATATCCCCCAAATAATTGCATTACGGGTGTGTGTTGCGCAATTTCTATGCACACTCGTGACTTCAGTATTTTTATATTTTCGCTCCAGATTTTCAACATTACCATTTTTTTTACACCTCCTCGTGAACAGTACAGCTGTCATTTTTCACATCATGTTGGAAATGTGTTTTCGCACCTGTGGTGTTAATGGCGCAATCACTATGCAAAATCACCTTTTGGCTAACAAACTGATAGTGTCACTGTTCATGCGGTGGGGTCACAAAAGGCCCATGTTGAAAATTTGGGAGTAAAAATACCAAGACATGTCCAGGGCCTTAGGTTTTCTGACCATAATGCCCTACACTGTAGGGTCTGACAGATATCAGGGTGTAACTTGGTTGATCAGTGTACGCTCACTTATTCACCCCACCCCTCCCTGCAGCCAGTGACAGGCATCGAGGCACCTTGGACTCTTTGGCCCCAGAGTTCACACCATTCTCCTATACTGCACCCATTTCAGTGTATTTTCTTATGGAATGAGGTGAGTGTAAAGCCCATACACCCCAAGGCACACCTCGACACTTGCCAGTGTCTGCAGGGTTGGGTGAGATGAAATGTCGTGACTGTTATGGCTACCCAAAGGCACACCCCAATGCCTGTTCATCTCTGCAGGGTGGGGTGGAGTTGGTGTCAGTTCAATACATCACTGCAATTCCTGTACTGCATCTGTCTAACTCCTTCACTTCCACTGCTAATGCCAGCAAGCAAACATTCGGCATTGACAAATACTTGTTTAATCAATGGAAGTATTCCAAAAATTAAAAAGTTTGAAGAAACACAATGGATGTTTTAAAGTGTCAGCAGTGATGACACCTATTCTGATCACTGGATAAAACAGGGTGTTTTTGTGATATATTATTATGGTGATACACTTATTGTTTAATTACTTGGATACGAACATACGAAGAAGCCAGCAGAAGGTGGCCATTTGGTCTATCAAGTCTGCTTGTGTTGCAATGTCCATAGCTTGAGCTACTGTCCTTGCCCTCCCTCCTCGCTCCTCCCATCTTCCCTACCCATGATCGTTACCTTCCCCCATGCCTAACCCAGCCTCTCTTAAAGCTGCCCACTGTCTTCAATGAGATGACCTCTTCCAGCAGTGCATTCCAAGTTTCCACCACCCTCTCTGTGAAGAAGTGCTTCCTAACTTCCCTCCTAAACCTCCCACCCTCCAGTTTAAGACTGTGCCCCCTTGTGTTATGGTTGCCACTCAGCTTAAAGAGACTCTCCTTATTGGGGGGGAGCACGCTAGAGAACCGATCTCCAGGCAGGGAGCATTTCCTGATCGCTCTGCACTTCAGCTCTGCTAAACTAATAAATAAAACAAATTCAGCTGAACAAACTACTTGGCTCACCAGCTCTTGAACAATATCAACTTTAATATGGTGTGGCAAAAAAATCCAGCTTCTGTGGCCGGCAAGTCTACTGTTAGGAAAACAGGGAAGGCTGATGAACCCTCGTGCTCTGCAGTCACAACTACAATGGAACCCTCGATGAGCCCTCCTTGGCAACAAATTTTAGCCACCATGCAATCTATGGACTCTAAAATGGAGAGAACTTTGGCAAGAATTGAGAAACACGATGCAGCTATCATTGAATTAACCAGTGCTGTACAAGACTGCAATAAACGCTCAACCACAATCCAGGCAGCCACTGCAATGCTGATGAAGGAAAACACACAACTCCAAGACCACCTGGAGGCACTGGAGAATGAGGTTAGATCTGGGATTCTGCGGTTTGTTGGTATGCCTGAAGGCACAGAGGGCTCTGATTTACTTACTTTCCTAAAGGACTGACTGCAGACCTTAATCAACCTCCCTGAGAACTCTGATTGGAGTTCTTTGCGAAGGGCATATAGAGTGAACCCCAGAGTGCGGCCTGCAGATGTTATCGCTCCTCGGACTGTGCTGCCGAGAACATAGGGCTCAGAGGTCTTGGACCTTATCTTTCGATGGCTAGGGCCTCGTATCCATTATTAATCAATGATATGGATGTTAAATGTTTTCCGGACCTTTCCTACCAAACTCGAGCCCACAGGAAGAGGTCTGATGGTCTCCAACAGAAACTTAGAACCTTGGGATTTATTCACTCTTTCCTTCTGCTGGCTCGCCTCAGGGTTACCTATGTCAGAAAATCGGGGCAGTTCACAGACCCGAAAGATGCTGGAAGATGGCTGGAGAAGATAGAGAAGGTGTTCGGTCCCAGAGAAATGAATGTGGTTAGAGAAGAAGATGCTGGAACTGAGTCTGCTGAAGACTGAATTATGTCTGGCAAGTTTTATATTTCCTACTCGTATTGCCATTGAAAGGGACTTGTGTGACATTGAATAAAAAAAATTGTAGATACTGGGTAACACCTCCTTGTTATAAGGTTTTACTCTTATTTCCCCAGTAAAGTGGGTGGGGATTTATATTTCTGTATATTTTGGGACAAGATCTTAGTGCTGGACACTTATGTTTTTAATGGTGATTTTCTCCACCCTATGGATAAGTTTCCCTGCTCACATGCTGGAGGGAATTGGTACCAGGTCTTATATTACACGCTCATATATTCCAGTCAGCATGCCTGTTGCTCTGACTGTTCAGTTATGTAACTGTATAAAGAGACTGTTTAATAGGTCAGTCACTGAGTTTTGGAGTTTGATAAGCTGTAACAGTTTTCATATTTAGCTGAAGTGCAGTAGAGTTCTAGAAAAGCACATTTTTCCTAATTGTTTTGTGTTAATAGCCAAACATGGATTAACAGCAGTCTGTAGAGATTGTGTCACCATACCTAAGTCAATTCTACCTTTCTTGGACATTCCACAACCGTTGAGATGGCTGGCATTATTGGGACATTTTCACTTTACAACTTCTTTGGCTTTTCCCCCCTCTTCCTACTGTTAAAGATTGAAGGGGAGTGTATTCTGTAGATCAACTTTCTGTATGGATGTATTCCTGACTGCTTTTAATACCCTGTATGAGGAAATGTGTATATGATTTGCATAAAATAATAAACACAAAGTTAAAAAAAAAAAGACTCTCCTTATCAACCCTTTCAAGTACTTGAAGGTCCCAATCATGTCTTCCCTCTCTCTCTCCTGTCTTCCAGGGAGTACATGTTCAGTGCCCTCAACCTCTCCTCGTATGCCTTACCCTGCTGACCCACTATCATCTTTGTAGCCCTCCTCTGGACCTTCTCTAGCAAGTTAATGTTCTTTTTGAGGTGTGGGCACCAGCACTGAACTCCATACTCTAGATGCAGCCTTACCAGTAACCTGTACAAGGGCAGTATAACTGCCTCTCTCCTACTACTGGTCCCCATAGATATGCATCCCAGCATCTTGTTTGCCATTGCTGCTGCTTTCTTGCTCTGCATGGAGTGCTTCAGGTCACTAGTGATCATCACTCCCAGATCCTTCTCCTCCTCTGATGCATATGCTTGGACTCCACCCAGGTAGTACTCCGTCCTGGGATTCAGTATACATAACTTTGCATTTCTTGGCATTGAAGCCAAGCTGCCAGATCCTGGACCACCTCCCCAGCTGTTCCAGATCTTCCTGTAGGCCTTGTATTCCTTCAGCTGTCTCTACTCTCCCACAGAGCTTGGTGTCATCTGCGAATAGGCACATTTTGCCCTTAATGCCATCCCCAATGTCACTAATGAAGACATTGAACAACACCAGCCCCAGCACCGAGCCCTGTGGGACCCCACTGGTTACCTCTCTGGTGCCAGATAACTGTCCCCCCACAACCACCCTCTGGGTTCTGTCCCTTAGCCAGTTTCCCACCCATCTGGGCATCTTTTTCCCCCAACTCTGAGAGCCACCAACTTCCTGATCAACCTTTCATGGAGCAAAGAGTAAAGGCCTTGCTGAACTCAAGATAGAGGATGTCTGTAAGCCATACCCCTGACAAAGAGGTATTGCACCTCAAAGTGCTGGGCTGGTGTATGTTTGTGGCTTGGAACCTATATTTAATAGTGGATCTCGAACAAGAGGTACTGTTACTGCAATCTATTTAAATTTTGCACAGTAGAATAATTTTAAAACTGATGCATGGAATGCTGGCTTTCCTTTACTGACTATGGCTCTTTATTTGCTAGCACCCAGTCTGAAAACTGTGAGCACTTCTTTTGTTCGGAGAAAGGTTATACCCAGCCTCTGCCCCAGACCACCCTACATGTGGCTTGAATACTCCCAAAACATCACACTCCGCACCTTAGCCAGCTACCTTCCCTGCAGCTAGACCAGCCTCTTTACCACCTTCCCTGCAGCTGAATCACCACCCTACACCTAGATGGGCCTCCACCCCCCCAAACAATCCCTGCAACTGGAGCAATGCCAAGTCCAGCATCCCCCTAGCCAACTACTCTCTCTGTAGTTGAATCCCCCCAAAGAATAGTCTGGCTGTATCCCATCCCCACCCTACAGCAGGAACCCTCCCCATAAGCAAGCTGCCCCCTGCAACTGCCTCCAACCCTTTATTTATGTATTTATTTCTTTGCTTACCGGGTAGGTGCACTCATCCAGGAGACAGTTTTCAGGCATGACCCGGGCCAACAGTATGGCACAATAAAATGCATACCTGAAAACAAAATTATACAGAACAGAATACAAACAGAACAGTATAAACAGCACAGTGTACAAAGTGTTGCGGGGGGGGGAGTAATTAACATAATACACTACATATTACAAAGAATTGAGGGAAAGGGTGACCGTATACAATTACATTTTGAGCAAAAATTCAGAGACCAAGTCGTTGGAGTCACAATCAAAGGTAACAGGCAATAACAACTGGACTAGCAAAAAAGGAGGGTAGTCACAGAGTGCTGTGTTAGGCAGGCGAACTATAAGAGCTGGGTTGGCAGCTAAGGTAGGCGGGATAGGTGGTAAGTTGAAGAAGCTTACCCTGGAGAGCACATGCATTTTGCCTCTTTCAGTAGCCAGGCTTTGAAGCAGTGTTTGAAAGAGCTGTGAGTGTCTGCAGACTGGAGTGGGTCAGGAAGTCTGTTCCAGAGAGGGGGAGCAGCAACTGACATACTGTAGCTTTGCCACCCATTACTGTGGAGACTTTAGGGACTTCCAAAGGGGGAACCAATGATACACACAGGCTTCTAGAAGCAGCTCTAGTCTTCAGGAAGGATGCATAAGGTGAAACACTGCCATCTCTAAGGGTGTTGTCAATGATACAGCCCAGTGCATATTCAAAATGGCTGGAGAGAGGGAGCCACTGTAATGCCTGGTAAAGGCTACAGTGATGCATAGAGTAGGGTGCCAGAAGTACAAATCTACATATGTTATTGTAGACGGAGTTTAGACGCATGCGTCGGGTCAAAGATACTGTGGAATAAATGGAGGAGCAGTAGTCAATGATAGGTAGCGGATTGCCTTGGGCAATAGCTAAGTGGGCCTCGCTGGTCAGGAAATATTTTAGCCGATATGCAGCCCTGAGTTTTTGGTTAACCTGACGTACAATGGAGTTTACGTGCTCCGTGTAGGAGAAGGAGGGTTCGAGGGATACATCCAGGTACTTGAAATTGGGAAAATTTTCTAGCGCTGTGCCATCGGGTGTAAGCACCAAGAGGGAGCAGTCAGACTTGACGATACCAGCCAGGTAAGGTTTGGACCCAAAAGGCATCACCTTCATATTTTTTTAGCATTGACAAGTAGCCTGTGCAACAGGAAACAGTTGTGTGCCAAGCCATAGTTATATGACAGAATAGTGGATATTTTACCAGTGAATTGTCGCTGTAAAAGTGTACGAGATCATCAGTGTACAGAAGGGCTTCACAGGAGGGGCAGTCGGAGGAGAGGGAGTTCATAAAGACTGAGAACAGTAGTGGGCCATGGATGGAATCCTAAGGGACACCCGCAGAGACAGGGAGGGCAGGAGAGATAGCAGGGCCAATGCATACAGTCCGGGGTCATCCAGAGAGACAGCTTCTAAACCACAGGGATGTCTCTGGAAAGCAGGCAATTTGGTGGAGAGTGGAATGTAATAGGGGGTGGTTGACTAGGTCAGAGGCTTTGGTCAGGTCCACAACCACAGCACCTGTCGCTTTCCCCATGTCCATGTTTCTGTGGACATGATCAATAAGCTGGGCCAGTGCCAATGTGGTGCTGTGGGATTTGTGGAAACCATGTTGTTGGCTGCATAACAGGTTAAATTTCTTGAAGTGATCAGAGAGCTGGCAATACACAATCTTCTCCAAGAGTTTGCTTAGGTGGGGAAGCAGGGAGATTGGCCTGTAATTATCCGAGGATAGGGGGTCACCTGCTTTGTGAAGTGGCACCATTCTGGCAAGCTTCCAGGAGTCTGGCATGATAGAGGTGATCAGAGCCAGATTAAAAATAAAGGTATGGGGGTTGGAGATGGCAGGGGAAATTAGCTTAAGCATTGAAGAGAAGAGACCATCACTGCCTGGGCTGCCTTGTTTGTGAGACTCTTAAGGAGTTTGATGGTGTCTTCAGTAGAGATGGCACTAAAGTAGAAAGGGGGGGGATGCCGGTGGGAGAGGGAGAGGAGGACTGGTCAAAAGAACCTGGCACAGGGCCATTCAGTGGTTGGGTAGGTAGTTTGTTTAGGTGTGCAGTAAGATCTGTAAACATTTTGCTGATGGTTGGGGCAACCTCAGCGGGGTCAGAGTACCTGATGGGGAATTTAAATGTATGGTAGAGTTGCCTGTATGAGGGTTTAGTATGGAAACGATGGCACCCCAGAAATGGTGAGGGCCCCAAGGCTGTCCTTTTGCTGGTTACAGAGGAAGTTGTGCTTCTGAACCTGGGCAGTTTGCTTGCACCTGTTTCTCAGACACCTACAATCGTTCCAGAGAACTGGAAAGGGGTCTTGAACCAAATTATGCTGTTTTAGTAGGTTCGAGTAGTCTGACTCTAGGGGACTAAACCAATTGAGGATAAAATCTCCAAGGAGGATAGTGTCCCAAAGGGGGGAGAGGTTGCTCGAGACTACTGTACAAGGTGGTTATTGAGACTTGGAATGCCCCTAATGGGGGGGTTGTAACAGCAACCCATATAAATCTTTTTCGCTGAGCACAGAGTAAGCTCAGCTATGAGCCATTTGCTGGGGGAAGTAGGGTCTGAGTTGAGTACAGGGGAGGCAGAGAGGAGATCTCTCATATAGAGTGCCACACCACCACTCTTGTTTTTGCCAGGTCTATCCTGTCATAAGAGGGAGTACCCTGGAAGTTAGCAGGTTGCATCAGGAATATGTGGCTTTAGCCATATTTCGGAGAGACCGAGGATGTGGGGTTTGTGGAGGGTTACCCAGGCTTCAAGGTCGGGAAATTTAGATGGGAGGCTGCATAAATTGATATGGGCAACTTTCAGCCCTGGGGAGCTGACCCATATGTGAGAAGTAGGAATATCTGTGGGTCTCGGGTTGCTTTCAACATTCCCTGATAGCAGCAGCAGCAGGGAAAAAATGGATTACAGAGGCAGGGCAATGAGGGGAGAGGGAGAACAAAAAGAGGCCGAGTTTGCGACACTCCAGGTTCAAGTAAAAATGCATAAAAAAGGGATCCCACAGAAGTAAATTCCCATCTGTTATTGGGGGGGGGCGTCAGGTCGGAAAGTGGGTGTACAGAAACATAGAAGTTGATGGCAGATAAGGACTGCAAGGCCCATCCATTCTGCCCTATTTTTTCTACCTTATGAATGTGCTATGGGCCTTTACTTTGTCAATGGCATATCTATTCATACTCATCTGTATTGCTCCCTTATGCCTATCCCATGCCTGTTGGAAGCCCTGCACTGTATTCATATCCACCACTACCTGAGGTAGGCCGTTCCATGCATCCACCACCCTTTCTGTGAAAAAGAACTTCCTCACTTTACCCCTTAATCAGCATCCCTCTAATCTCGTGCTGTGTCATCTTGTCCTGCTATTTTTCTTATATTGAAACATGTTACTATTTCACCTTGTTAATGCCCTTAAGATGTTTGAGTGTTTCAATCATATCACCTCTCTCCCTCCTTTGCTCTAGGGTATACATATTGAGCTCCATTAATCTGTACTCATATGTTTTCTGATGCAGTCCCTGCACCATTTTGGTTGTCCTTCTCTGAACTGCCTCCATTTTGTTAATGTCCTTGTGAAGGTGTGGCCTCCAATACTGCACTCAGTACTCCAGATGGGGCCAATCAGTGTCTTGTAAAGAGGTACTATTACCTCCCTCTTACAGCTTGCAATACCCCTACTAATACACCCCAACATCCCTCTAGCCTTACCTACTGCTTTAGTGGTCTGCTTGGATGATTTCAGGTCATTTGTGATGATGATGATGCCCAAGTTTCTTTCTTCCTTTGTGATTGCCAGCAATTCCCCTCCCAACCTATAGGTGGCTTCAGAGTTTCTCTTCCCTATGTGCATGATCTTGCACTTCTTTGCGTTAAACCCCAGTTGCCACTCTTCCAAACATTTTGCCAGTTTATCCAGATCTCTTCTCATTCTGTCCACCCCATCTGGATCATCTACTGTGTTGCACATCTTGATGTGATCTGCAAACAGACAAACCTTACCCTCCAGTCCATCTGCAATGTTATTGATGAAGATATTGAAGAGGACTGGCCCCAGGACTGATCCCTGAGGTACCCCACTTGTAACTTGCATCTCTTCTGACTGTATACCGTTTACCACCACTCTCTGTTTTCTGCTCGCCAACCAGTTTGCCACCCAGTTGACCAACTTCTGACCCACCCCGAGCCTACCCAGCTTATTAACCAATCTTCTATGTGGAACAATATCGAAAGCTTTGCTGAAGTCAAGGTATGTGACATCAACGGCACCCCCCCTTGGTCCACCACTCTGGTTACCCAGTCAAAGAAATCTATGAGATTAGTTAGACAGGACCTTCCTATTGTAAACCCATGCTGTCTTGGATCCTGTGCTCCTATGGATTCCAGGTGTTGCACTATCCTTTCCTTAAGGAGTGCCTCCATAATCTTGCCCACTACTGAGGTAAGACTGACTGGTCTGTAGCTCCCTGCCTCCTCCCTGCTACCAATCTTGTGGAGCGGGATCGCATGAGCCCTTCTCCAGTCTTCTGGGACCTCTCCTGTGCTCAGAGACTCACTAAACAGTTCTGATAATGGCTCTGCTAGTTCCACCCTTTGCTCCTTTAGTACTCTGGGATGTATGCCATCAGGTCCCATTGCCTTGTCCACCCTGAGCTTAGTGAGCTCTCGTAGGACCCTTTCATTTGTGAAGGGACTAGAGCACCCCCCCGTGTCCATGGTGCTGAGCTGTGGGCCATGCCCTACCTTCTCCTCAGTAAATACTGAGCAGAAGTATCTATTTAGGATACATGCTTTTCCTTGGTCCTCCTCCACACACTACCCCTTATCCTCTTTGATCTTAACAATGCCCCCTCTGGAATTTCTTCTTTCACTAATGTATCTTTAGAAAGTCTTGTCCCCTTCTTTTACTGTTTGTGCTAGTGTTTCCCCGGTTTGGGACTTTGCCTGCCTTACTGCCTTCCCTGCTTCCTTAAGGGAAGTTTGGTATGCCTCACTATCTTCATCCTGCTGTGTTCCCTTTTATTTCCTAAAGGCCAGCCTTTTGGCTCTGACCTTTTCTGCAACTATTTTTGAGAACCAAAGTGGTTTCCTTCTTCTTTTGCTCTTGCTTTTCTAACACAATGGGATGTTGCTTCAAGTATTGCAACCTTAATGCTTGCCCACTTTGCTTGTACCCCCTCATTTGTATTTCTTCTTGCCCGGGCTAGCTTAACTCTGTTGGCCATATTATCAAAGTCAGCTCTCTGAAGTCCCATATTTTTGGCTTGGAATGGGATGATTTAATTCTAGTGGCTAAACTGAACCAAACCATGTGATAGTCACTGGCCCCCAGGTGACCTTCTACTTGGAGAGCTGTGATCCTTTCCCTGTTAGTCAGTACTAGATCTAGGATAGCCCTGTCTCTTGTGGGTTGTTGTACCAGTTGTTTGAGGCCCTCCCCATGCAGGGAATCCACCATGTATCTAGTTCTGGCAGATGTTCCTGCTGGTATTGACCAATCTGTATCTGGCATGTTGAAGTCTCCCATTATCAGAATCTCCCCTTTAGCTGTCATGTTTTGTATATCTTCTAACAATAATATGTCTATGTCCTCCCCCTGATCTGGAGGCCTGTAGACAACCCCAGTTTGTATGGCTGTCCCATTTCCTGTTTCCAGAGTGACCCACAGTTCTTCTGGCTCCTTATGTGTATTCTGAATTTCCATAGGTTTGATATTTTCATTGACATAAAGGGCCACTCCACCCCCCCCCCCTTTTTTGCACCTCGGTCTCTTCTGAACAGTACACAGCCGGGTACGGAAGTCTCCCAAGTGTGGTTACTGGTGACCCATGTCTCGCTAATGGCCACTATGTCCAGTTTAGCCTCTGCTATTGTTGTCTGCAGTTGTGGGATCTTGTTTCCCAGACTGCAGGCATTTGTGTACATGATTTTCCATTGGCCAGATTTCGGTGTGTTAGTTGTTGGGCAAGGTCTGGTGTTTCCCCTGCGCGTCACATGGGGAGACGGATCTTTTTCCTAACCCGGTCATGCAAATAAACTATAAACATGCTGCACTCCTGTTTGATCACTAGCTGAGGGGGGGAAGGGTGTTCTTCCCATTCGATGTATTGGGTGCTGCACCTCTCCCCATTTGCTAGTTTAAATATTATGCCAAGACATCAAACTTCTGCCCACTGCCCCAATGCACTGACTCCCTCCTTAGTCAGATGCAGTCCATTGAATTTAAAGAACTTTCACTCCCAAAACTGTTGCCAGTTACCAACAAATTTGTGTCCTTTTTCCTGGCACCAGCCCTTGAGCCACATGTTTATCTCCCCTTCTCTGACCTTCCATCCATCTGCCCCTCTCTCCCAGACCGGCAGGATCTCAGAGAAAGAGATGCCGGATGAAATGGATGACAGTTTGTCTCCCAGCCTGATCAGGTGTTCCTTGGTCTCCACAACTGACCAGCTGGCGAGATCATTAGTCCCTATGTGTACCAGGACATCAATGTTTTCTCCTGCTTCCTGCACAATTTTAGCAATGCGGCAGTGTCTTTCCATGCTGATGTACCTGGGAGAGATCTGATCATTACCCCCGGCTGGAGGTAGGTATCAACTCCCCGAATCATGGAGTCTCCTATGATCAGAAGTGTTTTGGATTTCCTTTTTGCTTTTGTTGTTTTGGTCCCTGTCTTGAGCGAGTTTTGTTGTGCTAACTCCTGTATTCCAGTGTCCTGCTCTGCAGTGTCCTCTTCCCCTTTAATAAGAGAAGCATTCTTGGTCTATGGCCAGTATCGATGCACCTTTCCTTTTGGGAGAGGGCCAGGGAGTAGAAGATTCACTACAGAGAATTGCTGCTATGGTGCTGCTCAGAGTCACGCGGTATAACGTCTAGCAAACAAAAAAAAAAAAAAAAAAGTGCACCTCCACCTCTCCTCACTCCATCTCTGTTTCCCCAACTCACAGACTCACGTGCTCCCTTGGCAGCCACAGACATGTCAGGTTTTATTTTATTTAAAAGCACCATGGAAACTCGCAAATGTCAAGACCCAGAAGCAGCCTTGTCACCCACATTTTGTTCAGCGCACTTAGTTTCCTCGGCATTTTATATTATTAATACAACTGCCATGTTCAGGGACGCCAAGCACAGTTAATGAGCGACACACAGAGTGGGGCAGGGGAGGTGTGCTATTCTTGTCTGCCAGAAGTAATATTGTGGGATCCTCTGCAGCACTTTTCTGCTGTGGATCATCCAATCCTTTGCCCTCTCCCAACCAGGAGGGGGAGGGTGGCAACTTCAGGGGATGGCTTGTCTATGGGGGGGCTGATGTGGGTGGAGATTGGATACAGTATTTAGTGCCCCCAAATAACAATGTCCAGGATGCTACAAAAAAAAAACTTCCTGGAGACCACAGGTAGAGCATGATAAGGTGCTTGGGGACCCCATTTAGGGCCCATTTAGTTAGCCTGGAGGAGTGCAATGTATATAGTAGTCCCATAGTGCAGTGAGAAGTGTCATTAGGGAAAATATATGTTTATTTCAGGCATTTCTGCCCACACCAGTTGTCTGCAGGGCTCCCCAATCTATAGGGATTCCTGTATTTTACAGGGATTTGGAGCCATCTATAGGGAAATTCTTTTTACAGACCTGCATTGGTTATACAGTAAAACAGAATAATTTAGCTTCCATAGGCAATAATGTAATCAACAAGAAAACCGCCACGGAGTTGCAGGGAAAAGCAAATGCCCAATCAATCTCAGAGTTATCAGTATGCCTCAGCAGTCTCCACCAGCTGCCCCTGTACCCAGTAAATACCCCTGCATGCAGCACAGAAACCTCCAGTACAGCCGGTTGCTTCAGTTAGCATGCCTGTGGCCAGTAACCCCAGGGCAAATGTCCTGCAGAACGTACCTCTCAACTATCCCTGATTTTGACTCAGTATTTTTCTCTGTCCCTCATAAAATTTGTGTTTTTATTACTGAACAGTGGAGACTATAAGCACAAAATACTGTCAACCATTAAAGTTACAGACTCGTTGTTCTTCAGAAAATGCATCTTACACTAACTCCCTTATTCTGTCAGCTTTCTGGACGAATATTAAAAATGTTTAAGATGTGTCCCTGATTTGGGGTCGTTAACCCTGATTTATTTAAGCCCTGTCCCCAATTTTGAGGCAAGAGGTTGAGAGGTATGCTGCAGATTATACAATGGGCCACAAAACAGAACTTAAATTCTCTATCCTGATTGGCTGACTCGCACCCCTCTCCCGTTGTAAAATCTACAATCACCCCACAGGAAGAGGTGCCAGTCGCCAGTAAGCCACATCAAGAGCCCCCCTGAAATCACTGCGACCATTAGGAACACAAACCCGGCAAAAACACAGACAGTCGCAGGGAAAAACCTCCACAAAGCCACGATGTTGACGTTCGAGTAAACAATATGAAAAATACTGCAAGTTTCAACAGATGTAATTCAGCTATGAATTCAACATAAAAAAAACTCTAGTCACGGGAATTTTTTTTTTTCTGGCTTTTGAAAAAAAAAATTGCTCTTTCCGTTTCACTTTCAAAAACCTGCTTTTACAGTTTGTCAGGCACACTGTAGAAAACGTCCCACAACAAAATTACCTCGCTTCATTTTTGCTCCCTTTAAACATGCACTAAAGCTTACATGACTGTTCTTACACCCGCGGTTTCCTCGAGTCTCGGTTTTCCCCAAACTGTAACCATTAAGGGTTATCTCCTCGCCCGCTTGCTGACACCACTGCACATAAGCATACCTACCAACAAAGCACTATTTTACCAAGTGTAACAACAAATCTAATAAAAACTAATAAAACATTTAAACCAGCTTTTTTTTTGTTGTTAATTTTTCACACACAAAATATATAGATGTCCATTGTATAATCGTAATATGCCACTCAAGAATGTTGGTGATGCCAGGATTTACCCACGCCCTGGGGTGTTTTGGCCCATGGCTGTGCCTGGCGGCCAAGAAACACACAAGGCGGCAAAACCATCACCAACACCCTGTCATGGTATATTGCTGAATTATACAATGTGGTAAATCCATTGTCCCAAATCCTGCATCCTGATTGGTTGGCGGCACAATTACCACCGTGATAAATCCTCCAGTGTACCCACTGGAAGAAGTGCCAATCCAACCTTATATCATACTAATCCGGTTGCTTTCACTTCAAAGCGAACTGCTGCGATTTGTCCTGTCGCCTTAGCTAAAACACCGCGTAAATTTTAACAAAATGACATCCTCTTTCAAGTGTAGGGACCTCAGTGAGTTAGAAAATAGTTAAAAACATTAGCAAACAACATTTGCCATTGTATAATATAAATTTATCCCTCCAGGGTGTGGGTACACTGGAGGACTTAACACAACTGGTGTGGTTCGGTCACTCGGCTGCGCCTCGTGACTGAATCACACCAGATGGTAAATCCTCCAGTGTACCCACACTCTGGAGGGATAAATTGCTTAAATATATTCCTGCCCCTGCACAGTCCATGCCAGTGCTAATTTTAAAGTATTGTTCATTATCTCCAGACTGTACATCAGCTCACTGAAACTATAGTCGACAAACAAAAAGGAGCAATGGGCAGACATAAGATCACAAGCACATATATGCAATAATCAGTGCATTTTGTTGTGGAGGTACTGGCCGGAGGGATGCTACCCAGAGAAAGTGGTTGTGCTGTTCGTTTCTGTGTTGGATACAAAAGTATTCAGTGGGCACAGGGGCTGCTGGTGGGGAGTGCCAATGGGCAGACTGGATGGACCTTGCGGTCCTTATCTGCCGTCAACTTCTATGTTTCTATGAGTCCGGTCTAAAGAAAAAAAATACCCAAAAGTAAGCATATTTTAATTTTTCTGTATTAAAAAAAAAACAACTTTTTTTATTTTCAAATAAGATTTACAACATAAGATCACAAGCACGTATATGCAATAATCAGTGCATTTAAAAAAAAGAAACTTAGTGTGCTGCCAAACATGATGTGGATGTCGATAAGCTGGCTTCCGTGTTTTCACATGCACAAACAATATGGTGTCACGCTTTACGTGCTGCTTGATGACGCATGGCCATTCTAGTCATTTTTTCCAGTTCTACTGTGACCTCATTCGTCATCCATATAACTTCTAAGGCAAAATACACTACCCAGCATCCATTCTAAAACCCCAGAATATATTAACATGTAAGCAATAAGACATGACAGGGTGTGCATGGAACATATTTTACTGCATGGCCAGGGGCATAATAAGGCACGGGCGCTTGGCCGAGTGCCTTTTAACAGCGTCTTGATGCATATGTTCGTATGCACACCCTGTCATGTCTTATTGCACTTATAAAATGGTCATGCATTTTTGGTTTAAAAAGCAAGGAAAACTTTTAAGTTAAGTGCATAAAAACTTTTATTTTTGCTGAAAAAATTACTACGCAGCATAAAATAGTTCTACATAGAATGAAGGGTAAAGGGAGGGATAGAATAATAACTGGGAAGTGGAGTGGGTATTTGAACAAGAAAAATGCTTTTACATTTCTTTTACTGTTTGCGGTTTACTGTAAGTGCAAATCACTTAGTCGGATTAATGAAATTCACAGGTCCATTGAAAGTCATGGGGCCATTAAAGATAAATGGACCTTGATTGAAAGATGTCATCATTCCCAGCTGGTGGCACTGTGTTTATCTTAATTTCATTTTCTTTCTTTCTTGTGTACTTTCTTATGTGCTGTCATTCTTTTGCCCCAATATTGAGCTCCATCTTTTACGATCTTGGCAGGAGGCACTCCAGTATGAGCAAAGGCTTGCTTCACAACGGTGCCCCACTACAGCCATGACTTCTCGGCTTTGGAGCCCTGCGTCAGACAGCAAATGAACAGTTGTCGATCTAATCGAGTGGTTTGTATAAATTTGACTCAGCGATGCCTCTTTGCTTATTTTGCTCATGAGAGTTGACAGAGTGTTTATTCCAAGTGGTTGGGTAGTGTACCAGGTTTCTGAGCAGTCCAGGAAATGTTGAGGCAGTCTGCGTGGGTGACAATACAGGGCTGGAGCGTCTGGCGGCAGTTTGGAAAGATATTTCTTTAAACTTTCAACAGGGCATTGTGGTGAGTTTGGTTCAGCATATATGAACCCTCTGTGACACTGTTTATTGGGCTCAAATGGGTCACTGTGATTTTTCGTCGCCTTGTTGAACGAGAGGCTGACATATTCTTCACCGTTTTCATCCACGAGAAAGATGAAGCTGTCAGGTTTCAGGCTTCTGAGGCCCTCCCTCCCCACACCTGGCCATATACAATTGTATGTCTAGCTAGACTTTTTTTAGAAGGCCAGGCGCAGTGTCAGGAGATAAAACGGGAGATTTTTTGAGCAACATTAAATCGGACTTTGAGATTGGAGGGTAGTGCTTTGAAACATCTTTTTGTTGTCTCCGGTAACGTTTTTGTGACAGATACAAAGACATTGTTGCTTGAGTTAAAGTCCGGATTTGTTATGATATTTATTTTTCTTCCAATCTGCATTGAATTTAAGTGTCTCTTCAGGGATGATCGCAAGCTGCAATAGCTGTTGATGGAATATTCTTTTCCTTCACTGTTCCTCACTTCTGCATAGAAACATCAGAAAGCCTCATTCATCTCAGTGGTCGTGGCAGTTTTTAAATCGATTTTGTAGTGTTTTGCTGCTTTCGAATCATCAAAAACTTTTATGGCCCAGAATGTGTTTTTTTTTGTGTTCATTTCATTTTTCCCATCCTCAATTGCATCAATAGCATCACTGCTTAGTGCTAAGTGCCGTGATGTGCTTGCGATCGGCTTGTCAGTTTCACTGAAATTGACATTTCCCGCGGTCTTTGACATTTGCGATTTGATGCCAGTTACAGCTCCAACTGTCATGTACTGTGATGAACTGGCCATCGGGTTTACAGTTTTAACTTCATTTATTGCCCTGTTTGCAACTTTTGCCTTATTAACATGTGTAGGCATAGCAGTCACTGTCATTCGTGGTGGCATTGTGGTGACAGGTTCTGTGCAAGTAATTACACTTACTGTGGGACCTGCCGGCTTTTTCTCCACCACAGTAAAATTTTCCTCTGGTATGCTAAAAATCCTCTCCATCTCCTCATCCGACATGCTAATATTGAAATCTACTTCGTTTGCTCTAAGCATCGTTAAGATTTTAAGACGGTACGCTGACTAATTCAAAATGAGTTTTTCTCGCGCTTGTCAAATGCAAAGATGGCAGACAGTAAAAATGCCAATGTTCCATGGCTTATGGATATTGGCCTTTTTACTGCCAGCACCTTTTTTTTTTTACCCATGCATGGAACATATTTCATGCATGGGTAACTAGCCAATCACATTCCTTGATTTACCCTACCCATTTTATAATTATTTATTTGTGGATTTCCATCTTCAAGTTATGGTAATCCTACTGTTTGCAGCACTACAGTGGCGATGCAGTCATCAGCACTGAGTTATATAATAACTAGAGGGTGGACTGATGCTACGAGGTCATTGGATCAGATGACACTGTGCGTCCGTCATCTTGCGTTGGGGGTGGGGGGAGTCAGATGAGGAAGTTAACAGAAACCGCACGCATATCGCATGGTGTTCGGCATGTATTCAGCGATCGTCTTTTCCATGCTGTTTTTTTTTTGCGGCGCACCTAAGTAAAGCTGCATTTTTTTCCATAAATTTATGTAAAATAAAGCTCAGTTTGTGGTTTTTCGTGTAGATTGGACTTCCTTTTGGTAATCTCCAGCGGTTTTGTGGACGGATGCACACTTAGAAGGTATACAATTGTTTTTACTTTCAGCCCTGGCTCGGTCTCTGTAGGGAAGGGAATCTGTTCAGCCCATGGTTTGTTGTAGAGGTACTGGCCGCAGGGATGCTACCCAGAGAAAGTGGCTGTGCTGTTGGTTTCTGTGTTGGATACAGGGGTATTCAGTGGGCACAGGGGCTGCTGGTGGGGATTGCCAAGGTACAGTATACCGGCAAGGCAACTGCTGTGGGTGGAATGTTTGTAGTAAACCTATATATTCACTACTGACCCTACTCGCTGCATCTTGGATTAGTTGCATCTCTTGTACACATTTCTCTCCACTGGGCTAGCTAAATGGGGCGGGGCCGGGGGGGTTGTCCACAAACATCCTTTCATGCCCTGTCCATCTCTAGGAAGCTTTTTTTTCTGTAGGGCCCTGGTGCCAGTACACTGCTACTTGGGTGGGTGTGGGGACATTACATACTTTACCTGGGTTGTCTGGGGGTGTCGCAGCACCGGAAGGAGAATGATCAAGTGTCCTAGAGGACAAACTCCCTAGACCATGGGCCAGATGGAGGGAGAAAGATCAAGCATCTTAGTGGGCACTCTCCTTCTCTGGGAGGAGTGTAGCCACCACAACAGCACCACCTGAGTGAACACAAGTGAAAATGCTGGTACGTGGACCATGAGAAGAAGGGGACACACTGGGTGATGCTGACCAACAACATGCTTCAACATGCATATCTATGCATGGGGTCATAAGAGCCATCTTGACAAGTAAGTAGAAAATGTGACAACTGCCTCGGCAGCTGTAGATAATAGACTCTGGTCAGGCCCCAGCCCTGCCGATACCCACTGCCTGACTAGCAACTGCTATCAGAGATATAGCCCTACCATTACCCTTTTGGGGGGGTGTTAATCTCTCTAGAGGCAGATGGTCACAAAACGTAGGGAGACCAGACTAGCTGTCTCCCCTCCCCATCCCACAGCTGGAACCCCTCTTCCCACAGAAGACACCCCTGCAGCTGTCTCCTCCCCCATTCAGGACAAGGCTGGGGAGCAGAAAATCTATAACAGAAAACTGCTGTTATGGTACTGCCGAGGGCAGTGTTAGCAATACAAGCCACACATTGCAATGACAGCCATATGCTCAGTGGCCCTGAAGCTGTGCTGTTACATGTACTGCTGACCCTGCACTGTGCTACGTGCAGTGTCGATGGTGACACATGGCTGTGCACATTGATAGGAATGAATCCCCACTGTCACTTTAAATGTCTTCGCATTAGGCACTATAGAGGGTTTTGCATTCATGACATCACAACTTGAGAAAGTGCACAGAGCACACGTAAATGGCTGGGGAGTATGGGCTGCTGTATCTTGAATTCAATGAATTGTCGGCGTGCTTAGAATAAGTAGCATTTTGTGACAGTTTAAAATAATGCTTTCCTTTTAGATTTTTTCTGTAGACCAGACTACGTTTAATGCATTGGCCGTAGTTTTGCAGGAGGATGCACCATTTGGAGAGTCCCCCCAAAAAACAGAAAAAAAGAAAACTCTGGCTTGGCCTGGGCTTGGGAACTGATTGCAGTGTATGAAATCTACTCTGTGAGTTAGGAGTGATGGTACTGTCTGCTGGGTTTGTGTGAGGCGGTCAGCAGGCTCCGTTCTCTGCTACTGCATATACTTTGAATTGCTGGGGGGCAGCATCTGTAGAGGTGGGACAAGTCTGTGGGGGGGTCCAGTCATGATGCGGTAGCTGACCTCTTGAATGAGGGGTCCAGCTGGGTGTGTGGGGCTCCCTGCCATCAGTTTTGGGGGTCAGCTGCAAGGGGGATGTAGGATGGGGTTCCTGCTGTGCGGAGAGGTGGCACATGGCTAGTATGTTTGGCAGAGGGTTTGCTGAAGGGGGTGGCTAGTCAGGGGGATGGGAGGCACATAGCCAGTCTGTTCTTCAGGAAGTGCTCATCAAGCTGCAGGGTGGTGGGTGGGTGGTCTGTGGGGAGAGGTTCCAGCTGTGTGGGTATGCTGTTGGTCCAGTGCACTGTAACCCTTGATGGTCCCTCTCTTTACAGCCAACCAGAGACTCCTTTGCAGCCAGCCCCCACCCCAGTAGCCCGTCTGAGTCCTTCATCCCATCATCACATAACTGGAAGCACTCTTTCCAGATGAGCAACAACAATCCTGCAGCTGCCCCCCCCAAAGATTGTATGTGTCCTGTTCCCACCCCCACAGCCAGACCTCCACCCAACAATCCATTCCCTGACACTGCCCACTCTTAAGAGGGTCATGTAGTGAAAGACGTACAGCAAAGAACTGCTGCCAGGATGCTGACTAGGATCCCACAGTATTTCTGGACAGTATTACCTACTGGCAATGCAGACAAGAAAACCACACCTCCTCTCATTCACTCACACTGTCCCTGACTCACTCACTATGCTTAGTGGCCACATACATGGCAGTTTTGTTATTTCATTTTAAAACGCCGCCCCCACTCTTGTTCCATCCATGGCCCTTTGAGCACACCAGTGACCTGAGTTTGGAAGTGGACTCGGGTTACTGGGGGCTAGCCAGAGGGGTGGATCAAGCATCTGAAGGACTGCTCTCCTCTCCTGGGGAGGGAGGGTTTGCTTGTCTGGCCTCTGCCACCAGGTGGAGGCCTGGTGGTAGTGCAGGTTACAGCACCACGGAAGGGAGAGCTGTGGCCTGGAGATGCGTGCCTATGCATGCATGCCTTCAAGTCCGCCACAGAGAGGAGAGAAGTGGGAAATGGGAATAATGACTTAGTGAAGCCCCAATGTTTATCTGCAGAAAGGGGCTATTCCATGGGTGGGAATGGTGATGGCAGGGCAACAGCAAGGAGAGTGGGGGCTGTGGAGTGGTCTGGGGAGGGTGCTGAGCTTGGGGAATGCTAATGCTGGAAAGATGGTCCAGCTAAAAGAATGGTGAGGGTGTTACAGGTGAAGAGAGATTTATCGGAGGCTGGTCTGGGGTCTTGATGAGTGTACTATCTGCAAGGGATGTGGTTAGCCCATAAGCAGAAATGGTGGACTGGATGTGTCCAGCTCCAGGGTGGGTGACCATATGGGGTGAGAGGCTGGTCTGGGGATGGGAGTGGTGGTCCAACTACTGGGAGGGTGCTCAGGGGAGGGGGCTGGTCTGTGGTCAGGAAACATCTAGCTGCTGGGAGTGTTGTCTGCTGGGGGGTGCAGGTGAGGAGCATGTAGTCCCGGGGGTGAAAATGACCAGATGTAGGGTGGATGGTTGGGCTAGGGAGCTAGTCTAGTGCATAGGGTGGGTCAAGCTGTAAATACAGTGGTTGACTGGGGTGGGTGCTAGTTTGTGTGCTTGGAAGTGCAGCCATAGAGACATTCGCCGAGGGGGGGAAGGAGGATAGTCTGGGGACTTGGGGTTAATCCAGCTACTTGGAGTTTGCATGCCATGGGGGCTGGATGCTGATCCAGATGCATGGAGGCTGGTTGCCTGATAGAAGAGACTGAACTGTATGGTGGTGTGGCTCAAAGGAGATTGCGCAACTTGGAGTAAGAGACGTTCGGGAGGTTGCGGTGTTGTCTCATCTGCAGGCACCTCTCTGGGCTGAGGGAGGAGGTTGCTCATCTCCAGGCTGAGCTGGCCAGGATTCAGGAGACCTCCTTTCCCACCCAGGGGCCACCACTGCTGCCTTAGAGGTTGCCAAGAAAGAGGAGCGGTTGGACCACAGTGGGCTCAGGGAGGGTGATGGTGGTGGAACAGAGGCGCATCCCTCCAGCTGTACCTCTCCACAATTCATATGTAAGTAAAAGTAAGTAAAATTTGATTTTTTAAGCGCTTTTCAGAAATCCAAAGTGCTGTACAAATGAGCAACATTTAAATTACAAGCATATTATTATCAATAACAACAATAAAATCATTCCCCAAATGCTTTCACAAACAAAAAAGTTTTTAGCTCTGATTTACAACTCTCGACGGTCAGGCAGCCTCGTAACCGATGAGGTAGAGAATTCCACAGAGTGGGGGCAGCATAAGAAAATGCACTTGCCCCAGATGTTTTTAAACGAACCCTGGGAATCTCTAGCAATCCCTCGTTGGCGGATCGGAGTGAGCGAGAGGGACAATAGGGAGTAAGGAGATCTTGTAGATACCGCAGTCCCTGTTCGTGGAGGGCTTTGTAGGCCAGTAACCCGACCTTGATGGTGATCCGCCACTGAACTGGCAGCCAGTGCAGTCCGCGCAGCACAGGCATAATATGACTGCTTCTAGATATCCCAGTCAAAAGCCTGGCTGCTGCATTCTGCACCAGCTGCAAGCAGCGGATATCAACCCTTGGTAGCCCTAGGTACAGGGCATTGCAGTAATCAAGGTGAGTGGTCACAAAGGCATGGACCAAGATAGGAAGATCAGCCAGAGGAACCAGGTGTTTCAAACAACATGAAGTCTTGATATATTATGACTATTGCAGTTTATCCCACCATTAGAACTGCTCCAGAGGTGAAAGAGTTAACTTCCATGCAGGGCATGGAACTTAGAACGCGAGCTCGGTTAGAGAAGCTCTGTCTGGGATATTTCAAACCAAAACTGTCAGATTCTTTACTCCGCCTCACTGAACAGTCGCTCTGGAGATTCCTCCTACTGCTCGGTTCATTTTCTCGGTTTAAAGAGTTTTTTCTCGGTTAAATTCAACCACGATTATCATTATTTTAACTGCAAACCGATCGGTTCAAGCTCTGTCTATGGTATTGTAAGTAATAGGTTTATTTCTGTGTGGAACTTGTAAATGTTTATCGGTTCGGTTTGAACCGATCAGGTTGTGTGGAAACTTTATTCTGAAGCATTTAGAGTGCGGTTCCAGTTCTTATCGGTTCTAAAAAACGGATTTCATTACGGTTTTTTCCACGACCCGTGACACGGTTGGGAACCGATAAGGGTGTCTTGCCTGGCACTGCCGAAAAAAGGGCAAGTTTTTTGGTTAGGCTGGCATTATGTCTGAGAAACCCAAAAGAAAAACCGGGCCCACTGGGTTTCAACACTGTAGTGTCTGTGGGGAAGCCTTTGCCAAGGCTGACCCACACACCACATGTGTTTATTGTCTGGAGTTTGACCACCTCAATGCAGACTGCCAGATTTGCAAGAATTTCCCTGCAGCTACCCTAGATAAGAGAGTTGGTAGGCTCAGGGAACGAGAGGCCAAAAAGTCCGCTGACCCGGATGGCCAGCCCGGTTTGGTGCCAACCGAACCGGAGGGAGTGCCCTCTGACCAGGGCTAGACTTCCTCGGCCAAACGTAAAGCTGACTCTGAGGAGCCAGTTCCAGCAAAGAGAACTAGAAAATCAGCAGGTGTGGAGTTAAAATTCCCTTCTCCAACTGCTGCAGAGATAGCCAGGGCAATCCAAATTGTCCAGTCACTTTCCCCGGTTCCGTCTGAACCACCACTATCTGGCAAGAGGTCGGTTTGGTCGGTTCCACCGGTTCAAGAATATGATATAGAGGAGTTTTATGAACCAGAGGAGGGGGAGGATGATTATGAACAGTGTGAATGTGACTTTGAAAGTCTGGATGTGCCCATTGAACTGGACATCTCCCCAGACAGACCTTTAGGAGAATCTCCCCCTAGGCTTGCTGAGTCCCCTTCTCATTTTCTGTTTTATAAAAAAGTTGCTGAAACCCTCCAGCTTCCTTTGGAGGAAACTGTGGATGAGCAAGAGGAGCCTGACTTTGTAGAGATGATGGATATCCCAGAGTCCAGGAGATTGTCTATTCCTTTACATAAATCCTTTAGGAAACAAACAATAAAACTTTTAAAAGCTCCTAATTCTGTGCCTCCTGTGGATAAAAAGATGGACAGGAGTACACTTTGTCAGGTCCTGATACAGAATTTCTTTCACAGCAATGCAGCCATGTTGGGGTAGTTCAGGCTGCAGCCTGTGATAAGGCTAATATTCCCCTGGCTTCACATCCTCCTGACAAGGACTCCAGGAAGATTGATGCCATGGCTAAAAAACAATACATGGCAGCATCCTTGGGACTCAGACAAGCAAATTATATGGCTTATGTTGCAAGATACCAGAAATCTAGATGGGATACTGTCATGGCTTTAGCCAAACAGGCCCCGCCCAGCTTGCCAAGGAGCTGGAGCAGGTGGCTGCTGATGGTATTGAGGCATCTAAGGTGCAATTCCATGCTGCAGTGGATTCTAATGATGTATCCTCTAGAGTCATGGCTACATCTGTGGCTTTTCCTAGATTGGCTTGGCTCAGGTGTACTAGTTTGTCACAGGATACCCAGGCTAAGGCTATGGATTTTCCTGTGGTGGGAAATTCTCTGTTTGGGGAGCAGACAGAGAATTATATGAAGAAAATGGATGAATATAGAACCACTTATAGGAGTGCACAAGCCAAGGAACAGCAAGCCACTCCTCAGAGGCAGCCCCCCAGGGGTAGAGGCAGGCCTTTTCACCAAACCCAGGCTTCCTCTTCAGCTTATGTTCAGAGGGGGTTCTTCAGAGGGAGAGGCAGACGGGGTACAAGCAGGCCTGCTCCTACCCCTCAGCCTAAAGCCCCTGCCAAACAGGCACCCTGATGAGATGCCCAGGGCCGGTTCTCCATTACCTGGCAGGCTGGCTTACTTCATCCAGGACTGGGAGTCTTTAACATCAGACAAGTGGGTCCTGAAGTAGTAAGCCAGGGTCTGGTTCTCAGCTTCAAAAAATTTCAAAGATGAGAATCAGATCTTTTCCACCTGCAAACCCTCTAGAGACTCTTGCTTGGAAACAGAAGTCTCAACCCTCCTGGCTCTCAGAGCTGTAGAAAGGTTTCTCCCTACACCAGGGCAAGGGTCTGCTCCAGGTACTTCCTTACCCCAAAAAGACAGGAGAGTGGCGGCCCATCCTGGACCTAAGATATCTGAACAAGCACCTTTTAAAACCAAAATTCAAAATGGTGACTCTGGGAATGATTTTACCCTCCCTAAGGCCAGGGGACTGGCTAGCTTCCCTGGACCTCAAGGATGCCTACTTCCATGTTCTTATCAGAAGCTCCCACGAAAGTACCTCCAGATTCGAACTGCCCTCAGGCCATTATCAGTTCAGAGCAATGCCCTTCGGCCTTACCTCTGCCCCAAGGGTATTCACAAAATGCCTGGCAGTAGCAGTTGCCCATTTAAGAAAGCAAAAGATTGCCATCTTTCCCTACCTAGATGACTGGCTCATTGTGGGTCAGTCTCCAGACCAGGTCAGATCACACCTGCAAGTTACCCAGCAGCTGCTTACCTCTCTGGGCTTTCTTCTCAATCTTCCAAAGTCAGTTCTGGAACCCATCCAGGTACTCACCTTTATAGGTGCAGAACTGGACACAAAGCAGGCCAGAGCCTTTCTTCCCCTAGAAAGGTTAAGGACCCTGGTGGCCCTGGCCTTGTCCTTCACTCTGCAGGTCTCTCGACCAGCAAGGCATTCCTACAGCTCCTAGGACACATGGCTGCTTCCACAGCTGTAGTGCAAGGAGCAAGATTTCAGATGAGGGACATTCAGTTCCATTTGAGAGCCTTTTGGTCTCAAAGAAGAGATTCCCTATCAAGTTGATCCCAGTGACTCGAACCCTGATCCAGGCCCTTCAGTGGTGGCAGGATCAGAGCAATCTGAGACAAGGGTGCCTTCATCCTCTATCTCACTCCTTGACCCTTACTACAGAGCTGCCCCTCTTGGGATGGGGAGCTCACATGGGCGACCTTCCACCCAGGGATTGTGGTCCCTCAGGAATCTCTGTTCCACATCAATCTGTTGGAACTCAGAGCTGTTTTTCTAGCACTTCAGGTTTTTTCTGCATCTGTTCAGAACAAAGTGGTACAGGTCAGAACAGACAACACCACTACAATGTGGTACATCAACAAACAAGGGGGCACTCGGTCTTCGGCCTTGTGCACCGAGGCGATGAAGTTGTGGTCTCTGGCTTATTCCCTGAACACTTCCCTCATAGCAGTTCACCTCCCAGGCAAGGACAATGTCCTGGCAGATGCTTTCAGCAGGATTTCCGAGGGCCATCACGAATGGTCACTGGATCCCCGAGTACTGGGGATAGTTTTTGCCAGATGGGACACCCCTCAGATAGATCTTTTTGCAGCCCCAGACAATCATCAACTTCCACTTTTTTGTTGCAGGCCCCAGTGTTGGGCTCAGTCCCCTGGATGCCTTTCTCCTCGATTGGGAAGGAAGTTTCTATGCCTTCCCCTTCCCTCTCCTGTTCAAGGTGCTAGTCAAAATCAGATCTCAGCCCTGCAAGATGATCCTGATTGCTCCAGACTGGGTCAGGCAGCCCTGGTACCCACTCCTTCTGTCCTTAGCAGTCCATCTTCCCCTGTGTCTCCCCAGGAACCACAATCTGTTAACCTGTGCCCAGGGGAGAGTCTGGTATCCAAATCTCAAATCCCTCAACCTCAAGGCCTGGCTCTTGAGGAGTTAGAGTTTGCTGATCTACAACTTTCTCAAGGTGTTCTCGAAATCTTGAAAGCTTCTAGAAAGCCTTCCACTAGGGCTACTTATAATTCCAAATGGAAAAGTTTTTCCATATGGTGTTCTGAGCTTATATTTCCCAGAATCTGCTGGTTTGCCACTGTTTTGGACTATATGGTCCATCTTAATTCTTTGGGACTGAGACCAGCTACCCTGAAAGTGCATTTGGCAGTTGTCTCTGCTTTTATTTCAGCAGGAAGCCCTCTTCTCTTTCTGCTCACCCTGTATTTTCCAAGTTTTTGGGGATTGCTTCTATACTAATCCACCATTCAGGGACCCTGCCCCTGCCTGGGATCTTAATGTTTGCATTGCTCAGCTGATGCACCCCCTTTGAACCTCTGTCTTGGCAGAGCTTAAGTATGACTTGGAAAACTGTATTTCTAGTAGCCATCACTTCTGCCAGGCGCATAAGTGAGTTACAAGCTTTGTCAGTGGAGACTGACTTTATTTCCTTTCACAGGGATAAGGTAGTCCTCAGGACTAACAGGAAGTTTTTACCTAAGGTGGTTTCAGATTTCCACCTTAATCAATCTATTTCACTTCCAGTGTTCTTCACTGACCATTCCTCCTCTGGTGAGAGGAGGTTGCACAGCTTAGATGTTAAGAGGGCCCTAAGTTACTACATAGAGCGTACTAAGGGTCACAGGTTTGACTCCTCCAACTATTTCTCACTTATGGTGAGGTTGGGAAAGGGAAACCTGCCACTAAGAGATCCATTGCCAGGTGGATTGTCTCTTGTATCCAATTTTGCTATCAAAAACTGGGTAAGGTTCCCCCTTCAGGCCTGAGGGCTCACTCTACCAGAGGTACAGCTGCGTCTCTAGCTGCTGCCAGAGACATCCCTATCTTAGAGATATGTCAAGCAGCTACTTGGAAAACAGTACACACTTTCACCAAGCATTACTCCCTGGATATCCAGGCCAGGAGGGATGCTCGGTTTGGCACAGCCGTGCTTCAGAGCCTATTCCCTAAGTAGGTTCTGTCCCTCCTCCATGGAGGTACTGCTGTGTAGTCTGCAATAGTCATAATATAGCAAGACTTCATGTTGTTTGAAGAAAAAATTACTCACCTTAGTAATGTTGTTCCTTCTAATGGAGTCTTGCTATATTATGAGCTCCCCCAACCTGCCCCTCTCAGAACTTCTACTTGGGGTATGGGGTGGGCAGTTCACTGTTGGCACTTATTGATGCCCTTTTATGTTTTCCACCCTTTTGGGGTGTTTGGGTGTTGTGTTTTTATTTTATTTTATCTTATCTTTTTCTGGTCCCCTGACTTGAGTCTTGGTGTTGGGACCAGGAAAATGTGTTAATATCTTAGTAGCCAGTTGGCTAGTGTAGGTTACAGCTTCCACACAGAACCTTAGTGAGTTTTGCTCGTAAAGATCTGACAGTTTCGGTTTGAAATATCCCAGACAGAGCTTCTCTAACCGAGCTCACGCTCTAAGTTCCATGCCCTGCATGGAAGTTAACTCTTTCACCTCCGGAGCAGTTCTAATGGTGGGACAAACTGCAATAGTCATGATATAGCAAGACTCCATTAGAAGAAACAACATTACTAAGGTGAGTAATTTTTTCTTCACCCGGGCGATATTCCTAAGATGGTAAAAGGAAGATTTGACAACGGCCGACACCTGTGATTTTAGGGTCAGGCCGTCTATAATAACGCCCAGATTATGTACCTGGTCTGAGGTTGGGAGCTGGACACCATCAAGCCATATGCTCCGATGGAGTCCCCAGCTCCTACAACCCCCCTCACAAGCGACTCCTGGGTCCACAGCCAACACCTCAGTCTTATCCGGGTTTAACCTCAGCCAGCTGGCACTCATCCAATCTTTGATTTTGGATAGACAGCTATTAAGCATAGAGGCCGCATCTTCCTGCCCAGGACTAAAGGACAGATACAGCTGGGTATCGTCTGCATAGCAGTGAAAACCCAAACTGTATCGCCTAATAATGTCTCCCAATGGCAGCATATAAATAGCGAACAACATGGGTGCTAAAATGGAGCCCTGCGGCACCCCACAGGACAGGGAGATGGCGTCAGGCTGCCATTCTGGCACAGTGTGGTTCCTCTATGGAGACACCTGCAGTGGACACCAAGGAGGATGCTGGGAACCTCCACAAAGGAGACCCACAAGAGGGTGGCATGTGGCCCTATAGGGGAAGGAAACAATTCCTGGTGGGGGGCTCCATTATTAGGAGGGTAGAACTGGGGGAGGGAGTGGAGAGGGAGGTAAGGTGCCTGCCTGGTACCATGGCTTGGAGGGACAGGAAGAGAATCCTCAGGATCATGGGAGCAGCAGCACGGGGAGGGAGCTGGATATCACTGTCCACCTAGGGACAAATGACTTGGCTGGGAAAGGGATTGGAACAGTGCAGGAGGAGTTTGTGGAGTTGGGGAAGGGCCTTAGACAAGTAGCACGCACAGTAACCTTCTTGGAGGTGCTGCCTGTCTATGGTATGGGTGAGGCTAGGGTAGTCCACACCATTGGATTCAATCAGTGGTTGAAAAACTGGTGCAGAGCTCAGGGTTTCAGCTTCACTGGGGACTGGAGCTCCACATGGAGGGATACAGGCCTATACTGGCGCAACGGTTTGCATCTGTCCAGGAGAGGAACCAGGATCCTAGGTGATAGGTTTAAATGCTTCATTGGCAAGTGTAACCCCCAGTCGGCGCTAAACTGAGAGGGCTGCTAACCCTGCCTGTGTGGCTAGTGAACAGGTTGAGGGACTGGGGTCCTATGACGCGGTACCTCTATTTTTGTAAGTTGAAACTTGGGGAGAAAGGGGTCACTCGGCATGTTGGCTAGGTTTGACTACTCTGCACAGGGGCACCCAAAGTAATCCAGAGACTAGAAGCAATAACATAATGTCCAGTACCAGGAGATGGGATTCTAAAGTGTGGCTTTATTCAACAACACTGAATGAAAAGCATAGACGGACCCCCACGGGGCTACACTCCTTGTAATGCAGATAAGATGACACAGACAGACACAATCCATTCTTGGATCCTAAACTTCCATATGTCATGGACTCTTTAACTAGTGGCACATTACCATCCTCTGCTCCATCCCAACATCTGGGCACCCTATTCAAGCGCTGGCCAATACCTGACAGAAAGATGACTGGTGTCTCAAAGTGAATCCATAGAGGTGAGCCCTGTTACGCCAGGTGGGGGGTCGCACACCTTTTGTTCCATAGACCCATACCCGGCCATTCCTTTGTTTACACACACACATCCTTGGCTACTGTAGTGCAGACTGTAAATGGCTTTGTAATGCAGTAACTCTCTTTCTTTGAAGATCCCCCACATATATCAGTCATTACATCTCACTGTTCCATAAGCCTCTTCCTAGCTACTATAGTGCAGACTGTACATGGCTTTGTAATGCAGAAACTGTCTTTCCCTTGAGGACCGCCCACATACAACAGTCATTACATCTCACTGTTCCATAAGCCCTAGACTTGGCATCCTGACTGACCCACAGCCCCAGAGGCTTATTTACTCACTGTTTTGGTAAATGACACTGGCCTTTTGCCAAAGCTTCATCACCCTCATTATTGCAGATGTCCAAGAACTCTGAAGGAATCTCATTCCTCAAAAACTGTAGTGCCCCAGCACTCTTCATCAGGCAGCTTCTTCCTTTTCCCAGGCCAGGGGGTTGCCCCTGGGAGTTGGTTCCTTGTGCCTATCTTATGGTGGAAGCACACACCCTAAGGTAGCTGTATGTCAGAGCTAAGGGCAGGGGGGGGCCTGCCCCTGCAGGGCACCCCCTCCCTCCACTGCACTGCAGGATCTACATCCCTCTCTCTCTTGAGCCTACTCCAGACTTCAACAGACTGACTCAGACTTCAGACTAGACTGTTGACTTCAAGGATAAACTCTAGACTGACTCTGAAATTCCCCAACATTCTACCTAACTCCCAACTGCAACACTCCATTGTGGCTTATGCTGCTGCAGAATTCTAAATGGTGTCATATCCCCAGCTCAGCAGAGACTGAAAACGGAGCAAGACACAGTGAAATCCATTTAACTGGAGTTTCACTAGCTGCCTGTCCCTGCCTGCCACTAGATCTAACTAGGGTTCTAGTAACCCCGGTTAACGGGGGTTACACAAGCATTTAAACTAGCCAAGGGGAGCGGCACTGAAAAGGAGAAGGGAAATCCTAGTCCCCCCCAAAAAAACAGGGTAGTTAGTGAGGTAAACACCAAGATAGAACAGTCGATAGGGGGAAGGGCAGGGGTAAATGGAGAAAAAGACAAAGGCAGTAAGGACAGGGATGGGGCAAAAAGGGATAAGGCCATCAAAAAAATGGAGGGTAATGAGTACCAATGCCCGTAATCTAGGAAACAAGCACCCTGAACTGGTGGCCTTGATGGAAGAGGGATGCCTGGATATCGTGGCTGTCATAGAAACATGGTACACAGAAAACCATGACTGGGATGTCAACATACCAGGGTACACAATCTACAGGAGGGACAGGGAGGGTAAAAGAGGAGGAGGAGTAGCTCTCTACGTAAGGGAAGGGATCAAAGCAACGGAACTAAAGGGTAAACAAGGAGGAGAGGAGGCACTGTGGGTCACCCTGGAGACTGGAAATGGCATCACAATCCGCACAGGGGTTGTATACAGACCCCCGTCTCAGAGGGAGGGAAAGGATAAGGATATGATAGAAGGCATCCTTAGGATGGCAGAGAAGGGGGAGATATTGCTGATGGGGGACCTGAATATGCCAGATGTTAAATGGAGCACCTTTGCTGCAGCCACATCCAAGAGCAGGGCCATTCTCGATGCCCTACAGTGGGCATGCCTCAGACAGCTAGTGTTGGAACCCCCTCAGGAGGGAGCAATTGTAGACCTGGTACTCTCAACTGGGGATGGAGAGGATCTCAGATTTAGAAGTGGGTAGCCATCTGGGAACAAGTGACCACCAAACCGTGTGGTTCATGATAAACTTAGCTGTAGAGTCAAGCCATACAAAAATGAAGGTACTGGATTTCAGGAGGGCTGATTTTGTAAAAATGGGAGAGTGCCTCAGAAAAGCACTAGCAAACAGGCAAGAAGGTGGGTGGAGCAACAATGGGGAAACATCGAAACTGCCATCACAGGGGAAACAAGCCTTTGTGTGAAGCAAATAAATCAAAATGAAAGAAAAAAAAACACTATGGTTCTCAAAAGAAGTGGCAGGGAAGGTTATGGAGAAAAAGCATTCTGGAAGTATAAGGAAACAAAGAAGGAGCAGGACAGAGAACTGTACAAGTTAAAGCAGAAGGAAGCAGGGAAGGCAGTCAGAATAGCAAAGGCCCAAACAGAGGAAAAGATAGCCAACTCAGTTAAGAAGGGGGATACAATCTTGTATAGGTACATTAAGGAGTGAAGAAAAACTAAGGCAGGGATACTGAGGCTGAATAAAGAGAAGGGTGGTTGGGCAGAGAGGGACAGTGAAAAAGCAGGGACTGAACAAATACTTCTGCTCAGTATTCACAAAGGAAGAGGAGGGGGAGGTACCTAATCCAGTCAACAGAAGCACTCTGGATAGGGTGGTTGATATCAGTCCTTTCACAGAAGAAAGGGTTCTAAAAGAACTCCTAAAACTGAAGGTGGCTAAAGCAATGGAGCCTGATGGGATTCACCCCAGAATTCTAAAAGAATTAGGGGGAGAACTAGTAATACCACTGACTACCCTTTTTAACAAATCATGGGAGGATGGTGTGGTACCTGAGGACTGGAGAAGGGCAGATGTGATTCCCCGTCACAAAAGTGGAAGCAAGACAGAGGCAGGAAACTACAGACCTGTCAGTTTGACCTCAGTGGTAAGGAAAATGATGGAATCACTTCTGAAGGAAAGAAATGTTGAGTACCTAGAGGCCAGTGGGGCACAGGACCCAAGGCAGCATGGATTCACAGCAGGAAGGTCATGTCAGACGAATCTAATTGATTTCTTTGACTGGGTGACCAAAGCAGTAGATGGAGGGGCTGTGGACATGGCCTACCTAGAGTTTAGCAAGGCATTTGACACAGTCCCGCACAAAAGATTAATAAACAAATTAGCCAGCCTGGGAGTGGGTCCCAGGGTGGTAGCCTGGGTAAAACATTGGATGGACAACAGGACACACAGGGTAATAGTAAACGAAGTCCACAGTGAAGAATGGGGGGTTACTAGTTGGGTACCGCAGGGTTCAGTGCTGGGTCTGATCCTTTTTAATGTCTATAAGTGACATTGCAGAGGGACCGGAAGGAAAAGTATGTCTCTTTGCAGACAACACAAAGATCTGCAACATGGTTGATACACAAGGATAATGAAGCATGGATATAGATAATGAACCCTGGAATGGATAATGAAGCATGAATACAGATAATTAAGGGGACTACTCTGCCATTTTGGTCTGTTTCCTCTCAAGCAAACTGCATTCTGCAGTTTGATAACCTGCCTAAGGTGAAGCTGCCCGAAGCTCACCCTCCAAGCAAGGGGACTAGTGTGTCCTTTTGGGCTGTTTTCCTCTCAAGCAAACTGCATTCTGTAGTTTGATAACCTGCCTAAAGCGAAGCTGCCCGAAGCTCACACTCCAAGCAAGGTACGGGTTGGAACTCTGAATTTTTGGCATCTACCCCTGGAGGAATCTCACTTGCTCCCATTTGCCAGTGTTCCCCACATTATGTGCAGCAATCCAGAAGTCCTCTAGGAACTGCTGCCAAGAAATGAATGCTAGGACTGATCTCTGGTTGAAATGTTTTGATTTCTCACTGTAAGTACTGTTTAGTCTGATGCATAGATTTCTTAAGAGTTGATTTAAGTTTTGAGAGAGTTTTTTTTTATTTTTTTGTGTGTCCATTTTCCCATTTGCAGTTTATACTGATCTGCCACTAGAGGCATCATATTTTTCCTGTTAATCCTCCAACCCACTTGTCCAACTTGCCTCTGCCTTTTTCCTATTCTAATCACAGTTATCCCCCTCGTTTCTCACTTTTAGCATATTGCACTTTGAAGAAAAAAAAAAAACACCAGTATAATTAACCTTGCACTGCGCTTGAGACCTTGCATGTGCCCTTACTGCTGCACTCCTTGGTATCATAATGTCTTTTATAACGGCTCTATCTCCTAGAGTCATTATATTGCTCTCTCTATTGACCCTATCTGACCTTGCCTGTGATAAGTTTCTAACATCTACCTCGCCAACACTGGATAGTAATCATTTATATGTTTATAGTACTATCACCTTATCCCAATGCTGTGACTCTCTTACTGTGCCATGGAACCTGCATTCCCCTGGTGACTGGGGGTTGCCATTGGCATTGACTGGGAGTCGATCAGGTTGCCACCACTGGCCTGGCTCATGACAGCATAGCCTGGTTTGAAAGTTACCTGCACAACTGTACACAGCAGGAGAAGATTGGTAACACCCTCTCGGACAGCAGACCTGTCCTATCTGGATTTCCTCAAGGGTCCATCTTGGGCCCGCTTTCATTTAGCATTTTCCTCAACAACCTTCCTTACTTCTGTCAGGGTCACATCCTTTTATATGCTGACGATGCTGTCCTGTTTACCAGTGATCCAAACCCTAAGGTTCTTGAATTCCGGCTACAGAGTAATTTCATAGTCATAGAAAGATGGTTCCATAAGCACACGTTAGTTATGAATTACAACAAGCTAAAACTATGCTGTTCTCCAGCTCCCAAAATAGGCACAGAACTTACCCTCTTTCTATCACTAACAAAGAGGGCTCTGCCCTGGAGCTAGTTCAGCTCTTTAAATATCTGGGGATTACTGTTAACATACGATGACCTATGCCTATCACATTGACAACACTGCTAAGGCTGTTAACACCCGCATTGGGCTACTTTATAGACATAAGCAATGTTTGACGCCAAAGGCTCTTCACCTGGCCATTCAAAGCTCTCGTCTCACTTACTTGATTATGACTTACCAATCTATGGATCAGCTACTGAAACAACTCTTCGCTGCATCATAGTTGCACTCAACAAAGCATGCCAGCTCCTTACCGGCTCAGCCCATCTGTCCCATACCTGCAACATGTACGCTCAGGCTAACTGGCTCCAATTCAAAGGTGGACTCATGTACCAAACATGTTTACTGTCCAAAAAAGTAAGCTTAAGCAAAATGCCCCCAGGAGTGCAAAAGCTGATTACCCCCACTATCAACCGTCGTTGCACCAGAAGCTCTACTAGCCAGATTTTTAATATACCCCGCTGTCGCACTTCTCTGGGACAAAGGTCCTTTGCCTACCATGCCCCGCTATGGATGAACTCGCTGCACAATGACATCACTTCAGCATCCACCTTGGGCTCCTTCAAGGTTAAGCTTAAGCAACAGCTAGTTGCTGATGCCAGTTGTGACTACTTCCAATAACCTTCCTGCTTGTGACCAGCATTTATTCTAACCTTATGCTTAACTGTTCTCAGCATGTAAATAATTGTTCAAACAACATGAAGTCTTGCTATATTATGACATATGCAGTGAGTCCCAACCTTCGAACTGCTCCAGAGGTGAAAGAGTTAACTTTCCATGCCAGGCATGGAACTTTGAGCACGAGCTCGTTTGAAAACTGTCTGTTGTTCTTCAAACTCAAACTGTCAGATTCTTTACTCCGCCTCACTGAACAGTCGCTCCGGAGATTTCTCCTTCTGCTCGGTTCATTTTGTCGGTTAAAGTATTAATTTTTCGGTTTTTTAACCAAATTTAAACCGCAGCCAGTCAGTTCAAGCTCTGTCTGTGGTATTGTAAGTACTAGATAGGTTTTACATTTACTTTCTGTGTGGAACTTGTAAACGGTATTATCGGTTCGGTTTGAACCGATCAGGTTGTTGTAAATACATTAATCTGTCTTTGAGTGCGGTTCCCGGTTCTTATCGGTTCTAAAAAAAACGGATTTCATTACGTTTTTTTCCACAACCCGTGACATGGTTGGGAACCGATAAGAGAGTCTTGCTTGGTGGATTGCCATAAACGGGCAAGTTTTGGTTAGGCTGGCACTATGTCTGAGAAACCCAAAGGAAAAACCGGGCCCACTGGGTTTCAATACTGCAGTGTTTGTGGGGAAGCCTTTGCCAAGGCTGACCCCACCTGTGTTTGTTGTCTGGGGTTTGACCACCTCAGTGCAGACTGCCAGATTTGCAAAATTTTCCTGCAGCTACCCTGGATAGAGGTTGGTAGGCTCAGGAAAGGGAGGCCAAGAAAGTCCGGCCGGATGGCCAGCCAGTTCGGTTGTAACCAAACCGGAGGGAGTCCCTCTGACCAGGCGAGACTTCTTCGGGCAAAGGAGACCGACTCGGAGTCGTCGGTTCCAGCAAAAAGGACTAGAAAATCAGCAGGTGTGGAGCCAAAATTTCCCTCTCCAACCGCTGAAGAAATAGCCAAAGTGATTAAAATTGTCTAGTCGCTTTCCCCGGTTCCGACCGAACCAGCACCATCAGGTAAGCGTACGGTTCGGTCGGTTCCACCAGTTCAAGAATATGATTTAGAGGAATTTTGTGAACCGGAGGAGGAGTATGAGGAGAGTGAATGTGGATTTGAAAGTCTGGATGTGCCCATTGAACCGGACATCTCCCCAGACAGACCTTCAGGAGTGTCTCCCCCTAGGCTTTCTGAGTCCCCCTCTCATTTTATGTTTTACAAAAAAGTGGCTGAAACCCTCCAGCTCCCTATGGAGAAGCTGTGGATGATCAAGAGGAGCCTGACTATGTAGAAATGATGGATATCCCAGAGTCTAGGAGACTGTCTATTCCTTGCATAAATCTTTTGGGAAACAGACAGTAAAAATTCTAAAAACTCCTCACACTATACCTCCTGTGGATAAAAGAATGGACAAGAGGTACACATTGTCAGACTCTGATACGGAGTTCCTTACACAACAATGCAGCCGTGTTGGGGTAGTGCAGGCTGCAGCCTGTGACAAGGCAAATATTCCCTTGGCTTCACACCCCCCCTGACAAGGACTCCAGGAGGATTGATGCCATGGCAAAGAAACAGTACATGGTAGCATCCTTGGGACTCAGACAGGCAAATTATATGGCTTATGTTGCTAGATACCAGAAATCCAGATGGGACACCGTTTTGGCTCTAGCAAAGCAGGTCCCTGGCCAGCTTGCCAAGGAGCTGGAGCAGGTGGCTGCTGATGGTATTGAGGCATCTAAGGTGCAATTTCATGCTGCAGTGGACTCTAATGATGTGTCATCAAGAGTCATGGCTACATCTGTGGCTCTTCGCAGGATGGCTTGGCTCAGATGTACTAGCCTGTCACAGGATACCCAGACTAAGGCCATGGATTTTCCTGTTGTGGGTAACTCTGTTTGGGGAGCAGACAGAGAATTACATGAAGAAAATTGATGAGTATAGGACCACCTATAGGAGTGCACAGGCCAAGGAAAGGCAGGCCACTCCTCAAAGGCAGCCTTCCAGGGGCAGGGGCAGACCTTTTCATAGGACTTTTTACCAAGCCCAGGCCTCCTCTTCAGCTTATGCCCAGAGGGGGTTCTTTAGAGGAAAGGCAGACTGGGTACAAGCAGACCTGCTTCCACCTCTCAGCCTAAAGCCCCTGCCAAGCAGGCACCCTGATGGGGTGGCCAGGGCCGATTCTCCACTACCTGTAGGGGGCAGGCTGGCTTACTTTGTTCAGGACTGGAAGTCTTTAACATCAGACAAGTGGGTCCTGGAAGTAGTAAGCCAGGGACTGGTTCTCAGCTTCAAAAAATTTCCAAAGATGAGAACCAGGTCCTTTCCACCTGCAAATCCATCAGAGGCACTTGCCCTAGAGACAGAAGTTTCTACCCTCCTGGCTCTCAGAGATGTGGAAAGGGTTCTACCCCTACACCAGGGCAAAGGGTTGTACTCCAGGTACTTCCTTACCCCAAAAAAGACAGGAGAATGGCGGCCCATCCTGGATCTCAGATACCTAAACAAGCACCTTTTAAAACCAAAATTCAAAATGGTGACTCTGGGAATTATATTACCCTAAGGCCAGGGGACTGGCTAGCATCCCTGGACCTCAAGGATGCCTACTTCCATGTTCTTATCAGAAGCTCCCATCGAAAGTACCTCAGATTCGAACTGCCTTCAGGCCATTACCAGTTCAGAGCAATGCCCTTCAGCCTCACCTCTGCCCCGAGGGTATTCATAAAATGCCTGGCAGTAGCAGTTGCCCACTTAAGAAGGCAAAAGATTGCCATCTTTCCTTACCTGAACGACTGGCTCATAGTAGGCCAGTCTCCAGACCAAGTCAAATTACATCTTCAGGTAACTCAGCAACTGCTCACATCTCTAGGTTTCCGTCTCAATCTTCCAAAGTCAGTTCTAGAGCCTGTCCAGCTTCTCACCTTTATAGGTGCAGAACTGAACACAAAAGAGGCCAGAGCCTTCCTTCCTCTGGAAAGAGCAAGGACCCTGGTCTCTCTGGCCTCCTCTTTCACCCTGCAGGTCTCTCGACCAGCAAGGCATTTTCTGCAGCTCCTGGGGCACATGGCTGCTTCTACAACAGTAGTGCAGGGAGCAAGATTTCAGATGAGGACATCCAGTTCCATTTGAGAGCCTTTTGGTCTCAAAGGAGAGCCCTCTAACCAAATTGATCCCAGTGACTGAACCCTGATCCAAGCCCTTCAGTGGTGGCAGGACCAAAGCAATTTGAGACAGGGGTCCCCTTAGGCTCCTCAGTCTCACTCCTTAATCCTTACTACAGATGCATCCCTCTTGGGGTGGGGAGCTCACATGGGCGACCTCACTACCCAGGGATTGTGGTCCCTCAGGAATCTCTGCTCCACATCAATCTGTTGGAACTCAGAGCAGTTTTCTAGCACTTCAAGTTTTTCCAAATCTGTTCAGAACAAAGTTATTCAGGTCAGAACAGACAATACCACCACAATGTGGTACATCAAGCAAGGGGGCACTCGGTCTACGGCCTTGTGCACCGAAGCAATGAAGTTGTGGTCTCTGGCTTACTCTCTAAACACCTTCCTTATTGCAGTTCACCTCCCAGGCAAGGACAATGTCCTGGCAGATGCTCTCAGCAGGATTTCCCAGGGCCATCACGAATGGTTACTGGATCCCCTAGTACTGGAGGTAGTATTTGCCAGATGGGGCACCCCACAGATAGATCTTTTTGCAGCCCCAGACAATCACCAACTTCCCCTTTTTTGCTGCAGGCCCCCAGTCTTGGGCTCAGTCCCTCTGGATGCCTTCCTTCTCAGTTGGGAAGGGAAGTTTCTCTATGCTTTCCCCCTTCCCTCTTCTGTTCAAGGTGCTAGTCAAAATCAGATCTCAACCCTGCAAGATGATCCTGATTGCTCCAGATTGGGCCAGACAGCCCTGGTACCCACTCCTTATGTCCTTAGCAGTCCACCTTCCCTGTGTCTTCCCAGGAATCACAACCTGTTAACCTGTGCTCAGGGAGAGTTTGGCACCGAACCTCAAATCTCTCAATCTCAAGGCCTGGCTCTTGAGAGAGATAGAGTTGCTGACCTACACCTCTCCCAAGGTGTATTGGATATCTTGAAGGCTTCTAGGAAGCCTTCCACCAGAGCTACTTATAATTCCAAATGGAAGAGATTTTCCATATGGTGCTCTGGCAAGCATATTTCCCCAGAATCTGCTGACTTACCCACAGTCCTGGATTATATGGTGCATTTGAATACTTTGGGGCTGAGACCAGCTACCCTAAAAGTGCACCTGGCAGCCATGTCTGCTTTCTTATCAGCAGGTAAACCCTCTTCTCTTTCAGCTCATCCTGTATTCTCCAAGTTTTTCAAGGGGTTGCTTCACACCAACCCTCCATTCAGGGACCCTGCCCCTGCCTGGGATCTTAATATTTGCATTGCCCAGCTTATGCAACCCCCTTTTGAGCACTTGTCTTCAGCAGAGCTTAAGTACTTGACTTGGAAAACTGTGTTTTTGGTAGCCATCACTTCTGCCAGGCGCATAGGTGAATTACAAGCATTGTCAGTGGAGCCTGATTTTATCTCCTTTTATAGAGATAAGGTGGTCCTCAGGACTAACAGAAAGTTCTTGCCTAAGGTGGTTGCAGACTTCCACCTTAATCAATCTATGTCTCTCCCTGTGTACTTCACTGACTGGCGAGAGGAGACTGCACAGTTTAGATGTCAAAAGAGCCCTTAGGTACTACATAGAACATACCAAGGGTCACAGGTTTGACTCCCTCCAACTGTTCCTCACTTATGGTGAGGTTGGTAAAGGGAAACCTGCCACTAAAAGATCCATTGCCAGGTGGATTGTCTCTTGTATCCAATTTTGCTGCGAAAAACTGGGTAGGTTCCTCCCTCAGGCCTGAGGGCTCACTCTACCAGAGGTACAGCTGCATCTGGCTGCTGCCAGGGACATCCCTATCCTAGAGATATGTCAAGCAGCTACCTGGAAAACAGTTCACACTTTTCCAAGCATTACTCCCTGGACATCCAGGCTGGGAGTGATGCTCGGTTTAACACAGCTGTGCTTAGAGCCTATTTCCTAAGTAGGTTCTGTCCCTCCTCCATAGAGTACTGCTGTGTAGTCTGCATATGTCATAATATAGCAAGACTTCATGTTGTTTGAAGAAAAAATTACTCACCTTAGTAATGTTGTTTTTCTAATGGAGTCTTGCTATATTATGACCTCCCCCCGCCTGCCCCTCTCAGAACCTCTGCTTTTGGGATGTGGGTGGGCAGTGCAGTGTTGGAACTTAGTAGATGCCCACCTTGTTTTTTCACCCCTCCTTTTGGGGGTGATTGGGTGTTATGTTTTTCATTTTTTGGGTCCCCTGACTTGAGTCTTTGTTTTGGGACCAAAAAATGTGTTCTTATATTTAGTAGCCAGTTGGGTAGTGTAGGTTTACAGCTTCCACACAGAACCTTAGTGAGTTTTGCTCGTAAAGATCTGACAGTTTGAGTCTGAAGAACAACAGACAGAGTTTTCAACGCTCGTGCTCAAAGTTCCATGTCTGGCATGGAAAGTTAACTCTCTCACCTCCGGAGCAGTTCGAAGGTTGGGACTCACTGCATATGTCATAATATATCAAGACTCCATTAGAAGAAACAACATTACTAAGGTGAGTATTTTTTCTTCTAAGTTGCTAATCATTCTCCTTTTGCATTTCCTCTTGATCCCTTCCACTCTTTCTCCTCACCCCTCTATGACTTTCCTCCTGTCCCCCCTCCCCATTATATCTCCTGAGCTCCCTTTAAAATGCTTTGTCCCATACCTTCTCACCTCAGACGAGGCCCCTGGGCTGATGCCGTCCCTTATCTTGTTGATTGTTAGATATTAGGCTGAATCTGTTCTCATTTTCCTGTAAAGGGTCGTTTCATAAGACCCCACCCCCTCTAATATGACCCTTGAATTCCAGGTTTTAATCAAATATGTACCTTGGCATACATTGTACAATGTCACATGTATTGGAACTTCTCTAATTATATACTGTTGTAATGTCTTGTATAATTCCTCGTTCCTCATTTTGTTTGTTCTCCGTCTCATACTTTTCCAATATGTATTGTTCGTCTGATGTGGAACCTATGAAATGAGCTTGTTATCAAAGGTGTTATCCGAAATTTCAATAAATAAATAAAAATAAATAATTAACCCTGGAATGGATAACGACCCCTGGATATGGATAATAAACCCTGGATACGGATAATGAACCCTGGATATGGAGATTGAATCCTGGAAAACAGATAATGAACCCGGATACGGATAATGTACCCTGGAATGGATAATGAACCCTGGATACGAATAATGTACCCTGGAATGTATAATGAACCCTGGAATGGATAATGAACCCTGGATACGAATAATGTACCCTGGAATGTATAATGATCCCTGGATAAGGATAATGTACCCTGGAATGGATAATGAACCCAGGATACGGATAATGTACTCTGGAATGGATAATGAACCCTGGATATAGATAGTGAACACTGGATACAGGTAATGAACCCTGAGATGATAATGAATTCTGGAATGGATAATAATGAACCCTGATATGATAATGAACCCTGGAATGGATAATGAACATTGGATACAGATAATGAACCCTGGAATAGATAACGAACCCTGGAATAAACAATGAACCCTGACATGATAATGAATCCTGGAATGGATAAAGAACCCTGATGCCATAATGAACCCAGGAGTAGATAATGAAGCCTAGATACAGATAGATAGATGGGGGCACAGAGCCAGTCTGTTCTTCAGGAAGTGATCGTTCAGCAGCAGGGTGCTGGCGGCTCTGTGGGGAGGGGTTCCAGCTGTGTGGGTATGTTGCTGGTCCAATGCACTCTAACCACTGACTTCCCCTCTCTTTACAGCCAATCAGACACCCCCTTGCAGCCAGCCCCCCCGTAGCCTGTGATCCCCTCATCCCATTCACACATAGCTGTAAGCACTCTTTCCAGATGAGCGACAGCCCTGCAGCTGCCTCCCCCCAAAGAATATGTGTTCCATTACAACTCCTCCACCCAACAGTCCATTCTCTGCCCCCCCACACACACATTAAGAGGGTCATGCACTGAAAGACCTATGGCAAAGAACTGCTGCCAGAATGCTGACAAGGATCCCACAGTATTCCTGGACAGTATTACCTACTGGCAATGCAGACAAGAAAAAAACGCACCTCCCCTCATTCACTCACTCTGTCCCTGATTCACTCACTGTGCTTGCTGGCCACATGCATGGCAGTTTTGTTATTTAATTATAAAACACCACCCCAACTCTTGCTCCATCCATGGCCCCCTTGAGCACACCAGTGACCCGAGTTCAGAAGTGGACTCTGGTTACTGGGAGCTAGCCAGGGGGGAGGACTGAGCATCTGAAAGGATTAGCTTGTCTGGCCTCTGACTGCCACCAGGTGGAGGCCTGGTGGCAGTGCAGGTTACGACAGCATGAAAGGGAGAGTTGTGGCCTGGAGATATGTACTTATGTATACATGCCTTCAAGTCAGCCACAGAGGGGAGGGGAGAAAAGTGGGAAATGGGAATAATGGCTTAGTGAAACCCCAACATCTATCTGCACACCCTCGCTGCCACCCAGACCACCAAGGTCTGATCTGGATTGTATCTTAGACAGGAGGACAGCCCTCCCTCCCCTGACCTCACCACAGAGAGAATTAATAGGGTGCATAATCGTAAGGTAGGTTCCAGGGGAAGCAGGGGCAGGTTCCTGGGGGAAGGGGACGGGGCTGATAAGCCATCCCAAGTAGTCTGCTGAAGAGGTAAACCTACAGTGAAAGAAAAAAAAAACTGTCTTGGAACTTCTCATTGGTAGCAGGGTGCAACTTCAGTATGTGCCCATTTTGTGCTTACAAGCCCTACTGTTCAGTCAAAGAAGCAGCAATGTCAAGGAGGGGCAGAGAAAATGTTTGAGGCAAAACGGGGAAGGGCACTAACAAAAAGAGACACCTCCGGGTTTTATTTAACTCTAAAAATTGATTAGCGTTTTGCTCATAAAAGTTCTAAAACATTGTGAAAATGCATAGCACTTGCCTCACTGTGTTTAACAAACATAACACTTCTAGAAAACCTATATAAATTATTTCTGTACAGTTAGTATTGTCCCAAGAAAAAAACTGCTAATCAATTATTTAAAACCCTGCATCTGCGAGGCAGGAAAAGATGGGATTGAGAAGAGAGGATCAAGCTGTCAGTGCCGGGAAGTGGCACCACGCAATGTTGGTGGCAGAGTACGCAGTGCAGTGCAGCGACTTTAGTGCCATGTGCACCGCTGTCACGGCACTGTGCCACATGCACTGCCATCATCACAGTACTGTGCCACATGCATGACTTTCACCAAACTGTTTCATGTGTGTGCCTGACACTTCACTGTGAAACACATGCTGCCAACACTGCACTGTGCCATTTGTACTGCTGTTACTGTGCCACGTTAACTACCTTCACTGTACTGCTGTAATTGTACTGTGCCACATGTACTGCCATCACTTATGCAATTAATTAAAAATGTTGAGGAGACTGAGCATGCTGCCCAAAACACGTGGATATCAAAGGTCCTCTTCTGGCTCGACATCCACAATATGGCAGCATGCTTTTTTTTTTTAATAACGATTTTTGCCCCCCCCGATTCCTGTGATGGCAACTCCGCCCCTGCCCGGACCCTCCCCCAACAGTCACATGGAAGCATGCCCTGGCTTACCCCCCAAGGTGGGCCACAGGAGAGGCGCCTCGGCAGACAACGGAGGCAGCTGACACGGCAGCAGAGCATCATGCCTAGGGTTGGATTTCTTTTTGGCTGATGATCCCCAGGAGGTGGTGTGTGCAATGACACCAGCGTCCTGTCCCACCTCCACGCAACTAGGCTCGAGCACCTGTCTCCCAGGGGTCCTGGCCTTGCACCCGCTGGGTGGCACTTATGCATCGGACCACCATGGAGCCCTCCCCCTCAGTAGTGGAGAGCGGTTCTTTGGACGCTCTACCAACCCCCCAGCCAACTCTCAGACCTCGTGGATCCGCCCTTCCCACCCACTAAATGGTACCCCCCAATTTAACACCCTCCCTGGATCTGGATTCCCCCCCTCCACATGACCACCATTCCAGGGAACTGGACCCACCTTCCCTCCACACCAGTCCCCGCCCAGACCACTCTACCTTCAGCAGGACCACCCCTTCTGCCCATGTACCCCAGTACCTCTCAACCCAGTGTAACTAAAATGTAGGACAGCAATACTCAAAAATAAAGAAAAACGTGGAACAGTGGCCCTCAGAATGTGGGACACATCATCAGACTTGCCGATGCAAGCTCTGAAAACCGTGGACATTTTTTGCCTTGTGCAAGTTAAATTTTGTTGTATAATGTTATGCATTTCTACATTAAAGTATGAATTCCACTGTACCTTCTGGGTGTGGCAGTACAGTTTCTGTGAGGGACAGAGAAATCCTGCATGGGAAAATGATGTATGTACCCTGTAGTGAGGGACAGTTGAGAGGAATGAGGCCAGCCACCACCCTCGCAGTTAGACCCCTCCTTGTAGCTGGACACCCCTATCCCTGCCACTGGACATCTCCCCTCTGCAACAGGAACACCACATTCGAAACTGACTGTGTGCTTCCTGGCCAGGAGATGACGTCTGCAGCTCGTTCACTGGACCCTGCTGCCATCCAAGCAGTGTTGATCTGAATTTGGAAACCGGGTTGGGGGGGTGACAATATCTCACCCTCCTGACCCTGGCATGGTGTGTAGATCCATGGGGAATCATCCCACCAATAAACCCTGGGGGAGGCAGTTGATAGTAAGAGGTGAGCTGGATAAGATAGTGCTAGGTGGCTCAGTGGGAGAAATGACTTGACTGGATGCTATGATGCTAAAGCCATATTAAACAACACATTGTCCCTCATTTTGAGTACCTACGGTCTGCCTGTTTACAGATGACACCAAGATATGTAACAGAGTGGATACCCCAGAGGGGGTGGAGAAAATGAGGGACCAAGCTTGAAAAATGGTCTGAGGACTGGCAACTGAATAAGTGCAAAATGATGCTCCTGGGACACAGAAACCCTGGGGAAAGCAACAGGATGGAGTGGGGTGGGAGCTGCTGACAGTCACAAAGGATGAAAGAGACCTGGGGTTATTATTTCAGACAACCTGAAAATGTCAAAGCAGAGTGCTAAGGCAGCTGGGAGGACCAGTGGCATGCTGGAGTGCCTAGGCAGGGGTATCACCGGCAGGAGGAGGAAAGTAGTGATGCCATTATATAAAACTATGGTCAGGCCTCACATGAAGTACTATGTGCAGTTCTGGAAGCTACACCTTTGTAAGGACATTAACAGGCTGGAGACGGTTCAGAGAAGGGCAACTAAGTTGGTACAGGGCTTGCAACATAATTCTTATGAGGTGAGATTAAGAGACTTCAATATGTACTCGCTGGAAGAGAGGAAGGACAGAGGGGACATGATAGAAACATTCAAGTACCTCAAGGGTATAAACAAGGTGCAGGAGGGAGACATTTTCCAATATAAGAGGAGCACAAGAATGAGGGGCCATGACATGAAATTGGAAGATGGGAGGTAAAGAGGGAATGTGAGGAAGTTTTTCTTCATAGAGAGGGTGGTGGACGCATGGAATGGTCTGCCTCAGGAGGCGGTGGGAGCAAGCACTGTGAAGGATTCAAGCATTCTTGGGACAGAAACGGGAACCATAGAGGTACGAACATACGAATCTGCCATCAGACACAGGCCTCATGGTCTATCGAGTCTGCTTGAGTGTGCTGCTAGCACCATTAGATTGCAGCTGCCCCCAACCTCCAGGTCGTTCTTGGCCTCATCTCCCCAGGCCTTCCCCCCTTGCCCTGTCCCAAGCCCTCTTAAAACTTACTGTCTTACACGAAATCACTCAATCAGGAAGGGCGTTCCATCTCGACACCACCCTTTCTGTGTAGTAGTGTCTCATCTCTCTCTCCAAAATCTGCCCCCACTAATCTTAGCCCATGCCGTCTCTTCCTTTCCTCAACTTAAATAACCCATCAGCGCTAGCTTTGTTGATATCCTTCAAGTACTTGAAAGGTACAGCAGCAGGTGGGTTGGAAGCTGTAATCCAGTACAAGGGCAGACTAGATGGGCCAGGCGAACCTTATCTGCCGACAGTCTCTATGTTTCTATGGGGTAATTCCAGTGGGGGTTCCTCATGTGACTGACAGGTGGCTGGCACTTTTTACCATTGGGTGATAGCAGGATTTACAACATGTAAATTGTGCCAACCAATCAGAATCCAGGACTTTCCAAGCCATCATATAATTTTTATTATGAACCGAGAATCATAAATATAGTAATCTGATTGGCCCAGAGCTCTTTGAGGCCGTGATATCTGGCTACATCATCACAGCTTCAAAAAAGTTCCAGCGCCACCAGCCTCCTTACTTTTTACTGAGAGCTATTTTTTCAAAATGTACTCCTACACCACCCAAAAACTAATTCATAAAACGTTTTAAAACCTGTTTCTTTTATTTATAAAACTTGAAACTCAATTCATAATAGCAATAAGTCACTCCAAGGTGTGGTATATCATGGGATATTGTCCCTTCTCGGGTGGTTGGATGCACTCGGCCTGTGGCTTCGTGCCCAACCACCCGAGGCATGACGATATCCCATGATATACTACACCCTGTCGTACCTTATTGCTTAATTATACAATGGCTTCGAAAATGAAACGTTCTCTTTGACTGACTGGCATTTTCCACCCGTGATAAATCGAGTCTTACCTCACGGAAAAAGGTGCCAGCCAGCTGCATCTGTAGCACAAATCAATGTGGTCCCCAAAAATGAAAACAAATGCCACCATGTTAAATTGTTGCTAAGTGGCAACACTAACTTCAACCGCTGAACAGCTTCAATTTCCTGACCTTCCCCAAAAACCACCCACGGGGAAAAAATAAAATATAATTTGTTCCCCTCCCCTTCATCCTTGTTCCCTACTGTGTGTTGATGGCTCCTCCTTCCTGTTTCTTCTCCTTCGGACCCACCTACCAGCTGCCACTGCAAACCCACCAGTGATTCTTCATGGGTCGTCACCTGCCCCACCTGGCTTTTCCCCTCCGACCGTTCCTGCTTCCACATTTTTGACATACCCCCGTCCTCTGCACTTGAAACAAACTGCCATTCCAAGTGTAAAGCCCTCACAACCGGAAAGGCACCAACCCCGATAACGACTCAGTACAACCCAGCTCTCTCCCAAATGGCACAACAGAGCACTATATTTTACTTCCGCCTCTTGCTGCCACATTTCCACACATCCCTAGTAACCAAGCACTATTTTTTCCCTCAGGGAGCAATATATACAATAAAAAATAATTTAACCCCTAGGCTGCCAACAGAATTAGAACATATAGGAATTCTGGACTGATATATCAGTCCGCGGCCCTGCAAGGGTTGAAATAAAAACAAATAAAAAAAAACTCTCTTATTAAAAAAAAAAAAAAAGCTAACATTGTATAATAGCAATATCCCTCTCCAGGGTGTAGGATAATGTTGGATTTACCCACGCCTGGGGTTTTTGCTCACTTGGCCTGCGGCCTCATGACCAAACAACACACCAGGCGTGAGTAACTCTAGCATTACCAACAGCCTGTTGCATATTGCTTAATTTGACCACACAGTGGTATCAGTGGGGGGGGTGGGGGAAGAGACACCATGAAAATTAATGCTTGTTTTAGCACAGTGTGACGGGGGGGGGAGGGGACAGCTAGTTGCCTCCATGGAAATAATTTTATTTCACCAGAGTGGGATCAGAGGGATGGGGGAAGCCACTAGCAACCATGGAAATAATGTTCATTTTAACAGAGTGGGATAGGAAGGAGTTCGGAAGCCAGTAGCCACCATGGTAATATTTTAGCAGATTGGGATCCATGGGTGGGGGTACTGCTTGCTAGCCGGGAGTGCTTATCAATCACACGTAGACACCGCAACTCACAGCGCCACTCCAACACCGACAGGTGCCCCAGAGTGACGTGTCCCACAGCGATGTGCGCTACTCCTGCGGCTGCTGACATCTGCATGCACAGAACGACTCAGCAGTGGACAGTGCATTGGGTAAGGGGGCACATACAACTAGGAACAGCACACCCACAGCGACTCCCAAGAGATTATACAGGCAGGGCAGACAGGTGTAAGGGCGGGACGAAACCCTCTTCACCGGAGCAGCAGCATGACGCCCCAGTTGGATGCCTGGGGGGCAAACACAGTGACAAGCTGTGCGGCTGCACCTGTGCGCAGAGAAACAAAGTCAACGGATGGCGCTGACACAACAGGAACCGGGTGCACTGGGGAACATGGTGCCCTGTCCATATGTTTCTGCCCGCATGCAGTGGCCCTACCTACGTACATCTTTCAGTGCAACTCGTCTCCTGTGTGTTGCACATAGGGTGCTCGCCTGTGCTCTATGCCCAAATTGGGGGGGGGGGTGCACTGCATAATGGGACTGAGTGGTGGGGAGTCAATCAATCAATATCTTTATTTACCCAGGCAGGCACCATTGAGCAAGCTCATTTACAAGGTGGACCTGCGGTCCTACAGTAATAATACAGAAAGACAAATTACAATTGTACAAACAGTAAAAATAGCCGCTATTGTAGTAAAAATGCACATTTACAGGTACTATACATTGAACATAGAACTACAAGGAGTCGTGGATAATGAACTTGTGCTGGATCCAAGCCCCACAACTTTGCATTTTGTAGTGGGAAATGTTAGGGAGAGGGTAGGCATACCAGATAGAAGATATCAAGCGCATAATGTTGGGAGAGGTGGGGAATAGGGGCGCAAGCGAAGAGGACCCAATTGTTAGAGCAGAGTGAGGGATTGGGAGGGCAGAGGACCGTACGAAAGGTGACAAAGCGATTTTTGCACCAAAACGCGGCGACATATTGAGGAGAAAAGCTGCCATTGTATTAAGTGCAAGAGAATACCGCTGTACCCCACGTGTGGTTGTCAGGGGGCCTTGGCTCCCCCTGCATCGGTCCTGCATGTACCACATGCTCTGCAGGGGTGCTGTGCTGCAGGGGGAGTGTCTCTGCCACAGGGGGTGATGCTCCGCTGGTGGGGGAAGGGGAATGCCCCTTGCCTGCCGTCCGGGCCATGTCCGTACCGCAGGTCATTCTCCTCGGGTTGACAGTTCCACATCCTACAAACACATCTGCAATGTAACCACTGCCTCGCAATTTGCATTTGGGGAGAGGGCTGGGGTAAAATGAGGGTCATGTGTGCCTCCTATGAAGACAGTGGCCCGGATATTCAAACGGCGCCAGGCTGTGGCGCAAGCCTGGGCACAGCTCAACTTTGTTGCGCCGGGGTGTGACCTGGGCGATATTCAGCAGACTGCTGGCTATGGCGCAGCAACACCTGGTCTCGCACCTAACCACCACTGTGCATAGGCGCAGTGGCACCGCGCCAGCGCAAGGGGCCAGAGTGGAGCATGGAGATGCGCTAGCGCAAGTGCTATTGCGCCTGCACAGCACCTGCGATATTCAAAAGGGGACATGCAAATGGGGCCATAATTTAGGCAAGGCGCACAGGGGGCCATTTGCATCTCATCATGGCTCCATTTGTATGCCATTAGCATGCAGGTGCGCCGATCCCCGAGGACTTGCGCCTGGCGCCCTGCCAGGCAGCAGCTGTTGGGGACCGACGCCCCCTGCAGCCCTATCGCGGACATTTGTGTACAAAAAAAAAAAAAAATTTATATCCCTGGTGGTCCAGTGGACCTCTATGTGCCCGATCGCGGGCATTTATGTATAACCCCAATTCTATATCCCTGGTGGTCCAGTGGACCTGTATGTGCCCGATCGTGGGCATTTGTCCTGAAGATTAAGCCCCCCCAAGTCCAATATCTCTGGTGGTCCAGTGGACCTCTATGTACCCGATCGCGGGCATCAGTAATAGAACCCCCCCCCGGTCCAATATCCCTGGTGGTCCAGTGGACCGATTGCGGGCATCTGTTCCTCATCAAATACCCCTACTACCCTGCTGGTCTAGTGTACCCCCCACCCCACTGAGCCCCACCGCCCGGCTCCCCCCTCAGTCAGTCGGCGGGCGGCAGCACCCCACTCCGCCTGCTTTTGTGGCTGCATGCCCATTGGTTTTGAAGCGTGAGCCACCGGGCGCAGAAGCCCACGATTATCTGGGTCCAGAGCATGTGAACTCATATCTGACCGAGTACGGGAGCGGTTGCACGCCCATTGGCTCACGCCTTGATCCAGTGGGCGGTAGCCCTATCGAGCTGTCAGCGGGCAGCAGGCGGGTGGTGCTGCTGCCCGCCGCTGACGGGGGCAGGTGGTGGGGCTCAGTGGGCGGGTGGGGGTACACTAGACCACCAGGGTAGGAGGAGTATTTGATGAGGTACAGATGCCTGCGATCGGGCAGCAATCGGTCCACTGGACCACCAGGGATACTGGACTTGGGGAAGGGGGTTCTATTACCGATGCCCACGATCAGGCTGAGTGCGGTCCACTGGACCACCAGGGATACTGGACTTGGGGGGGGTTCTATTACTGATGCCCGCGATTGGGCCGAGTGCGGTCCACTGGACCACCAGGGATATTGAACTTGGGAGGCTTAATCTTCAGGACAAATGCCCGTGATCGGGCACATAGAGGTCCACTGGACCACCAGGGATATTGGACAGGGGGGATTTTGCTACACAGATGCCCGCCATTGGGGGGGGGGCGCCGCCAGGTGCGGCAGGAACTCGAGTAGCCACCCACAGGTGGCGGCTGCTGTGTTGCGCTCTGCAATGCGGCAGATCACCTGTGGGTGGCCATCACTTGTTCCTTTTTTTGGCTTAACTTTGTGCAGGCGCAGGTAGGGGTTACGCATGCATGACTCTGCACATCCCGGGCTGAATATGGGGCTGTGCGGGTTAGGCATGCCCCCGTGCCTCACATTACTGATGCGCTCTGGGGCATCGGGATTTTGTGCAGCGCACTTTTCCTTTGAATATCCCGCCGGGCGCATCAGTGGGTTGTGTATTTGAATATCTGGGCCAGTGTGTATAGAACAAGCGCGCGCCCCTCCCGTGCAGCTCAAGCATTCCATCCCCGCAGCTCATCACACTGATCAGCAGTAGACTTGCTTTGTGCTCCCGGCTCGGTCTGCAGATAGAAAGAGTGCCGACCGATAAGCGAAAATAGACGTACTCTTTTTTTTTTTTTACCGCGCCAAACAAACCATGCGGTACTACCGGAAGGGAGTACTCTCTCGTCCCGATGGGCCAGGAGCGCAGAAATACAGGCTGTATGCGGTTTATTTTTGTGCAAGCACGAATGTGAAAAACCGCATGTAGCCCATCGGCAACTACTGAAGAAACGCCTTTTCCCAACCAAAAGATGGTGGCGCGCGTTTGCCTCAAAAGGCGCGGGGCGAGGTCTTTGCCATTCTCTTTCTTCCAGAGTTCTGTGCCTGATACCTTGCTGTACGGCAGCATGTAGCTAGCGAGCAGCGCCTCCCCCGCCAATATGGCGGACGTCAGCTGACAGCACGAGTCCGCTCTCTCTACTGTACATGAGGAACTCAATGGTCATCAGCACAATCAACTGGTCATCACCATTAACAGACCCAGTTGTCTGGGAGTTGGGGGGAGAGCAGCAGCGCTCCAGACAACCGTTAGTTTTTGTATCGCATCGTCTCCCAAAGATTTAGTTAACCGGGGCATTGGAACCTGTGGGTTTCCTTTGACAGACGCCACTGACGCTCCTCTCCCGGACTCTGTCAGTTACCATGGCAACAAACACGTGCAGTATTGTCATATTTCAGGCTTCCCATGATGCACCATTAGAAATACCGCGCGTGCGCATGGAGAATTAAACGTAATCCGTGTTCTGTCGCGATGTGTGCGTATTTCACAGAAACTTTTTTGTGAATTGTTATTTGCTATGTATCTCATCGGGCCCGCTTGAAAACTAGTGGCAGTGTGACTGGATCGGTTTTTGTACGCCCACTGAAAGCTGTACTGATGGGGTTGTTAACGATCCTGAAGAAGATGAAGCAGAAAGAGAAAGAGGTTCGCCTTCTCATGCTGTATCCTTTATCGTCCCGTTGGCGTTACACTAATTGCACTTTCTAGTAATGTAGATTGTAGGAGGGGTGGATCATAGGGGTAGACGAAGTCCTGTTGGTAGAGGCCAGTCTGTTTACTGCACACCTAGTTGTAGTTTCCTTCAGTAGCGGCGCTGTTGGTGGAAATAGTAACGGGGAGGCACTATATCCAGCAAATCTGCAAATGGGCGTATCTGAAGCCTTATTTTAGTATTGCTACATGGTTACAAACTTAAACCGTGGGTGAATGAATGGGCCTGTTCCCTGTCCAGACCAAACACTGGTGGATTGGATTTGGTTAGTTTTTGTTGCCGGGTAAGTGCATTAGACAGTTTATTGCGTATTTTCAGACCGGGAGAATTGACACCATATAAGATGCAAAGAGTGCAGTCAGTGGTGCAAGTGGTAGACAAGAAGTACAGGTACTCGGTCATTGGCAAATATGAAACGCAGAATGAAGCTCCTCAATCTGAAGGATAGCTGCGTGAAGACGCATCTATATGTTTAGACACTAGTAGATTCTCTTAGAGATATTGAAGTATTTTTAGGAAAATAGCACTTCTGTACAAATTTAATGTTGTTATGGAAACCCTGATTTCAGGTCACAGGTCCAGAAACTGTCATTATGTTGCTGGTTTAAGAGTTTCACTTTCAGTGTCAGTGGGAAGAAGTACATGAACTCCGTTCCGGCTGCAAAAAAGGTACAGGAACCGAGTTCCTGTGCGTTCCCGTTCACTTTCATCACTGAGTGCAGTAAAACAAAAATAGGCAGACAGTCCGTATACCAACCGGTGGTTTATAATACTTAACAGAGTTAACAATTATCAGAACAAGTGCAATTATGTAACACAGTGTGTATCAGTATTAATTACAATGATGATAAAACAGTATCGAGGAGCAAAATAGGAAAAAAACCTGTGTACCCATAATATTAATAACACACATAGGTGTTGCAAGTGGCTCAATGTTGGTGGACTGAAGAGAATATGATTGATTAGACTTTTTAAACAGGGTGGCAGGGGTGCCTGACCTAATGAGCTTTTCATTAGTACACCCTAGAGCAGGGGTTCTCAAATGGTGAGGCCAGCCTCCTTGGGGAGGCCCCAACCTGTTCCAGGGGAGGCTCAAGCAAGTCTGAAAAAGTACTGTATTTCAATTTTGAGTTTTATATATTTTGTGTGAAGAGATGAAGCAAACTGAAAGAGGATAATAGTAGGTGAATCTTACGTATTTATTTAATAATAGGTGACAAGGAAGTTGAATGAGCCAAGGCCTACTCTAGGTGTACTGGGAAGGAAGGAGTCAAACATGTCAAAGGTAACTGCAAAACAATCAAGAAATAAACAATGAACAATACTGCAATCAAATATGAACAATAAAGTAATAATGAAAGGTGGTAATTGATCAATTTGCAGCCTGATGGCAGAACAGCCCAAATACAAAGGTTGAACATAGAAGTGCTAAGAGCAAGAGCAGGAAGGAGCAAAGTAATCCCTGAGAAGTTGCTTAGGAGCAGGGAAGGACAGGGAGAGGCAAGTATGTAGGAAGGTTATTTCATACAGAAAGGAAATGGAGAAAGTAGTTTGACCCATGAAGGTACTGCAACAAGGGGTAACAATTGTTCAAGAATAAAAATAGCGGAGCAAGTAGGCTGGCCTGTGGGGTTACAATAAGCTGAATAACATTTATTTATTTTATTCATTTGTTATTCAGATAATGTCTTTGAGCACAAGAGCTCTTTTTCAAAGGTTTCAAGTCAGTATAAGGCAAGGAACTGAATGTGAGCCAAGTACTCAAAGGGGTTTCAATTTATTCATGGTGTACTCCGCAAAGTACAGCATGTTATTTTTCTTTGGGGAGGCCCAAGATTATTTCAGTTTTGGGGGAGGCTCAAAATCTTTTCCATGGATTTGGGGAGGCTCACTGTGACAAAGTCTGAGAACTATTGCCCTAGAGTATAGTGCATGAGAGACTGGGCATGGCCAACATAGGTTACTGTAAAAGTCACAGTGGTGTGTCAGAGAGCGTGCAGATAAGGCAAAGCGACAAATACCATTGTAGGTTGTGGTCCATTTAGAGAGGATACAGAAACTATGCTGGGAGAGAGGTACCAGGCCATTGTAAGACTGGGCAGCAATATTTCATGAGCAATGGCAAGTCTAGCATAGGGGTAAGGGTATCCTTGATTCTGTAGGTGAGCCCTAGTTTAGAGTGAGCCAGTTTGCAAACATTGGTGATACGAAGGGAGAAGTCTAGGGTAGGGTCAAGTGTAACACCCAGATACTTAAAAGACTTCACTTCAGTGGCGACACAGGATGATTAAGGATCCCTCACGCGTGAAATCAAAAACTCACATCATTACAGTACTGACGGCATTTTCAACATTATGCACACGCCCCTTCACAGAAAACTAGTCTATAATGACACGCCCAACCACGATATGAGTATTGTGCCTGACCTTCAGTTATATTGAGTAACACATTGTGCATATATTTAAAATATAAGGACTTGCATTACTGTGACCTTTTCAGCTGTTACCTAACTGAGATGTAGAGTGTATCTTAATAGCAATAACTTCTAAATCGTTAAATTTTTCTTTTTTCTGTGGGGGTACTCCGCCCCCATACACCCTGGGTCCTCGATAGTTATTTAAAAAACGGTTGTGTGCACAGTAAGAATTTTTGGGCAATAGTAACCACTGAGGACCCGGGTTGAAATAGCATTTCTGTTTCAGCATTTTAACATTATTTTTATGGCAGCATTTCACAGCACTGTGTTTTTGTTTTATAATTCTGTATTTGGGGGGCTCCATCCCCCACACCCCCCCGTTCATTGTCAGTATTCGTATATCAGTCACAGTATCATGATTATTGTTTTGTTTGCCTTTAATCTAACTTTTTTGTCAAAATCTGTAAGTTTTGCTTTAGTTTTACTATCCGCTGTTTTTGGTTTTTTTTTTGGTAATGTCACGGCAGTAGGCGGTACGACAGCGGTATCTGTGGGCAAGCTACTGCCGTAATTATGTCTCTGCTCAGGACGGGTCCTTAATCATCCGGTATCTCCACTTCGGTAAGGGGATGACCACTGGAGCACAAGACAGCTAGGTTAGTTGGACATGCTTTGAGTTTAGGAATAGAGCCAAAGCACATGGCGTAGGTTTTACTGGTGTTTAAAATAAGTCTTGTTTTGTAACAGCCATGATTGTGTAACCCCTAGGTGGCGCTATCCCAAGGGCTACTACCCCTGCCTGCGTGGCTAGTTGCAGGTTAAGGGGTCTGGGTACTAAAACTGGTGCCTCCACCCGGAGGACAGGGTTGTTAGTAACAAGGCTAACCTGGGTACAGCCCTCCGGGACACTGTAACCACCGTCTTTCCCCTATAGTGGCATAGACAATATGCAACAAACACTTTCACAATAGCCCCTATTCAGCATACAAATACCCTCACTGTTTGCACTTTACCACCAGGGCTGGTTCCACCAGTTTGACCCTAGAGACCCCCCAGTAAAACAAGGTTAGGCACAGCTAATAACAGTACAGTGCTTTTGGTACAAACTGGAACCACAGTCAGATTAAATGCAAAAAGAGTTAGATCTGATTTATTCAGGGGAACTGAACAAGGAAGGGGGCGTAATCAGGTCGGTTGATTCTAAAACTGATTTAGTCAGGAATTATGCATGCACTTTTAGTCCCTGCACAATCACACGCTCTGGGTACCCAGTTGGAAGTAAGGTGGGCTAGCCTGGAACGTTGCGCGGGGTAGGCCGGCGTCGCAGCTGGTTGTGGCCCTGTGATGAAAAGAAAAGGCATGCACAACCACACACAATTTGTAATCCGGAGCCGGGAGTCTCGGTTCTTGATGATTAGACAAAACAAATCAGATGACCCACTTTGATTGAGCTGTTGTTGCAGGGAGCTACCTTGGTGGTTACTCACACTACCTAGTACAGGATGGACGAAATGGAGACTGAAGGATGACTTGCTGGTTTGCCAGGAGAAGCAGGGCCCACACAATTCACCATGGTGTCGTTCCTGTTCATGATGTTGTGCAGGGGGCTGATACCCAGGCAGGTCTCTCGTCGATGGTCTTTTCTGCGCCTGAAGTAGCTGGCTGGGCCAGTGTGGCATGGCCCAGACCGGGTGAAACACTTTGGATATCAGTCCGGGAAGGCTGGATACAGCTTCCAGCAAGCGAGGCATAGTTAAACAGTGGGGAACCAAATCGCGACCCGCTAGCAGGTTACAGCACATTTACAGTAAAGCTATCACCATACCGTCAAGCGGATCCCAGTCTGGTCACAATATCAATGTCTCTGAGCAAAACCGGGAGTGCTATGGTGAATGGATGTCCTGACAGGCCGATCGCGTACAGCAAATCTTCGGTCTTCTTCAGGTTCATGTCTGGTCACAATTCAGTGGCTTTGTCGCACTCCAATTCGGACGCAGTCCGATTACTAAGCCTTCCAAAAGATTCCCTCTTAAGGGACAGCAGGCAGACAGGCCAAACTCAGCCTTTTCACTGATTTCCCACGCTACTACGCAGGGGCAGCTGCTTGAATCACTCGAGCTGTTTACTCTCCAAACTGTACCTCCAAACTGACACACTGCAGCAGGCAACTTGGGAATTGCCCTTCGGTCCAAAAGGTTTGATTCGTCGATTCATCTGTCAAAGTAAGGGCTCCCCCTCCAGGTACATTTAGGTGCCAAAGTCTCAAAACTACCATTCCTACAGAAATTCACTCCCACAAGACCACTGGGAACAGACTCCATTTTAGGGTCCACTAAGGTACTGATTGGTCCATTCTGGCAGTCCAGGACCAAGATGGTGGTGATAAACAGAACTGTCCATGCTGCAAAGAAGGCCGGTTAGACAAACTACAATATCATTACTATTCTAATAGATAATCAGCAAATAAGTACAGCTTCTAACAGAGCTCCCTCTGCGCAACTAACAATGGCAGAATGGAGCAATTATCTGGCAGCCTGGGCAGGACTCGAGCATAGAAACACTCAGCCACCCCGATTAAATAAGCACCATGTTATAGGCAGCTCTTAAAGAGACAGAGCACAGAGGCATTGAGGCACTCTCATACAAACACTTTTAAAACGCTAAGACACAGGATACCAGCCTGGCAGTGGGCATTTAGGCACACCCAAGGAAGACTTTCGGGAACCCTCATTTCTAGGGGGCTACAATTGAATTCCACCAACCTCAATATTCAGCAAAGAATAACATCCGTGTCCTTGGAGCTTGTATAGACAACCATGTAGTCTGCATATAATAATGTCAAACATTTATAGATAGCTTTAGGGAAGTCATTGATACAAATTGAAAAAAAGCAAAGGGCCCAGTCTAGATCTTTGTGGAACACCTGTTCCAGTGGTAGCAAGGTTAGTAGTTAAATTTCACAAACTGTTGGCTGTCACGGCGATAACTAGTGAACCAGGCTAAGACAGGAGGGGAGAAGTGAAGAGTGTTAGTTTAGATAAGACAAGAGTGGTCAACCAGATCAGAGGCCTTGGTAAATCAGTAAAGACCGCACCAGTGTACATACCCTTGCCCATGGCTGATTTGATATCATTAGTGAACTGCATGGGGCAGTTGAAGTGCTATGGCCTGACCTAAAACGGTGCTGCATGTCAGATAACAGATTGTTTTTGCAGGTAATGGTGGCCCGTTTGGGCGACTGATTTTTCATGGATCTTATTTGGAGCTGGCAGGATAGTAATTGGGCCATAGTTCTCCAGGTTCTTCGGGTCTCCCTTTTTTAAAAACAGGAACAACCTTGGCTACCTTCCATACTTTAGGAACCACAGCTGTCATAAGGGATAGATTAAAAATCCGCGTAATGGTGTAGGGCAGGTTGACGTGCCACGAGTTTCAGCATCCTTGGTTCTAGACCATCATTTCCAGGGCTGCTATGAGGGGAAATGGCCCCAAGTAAATAAACAGCCTCTCTGCAGGTGATTCTTCTGAGAATGAGATGAGGGGAATTGGGGGTTTTACTGAAGCCTAAAGGGGGAAGGATATTTCTGGTGAAAGTGACCGGTTTACTTTACCCTAAGACAGTTTGAACCAAAATGAAGAATTCTTCCTGCATGTGGCATGATTGACTTTTTGAATGTAAATACAGTAATGAATTGAGCACCTGGGTACAACAAATTTATTAAATTTTTTTTTTTTGTGAATTTCTATTTTTCCCCCCTACTGCCCAGCGGAACCGCCGCATCAGGGGACGCCCATGAACCTCCTCCCTGCCAGCAGCTCACCTCCCTACCTGGATTCCTCCATCCTGCCTCGGTCTGCCCCCCGGGTGGGGTCGGATGGGGGGCCAAACCCCTGAATCTTGCAATCGCGTCCGGTCTCCAGGCAGTGGGCAGCTTGGCAGCACATCAGGACGTGGTCTGTGCTCCATTTTCCCGGCTCCGCTGAGGCATTTTTCCGTCTTTCTGTGTGTGAAAGCTGTATGCCTTTGACGTCAGGTGTGAATGCTGACGCCCTTAGCTTACACCTCCCCAACTTGGCGCTACTCAGAGTGGATTGGTCCACAGACCTCCGCCTGTGGCCAATCCCAACTTCCGGTGTCGAGTGCTGGCGTGCCCCAGCCTCCACAAGAGGTCAGCGCCACGCTGGGATGAACCAGATTCCCTCCCACGGAAAGGCGAGCTGTCTGTGGATGCTCCAGCCTATCTCCACCGGCCCGACCCTGGCGTCCCAGGTCTGCTACTGACCCGGAGTCGCCGTGTGGTCGCGGTGTGTGGCATCCAGCGCCTCAGCCCTCGGCGCCACCGGGCCGGCTATAACTATTTTTTTAAACCATTCCAAGCAGGGCTGGACAAATCAGGTAGCCAGGTGACCAATGGCTACGAAACAAATTGGTTTGGCTACCAGATTTTAAGTTAGTGGCCACCTTGGCTACCTGTCTATAAAGAGACTTTTGTTAACCCTTAAAAAGGATGGCCACTATATTGTTTTGGCTATCAGATTTTGAAAACTATTGGCCAAATTGATCACCAGCTGACAAACTGATTTGTCCCACACTGATTCCGAGCTGAGCCTTGAGTCTCTGCACAGCAGTCAACAAAGTCTACATTTCTGTGGGGAATACGGAGTGGTTGTTGCTGTGGGATGGGGGGGAGCACCGGGTCAAGGTGAAGTAACATAATATGGGCAGACTCGATCGACCATCGGTCTCGTTCTACTTATAGATTCTGTGTTAACCTGTGGCTTGGCCCCACAGATCCTTCATGTGTGTAGTTCTTGTATCGGGGCATGAACCTCTCTGTGCTCCAAATTAAGGTTTTTTTTCCATGCCATCCAGCTTCTCCATTTTTTTTTTTTTTTTCTCCTGGTTTTGTCATTCTTATGTCTAATTTCTTCTCTGATGCTGTAGTGATCCTGATTTACATCTGAAATGAGCTATTAACCTTGGAGAAAGATTTTAGGTTTACCTTTTGAGGCTCCAGTCACTTCTGCCTGTGTTCCTTCACCTGTATCAAATGACTTGATTATGTTATCCGTCTTAGTGGGACCCAAAGCCCTCTCTCAGGTCTCCAGTCTGGGAGAAGAGACCAGCACTCTTTGACCACAGCACCAAAGGGTCTGAAGATTTAAAAAAAAAAAAGGGGGTTCACAATGATCTGGGTTTTGATCTGGACAGTGAAAACCTAGCCTCTTTTCTGTCTGCTGCCCTTTTTTTTTTTTTTTTTTTTTTTTTTATGCTCCTTTGAAAGGTTTGGAAATGTTGTCGGTTTCTTCCACGGAGTGAGACACACGAGTAGAAGTTGCAGCTGCGGCAGTCGGTGTTCCAGCTTCATTGGGAGAAGTTCGAAACATAGAATTTGACGGCAGATAAGGACCGCTTGGCCCACCTAGTCTGTCCATTTCCCTACCTAACGGATAAGCTGCAGATCCTAGTTAACCAACAGCCTACTTCCTCCTACCCCCACTAGAATTGCCTTATGTCTGTCCCATGCATTCTTGAATTCCCCCACTATTTTTGACTCTACAACCTCCTCAGGAAGGCTGTTCCATGTATCCACAACCCTCTCTGTGAAGAAATACTTCCTCACATTACCCCTGAGCTGTCCCCCCTCTATCTTCAAATTGTGCCCTCTTGTTTTGCACATCTCTTTTTCTGAAAGATGCTACCCTCTTGGACTTTGTTGATTCCCTTGAGGTATTTGAAAGTTTCTATCATGTCCCTCCTCTCCCTTCTTTCCTCGAGGCTATACATCTTTAGTTCCTTTAGTCTTTCTTCATATGTCTTCTAATGCAGACCCTGCATCATTTTGGTTGCCTTTTGAGTTGAACCTTTTGTTGTTGTTCCTAGGTTCAGAAGTCGGTGTTCACACTACCAGGAGACAGGCAAACTTTAATTGACTTAGCAGAGTAAGACTCGCACAAAAATTCATTTTAGCAATACAAAAGAACAGTTTTCCTATGCTATAAAACGGAAGCCATCTTGCACGCGTCTAGCCTCTTCAGCCATCTTGGAATACCCCCCCCCCCAAATCACCTCGCTGTTTAAAATGCAGTGTCGCAGAGGGTTCCTTTTTTATTTTGGCTTCCAGCTGCCTGCAAGTATTTCCTTATTGGCAGGAAGTGAACGAGGTGCTCATGGGAATTCCAAGTGAGGGAAAGGTAGTGGAGGAGGAAGATGTTGGACTTTTTGGGGAATTAGACCTAGTTACCATGAAGAAAGTAGTGGGTCAGTATTGGATGGCCCCCTCTCTTGTTTACTGGTGTAAGAACCTCACTGTTTGTATGACCATCGGGTGGGGGGACAAATACGCTAGCCTACACAAAATGAAACACTTTTTTTGTATTTGGAAACCCTGCATGGCCTAGATTCAGGAAAGGAATGTGTGTTCCAGAGGCTCGGGTACTGATATCTCCAGTTCTAGTTTTATCATTTTCCCGGCTGGAGAGTAATGCTGAAGGTGCATTTTGTATAACCTGCATGTCTCACAACTTCAGAATTGTCAGATATGTAATCTGGATATAACTGCGTGAAATGCATCATGTCTATGTTTAAACTGTACTCTGTGAAATGGTTTTGGTAAACATTAATAAAAATATTTTACAAAAAAAAAGAACCCTTTCTCTTTTTGGTAGTGAGGTACTCTTTTAAATGTATTTTTTTCTTTTTCTTTTCCATCCTGTGTTTATTCTCTGGTGGCAGTGGCTTGTGTTGGCCGTCCGACAACGGACTTATGCGGCCGTTCAGGCACCTCGTCACTACTCGGCAGACCCACCGGAGCCATTGTGGAGGGTTTCATCCGGTTGCGGCCCCCGATTATCCATGTTTTTCTCCCCTGTTCCCCGGAGCCCCCTGTCAAGGTCGGCGATGCGCTGCGTGCCTTGACCGGACTGACTCCGCCCCCGGACCAGGCTCGCGTATCTGAGCCCTGCCTGCACCACCATCATGCCTCCACGTGGTAACGGTCAAAGGCTGGGAGAGACTACTTCCCCTACCTGGGAGAGGAGAGCTGCCAGCGGCTGCTCGATCCTTACCTGCTCAGCTGACCCCTGGTGTCCCGTGCTCATTCCTGAACATGGGCCACTGGCGTGGCGAGAGGTAAGGCGTCCAGCGCCTCAGCCTTCTGCACCACTGGGCTGGCCACACAAGGTACTTTTTAACTAGGTTTTATGGCTTCCAGTTTTAAAAACGAATAAGTGGTCTTGGCCTGATTGCAGTTCTTTGAAATGTCTGTGTTCTTGCAGTTTTGAGTAATGCTGAAACTCAAGTTGAGATGCTGTATCACTTCCATGACCCTCTTGTCTGGGGTGATTTTCTCCTGTTCTTGGAAGTAGTAGAAGTGTTCTCCCCTTCCCCCCATGGCAATGGGTCTTTTTTATGTTGGCGTGCTTGCGCAGCCAATATCTTGAGGTAGTGCAGATTTGGAGATGTGGTCAGTGTTGGGTGAATGCAGGGCTTGCATCAGTAGGTGCGTCCCTCATTCCCCAATCAGCCTGCGTGCCGGTGCCACACCACCATGCGAGCACATCTAAGGAAAGGTCCGCTGCAATGCGAGCAAAGCTCATCACACGCAGCGGACCTCCCGATGTGCTTACCCAGAAACACAAACATGGCAGCACACTGCCCGCCAAACTGCCGACTTGGGGGGTGCCCAATCCCCTTGTCAGCTTACCCTGCCTCCAATGTATGTGTGCCGATGGTGAGCCCTCCCCATCGGCATAAAGAACCCCCATTTGTTATATGCGGGGTGCCCAATCCCCCTCGGCTCTTGCCCCCTTTCCTTGTGTGTGCGAGGGGTGCCCAATCTCCCGTCTGCATTGTCCCCAAAGGCTCCGTTGGCGCTGGAGCCCACCCCAGCGTGCCACATGCCCCTGTAAACAGAAAAATGGTCGGCGCAATGTTTTTTTTTTTTCCTTTTTGGTACCTGTGGAAAAGGAACGTCCTCAGTCTCCCTGCCTCTCCCACAACCCACGCCCACCCACTGCGCACCCTGCCTCCCCACACCCTCACCCCATACTCACCTGTGGAGTCCGCACGACCTCTTGTGGACCAGGACACATCTGCACTCTTCAAAGCCGACCACGAACTGAGGAAATGCCGTAAGTTGTATAATGGAATAAATAGTTTTTTTCAACTTTGATGCATATCTCAGGCATTTTTGGGAATTTTGGCACCAAATTTTCAACATGGGATTTTTGGGGTCCTTTCTCATGAATTCTGGCACTGTCATGGCGTTCGTTATTCAGTCCCGAAAGGTGATTTCGCAGTCACTGCGCAGAATCACCTTTCGGGACCGAGTAACGAAATGACAGTCCCACTGTTCATGAGGGGAGCTCTCAAAAAGCCTGTGTTGCAAATTTGGTGACAAAACTCCCAAAAATGGCTGTTTTACGAGCGTGCGTTGCGCTGTTTCTACGCACATTCGCAACGTCATGAATTTGTAATATTTTCACTCCAGATTTTCAAACTTGCCATTTTTCCACACCTCCTGATGAACAGTACAGCTGTCATTTTACATATCCTGCCCGAAATGTGTGTTCGCACGTCCGGCGCAGAATAGCGCGGTCGCTATGCGAAATCACTTTTCGGGACAGTTTGAGGAAATGAGGGTAACACTGTACATGAGCAGAGGTCATAAAATGCCTGTATTGAAAATTTGGTGCTGAAAGTCCATAAAATGACTGTGTTGCAAGCGTGCGTTTCGCAGCTTCCATGCACCCTTGTAACTTCGCAAATTTGCAATATTTCCATGCCAGATTTTCAACACTGGCATTTTTTCACACCTACTTATGAACAGTACAGCAGTCATTTTTCACAGCCTGCCCAAAATGTGTTTCCGCACCCTGTGGTGCACAATGGCGTGGTCGCTGTGGGAAATCAACTTTTGGGACAGATTAACAAAATCGCACCACCACTGTTCATAAGGGGAGGTCCCAAAATGCCTGTGTTACAAATGTGTCTACCAAACTCCCAATAATAATTGGGTTACGGACGTGTGTTGCGTAGTTTGTATGCATGCTGATTTCTTCACCAATATTTCATATTGTCACTCCAGATTTTCAACGTTGCCATTTTTTTACGCTTCCTCATGAACAGTACAGTTGTCATTCTCCATATCCTGCCCAAAAATGTGTTTTTGTCCCTCTGTCGCCAAATGGCACAGCTGCTGTGCAAAACCACCTTTCAGCTCACAAAGTGATTGTGCCGCTTTTCATGAGGTGGCCTGACAAGCAGCCCATGTTGAAAATGTGGAGTGAAACTACCACCACATGCCTACGATGTTAGGGTTTCCAACTGTAGCACCCACCCGATACAGACTGACAGGCACCAGGGGTGTGACTTGGGATCACGCCATTCCACCCCCCCATCCCCACCCTGCAGCCACTGACAGGAATTGTGGTGTGCCTTGCACTGTTCGGCCACAAAGTTCACCCCACGCTCCTATACTGCACCCACGTCAGCATATTTCCTTATGGAATGGGGTAAGTATAATGCTGAAAGACCCCAAAGCACACCCTGACACTTGTCAGTGTCTGCAGGGTAGGGTGAGGTACAGTGGCATGAGTGTTATAGCTGATGACCCAAAGGCACACCCCAATGCCTGTCACTCTCTACACGGTGGGGGTGGGGTTGGCATCACTTCAGTACTTCACTGCCATTCCTATTATGCATCTCTAGCTCCGGCACTGCCAATGCCAGCGTGACAAGATTCGGCATTGACAAATGCTTGTTTTTATCTGGGATTAGTTTGTTTGTGCTGGTGGAGTTGAAGCAGCTAGCTCTTATGCTCCTCTCCTGCCTCTTTCTGTTATTGGGGTATAGTGATGATAAGCCTACTGTCTGCAGAAATTACCTCTTTTCATTCCTCCACTCTTGTAGGGCCTATAGTATTGCCTACCCCTACTGTCTTTCTCAGAGTGGTTTTAAAAGTTGATTTGTTCTCGTCGACTTTTCTCATATGCCACTGTTTGGCTGCAACATAGGGAGGACCCTTCTAAGGGAAACTGCTGATTTTTGCTGCATAGCATAAAAGAGGTCTATGCAGCTGTGCTGGCATCTGGTGGTGTCTCTCCCCTTCTGGTGGCTCCTACTGTGACCACTCCCCCCGTTCTTCACTAGGTGTTGATAGCAGTGCAAGGCACACATCCATCCCACCCTGAAGGAAGAGTGCTGTTCCTGGGACACTTGATTCTCCTTCCCTGACCGACCCTCGACAGTCCAAGCCTGATTCCGAACACGGGTCGCAGGTGTCTCAGTACTTAATGTATTTACTTAAAAATGACCAGCCCTACCTGGACCGATCACGTACACGTCACTAAGGAACATCTTAACTGACATTTTGGAATTAAAATGCAACCAGTTGTACTGACTAATCATGCTCCAGTGTTCTTACAAGTGGACCTCAGACACCCATGAGGTTCCTCGCTCCAAAAATTTAACCTATCTTTGTTAAATACCTCTGATTTTCAAGAACTGGTTAAGTCTCATATAGGGAAATCTCTTCAGGGCAATTATGTAGAGGAAGTCTCACCAGTTGTCTTATGGAACACTTTAAAGACAGTATTACGGACCACCCTATGTTGAAAAAGCGGGAGGCAAAGCTAGTGAATATTTAGGATAACTTGGTGAAACAAGAAATGGAGAAATTATAAATTAAGCCCAAGGCATTTTATTTATCAAATGGAAATGGTACTTGGCCACCTACAGCAAAATACTTTGAAGGGGGGGGCCAAGGTTGACTCATAGTTTGGCACTTAGGCTGAGACCACATGTTTCTCTGTGTACTGTCTGATGTTCAAGACCCTTTAGGTGGGAAGGGTTGACACCCATATGGAGCATATTTTCCAGGATTTCCAAACCTTTTATGCCTCCTTGTATAAGGAGGAGGTTTTCCCATCTGACTTGCAAGGTCCGGACTTATTTTGCTGCACTCCTCTGTTCCCGTCTAACAGAGTGCCAGATGCAGCTTTTGCTTGCTCTTCCAACCCAAGAAGAGAGATTCCAGGTAATTGCATCTCTTTAAGAATGAGGAAAGTCCAGGTCTCTCTGGGTAGCCTGGCAAGGTATATAAAAGTTTTAAAGAGGCCTTTTCTCCAGTGCTAACGTGGATTTCTACTTCTGTCTTGGGGTGGGGAGGAGCACCTTCTCTGGGAAGAATAAGTAATGTTGTGCTTTCTTCTGTCTTATTTCAGTCCTGAAAGTGGACTGCAAACTCTTTTTTTTTTTTTTTTTTTTCCATGTATGGTTAGCAGCTGGGGCTCCTGCCCTCCCTGATGGACCTAGACCAGACAGGCTTTGTTTTTGGATAACAAACCCAAGATAATATTAAAAGAACTTTATATTGGGCTGGCCCGGTGGCGCTGAGGGTTGAGGCGCTGGATGCCACACCTCGCGTCACGCTGGCAACCCGGGTTTGGACCCGAGCCCGGCCACCCGGGTTGGTGGGGAGGGATAGGATCGAGCATCCCAGGACTCGCTCTATCTCGGGAACCACCGCCTGTAGCGGCCCTGGTGACGACCGGGGCACTGTCAGAGCGATGGCAGCGGGGGGGGTGGCAGAGTGCAGCAGATGTCTGCATGTTGTGCCTTAACGTCATTGCACGTTGCACTCTGCAAGGGGCAAAGAAAAATCGGGTGGAAAACACGGCGGAGCGATCTCAGCGGCTGATGGCCACGCCTGGTTCCCATGAGGATCCTGCCACTGAGTGCGTGAGCCCTAATTGGCTGGCTCTGTGGGGGTGCCAGGCCGGGCCCGGGGGGTACGGGTGCTGGCAGCCAGAGATCGCCCGCGATCCGTGCTGACTAGAGGAGAAATAAATAAGATAAAAAAAACAAACAAAAAAACTTATATTGTATCCCATCCAACTAAGATCCAGGTACCTTCTCTGCTCCTGAGCTTGTACGCTGAGAAGGTGATTGACAGGGTGTCCTGGCGCTTTCTGCATTTACTCTTGAACGCTTTGGTTTTCCTCACCCGTTGTTTCACTGTTCCAGCAAATGTTTACTTCCCAACAGTTCTGTGTCAAAATTAATGGCAGTCTGTCTTGCTCTCTGTCTCTTTTCCACTTCAAAAGAGGCACATGGCAGGGCTGTCCTCTTTCCCCACTATTACTTGTACTGTGTTTAGAGCTTCTGGCACAAATCATTGGGACTAATAATAAGATTGAAGGTGTTTCCATTAGTGCTAAGCTCCATAAACTGGCACTTTATGCGGACTACGTTTTAATTTACTTAATACATCCCATTGAATCACTCCTTCCCCTTTGGCATGTCCTTGCCCAATTTGATTGCATATCAGGTTATGAGCTCCATTTGGCAAATATTGAAGTTTTGCAGTTTCAGTTCTGTTTTTTGGTACACTTTCTAACACAGTTTTCCTTCTGATTGACAGAGTACTGTGTTAAATACTTACGGATACATATCCCTGATAACCTTTGGTCTTTAATTGGAACTTAATTATAGCCCAGTAGCATCTTCGATTACTCAAGGCCTTGACTGGTGGAGGCTTCTTCCTCTCTCTGTCACAGCATGTCATGAGTGTTAGGATGGTGAGTCTTCCCTGATTACTTCTTTCAAACTGTCCCGCTTAACCCACCATCCCTCCCAACTTGTTTAATAAATGGGATAGACTTGTCTTACGTTATTTGTGGGGTGGCAGAAGGCCAAGGATCAGATTCACAGTCTTGCAACTTCCTAATCTGCCTCTGTATAATAAAGTAGCTCAACCCCATGCCAGGTTTTATTGGCTGGCACAGGACTTTTAGGCGTACTGGAACTCTGTGGAGCTCCAAGACCAGGATCCCTAAACTCTTTCCAGAACTTTGCTCTCCAACTAGAAAACTGCTCTGGGCAATATGACCTCTAATGTCTTTACCCAAACTATCCTGCAAGATTTGCAACAAATCACTGGTGTCCAGCAAAATGGTCAAGCTGAAGTTTGTACTTTTTCCAGCTCTCTTGTTTAATGCAATGACACTTTTGCCCCTGCCCACTGGGACCGTACATTTAAGGAGTGGGAGAGGTTAGGGTTACATTTCCATTTTGAATTTTGGAATGCTGGTGCCATGCACTCTTGATTTCTGTTTTTCCATAGAGGTTTTTCTTCCATCCAGCTGAATGACCACAGCTGCTCCCTTGGTCATTCAGGTTCCCACACCGCTTTTCCCCCTGTGGGGGGAGGAGGGAGCCCCCCGGTGAATAGCCCAGGTCAGACCAACGTCCCAGCAGTAGTGCAGATCTGGAACAGGTGGGCAGGGCTTCATTAAGTCGTATAATTTTTCTATTTACTGTCCCATCCCTGATGCTATGTGTGCATACATGTAGAGATACACACGCGCCATGCAGCTGCTGCCCTTCCCTTCTTGTTGCTCTAAGCTACACTGCCACCAGGTCTCCATCATCTGAGGCAGGCTAACCAGCCTCCTCTTCCCAGGTAAGGAGAGCAGTCCATCTGATGCTCAGTTCTCTCCCGCCATGGCTAGCCATCAACAACAACCCGAGCTCGCTCCTGAACTCGGGTTGCTGGCATGGCAGGAGGTAAGACATCCAGCACCTTGGCCTTCCTCACCTTTAGGCCAGTACTGTTCGTTTTGGCTTCTTAATTCACAGATATCACCTCAGGCGATTTAGGTATTTTCAAGTGGTTCCACCGTGCTGCGGAGACACGAAATGTGTCAATCGTCGGCACAGCGACGGCACAACACTGCCAATTGGTGTTTTGCCATGCTGTGGGAACTGGTGTTTTCTGTGGGGGACCTCTGCACCCCCCTGTTCTTAGGATTACTAACTCTAGTCAGAGTTAGTCCGGGGAGGGGGCAAAGACCCCAGAGGCAACAGTGTCGGGAAGTGTGGAGACCATCACAGTGAACTGCCGAAAATGTTGCTGTGATGGTCTTCGTGGTATTCCGGTCGCTGCTGCGACGTGATACCTTTTCAAGTTAGGGCGTTTCTAACTCAACTTAGCTGCAGCGTCTGGGGAGGGAACCCCTATTCTTTTAATGGTCCTGCAACAAATGCTGTGATCTGGCCTGATACAGCACCTGATTATGTGATTTATATTCAGCATTGTATAAGTTGCAAAACGTTTCAGTTAAACATATTAAGACATTGGCAAAGGAAATTGGGGTGTCCTTCGCAGACTAAATGTGGTGCTTATTAATCAAGGTTATTTAGGTCATCGAAGCCTCCTTGACCTGATGGGAGTTTGCTAGGAACAAAAACATTTGTTTCCATAATCTGCCAATTACCGCTAAGTTTCTTGGCTCAGGGAAGACTTCTTGCTGGAGGGCCTACGGTGAGCTTAACATAGAAATATAGACATTCACGGCAGATAAGGACTGCAAGGCCCATCCAGTCTGCCCATTTTTTCTACCTTATGAATGTGCCACAGGCCTTTGCTCTGTCAGCTTATAGCTTACCACACATGCATTTGTTTGGAGCTGTCCACACCCGCAGACTTTCTGACAAGAATTACACTCCACGTTTATACAGTATTTAGCCCTGAACTGGCATCTCTCCTTAAAACTTGTACTATTTGAAAAACTGCCACAGCTCTTACAGAAAGAGCCCCATCGCACCATGAGTAATATTACCATACTGGCAGCACAAAAGACCTTCACAAAAGCTGGCTCACATCCACCATCACATAAACAGAAACCTGGGAAAATATTATTTGATAAAATCAGAGTTTTGTGGCAACACTTGCCAAACTTCTGAAGTATAAGGCAGAAATGGGTGTTGTATATCCTGTGCTGTAAAACTGATTTTATCTCCTAGGACAAGGGATAATGACAGTCTTTGAGAGATTTGAGAAACAAGACCCGCTGCGGTATTAGTATTATGTGTATTTAGATGTGTCCCCCTCTCCTTCTCTAGGTATCTGGTTAAATGGAATCTTTTGGGACTGAGTCAAGGTAATATGTGTGCAAAATTTTAGTGAGATTTTTATTTAAATTTTAAAATATTAATACTTGTACTGTTATACTCTCCAAACTTCTTTTTCTGCATCAGTTTGCTTTGTAGTGAGGTGTGTTTTGTTTTTTCTTATTGCAAAACTTTCATAAAAATCAAAGTGAAAGAAAGACCTGGAATATCTTTGTGACATCATGGATGATGCGGGCTATGCTCTTGTGATTTATGATGTCACAGGGACCCGGTTGATGGGATACAGCCTTGTTGTGCATTGCTGCCCATCTGGTATTCTGTTTCTTGCATCTCAGCTGCACTAAACTGGGTAAATTGTGAATGACAAACTACTACTTTAATGTATTTCCTTAATAAAAAATCCACCAGAGGACTGGATAATGCTGGGAAGACTACAATTCTAAAGAAGTTTAATGGAGAGGACATCACCTCCATTTCCCCAACATTGGGGTTTAACATCAAAACTCTGGAGCACAGAGAGTGAGGAAGTAAAATTTAAATCTTATTTTCCCCCTGTTGAGCTCATGCAGGTGACTTTTTTTGGGGGGGAAAGAACATAAGCTGGTTTAAAAACTGCTGAGAACACATGTACAGTCGAGCAACACTTAAATGGCCCCGTCAGATTTTTTTCATCTAGATATGTATTGTAGTTAAGGTTGAGTAGCATGTTTAAAGAAAAAAGCAGTCAAAATCTGGAGCGCCCAACCCCCAGAGGGTTAACCCCCAATCAGTGACCGCCCTAGAGGGTTTAAAACATGGGTTGAATTGGACTCACTGGTGTGTTTTTAACAAAAAAAAAAATGTGGCTCTAAAGAGGAACCTACTAGGTCAAAACATAATCGGCTCACAGAAGCGCTTTACAGAGTTGGTAAAGAGCACTCAAGTGAAGTTTGTGATCTGTTAGAAGCAGGGAACTTTAAGTAAGCTGTCTGTTTGAAAAGATTTTATGTTTTTGAAAGCACTTAGTGCATTATATTTACCTAAACTAGAATGGTACTGTTTTCTATTATGGTAATTAAGCAAGCAAAATAATTCTGTTTTATTCCTAAACGATAGGACTTGGCAGGAGCTACTATGTTTGAAACTGTTTTTGTTAACTTACAGAAGCACTTTATACAGAAAGTAAAGAACATTTAAGTGAAGTTAAGATTTGTTAGAAGTAAGAGACAGTGGATTTAAAGATTTAATGTTTACTTTTGCAGTATTTTGGACCTACATGAGAAACATACAGCATGAAGTTATAAATGTTTACCAAATAGAATGAAAATCTAGTACATTGTTCAGAATGAGACAGGTAAAAGAAAGTAATGAAAACAGCAAGATTTATTATTCTATAATTAAAATAAATATGAAGATATTAATGGGTTTTACCTTTCTTAAGTAAGTGAAAGAAAATTAGGATAACTAGACTGGCCGTAGCTTTTCCCTGATCACATAGTTAAAAAGTAAGGCAATGTTTTTTATAAGCACATTAACTTGGTGGCTGGTGTAGGGTGATATAATTAGCATGGAAAATGTGCCCTGGTAATTAACAAAGTTCATATGATGATTTTTATTAAGATTGTTGATTTAAAACTGGATTTTGTTAACTTGAGAAGATTTAATGTTTTTGAAGTTTGTTTGATGTATAGAAAAGAAGTGATCTGTAAAATAATTTCAAACAAATTTTTTCTGAATATTGAATATAATATTTCTTTATATTTGTTACAGTTTCCCAAAACAAGCCTATTATTTAGGCAAAACGTTGGGAATGACGAATGAAAAATAATTTTAAAAATCTGAAAGAATAAGGTGTGGGCAACTTTCTTTGCCAGAGCTAGCCTATCTCATGTATTGACTTCTACAGCCGATTATTTTTATTTATTTATTTATTTTGGCTAGCTCCACCCTTTCTGATACTAAGAAACTTTTTGTGGCGATTTCCCAGAGGATCTATTAGTTTTGAGACGAAACATAATCAGCGGCACATTTCTAATAGTTCACGTTTCCTTCCTAAAGATTTTGTTAAAGAGTAGTTTCCTCAATTTAGACCGACTGGCAAAGGAAAGAGGGGTCAATTTTGGAAAAAAAAAAATGCACCTTTTGCCCTTTTGGTGCATGTTAGCGGTGTCCCTGCCCCCGATTAAGCTTTTCACAATGAAAGGCCTTTGTTTTAGCTGCCTTTACTTACTTTATTTTATTTTTGAAAACTCTGGGAGTCAGGAACATGGTGGACGATGCGCGGCTTCATTTAGTGTGAAACTGCAGCACCGCTCGCTTCAATACAAATGTATTGAAGTGAGTGGTGCTGCGCCACACTTTTCACTTTAAATGGAGCCATGAACCGTCTGCCATGTTCCCGACTCTCAAAGTTTTCAAAAAACAAAAGCAGCGAAAACCTTAATCAGGAGTTAAGCCTTTGGGGGGGTGGGGCACTCCAGATTTTGACAGCTTTTCTTTAATGTTAAACCTCAAATTTTGCACTTTAATAACTTTGCAACCAATAAATGGATTTGAACAAAATTTGGCATGCGCTGTCCCGTGGGGTAGCTCTCTTGCTGTGGCAGGTTTAGTTCCGGATGTGTATGCTGATTCAGATAGTGCAAAAACCTTGAAAGTCACCGCTGTTTGCAGTTTTTTTCATCGCCTTGCGCCCAGACGGTGTGGAATTTTGGTGTGAATTTTTTATGGTAGATGCAGCTTGGGTAACAGAACTGTCATGCATTTGTTTGGTGAAAAATTATTAATCTGTTGGCAAAGTTATTCAGTTTTTAAGTTCCCATTGTTTTCAGTGGGAAGATAACTCTCCAGGATAGAGGGAGAAAGTTCGACAAAGGAGTTGGCCTCACGAAAAAAGAATTCTTTTTCGTGAGGGGCCAATCCTTTCTCGCCAGAAAAAAATTCTTTTTTTGTGAGCTGACATCTTTTTTTTTTTTTTTCTCCCCACAAACTAAAGTGTGGAAAATACATAAAACTGTTATTTTAAAAATCAAAACACCAGAACATAGCTAAATGGGCCACATTTGGCTAGATTCTGATGTTTGTTTTTCACAATTAGGGCCAGAAATAGTTTGATCACCCAGAAACCCCGGGTGCCCAGCTTAGTGAGAGCAGTGCTTCCCCCGTGTTCTCTGTATGAGAACAGTGGGAATTTCATGACACATGCTGCTGGCTGGAGTGTGAACTGTGAGCCCCCTTGACCTGGTGTCTAGTGGCACCCCACACCCCCAGATCACGGTCCCCCTAAATAAAACGGCTATATTCCTTGGTGTCTAGTGGCACTCCACCCCACGCTCCGATCGAAGGAAAAGCCTGAAATAAAGAAAGTGGTCCTTCAATAATGTTGTTGTGTGTGTGTGTGTGTGTGTGTGTGTGTGTGTGTGTGTATAAAACCTGTAAAGGAAAAAAGTCATCTGTCAGCCTCCCACTCAGCACCCCCCGGTACACCCTGACACACCCTCACTCACCTGAACAGGTCCCAGGTTCAAGATCTGCTCCCCATTGAAGACACGTTTGCTGCTGGAACCGGCGACTGCAATATGAGAAATTAAGGTAAATGCGATTCAATGTATTTCAATGGGGGTTTCAACGTTTATGAATGACTTGGCCGTTCTTTGAGATTTTGACCCCAAATTTCAGCATGGACGTTTGAGGACCCCACCTCATGAACAGTAGGACTGTTGTTACGCAGTTTTCTCCCGAAAGGCGATTTTGCGGTCGCTTGGAAAATTCATCTTTTGGGCGGGATTTGGAAATATTGTCTGCCTTGTTTATTTATTGTGATCTAGGAGACATCATTGAGAACAAGCTCATTCCATAGGTTCCACGTCGGCATTAGGACAACAAAGTACAGACAATACAAGTATGGTTATACAGGCAATATTGTAAATTCAGTAACAAAGCATAAATTAGACAAATTTTATGAACAAATAGTAGTTGGGTAAACGGGCAGAATGAGTGTCCGGGGAAATTGCCTACACTAGAGTCGGTTAGGAGGACAAGAGGAGTCAGTTCAGGGAGGGAGGGGGCAACAGGAGATAGAGTGCAGGGTGAAAAGTTGTAGGGGAGATAGAGTAGTAGCCCCAGTAGAGCCTCGAGGTATGGCATGAGCCAGGAATTTGAGGGATTATCGGCCTGAGATGGGCCACGTCAGGGTATGAGGGGGGAGTTTGAGTTAAACAGAGTGGTGTTGGCTTTTGAAGCAGGTACGAGAAGGGGAGGAGCAGTAAAGAAAGGGTGGGGGGAGGCTGGAGGTGTGGGGCTTACGGAAGGGAGCAAGGGGGAGGATGAGGCAGTTGAAGCCGTAGACAGGTGAGAGCATCTGCTTGGTCTAGTGAAAGCAGTCACAGCTGGCTTTAGCAACAAGGTGGCGCCTGAGCTCTCATTTGAAAGTGCCTATCTTGGTTTCGGAGAACAAGGCTGGAGGAAGATCATTCATGAGGGTGGGATCATAAGAAGGCTATTTTGAAAATTTGGGGTCAAAATATGAAAACATGCTTAAGTTATGACCATTTGTTGTGATTTCCCTACACATGCTTGTAACATTGGAAATTTCCAGTATTTTGACCCCAGATTTTCAACATAGCCTTCTTATTACCCCATCCTTTAGTCTGTCTTGGTATAACTTCTGGTGCAGATGCTGCACCGTTTTAGTTTCCCTCCTCTGGACTGCCACCATCCTGTTTATGTCCTTGCAGAGATGGGGTCTCCAGAACTGCACGCAGTACTCCAAATGGGTCTCACCAACTGTCTGTACAGAGGGATAACAACTTCCTGTTTTCTACTGGTGATGCCTCTCCCTATGCATCCCGGTATCCCCCAGTCCTCCTTACTGCTTCCTCCCGTTGCTTGTCTACCTTGAGGTCATCTGATATCCCTTTCCATTTTTTTGTCGTTAATACCCCCCCCCCCAATTGTGTACTCTTCCCTTGTGTTTTTGATCCCCAGGTGCATTACTTTGCACTTCGTTGCAGTGAATCTAAGCTGCCATACTTTGACCATTCCTTCAACCTTGCCAAATCCCTTCCCACCCCCTTGTGTATCAGCCCTGTTGCAGATCTTTGTGTCGTCTGCAAAGAGGGCATACTTTTCCTTCCAGTCCCTCTGCAATGTCACCTATAAATACATTGGAGAGGACCGGTCCCAGTACTAAACCCTGCAGTACTCCGCTAGTAACCCCCTTTCTTCAGAGTGGACTCCGTTTACTAGTACCCTCTGCATCCTGTTATCCAGCCAATTTTCTACCAGGTTACCACCCTGAGACCCGCTCCCAGGCTTGCTAACTTGTTTACTAATCTTTTGTGTGGGACTGTGTCAGTTGCCTTGCCAAAGTCTAGGTAAGCCACGTCCACAGCCCCTCCCTGATCTACTTTGGTCACCCAGTCAAAGAAATCTATTAGATTCGTCTGACATGACCTTCCCACTGTGAATCCATGCTGCCTTGGGTCCTGTGCCCTGCTGGCCTCTAGGTACTCAACAGTTCTTTCTTTCAGAAGTGATTCCATCATTGTCCCTACCACTGAGATCAAGCTAACAGGTCTGTAGTTTCCTGCCTTTGCCTTGCTCCCACTTTTGTGAAGGGGAATCACATCCACCCTCCTCCAGTCCTCAGGTACCACACCCTCCTCCCATGATTTGTTAAAAAGAGTAGTCAGTGGTGCCACTAGTTCTCCCCTTAGTTCTTTTAGAATTCTGGGGTGAATCCCGTCAGGCCCCATTGCTTTGTCCACCTTCAGTTTTAGGAGTTCTTTCAGGACCCTTTCTTCTGTGAATGGACTGGTATCGGCGACTCTATCCAGTGTGCTTCTATTATTTGGTTTAGGTACCTCCCTCCTCTTCTTTGTGAATACTGAGCAGAAGTATTCGCTCAGTATCTCTGCTTTGTCACTGTCACCTCTGCCCACCCCTCCCTTTATTAAGCCTCACTGTCCCTCCCCTGGTCTTTCTTTGCTCCCTAATGTACCTATAAAAGGTTTTATTCCTCCTCTTAACTGAGTTGGCTATCTTTTCCTCGGTTTGGGCCTTTGCTATTCTGACTGCCTTCCCCGCTTCCTGCTACTTTAACTGGTACAGTTCTCTGTCCTGCTTCTTCTGTGTTTCCTTGTACTTCCCAAATGCTGTCTCTTTCTCCCTAACCTTCCCCGCCACCTGTTTTGAGAACCATAGTGTTTTTTCCCTTTGTTTTGTTTATTTACTTCACATAAAGGCTTGTTGCCTCTGTGATGGCAACTTTGATTTTCCCACCATTGTTCCTTCACTTCACCTTCTTGCCCATTTGCTAGTGCTTTGTTGAGGCACGCTCCCATTTTGCCAGAGTCAGCCCTCCTAATTGGTCGCTTGTTCCCAGATGGCTACCCACTTCTAAATCCCGAGATCCTCTCTCTCTCCGTTTGAGAGTACCAGGTCTAAGATTACTCCCTTCCAAGTGGGCTCCAAGACTAGCTGTCTGAGGCATACCCCATGTAGGGCATCGAGAATTACCCTGCTCTTGGATGTGGCTGCAGCAGAGGTGCTGCAGTTAACATCTGGCATATTCAGGTCCCCCATTAACAATATCTCCCCCTTTTCTGCCATTCTAAGGATGCCTTCTATCATTTCCTTGTTCATTTCTTCCCCTGAAACGAGGGTCTGTATACAACCCCCGAATGGATTGTGGTGCCATTTCCTGTCTCCAGGGTAACCCACAGTGCCTCCTCTCCTCCCTGTTTACCCTTTAGTTCCGTTGCTTTGTTCCCTTCCCTTACATAGAGAGCTACTCCTCCTCCTCCTCCTCTTTTGCCCTCCTGTAGATTGTGTACCTTGGTATGTTGACATCTGTCATGATTCTCTGTATACCATGTTTCTGTGACTGCCACGATATCCGGGTGTCCCTCTTCCATCAAGGCCACTAGTTCAGGGAGCTTGTTATGCAGGCTACATGCTTTGGTACTCATCGTCCTCCATTTTTTTTATAACCTTACCCCTTTTAGCCCTATCCCTGGAAAACTTGACCCTAATGAGACAAGAGAAGTGTTCCAGGTGTTCATACATTATGCAGTTGAAATCTGTGTTTGTCATGGGCGTTTCATTGGGGTCCAAGTATATATCTGCTACAGGGATGGTTTGCCTTCTAGATGCTGCAAGTGCAAGAAGAGGTCATCATTACACTCAAGTAGTTGGTGCTGTTTAGGATGATCTCTATTTGGACAAAAGCCTCCCAACACAACGGTCACCCTTTAAGGAGGTTGAACCATCATTGAACCAACTCAGTCTGTTTTCAGAGATATCTGGATGGCCAAACCACTCAATATCTGTCGAGTAGCCCAATGTGGTCATGGTGTGGGCAAACTGTGCCGATTAGGCCTTAGTGGGTGATGCCTCATGACACCACCTTGGTCTTTTCCACTCCAATTACTTCAGATATGATCTCACCCCACCTGGGCACCAGGTTGTGATGGTAGACTCCACTGGCACTACGTCTCGATTAAAAAGGGAAGAGGTGGGTCAGGTGGAGCTTCAAGTGAAAGCACATACATAAAAGAGGCAAGAAAGCAGGGAAGGAGTAAGGTATGCAGAGCCATGTGCACCAATACAAAGAGACTGAGAAATAAAATTTGGGACTTGGAGGCCATCATGGCAGAGGCTAGCCTGGAGTTGGTTGCCATAATGGGGTCATGGTGTACTGTGCACCATGACTGGGACATTCAGGAGAGACAGGGCAGAAAGGATGAGTTGCACTGTACATGAGGGAGGGAGTCAAGGCCATGGAGGTACAGGGTCACCGAGAGGTAAAAAAAAGGGTGGGGTGCTGTGCGTCATCCTGGAGACAGGAACTGGGCCACTGTCTGTACTGTGGTAGTGTACAGATCTCCAGCACTGGGACAGGATTTGGATGAGGCACGTGGGGAAGCCATCATCAGAATGGCAAGTAAGAGGGAAGTGCTGCTAACTGGTTACTTCAGTCTGCTAGACATAGAGTGGAGCCTTCCAGCAATGACTTTGGCAAGAAGCAGGGCAGTCCTTGACTTCCTACAAGGGTCTTTTCTCAAGTAGCTAGTAAGAGAACCCACTAAGGATGGGGCAGTGCTGGATCTGGTGCTTACAAACAGGGGCAGTCCCTAAGATATCTGATCACCCTACAGTGTGGTTCAACATAAAGACAGTTGCAGAGGCCAAGCATATGAGGATAAGGGTCCTGAACTTTAGGAGGCTGGACTGCTTCAGAAACTGCCTTGTAGAAGTCAGGATGGCCAGGGAGGGTAGAGGCAGTGGACAATATATGAAGAAGCCAGCAGAAGGAGGCCATTTGGTCTATCAAGTCTGCTCATATTGCAGGATCCACAGCTTGAACTAATGTCCCTGCCCTCCCTCCCCACTCCTCCGATCCTCTCAACCCATGAGCCCTGGCTTCCCCCTATGCCTAGCTCAGCCTCTCTTAAAGCTACCCACTGTCTTCGAGATGACCTCTTTCAGCAGTGCATTCCAAGTGTCCACTGCCCTCTGTGAAGTGCTTCCTGAACTCCCTCCTAAACCTCCCACCCTCCAGCTTAAGACTGTGTCCCCTCGTGTTATGGTTGCCACTCAGGTAAAAGACACTTTCCGTATCAACCTTATTTATTTCTTTCAAGTACTTGAAGGTCCCGTCATGTCTCCCCCATCTTCCAGGGAGTACATGTTCAGTGCCCTCAATCTTTCCTCGTATGCCTTACCCTGCTGACCTGCTATCATCTTTGTAGCCCTCCTCTGGATCTTCTCCAGCAGGTTAATGTCCTTTTTGAGGTGTGGGCACCAGTACTGAACTCCATACTCTAGATGCGGCCTTTCCAGTGACCCATACACGGGCAGTAAAACCTTCTCTCTCCTGCTACTGATCCCCTAGATATGCATCCCAGCATCTTGTTTGCCTTTGCTGCTGCTTTCTTGCACTGCGTGGAGTGCTTCAGGTCTCTAGTAATCATCACTCCCAGGTCCTTCTCCTCTGATGCAGATACTCGGACTTCACTCAGGTAATACTCTGTCCTGGGATTCTTGGGTCCAGTATGCATAACTTTGCATTTCTTAGCATTGAAGCCAAGCTGCCAGAACTTGGACCACTGGGAAGAATAAGGGAGGGCATAAGTAAGTAAGGCAGCCAGCCTCTCTTTGTGAAGGAAGTGAGTAAAAGCAGAAGGAAAAATAAATAGCTAGAGGTTCTCTAGAGAAGTGGTCATGGTGGTGAAGGAAAAAAGGGTGGCATTCAGGAGGTACTGTATAAAGAAATGTAGAGGGAGAAGGAAGGAGAGGTATACCAAGTAAAACGGGGGGCGAAGCAGGTAAGGTGGTGAGGGGAGCAAAGGCGCAGACAGAAAAGGATAGCTAAAGGGGATGAGACTTTCTTCAGATACATAAGTGAGAAGAGGAAACCAAGGGGGAGGGATAGTGAAGATAAGGAGGGGAGACTTGGTAGAAGAGGACCAAGAAAAAGCTGCCTTCCTAAATAGGTACTTCTGCTCAGTCTTCACAGTGGAGGGGCAGGTATGGACCACCCGTGAGTAGCAGTGAACAGGGGGAGGGAGGCGAGGTGGACACAAGTTCATTTTCAGAGGAAAGTGTCCTGAAGGGTCTTGCAGTTGTAAAGGTGGACAAGGTCATGGGACCAGATAGGCTACACCCAAGGGTGCTAGAGGAACTCGTGGAGGTGCTAGCTGCCCCACTGATGGCCTTATTCAACTTTTCACTGGAAGGAGGCGTGGTTATGAAGAACTGGAGAAGAGCAGACATGGCCCTTTACATACGAGCGGCAACAGGGAGGAGACTAGCAACTATAGGCCCATCAGTCTCACGTCAGTAGTGGGAAAATTACTTGAAATCCTGCTTAAGGAAAGACTAGTAGAGTATCTTGAATCCAAATGGCTGGAGTGCCAGAAAATCTGATGGAGTTCTTTAGGTGATCAGGAAAATGGATCAGGGGAGGGCAGTGAACGTGACTGTCTGGATTTTAGCAAGGCCTTTGACACTGTGCCACACAGGAGACTGACAACGAAACTAAGCGGTGTAGGGGATGGGATCCAAAGTGGTGAATTGTGATAGAAATTGGTTAATGGATAGCCGACTGAGGGTGGTGAATAACACTCACTGTAAAGATGGCAGAGTGACCAGGGGGGTGCCGCATGGCACCATTCTAGGACCAGTCCTCTTCAGTGTCTTGGTAAGTACCATTGCAGAAGAACTGGAAGAGAAGGTATGCCACCGGGTTTGAAATCTGAGACGGTAGCGGTTCTTTTTTTTTTTTAATTTAATCTGGACTAGGCATTTTGTACTTAGCACTGCGCATCACTTTTTGTATACCAAATTTTTGGTATTAAACTTTAGACTGCTAAAGTTCAAACTCTGCAGTGTGGTCACGATACCCCTGGTGCTCTAACAAACAGCCTGTCAGCTGAGGTGGCGGATGCAAAAACCGTAAATGGTTTTAAGCATGGTGGGACAAAGTTGAGGGCTTTCTAGTTATTCGGGGTGGCAGCAGTAAGACGAGATGGAGCGGGGGAGCAGAGGGAAAAATCCCTGTCAAGGCAGTAGGTTCCAAGGTACAGTATGGTATATCAGGGCAGACTGGATTAACCAATGGTCTTTTTGTGCCATCATTATCTATATTTCTATGTAATCTTACCACTTTGCAAGGCTCTGGTTAGGCCCCACATGGTGTACTGTATGCTGTTCTGATCTGCACAGTACAGAATATCTTGATACATTTTTGCTTACCAGTGGAATCACAGGATTCCTTGGTTAGTAGGGCGAGTGTGAAATCAGTGTAAATTAGTACATAGTTGGTCTCTGCTTATGAAGTGGGGGGTTGGCATGTAACTTGAATCCTTTCCGAACTTAAATTACTGTTACTCAAAGTCTTTAAACATTTAACAAACTATTTTATTTATTTCAGCTTCAAACTGAATATCTGGGATGTCGGAGGTCAGAAGTCTTTACGTTCGTACTGGAGGAATTACTTTGAGAGCACTGATGGACTGATCTGGGTGGTGGACAGTGCTGATAGGCTGCGACTGGAAGACTGTAAAAAGGAACTGTCAGGGCTGCTTCTTGAAGAGGTGGGCTATACAGATCACAGGGAAGAGTTTGTTTAACTCTGCCCAGGTTGAGCAGCAGGGCTCAGCAGTTTATGTTGAACGGGACACTGTTGGACTAGATATAATTTACCAGTGCAGTTCTCCCAAGGGTCGATATTGGGATTCCGACTGTTCAATCAAAATATATATAAAAAATGTTTTTTTTTTTTTGCTGTATTCTTTTTTCCTCAGGCAGCCACAGACAGGTCCCGGTTCCTCCACCCAGCCTGCCACCTAAGTCACCACTCTCCCCCTCCCCCCGGTACTGGCGAACTCCAGTATCCTCCATAAATTTCCCCTTGTGGCGGGGCCGGGAAGGGGGAGGGCCATCCTCTTCTCACCCAGTACAACAAATCTTAATCGGGGCTGTTTTCTGGTGATCCGGCAGTGGAGTGGGACGCTGGTTGTCTGGCAGGGCTTTGCTAAGCCTGCAGTCGACCTTTTTCTATTTTTCTGTCCCCCCCCACCCCATCTGTGAGCACGTTGCCATGTTCTTGCTTCCCTGACTCCACCAGGAGGCAGCCAAGGAGCGGAATAACAATCCCTCCCTCCCCAGGAGAGGAGAGCCATCGGACACTCGATCCTCTCCTTCCCCTGCCAACCCGAGCTTGGGTCGCTGGCATGGCGCGAGGTGTGGCATCCAGAGCCTCAGCGCCACCGGACTGGCTTTTCAGTATTTTTTTTTTTTTTAATTGATCAATCCATCTGTCTTAATATAGCACTTTTCCAGATTAATGTTCATAGCAAACCAGGTGGTATGGAGTCGGGGTCAGAAGTAAGATAGTTAAATTTCTTTATGAGACAAAGTTGAAAGTAGTTACAGATTTCTGGAAGGAGAAGACCTCTGCAAATTGACGTAGACATACTGCACTGGCAAATAAAATTTATATGTAGATGAATGCAAGGTCATCCACTTGGGCTCAGAGAATTCAGGTCAGGGATACTATTTAAGTGGTGAAAAACCTAAGTGCTATGGACAAAAATAGACTTCGGATTTTGCAACAGTGTACATCAGTAGTAGGTAAAGCAAATTGTATACTGGGCTGCTGTGAAAAGGATATAGCAAGGCATAAAAGCAATGGGATTTTGTCACTTTATAGTCAGCGATAGACTCGCTTGGAGTACTGTATGCATGTCTTGTCACTGCAGTACAAAAAGAATACTGTAGCAATTAAGAGAGTACAGCAGAGAATAAAATGATTAATAAAATAGAGAGATTAAATTTATGAGGAACATTTTGACAGACTAGGTGTGTTTTCCTTAAGAAATAAAAAGGCTGCAACTGCCATGACAACCCAGATGTGCAATTCAGTCAGTCTGGGTTTATGAGCAGACCCGTGTCTCTGCTTGTCAGACTGCCTCAGAGTCGGAGGTGCTGCTTATGGCAGTGTTTCCTGGCCTAGTAGTGAGGTGCCTTCATTCCTGCAGGAGTCCCTGTAGAGTCTAGGAGGTATCCAGTATGCTTGCATTCCTGCCTGCTCCACAGGACTGCTGCGGAACATGGACCTCGGTTGTGTCTCATGGCTTGCAGTTCACCAGGCCAATGCAGTTATTACAGCATTGCCACATACCCGACCATGGAATATTCATTATGTAATCTCCCAGGAGGTAAGTTAAAACATTTAGCCCGTATTTATTCTCTGAGTGAAATGAGAACTGCACTGAAACTGTAAGCAATTTTTACCCAGTAGTAACTGTTTTTAAGTGCTTGTTCAAATTCTGTTACTGTTCCATGTACATGTGTAGGCCTAATGGTAACCTCAGTGTGTGTGTTTTCTGATTTACACTCTGGTGTTAAAAGTCAAGGAACCTTAGTGCGCTGCCATTTTAGAACTCATGATGTATTTTATGTCCCTCTCGGCCACACAGTTGTATAGTAGTAGAACATGGATACATTGTGCCAACAAGAGAAAAGCAGAACTGGGACATAAACTACATGATACAGTTCTAAAATGATTCTTGCCTACAGCATGTAAATCAGAACCACCCACTAGGACAACTAAAAAGCCTGTTTAACTAGAGCAATAACAGAATTTGAACCAGTATTTAAAAACTGTTTATATTGTGGGAATATTACTTGTAGATTCAGTGTAGTTCTCCTTTAAAGAGATTTTCTTTTTGCCTTGTATTTTATGCCCCCTAGTCTGCCGGCCCCCATCCCCCGATCTCTCCAGCCCCATCACCCTGGTATCCGCTGGGACTCACTTCCCACACTTACGCCTTATTCCAGGTGCCCAACTGGCTGGGTGTGGAGCCTGCAGGGGACTGGTGTCATCCTGCTGGCTGGCCACCATTTTCGCCCCCCGAGTGCAGTGTGGGAGCGTGCAATGATGCCAGTGGCCGAGCTGTGTGCGCTTCTGCATGCTGGGCATCTGCTCTGCGTCCACCCCTCTGTCTACGGGTCCACTGTGCCAGTCCCCAGCTGCTGCTAGGGGCCAGGCAAGCAGCAGACTCTGTCCTCACCCCTCCCTAGGAGAGGAGAGCTGTCATGCGGACACTCGATACTCTCCCTCCCTGGCTGAATCTCTCGCACCGCGAGCACGGGTTACTGGTGTGGCAGGAGGTGAGGCAGCAATGCCTCAGCCCTTCACGCCACTGTTTTTTTTTTTTTCAAAATTTATTTCTCTCCTCCAGTCACGGAACTCTCTCAGGCTACCTCACTCGCCTGCACCACTCTCTACCGCCCGCTGTGTTCTCCGCCATCTTCAAAGTCATTATGATTCCCCGGGACATTGGGGGGGGGGCTACAGCCCCGGGGAGATCGAAGGGGCAGTGGCGGAGAACCAACGTTGGGCATGTGGCCGCGCACTGGAGCAGCCGTCGCCATCCAGCTGGAGGGTCTTTTTCCTTATGTCTCTCCCACATGCGTGGTGCACATCCCAACATTGCAGTGCATGGCAACCCTGCTCAAGTGCTAAACGCCAGCAGCCTAGGGCAGTCCAGCTGCAGTGCCCCTGTCTCCACCAGGGCTGCTGGAGCGCCGGACAGTCCAGTACCCTCCCTCCCCCACCCGGGAGAGGAGAGCAGCCCAACGGGTGCTCAATCCTTTCCTGGCACCTGAGTTCGCTCTCGAACCTGGGTCGCTGGCGTGGTGCGAGGTGGCGTCCAGCGCCTCAACCCTCCGCGCCACCGGGCTGGCCCCACGCCACTGTCTTTAAAGAGATTTTCTGGTTTCCAGCAAATAATTCAGTTGGCACTAGCAAAACTCGCACACAATTTCCACAATTTTTAATAAATTTTAGGACCTTTCATGCTTTATTACTTAAAACATTCTCATTAAAATACGATCTTTTCCCTTTAGACATCATCTGTTTATGATGCTTATGCCTGCTGTAAAATCCTAATCCTCTCCTTGTGACATCACAGTCTGTTGGCCACGGACTTGGTTTTTTCATTTCGTTTATCATTTTCACTTTATTCAGGGTTAAAACCTATAAGATAGTACAAATTACACACATATACGTTGCTGTAAAATATTGTAATGAATACATAAATTATTAAAACGACTTAAAAATTATATGTTTTTATAATATAAATACCAAAACTACAAAGCCTTGTATATGACAAACGAGGGTATACAACAATAACGTTCAAGAACATGTACAGTCGGGCAGATTTGTAAGTTCTGATGTCACAGGCAGAAGATTTTGACTTCAAAGCAGGAAAAGGGATGAAGACTGAGGGACAGAGCATATTTTGTGTAAATTTCTTCAGTAATAAAGAATGCAATGTCAAGAATTTATTTCCCTTAATGCAGTTTGAGTCCTGCTGCTGGCAGCAGTTATTTATTTTTAATAGAAAACTGGAAAATCACTTTCAACTCTGGAGGAATTTCTTTCCAGAACCTAAACTGCATTGCTCAAACAGAAATCTCTGCCATCACGCATATATAAACTTTACAAATAAAATGTATTCTCAAACAAAATGACAGAGTGACATACTGAAGGCTAATTTTGACCTGTTTGGAGGCCAGTCTATCAAGTGTAAGAAATTGTCTCCTTAAAAAGAAAGGAACAGTTTTATTTTCTTTGTGGTCATCCTTAAAAAAAAAAAAAAAAATTTTTACATGTGCTCAGATATGCATTCAGTTCCTGGGATGTGAATTACGTGTACAGTACACACAACATGGAGTGTGGTGTTCTAAGAAACGCACACCCTGGGTTATTGAGGCACAAGCCATTATCAAGGTGTCTTCAACCACCCAGGAAGTGCAGTTTCTCACTCCAGGAGTCCTTTAGCATCAGTAACTGTAGCAGTTGGCTGGCTAGGTGCAACTGCCCTGGAGGTATGCCTTTAAGATAATTAGAATAATGAACTTAGGGCATGAGCCAATCAGAAAAGAGTAGGGGAGTGTGCTGAGGGAGAGCAGCCTGAAGGGCTTCAGAATTTTTTCTCCACTGACTGAGCAACACTGCCCCAGAGGTGTCTCTCAACCTTCCTTGTTGATAGACTTTTGTGCTTTCTCTTGGTAATGTTTTCCTCACAAACTTATTTTTAGAGTGTGCTGAGAATATTTCTGGGTTTTTCAGTAGTTCCTCTCGGTTCCCAAGAACTGCTAATTTCAGTCGGTTCCGCGGTTCCCTCTGCTTTATATTCTTTTTATTTTAATCGCATCTAGTGTTTGACGGTTCCTTTGGTATTTTTATCGCGGTTCAACTTTTCTTGAGAGAACCAATGATTTTGAAGGTTTTTCTCTTAATTTTTTTTACCTCAGTAATCATGGTTCCACACCGCAAGGGAACTGATTGTTTTTCTGCACTTTGACAGTTATTTCTGGGTTCTCTGTGGATTGGCATGTCAGAGATTCCAAAAACTTAAAAAAAAAAAAAAAAAAAAAACTGGACCTACAGGTTTTAAAAAGTGTGTCAGCTAGGCTGGCCCGGTGGCACTGAGGCACTGGATGCTTTACCTTGCGCCACGCATTCGGGAAGGAACATGGGCCACCGGGGGTCGGCAGGGGAGGAGAAGGATCGGGCGTCCGATGGGCTGCTCTCCTTCTCCGGGGGGGTCACCACTGGTCGCCGTTTGGCCCCTAGCAGAGGCTGGGGGACAGTACACTGACACTGTAGAAAGGGGGAGGAGATGAGGCAGATGCAAGGAGGGAGCGCGTGCGGATGCGTGTGCACTCTCTCTGCAGGCGTCATTGCACACTTCATCTCCTGGGAAGAAAACCAGGAAATGGATGCCGCAGTAAATGATGGAAGGTGCTACGCAGGCTCTGCTCCCGGCTAGCCACAGCGCTGGCCACACTGGATCCGGTCTCCGTTGGGGGTTGGGGAACCCCGCTGGGGGGGGTAAGCCCTGGAGATATGGGCCAGCACCAGATGGTGGATGCTGGAAGACGGGGCTGGGGGCTCCTTGCGGGGGAAAGAGGGGCCACGGCAGTGAGAAAGAGGAGGAAGAAATAGCTTAAAAAAAAAAAAAAAAAAATTTCAACTGTCAACATTTTGGCCATAACAAATTCTCCTAACCTGTGCCTTAGGTGTTTAGGTCCAGATCATACTTGCTCTTTTTGCACCAGATTTTGTAAGAAGACTTTGAGAAGCAGAGCAAAGAGACTTGAAAAAAGTATGGCCGAGGAAAAATCAAAGACTACCGATGAGGATCATCAAAAAATACAAACAATAAAAATTCAAACAGAGGTGCTGATGAAGCATCCAAGTCCCAGCCTAAGACTAAAGCTTCCAAAGGGGCGTGTGAAGTTCCTACAAAATCAAAAAATAAGGGCACTGATGAAGTGTCTGTATTAAAAAGGAAGCATGATCAAACTGCTGATGAAGTGGCTAAAAAGATTATTTGCAAAGACAAAAACACTCCTGTTCCTCCTGGGAAAGCCAATAGTGAGACAACAGGCAGCTTAAAGCATAAAGAAAAAAACTAAACGTACACAGCTGCAGTCTGGGCAGGAGCTGCCATCTGTGCAAGACATAGCAAAAGCATGGCACATCTTTCAAACCCTTCAAAAAGATGGGGTCCATGTTTTCTGGTTCTTCTGTTGGTAAGCAGTCTTCCACAGTTCTCTCTTCTGGATTCTGTGAGGGTGATGTAGATGAGGAAGAACACTATTATGATGCACTTGACATGCATTTAGAGGGCCTAGAGCCTGATGTGTCTCCTGACCCTCATTTTGAGGCATCCCCTGCTGACCAGGAGGATCCCTCCTCTGTGCTTACTTTTATTCAAAATATGCTAGGCACCCTGGACTTCCCTACTCAGGAGTCTAACCAGGATGAGGATGAAGACAAAGATAATAGGGAGATAAAAGGTTTTCCTACCCCTAAGAGATTGGTCGTGCTTATCTATAATGCTTTCAGAAAAAATACCATGAAATTGCTTCAAACCCCCACTTCTTGGCCGGCCAGGTGGCACTGAGGGTTGAGGCGCTGGCTGTGATGCTTGGCCAGCTGGTTATGATTATTGTGTGATATTGGTACTATAAATAAATGGTCAGTATATGAAATGTCAGTCTGTGAGATTTGGCCGTTTTTAAATTACAAGGTGTCAGCAGCTGAAATTACAGGATGTATCACACTGACCAGGAGATCTCTGTAATGTAATTAACTTCCGTGAAAAATTGCATTTTATGGCCTTTTTATGACCTCTCATGCTTTGGAAGTTGGAAACTAAATATACATTTTATTACATCAGGAAAGGACGTCATTTAGCTGCTTCCTGTTGGATATCTCACACCTGGGTGACAGACTGCAGGATTGTAAACCTCAAAGGAACTGGTTGATCAAAGACTCATAATTTGGGAAATTGGTTTTTGCTGAGGTTCACATTATTTAAAATATCTCCTGGTAGGAAAATCATGTTTGTAATTTTATATTCTAAAAAGAGGAGCTAGATGACTCACAGAAGGGGTGTGGGGACACAGAGTTTAAACTGATACTTGTGTCTGAAATGTAGGTCATATCATTTTGGGATCCCGAGAGAAAACAGCTCTCTGATCTAACTTGAGCACTTCCAGAGGTAATACCTTAGACAGCAAAGGTCTAAATGTATTGTGGTAGGAGTTTTTGTTTTGTACTTTTCCCTTGTTCTTTTATGTGATTGTGAGTGCTTTGATATATTGTTCTGTGTTTACATTTTTCATATTTTTATCCATTTTTAGTAAATATTTTCTTAAGATATTGCCTGGGTGTGTCTGCCAGTTCTTTTTGCATGTGACGTATAGGGGGTTAAGTCTGACAAAACTGTTCAACAGCTTGATGGTGTTACTAAGCTTGGAAAAAGGTAAGAATTGTACCCAAGGTCTCTTATAGAGTTAAAAGGGTTCATTTTGGATACCTGGTTTGGTACCTTTAGACGAAAGATACATTGCATCTCCCCAACCAGAATATTATCTGAGCCTGTGAATTCCCCCAGAACTTGAGACTAAAGGTGATTCGGACCCAAAAGCAGACAGGAGGGTTACCCTGTCTGTTACCTGTTCACACTATTGCTCTCTGAGGTTGGCACTGTGGGGGCAGAGGACCTGACCTGTGGAGTGCGTTTGTGACACTGGCCACCACGCCGGTGACCTGGATTCGGTGACTGACTCTGGGAGCCGGGGGTTGGCAGTGGAGGGAGAGGATGGAGTGGCTGGAGAACCGCTCTCTTCTCCCTGGAGGAGGGATCCAGGGTTGCTCTGTGTCCTGGCGACCCCCGATGGAGATCGGGGGGAGTGCAGCAGACGCCAGCAGGGCAGCCATGTGCAGGCGTCATTGCATGCCACACTCCCAGGGAAAAAAAACTTAAGAAAATCCCCATCCTCGGGGGATAGGCGACAGCACCTCACCCTGCCGAGCCACACTCCAGCTCTGGGCTTCTCTCTCCACCAGGCCGTCCGCCCAGCTGGCACATTGGATTATAGATAGAGCACCCTGGGCAGATAGGGCGGTCCCACCTTGGGGGGAGTCTGCTGGGCTGGTGCGAGGTGGAAGAGAGCTTCATGTAGGAGGTAGAGCTTGCAGGTGCGGTGGATGCCAGAGTGTTCCTCGTAGGAACGGAGCAGAAAAAGAATCTACAAAAAAAAACGCTTCTTTGGCAGGGGTTGACAAACATGGTGACAAAAAATACCAATTGTCTAAAAATGACACCGAGTTCCTATCTGTACATCCCAGCCATGAGTATAGTACAGCAAGCAGCATGTGAGAAAGCTGAAGTCTTTTTGTCTTCATTACTTCCTGCCAAGGATTCCAGAAAAAATTATTTTATCTCAAAGAAGATGTACACCACAGCTTTTCTGCTCATGAGACTTTCCTCCTACATGGCCTTCACAGCAAGTATCAAAAAGCACTGTGGAACTCTGTCCTGGCTATTGCCCGCAGTGGGTCAGTCACAGTGGTGCAGAAACTGGTTGACACTGCGAAAACTGCCCTGGAAGCTACAAAATATAAATTCCACATGGCAGATGACAACAATGATGCCGCCTCTAGAGCCCTGGCCCATGCCATTTCTTTGAGGCGTTTTGCCTGGCTTAGAACTACTACTCTTAACCCCAGACACCCAGTTTAAAGCCATGGATTTTCCGTGTGATCAAAACATATTGTTTGATTCCAGGACAACAGACTACATGAAAAAGGTTGATGAGTACAAGGCCTCTTAGCAGTTATTCCTCTAAACCTAAGCCTCCTGCCCCACAAAAATCCCACCTGAGGAGAAACAGGGCAGAGGTTATTTTCCCAGACCTTATACTTCCTACCCTCAGCCTGACTTCTTTCAGTACAAAGGTGTTTTCAGAGTGAGGGGCAGAAGGGGCCAAATAAGAGCCACCCCTGTCAAGCCAGCAGCCTCTCAGTCTAAGCCCTGATCTGAGTGTCCAGGTCGCCTCTTCTCTGCCAGTAGGAGGCAGACTCTCTCACTGTCTTCAGAACTGGTCCCTCATTACCTCAGACAAGTGGGTTCTGGAGGTAGTGGAAAAGGTCTGCCACTACAGTTCAGTCAGATGCCAGACCTCAAGCGTACCTAGATGTCAAAACCACTAACCCCAACACAGGTGCTCTTGTTGGAGTTGGAGGTAAAAAATCATTCTAGCTCTATGAGCAGTGGAGAGGGTCCCTGCCCACGAGAAGGGTACAGGCCTCTACGCCAGGTACTTCCTGATACAAAAGAAAATTGGGGAGTGGCGACCTATTTTTGGATCTCAGATATCTGAACAAACATCTGCTAAAACCCAAATTCAAGATGATCACTATCACTGGTTATTCAGTCCTTACAGCAGGGAGACTGGCTAGCCTCTCTGGACCTAAAGGCCACTTACTTTCACATACCCATAAGAAAGTCTCATAGGAAGTTTCTCAGATTCAAACTTCCTTCGGGCCATTATCCATTCGCTGCGATACCCTTTGGCCTGTCCTGTGCTCCAAGAGTTTTTACCAAGTGCCTAGCAGTGGTAGCAGCACACCTCAGGAAGCTGGGTGTTTTCAGTCTACCCCATCTGGACGATTGGCACGTAGTGGCAAAATCTCCTTGTCAGGTCAAGGAGTCCCTTTACCTCACAGAGCACACATTGGAATCTCTAGGCTTCCTGGTAAATCTAAAGAAATCTCACCTGGAGCCCACTCGGTTACTTACTTTCATAGGAGCTCAGCTAGACACCCAGAAAAGGATATGCCTTTCTCCCACCAGAGAGAATTTAAAGTTTCCTTTCAGTGGTAGATTCTTTTATCCAGGGACAGCCAAGACCAGTCAGGCATTTTCTCAGGCTTTTGGGACACATGGCCTCAATGACTGCAGTGGCCCCAGGGGTCAGGTACAGGATGCGAGACCTGCAAGGCTATCTCGGAGCTCGCTGGTCTCAAAGAAGCAACAACTTTTCAAAGCTGATATTTGTGACATAACAGTTTCTTCAGGCTCTGCTTTGGTGGAAGGACCCTACAAATCTGCCAGTAGGGCTCCCTTTCCAAGCTCCTCTTCCCACAAAGGTGATTACCACAGACGCCTCCCTCCTGGGGTGGGGGGCTCAACTGAACAGTGCCTCAGTAAGTGATACCTGGGTGCCTCAAGAGTCACAGTTGCACATAAACCTTCTGGAGCTCAGAGCAATCTTCCTAGTGCTCAAGGCATTTATTTCTGTCATAAAAGAGCAGACTATACAGATAAGAACAGACAACATCACTGCAGTGTTTTACATAAACAAGCAGGGTGGTACCAGATCAGGGACACACCGTTCGGAGGCGCTGAAAATTTGGTCTCTTGCCTACTCCGGGGTCAGTCTTTCAGCTATCCACCTCCCAGGCAAACGCAATACCCTGGCAGATGCTCCAGGTCACATCAGTCAGGGTCAGAGCGAGTGGACTCTGAACAGGCAACTACTAGCCATAGTGTTCAGGCGGTGGGGCACACCAGAAGTGGATCTGTTTGCTCCCCCCCTCAACTTCCAGCTTCCTCAGTACTGTTGCAGACCTCCGGTCCCAGGAACACTTCCACTAGATGCTTTGATTCTGGACTGGTCAGGGAGGTTCCTGCATGCATTCCCTCCTTTTCCCCTGATTTTCAGGGTATTGCTGAAACTCGAACAGCCTGCACTGATGATTCTGGTGGCTCCGGATTGACCCAGGCAGGCCTGGTACGCTTTCCTTCTCTTGCTGTCTTTCAGCAGGCCCATTCACCTGCCACCAACTCGCTCTCTGCTGATCCTTCCCCAGACAGGAGTAAATTATCCAGACATACACACTCTTCACCTGAAGGCCTGGCTCTTGAGGAGCTAGAGATCCCAACCTCTCAGCACTCTGAACAGGTCCTTAAGATCCTGAGAGTGGCTAAAAAGCCTAATACAAAAGAGACTTATGCAGCCAGATGGAAAAGGTTTTCCCTCTGGTGCAAGAGCAAAAAGGTCAATCCCCTTGCAGCTTCAGACTCTCAACTGCTGGATTACCTGGTGCATCTGCAGGCTTTAGACTTGAAACACTCGTCTCTCAAGCTACACCCGGCTGCAATTTTGGCCTACCTTTAGGTGGGGAAGAAAACGTTTTTCCCCACCCTGTGTTTAAGCAGTTTTTCAAATGCCTCTTGTCCCTTCAGCCTCCAGTCAGAGAGACGGTTCCACCTTGGAGCCTGAATCTCTGCATTGCCAGGCTCGTGGAACCACCCTTTGAACCTATGGCCACTACCCATCTCAAGTTTGTAACTTGGAAATCTGTTTTCCTAGTGGCCATTACCTCTTCCAGGAGGATTTCAGAGTTACAGGCTCTGTGCACTGAGCCTAATTGCATCATTCCTCACGGAGAAAAATTTTGCTTAGGACAAATAGGAAGTTCCTGCCTAAGGTGGTTTGAGTTTCACCTTAACCAGTCTATTACTCTACCTGTTTTCTTTACTGAGAAATCCACTCCTGGTGAGCAAAAGCTCCACAGCTTGGATGTTACAAAATACCTCTTTTACTACCTGGAGCATACTAGGCAGTTTGCAGATTCTTCCACTCAGCTGTTCCTCACCTATGGGGAAGTAGGCAGAGGAAAACCAGCTACCAAGAGAACTGTTTCCCACTGATTGGTCTCTTGCATTAGATTCTGCTATGAAAAAGCCGGCCATCAACCTCCTGTGAGGCTCAGAGCCCACTCTACCAGAGGCATTGCAGCCTCTGTGGCAGCTGCAAGAGACATACCCCTTCCGGACGTCTGCAAAGCAGCAACCTGAAAACCTGTGCACACTTTCATTAAACATTACAGTTTGGATATGCAGTCCAGGTCTGATGCCAGATTTGGCAGGGCGATTCTGCAGAGCCTCTTTCCTAAGTAGGCAAGAAGGTGGGGTGGAGCAACAGTGGGGAAACATCAAAACCGCCATCACAGAGGCAACCAGCCTTTGTGTAAAGCAAATAAACAGATCAAAACGAAAGAAAAAAGCACTACGGTTCTCAAAAGAAGTGGCGGGGAAGGTAAGGGAGAAAAAAATAACATTCAGGAAGTACAAGGAAACACAGAAGGAGCAGGACAGAGAATTGTACCAGTTAAAGCAGAAGGAAGTGGGTAAGTCAGTCAGAATAGCAAAGACCCAAACCAAGGAAAAGATAGCCAACTCTGTTAAGAAGGGGGATAAAACCTTTTATAGGTATATTAGGGAGCAAAGAAAGACTAAGGCAGGGATACTGAGGCTGAACAAAGAAGAAGGTGGTTGGGCAGAGAGCAACAGTGGAAAAGTAGGGATACTGAACGAATACTTCTGCTCAGTATTCACAATGGAAAAGCAGGGGGAAATACCTAATCCAGTCAATAGAAGCACTCTGGATAGGAGGGTTGATATTAGTCCTTTCACAGAAGAAAGGGTTCTGAAAGAACTCTTAAAACTGAAGGTGGATAAAGCAATGGGGCTTGATGGGATTCACCCCAGAATTCTAAAAGAACTAAGGGAAAAACTAGTAACACCACTGACTATCCTTTTTAATAAATCATGGGAGGATGGTGTGGTACCTGAGGACTGGAGGAGGGTGGATGCGATTCCCCAATACAAAAGTGGGAGCAAGACAGGCAGGAAACTACAGACCTGTCAGTTTGACCTCAGTGGTAGGGAAAATGATGGAATCACTTCTGAAGGAGAGAATTATTGAGTACCTAGAGACCAGTGGGGCACAGGACCCAAGGCAGCATGGATTCACAGCAGGAAGGTCATGTCAGACAAATCTAATTGATTTCTTTGACTGGGTGACCAAAGCAGTAGACCAGGGAGGGGCTGTGGACATGGCCTACCTAGGCTTTAGCAAGGCATTTGACACAGTCCCGCACAAATGATTAATAAACAAATTAGCCAGCCTAGGAGTGGGTCCCAGGGTGGTAGCCTGGGTAAAACACTGGTTGGACAACAGGACACAGTGGGTAATAGTAAATGGAGTCCACAGTGAAGAAAGGAGGGTTGCTAGTGGGGTACCGCAGGGTTCAGTACTGGGGCCGGTCCTTTTTAATGTCTTTATAAGTGACATTGCAGAGGGACTGGAAGGGAAAGTATGTCTCTTTGCAGCTCACACAAAGATCTGCAACAGGGTTGATACACAAGGTGGGGTGGAAAGGATGAAAAGGGACTTGGCAAGGTTGGAGGAATGGTCAGATGTATGGCGGCTTAGATTCAGTGCAAAGAAGTGCAAAGTAATGCACCTGGGAAACAAAAACCCAGGGGAAGAGTACACAATGGGGGGGGTGAGATACTGACAACAACAAAAATGGAAAGGAACCTGGGGGGGTAGTCATATCAGACGACCTAAAGGTGGGCCAGCAATGTGAAAAGGCAGAAAAGAGGACTGGGGGGATACTGGGATGCATGGGGAGAGGCATCACCAGTAGAAAACAGGAAGTTGTTGGCCCTCTGTACAGGCAGTTGGTAAGACCACATCTGGAGTACTGTGTACAGTTCTGGAGACCCCATCTCCGCAAAGACATAGGGTGGAGGCTGTCCAGAGGAGGGCAACCAAATTGATGCAGGGTCTGCATCAGAAGACATATGAAGAAAGACTTAAGAAACTAAAGATGTATAGCCTCGGGCGGTGGCATGATAGAAACTTTCAAATACTTCAAGAATTCAAAGTCCAAGAGGGTAGCATCTTTCAGAAAAAGAGATTTGCAAAAACAAGGGGGCACAATTTGAAGATGGGGGGGGGGGATGGCTCAGAGGTCATGTGAGGAATTATTTCTTCACAGAGAGGGTTGTGGATACATGGAACAGCCTTCCTGAGGAGGTCATAGAGTCAAAAACTGGGGGAATTCAAGAATGCACGGAACAGACATAAGGCAGTTCTAGTGGGGGGGGTAGGAGGAAGTAGGCTGTTGGTTAACTAGGATCTGCAGCTTACCCATTAGGTAGGGAAATGGGCAGACTAGGTGGGCCACGCGGTCCTTATCTGCCATCAAATTCTATGTTTCTGTTTCTCTGCCCACCTCCCACTTTGTACTGCTCGGGGAAAAAATTACTCACCATAGTAATATTATTTCTTCCAAGGGGTCCTTTAGCATCAGTAAACTCCCACTCTTCCTCCCCAGTTCACCTTTTACTGTTCTGTTTTATTACCAAAATTTGTCTCTGATTAAAGAAGGTTCTTGCTCAGGTTATGTTTTCTAGTTTTGAACATTTGCATGTTTTTTGAATCATGTCGGTTCAGTTTTAGGGCATGTGCCCATTTATCTTCGAAAAAATTCTGAAGCCCTTCAGGCTGCTGTCCCTCAGCACACTCCCCTACTCTTTTCTGATTGGCTGCCCTAAGCTCATTATCCTAATTATCTTAAAGGCATACCTTTGGGGCAGTTGCACCTAGCCGGCTAACTGCTATAGTTACTGATACTAAAGGACCCTTTGGAAGAAAGAAGATTACTACAGTGAGTCATTTTTTTTTCTACTGTAGCATCACTACATGCCGTGTTGACTGTTTCTTGCCCTTATAATGTGTCTGTTTTATCTAATGCACATCTTACTATATATGTTATAGATCCAATTTTAGAATGGGGTCATGTCAGTGGGCTATGCTAACATGGCTTTAAAAAAAAAAAAAAAAAAAAAAAGAAGTCCTTTACAGTAATTTGTGAAAACCAGTCATGTGACCATCAGATTATTACAGTATAACCACACAGGTCAGAATACATGTATTACAATAACTGGGTGATGTTTTTTCCCCCATAGGGAAACTCTGTTATTATTCGCCATTATAACCCGCAGGTTATAATGGCGAACACGCACTGGGTTTCCCTGATTGTAGACATGCACATGATGCTTACTGTCACGCTGCCAACCACACATTTCAAAGTTGTACCGTCACTCCAGTCACCGTCAGAAGAAGGATGACTCTTGAAGCGTGGCCCCAATCCAAGCTGCCACAAAAGACTCTAACGGTGTTTCCTTTACGTGGTCCCAGATTCTGGATTGCAAAAGAAGAAAATGACTGAACAAGAAAGCGCTTTTGCGACTCTGAAAAGCCACAGCACAGTCCGACCGCACGGCTCCACTCTCTGCTGCTTCTACCACTACTACTGCTGGGACCCTATTTATATTAATTTAAAAAATAAAATACATAGAATCAAAAACCCACAGAAAACTAACAAAAGAATGTTTTCTTTACGGGTACTGACAGTGTGCTGTACACAGCAGCACTATCTAGTGGCCATAGATTTTCAGCACAAAAAGTCTAATCCTCAGGGCAAAAAAACAGCACACAGCAATTATATAAAACAATACATGGAGTGGTGAGTAAAACTCAAATTTTATACACGCCCTCATTGTGGGATACTTTTATAAACCCCTTGAGCTTCGCTCTCTGGGTTTATGTAGCATCCCGCACCTCAGGTGTGTATAAAATTCTCATTATACACACCACCCCATGTATTCTATATTTCTTTTCTGCTTTGGGGCACTTTTCACCATTTTGTAACTGTGATAGTGCAGCATAACTGTACACCTTGGAATGGACTACCTGAACTTCCTGGGTAGTTGGAGGCTCAGTCTCCTGCCTTGCAACCCACCCATGGAATACAGTTATTACAGCCAAACCACAGCCCCCTTTTTATGTTTGCTTGCACGCATGTGCAAGAAACATAGTGCCATCATCCAAGTTTTCGGAGGTGTGGCAGCCCTCTTCCAATTCAGGCAGTGTGTTTGCAGGCGCGGCCGCAGTTCTCCAATGCCTGCTCGAGCTGTCTATGACAGCTCCAAAATGCAGTGGAGTACAGTTGAAAGGGGGAGCTGCGCTTCGGTGAGCAGCGATAGATATCGCCTGCTCATCACGCGCTCCCCCCTACTGCGCCACGCATATGCTGTGCTCCCCCATGCACACACTGTATAGCCGACGGGGTGCCTGCCCCCCAAAAGTTTACATGCCACGCTGGGTGCCCACTCCCAGCGCAGTGGCTACGCATGTATAGCCTGGACGGGGTGCCCAATCCTCTGGCCGGCTCCATCGTCTCTTCCCCAGGTACAGGGTGCCACGCTGGGAGCCCACCCGGCGTGGCAACAGATGCTGCCGCCGATGGGGGTGTCCAATCTCCGTCGGCTCCACTATCTCCCCATAGCGTCCCAGGTGACACGCTGGGAACCCACTAGCGTGGCAAAATGTATAACCCGATGGGGTGCCCAATCCCGTCGGCTCCAGCCCCCAAACAGCCTTTCAGCTGCCACGCTGGGAGCCCACCCCAGCGCGTGGCAAACGCCCCTCGCCCCCCAGTAAATACACTTGCAAATAAAAACTGTCCTCGGCGCTCTCCTCCCCCTCCCACAACCTGCACTCACCCATTGCACACCTTGCCTCCCTACACCCCACACCCCCATACTTGCCTCCGGACCTCGCACGACACTCTTCGGTGGACCGGGAACACGTCTGCATTCTTCAAAGCTGACCACGAACTGAGGAAATGACGGTCAGCTGTATAATGGGATAGATAGGGTTTTTTTTCAACTTTGCTGCATATCTCAGGCATTTTTGGAATTTTGCTGCAAATTTTTCAGCATTAGGGTTTTGGGACCCCTTCTCATGAATGCTGTCACTGTCATGGCGTTATTCGGGCCCGAAGGGTGATTTCGCAGTCACTGCGCGAAATCACCTTTCGGGACTGATTAACGAAACGACACTGCCAGTGTTTGTAAGGTGGGCTCTCAAGAAGCCTATTTTGAAAATTTGGTGGAAAGATTCCAAAAAATGACTGTTTTACGAGCGTGCGTTGTGCAGTTCCTACGCACGCTCGTGAGTTCGCGAATTTTCAATATTTTCACTCCAGATTTTAAACATTGCCATTTTACCACACCTCCTTATGAGCAGTACAGTTGTCATTTTCACATCTAGCCCAAAATGTGTTTCGTTCATGTAGCGCGACAATGGCGCCAATCGGTGTACAAATCAATGTATGGGACACATTAAGAAAATCACAGTGACACTGTTCATGAGCAGATGTCTTAAAATGGCTATGTTGAAAATTTTGTGAAAAAAATCCCTAAAAATGACTGTTTTACGTGCTTGGGTTCGCAGTTTCTATGCACGCTCATAAGTTTGCGAATTTTCAATCCAGATTTTCAACATTGCCATTTTATTACACTTCCTTATGAGCAGTACAGCTGACATTTTTCACATGTCACCCAAAATGTGTTTTCGCACATGTAGCGCACAATGGTGCAGTCGATGTGCGAAAACAATGTTTGGGACAGATTAAGAAAATCACAGTGACACTGTTCATGAGCAGAGGTCTTAAAATGGCAATGTTGAAAATTTGGTGACAAAAGTCCATAAAATGACTGTGTTATGAGTGAGCATTGCACAGTTTCCACGCACCCTCGTAAGTTCATGACTTTGTAATATTTTCAGTCCAGATTTTCACCAGTGGCATTTTTCCACACTTCCTTATGAACAGTACAACTGTCATTTTTCACAACATAGCCGAAATGTGTTTTCACACTTTCAGCGCCGAGATGCGTGGTCGCTGTGGGAAATCATTGTTCGGGACAGATAAAATCACAGACACACTGTTCATGATCGGAGGTCCCAAAATGCCTGTGTTGACAATCTGCTGTAAAAAAAAAAAAAAATCCCCAAACTAATCACATTACGGGTGTGCGTTGCACAGTTTCTATGCACGCTCGTGACTTCACCATTTTTTTTAATACTTTTACTGCAGATTTGCAACATTGCCATTTTTTTACACCTCCCCATGAACAGTACAGCTGTCATTTTTATGTTGGCTTGCCGCGCTTCTGCGCAAGTCAACATATTGGGAGAGTGCAGCTTTGGGGGCGCGGCTGCTGTTTGGCGAATGCAGGGCACGCATCAGTAGGTGCGTCCCTCATTCCCCAATAAGCCAGCATGCTAGCGTTGACACCAACATTATGTAAAGTGGACATAACTTCTAAACAAAGTGCTGCTGCAATCAGAGACAAGCTCGTCATGCAGCGGCACAGATGTTCCACCTCCTGTCGTGCGTCCCCCGGTACAGGGTGCCGCGCTGGGAGCCCACCCCAGCGTGGCGTACTGATACCATGGCCGACAGGGGTGCCCAGTCCCCGTTGGCTCCACACTCCCCTGAGCCATCCTTCTGCCACGCTGGGGAGCCCACCCCAGCGTGGCAAACGCCCCGCCGTTTTTTTTTTTTTTTTAAACCTGTAAATTAAAAACGGTCCCATGGCGCTTCCCTGCTCCCCCCACAACCTGCACCCACCCCTGCGCACCCTGCCTCCCCTCACCCCATACTTACCTCCGGAGTCCGGCGCGACGATCTTCAGTGGACTGGGAACACGTCTGCACTCTTCAAAGCCGACTGCGAACTGAGGAAATGCCGGTAAGCTGTATAATGGGCTAGATAGGGTTTTTTCAACTTTGTTGCATATCTCAGGCATTTTTGGAATTTTTGCACCACATTTTCAACATGGGGTTTTTGGGGCCCCTCCTCATGAATTCTGTCATTGTCATGGCGTTTATCGGCCTCGAAAGGTGATTTCGCAGTCACTGCGCGAAATCACCTTCCGGGGCCCATTAACGAAATGACATTGGCGGTGTTCATGAGGTGCCCTCTTAAAAAGCCTAAGTTCCAAATTTGGTGGAAAAATCCAACAAATGCCTGTTTTACGAGCGTGCGTTGTGCAGTTGCTACGCAGGCTCGTAACTTCGTGCATTCACAATATTTTACTGCCGGATTTTCAGCATTGTCATTTTTGCACCTCCTTGTAGCAGTACAGCTGTCATTTTCCACATCCTGCCGAAATGTGTTTCCGCATCAAGCGCAAAATAGCGCAGTCGCTGGGGAAATCGGTGTTTGGGCCAGATTATGAAATGACAGTGACACAGTTCATGAGCAGAGGACCTAAAATGCCTATGTTGAAAATTTGGTGATGATACTCCATAAAATAACTATTCACGAGCATGCGTTGGCAGATTGCCACAGCCTTCAGTACCGTCGTGCATTGTGATATTTTCAGTCTGGATTTTCACCATTGCCATTTTCCACACCTCTTGATGAACAGTAAAGCCGTCATTTGACATATCGTGCCCAAAATGTGTTTCGCACTTCCGGCGCAGAATGGCGTGAGGTCACTGTGCGGAAATCGCTGAAGTTGCCCCTTAGAAATAATAGTGACACTTTACATGAGCAGAGGTGCCGAAATGCCTATGTTGAAAATTTGGTGCCAAACGCCATAAATGGCAGTGTTGCAAGCTGCATTGCATATTTCGCGACACACCTCTAGTAGTTTCAAGAAATTTGGTATATTTACATGCCACATTTTCAACACTGGCATTTTTACACCTCCTATGAACTGTGCAGCTGTCATTTCTCATATCCTGCCCGCATATGTTTTCCCCACTGCACTACCAAACACCCAAAGGACACCCTAATGCTTGTCACTTGCAGGGTGGAGGTGGGTTGGCATCAGTTCAATACTTCACTGCCATTCCTATGATGCATCTGTCTAACTCCTGCACTACCAGTGCCAATGCCAGCAAGTCAACATTCGGCATTGACAAATGCTTGTTTACATCCTGTTCGGAATGTTTTTGCACCTGTGGTGCTAAATGCCGTAGTTGCTGTGCATAAGCAGCTTTCGTCTAACAAACTGATATTGCCACTGTTCATGAGGTGGGGTCACAAAAAAACCATGTTGAAAATTTGGAGTGAAAATACCAACGAATGCCTGAGGTATTAGGGTTTCCAACTATAATGTCCAACCCTATAGAGAATGACAGGCATCAGGGGTGTGACTTGGGATTCTTGCCTGTAATGCTCATACCATTCCACACCCTGCAGCCAGTGAGAGGCATCGAGGTATGCCTTGACCTTCGCCCCTGTGTTCACCCCATTCTCCCACATACCGCACTCATCTCACCGTATTTTCTGATGGAATGGGGTGCGATTAGGGCCAAAGACCCCAGCAGCACACCGTGACACTTGTCAGTGTCTGCAGGGTGGGGTGTGGTGAAATGGCGTGGCTGTTATGCCTGACGATCCAAAGGCACACCCCAGTGCCTGTCACTCTCTGCAGGGTGGTGGTGGGGTTAGCTTCAGTTCAATACTTCACTGCCATTCCTATTACGCACCTCTGTAACTTCTACACTACCACTGCCAATGCCAGCAAGCAAACATTCGGCATTGACAAATGCTTGTTGATGTTTGTTTATTTAGTTTCTGTTGACCGGGTAAGTGAACTAGACAAATTCTTGCCTATTTTCAGGCACGACCCGGGGAAGGGGGATACAGATGAATGCCAACTGCCCTTGAACTAGATTAAGCTGTTGGTGGTATTTTAGTGAATGTTGCTTACATAATACCTGGCTAGAGATAATGCTAACTGAACACTGTAATGCTCCAAGGCCCAATGTCCATTATGCAAATCAGTCAGAACCACATGACAGATCATCAGCCACTCACCATTCAGAGAGAAAAGAGAGAGAAACTTTACATAATCAGCCTAAATTCACACACAGAAATATAACTTAACAGTAAAGCATAGATAACTCTATGCCAACAGACAGAAAAGAATGTTTGCTGTTACTTACATTACACGTAGTACCCAGATTTACATGAAAAATAGTTAATTACAGCAAAATTACACAGACTCCACCTCCCCCGAACAGAGTAAAATGAAACCTCCCTTTACGTGCAAAGCCTAAACAGAAATGTAATGAGAAGCACACAGACGACCCCGCCCCCGTACTGCAAAACAAATATAACTTGAAAAGAAACAACTAAATAAACAATACTTAAAGCTCGCTCTGTGGCCCTGATTGGTAAGGAACAGCTTTAGCATGCTGGCAGCCCAGGACATCTGGAGTGGAGGTTAGCAGAGATGGTTTCAGAGCATACCTTGAACGCTGTTATCCTGAGAAGGTGGGTTGCGATGTGCAGCTATAATATCTGCTTCTGTTTGTGGCTTGGAGGAGTCCTTGGCAGCATGAATGAGATGTCATAACATGATATAACGATGTATCATGATGATTACCACGGTCGATAATTTATCATTGTAAAAAATCAATATAGCAATTATCATGCAGCACAATATACAGAAATAAAGCACCTCAGCTTGCTTCTCCTGCAGCACGTCCCTTTCCAGGTGCAACCCTGATTCCCACCTTGCTCCTATCAGATTTTTTACTATTTTTCCTTAAAATTAGAACTGCAGTGCCAGCCCTGTGGCACAGAGTGGTGAGGGCCTGGGCGCCTCACCTGCCGCCACGCCAGTAAACCAGGTTCAGGAATAGACCTGGGTCACTCGATGGCTAACTGCATGAAGGAGGGCTGAGCATCCATTGATGGCTCCCCTTCTTTGGGGAGGGGGGACAGCGCAAGCCGCTGCTTGATTGCCATCTAGTGGAGGCTGGATGATGCAGCAGTAACAGCCTTCTGACTGACTGGGTGCAGGGGCCGAGTACGTGCAGCATCTTTACATCACACACCTGCACCATCGCACATGTGCCAGCCTGAAGGACAGGAAAAAGAAATGAGGGGAGGAGGAGGAGGTATGTGCACCAGTCGACTTGCTTAATGGCGAACACAAGCCTTCAGACCTCTCCCCATGTTGATCTCCACCGGTGAGACAGTGGGGATACTGGTGGTTGGTGGCACCAGGATGCCTGAAGGCTGGAACTGGTAGCGACTGAGTCCAAACAGCTATATGGGGAAACTTTTTTTTTTATATTCTGCTTATCGTAATAAAACTATCATGATAATTTTTAAGCAAATATGATACAAAAATTTGATATCGTGACATCCTGTGTGCACTGCCAACAATATCTCCCCCAAAAAAAAAAAACTGGGAGGAACACCAGAACACAGTAAAATGGGACCTCTGATGTGCTGGAGCCCCCAAAAAACTCCATCCACCCTGCTGTGCACTGGCTCCGGACCTCAATTAGATAGATAGATAGATAACAACTTTAATTTTTTGACAGGTAGATAACTTTTAGGACCGGCAGGCCCTGTTTATCAAATTTGTCCTGATTCAGATTATGGTTTTCACTCAGGCTTGCTTATTTTGCTTCTCCCTTGCGCCCACAGGGAGCCCTGGCAGGGTCAGGCTGGATCTATGGGACATGGTGATAGATTGAGTGATATTTGGAGGCAGTCCTCATAGATGGCATTGACATTGGTAGGCAGCGGGGGGAGGGGGGTCTTATTGGAAATGTCCAAAGTAGTCTAGTGACCAGGTAAGGAAGCATAAAGAAGGGACAAAACTGCTCTGTGGCTGCACTATTAGATGAAATTACAAACAAAAAACTTCCCAAAACATTTCCAAAATGAGACTGATGTGATGTTGTCCGGCAGAAAGTGCTGTTAAAAAAAAAAAAAAAAAAACCCAACCAAAATGCAGCAATACTATTCAAAACCTCCCACTCTCTGACCTCCTAAACCTGTCTTTCTACACTGCAGTGATCCCGTCCACCTGAAAACATGCTGCGGTTCTCCCCCTGCCTAAGGGAGGAGATCTTTCTTCTCCTGGGAACTACCGTTCCATCTCCCTCCTTTCCACCCTAGCTAAATTTCAGGAACATCTTGCTCTGTCTCAGCTTTCCTCATTTCTTGATAACTTCTCCTTCTTCACTCCCTTCCAATCTGATTTTCGGAAGAATCACTCCACTACCACTTCCCTACATAAGACTGACTGACTCTAGCCATTTTGCCATGGAAAGGGGTCACATCACATGCGCCATCTTTGCCGACCTTACAAAGGCTTTTGACACAGTCTCCCACACTCTCCTCCTAGAAACCCTCTCCTCTGCTGGCTTATCTCAGTAGGCCTGTAACTGGTTCAGAACTTATCTGGTAGGATGTACCCAGTCAGTTAAAATAGCTGATTCTGTGTCTCTCCCCACTACCCATCTCCACTGGAGTGCCTCAAGGTTCTGTCCTTGTCCCTCCCTATTCTCAGTCTTTATGAGCGGCCTGCTGTCTGCGTGCCTCTTTCTCAATCCACATGTATGCTGATGGCATGGTCTTGTTCACCTCTGGTCCTCCCAATGTGATTACACAGACTAGCTGGACTTCAGTAATGTTCAGCGCTGGCTAATCTTACATCAGCTCTTCCTCAGTGGCACTAGGCAGACACACTCTAGGCTGCCCTCCCTCCAATCCTTCCACACCCATGACGAGATTACTTTAGAGGACATCTCCTCCTTTAAATACCTGGGTGTATGGCTTGACCAGCATCTTAGGTACATATCGATGCTATCCTGAAAAAACTGCGCCCCAAGCTTGGCTTCCTTTTCAGGAACCATAGCTCCCTCCCGCTACCGGTTCAGTCTTGTTCAGAAAATGATCCTTCCTATAATTGCCTATTGTGATATAGTCTACAGTGCTGCTACCAAGTCTTCTGTCACCAGGCTGGATACTCTCTTCAGTGCTTTCTGTCGCTTTGCTCTTGACGCCCCTTACCACACTCAGCACTGCTCCTTGTACCATTCTCTTGCTTTCCCCTCTCTGGAGTGCAGGCATCTCTCTCACTGTGCCAAGTTCACATCTAAATTCTGACTTGGTACTCTCCCCTCTTACCCCCCCCCCCAGGTCACCTTCTTAGATCCTCCGACGCTCACACTCTGGTGATCCCTTGTCACTCTCCCTCCATTGGCCAGGAAGTCTTCTCCTTCTAACATACTAAAACGCCAGCAGAATAGGCCTAACGGTCTTTCGTGTCTGCTCGTTTGGTCAGCCCCCACCCTGGGAGCTGACCTTGCTGCCCCCCTCGCCTTCTCTCTTCCCAGTTCCGGATATTCTCGCTGCACTGGATTTTGCTTCCAGAACTCTTCCCCTGTACCTGTCCCACCCCCTCTTGAACCCCTTCACCGTCACTGCCTCCACCAGCCCCCTGGGCAGCGCATTCCATGGCTCCACCACCCTCTCAGTGAAGTAGCACCTCTTCCTTTCTCCCCTGAATCTTCCCCCCTCCAGCTTCCACCCATGCCCTCTAGTTGCCCCCTCCTCCTTCCTTCGAAGCACCCTGACTGCTCCTCCCCTATTTACCCCCTTCATGTACCTGAAGACCTCTATCATGTCCCCCCGGTCCCTTCTCTCTTCCAATGTGTACATATTTAGCTCTTCTAGCCTCTCCCCATAGGTCCTGTCCCCAAGCCCCAAATCGTTTTGGTTTGCCCTCCTCTGGACCCTCTCCAGGAGTTTAATGTCCCTCTTTAAGTTTGGCCTCCAAAACTGCACGCTAGTACTCGAGGTGCTGGCCTCACCCAAGCAGTTATACAGAGGGAGTATCACTCCTCCTTCGGAGGTGATCCCTAGCGATGCATCCCAGCATCCTGTTGGCCTTGGCTGCTGCCCTCCTACAAGTCTCTGAGTTGTTCATCTTGACATCCACCACCACCTCCAGGTCCCTCTCAGCCATCGAGACTTGTAGCATCCCTCCCCACCGGTGTACACTTGGCCTGGGTTTCTGCCCCCAGGTGCAGTACCTTGCATTTCCCTGCATTGAATCTCAGCTTCCACTTTCTAGACCATCTTTCCAGAACCTCCAGGTCCGCAGTAAGCCACCCTCCCCTGCTCCCGATCCACCACGGCCCCCAGTTTGAGTCATCCACAAAGAGACTCATCTCACTCCTGATACCCGTCCTTATGTCCGAGACATAGGCGTTGAACAGGAAGGGCCCAAGGACTGATCCCTGTGGGACCCCACTAATGACCCTTCTTGGGGATGAGACTATCCCACCAACTACGACCCTCTGGGTCCAGTCCTGGAGCCAATTGCCTATCCATCTGATCATCTGGTTCCCCACCCCATTTTCTCCCAGCTTATCCGACAGGCTTTCCTAAGCTTGGAACTCCTTGCCATCGCCTATCCGTTTCTCATTGTCCTCATCCTCCATCTCCTTAGTCCTACATAATTTATATTCCCCTAACTGCACCTGTCCCTAGCCCTCCCCCTCCCCTACCCTCCTATTTGCCCATCTCCCCGTCTTACCTAATCTTCTCTCCTCTGCTTTACCTCTTCTGTATTTTCCTACACACCTCCTAGACCCCTAGCCTTGACTCTCTCTGAACATGCCCCCTCCATCCCTGTCTCTCCGGCCTGTGTTGGACTCCCCTTGCACGGTTCTCTGTCAGCCCTCTCTCTCTCTCCCCCACCCCATTCCCTTCTTCCCCTCTCGAATTCTCGTTCCCCTTGTAGGGTTCATTGGTTCATTACATCCTGAAGGGGCTTAGATTTAGGCTAGCTAGTTGTCTCTCTCCACCATCCCTTCCCTCCCCCCTGCTTTCGAAACCTCTGTTGGCCCTCTCCCTCCTCTTTCCCCTCACCTCCTACACTCCCCCCTCCTTTCTCCGATGCCTGGTCATATCTTCCCCGTGCAGGGTTCTCCGCATCCTGAAGGGGTCTTGGCTTTCGGTTGCCCCCTTTTCCTCTTCCTTCACCTCACCCTCATACCTAGCCCTCCCTATTTCTTTTCCCCAGTGTGCCCATTCCTACACCAAGGGGCTACTTAAGCACTTCTCACCACATGCTGTCTACTCCCACTGCACTTAATCTGTGTCTACCTCCTCTAATCCTATACCCTGTTTGGTTGCATTTCCTGTTCCTTTCCAATGTAAGTTAGTTCTCCTGCAGGATGGCCTGGGTCATTCTGCTCCCCTCTGGTATGTCGCTGTTAAGGTGTGTTGTGTATACTTGCTCTGCAGTGTATTGCCGTATTTGTGTTTTGTTCTCCAACATTGTAACTACCGCCTCTGGAAACTACAGTATTTCACTGTTTTGAAGCTGCCCCCAAATTGAAGCCGCACCTAAAAACAAGTTTATTAATAGAAGCCACCCCGGTTTTGTAGCCGCAGGTTCTAAAGGGTTGCAATCTCTCTGTATTGAATGGTAAACGGGACTAAGTTCAGGAATGTACTGGTGAATTTGAGGCTTCAGCTGTGCACTGCAGGCATAGACAAGGAGTACACTCCTATGACTTTGTTCTGGAAACTGTAGCCACAGGAGGAAGGAGAGCCAGAATGAGGAGCAGGAGAAGGAAATGTTAAGGGATTCGGCTTTAGAATTGCATCAGCAGGAGGATTATAACACGCTGGCTAAATATGTTATTTTGTTCCATTATGATCAAGGGAATAAGTCTCTGATCATCCACATCAAAAGGAACAAACTAACACTTCGACTTTTTCCTGCCAAGGATCAGAACTGTGTTGTTTTGAGCATTTTCTAAGATTTTCTTGTTCCCGTGCTCAAAGTGGACTTTAGGATCAAAGTGGACGAGACGTTCCTATGGGAGTTACGATGTTGGGGCTTATAGACTCAGTTTATTGATGTATACAGACTGTGCCTCTGTTCTTTATTGCTGGGGGTCTTCTTATTTTAGGGGATGTTCTTTTCTCTCTTTTTTTTCATCTGTCTACCCTCATAACTGTAGCTGCGCTAATGTTATGTTCCGGTCCTAGATTTGGTAGCGCTGGTTGTGGCTTACTAATTGAAGCCGCCCCCATTTAGAAGCCGTGGCTGAAAAGAGAAGAATGCAGTAGAAGCCACGGCTTCTAAACGGTGAAATACGGTAGCTGTTTACAGCTAATGTTGCCTTTCCTGGTGAAACATTTTCTAAATAAATAAAACTAAAAGTACTTTTTTAAAAACAGTTCAGTTAAGCCGGCCCGGTGGCGCTGAGGGTTAAGGCGCTGGACATCACACCTCATGCTACACCAGTGACCCAAGTTTGGGAGTGAACTCGAACGCCGTGGGGTCAGCAGGGGCGGGTGAGGATTGAGCGCCTGCAGGGCTGCTCTCCAGGGCATTGCTCAGCGTGCCAGCGGCTCCTGATGGAGACCGGGGTGCTGCAACATGCAGGGCGGCACGTACATAGCGTGGCTCACTCTTGGCAGGGTTGTTGTGTGCCGTTAGTGTCAGGATGTGCACGACGCATGGGAGAGGGGATGGGAGTGAGCACCAGAACAGGGAGAACACCGGTTTGCGTGGTAGATGACGGCACCTGCCCCCATGCCCACGGCCGGGTCCATCCTGCCTGGCCTTCCAGATTCCTCCACTCGGGCTCTCGCCCACAACCGGAGACTGACTGAAAGAGAGCGCCCAAGAGGAGGGGTGACCCCACCCCGAAGGGGTTAAGCTGGTGGTGCCGATTGTGGGAATGAGAGGGAGGAGAGAGGAGGCACAGGTCAGAGGACTTCAGGCAGGGCAGGAACAGGCAGGATGCCTGAGAGGGGCCCCGCAGACCATGACCAGAGGGAAATATAGTTTTGGGGGGAGGGGTACAATTCAGTTGTCAAAAACAGTCTTTAAAAAGAGACTTTGTTCAGAAAAAAAAAAACAAATAAAGGAATACAGGCATTAGCTTCATGAAACGGGCACTGTATAACAGGAACATGTCAGCGGCTTCTAAGTCACTCACTTCAATAAGTGGAATATGACACTTCAAATTAGGGGCCAGATTTTCAAAACTTTGCGCTGGGCACAAACCGTTTGCACCGGGGTTGCGCTGGTCTCTTATATTCAAAAGACCAAATAGCGCGGACAGACTGCATTAGCGCAGGGCAAAATTATAATATATGCACTGTGCAAAGAGAAGGGGCATGTACAAGAATACAGTCGCTATGATATATTCAGCGCATTAGCACCATGCAAAGTGTGTTTGCGCACTTTGCCCAGCACAAATTACAGCCGAGAGAAAAGTAGTCTTGACTCTGGGCAAAACAAGAGTAGGGGGCATGGACATAGCAACAGACAACATGGCTGTAAGCAACAACACCATCATGGTGCACCTGATGACTGCAGCCAGTGAGGAGGCAGAGGGGGCAGACGGCCACCCTGGGCTACTCCGTATGCTGTGGAAGAGACATGCTGCACACATGTCCAGTCCCCTACACCACCACAATCCAGCACACACATGCAGCACTGGGGGAATGGAGGGTACTGAGAGGAGGGTGTACAGGTGGCTAGGCTGCACCATACAGTAGGTGCTGCCACATGGCTGGGGCGGTCCACACAGTGCACATGTGCCAGTGACGGGACTGCTCCTCACAGTGTGCCTGTATGATGGTATGTGTTTGTGCGCCACCCCCTCCCTGGGCACATACTGCACACCTGTCCAGGTTCCCCATCAAACACGGCCAGCCACGTGTATGTTAGTGTGGGAATCCCGTCCCACTGGCGCAGTATATGTGGGTCACAAAACAGTATAACTGCGGTTTCCGCTGTCAGATCACACCTGCCAGCTGTGCATGTTACTGTGTGGATAGCAGCAGTCATTGTTGCTTGACACACCGTGGGCATTGCTGTGTTCCTCACATTACCAGCTACTATGGTACTGTACCATCTAGTACACACTATAGCAGGAATAATTGTATGTCTATGGCATGCAGCAAAGTCATCCTTTCCTGTGGTGCTGGTCCCCTGGGCCACAATTGTCTGTGTTGCTGTGTCCAAACCCAGCTTGCAGCTACCGAACTATTTGTCATGTCCGACATACAGGTGGAGCTGTGTGCACCATGCAATAGCGCTGGGCAATCTGCATGGTAATGCATGCAAAGCAGGCCATAATGAGATGTTCATGTGGCTGTTTTCCCACGGATTGCCTAAGTAGACTCATTTGCATAGGAACTTTGAATATAGCAAAATTTAGCACTGAGCTAATGTGTTCGCACTGGGCAAACGAGTTAGCCCTGGGCAAACCTGTCAAAACTATAGCACAGTTCTGCTGTGTTTGGCCTGCGATGTTGTTTGCAGTTGTTGTGCACCACTTCATTGCTATCACCCACACTGGCCACCTACTACAACTCTGTCTTACTCCACCTCTGTGTGCACTGGGCTGCTGTCGCAGTTTGGCCTTCCCAGTTGCTGTATTCAGAGCGGTCTTATTTGCCGGGCTATTTTTGCACTGTATTCTCAGCCCTGTTTGCACTGCTTTATTTGCATGCTATATTCAACTGATTTTGCCCCGGGGCTGTTCCTTTGAATATAGCTTGGAAATGGTTCTGGGCTAATTTTGCACGCTTTGCTGTGCTAGTTTGGCCCCGGGGCTAAGTTTTGAATATCTGGCCCTAGGAATATTCTACTATATAAGCATACCTCACACTGGTTAAAAATAGAGCTGCGTGGACTGCAAAATTCTGCTAGCAGAATAATAGTTCTGATTTTGTGGAATTTAATGCCAAAATGTACATTTTCATTATTTCTGTCTAGTCTTACCACTCATTCAAAGGTCACCAAATTGACCACGTTTGATCCAAGCAGCTTGCAGAAGTGTAATATTTCAGGTCTCTAACTTTAACCCTTTCCTACCAGTAGCGCCATGTGGCATCCGAATCGTCCATTGCTTAACCCGACATGGCTGGCCAGGATAGAATGAGTTTTTAAAGGGGACTGAGTTATAGGTGAGCAAATGTTTCATCAAAATGACATTTTCAGTTATTTCCATGTAATTTTAATATAAGTTATCCAAATTTCTCCACATTTAACACGTGTGAAGAGCTATGTCACATGTTCCAAGTTTTTGTTTTCTGTACCAAGTTTTAGGTCATGAGCTTCAGAGTGTTGAGTTCAAACCCCAGGAAGTCTTACTGTATTCTGACTAATGCAGTTAGCCCTTCCAGTTGAACTGCTCCGGAGAGGAAAGAGTTAACTGTATGCAAATGCATAGAATGTTGAGCTCGAGCTCAGTTTCAAACCACTGTCCCTAGTACATTCTATGTAACTGCTAGATTCTTTACTCTGCCTGCCTGTGAAGTCGCCTCGGAGATCTCTCCTCAGCTCCTTCGGTTGAAGTAAATGTTTAGTTGGGTTTTACAAGCACTGTTTAAATTTTATTTATTTCAAACCTCTGTCCTTCGGTTTCAGGTTAGACTAGACTAGGTTTTCTACTTCCTGGTAAGTTTTTCGGTTTCCGATCGATTCTCCATAACTGGGAGGAAACTGAAGATTTTTTCTTATCTTTGAGGTAAATTTCTAAGTCTCTTTGTAAAATCCTTGTATGGGTGTGGACTGGTAGATTTGGGTAAGAAAACAGAGTTTTCCTCTCTGTTTTCTCAACAGCTGCTAAACTGGCTGTTTACCAAATCTTCCTTCTTATCCGGGTCTAAACCGCCCACTGTGGATAAGTGTTAAAACTTATTTTTTCTTGGTGGTTGTTATGTCACAGAAACCCAAGAAAAGAACCGGTCCCACTGGGTTTCAACATTGTACCGAGTGCAGTGAGCCATTTGCTAAAGCTGATCCGCATCTCGTTTGTGTTCTCTGCCTTGGGTTTGAACACCTGAAGGCAGATTGTGAAATCTGTAAAAAAATTCTCTGTCTACACTTGATAGGTGACTGAATAGACCACAGGAGAGAGTGGCTGAAAAATCTTCCTACACTGAAGGTCGTCTGGTTCCACCTCGAAAGATAGACCAGTGGAACCAGAGGAGGTGCCCTCTAACCAGGGCGAGACCTCCACAGGGAAAAGAGCTGCTGACTCAGGCCTTGAAACGCCTGCGGCTAAAAAGAAAAGAAAAACAACCAGTTCGGAACCCGCAGAAACAGAAGGTTGTGGTTCCAACTGTGGAAGATATGGCGAAAGCCATTCAAATTATACAATTCCTACAGACCGGTTCTGGTGAACTAGGTCAGCATTCTACCTCTCAAACTGTGGCTCAGACACCAGGTACTGTTTTCCGGTCTGGTTCATGTGGGGCTGAATCCTTTTGTGAACAAGAGTGGGAAGAGGAGGAGGAAGAGGATGATGAACTTGGTAAACCCACTGAACCTGAGGTTTCACCAGACCACCAGGACCCTGAGTCCCCCTCCTCGCTCTTCTGGGGACCCTGCTTCCCATTTTGCCTTTATAAAGAAGGTAGCAGAGGCTTTAGAGCTCTCTGCTCAGGAAGCCCCTGAGGAAGAAGAATACTGGCTTGTATATCTCCTCTTCTCTTGGCACCCCTACTCACTCCATTTATTCCCCGAGATGCCAGACTGACACATGTACCCTCTCAGTCCTCTGCAGAACTACATCCTCTGGCCAAAAAGCCTTCTCTTACCACCTGCCTAAAATGTGGAATGCACTGCCTCCCCAAATCCGCTACTCCTTCTCCCTGTATTCTTTTACCTCTACTCTACACAGTTACCTTACACCTAGCTGCACCTGCTCCTGACCCCCTCCTTACCCACCTGCCTCCCTCTCTTACTCTCTCTCTCCCTCCTTCTCTCCTCTATCCCCCTCTACCCCACCTGCACTTAAACTGCCCTGTATAGCCTAGCTCTTAAAAAGGTGTCTTTGTTCTTACGTTTTCTCCCTTGCGGCTTATGCATCACCTGTGAACCGCCTATAATATAACTGTATGCATTTGTCTACCTTGAATCCTATGCTTATGACCCTGTACTGCTTCTGTTTGTATGTATGTATGCATCTCCTATGAATCGCCAGTAATGTAACTGTTCATTTGCCTACTATGTATCCAATGCCTGGAACCCGTTTTGAAATTATATGTACGTATTCATCCTCTGTAATGTATGTAGCTATGAATTCTCACTCTGTACATCCCACTCCCCATGTTCCCCCAGGACGTACCATGAGACGAGCATTGAGTTGATCAGTTTATCTTTCCTGGTGAAACAATTCAATAAATTATGTGGAGATGATGGATGTGGCTACTTCTAAGGGACTTTTTATCCCCATCCATAAGTCCTTGAAAAGACAAACTATGAAAATTCTCCACACTCTCACTTCTGTACCCCCTGTAGACAAGAAAGTGGACGGGAGGTATTCCCTGGCTGACAGTGGCATTGAATTTCTGTTTAGCCACTGCAGTCATGAGGGAGTGGTCCAGGCTGCTGCTTGTGAAAAAGCAGGCAACCCCCTGGCCTCGCATCCTCCTGAGGACTCCAGGAAAATTGATTCTCTGACTAAAAAGGGATATCTGGGGGCTTCTCTATGTGTAAGGTGAGCCTGTTACATGGCCTGTGTGTCCAGGTCCCAAAAGTCCTTATGGGAGCCTGTCCAAGAATTGGCCAACAAAGCCCCTCCCCAGCCAGCAGCTGATCTGGGGTACTGGTTAAAAATGGGGTGGAAGCAGCTAAATATCAGTTCCACATGACTGTGGATACCAATGACAGTGCTTCCGGGGTACTGGCCACTGCTGTATCTCAAAGGAGGTTTGCATGGCTTAGATGCACTAACCTCTCACAAGACACCCAGACTAAAGCCTTAGATTTCCCCTTGGTGCAGAATTCTCTCTTTGGGGAACAAACTGAGGCATGTATGAAAAAGACTGATGAATACAGAGTGGCTTACAAGAGTGCTGTAGCCAGAGAGAAGGCTGCTACTCCTCAAAGACAGCAAAGTAGGTGGGGCAGGGGCAGATCTTATCAGAGGCCTTTTTATCAGACCTAGGCCTTCCCTGCGTACCAGCAGCAAAGAGGCTACTTTACGAGTAGAGGCAGAAGAGGTGTTGGTCACGTTTGACCTAGCCCTCAGCCCAAGACCCCTGCCGAGCAGATCCCCTGAGGTGATTGTCCGGGCCACCTCCCCAATCCCAGTAGGGGTAGGCTGGCTTATTACTTTCAGGCTTGGGAAACCATTACCACAGACAAGTGGGTCCTGGAAGTAATAAGCCAAGGTCTTGCTCTGAGCTTCAGATCATTTCCAAAAACAAGAGCAAGACTGTTCAAACCTGCCACCAAATCAAAAACAGCCCTATTGGAGGCAGAGGTATCCACTCTGCTGCAAAACAGAGCAGTGGAACCTGTTCCATTCCCTTACAGGGGAAAAAGGGTTGCACTCTACGTACTTTCTAACCTTGAAGAAAAACAGGGAGTGGTGACCCATTCTGGATCTAAGATACCTAAATAAGCATCTGACAAAACCAAAATTCAAAATGGTCACTCTGGCGCCGATCTTTGTCACTGTAAGGCAAGGGGACCGGTTGGCATCCCTGGACCTCAAGGACGCCTATTTTCATATCCCCATCAGACAGTCTCACAGAAAATACCTTGCTTTCAAGCTGCCCTCAGGCCATTATCAGTTCAGTGCCCTGCCCTTCGGCATGTCATCCACACCAAGAACCTTCACAAAGTACCTGGCAGTGAGCGTGGCACACCTAGAAGGTTAGGGGTCACAGTCCTTCCCTACCAGGATGACTGGTTAGTCATAAGGCATTCTCCCCAGCAGGTAGAGGAATCTTTGGTCACAACACAGGACATCCTACAGGTGCTAGGGTTCCTGGTAAACCTCAAAAAGTTGGTTCTGAAGCTAGTCCAGCTCCTGGAGTTCATAGCAGAACTAGACACAATCAGGACAAAAGCTATCCTACTATAGGCAAGGGTGAACAGCATTGTCCAGTTAGCAGCATCCTTTTGGCTGCATGTCCCTCGACCAGCAAGGCATTTTCTCCAGCTATTGGGACACATGGCTGCAACCACTGCTGTGGTCCCAGGGGCCAGGTTCCAGATGAGATATTCAGTTCCACCTTGGGTCCTTTTGGTCTCTGAAGGATTGTCTGTCCAAGGTAATACCAGTGACTTCCACACTGGTACAAGCCCTGCAATGGTGGCAGGACAAGGACAGTCTCAGGATGGGGGGTTCCCTTCCTGCAGCAGTCTCCTACCGTGGTGCTGAGCATGGATCCCTCCCTCCTGGGGGAGGGAGCCCACTTGGGGGATCACACTGCCCTTGGCACTTGGACCAAGCAGGAGTCCCTGCTGCCCATAAATCTTCTGGAACTCAGAGCAGTGCTGCTGGCACTACAATCTTTTGCCACAGTGGTGCAGGGGGAAAGGTGGTTCAGGTCAGAACAGACAAAACAACCACCATGTACTACATAAACAGGGAGGGACCAGGTCCACTGCCTGTGCACAGAAGCCATGAAGGTCTGGAGTCTGGCCTGCACTCTGAAAGTCTTCCTCTCAGCAGTGTACCTGCCAGGAAAGGACAGTATCTTGGCAGATGCTCTCAGCAGTATCAATCGGAGCCACCACGAGTGGACTCTGAACAGGCAAGTCCTGTTTGCAGTATTCAGGAGATGGGGCACGCCAGAAATGGATCTCTTTGCAACCCCAGACAATCATCAGTTGCCAGAGTACTGCTGCAGACCACCAGTCCGGGGCTTGGTTTCCCTGGATGCTCTGATCTTGGACTAGTCAGGCAAGTTCTTATATGCCTCCCTCCCCCCCATTTCCCCTGATAGTCAGGGTGCTGACCAAGCTCAGGGAACAGTCTGCGACAGTGATTTTGATTGCCCCAGACTGGGCCAGACAATCATGGTACTCAGTGTTACTGACGCTGTCAGTCGCCAGTCCAGTCTGTCTTCCCAGGAGGCACAACCTTCTGACCACCCTCCAGGGGGGGATCCTATACCCCAACCTCGGGTCACTCGGTCTCAAGGCCTGAGAGCATGCAGGTTTGCATCTCTCAGAAGGGGTCATGGACATCCTAAGGGTCTCTATAAAGCCTTCCACCAGGAAGACTTGCACCTCAAAATGGAAGAGGTTCTCTATATAGTGTTCCCAAAGGTACATAGATCCACAGGAAGCTGGCTTGGCAGTCCTGTTGAACTATTTGGCTCACCTTCATTCTATAGGCCTCTGGCCTTCTACTCAAGGTGCATTTGGCAGCTGTTTCTGCCTACCTGTCAGCAGGGAAGTGCCCTTCCCTGGCTAATGCCATTTTTCAAGAAATTCTTTAAAGGGTTGCTCCATTTGCACACTCCTCATAGAGAACCTACTCCTTGGGATCTGAACGTCTGCATAGCACAGGTTATGCATTCTCCTTTCGAACCCGTGTACTCAGCAAAGCTTAAGTACCTGACATGGAAGAAGAAATTACTTACCATAGTAATCTTATTTCTTCCCAGTGATGCTCAGATATTCACAACTTTATGCAGTAAGCGTAGAGGGTTGGACTGCCGAAGAGATGGAACACATGCAAATTAGTAGAATTCTTTGCACGTGAGCATCTTTCAAATACTGCCTCTGCCAACTGTAGCGTTCTAACCTCTTCAGATTTGTGAGAAGCCTGGAAGTCCGGCATTAGTAAACTAATTTAATTAATACTTTATAAAAGGGGGGGTTTCTCCTAATTAAAGCATACATTTAGAATAAACCTCCAAGGGAGGATAACTTTAATAAAAACTCTGAAAGAGAACATTGAAAACTCCAGTTCAAGAATGATTAAAACTGAGAAATGCAGCAGATGTAATATGGCTTGGTGGCACCAGCATGCGGAGTGCAGAGACTGAAGTTCTGGAAGGGAGGGAGTTATGAATATCTGAGCATCACTGGGAAGAAATAAGATTACTGTGGTAAGTAATTTTTTCTTCTAACCCCAGTAATGCTCGGGATATTCATAACTTTATGCAGACTACCAAGCAGTACCACTGGAGGTGGGCACAGAACTTATCTTGGAAACCGACTCTGCAGGACTGCTTTGCCAAATCTATCATCACCTCTGGATAAAATATCCAGGTTATAGTGTTTTGTAAAACTGTGTACTGTTTTCCAGGTAGTTGCTTTGCAAATGCCCACCAAGGGAACCTTCCTGGCAGCTGTTCCTCTTGTAGAATGCGCCCTCAATCCTGTTGGGGGCTCTTTTCCTGCCTTAGTGTAGCAGAGCTGAATACACTGGACTTTCCATTGAGAAATGGATCATTTTGAGGCTGGTTTACCCTTTCCTACATCCCCATATGTAAGGAATAGTTGCTCTTACTGTGTCAATCTTCACTATTCATCACCTTTGGGTTATTGGCCGAGGTTATGACCCCGCGGGAGCTTCTTCAGTTTTTTTTTTTTTTTTTGTTGTTTTTTTTGATGGCGTGGAGTCGACACACCCCAGGGGTCGACGTAACTCGCGTGTAGCTCGCGGCTCTGCCGCTTATGTGCTGTCTACCCGCCTCCCACCAGTTCATCTCCCGCCATCGAGGTCACCTCGGTGGACGCTTTGAGAGAAGAAAGAGAGGCATAACCTGCTTCACAGCAAATTTATCCTTGCGACTCCGTGTCATTCTCGGTGCCGAAGTCCGTCGGCTCCCTTCCTGCCGGTTCTGTTCGCCACATTTGACGTCGCCTGGTAAGATCTTTCCATTATTTTTGTTATTCTGCGATGTCAAGTCTTATTTGTGGTGGGTTTTTTTTTTTTTTTCTCCGTAGGTCATGTCTCGGTCGGAGGGCAAGAAAATTTCAAAGATGGGACGGCCCCCCCCCACCATGCGGCTGAAAATACTCTGTCACCAACCAGCACGACCGTTGCCTTACATGTCTTGGCCTGCTTCATGACATGGATTTGTGCGATGCCCGTTTCTCCACGGACCGCCGGGTCATCGAGCAACGCACGTGGAAAGTGAGGCGAGCTCCGCTGACTTTCGTGAGTCGATCTCTCAGTCATCAGTCCAAGCCGCGTTCTCTTGGCCTTTCTTCTGGGTCCCCTCCCAAGTTCTGCACGGACCGAGGAGGAGAGAGCCTCGGCCTTTCGTAGCCTGGCCGTGGCCGAGGCTTCTCCCGCAGTGCAGGAGGCCCAGTCCATTTCCTTCGGAGCGGATGTGAGGGAACCGCATGGCAATCGCCCCTTGGGGGGGCGAAGGCTCCCGTAGTGTTGAACCCGTGGCTCGGAAGGCCCGGGTCGGCGCCGTCCTCTATGCCATTTCGGGCCTCAGCGCCGTGGGCCCTAATGGAGTCATTGGCGCCGTGGCTGCTGTCGGCACCGTTCGTGGAGCCAGTAGTGCTAGTGGTGCTGTGGGAGGTTCTACAGCGCCATCTCTGACTTTTTCTCGCCTCAGTGCCGTCCCTGCGCTGAGGTTGAGCATGGTGCCGTGCCCAGTTCCCGGGCCGTTCGTGGTTCCGGACATGGGCACAGTGACGGGGGCCGGGGGGTTCAGATCTCTGTGCCGAGAGAGCTGTCGGAGCCGTTGTCAGCACTGTCTCTGTCCTCAGCACCGCTCGCAGTGCCGTGGGGTAAGACTGCGCCATGTCAGGTTCTGGCTCGGAGGCTGCTGTCCTGGTTGGAGCCATGTCCTTTTCTGCCACCATTCCCGGTGCTGCAGAGGACACTGGTACCGACTCTGGTGCGGTCTCTGTTTCTGGTACCCTACTTAGTCGAGATGGCAGCAGGTGCCCGCCAACTGTTTGGCACAGGGCTTCAGTCTCCACCTCTTCGGAAGAGGTGTCAGACTCTACGTCAGACGGGCAGTCTGGCTTCTTGGAGTCAGCTGCTGGCGTGGGCACCCTCATAGTGTCCTCGACAGGCCGGAGTCAGCCCCCCTCTGAGGAGTGGACAGTGACTGCCAGGGCTTGGGTCAGGGGTTCTGACCAGCAGGCAGTGGTGCAGGCCACCATTGCACTGCAGCCCGGCCTTGGTGGGTTCTCTGACCCCTCAGCGGTGGTACCTCCTCAGGTGGTGTGCCTAGATCGCCCAACTTTGGGGCCGATCAGAGCACCCATGGGAGGGGAGGGTGCTGCGCCCTGGATAGCTCCTTCGGGGCCGACCAGGGCTGCCAGTTGCCTAGGCTGGCGCTCTCGGTCCGAGGGTCAAGGCATGGTATCTGTGCGGCGATTTTTCTGGAGCCCACTGGGCTCTGGGAGAAGCGTCGAGCGAGATCTCCTACTCTTCCCCCTTGGTTTCTTTGAAAGGGCCCCGTTCTTTGGAGGTAGGGGACCATCCTTCTGGACCTGTACGGCCCTGGTCACTTCACAGGGAGGATTCTTCCGGGCGCAGCCAAGGCAGTTCCGAGATGGTTGTTCAGCTGTCGGCTGTGGAGTCTTCCGGAGCACCTTCTTCTTCTGGTGCTCTGGCGCGCTCCCTAGCCCAGGCGGAGGTCAGTCGAGTTCTCTTGTCGGCTCTGTCTCTATCCCTCTGAAACATTCTCTGGCGCTCCCAGGCATCCTTGGTCCTAGCGGGCCTCTCTTTTGGGAGCAGTTCAGGGCCGTGGCTGCTAGATTCCCCACTTGCGTCAGGGCAATGGACAGATAGGTTTTTCAACCTCCCCCTGAGCAGCCACCCTCTGAGCAGCTGAGGTCCTCTGACTCCTCATCCCCCTCTTCTGGGGGAGAGAAGCCTTCTGTCCACATCTTCTTAACTGCTGATCTTGCGGAGTATCAGCGATTCCTCATGAGGATGTTGGAGGACCTGCACGTCACCCATCCCACCCAAAGCAATCCAGAGCACTCTACGCATGCCTTTCTAGGCGACGTGAGCGAGGACATCCTTGTGGTGCCCCCCTGGCCTGCTCCCTTTCAGGAGGCGTCGTTATGTTCCTGGCAGAGGCCCTTCTCCAGAGTTCCTGCCCCCAGGGATTTCTGCCAGCGGTATTACACCCCCCCCCCCCGAGTCTCCAGGTTCCATGCCTCATCCTCAGTCAGGATTGATGCAGCTGGACACTCCTGATGGGCTTTGTGCCCTCCACCGTGACCGACCCCCAGATCAAGATTCCTTGGATTTTTGACTTCTGGGGGAGGAGGACATTCTACTCGGCACGGTTGCTGCTCTCTATCGCAGCACATCAGGCCCACTGCGCATCCTATGACAGGTTCTTGTGGTCCAGGCTGGGTCAGCTCCTAGCCTCTTTGCCTGACACGGAGCAAACCAGACAAGCCATCGCACACTCTACACGTGGCCTGGAGCTAGCAAAGCACCAAGCGTGTGCTTCGTACGATGCCAGTGAGGTAGCTACCAGGGTTGTAGGGACAGCGATCTGCACTAGGCAGGTGGCATGGCTGCGTCTTTCCCGGTTGTCACCCTTGGCCCGGCGTAGGGTGATTAACTCCGCTCACCAGAGAACTTATCTTTTCTCCCGTAGAGCGAGACAGCTTTGTTGGGGCAGCTTCCTTCCCCAGAGGGTCCTCGTCTCACTCTCCCCACTCTTGGGCCTCCGCAGGCCCCGAAGGTTCTCCCTCTTAGTGCGTCTCCCACTAAGAGTTAAGGGACTCTGTCCTTTAGGGTTAAAACCCCTTTCAGGGGGTTCAGCACTCACCCAAAGGTGATGAATGGTGGAGATTGACACAGATAGGATATGAAAATTATGTACCTACTGTAATTATGATTTTTCTGTGTATCTTCACCATTCATCACAATCCCACCCGCCATCCCCCTGGGGCCTCAGTCTCTGGATCCCCCCGTGCCCTCCCTTGCCCCCCTTCTTTTTTTTTTGTCAGGAGTGGGGTAAACAGGGGCACATAGGGGGATGATATTCTAAGGGGAGAGTGGTCAGCATGGGGGGGGGCACTCCTTCTCCAGTGCTCTAGCTCCACCCCTGTGGGGTGGGAGTTGGCAGTTGTCCCCCATTCTCTACTCCTTCTTTGTTCCTGTCAATCCTTAATTTTCTTTGTCTGTTGGACAGATCCTTTATTAGTTTAGAGAAACCAAATTTTCTCACACACCAAAGAAATGTCTTCCCTGAAGGGGGGAGAATTCCCTGTGTCCTGTCTTTCTTCCAGAATGTCCGTTTCTGCCTTTTGGAGTTATTGCCAGTAATTCTGTGCCTTGAATTCTGTGTCTCAGCCTTTCGGCTACTCCTTGCAGTTCCAATACAATCTGGAGACAAGTCAAGGTCCAGGGTATGGTTGTTACCTTTTACCTTTCTCCCTCCCTCTTGAGCTTATCCTAATTCCTCCTCTCCCCTTTTCCTATTTCCAGAGATTGGGGCCCCTACCCAATCCCCTTAGTCTCCTTCTTCTTTTTCTGTCCTCTCAGTCGTTTATTTCTCCTTTTGTTTTATATATCTTTTCCTTTGTCTGTCCCTTTGACTCCCTTTATCCCACCCTCCCAACCCTTTTCCTCACCTCTCCGGTGACTCAGAACTGGTGGGAGGGTGGCGTCATTGCCCATAGCAGCCAACCTGCGAGTGCCACGCAGTGCGTCTTCCTCGAGGGCACGTCGACTCCGCCAATCCCAAAAAAAAAAAAAAACTACGGCGGGGTCATGACCTCCGATCAATAACCCAAAGATGATGAATGATGAAGATACACAGAAAGATCATGATTACGGTAGGTATGTAATTTTCATTTTTCCATTTTTCCTAAGATCTTTAGTGGCTGTTATGTAATAGCTGATAGCCCTTTTCACATGCAGACTGTAATCTTCTTTTACCAGAACTGGTATGTTCTGCGAAAAAGACAGAGTGATTGACTGGTTCAGATGAAAGTCTGAAACCACTTTAGGGAGAAACTGTCTGTTAGTTCTGAGGACTACCTTATCTTTGTGAAATGAGATACAGTCTTGGTCAATGCAGAGAGCCTGGAGCTTGCTAATTCTCTTTGCAGAAGTAATGGCCTCTAGGAAGACTGTTTTCCAAGTAAGGTATTTCAAGTGGGCAGTAGCCATGGGTTCGGAAGGGGACCCCATGAGCTTGGCTATACACACATTCAAATCCCAAGCAGGCACTGGTGCCCTGTGAGGTGGGTGTAACTGCATCAGTCCTTTAAAAAAATCTTTTGAAAAGTTTATCAGATGCCACTGACACCTTGGTGCCCACAGAAAGGTAGGCAGATACCGCTGCTAAATGAACCTTAAGGGAACTGGGTTGCAAACCTTGTGAATGCAAATGAGTGAGATAGTCCAGGACAACTGAAACTCCAGCTCTTTGTGGTATAAGGTTCATGCTGGAACACCAGAGAGAGAATCTCTTCTATTTGGAAGAATAGCTTTTTTGTGTGGAGGGTTTTCTATAGCCCTTCAAAATATTTAAGACAGCTTCTGAAAGATTTAAATTGCATACTGTAATTCCTCAAGAGCCGTGCTTTGAGATGAAGAGACTTGAGATTCGGGTACAACAGTGTTCCCTGATTGGACGTCAGGAGATTGTGTCTGAGGGGTAATTGTATCGCTTTGCTGACAGACATGGCGAGCAGAAGAGAGTACCATGGCTGCGTGGGCCAGTCTGGAGCTATCAAGATCAGAGATGCTGAGAGGGATTTTAACTTCAGTAACACCCTGAAAACCATAGGGAAAGGGAGAAAAGCATACAGGTGCTTGCCTGTCCATTCCAGAACCAGGGCATCCAGAGGAACTGTGCCCTGTGCTGGTGGTCTGTAGCAGTATTGAGGTAGCTGATTATTCTGGTGGGATGCGAACAAGTCTATCTCTGGAGTGCCCCACCTTTTGAAAATAACCTGTACTACCTGCTTGTTCAGAGTCTTTTCGTGATGGGCCTGATTGATGCGGCTCAGTGCATCTGCCAGAGTATTGTCCTTTCCTGGCAAGTGAATTGCCTGTAGAGAGACCTTCAGAGTGTATGCCAGTGTCTAGATCTTCATGGACTCTGTGCAGAGGAGGCCTGACCTGGTGCCTCCCTGTTTGTTTATGTAATACATTGTGGTGGTATTGTCCGTTCTGATCTGAACCACCCTGCCCACGATCATTGAGGAGAAAGCCTTTAGGGCTAGTAACACTGCTCTTAGCTCCAGTAAGTTTGTGTGCTGAAGGGACTCTGCTGCTGACCAGATTCCCTGAGTCGTGTGCTTTCCTAAGTGGGCTCCCCAGCCCAATAGGGATGCATCTGTTGTGAGTACGAAAGAGGGATTTTCTCTCTGGAAAGGCACTCCTTGCCTTAAATTGGATTCCTGTTTCCACCAAAAGAGGGCACTTAATAGTGGGCCTGTCACTGGTATAAGTTTTGAAAAAGGGTATTTTTTCTGACTCCAGTGAGCCCTGAGGTGAAACTGGATGTCTCGCATATGGAATCTGGCTCCTTGGACTGTGACTGTGGATGCAGCCATATGACCTAGTAGCTGCAGAAACTGCCTTGCAGTTCTTGAATTGTTCAGGACAAAAGAGTTTGATATTAACAGAAGACTTCGCACCCTGTCTACGGGTAAAAATGCTCTGTCCTGAAGTGTGTTGATTTCTGCCCCTATAAACTGCAGTTTGAGCAGGTGTTAGGACTGATTTCTTTTGGTTTATTATGAACCCCAGAGACGCTAAGAGGGCTTGGGTGATTTTTAGGGAGTTCTTTACTTGGTCTGGTGCGTTTTCCACCACCAGCCAGTCGTCCAGGTAAGGGAAAACAGTCACTCCCTGTTTTCTTAGGTATGCCACTACAGCAACTAGGCACTTTGTGAATACCCTTGGTGCTGAGGAGAGACCGAAAGGAAGAGTTGAAAACTGATAGTGGCCTGAAGGGAGCCTGAATCTGAGGTATTTTCTGAAAGATTCTTTTATGGGGATGTGGAAATAGGCGTCTTTCAAGTCCAGTGATGCCAGCCAGTCCCCCTTTTGGATTGTTGGCAATATTCGAGCCAAAGTTACCATTTTGAACTTTGTCCCCCGGAAGCTTGTTCAAAGCTCTGAGATCCAGTATTGGCCACCACTCCCCACTTTTCTTTGTTGTTAGGAAGTATCTGGAGTAAAAACCTCTTTCTCTCAGGGTGGTAGGGATTAATTCCACTGCTCTGAGATGTAACAACTTTTGAACCTCTGCTTCTAGCAATGCCCTCTCTGCTAGAGGAGATGAGCAGTAAACCTTGGTTTTCTGTGGAGGAAAAAGATTTGAAGTCCAAAGACAGACCTTGACCTGCTACCTCCAGCACCCACTTGTCTGTAGTGATGCTTAGCCATACCTGGAAGAAGTGGGAGACTCTGCCTCCGACAGGGAGGGAGGAGGCGGCCTGATCCTCAGGGGTTTTGCTTTGGTTGGGTTTGAGAACCCCTTCTAGAGCCCCACCCTACCCCTAGAGTATCTCTGTTGTGGATACTGCTGGTACTGGGGCACGGCTACTGGCTGGAAGAAAGGTCTAGTCATAAAAGACCTTCCCCTGCCCCTCTATATGGCCTAGTGGATGGTGAAGCACGCCTTAGCAGAGTTGCTTCTATAGGTGGCTTCATAGTCATCCACTTTTTTCATGTAAGCAACCATGGATTCCCCAAAAAGAGAGTTTCCCTCTAAGGAAAAATCCAAGGCCTTGGATTGAGTATCCTGAATAAAGTTAGTGGCCCTGAGCCAAGCAAGCCTTCTCTGTGCCACAGTGTTAGCCATCCAACTGACTGCAGTGTCATTAGAATCAGCAGCCATCTGAAACTGGTACTTAGCTGCCTCCAGCCCAAACCTGGCAGTTTCAGCCAGGTCTTCAGACAAGAGTAAGGGGGCTTTCATGGACATTTCCAGTACTGACTGCCACAGAGATTTTTGATACTAGGCAGCATAAGCTTGCAAAGTAGCCTGTCTCATGGCCAAAGAGGCTGATAAATAACCTTTTTTGGCCATGCTATCCATTTTTCTGGAGTCCATGTCCGGAGGGTGGGAGGACAGGGGGACTCTGGCTTTGTCACAGGTTGCCTGCTGTATAATCCCTTGATGGTCAGGGTGGGAGAAAAAATCAGCTCCCGTCCTTTCCCGCTGGTACTTTTTATTCTCCTATCAATAGAAGGAACAGAATTTGGGGTTTGTAGAATCTTCAGGGTGTCCTTTTTGAAAAATTTGCAAACTGGCAAGAGGAGGGCCTTTGTGGGTGTCAAACCCATCATAGTCAAGTATTCAATTTCCTCCTCATCCTCAATTTGCTCTGTAGTAGCAATATCCAGAGCATCTGCCATTCTCCTTACAAATGTAAAATGAGAGGAGTAATCCTCTGACACCCTGGGAGGAGAACCAAAATCTTGTTCAGGAGATATCTCTGGAGGAATAGGTTCACCATCCTGAAAAGGATCATCCTCCTGTTCATAATACTGCTCCTCCTGTAAAGAAGGCAGCACACCACTGCTGGTCTGGGGACCCTGGGTAGGGACAGGCTGCTGGGGAACAATATTTTGCAGTGCCTGGATAATTTTAAGAGCCTGGGCTATATCTTGAGCTCAGGGCATGTCGGGCATCTGAGCAGAAGTCACTGGTTTAGCAGGGGTGGATTCTGCATGCTTAGTTTTCTTAAGTTTCTTTGAGGGAACCGGACAGTCAGACAGTTCTTTCCCTCTTTTTGCCCCTTTTCCGCCCATCTCAGGGGCAGGGGTAAGCAAACTTGTGGGTTCAGCCACAACAGATTGGGGTGTCAGCTGGTTAGAGCCGGAGGGACCCCTAGGAAATTTGTTTAGCCTTTCAAGGCGTTTTTCCACATTTGTTTCCGGGAAAGTCTTGCAAACTTCACAGTCCTGATCCAGATGTTCGAATCCCAGACAAGCCACGCATAAGGTGTGCTTGTGTGCTTTTGCAAATATATCTCCACATTTTAAGCAGTTCTTGAAACCGGGTTCTCTGGTTCTTTTTTTGGGTTTATCTGACATGGTAATGTCTAGAAAAGGCAAAAAAACAGTAACTGTTAAGTCAAATAAAGTGCAGTGATTTACAAGCGAACCCCCCTTTTTTTTTTTTTTTGTGTGTGCGATCGGTTTCCGGAACCGATAGGAACCGAACCAGGAGATGACAGGTGAACCAGATCAGCGGTTCTGTAACCGATAAAAAGTGGTTGCCAGAACAGTGAAATACACCAAAAAACTAATAATCAAACAAAAACAAGGCTCTTTAATCACAGAACACTGATAACTAAAAGACTTGCCGGGTTCCCCCACGGTTATTCCGAACTGCGAAGAACCTGAAAATAAATGTAATCCAAGCAGTAAACAAGATTTATACTAACAATTAGTGGAGGCAATAAAAGAAATAGAAAATACTTAAGGTTTTTGAATCTTCTTCACGCGAAAGAGTAAGACAACCACTCCGAGTGACCAGACTTTCAGGCGGAGAGAAAAATCTGAACAGGTTAAAACACTACAGTTGGTAGAGGCAGTATTTGAAAGATGCTCACGTGCAAAGAATTCTGTTAATTTGCATGTGTTCCATCTCTCCGGGCATTCCAACCCTCCAGGCTTACTGCTTAAAGTTATGAATATCCTGAGAATTACTGGGGTTAGAAGACTGTGTTTCTCGTGGCTATCACTTTAGCAAGAAGAATCAGTGAGTTACAGGCCTTGTCAGTGGAACCAAATTACGTTGCCCTCGACGGAGATAAGGTTGTGCTCAGGACAGAAAGGAAATTCCTTCCCAGAGTGGTCTCAGAGTTGAATCTGAATCAGTCCATTACATTCCCTGTTTTCTTTACTGACCATTCCAGCTCAGGTGAGTGTAGGCTGCATAGCCTGGGTGTAAAAAGGGCCATCAGCTATTACCTGGATTAGACAAAAGGCCATAGGAATGAGTGTACTCAGCTGTTCCTCACCTGTGGAGAATGGGAAGGGGTAATCCAACCACAAAGAGGACCATCACATGATGTATTGTGGCCTGTATTCAGTTCTGCTATGGTAAACTGGGTAAGGAGCCACCATTGGGTTTGGGGGCTGACTCTGCTAGGGGGACAGCTGCCTCCATAGCAGCTGCTAGGGATGTTGTCTTGCTCGAAATTTGCAAAGCAGCTACCAGGAAAACTTCATACATTCACCAAACACTACTGTCTGGATACCCAGGCTAGGTGTGCTGCCAGGTTTGGCACAGCAGTATTGCAGAAACTATTCCACAAGTAGGTTCTGTGCCCACCTCCAAGAGGCACTGCCTGGTAGTCTGCATTAGTTGGAATACAGTAAGACTTCCTAGGGTTTGAAGAAAAAATTACTTACCATAGTAATCTTGTTTCTTCCAAGGGAGTCGTACTGTATTCTGACCTCCCACCCTGCCTCACCTACTAGAACTTTGGGGGGGGGGAGCACTGCACTCCAACTGTCTAAGAAATGCTGCACCACTGGGGTGTTTTTTTCATGGGCATCTGTGACGAGTCTTTTTATGCCCTTGTTGTCTTTATAGTCTTTTGACTACATCAGTTAGATATTAATTTGCTAGTTTAATAATTTTTAGCTTAGTTTACTTCATTATTATTTTTATCACTGTAAGTTTGCTCGTAAGAATCTGGAAGTTACATAGAATGCACCAGGACAGTGGTTTGACACCGAGCTTGAGCTCAATGTTCTATGCATTTGCATAGAGTTGACTCTTTCCTCTCCAGGGCAGTTCAACTGGAAGGGCTAACTGCATTAGAATACAGTAAGACTCCCTTGGAAGAAACAAGATTACTATGGTAAGTAATTTTTTCTTGTAGGCAGCCAGACATTTTACCAGAACTTAATTTTCAGTTATCTCTGTCTAATTTTACATCTTTTCCACATTTACTATATTTGAAGCATTTATTTCACAAGCATTTTTTACCCTCCACCATCACAGGCGAGTCTTCAGCTCCTGCTCACCACTCCCACCTCCCTCAGATCCCACATGCTGCAGGTTCCCCCATGGTTTCCTCCTCTCCCCCCTTGGTAGGGGGGTCCTCTCCACCCTGGAGATGCACAGTCCACATTGTAGCATGGAGTCTGAGCGGTGGAGTGGGCAGGAGTTGGTGAGTGGAGCTTCATGTGCCTGCTCCCAGTTTGTTTCACTTTCCTGTCCCACCACGACCAGCAGCATGCAGTGATGCTGGGCTCGTGCATAGAGGCTCACAAGCACTACAGTGCTTGCTTCTGGCCAGCCCTTTGTGAGTCGCTCTCTTTGCCCTGCCATCACACCTCCATGTGGCAGTATAGGAGTGGTGTGGCATATCCCCCCATCCCCCCAGGGGGAGGAGAGCAGTCAAGCGGACCCTCAATCCTCTCCCTCCATTGCTGACTCTCAGTGACCCAAGTCCGTTCCTGAATCCGGGTTGCTGGTATGGTGTCCAGCGCGTCAGCCCTCCACGCCACTGGGTAGGCCACATTTGAAACATGTAAATTACTATACCACATGGATGTGTGTGCCATGTTTCCAGTCTCTAGTTATAACTCACCCCCTGTAAAGATAAACTTCCAGACATTTCTAAATTAAATTTGGAAGTACAGTGCTTCCTCTTTTATCCACCACTCTCAGTACATTCTACATTTTGGTGGATAATAGAGGGTGGCAGTTAAAGGGGGATGTAACATTGCTGGAAAACGTGACAGGAACTCGCACTGGCAGTTAGTGAAGGTCACAGATAAAGGGGAGACGAATAAATGAGGGAACGCTGTATGTAAACTGTAAAATTATATGCCCCTGTAACTTAACCAAAACACATGATACCACTAAATTTGGAAGGTTTATGAACCTTAAAAGGTAAGCTGTGTCAGCTTTTTAATCTCTTAAAGGATATCTGTGTTGTATAAGCTACCAGAAATTGCAAAAAGCATACGAGTACTCAGTCAGATTCCATGAGGCTTTGTGAAGATTGTAGAATTTTGTGATATTGTGGAAGTCATTGCCATGAATTTTGTCTAGCCGTACACCTGACCTGCCGTGGAGGAGAAAGGAAGAGGCTGGTGAGAGTAGTAATAAGGTTGGAGTCATGGGGGACTCCACTGTAAAAGCAGCATGAGTGTTGGGAGCTGCAGGACCATGATGTTAATGCAGGTAAGGCGATTTCACCTGAGGTCAGATGGGTCTGATCTATAGCAGAGCACTGCAGCTAGTGGCAGGACCTGACTCTTGTATGCATTGTGATGGTGGGTAAACATTCTGAGGACATGAGGTCATTAATTGAATTAGGAATGTTCCGGGGGGTGGGGGGGTGGTAATGGATGTCCGTGTGATCTTTTTTTGTGGCCCAGGGGCTAATGAAGAATGACAATGGCAGAAGTTAGACAAGCTCACATTTGCTAGGAGTCTGTTGAAAAAAAAAAAAAAAGGAGCATCTTCTTTTTCTGGCAGGTAAGACGGGCATTCTGGGGCAGGGGTTGCCTGCATACTCAGCATGTGCTACAGTAGTGCAGAGAGGGAGGGGGATACTGGTCAGGTCAAGGGACAGGGCAGTCTGGGGAATTTAAGCTAAAGGTTAGGGGGGCAGCTAGTGCAGGGGCCACTAATGGGAGTTAATTGCATGGGTTCGCCCAGGGTCAGACTGGGGTATAGAGGGCCCACCTGGAAAGAGGATACAAGGGCCCGCCTGGAAAATCAATACAGGAGGGCCCAGGGTGACACACTCATATCAGTATTCCACTTCAATTTTATACATTAGCTCTGTGATTACATCTTACGTTTATCTACAGTATCCCACATACCCCATTTAATTAGAAAAAAGATGATAAATAAGAAAGTTTTCAGAGTTCAGAAGGTGAACAGGTACCCAACTGAGGGGGGGCTCACCTGGAAATTTCCAGGTATCCAGGTGGGCCAGTCCGACCCTGGGTTCGCCAAGAAAAGAAAAGCTGAGTTGAGGTGCACAAGAATAGTAGACCTCTGGTTGGAACAATGAACCACAGAGGGAAAACGGTTCAACTTCAGTGCAGATCATAGAAGAGTAACACCCAGCTAAACTGACTTAGCCTGAGAGCCTGATGTACTTGTAAGTCTTTGACTCGCAGGCAGCCAGAGACATAATGGGGGAAGAAATGACTAAGGCACAAATAAGGAGGAATTCTGGCTACTCCAGTGATAGATGCGACAGGAATAACAGTTGGCGGCTTTTTTTAAGGGAGTTTGTCACTGTGAAGAACAAGGAGAATATCAGGGGAACGGGCAGTTCCACTGTGTGTGTCTGGTCAAAACTGAACGATTAAAAAACGGAAGTGGGACAGAATCCGGGAAGGAACTACAGGACTACAAACAGCCCAACGTAGCTTATCTGATACAGAGGTGGTAAGTGCTTTGTGAGCTTTACATTCCGTAAGTGCAGTTCAGAAGGCATTACCTAGTATGCTACCATGACTATTTGAAAAAAAAATGTTGCCAGTTATAATTTGGGATATTTCCACCATAAAATTATTTATTTATTTATTTATTTATTTAAACAGCCGTTTGGAAAACCTTTGAGCCATAGGCTCATTTACAAAGGTACCTTGTCACAGTAAGACAAACGAAAATACACAGTATAACAGTACAACACATAAGTATAACAGTAACTTAAGACATAGATACAAACAAGCTGGTACAGGTAGGATTGATGTAAACAATACCAGAGTTATGTTGTCCTTAGCAGCTTAGCAATAAGCTTTGTCATAAGTATTGAGTACGGCTTTGACTAGTGGCAATTACAGCATCGGGTGTTAATAAGGTGGTTACGTAATGAAGTTTTGAAGCACGATATAGTTGGAGCTTCGGAGAAGGAGGGGCAGTGTTGAACCAGGAGGGGCCCTAAGCTGAAGGCTCTTTGGCCGTGAGAGGTCGTAGCTCTAGGGATGACAAGAGAGGTTTTCCAGAGGTCCCGAGTAGGAACTAGTGGGACAGAGCGGCGTATGGTGGTGGTCAATCCTGGTGGGGATAGCCCAAGGAGGGTCTTTTTTGTAAGGGCACAGGTCAGATATTTGAGGCGCTAGTCAAGATCAAGTACCAGCGCTTTAGCATACAGTAGACAGGTGTGTGTCAGCCTAGGTGCTCCAGTAATTAACCTGCAGGCCTTAACCATTTAACCATATTTCTCCAGCTTTGTCAAATACCAGGATTCATTGACATTGGATATGCATGTCAAATTTTGGTCTGTAGCTGTAACTGCATGGAAGTTACAAACTTACACATTTTTGGAAGGTTTTCACAAAATTTCACAAATGCTTGTTTAGGAAATTATTAGCCTCAGTAACTGCGACTCTCCAAGAATGTTATGCATACTAATTTGTACATATGTGGTCCCAAAGGTGGCTGGGTTACAAGCAGATAAATATTTTCATAAAATGTCTCCCCCAAAAAAAAAAATAAAATGCTGGAGTTTAAACCCCAAAAAGTTAAAAACTGCTTACCCGGATGTCATATTTGTTATGTCCCTAGGGCACCCAACAGGTAATCATGCCGCATGTCATGTCTTTAATTCAGTAGACGGCTGAGTTATAACCAAATATAAACATCACAAATATTCCACAGAAGTCCATTGAAGTTTGACAGATGCAGAATTTTAGAATTCCTCACAGCCCTAGTTGAAAGCCCTTGGCTTCACCTCGGGTATCCGCTCACCACTGGTGTGTTGAGTAAGCAATAACACACAAGAGGGTTGTGCTGTAATGAACCCATGAAACGAGTCTGTGGGAGCCACGAGGTGAAGTTGTGTGGTTTCAACCGTCTGTGATAAGGTGTATAAGAGCACAGCGCCAAACCCTGGAGTGTGTTATTGCACTTGTAAAATGATTATATTTAAACTTCAGTTTTGTGTTGTTAATGTGGTGCTTACTTTAATCGGCATTACATGTTCCAGCTTTGTGCAGTGAGCAGTTTTCCAGTGGGGTTGGGTGGTGGTGGTTTCATCCATGACTGGAGAGGTCCTGGGCAGGCCTATATGGTGGAGGGGAGCGGCTCAGACTTGTTGAGAGCAGCAGTTGGCACAGAGCCGAGGCTGTGGAGCAATTATATTATAATGGTTAAATGTATTTTCATTATTGTTGAAAGTCAAATTTATGTTGCTTATCTGTACTATGGGTATGAGTGAATTAAAGCTGTTAAAGGTGTTGTTTTTTTTTTTTTAATAAATAAGTTGGAGAACATAAAGCAACAAGTTCTGAATGAGCTTTGATACATCTAATAGACCTGGGTTTGATTCCCACATCCTCTGCTTGTATACTGTGTGACCCTGAGCAAGTCATTTATCCTCTCCAATGTGTGTTGCCCCTGTAAACAGGCCTTATGCCTAGTAGGCCTTCACCATTTACCAGAAAAAAAAATGGCTGTTTTTGAGTTTGTTTTTTCATTACTAACATGGCTGCCAGAATTTTTCCCCAAAAAAGTTTCTGGCAGGCATGATGTACTGCATTCTGCTTGGCTGAAGAAGTACCAGTTGGCACAATATGCACTCATAAGGACATGGCCAAAGATTCCTCTAAGCCAATTAGAATGCAGGAAATTGCCAAACCATTTTATAACAGAATACCACTTTGTCTTACTCCAGTATGTAATGCACAGCCTGGAGTGCGTTGTCCCCATCTTCATACTATAGTCTGTTGTGTAATTATTACTGTGATGATTAACAAGAATTGGAGCTTGCAAAGAAAATGGATGAAAAGTTAAAATACTTGACATTTTCAGTGATGATTGTAACAGTAACATTTCCACTTAAAATTGCTTGATTTATTGGTAGAATTCAAGGAGTGTATAAATGTAAATGAATCCAGGTTGTTTTTCATCTCCAGTTAGGCTTAAAAAGAAATGCACAGCTTTTAAATGTATCTTATTTTTGCATGACATAAAATTGAAGTTTTTTTTTTTTTATTATTGCTGTTCTGCAGCGTCTTGCAGGAGCCACATTGTTGGTGTTTGCAAACAAGCAGGACCTGCCTGGAGCACTTTCTTCCGACGCCATCAGAGAGGTGAGAACAATTAATTTTCCACATGGATTTTAGAAACAATCTTGCAATAAAGAAACTATATAAAAGTTCTTTACAAGTTGCTGGTTGGTACAGCAGCGTTGTTGTGCAGCAGTGCTGGGGACCGTGGCATGGGAACGAGCTTGGGTCGTTGGAGGGCTGGCAGGGGTGGTGCATTGAGCGTCATAGAGGATGAGGACTGAGTTAGCTGCCTTCAGTGCAGTACTGCCACCTGGGTGAGCATGGGTGATGCTGTGGAGGGTAGCTCAGGAGGGTGGATGGTAGCTGAACTCGGAATCTGACACTTTCATGTTTAAGTACATTGAGTCCCTTGTGTACCAATGTCATAGTGGCTCAGGAGAAATGAGGAAAATGCTCAGACCCTGCAGGCAGTAAAACTTAGTGGCAACCCGCTCTCCAACCACACCATTGGGGGGGGGGGGGTCTGTGGAATACTGAAGAGTGTCACATGGAGTGATAGTGTTGGGTGGTTGCCATGGCAAGAATAATGAAGCAAATAATGGAAAGTAAGAAGGGAAAAAAGTGGTGTATTGTTTTTGAGAACTACTTTAAACGCAAGTTTATTTGTGTAAGTATGAAGTATTTGTTCACAACTGATTTACATTTTTCTTCTGAGACTTCATGCAGGTGGGATAGGATACTTCTTTTTTTAAACAGTCTAATCTTGTTTGACCCTCTGCCACATGATCTTGCCTCTCTGGACTGCTAGCTGGTTGCCTTTGCCCCACACCCACATCTGCTCCTAACCTGATCCTTCTCTGCCACCAGTAGGGAGTTATGGCATCCTACATGGTGGCACACCGACAACTGGCACATTGTGATGGATCACCAAGGGTTCTCCTGAGATACCAGTGGCATTGAGGGAGGGCTACCCAGAGTGTTTCAGAGACATTTTGAACTCCAGACATCTATAATTCCATCAAGGCAAGGCAGTTCTTCCATCAACAAGGCCTTCCCACCTCTTCTTCCGTCCACCAAGGCCTTGTCTGTAACATCGTCCCATGGACGGGGAACAGCGACAATTTGTGGTCACCCAGTGTATCAGTGCTGTTAGCAAGCAGCCTGGCCATCTCCCCTCCCACAATATACACACACACACACTCTGTGTGATGCCTTTGAATCTGTCCATGGCTCCACTGCCCCAGAGCTGGGAACGAGACACAGTCCTGGGTGTCTCACTTAGTGTTGCAATCCACAACCAGCCAACAGCACTGGTCATAGAACTAGTCTTTAATAGGAAATCAGTTAGTAAGAGTTTTAGGAACTGTTGCATATTTTACATCGTATTGACCATGCTTGGTTACCTTCAGTTCACAGCAACACCCCCCAAATAAAACGGGAATCTCAGGTGGTCCGAGTAATGGGAGTTTGGGACATCAGTTTAGGTATTGCATTTAAGAGAGATTCTGCTAAATTTCAAAATATTCATGCAACCTCCTGCTCTGAATACTGCCTGTAAAGGAGCCCTATTGAACATGATCTAAGTCAAAGATTTTAATCCCTAGAAAGTTTTCCTATGGCAGTATGGCCTACTGTTAGAGAACTAGTCTGTAAATGTGAAATAGTTTTTCATCCCACCGGGGCCAGTGGTTGTCTGTGCACGTGGGGTTGTCCAATAAAGTCCAGAAAGCAGTCAGGATCCAATACTTCGAAATTTATTAGAAGCAGAAAAAAATAAAATGAACTTAAAGCGGAACTTGTACATAACTTTCAAAAAACATAAGGCACAGGAAATCATATCTTTAAGAAGAAATAAAAATTCCTGCCAAAAAGGCACCTAGAATCTGGCTAGGCATCTGGTAGGTTTGCCTTCCTACCACACACTGACTAAACACTTCACATTCACTCTGCTTTTATACAAGTGGAGAAGCACATGACCTAGTTAACTCCTCCCTGAACTTGCATTATAAAAGTGGGACAACCAGGGCCGCTCAGTCCTATAAGGAGTTGGACTGAGAGGGAGCTGGAAGCACTTTATAAGAGAGTTGTAAGTCTAAAGCATTTCTGGATCACAATAAGAGACTTTAGTCCTTTTAAATTAAACATTTTCATCATTCTCCTTTTTACTGTGGCATGCTTTGCCTTTTCTCTTTTAAAAATTAGTATTTTAACCTTTTTATTTCAGAAATAAACAAAATACCACTTTTCAAGTGACTTCTCAGTTACAATTCTTATAGAGACCATAATTCTGAGCTTCTTATACTAAAAACTAGCAAAAAAAAAGCTGTTAACTTGTATAATTCACCAAATAATGAAAGGCGGCATAACAAACTCTTTTTCGTCTTTAGGCGATTTCATCAGCTTGATCGATCGCACAGTCGAACGCAGCATATTCGTGCAGGAAAATGAATCAAAACAGCTTGTACTGCAAGCACAGAACATTCTAAACATTGGGGCTTTATTATTTAGAGAAAATGAGCTGGAAATAAGGAAAGGGACAGAAAGACTCCTCAAAGCTGGCCAAGCTTGAGTAGGGGAAGGACAGAGAAGGAGCGATAGTAAAAGGAAGAGATTAGAAGAGCAGGAGACTGTTGCAACAGATTTTTTTTAAATATTTTAGCCCACAATGTTCTCAAACTACCTCCAATACACAGGCAGGTAATTACATATGCTCTGTATCCATGTGAGCATATCAATGTTTGGGGTGGGGTTCACTGACCCTACCACATTCCTCCCCACTCAAGATGAAAACTAGTAGTTTTCACTACTTGCAATAGCATGTAGATCTCTTTTTATAAACAAAAAGAGATGGAGCTTTAGCCCACCCACTCCCAAAGCTCCACCTCGGGGCCCTTTAAGATTCTCTTTTTACTTAAATACAATGCATTCTCAAAATACAAATATATTCATTCTCCAAGGTCTACATTTGATTCTACCATTATGTCTGCTCCAAAGCGAGACATGAAGTCAGCATTACTATTAGCGGTCCCAGCTCTATGACTAACAGTAAATTTATATGGTTGCAATGTTAGATACCGTCTCATAACCCTTGGATTACTATCTTTCATGTTATGTATCCATCGTAATGGATTATGATCTGTCCATACTGTAAATTGAGTTCCCCATAAATAATATCATAGGGACTCTATGGCCCATTTGAGTGCCAAACACTCCTTTTCTATTGTGGAGTACTTGGTTTCCCTGATATGTAATTTACGGCTAATGTACAGTGCAGGATGTTCTTCTCCGTGGTTGATTTGAGATAACACAGCCCCCAATCCAACATTAGAAGCATCCGTCTGTAACAAAAACGGTTTATCAAAATCAGGACTTTTTAACACTGGGGAAGAACAAAGTATTGCTTTTATGGCAAGAAATAATTCTTCACATTCTGAATTCCAGATTACTTTTGAGGGTTTGTTCTTTTTGGTCAATTCAATTAGAGGGCTAGCTGAAGTAGCAAATTGAGGCACAAAATGTCTATAATAGCCTGCTAGGCCTAAAAATGAACGCACATGTTTTTTTGTGAGGGGACGAGGACTCTTGGCTACGGCGTCCACCTTCCCTGCCTCTGGTTTTACCTGCCCATTACCGATTATAAATCCCAAATACCGGGCTTCCTCCATAGCAAAGGAACATTTGTTGGGGTTGATGGTGAGACCAGCTTGTTTTATAGTCCTTAAAACAGCAGTAAGGTGTTTAACATGGTCTTCCCATGTTGGACTGTAAATGATTATGTCATCTAAATAAGCTGCGCTATATCCAACGTGAGGTCTCGGGAGTTTATCCATCAACCTTTGAAAACTAGCTGGAGCTCCGTGAAGTCCAAATGGCATCATTGTAAACTGAAAAGACCCCAAAGGAGTGCAAAAAGCGTTTTTTTCTTTTGATGCTTCCTCAAGTGGAATTTGCCAGTATCCTTTAGTTAAATCAAGTATACTAACATATCTCGCTTGCCCAAGTTGATCAATGATGTCATCTATACGGGGCATTGGATATCCATCAAACTTTGATATTGCGTTGAGTTTTCGGAAGTCTAAACAATTCTTATCCCTCCCTCTTTTTTAGGGACAAGAACCATAGGAAACGCCCATTCGCTATTAGCTTCTTCTAGAATACCCATTTCTTTCATTCTTTCTACCTCTGTGATGACTTCTTGTTTTAATTTCTCAGGAATCCGATAGGGCTTTACTCTGATGGGTGTGTTTTGAAATGTATGGATCTGATTACATATTTCCGTAGTTTTCCCTGGGACTGTTGTAAAAGTATCATGAAACTGACTTAGAACGTGGGCTAGTTCTTGTTTTTGACTGTCTAATAAAGAAGGGTTTATTGTCAAATCTTTAGACAATTGTTCTCCTTCCAGTCTATCATATGCCATCTCCATCTCATTGACCAATGGGTTGGAACATACATACATGACTTCAGTAGGCCTATCATGCCGTCTTTTCAATAAATTGGCATGGTACACTTTTAGTTTTTGTTTTCTGTCTGGTACTTCCACCAAATATGTAGTGGGGCTAATTTGTTTCTGTATCACATAAGGCCCTTGCCATTTCATAGTTAACTTGTTTTCAGTGGATGGAAGTAACAATAAGACACGGTCCCCAGAGCTAAAGTGTTTTTCACCCACCCCTATGTCATATCTTTCTTTCTGATAGTCTTGCTTGATTTGATTCTGTTCTTAGCAACTTGAGTATACTTTCATATTTTTTATTCGTGCTGCGTAACATAGTCAAGGGTAGTAGGATTTTTCCAGGTGGTAATCCTCCCACTGTTCCTTAACTATGTCTAGGAGACCTCTAGGATTCCTACCATATAATAGTTCAAATGGTGAGAATCCAGTCGATGCTTGAGGTACTTCCACGATATGCAAAAGTAACAGTGGCAGATATAGGTCCCAGTGTTTACCCTCATCTTCCACATACTTTTGTACCATCTTCTTCAGCGTTTTGTTGAAACGCTCGACCAAGCCATCAGTCTGGGGATGGTATGGAGATGTGTAGACAGCTTCTACCCCCAGAGCTTGGTAGAGACGTTTCAAAATGGCTGAACAGAAATTGGTTCCCCTATCCGTTAAAATAACTTTTGGTATGCCCACTCTGCTAAATACCTTGAGCAACTCCTCTGCTATTTTATCCGCTGTTATTGTGTGTAGAGAAATAGCCTCAGGATATTTTGTAGCATAGTCACACAACACAAGGGCAAACCTGTTGCCTTTAGTACTTTTGGGGAGAGGTCCTATAATATCCATGGCCAATCTTTCAAAAGGCATAGCAACCAATGGTAAAGGTTGAAGAGGAACTTTGTCCTTTCTTGTAACCGGCGCCACCCTTTGGCACTGGCTGCAACTTTTGCAATATTCAGCCACTTGATCATGAATGCCAGGCCAAAAGAATCTATATAGTAACCTTTTTAAAGTTCTATCCCTTCCTGCATGTCCCCCACATGGTACATCATGCGCCAAGAATATTAACTGTTCTCTATACTGACTAGGAACCACCAGTTGATCTACCATTTCCCCAGTTTTTGGATTTTGACAAACTCTATACAATTTTTCCTGTTGCAACTTATACATTGGAGGTGTACCTTCCACACCATCAGCAATAACCTGGGAAAACAAAGGGGTTAGTGTAGGGTCATTCTTTTGGTCACTGATAAAAGAGTCCAACTTTACGGTTTTTGTCATGGCATCATCACAACCTAAGTCCTTTGTTTTATTCCATGTCCATTTCTCTAGTCTCTTTTGTTTTTTTGATTTCACAGTTTTTCCAGGAACATCAAATAAGGTATCATCAAAAGGAAACAGTTCACTGTCCATTTGTTCCTGAGATGCTTGAGATCGTGTAACCACAGCAGATATAGAAGAAGAGGCAGTCAATAAATTGTTAAATACAGGAAAGTCATGTCCCAATATCACAGGTACAGGTAGTCTAGGAACCACGCCTATCTTCGGATGATGTGCCATGCCTGATGCAGTAATAGTAGTTTCCGGTACAGGATAGAAATGAGTGTCCCCATGAATACAAGTCACCCCAGTTTTCTTCGAGTTTTTCTTTATAAGAGCACCACTGAGTAAATCAGCACGTACCAGGGTTTGCTTACTTCCTGAATCAATCAATGCCATCACATCCTGTCCTCCAACATTAACAGACACAGTATATTGCCCCCAGTTTGCTAAGGCCAGATGAGAAGGATCAGATTTTTTTCTTGGGGCAAAATCTAGCGATGTGTCCCTTGGTCTGACACTCGTGACAAATAATATCAGGGTTAAATGTTTTCATACTTTTTCATTCCTCTTTCATCTTAGTAGAAGGACTAGTGGGTGGATGTTTTATTAATACTTGGGAAGTATTTGTCCCATGAGACCCTTTCTGACGATGTGGGCGAGCTGCAATATAATCTTCAGCTAAACTGATAGCTTTTTCTACTGTGTCAGGTCGGTGTTCTCTTACCCACATTTGAACCTTATAAGGTAGTATTTTTATAAATTGTTCTAACACAACTGACTCGACCACTTGATGTATGGTACGAGTTGCAGGTTGTAGCCATTTTGTGCATAAGTCTTGCAATCGAGCACAAGCTTCTTGTGGGGACTCAACAGTATGATATCTGAATGCTCGAAACCTTTGACGATAAGTCTCTGTACTGATGTCATACCTTTTAATATTGCTTGTTTAACATGATCATAGTTGGTAACATTTCCAGGTTCTACGTGACTATAAGCTAGCTGAGCCTTGCCTGTAGATATGGGGCTAAGCGAATAACCCACTGATCCCTAGGCCACCCACAAGCTGTTGCCACTCTTTCAAATGTTGTAATGTATGCTTCAATATCATCACTGTCCATTAGTCTGGAAATTTTAATGTCCTTTGGGCCCCCACTAGGTAGAATAGGTCTAGTAGTTCCAATAGCCTGAATAGCCTTAAGAGTCTCCACCCACCTTGTCACATTTTGTAGACAGTCTCTCTCTGTCTCTCTCTCTCTCTCTCTCTCTCTCTCTCTCTCTCTCTCTCTCTCTCTGCTTCTCCAGATCGAGCTGTCTCACACATAACCATCTCAGCAAATCATGTACTTCGGAAGGGGGTTCCTCTTCCTCCTCCTCTTCTTTGACATCTTCACCCCCAATAGCTTCTTCTGCTTCCTTTGGTTTACCAGTCTCTTTCCTTCTGACATCACCCAATCCAGCTGCTAGGGGTAGTTGAAATTTATCCACCGTGGTTCTGGTCCATGTACCTTCTGGTGCAGACAGTTCCGCTTTCTCCATCTTCTTCTGCTGCTCCATAATGACTCTGGACAATATCCACAAGAAAGGTGGCTCTCCTTCCCTTGTGATATCCCACTGCTGACTCCAAATGTGCACGTGGGTTGTCCAATAAAGTCCAGAAAGCAGTCAGGATCCAATACTTCGAAATTTATTAGAAGCAGAAAAAAATAAAATGAACTTAAAGCGGAACTTGTACATAACTTTCAAAAAAACATAAGGCACAGGAAATCATATCTTTAAGAAGAAATAAAAATTCCTGCCAAAAAGGTATCTAGAATCTGGCTAGGCATCCGGTAGGTTTGCCTTCCTACCACACACTGACTAAACACTTCACATTCACTCTGCTTTTATACAAGTGGAGAAGCACATGACCTAGTTAACTCCTCCCTGAACTTGCATCATAAAAGTGGGACAACCAGGGCCACTCAGTCCTATAAGGAGTTGGACTGAGAAGGAGCTGGAAGCACTTTATAAGAGAGTTGTAAGTCTAAAGCATTTCTGGATCACAATGGGAGACTTTAGTCCTATTAAATTAAACATTTTCATCTTTCTCCTTTTTACTGTGGCATGTTTTTCTCTTTTCTCTTTTAAAAAGTAGTATTTTAACCTTTTTATTTCAGAAATAAACAAAACACCACTTTTCAAGTGAATTCTCAGTTACAATTCTTATATAGACCATAATTCTGAGCTTCTTATACTAAAAACTAGCAAAAAAAAGCTGTTAACTTGTATAATTCACCAAATAATGAAGACGCCATAACAAACTCTTTTTCGGCATCTTCGCACGATCACACAGTCGAACGTGCGCACGTTCGTGCAGGAAAATGAATCAAAACAGCTTGTACTGCAAGCACAGAACATTCTAAACATTGGGGCTTTATTATTTAGAGAAAACGAGCTGGAAATAAGGAAAGGGACAGAAAGACTGCTCAAAGCTGGCCAAGCTTGAGTAGGGGAAGGACAGAGAAGGAGCAATAGTAAAAGGAAGAGATTAGAAGAGCAGGAGACTGTTGCAACAGATTTTTTAAATATTTTAGCCCACAATGTTCTCAAACTACCTCCAGTACACAAGCAGGTAATTACATATGCTCTGTATCCATGTGAGCATATCAATGTTCGGGGGGGGGGGGTCACTGACCCTACCACACTGTCTCTCTGACCTTGAGCTGGTTACTTTATGTTCCCATGCTTTGGTCTGCCTAGCTGCAAGATTAGGTGGAATCAGAACACCACCGAAAATGAGACATTACACCTTATTCAGGCTACCCAGGGTAATTTTTTTTTTTTTTAAACTTTTTATTATGGTTTTAAAAGACATCTCGTCAGACACAGATTACATTTTTCCAGTGTACAGGAGAAATACTTATCAAAGCACCATGCCCTATTAGTTAGTGAACGATGGTTTAAATTAAATATGTTGGCTGTACTGTTAACTAGCAGCTGAAGGTGATGCAGGAATCTTCTGAGAAATTAATTTATTAGGTCAAATGTTACGAGGTGCAGGGAGGAGGCTCTGCTTTGTAGGTAGGTCTGATATTAATCCAGCTTCTGGACTATTCTAATCCTTAACTTGTTACAGTTCCCGACAGGGAATGAGGCAGCAATTGCCGCCTCCGTCACATGACTCAAGGAATTATTCAGACAGAGCAGTCCTGTTTAACAATGTCTCCTTGTGGCCATATCCGGACCTATTCAAATAAGTCGCTTTCTTAGTCTAACGGAAAAATTCCGGGCGGTGGGAGGACATATGAAGAAACCATCTTGGCCATCTTTCAAGAAGTATTGAAGTTGTATTTTGAAGGCGCGCTGTCATGTTTTCTATTTTATATTTATATGTATCTCATATATAAGGTTTTCCCAAACTGAAATGGGGGGGGGGGGTTAGGTTTCAACCATAATCTAGTTATTACTTTTTGGGCTGCTCTTATTAAAATATTTGTTAGATGTATTGCATGTTTATCTCTAAAATTCCTAGGGTAGTGAAGTAGAAGGGAAATTTGGGGAGTAATATCGCCAAGAGAAGGGAAAAAGTTCCTTTAATTGTTGGTTAACAGCACCTCAAAATTCAGACAGTGTTGGGCAGGCCCATAGTATGGGTATGAGTTGCCGGGGATATCCCACAGCTTCTCCAGCAGGAAGAATCGGCTCCCTCTACAAATCTGGCAGTGATCTGAGGGGATTCTAAAGAATCAAGCTACTATTTTCCACGAAAATTCCCGCCGTGTATATGAGCAGGTGGTTTTATGTTGTAGTCGCCATAGCCTTATCCATTCAGTGGGTTCAAGAGTTACCCCTAATTCGAGTTCCCACTGTCCCTGGGTTAGTTTGATGGTTTGATTAGAGGTCTGCTGCAGTGCCTTATAAAAGCGGGATATTGGGTGCTGCTGAGCATCTAAAGTAGTCAGTTAGGGCAGGAGGTTAAGTAAGGGAAATGTTTGCTGTTCTGAAATAGGGAGCCCTAAGACTGAAGTCTGATAATGCCTAACTTGTAGATAGCTGAAGAAGTCTTGATGGGGTAGTAGATACTCCCCTTGTAGCTGTTGAAATGTTTTAAAGACGCCATCCTGATAGAACTGAAAAGAGTGAGCTAACCCCCCTCTCACGCCAGGAATGAAAAGTATGATCTAGGACGCCTGGGAAGAAATTAGGATCTCTAATCGGGAGCGCCATCCATTTTGCTAATGGACGACATTCCTTAGTCCTGAGGAACTGTCTCCAGTAGCGAAGAACGGCTCTGGTGAATGTCGATACTCTGTCCTCTCCCCACAGGGATACCGGGGTGGTGAATTTGATCTCCGTCTAAGAGTATATCCGTCAAATTCCTTTGCAGCTGCGTCCAAACCAGAGATTGGTTCATAGGAAGCAGCCATTTAGCCATGTGCGTTAATACTGCAGCTGTTAGTTACTTAAGACTGAAAATGCCAGTCCCCCTCTCTCCTTTGGGAGATAAAGCCGGGCCAGGGTTATCTGATGTTTTTTGTTGTTCATAGAAATCTTGTGAAGGCTTTTATCTACTTATGTAGCTCTTTGTGGTGTGGGGGTAAGGGAATATTTTGCATGATATAAAGTAAGCAAGGTAAAACATTCATCTGTATTGATTGTACTCTGGGTAGTAAGGGTAAGGGTAATTGTGACCATCTGTGTAGATCCGTCTGTATCTCTTGGAAAACCGGGTCATAATCTATGGTTAATAGGGTGAAGGGGATAGAAGAGATCTTAATACCAAGATAGGGTAAGTGGGGTCTGTTCCATTTCAGAGGGAATTTCTGCATAATGTTAAGGGAGGGGGTAGAATTTATTGTTAGAACTTGTGACTTGTCTTAATTGATTTTATAGCCTGAAAGTTGTTCAGTAAGTGGTAGTATCCTGGTTAGAGTATTTAATTAGGATTTGGGGTTGGTAATATATAGAAGCAGGTCGTCTGCATAATACATCACCTTGTGATGAGTGTTTTGTATAATACAGCCTGTCAGTTCATCTTGTTGTCTTAGAAACTGGGCAATAGGTTATACATATAAGGCAAATAAATATGGGGATAGTGGGCAACCCTGTCGGGTCCCCTGCTGTAAAGGAAAACGTTCCGAGTGAGAGCCATTAATTTTGACTACTGCTCCGGGGATGGTATAGATTCTCTTGATAGTATCCAGAAAACCTTGAGGAAAGTTAAATTTGTCCAAGGTGGATAGTAAAAAGTCCCATGAAACACAGTCAAATGCCTTTTGAGCATTGAGGCTTAATAACGAGTGGGGATTTAGTGTGGAGGGAGTGACTAATCAGAAACAGTGTACGTTTAATGTTATCCGTTGTCTGTCTAGTTTTAGTAAAGCCAGCTTGATCGGGGTGGATAATGGTGGGGAGAAGACTGTCTAACCTATGGGCCAAAATGCTGGAGTAAATTCCGTAGTCTTGATTTAGGACTGAAATAGGGCAGTAGGAGTCACAAAGATAAGGGGGTTTATGAGGTTTCAGTATTGCTAAGATTGTTGCCTGTCACCACGAGGGTGGTGTTAGTGTAGTAGTATGGCTTACCTGAAAGGCCTCTAATAGTGGGTCTTGGATTAGTTCTCTTGTTGCTTTGTAAAATTCAGCTCCAAAACCATCCGGACCTGGACTTTTCCCATTTTTTTAAATTTTTTATGGTGTTACGTAGTTCAGCTACCGTGATTGGGGATATTATACAGTCACGCTGAGATTGAAGGTGGGGAGATTTATCTGTTCTAGGAATTGGGCAAGTTGTGGTTTAGGTGATGGGGAGGGTCAGAATATAATGTTTGATAGTATTCTTTAAATACCTCTAGTATTTGTTGAGAATTATATTTTTGCTGGTTAGTTTTGGGGTCTTTCATTTTATTAATCATGACCTGATTCGTCTGTCTACGCAGTCTATACGCTAGTATTCGAGAGGCCCTGGCTTCTCCCTCATAATATTTTTGGCGAAGCCACAGGAGGGCTTGTTCTGTTTTGACAGTCAATAAGGATTGAATTTCTTCCTTAGTTTGGCTTAACTGAGTTAAGACACCCTCGTCTCCTCCCATATGAATTTCTTGTAAAGATAGAAGCCTCTGTTGGAGATCGGATAGTTTAAGATCCCGCTGTTTTCTTTTATGGGTGGCGTAGGTGATGATATATCCATGTAGAACTACTTTTATAGTATCCCATAATAATTGGGGGATAGTATGGGGAGATTTATTATCATTTATAATTTCTGGAATTTGATTCTGCAATACTTCTTTAAAGTCAGAGTCCCTTAACAGAGAGGGATTAAATCTCCACTGTGTGGATTCTCTCTCTCTCTCCTGGATTATATTAAGATCCTACTGTACTGGGGCACGATCGGCTAGATGAATATTCTTTGTCTTCCGATTGGATTAAGGTCTTATGTTCTTGACTGATGAATAGGTAGTCAAGTCTGGAGTAGTGGCCATAGGCCGAGGAGTAATATGTAAATTTTCTCTCTTGAGGGATTCATTTGGCGCCAGGTATCAATAAGACCTGTGTCCTTCAGTAGGCGCCGGAGATGTCTTTGCCCCATGGTTTGCTTTGATGGGCGAGCTGCTGAGGAGTCCAGAGAAGGACTCATGAGACAATTAAGGTCCCCACCCAGCATCCGAACTCCACGTTGTCTTGTGAGTACCTGGTCTAATAATCTCTGGATCAATAAAGCGTCCGTCTGAGTGGGGGATATATGCACTGCACACAGTAACCCACTGCCCTTGGACCGTGCCTATGGCTAGAGCTAGTCTTCCTTCTGGGTCAGAGTAATGTTCTGATAATATGAAAAGGGAGGCCCTGGGGACAATGATAACAGCTCCTCGTCTCTTACCTCTCCTATAAGAAGATTCTATCACCTGAGAAAATCCAAATTTTTATAATTTTTGATGTTCAGTGGTGTCAAGGTGTGTTTCTTGTAAAAACAGGAGATCTGGTTTCATCTGCCTTAAAGCCTTAAGAGTCTGATATCTTTTAATAGGCCCATTAAGCCCATTTACATTATGGAAAATTTATTTTAAAAAGAGGTCCCATTTTAATAGTGATAGTTTGTGTTTTTGAAGTGAGCCTTCTCCCTGCATTCCCTCCGCTCTCCATCCTACTTTGATGTATGGATCCTTCAAACAACATGAAGTCTTGCTGTATTCTGACTATTGCAGTGATATCCAACCTTTGAACTGTCCCGGAGAGGAAAGAGTTAACTTTCCATGCAAGGCATGGAACGCTGAGCTCGAGCTCGGTTGAGACACTGTCTGTTGTTGTTTGAACCCAAACCGCCAGATTCTTTACTCTGCCTCCCTGAACAGTTGCTCCGGAGATTTCTCCTTTGCTCGGATCAATTTAGTCGGGAAAGTGTCGTTTTTTTCCCCTCTGTTTCAACCGAATTTATTCCATCTAACCTGTCTGTTCAGTCTCTGTCTGTGGTACCGTGAGTACTAGATAGGTTTATTATTGTTTGCTTCTGTGTGGAACTTGTAAACGTCGGATCGGTTCGGTTTGAACCGATCAGGTTTGTTAAAAAGTTTGTTCTACTTTTTAGTGTGTGGTAACCGATCCTTATCGGTTCTAAAAAAAAAAAACGGATTTCATTACATTTTTTTCCACGATCCGTAACACGGTCAGGAACCGCATAAGGGTGTCTTGCCTGGCGGATTGGCGGAAAAAGGGAAGTTTGTTAGACTGCACGTTCAGAGAAACCCAAGAGAAAACTGCCCACTGGGTTTCAACACTGTAGTGTGTGTGGGAAGCCTTTGCTAAGGCTGACCCCTCACCACTTGTGTTTATTGTCTGGGGTTTGACCACCTCGATTCAGACTGCCAGATTTCAAAGTTTTCCCACAGCTACCCTGGAAAAGAGTAGTAGGCTGAGGGAAAGGAGGCCAAAAGTCCGCTATGATCCGGATGGCCAGCCCAGTTCGGGTTCAACCAAACCAGAAGGAGTGCCCTCTGACCAGGGCGAAACTGGTAAAGGAGAACAGACACCGAGGACTGTTCCGTTAAAGAAAAGAAGTGATAAGTCAGCCGAAACCGATCCACAGTTCTTTCTCCAACCGCTGATGAAATAGCCAAAGCGATAAGGATTGTTCAGTTTAACCCGGGTTCCGACCGGACGGCACTATTGTTAGGGGCCGGTTCGGTCGGTTCCCCGGTTCCGGATTATAATTAAGAGATTTTATGAACCGAAGGAGGAGGAGGAAGGAGAGTATGAGGATAGTGATGGTGATTATGAAAGTCTGGATGTGCCCATTGACCCGACATCTCCCCAGACAGACCTTCACGGGTTTCTCCTCCCAGTTTTCTGAGTCCCTTCTCACTTTGTTTTACAAAAGTGGCTGAAATCCTTCAGCTTCCTATGGAGAAGCAGCAGAGGATCAGGAGGAGCCTGATTATGTTGAGATGATGGACATCCCAGAGTCCAGGAGGCTGTCTATTCCCCTCCATAAATCTTTTGGGAAACAGACTTTTAAAATTTTAAAGACTCCTAATTCTATACCTCCTGTGGACAAGAGAATGGACAAGAGGTATACTCTTTCAGGCTCAGATACGGAGTTCCTTTCCCAGCAATGCAGCCATGTTGGGGTAGTGCAGGCTGCAGCCTGTGATAAGGCAAATATACCCTTGGCTTCACACCCTCCAGATAAGGACTCCAGGAGGATTGATGCCATGGCAAAGAAACAGTACATGGCAGCATCTTTGGGACTCAGGCAGGCTAATTATATGGCCTATACAGCTAGATACCAGAAGTCTAGATGGGACACTGTGATGGCTGTAGCTAAGCGGGTCCCTGGCAGCTTGCTAAGGAGCTGGAGCAGGTGTGCTGGATGGTATTGAGGCATCCAAGTGCAATTTCATGCTGCAGTGGACTCTCAATGATGTTTGCCTAGAGTCATGGCTGCATCTGTGGCCCTTCGTAGGATGGCTTGGCTCAGATGTACTAGCCTGTCTCAGGATACCCAGACTAAGGCCATGGATTTTCCTGTTGTTCGTAATTCTCTGTTTGGGGAGCAGACAGAGAACTACATGAAGAAAATGGATGAATACAGGACCACCTATAGGAGTGCTCAGGCCAAGGAAAGGCAAGCCATTCCCCAGAGGCAGCGTTCCAGGGGCAGGGGCAGGCCTCTTCATAGGCCTTTCTACCAAGCCCGGGCCTCCTCTTCCGCCTTTGCCCAGAGGGGGTTCCACAGAGGGAGAGGCAGATGGAGTACAAGCAGGTCTGCTACCACCCCTCAGCCTAAAGCCCATGCCAAACAGGCACCCTGATGGGTTTGCCCGGGCCGATTCTCCACTACCAGTAGGGGTAGGCTGGCTTACTTTGTCCAGAACTGGAGGTCTTTAACATCAGACAAATGGGTCCTGGAAGTAGTAAGCCAGGGACTGGTTCTCAGCTTCAAACAATTTCTCAAGATGAGAACCAGATCCTTTCCACCTGCAAATCCTTCAGAGGCCCTTGCCCTAGAGGCAGAGGTCTCTTCCCTCTTGGCTCTGAGAGCCATAGAAAGGGTTCCACCCCTCACATAGGGAAAAGGATTGTACTCCAGGTACTTCCTAACCCCCAAAAAGACAGGAGAATGGAGGCCCATCCTGGATCTCAGATATTTAAACAAGCACCTTTTAAAGCCAAAGTTCAAAATGGTGGCTCTGGGAATAATTCTACCCTCTCTAAGACCAGGGGACTGGCTAGTTTCCCTGGACCTCAAGGATGCCCATTTCCACATTCTCATCAGATGCTCCCACAGAGAGTACCTCAGGTTCGAGTTGCCCTCAGGCCACTATCAATTCAGAGCAGTGCCCTTTGGCCTAACATCAGCTCCAAGGGTGTTCACAAAATGCCTGACAGTAGTGGTTGCTTTCCTAAGGAGAAAAAAGATCTCCATCTTTCCATACCTGGACGACTGGCTCATAGTGGGTCAGTCTCCAGACCAAGTCAAGTCACACCTACAGATAACTCAGCAACTGCTCACTTCTCTAGGATTCCTTCTGAATCTTTCAAAGTCAGTTCTAGAGCCAGTGCAGCTCCTCGCCTTCATAGGGGCAGAGCTGGATACAATAAAGGCAAGAGCCTTCCTTCCCCTGGACAGGGCAAGGACCCTTGTTACACTGGCCTCTTCATTCACCCTCCAGGTGTCTCGACCAGCAAGGCATTTTCTGCAGCTCCTGGGCCACATGGTTGCCTCTACAGCAGTGTTCCAAGGAGCAAGATTTCAGATGAGGGACATTCAGTTCCACTTAAGAGCCTTCTGGTCCCAGAGAAAGGATTCTCTGACCAAGCTAATCCCAGTGACTCGAACCCTGATCCAGGCTTTGCAATGGTTGTAGGATCAGGACAACCTAAGACAAGGAGTTCCCTTTGTCACTCAATCTTGTTCTCTAATCCTTACCACAGATGCCTCCCTCTTGGGCTGGGGAGCCCACTTGGGGGATCTGACCACCCAAGGGTTGTGGTCACCTCAAGAATCTCTGCTTCACATCAATTTCTTAGAACTCAGAGCAGTGTTTCTAGCACTTCAAGCTTTTTTCCAAGTCTGTTCAGAACAAAGTAGTTCAGATCAGGACAGACAATACCACCACAATGTGGTACATCAACAAGCAAGGGGGCACTCGGTCTACGGCCTTGTGCACACAGGCAATGAAGTTGTGGTCTCTGGCCTATTCCCTGAATACCTCTCTGATAGCAGTGCACCTCCCAGGAAAGGACAATATCCTGGCAGATGCTCTCAGCAGGATATCTCAGGGCCATCACGAATGGTCCCTAGATCCCCTGATTTTGAAGGTGATCTTCTCCAGATGGGGCACCCCACAGATAGATCTTTTTGCAGCCCCAGACAATCACCAACTTCCTCTTTTTTGCTGCAGGCCCCCAGTGTTGGGCTCAGTCCCCCTGGATGCCCTAGTTCTCAATTGGGAAGGGAAGTTCCTGTATGCTTCCCCCCCCTTCCGTCTCCTATTCAAGGTACTAGTCAAAATCAGGTCTCAACCCTGCAAAGTGATTCTGATTGCTCCAGACTGGGCCAGACAGCCCTGGTACCCTCTCTTGCTGTCCTTAGCAGTCCACCTTCCCCTGTCTCTTCTCAGGAATTACAACCTGTTGACATCCTCACAGGGGAGGGTTTGGTATCCGAATCTCAAATCTCTCAATCTCAAGGCCTGGCTCTTGAAGAGCTAGAGTTTGCTGATTTGCACCTCTCTCAAGGTGTTCTGGAAATTTTAAAGGCTTCTCGAAAGCCTTCCACCAGAAAGACCTACAACTCCAAATGGAAAAGGTTTACTATTTGGTTTTCTGGGAAGCATATTTCTCCAGAGTCTGCTGGGTTGCCTACAGTCCTTGACTATATGGTTCATCTCAATAGCTTGGGACTCAGACCAGCTACACTTAGAGTGCATCTGGCAGCTGGCTCTGCCTTCTTGTCAGCAGGCAAGCACTCTTCCCTTTCAGCTCATCCTGTATTCTGTAAATTCTTCAAGGGATTGCTGCATACCAATCCTCCCTTCAGGGACCCTGCCCTGCTTGGGACCTTAATGTTTGCATTGCTCAGCTTATACAACCCCTTTTGAGCCATTGTCCTCAGCAGAGCTTAAGTACTTGACTTGGAAAACTGTGTTCTTGGTAGCCATTACTTCTGCGGCAGGCATAGTGAGTTACAGGCCCTGTCAGTGGAGCCTGATTTTATCTCTTTCCATAGAGATAAGGTGGTCCTCAGGACTAATAGGAAGTTTTTGCCTAAGGTGGTTTCAGATTTCCACCTTAACCAGTCTGTCTCTTCCTGTTTTCTTCACTGACCATTCCTCCTCTGGTGAGAGGAGGCTGCACAGCTTGGATGTGAAAAGAGCCCTTAGCTACTACATGGAGCGCACCAAGGGTCAGAGGTTTGACTCCCTCCAACAGTTCCTCACTTATGGTGAGGTTGGTAAGGGAAAACCTGCCACTAAGAGATCTATTGCCAGGTGGATTGTCTCTTGTATACAATTTTGCTATGAAAAATTAGGTAGGATCCCACCCTCAGGCCTGAGGGCTCACTTCTACCAGAGGTACAGCTGCTTCCTGGCTGCTGCCAGGGATATTCCTATCTTAGAGATTTGTCAAGCAGTCACCTGGAAAACAGTACATACTTTCACCAAGCATTACTCTCTGGATATCCAGGCTGGGAGTGATGCTTGGTTTCACAGCAGTGCTTCAGAGCTTGTTCCCAGTAGGTTCTGTCCCTCCTCCATGGAGGTACTGCTTGAGTAGTCTGCAGTAGTCAGAATACAGCAAGACTTCATGTTGTTTGAAGAAAAATACTCACCTTAGTAATGTTTCTTCTAATGGAGTCTTGCTGTATTCTGACCTCCCCCCCGCCTCCCCTCTCAGAACCTGGGTTTTGGGATGTGAGTGGGCAGAAACAGTGTTGGCACCCTAGAGGTGCCCCCCCTTTTTTTTCTCACCCTCTTATTTTTGGGTATGTGTTGTGTTTTGTTTTTTGGGTTTCCTGACTTGAGTCTTTGCCTTGGAACCAAAAAACCTTTTTTTTTTTAGATTTAGTTGCCAGTTGGATAGTACAAGTTTACAGTTTCCACACAGGACGCCCAGTGAGTTTAGCTCATAAAGATCTGTCGGTTTGGGTTCAAACAACAACAGACAGAGTCTCAACTGAGCTCGAGCTCAGCGTTCCATGCCTTGCATGGAAAGTTAACTCTTTCCTCTCTGAGGCAGTTCAAAGGTTGGATATCACTGCAATAGTCAGAATACAGCAAGACTCCATTAGAAGAAACAACATTACTAAGGTGAGTAATTTTTTCTTTCCTGCCGATTATTCTCCAAGCTGTTTAAATAAAAATTCTGTACCAGCCTGAGTCTGTGTCTTTTTTTTGTTTTGTTTTGTTTTAAATATAGAAAAAAATAAAAACAAGGAAACCCTCGATATGGGAGTTATATGTGAGCTAAACCAGCTGGGTCTTAAGTCTAAAATGGCTAGAACTATATACAGTGATTTGAGTAATGTGACTTCCAAGTCCTGCTCCCCACTCTGATGAGGAGAGGAAGGCTGGGAATATTCCTGCCTGGTTGGGTACCCCATAATCCACCTTGGAAGGGTGCCCCTGGGGATGCTCTTGCCCCTAATAGAGTGATAGGGAGGTGAGGAATAAAAATATAAATCCAATTCAAAATAACAGGGAGTGAGAACGGGGAAGGGAACAAAAAAGGTGCATTGCCCTCATATCACCGGTCAGTTGTTGCTTTGTCCCTCCAGCTGGGTCTGCTTTTATTATTATGAAGGAGAGGAGGTCTAAGCAATTAGAGCCTGGTGTATTTAAAGTGCCCCCTGCTGGATGATAGAACTGTTGCAGTGATGCTGGTTAAATAAAATAAAATCAAGCCCCTCAGAGTTCTCTAACATCTGAAAGAGACAATAAACAAGAAGGTTGTTTATCTGGACCATAAGTTCAGCATTGAGTTCCTTAGTAGGGAGTAGTTTAAGGAAGTCCACGTCTTTTTCCAGTGCAATTCCATGCTCGGAGGTGCAGAAAAGTGTTCTGTTTGCCTCTATAATTCAAAATGCCCTTTTGGGTTGGTGAGTCGTCAGCCCCGCCCTCTTCCTACACTGGAGGAACCCCAGGTCAGTGGCGGGGGGGGGGGGTCGGTGTCCCTGCAAGAGGAAAGAGCCCCCAGGTCCCCAAGGAGGTTAAGGTTCTGATTCAGCTTGGCATCTATTCGGGTGGGCGAGACCCACCCCCAGGACTCTTCATTCTATGGTCATCAAGGGTGGCACTCTTTACACCTTTAGTAGGCCAATATATTAGGTCTTATTTCTGCCCCGCCAAGTCGTGAATCCGGAGTCACATCTGCTGATATGAAGACTCAGCTTATTCCTTTATGTCCTGGCCCCTGGTTACTTCAGAGTTTCAGAGCCATAAGCAGTTCAGATTAAATTAATCACCCTGTTTTTTGGGGGTGAGTGAATGAGTAAGGATTATGTACACCCGGAGCGCTGTGGGGGTCCACATAGAAACATAGAATTTGACGGCAGATAAGGACCGCTTGGCCCACCCAGTCTGTCCATTTCCCTACCTAATGGATAAGCTGCAGATCCTAGTTAGCCAACAGCCTACTTCATATTGTTTTTTATATGAGTTATGCCTATCCCTTAAGAGCCCAGGGAGTGTTCACCCTTGGGAACTCCACTGGGTGAGTTAATTTATGTCTGATCTAGCTGTGTATATCTCGCAGTTTGCTCGGGGCATTGCCCACCCCTCAGGGTGTTTTTTTTCTGTTGCCGCTCCTCATAATAATCTGAGGCCAGGGCTAATATATCAGCAAGAAGGACTCTACCAAAATTGGCCCAGATTCAGGCCCAGCATATTGCAGTCTCAGGTCGTCTCCTCGCCCTAATCGAGCCCCAGGAATATCCATGGTTGTGATCCCAGTTGCTCCACTCGTATGCCTTATGGCCACTAGGGGTTCGCAGGCAGTATCGTTTTAAACCTCGCTTAGGGGAGCCCAGTTTGGTCCCCCATCCCCACTGGGCCCTCAGAGAGCCCCTCCCGGACCAAGATTAACCCCCGGGTGAGACAGCAGGGGCACATAAAGGCTGGTGTCACTCACTGCACCATCGGAGTTCTGGTGTAAATCCCTCAGTTATCTTGTCTTGCAAATTGGGCCAGTAGTTGCTTGATGGCAGCGAGGGCCTCCTGCTGGCTTTGACGTCTTAGATGTCCTGCCCGAGATGTGCAGTCCTCTCTCTGAGTCCTCCGGGAGCTAGAAACCGTGGGTGGAATTGGGAGTCCACTGGTTGGAAAGTCCTGCATGGCCTTCTCTACCGATTTGTATACCACTTGTCATGATGGATACTGCAGTAACAGCCTGTTAGGGTAAGGGGTCCTAAATTTAAGCTGCTGTTGGCGAAGGATGTGAAACGGGGATATAGGCCCTTCTCCTGTGCTTTGTGGTGGGTCCACAAAGATCCACTCTGTACCATAAGTCACTTTACCCATAGACCAGGCCTGTCTGAGTTTAAGTTCTTTAGTACTATATCTCAAGAAACGTATTTGCTCTGTGCGTACAATCTGTTTCTAAATCCAGCTTTGGGTCTAAGGAAAGGGAAGTGCGGAGAACTACTGTAATATATCCCTCCAGATCTTGCCCTTCACTGTTCTCCGGAATGCCGTACACAGTGAGATTGCGTCAGCGATGCCAATTCTTGGCATCTTCCTACCTTTCCATGGTGAGGTGGCAGAGGGTGGTGATTTGTTCCAACGTGGTGTGCAGGTGGGTTACTGTCTCGCACTGTTCTTGCATAGTTTGCTCAATTTCAGATACCCTGGAGGTGGTTTCAGCTATTTCCTTTTGCATATTTTCTTGGTTCTGCTTAAGAGGAAAAATCTGATTTCAAGTCTATAGTCTCTGTCAGTATCTTGTCTAGTTTCTGATACATGCTAGCAGCCTTTTTGTTTTTGTGGTTTGCGAGATTTACTTTGAGCGCGTGGTTTCAAACAACATGAAGTCTTGCTATATTATGACAATTGCAGTGAGTCCCCATCTTCGAACTGCCCTAGAGGTGAAATAGTTAACTTTTCCATGAAGCATGGAACTCTGAGCGCGAGCTCGGTTAGAAAGCTCTGTCTGTTGTGCTTCAAACATAAACTGTCAGATTCTTTACTCCGCCTCACTGAACAGTCGCTCTGGAGATTTCTCCTTCTGCTCGGTTCATTTGTCTGTTTAAAAAGTGTTATTTATCGGTTTTTAGTAAAAATTAACCGAAATTAAAGCTCAACCACTCGGTTCAAGCTCTGTCTGTGGTAACGTAAGTAATAGGTTTTACGTTGAAATTTCTGTGTGGAACTTGTACACATTTATTGGTTCGGTTTGAACCGATCAGGTTGTTTGAAAAATTGCTAGTCCTTTTTTAGAGTGCGGTTCCCGGTTCTTATCGGTTCTAAAAAAAACGGATTTCATTACATTTTTTTCATGACCCGTGACACGATTGGGAACCGATAAGGGTGCCTTGCTTGTTGGATTGCCATAAACGGGCAAGTTTGGTTAGGCTGGCATTATGTCTGAGAAACCCAAAAGAAAAACCAGACCCACTGGGTTTCAGCACTGTAGTGTTTGTGGGGGAAGCTTTTGCTAAGGCTGACCCACACACCACATGTGTCTATTGTCTGGGGTTTGACCACCTCAATTCAGATTGCCAGATTTGTAGGAATTTCCCTGCTGCCACCATAGAAAAGAGAGTTGGTAGGCTCAGGGAAAGGGAGGCCAAAAAGTCCGCTGACCTGGATGGCCAGCCCGGTTCGGTACCAACCGAACCGGAGGGAGTGCCCTCTGACCAGGGTGATACTTCCTCGGGCAAACGAAGAGCCGGTTCTGAGGAGCCGGTCCCAGCAAAAAGGACTAGAAAGTCAGCTAGCGTAGAGCCAAAAGTTCTCTCCCCAACTGCTGAAGAAATAGCTAAAGCAATTCAAATTGTCCAGTCTCTTTCCCATTCGACCGAACCGTCACCATCAGGTAGGCGTTCGGTTCGGCCGGTTCCACCGGTTCAAGTTTATGATTGTGAGGATTTTTATGAACCGGGGGAAGGGGAATGTGAGGAGAGTGAATATGGTTCTGAAGATCTGGATGTGCCCATTGAACCGGACATCTCTCCAGATAGACCCTTAGGGGTTTCTCCTCCCAGGCTTTCTGAGTCCCCTTCTCATTTCATATTTTATAAGAAAGTTGCTGATACTCTGCAGCTCCCTGTTGAGGAAGCTGTTGATGACCAAGAGGAGCCTGATTATGTAGAAGTGATGGATTTCCAGAGTCCAGGAGACTGTCTATTCCTTTACACAAATCTTTTCGAAACAGACAGTAAAAGTTTTAAAAACTCCTCACACTGTACCTCCTGTGGATAAAAGGATGGACAAGAGGTATACCTTATCAGGTTCCGACACTGATTTCCTCACTCAGCAATGCAGCCATGTGGGGGTAGTGCAGGCTGCAGCCTGTGACAAGGCTAATATTCCCCTAGCTTCACACCCCTGAGAAGGACTCCAGGAAGATTGTTACTATGGCAAAGAAACAGTACGTGGCAGCATCTTTGGGACTCAGACAGGCAAATTATATGGCTTATGCTGCTAGGTACCAGAAATCTAGATGGGATACTGTGCTGGCTCCAGCAAAACAAGTCCCTGACCAGTTTGCCAGGGAACTGGAACAGGTGGCTATGGATGGTATTGAGGCATCCAAGGTGCAGTTTCATGCTGCAATGGACTCTAATGATGTTTCATCAAGAGTCATGGCTACATCTGTGGCTCTTCGCAGAATGGCCTGGCTCAGATGTACTACCCTGTCTCAGGATACCCAGTCTAAGGCCATGGATTTTCCTGTTAGGGCAATCTCTGTTTGGGGAGCAAACAGAGAATTACATGAAGAAAATGGATGAATATAGGACCACCTATAGGAGTGCACAGGCCAAGGAAAGGCAGGCCACTCCTCAAAAGCAGCTTCCTAAAGGCAGGGGCAGGCCTTTTCATAGGCCTTTTTACCAAACCCAAGCTTCCTCTTCCGCCTATGCCCAGAGGGGATTCTTTAAAGGGAGAGGCAGATGGGGTTCAAGCAGGCCTGCTCCCACCCCTCAGCCCAAAGCCCCTGCCAAGCAGGCACCCTGATGGGGTTGCCAGGGCCGATTCTTCTCTACCTGTAGGGGGCAGGCTGGCTTACTTTGTCCAGGACTGGAAGTCTCTGACATCAGACAAGTGGGTCCTGGAAGTAGTAAGCCAGGGACTGGTTCTCAGCTTCAAAAAATTTCCAAAGCTGAGAGCCAGATCTTTTCCACCTGCATCTCCATCAGAGGCACTCGCCCTAGAGGCAGAGGTCTCTACCCTCCTGGCTCTCAGAGCCGTGGAAAGGGTTCCTCCCCTACACCAGGGCAAAGGTTTGTACTCTAGGTACTTCCTTACCCCAAAAAAGACAGGAGAATGGTGGCCCATTCTGGATCTCAGATACTTAAACAAGCACCTTTTAAAACCAAAGTTCAAAATGGTGACTCTGGGAATTATCTTACCTTCTCTAAGGCCAAGGGACTGGCTAGCTTCTCTGGACTTCAAGGATGCCTACTTCCATATTCCCATCAGAAGCTCCCATCGAAAGTACCTCAGGTCCGAGCTGCCCTCAGGCCATTACCAGTTCAGAGCAATGCTCTTCGGCCTCACTTCTGCTCCAAGGGTATTCACCAAATGCCTGGCTGTAGCAGTTGCCTACCTAAGAAGGCAAAAGATTGCCATCTTTCCTTACCTGGACGATTGGCTCATAGTAGGCCAGTCCCCAGAACAGGTCACTTTACATCTTCAGATAACGTAGCAACTGCTTACCTCTCTCAGGTTTCCTTCTGAATCTCTCGAAGTCAGTTCTAGAGCCTGTCCAGCTTCTTACCTTCATAGGCGCAGAACTGAACACACAGGAGGCCAGGGCCTTCCTTCCTCTGGACAGGGCAAAGACCCTAGTCTCCCTGGCCTCCTCATTCACCCTGCAGGTCTCTCGACCAGTGAGGCATTTTCTGCAGCTCCTAGGGCACATGGCTGCTTCCACATCAGTTGTGCATTGAGCAAGATTTCAGATGAGGGACATCCGGTTCCATTTGACAGCTTTTTGGTCCCAAAGAAAGGATCCTCTGACCAAGTTGATCCCAGTAACTCGAACCCTGATCGAAGCCCTACAGTGGTGGCAGGATCAGAGCAACCTGAGACAAGGGGTTCCTTTTGTCACTCAGTCTCACTCCCTAATCCTTACTACAGATGCATCCCTCTTGGGTTGGGGAGCTCACATGGGCGACCTCACCACCCAGGGTCTGTGGTCTCCCCAGGAATCTCTGCTTCACATCAACCTGTTGGAGCTCAGAGCAGTTTTTCTAGCACTTCAAGTTTTTTCCAAGTCTGTTCATAACAAGATTGTACAGGTCAGAACAGACAACACCACTGCAATGTGGTACATCAACAAGCAAGCACTCGGTCTACGGCCTTGTGCACCGAAGCGATGAAGTTGTGGTCTCTGGCTTACTCCCTGAATACCTCCCTTACGGCAGTCCACCTTCCAGGCAAGGACAATGTCCTGGCAGATGCTCTCAGCAGGATTTCTCAGGGCCATCACAAATGGTCACTGGATCCCCTGGTCTTGGGAGTAGTATTTGCCAGATGGGGCACCCCGCAGATAGATCTTTTTGCAGCCCCAGACAGTCACCAACTTCCCCTTTTTTGCTGCAGGCCCCCAGTGTTGGGCTCACTGCCCCTGGATGCCTTAGCCCTCAGTTGGGAAGGGAAGTTCCTCTGTGCCTTCCCTCCCTTCACCCTCCTGTTCAAAGTGTTAGTCAAAATCAGATCCCAATCCTGCAAAGTCATTCTGATAGCTCCGGATTGGGCCAGACAACCCTGGTATCCACTCCTTCTGTCCTTAGCAGTCCATCCTCCCCTGTGCCTTCCCAGGAATCACAATCTGTTAACCTGTGCCCAGGGGCGGGTTTGGTATCCGAATCTCAAATCTCTCAATCTCAAGGCTTGGTTCTTGAAGAGTTAGAGTTTGCTGATTTACACCTTTCCCAAGGTGTAATGGATATATTGAAGGCCTCAAGGAAGGCTTCCACCAGGGCTACTTACAATTCCAAATGGAAAAGGTTTTCCATATGGTGCTCGAAAAAGCATATTTCCCCAGACTCTGCTGATCTGCCCACAGTCCTGGATTATATAGTCCATCTGAATTCTCTGGGGCTCAGACCAGCTACCCTGAAGGTGCATTTGGCAGCTGTGTCTGCTTTTATTTCAGCAGGTAAGTCCTCTTCTATTTCAGCTCATCCTGTATTTTCCAAGTTTTTTAAGGGGTTGCTTCACGCCAACCCTCCATTCAGGGACCCTGCCCCTGCCTGGGATCTTAATGTTTGCATTGCTCAGCTTATGCAACCCCCCTTTGAGCCCTTGTTTTCAGCTGAGCTTAAGTACTTGACTTGGAAGACTGTGTTTCTGGTAGCCATCGCCTCTGCCAGACGCATAAGTGAATTACAAGCGTTGTCAGTGGAGCCGGATTTTATCTCCTTTCACAGAGATAAGGTGGTCCTCCGGACTAACAGGAAGTTCCTTCTTAAGGTGGTTTCAGATTTCCACCTTAATCAATCTATCTCTCTTCCAGTGTACTTCACTGACCACTCCTCCTCTGGTGAGAGGAGGCTGCACAGCTTAGATGTGAAGAGAGCCCTTAGTTACTACATAGGCGTACCAAGGGTCACAGGTTTGATCTCTCCAACTGTTCCTCCGCAGCGAGGGTTGGTAAAGGGAGCCAGCCACTAAAGATCCATTGCCAGGTGGATTTTTCTTGTATCCAATTCTGCTACGAAAAGTTGGGTAAAGTTTCCCCCTCAGGCCTGAGGGCTCACTCTACCAGAGGTACAGCTGCTTCTCTGGCTGCTGCCAGAGACATTCCTATTCTAGAAATATGTCAAGCAGCTACCTGGAAAACAGTTCACAGTTTTACCAAGCATTACTCCCTGGACATCTAGGCTAGGCGTGATGCTCGGTTTGGTACAGCTGTTCTTCAGAGCCTATTCCCTAAGTAGGTTCTGTCCCTCCTCCATGGGGGTACTGACGTGTAGTCTGCAATTGTCATAATATAGCAAGACTTCATGTTGTTTGAAGAAAAAATTACTCGCCTTAGTAATGTTGTTTCTTCTAATGGAGTCTTGCTATATTATGACCTCCCTCCCTGCCTGCCCCTCTCAGAACCTCTGTTTTGGGGTGTGGCTGGGCCTTACAGGGTTGGCACTCATTTATGCCCACCTTGTTGTTTTTTACACCCTCTTTTGGGGTGAATTGGTGTTGTGTTTTTTTCTCTGGTCTCTGACTTGAGTCTTTGTTTGAGACCAGGAAATGTGTTTAGGTTAGCAGCCAGTTGGCTAGTGTAGGTTTACAGCTTCCACACAGAACCTTAGTGAGTTTTAGCTCGTAAAGATCTGACAGTTTATGTTTGAAGCACAGCAGACAGAGCTTTCTAACCGAGCTCGCGCTCAGAGTTCCATGCTTCATGGAAAAGTTAACTATTTCACCTCCGGGGCAGTTCGAAGATGGGGACTCACTGCAATTGTCATAATATAGCAAGACTCCATTAGAAGAAACAACATTACTAAGGTGAGTAATTTTTTCTTCTGTGCCGTAGCTTGTGTCGTCTTCCCCTCTGAGAGTTCTTGGTCAGAAGGCTCAGATTCCAGTGTGAGTAAGTGGAATCTATTACTACCGCTGTTCGATCTGTTGTTGGCCATCAAAATTCTGCCTATTTCAGTAGTGTTTTGTAGGTTTTCTGTAGGCTAAATGAGGAGTTGTAGCTGGAGGGAGCGAGGAGCTGATCTCTTAAACCGCCATTAACTTGGGCGCTGCAGCAGAAGTCCTCCAGGGTAAGTTTTTTAAAAATAAAAATGTTGAGGCCAACATTGCTTTTGTTTATGAAATGAATGCGGGGAGCAGGTGAACACTACTTCTGCCATGTTACAAATGCTAAGTTTGATGCCAACCAGTTGTAACACCTTGGGCATAGCTATACATTGCTTTTGCTAGTTATTGCACAGACAGTAGAATTAATCGTACAGAGACTCTGACACTATAGCCTTATGTCATAACCCCTTTGGAGCCTTGTTCTCTGGATGTCCCAAGGTCAAGGGACTGATGGTAGACCAGTTTATTCCACTTTTTAAAAAGGGAGCAAGGGAGGATCAAGGAAACTATGAGCCAGGAAGGCTAACATTAACACCAAGGAAGATTTTAGAGATTACATGGAAAACATAGGTGCTATCGGCAAAAAAAGACCACTGATCAATCCAGTCTAACTTATTTTCTTTCCCTACCTTACCCCGTGACCTGTTAATTATTAACAAGGATTAGTAATCAAAGCAAGGATTTGGGTGCTGGTGTACATCTAAAAATAATTCTCTGTTAAAGGGAAACATCCACGTCTAAATGTCCCACACCTCTGCATGGGGCACCCCCTACCCCCCGATTAGCATTTTCACAAAAAAATGGCATATTTTAACTCACTGTCTTTTATAGGTTTCAGATTTTGTCTGGTTGATCCTGCAGTCCCCTCTGTTACCATTTTGAGCAACTCTAACTGCACATCCCACAGGCTCCCACGGCTGACATCAGAGTTGGGGAGCAGCTGCAGGAGTATATATTGCCTTACTGACGGAGCTTTTATTAGCCCCCATTTTCGATTTACTGGTCCTGGTGTTATACCAAGACCAAGTGTAGACTAACTGATGACTGTTAATCTATACATGGTCTCGGTATAGCACCAGAACCAGTAAATCGTAACACAGACCTCTTAATACTTCCTTTTATAAGGCTATACAATGCACACTCATGTGGCTGCTCCACGACTGCGATGTCAGCTGTGGCAGCTTGTGGGATGTGCTGCTAGAGGCACTTGTTTAAAATGCCAGCGGGAGGGACGGCAGAATCAGCCAAATAAAATCTAAAACCCACAAAAATTAATAAGTTTAAAAAAATGTCATCTCATTGCGAAATTGCTTGGGGGGTGGCATTTCCCTTTAAGGAAGAAATCGTAAGGATTTTGGTTTTCAGTAGGACTTGGCTGGAGAATAGGACACAGAGAGTAATAGTAAATGGAGTCCACTCAGAAGAAAGGAGGGTTACTAGTGGGGTACCGCAGGGTTCAGTATTAGGACCGATCCTCTTCAATCTCTTTATAAGCGACATTGCAGAAGGACTGGAAGGAAAAGTATGTCTCTTTGCAGAGGACACTAAGATCTGCAACAGAGTTGATGCACAGGGTGGGGTGGAAAGGATGAGAAGGGACTTGGCAAGGTTAGAGGAATGGTCAAATGTACGGCAGCTTAGATTCAATGCTAAGAAGTGTACGGTAATGCACTCGGGAAACAAAAACCCAGGGGAAGAGTACATAATGGGGGGTGAGATACTAACAACAACAAAAATGGAGAGGGACCTGGGGGTAGTCATATCAGATGACCTAATGATGGGCAAGCAATGTGAGAGGGCAGCAAGGAGGGCTGGGGGGATACTGGGTTGCATAGGGAGAGGCATCACCAGTAGAAAACAGGAAGTTATTATCCCTCTGTACAGACAGCTGGTGAGACCCCATCTGAGTACTGTGTGCAGTTCTGGAGACCTAATCTCCGCAAAGACATAGACAGGATGGAAGCTGTCCAGAGGAGGGCTTAACAAATGGTGCAGGGTCTGCACCGGAAGACATATGAAGAGAGACTTAAGGAGCTTAATATGTATAGCCCTCGAGGAAAGGAGGGAGAGGGACATGATAGAAACTTTCAAGTACCTCAAGGAATCAACAAAGTCCAAGAGGGTAGCATCTTTCAAAAAGAGATTGTGCAAGAACAAGAGGGCACAATTTGAAGATGGGGGTGGCTCAGAGGTAATTTAAGGAAGTATTCCAGAGAGGGTTGTGGATGCATGGAACGGCCTTCGGATGAGGTTGTGGAGTCAAAATCAGTGGTGGAATTCAAGCATGCATAGGATAGTCATAAGGCAGTTCTGGGGGGTGGGGGTAGGAAGAAGTAGGCTGCTGGTTAACTAGGATCTGCAGCTTATCCAGTAGGTAGGGAAATGGGCAGACTGGGTGGGCCAAGCGGTTCTTATCTGCCGTCAAATTCTGTGTTTCTATGTTTCTATGACTTTTCATGCAGACTGTACCCAAAGGGCTTTGCAGTGCAGGAGAGAAACTGTTGCCAAGTTTTCAGCACACTGAGAGATGGAAAAAGTACAAAGATGGATTTAGAGGGGAAATTAGAGGTTGCACACAGGGAAGCGAAGTGAGTTTCTCAATTTCTTACAGAGAGTAAGCAGGCAATTGTGGGATTCAAACCTAGGTCCCGAGGTTCACAGCTTTGCACTCTTAACACTATGCAAGGGTGCTTCCCTATAGGAGCCAACAAGGGTTCACAACAGATAAATATATTCAGACACGTTTTTATAAGACTTTTTTGAGTGACTAATCAAATTAACAGAAATGCTGTGAACATTATTTTTCTTGAATTTGGTAAGACTTTCGGCAAGGCAGAGAAGATTAATACATAAGGTAAGAGAGCATGGGACAGGGCCAAGGTAGTTTGATGGAGCAAGCGAGTGGTAGAGTGCAAATGGTGGCAGTGAATGGGAGATATGTGGGGAGTAGTCACTAATGGAGTACCCAAGGGAATCATATGTGGGACCTCTACTGTTTTAGCGTATTTGTCACTGATTTGGAAAAATGGATAGGTAGAATGCCAGCTAATGATAGTAACAGATTACACCCAAAGAACTGCTATGGGCAACACAGACAAGCAAGTAATATAATGGTCTACAAAGGGATTTTCATAGACCGGGAAAGTGGCAGATAAAAACTACTCGTCATAGAAATGTTTTTTCATAGAGGGTATATTAGCAGGTCATGCAGAATGCAGCACCTCAGCCCTGAGTTGTTGCCTTGGTGATAAAATTTAAGAATGTTAAAGTTTAAACTTTGCAAAATGGTCATGCATCTAATGGTAGATTTATATCTGATACCAGAGGAGAGCAGTGACCACTTAACTAACGTATGCTGTGTTTTCTTAAAAAAAAAAAAAAAAAAGGAAAACCATAAAAAAAATTCCAATCACTGTATGATAAATTGTCAGAACTGCAAAGTTTAAATTTAAAAATAAATGCTCAAACACAAAAAAAACTAATTTTGATTTGAGTGATGGAAGAATTTATACAGAATTTCTAAAAGGGTGAGGTAAGTGGGTTTGTAGGACTCAGTACTATACACACTACAGTACCTACTAGAAGAAACATCATGACTATGGTGAATAATTCTTTTTTTATATAAATATTTATTTATTTATTAAATTTTGGTAACCGAGTGAGCCCACTGGGCCCTGAAGGTCCCTTTTTCAGGGGCAACCCGGGTTTACGTGGTAAAAATTACAACATAATACATTACAAAGAAGGCATACAAACATACTGCAGGGTTATACATAGTTGTACCACAGCTGGTTACATATGCTTAGTTCGACATTTGGTTAGTGCAATCATAAGAGATACTACCCTAAAGTGTAGGAGGGGTGTAGCCCCCTGTTTCGTCGATGGCTGTAGGGCTGTGATATTTTGAGCTTACGCTTGGGGGGGCCCCCTTTCTTTAGCTATTGCACTTGAGGTGTGACATAATATGTGCCTTAAGCCTCTGTGAAGCTGTTGAGGAGGTAGCCCTGGACTCCTGGAGCAAGGAGCTCCATAGTGTGGGGACGGTGTGGGCGAAAGACTTGCCCCCCTGCCTTGGTTCTGACCCTGGGCACTGCTAGGAGTGTCCGGTCCGTTATGTGGAGGAGCCTAGGGTTACTCTTTAGGGTGATGAGTCTGGGGAGGGGAGGGGCTAAGTAACTTAAAGGTTTGGCAGAGTAGTGGGTACTGAAGCCGGGCTTCCCAGGAGGGCCATTTTAGTTTTGACAAAGTGTTGCAGTGATGGGTCCTGGGGCCGGATTGTGTGGCGAACCAAGTTACCTTGTAATAGAGAACTTGTAGTCGGTTCGTCTCTTGTATGGCTATTCCCTGGACCACCGGGGCCACGTAGGTAATGGTCAGGAGTAGGACGCTGGTGGCAATAGAGGCCCTGGCAGCTGGTATCAACTGGTCTTTCAACCTGTATAGAGTCCCGAGTTTCGCATGAATATTTTTAGTTACCTGAGCTACGTGGTACTCGAGGGTGAAGTCCTGGTCCAGGGTAAGGCCAAGGTATTTTAAAGATTCAACCACCTCTAGTCTACTGCCTGACGCAGTAGTCAGTTGGAGGTGTTGGCTTCTGTCACGAACTAGGGCTCTGGGTCCAAACAGCATGGCCTTGGTCTTGTTAGCATTAATGACCATTCTATTAGTGACAAGTCATTGCTCTAGGGATCTCGGGTCATCTTGTAGACAGGAGCAGAGATCTCCTAGATTAGAGGAGGGGCATCATCCGCGTACTGTACCACGGAGCTCCCACCACAGTGTTTGCTGAGTTCATTGGTGGAGAGAAAGAAGAGAAGGGGGCCAAGGATAGACCCTTGGGGCACCCCCTCCGTTAATGGGAGAGGCTCCAACAAGGAGTCTTTCCATTTTACCCTCTCTGACCGCCCGGTAAGATAGCCATCAAACCACGACAGGGAGTGGCTGCCTAGCCCAGTGTTGCTCAGCTTGGCAGTTAACAGGTTGTGGTTGATAAGGTCGAACGCTTTGGAAAGATCAATGAAGACCGCTCCGTTGGGGGTCCCCTTGTCCAGTTCTCTGAGAACATCTGTGGAGAACTTGATAAGCGCGGTGTCAGTCCCGTGCTTGGTTTTGAAACTATGCTGGTAGGGTACTAGCAGTTGATGGAGCTCTATAAGTAGTTGCGGAGTTGACCGTATATCAACCTCTCTTGTATCTTTGCCAGGCTACAGAGAAGGGAGATTGGCCTGTAATTGTTAGTTGACTCCCTCGGGCCTCCCTTGTGGACGGGGACTACGTGAGCCAGTTTTCATTGTTCCGGGATAGCACCTTCTATTAGGGATCGGTTGAGGAGCCAGGTCAGCCTGCTAGACCATGGGCCCTTCCTTCAGTATACGGGTGAATTCCATCTGGTCCCACTGATCCAGATGTTTTGAGGATCATTAATAATGGGAGAACTTCGTTGGGTTTTACTAGTCTGAGGTGGAAGGCTGGGCGGTCCCGTCTGTGGTGTGGGCGATCATTCGGATCTGGAGGGAGGATTGGCAGTCCCGCTTTGAACTGATCCAGGTTCGTGAATTGGCGGTTGAGGGCCATTGCAATACTTGGGTCGTCATTTGTTAGTTGACAGTTTACCTCGACGGGGCAGTGTGCGGTCTTGTCATTCCGCTTTATTAACCCATTTATGTGCGCCCAGAAAAGTCTAGGGTTCCCTAGATTCTTTTTCTGTAGTTGGGTGACATACTGTCTTTTGACCACTTTAATAGCCAGTTTGCACCTGTTTCTGAGAGTTTTGTAGCTCATCAGGTCAGCAGGTAGGGAGAAGAGCTTGTACTTCTTCCAAACTTTGTCTTGGTTTTTCATTAGGGACTTCACAAGGGGGGTGGTCCACCTATAGCAGCTCCCCTTGGTGCAGAGTTTCTTCATAGGAGCGAGTCGGTCCACAACCGAGGTAATTGTTCACTGAAAGAAGGCAGCAGCCTCATCCAGAGAGGGGAGGAGTTTAATTGGACTCCAGTCAATGCTGTTTAGGCAGCCTGTTAGATGTTCGGGCAGAAGGTGAGTGAAATCCCTAGCAGCCAGGATATGTGGGTGGAATCTGGGAGCCCTGTTTTTGCAGGTGCAGAATATTGGGGAGTGGTCACTCAGGGCATCTGCTATGGTGCCTGCCGCCTGTATGTTGGAGGGTTTGCTCGTCAGCACCCAATCAAGCGTGGAGTGATTTCCCATTTTGTAGTTCATGCGGGTGGGCCCTGCGATAACCTGTTCAAGATTTGCTTCCTGAACCAGCCCAATTAGGGAGTGGTTATCATTTGGGGCCCAACTGAGATTAAAGTCCCCCAGTATAAGTATCTCAGTGGCTACCTCTTCGGAGATGTCCTTTAGTACTGCCTCGAGAGATGTACGAGCATTCTTTGGGGGGTTGTATACGCATCCAATGTTGAGGTATTTACAGGAGCCAAGGGTGATGCGTTCGAAGACCGATTCACCGTCCGTGAAGGTGGAGTGCTGCAGGTTGACCTGCACGGAGTTAAGGGTATCTTTAGTGTAGATTAGGACACCTCCCCCTCTTTTGTTCACTCTGTCTTTTCTGTAGACGAGGTACCCAAGGGCTGCAACCTTAATGGGGAAGTATTTGAGGCTTGAGCTAGGTTTCCGATACGGCAAGGATGTCCGGGTTGTACCGGTCCAGTCAGGCTTGTACTTCACCCATCTTTGGTCTTAGGCTACATATATTCATATGTGCAATCCGCAGGCCCCTTGTGGATGCCATATGAGGGTTCTGGGGAGGAGACCAGGAGGTTGTTAGGTGGGGGTCCAGGGTTAGGCTGGATTTCCCCTGCCATAAGCAGGAGGGTAGCAAGGAGGCAGAGAGTAGTATATTACGTGATGTCCTACAATATGCAGACTCCAAGCAGTACCTTGGGAGACAGGGTCTAGAACATACGAAAAACGCCAGCAGATACAGGCCTTAAGGTCTATGCAGTCTGCTCGATTGTGCAGCTATCAGCTTTTATTTTGCAGCTGTCTTCCCCCCAAGTCCCGTAGTGACCTTCCCCCTGACCCTGTCGCATCCCCTCTTAAATCTGCCCACTGTCCTCAGTGTTACCACCTTTCCTGGCAGTGTGTTCCACCCAGTCACCACCCTTTCCATGAAGTAGTGTCTTCTCATTTCCCTTTTGAACCTTCCTCCTTCCAGTTTCAGGCTGTGTCCTCCAGTGTTTCTCCTAATAATCCCCTCTGTACTAACCCTGTTTATGCCTCTCATATATTTGAAGGTTTTGATCATATCTCTTCTATCCCTCCTGTCCTCCAGGGAGTACATGTTGAGCTCCCTCAGTCTGTCTTCATAGGGTTTTCCCTCTATGCCTGTGATCATTCGGGTGGCCCTGTGCTGGACTCCCTCCAGCAGCTTGACATCCCTCTTCAAGTAGGGACCCAGAACTGTACGCAGTACTCTAGATTCAATCTGACCAACGACCTGTACAATGGCAGAATAACCTCCCTCCTCCTTGAGGTGATTCTCCTGGCTATACACCCCAACATCTTGTTGGCCTTTGCTGCTGCCTTCCTGCACTGCACCGAATGGTCATTTACCCTGTGATTAGTAGCCCAAGATCGTTTACCTCCTCTGTAGAGGATAACTGTATTCCCCCCAGTCTATAGGAAAACTTGTGGTTCTTCACTCCCAAGTGCATAACCTTGCATTTTTTTGCACTGAAACCCAGCTGCCATGCATCCGACCAGTGTTTTGAGCTTGACCTGATCCTCTTGCAGTCCTTGACTGCACCCATCTTCGTGCTGTATATGAACAGGCTGATCTTACTGGTAACCCCATCTGCTGTGTCGGCAGTAAACATGCCAAACAGCACTGGATTCAGCACTGAGCCCTATGGGACCTCGCTTGTCACAGCCCTTGGAAAGGAGCCCCCAATAACCACCCTCTGCTGCATATCTGTCAACCAGTTTTTGACCCACCTGACCATCCTGTCCCCCAGATACCTTGGCTTACTTACCAAGCTATGGTTAAAGTTCCAGGACACATTCCCCTCCCCCCCCATTTTGCTGCATCAAAGCCTGTCATTTTTTTAAAGTAACTCAAATTTTCTTACTTTTCATACATTTCAGAGGGGTTCTTGGTTTTCATTATCCAGCTGAACCATGATTAAGCCTGACCACTTAGGCAAAGTGACCACCTCCATCGGTCAGGTAAAAAGCATCACATTTTAACTTGCTATATCAGAACTGAGGTCTCTTTGCTTCCTCTATTTTTAATGAAGAGACCACTCTCCTGGCTTCATTACTTATAGTGTGCTCTGGCCACTGAAAGGCTCACAGGTGTTTAATAGGGAGTTTAGCGAGCTTAGCAATTAGAAGAAGGCCACAATTCTCCTAAATTCAAATCAGTACAAAAGGTTTGCAAGCTCAACCCCTGTATTTACAATACACTTTAATAAAACATAATAAAATTAGTTGGGTGGCTCCTGGTGTGTGACTGATTGGAAACATATGGTTAAAGTTCCAGGGCAAATGTGATAATATTCTTCAGGTGAAACTACCTATGGCTGGAAGCTGCAATACTGAACATAGGATTTGCAAGAAAACAAGTTGTGCTCACAACAGAGGGAGGTGAACCTTACAATTGTCTTTGGTTTGTAGCAGATATTCTGCAGGTGGAGGCTACTTCTAACTGAAAGGTGAAATAAGGAACTTAGAATTATCAGGAAAAGACAGTCTTTCAAGCAACAGAGGGAGGTGGATCTAGCTCTACTTTTGTTACAGTTCTTAAGATTTTCAGTGCAGGAAGAGTTTAAAGCACAGCTGACTTATTTTGGGGCTGACTGCTTTCAGGCACAAACCACCAGGCTGTTTTGGGGCTGGGAGGTTTACCTGTGTCTGACTTGGATGTCTGGATTTTCTCTGTTTGATTAGCAGGGTATTTTCTCATCAAATTGTTGTGTAGGCATCTTGCTGACAGGAAGCACTCATCGCGAGCGGTGGGTCAGGGCTTTTAGCTGATTGTTTTGTGAGGCACAGTTTAGGCCTCAACTCTTCCCACTTTCACCCCACCCACCCCTGGAAATAGTTCCTTTATACCTGGGGTTCTGACATCATTTCCTCAAGAGTGCAAGGTGCATATCACTGTCATATCCTCTCTAGCACACTGCAATGACGATATAAGCATACACATTGTATAATATATATATTTCTATATAACAAACCAATCACACACACACACAAAAACAAAACAAAAAAAGAAAGTAGATAAACATATGGGGAGTAGTGCAATGTAATGGCTGTGGGGCAGCAGTCTTCTGGGAGTCTTTCTGGAGGCTGAGATGCAGCCCTATTTGCAGACAGCCTCTGCCCTGAGGGAGGAAGTTGCTCGTCTTCAGGCCACACTGGACAGTAGTAAGGGAACCTTCCCCCAGGCCACACTGGACGGTAGGAAGGGAACCTCCCCCATCCAGGGAGCACCAGAGCCGCCACCACCACCACTACCTCAGAGGTTGCGAAGAAAGCACAGCAGTTGGACCACAGTGGGCTCAGGGAGGGTGAGGATGGTGGAACAGAGGCACACCCAGTCAGTTGTTCCACTCCACAATCCATACACCATTCTGGGGGAGTATAGCTCCCCTATGGATGCACCCGCAGAGGAGACTAAGGAGGCTGAGGACAACTGTCACAAGGGAGGCCCACAGGAAGGAGGCAGAGGACACCACAAGGAAAGGAAGCAGCTCCTGGTGGGGGACTCAATTATTAGGGGGATAGAACTGGGGGGAGCAGGGAAAACTGAAGTAAGGTGCCTGCCTGGTGCCATGGCTTGGAGGGACAGGAAGCGCATCCTCAGGATCACGAGAACAGCTGCACAGGAGTCTGAGCTGGACGTCATTGTCCACCTAGGGACAAATGACTTGGCTCATCATGAGATTAGAGCAGTGCAGAAGGACTTTGTAGAATTGGGGAGGGGCCTAAGACAAGTAGCACACACAGTATCCTTCTCAGAGGTGCTACCTGTCAATGGCATGAGTGAGGCGAGGGTACTTTGCACCATGCAGTTTAATGCATGGTTGAAAAAATGGTGTGGAGCACAGGGGTTTGGCTTCATTGGGGACTGGGGTTCCACCTGAAGGGACACCAGCCTATACTGGCAGGATGGTCTGCATCTGTCCAGAAAGGGAACAAGTCCTTTGAGCAATCGGTTTAAATGCTTCATTGGCAAGCTTCTAAACTAGTCGGGGGCACTGATAAGCAGCAGGAAAATCCCAGCCTCCCTACAAAAACAGGGTACTAAATGAGAAAAAGACTGAGGTAGAAAGGTCAGTGGGGGATGCTGCAACAGAAGGTAAAGCCATCAAAAAATGGAGAGCAATGAGTACCAATGCCCGTAGTCTGAGTAACAAGCTTCCTGAATTAGTGGCCTTGATGGAGGAGGAACATCTGGATATCGTGGCAGTCACAGAAACATGGTACACACAAAACCATGACTGGGACATAAACCAGGATACACTATCTACGGGGGTACAGGGAGAGTAAAAGAGGAGGAGGAGTAGCTCTTTACATAAGGGCAGGAATCAAAGCAACAGAACAAAAGGGTAAACAGGGAGGAGAAGAAGCACTGTGGGTAGATTTGGAGACCGGCAATGGCACCACAATCTGCACAGGGGTTGTATACAGACCCCCTTCTCAGGGGGAGGAAATGATAGAAAGTATACCTAGAATGGCAGAAAAAGGGGAGATATTGCTGATGGGTGATCTGAATATGCCAGATGTTAACTGGAGTGCAGTTGCAGCAGCCACTTCGAAGAGTGGGGTTATTCTAGATGCCCTACAGGGGGCATGCCTTAGACAACTAGTATTGGAGCCCACTCGAGAGGGAGCAATCTTAGACCTGGTTCTCTCAAATGGAGATGAAGAGAGGATCACAGATGTAGAAGTGGGTAGCCATCTGGGAACTAGCGACCATCGAACAGTATGGTTCACGATAAACACAGCAATAGAGTCAAGCCATACAAAGGCAAAAGTACTGGACTTTAGGAGGGCTGACTTTGCCAAAATGGGTGAGTGCCTAAGGAATGCACTAGCAAATGGGCAGGAAGGAGGGGTGGAAGAACAATGGGGAATAATAAAACCATCACAGAGGTAACAAGCCTTGTGTGAAGCAAATAAACGAAACGATGTAAGAAACCACTATGGTTCTCAAAGGAAGTGGCAGTGAAGGTTCAAGAGAAAGAAAGCATTCAGGAAGTACAAGGAATCACAGAAGGAGCAGGACAGAGAACTGTATCAGTTAAAGCAAAGGAAGCTGGGAAGGCAGTCAGAACAGCAAAGGCCCAAACCGAGGAAAGATAGCCAACTCAGTTAAGAAGGGGATAAAACCTTTATAGGTACATCGGGAGCGAAGGAAGACCAAGGAGGCTAAATAAAGGGAGGAGGGTGGGCAGAGGGTGACTGTGAAAAGGCAGAGATGCTAAAATATTTTTGCTCAGTATTTACAAAGGAAGAGGGGGAGGTACCTAAAACAAACAGTAGAAACACTCTGGATACAGAAGTTGATACCAGCCCATTTACAGAAGAAAGGGTTCTGAAAGAACTCTTAAAACTGAAGGTGGACAAAGCAATGGGGCCTGATGGGATTCATCCTAGAATTCTAAAAGAACTAAGGGTAGAACTAGTGACACCACTGACTATGCTCTTTAACAAATCATGGGAGGATGGGGTGGTACCCGAGGACTGGAGGAGGGCAGATGTGACTCCCCTTCACAAAAGTGGGAGCAAGGCAGAAGCAGGAAACTACAGACCTGTTAGTTTAACCTCAGTGGTAGGGAAAATGATGGAATCACTTCTGAAGGAAAGAATTATCGAGTATCTAGAGGCCAGAGGGAGCACAGGACCCAAGGCAGCATGGATTCACAGCGGGAAGGTCATGCCAGACAAATCTGATAGATTTCTTTGACTGGGTGAACAAAGTAGTAGATCAGGGAGGGGCTGTGGACATGGCCTACCTAGACTTTCACAAGGCATTTGACACAGTCCCACACAAAATACTAATATACAAGTTAGCCAGCCCGGGAGTGGGTCCCAAGATGACAGCCTGGGTAAAGAATTGGCTGGAGAATAGGACACAGAGAGTAATAGTAAATGGAGTCCACTCTGAAGAAAGGGGGTTACTAGTGGGGTACAGGGTTCAGTATTAGGACGGTCCTCTTCAATGTCTTTATAGCGACATTGCAGAGGGACTGGAAGAAAAGTATGTCTCTTTGCAGATGACACAAAGATCTGCAACAGAGTTGATACAAGGTGGGGTGGAAAGGATGAGAAGGGACTTGGCAAGGTTAGAGGAATGGTCAAATGTATGGCAGCTTAGATTCAGTACTAAGAAGTGCAAGGTAATGCACCTGGGAAACAAAAACCCAGGGGAAGAGTACACAATGGGGGGTGAGATACTAACAACAAAAAAAATGGAAAGGGACCTGGGGTAGTCATATCAGATGACCTAAAGGTGGGCAAGCAATGTAGAGGGCAGCAAGAAGGGCTGGGGGATACTGGGATGCATAGGGAGAGGCATCACCAGTAGAAAACAGGAAGTTATTATCCCTCTGTACAGACAGCTGGTGAGACCCCATCTGGAGTACTCGTGCAGTTCTGGAGACCCAGTCTCCTTAAGACATAGACAGCATGGAAGCTGTCCAGGAGGAGCAACTAAAATGGTGCAGGGTCTGCAGAACTATATGAAGAGAGACTTAAGGGCTTAATATGTATAGCCTTGAGGAAAGGATGGGGGGAGGGGAGACATGATAGAAACTATCAAGTACCTCAAAGGAATCAACAAAGTCGAAGAGGGTAGCATCTTTCAAAAAAAGAGGTGTGCAAGAACAAGGGGGCACAATTTGAAGATAGAGGGAGGCGGCTCAGAGGTAATTTAAGGAAGTATTTTTTCACAGAGAGAGTTGTGGATGCATGGGACGGCCTTCCAGAGGAGGTTGTGGAGTCAAAAACAGTGGTGGAATTCAAGCATGCATGGGACAGTCATAAGGCAATTCTAGGGGGTGGAGGTAGGAAGAAGTAGGCTGCTGGTTAACTAGGATCTGCAGCTTATCCATTAGGTAGGGAAATGGGCAGACTGGGTGGGCCAAGCGGTCCTTATCTGCAGTCAAATTCTATGTTTCTATGTTTCTGTGATGCTTTTTACCTGACCGATGGAGGTGGTCACTTTTCCAAAGTGGTCAGGCTTAATCCTGAAGTCAGTCACCCTCATCCTACTTCTGGCCACTTCCTTACTTCTACTAAATGAAAACCAGACTATGTGGTGGTCACTGCCTGCCAGGGGGTCCTCCACCCTCAACTCCTGGATGTTCTCACCGTTTGTCAACACTAGATCCAGTATGTTCCCTTCTGTGGTTGGCTCCCTTACCAGTTGCACCAGGAAGCTGTCCTAGAAAGCTTCTAGGATGACCTGTTCCCTGATACTTGTGGTAATGGGTACTCCACTCCCGGCAGGTTGAAGTCCCCGAGTATCATGGTGTGACCCTTTGTGCAGATTCTCCTTATCTTTTCCCCTAGCTCTCTGTCAACATCCTCACTTTGTGCTGGTGGCCTGTACACCACCCCCAGCCTCACCTTCTTACCCTTTGGAACCTGCTTAGGAAAAAATTTTCTGAAGTACAGATCTTCCAAATCTGGCATCCCTTCTGGTCTGAATGTCCTGACGTATAGAGAGGAAAGTGCACAGTAGACAAAGTAGCACCAAGACACCCTCTGTGAGAGATGTACCCCTTAAGGCTGCCACATTGCCAGATGCACATCTAGTAGAATGTGCCCTTAACCCTTTGGGTGGCACCTTACTAACTTTTTCATAGCCGAACTGAAAACAAGAGACAATCCAGTGAAAAACTGTTCTTTTAGCTGCTGGTTTACCAGTGCCTTCCTCACCATAAGTAACAAACGGCTGTGACTTGCCAGTTCTAGACTTGTCTGTCCTTTGCATGTGGAAACTCTGAGCTCTTTTTACATCCTAGCTGTGGAGTTTCTGCTCACCTATACTGAAGTGAGGTTTGGGGAAAACACAGGCAGTATTATATACTGGTTCCTGTGAAAAGAAGAAACCAACTTTGGCAGAGATCTCACATTTGTTTAAAGTTGTACTTTGTCTCTAGGGAACATCATATATTTAGGGTCAGTACTTTGCAACTCACTGACCCTTATGCAGACATAATGGCTACCAGGAACTTAAAGAACAGACTTTTAGAAAAACTTAAAGGGAACTTGCAAGCTCAAATGGGAAGAGTGGGTTGGCCATAGGCCCTCATCTGCCAGCAGTGCCTGTGTATCTATATATAACACTGTTTTTCAGGTCAGATGTTTGAGTTTTGTAGAGGACATACATTTGAAAGGTGATTTTATTAGCAGTGAGAGAGCCATGTTCAGATCCTGGGGAAGTACTGCTGCCCTCACTGGTGGATACAAATGATCCAACCTTTTGACAAATCTTTTAAACATTGGCTGCAAAGCTAAAGATTTTTCATTGCCTGCTGATTTAAAAGCTGGCACAGCTGCTAGATGGGCTTGTAGTGAGGATGGTGTTGGGTCTTGGGTTTAGATCCACCAAGACATCCAACATTAGTGACACATTCATCTCTACTTCTGTAGTATAGTGTGTAGAACACCAGATGTTAAATCTTTTCCATTTGGGTGTGTACGTTTTTCTTGTTGCAGGCTTCTGGGCAACTTTCAGAACATCTATAACCTGAGTACTCTAGCGCTTCAAGAACCATGCCCTCAAATGCAGGGTGCTGTGATCTGGGTGAAACACTCAGCCCAAGACAGAGTCAGGAGACCTTGCCTCAGATCTGTTGGCATTTTCTTGGTATTGTTAACAGAGCTGAGTATCTGGGCTGCCTTGCCTTGTCCGAGGCTATTAGAATTATTGTTGCTGACTCCTAGAAACATAGAAACATAGACTTTGATGGCAGATAAGGACCACTTGGCCCACCCATTCTGCCCATTTCCCTACCTACTGGATAATCTGCAGATTCTAGTTAACTAACAGCCTACTTCATGCAACCCCCCACTATAATTGCCTTATTTCAAACACCATGAAGTCTTGCTATATTATGACAATTAGCAGTTAGCCACAGCACTTGAACTGCCCCGGAGAGGAAGGAGTTAACTCCAGGCTGACTGGAGTTCCAAGCGCGAGCGCTTTGCTGAAAGCTCTATCTGGCTAGTTTCAAACTGAAACTGTCAGATTCTTTACTCCGCTTCACTGAACAGTCGCTCCGGAGATCTGCTCCTTCAGCTCGGTTCATTTCTCGGTTCAAACGAGTGTTTTCGGTTCATTTTAACCGGCAATAAGTATTTATTTTACCGCATTTCGTTCAAAGCTCTATCTGGTAAACCGTAAGTACAGGATTTTAAAGTCTGTGTGGAAATTAATTATCGGTTCGGTTTTGAACCGATCGGTTTGCTAAAAAAAACAATTTTAAATAATAGCTTGGGCTTTTAGAGTGCGGTTCCCGGTTCTTATCAGTTCTAAAAAAAACTATCTCTTAAATTGGGTTTTTTCAAATACCCGTGACACGGTTAGGAACCGATAAGGGTGTCTTGCCTGGCACTGCCATAAAAAGGGCAAGTTTTTGGATAGGCTGGCATTATGTCTGAGAAACCCAAAAGAAAAACCGGGCCCACTGGGTTTCAACACTGTGATGTTTGTGGGGAAGCCTTTGCCAAGGCTGACCCACACACCACATGTGTTTATTGTCTGGGGGCTGACCACCTCCTGTCAGACTGCCAGGTGTGTAAGAATTTCCTGCAGCCACCCTGGAGAAAAGATTGGGCCGCTCTAGGGAACAGAGGCCAAAAGTCCGCTGACCCGATGCCCAGCCGGTCCAGCACCCACTGGACCAGAGGAGTGCCCTCTGACCAGGGCAAGACTTCCTGGGCAAAGGAAGGCTGGTTCTGAGGAACCAGTCCCAGTAAAAATCTAAGAAATCAGCAGGTCTGAGTGCAAGATTGCCTCTCCAACTGCTGCAGAGATAACTAAAGCCATACAGATTGTCCAGTCACTGTCTCAGGGACCGGCGAACCACCAACAGCTGGCAAAAGGTTGGTTCGTTCGGTTCCAGTGGTTCAAGAGTATGATGTTGAGGAATTTTATGAACCACAGGAGGGGGAGGAAGATTTTGATCATTATGTATGTGGCTGGGAGGGTCTGGACGTGCCCATTGAACCGGACATTTCTCCAGACAGACCATTAGAATCTCCCCCTATGCTGTCTGAGTCCCCTTCTCATTTTATGTTTTACAAAAAGGTTGCAGAAACCCTCCAGCTTCCCTTGGAAGAGGCTGTGGATGAGCAAGAGGAGCCTGATTATGTTGAGATGATGGATATCCCAGAGTCTAGGAGGTTGTCTATTCCTTTGCATAAGTCATTTAGGAAGCAAACAACAAAAATTTTAAAAAATCCTCATTCTGTCCCTCCTGTAGATAAAAAAATGGACAGAAGGTATACTTTATCAGGCCCTGATACAGACTTCCTCACTGAGCAGTGTAGTCATGTAGGTGTGGTACAAGCTGCAGCCTGTGACAAGGCTAATATCCCCCTGGCCTCACATCCTCCTGATAAGGATTCCAGGAAGATTGATGCCATGGCGAAAAAACAGTATATGGCAGCTTCTTTGGGACTCAGGCAGGCAAATTATATGGCTTATGTGGCTAGATATCAGAAATCTAAATGGGATACAGTGTTGCAGTTAGCCAAGCAGGCCCATGGCGGCTGGCTGATGGAATGGAACAGGTGGCTGCTGATGGCATTGAAGCCTCTAAAGTTCAATTTCATACTGCTGTAGACGTTAATGATGTTTCCTCTAGGGTCATGGCCACTTCTGTAGCTTCCGTAGGTTGGCATGGCTCGGTGCACTAATCTGTCACAGGATACTCAGTCAAAGGCTATGGATTTTCCTGTGGTGGGAAATTCTTGGAGAGCAAGCGGAAAATTATATGAAAAGATGGATGAATACAGAACTACCTACAAAGTGCTCCAGGCCAAGGAGGCGGCATGCCACTCCATTGAGGCACACTCCAGAGGTAGGGCAGGCCTTTCCACAGGCCTTTTATCAATCCCAAGCCTCCTCTGCTTTTGCACAGAGGTTTTCAGAGGCAGAGGTAGGCGGGCGCAGGTAAACCATCCCCACCCCTCAGCCTAAGGCTACTGCCAAGCAGGCACCCTGATGGGGTGCCCAGAGCGATTCTCCTGTACCAGTTGGAGGCAGGTTGGCTTATTTCAGCCAGAACTGGGTGTCCCTAACTCGGACAAATGGGTTCTGGAGGTAGTAAATCAGGGTCTGGTTCTCAGCTTCAAACAGTTTCCAAAGATGAGAACCAGACATTTTCCACCTACAAGCCCTTTAGAGGCCCTTGCTTTGGAAGCAGAGGTCTCTTCCCTCCTAGACTGCAAAGCAGTGGAAGGGGTTCCTCCTTGTCACCAGGGCAAGGGGCTGTACTCCAGATACTTTCTTACCCCAAAAAAGACAGGAGAATGGCGGCCCATTCTAGACTTAAGGTACCTGAACAAGCATCTTTTGAAACCAAAGTTCAAAATGTTAACTCTGGCAATGATTTTGCCCTCCTCAGGCCAGGGACTGGCTAGCCTCCCTGGACCTCAAGGATGCCTATTTTCATGTCCTGATCAGGCCTTCTCACCGAAAATACCTCAGGTTCGGACTGCCCTCAGGTCACTACCAGTTCAGAGCAATGCCCTTCGGTCTTACCTCTGCTCCAAGGGTATTCACAAAATGTCTAGCTGTGGTAGTGGCTCATTTAAGAAGGCAAGGGGTTGCTGTGTTTCCCTATCTGGACGACTGGCTCATTGTGGGTCAGTCCCCAGATCAGGTAAAATCCCACTTGCAAGTCACCCAGCAGCTTCTCACTTCCCTGGGATTCCTGCTGAATTTACCAAAGTCGGTTCTAGAACAAGTTCAGGTACTAACTTTCATAGGGGCGGGGCGGAATTGGACACAAAGTTGGCCAGGGCATTTCTCCCCTCGGAAAGGGTAGAGAAGCTGATTGCCCTGGCATCCTCTTTCATCCTGCGGGTCTCTCGACCAGCAAGGCACTTTCTGCAACTTCTAGGGCACATGGCTGCCTCCACAGCTGTAGTGCAAGGAGCAAGATTCCAGATGAGACATTCAGTTTCATTTGAGGGCCTATTGGTCCCAAAGGAGGGACCCCCTTACCAAATTGGTCCCAGTGACCCCAACTCTGATTCTAGCTCTTCAGTGGTGGCAGGATCAGAGCAATCTAAGACAAGGGGTCCCCTTCATTCCCATTTCTCATTCCCTCACCCTCACCACGGATGCCTCCTTGCTGGGGTGGGGCGCGCACTTGGGCGACCTTTCCACTCAGGGAGTGTGGTCCCCCCCAGGAATCTCTGCTCCACATCAACCTATTGGAACTCAGAGCTGTCTTTTTAGCTCTTCAGGTTTTCTCAGCATCTGTCCAGAACAAAGTAGTTCAGGTCAGGACAGACAATACCACAACAATGTGGTACATCAACAAGCAGGGGGGCACTCGGTCATCAGCCTTGTGCACCGAAGCAATGAAGTTGTGGTCTCTGGCTTACTCCTGAACACCTCCCTAGTAGCAGTTCACCTTCCAGGAAGGACAATGTCCTAGCGGATGCCCTCAGCAGGATTTCTCAGGGTCATCACGAATGGTCTTTGAATCCCCTAGTGCTGGGGTCAGTCTTTGCCAGATGGGGCACTCCTCAGATAGATCTTTTAGCAGCCCCAGACACCACCAACTTCCTCTGTTCTGTTGCAGGCCTCCAGTAATGGGCTCAGTCCCCTGGGCCTTTCTGTTGGATTGGGAAGGAAGTTCCTGTATGCCTTTCCCCTTCCCCTTCTCTTCAGGGTGTTAGTAAAATCAGATCCCAGCCCTGCAAAGTGATTCTGATTGCACCAGACTGGGCCAGGCAACCCTGGTACCCACTGCTTCTGTCCCAGACAGTCCACCCTCCCTGGACCTTCCCAGGGTCCACAACCTGCTGACTTGTGCCCAGGGGAGAGTTTGGTATCCGGACCTCAAATCCCTCCACCTCAAGGCTTGGCTCTTGAGGAGTTAGAATTTACTGATTTACACCTTTCTCAAGGTGTCTTTGATATTTTAAAGGCCTCTAGGAAGCCTTCCACTAGGGCCACTTATAATTCCAAATGGAAGAGGTTCTCCATCTGGTGTTCTGGAAGCAAATTGTCCCAGAATCTGCTGATTTGCCCATTTGCTGGACTACTTGGTCCATCTTAATTCCTTAGGCCTCAGGCCAGCTACCTTAAAGGTTCATCTGGCAGCTGTCTCTGCTTTATATCAGCAGAAGCCTGCCTTCCTTTCTTCTCACCCTGTGTTTTCCGAGTTTTTAAAGGGGTTACTTCACACTAACCCTCCTTTTTAGGACCCAGCCCCTGCCTGAGACCTTAATGTTCATTGCTCAGTTAATGCAACCCCCTTTGAACCTCTGTCTTCAGCAGACCTTAAGTTCCTAACTTGGAAAACTGTTTTCCTAGTGGCCATCACTTCTGCCAGATGCATAAGTGAGTTACAAGCCCTGTCAGTGGAAAAGGATTTTATTTCTTTTCACAGAGATAAGGTAGTCCTCAGGACTAACAGAAAGTTTTTACCTAAAGTGGTTTCAGATTTCCATCTTAACCAATCCATCTCCCTTCCAGTATTTTTCACTGAGCATTCTTCCTCAGGTGAGAGGAGATTGCACAGTTTGGACGTCAAAAGAGCTTTAAGCTACTATTTGGAACGCACCAAGGGTCACAGGTTCGAATCCCTCCAACTCTTCCTTACCTATGGCGAGGTTGGCAAAGGGAAACCTGCCACTAAGAGGACAATTGCCAGGTGGATTGTCTCTTGTATCCAATTTTGCTACCAAAAACTAGGTAGAGAACCCCCCTCAGGACTGAGGGCCCATTCCACCAGGGGTACAGCTGCATCTCTAGCGGCTGCTAGAGATATTCCCATTCTGGAAATCTGTCAAGCTGCTACCTGGAAAACAGTTCACACCTTTACCAAGCATTACTCCCTGGATGTCCAGTCCAGGAGAGATGCTCGGTTTGGCACAGCCGTGCTTCAGAGCCTATTTCCTAAGTAGGTTCTGGCCCTCCTCCATGGAGGTACTGCTGTGTAATCTGCTAATTGTCATAATATAGCAAGACTTAATGGTGTTTGAAGAAAAAATTACTCACCTTAGTAATTGCTTTTCTTCTCATGGAGTCTTCTATATTATGACACCCCAACCTGCCCCTCTCAGAACTTCTACTTGGGTAGGGGTTGGCAAATTAGTGCAAGCACTGTGTCATGCCATTATAGCTCTTTTCCCTTTTCCCTTTTCTTTAGGATTAGGAAAACTAGGTATTTCTGTTTTGGTTGTATGTTTGGCCCCCTCCTGGACTTCTGTCTTTTGGGAGGGGCCTAATAGTCTTGTTAGGGGTGATGTTGTTGTTGTTGTTGTTTCTGTTATTGTTATTCTACTAGTAGGTAGCCATTTGGCTAGTGTAGGGTTTTTTCCACACAGACTTTTGCTTAGTGTTGGCTCCGTAAAGATCTGACAGTTTCAGTTTGAAACTAGCCAGATAGAGCTTTCAGCAAAGCGCTCGTGCTTGGAACTCCAGTCAGCCTGGAGTTAATTCCTTCCTCTCCGGGGCAGTTCAAGTGCTGTGGCTAACTGCTAATTGTCATAATATAGCAAGACTCCATGAGAAGAAAAGCAATTACTAAGGTGAGTAATTTTTTCTTCTGTCCCATGTATGTTTGAATTCCCCCACTGTTTTAGACCCAACGACCTCCTCAGGAAGGCGGTTCCATGTATCCGCTGCCACTCTCTCCATGAAAAATAATTTCCTCACATTACCCCATAGCTGTCCCCCCTCTATCTTGAAATTGTGCCCCCTTATTCTTACACATCTCTTTTTCTGTAAGATGCTACCCTCCTGGACTTTGTTGATTCCCTTGAGGTACTTGAAAGTTTCTATCATGTTCCCCCATCCCTCCTTTCATCAAGGGTATACATATTAAGCTCTCTGTCTGTCTCTTCATGTGGTTTCTGCTGCAGACCCTGCACCATTTTAGTTGCCCTCCTCTGGACTGCTTCCATCCTGTCTATGTCCTTGCATAGATGAGGTTTCCAAAACTGCACACAGTACTCCAGATGGGGACTCGCCAACTGTCTGTATAGAGGGATAACCACTTCCCTTTTTCTACTTGTGATGCCCCTTCCTGTGCATCCCAGTATCCCCCTGGCTCTCCTTACCGACTTCTCACCTTGCTTACCCACCTTTAGGTCATCTGATATGACTACCCCCAGGTCCCTTTCCATTTCTGTTGTTGTTAGTACCTCCACTGCTATTGTGTACTCTTCTCCTGGGTTTTTGTTTCCCAGGTGCAATACTTTGCACTTCTTTGCATTGAATATAAGTTGCCATATGTCTGACCATTCCTCCAACCTTGCCAAGTCCCTTCTCATCTTTTCTACCCTTGTGTGATCTGCAAAGAGGCATACCTTTCCCTCCAGACTCTCTGCAATGTCACCTATAAAAATGTTAGAGGACTGGACCCAGTACTGAGCCCTGAGGTACTCCACTAGTAACCCCCCTTTCTTCGGAATGTGTTCCATTCACTATTACCTTCTGTGTCCTGTTGTGCAGCCAGTTTGCTACCCAGGCTACCAGCCTGGGACCCACTCCCAGGTTGGCTAACTTGATTATTAATCTTTTGTGCGGGACACTGTCAAATGCCTTGCTAAAGTCTAGGTAGGCCATATCCACAGCCCCTCCCTGGTCTATTACTTTGGTCACCCAGTCAAAGAAATCAATTAGATTCGTCTGACATGACCTTCCTGCTGTAAATCCATGCTGCTTTGGGTCCTGTGCTCTCCTGGCCTCTAGGTACTCGACAGTTCTTTCTTTCAGAAGTGATTCCATCATTTTCCCTACCACTGAGGTCAAACTTATAGGTCTGTAGTTCCCTGCTTCTGCCTTGCTCCCACTTTTGTGAAGGGTAATCACATCTGCCCTCCTCCAGCCCTCCGGTACCACCCCATCCTGCCATGATTTGTTAAAAAGTGTGGTCAGTGGTGTCACTAGGTCCTCCCTTAGTTCTTTTAGGATTCTGGGGTGAATCCCATCAGGCCCCAATGCTTTGTCCACCTTGAGTTTTAGGAGTTCTTGCAGGACTCTTTTTTTTCTGTGAATGGACTGGTGTCAACATTCCCCTACCCAGAGTGCTTCTATTGTCTGGTTTAGGTAACCACTCCTCTTTTGTGAATACTGAGCAAAAGTATTCATTCAGTATCTCTGCCTTTTCACTGTCTCCCTCTGCCCACTTCCCCTCTCCTTTATTAATCTTCACTATCCCTCCCTTAACCTTTCTATGCTCCCTAATGTACCTATAAAAGGTTTTATCCCCCTTCTTAACTGAGTTGGCTATTTTTTCCTCGGTTTGGGCCTTTGCTATTCTGACTGCCTTCCCCACTTTTTTCAGCTTTAAATGATACTGTTGTGCTCCTTCTGTGATTCCTTATACTTTTTGAATGCAGCCTTTTTCTCCTTAACCTTCCCTGCCACCTCTTTTGAGAACCATAGTGGTTTTTTACTCCACTTTGTTTTCTTTGTGTCTTAGTTTCAGCAATACCATGTGTATCAGTGGGAAAGCAAAAAGAGCCTTTCTCTCTGTGAAAGAGCCAGGGTATGCTGGCCCGGTTGTGGTGAGGGTTGAGGCGATGGATGCCTTACCTCACACCACACCAGTGACCCGGGTTCAAGAACGACCTTGGGTTGTCTGGGAGCCAGCACAGGGAGGGAGGGAGGGAGCAGAATTGAGCAGCCAAAGGCAGCTCTCCTCTCCTGGGGTGGTCGTCGCCCACCCATAGTTCTGCTCCCACAGGGAGGAGGCCTGGTGGGTAGCATAGGCAGGAGGGGCTGGCAGTGTAGCGGCAGGGCACCACGTGGCGTGTGTGTGCCTCCATACGCTCACGGATGCCCAGGGAACGGGGAGAAAAAACTGATAAAAATCTATATGGAGAAAAAAGAGAACCAGGCCATCCCATGGGACTGTACCCACTGAAGGAGCTCTGCAATAATACTGTGGCAGTTTCTTTTCCCTTGAGACAAACGCATTCTATTTCAGCACAACACCATCTCTGAAAGGTTGAATTAAGAACTTTTCAGGGATCATTCTTGGGTAACATGACCCCTCTTGCCGAGTGAATCTAGTAGTACTTTTATCTTGCCTGCTAGGTCTTCTGCAGATTATCTTTCAGAGTGTAGACCAGGATACAGAGCCTCACCGACTCTGTACAGAGTTTTGAGGATCTTGTGCCATTCTGTTTATGTAATGGACGGTAGTTGTATTGTCTTTATCAGGACTGTTTGATCCTTCAGACTTGAGGGGGAAAGACACTGCTGATAGGTACACTGCTCTGAGCCTGAGTAGATTTGTGTGTTCTTGACTCTTGAGGGCTGCAAAGCCTATTCTTTGTTCTTTCCAATAAATGCTCCTCCCCAAACCTAGAAAAGGTAGCATCTGTGATTAGGATCCCAGTAGAAGAACCTTTCTGGAAGGGTGTGCCTTCCCTGAGGTTGCTTGTGTCTCTTCACCACTCCATAAATTGTCAATTTTTCTGACACTTGTTGATGAAGTGGTGCACTTCTTTGGTGCCAGTGCCTTCAGAGGAGGCACGGCACATTTTTTGTTCAAACCCAGGGATCCCTGACACTGCTTACTAGTGCATTCAGCCAGAAGGGCTGAACTGCCCCTGAGAGTGGAATTTATGTAAAATGTGAAATTCAGAATGCAGTTTCAAATCTCTGCTGTGTGGTGGCATTCTACGCTGCTCTCCAATGTCAGATTTATTTCTGCGCCTGAGGAAGCAAGTTACCTGAAAGAGCTCTTTATCTGAATCGAGTTTTACGGTTTTATTTTACAGTCTTGCATCTTTTGTTTGCAACCATGCTCATGGCACAGCATCAGTGGTGGATGTTGTATGTCGGAAGAGGGAGGTAATAATCCCTCTTTACAAGACACTGGTTAGGCCCCATCTGGAGTACTGCGTGTGCAGTACTGGAGGCCACACCTTCACAAGGACATTAACTAAATTGAGGCAGTCCAGAGAAGGGCAACCAAAATGGTGCAGGGACTGCATCAGAAAACATATGAGGCCAGATTAACAGAGCTTAATATGTATACTGTAGAGCAAAGGAGGGAGAGAGGTGATATGATCGAAACATTCAAACACCTTAAGGGCATCAACAAGGTGAAAGAGTCTAGCATGTTTCAATATAAGAAAAATAGCAGGACAAGAGGACACAGCATGAGATTAGAGGGAGGCCGATTAAGGGGGTAATGTGAGGAAGTTCTTTTTCACAGAAAGGATGGTGGATGCATGGAACGGCCTACCTCAGGAAGTGGTGGATATGAATACAGTGCAGGGCTTCAAACAGGCATGGGATAGGCATAAGGGAACAATACAGATGAGTATGAATAGATAGGCCATTGACAGAGCAAAGGCTGATGGCACATTCATAAGGCAGAAAAATAAATGGACAGACTGGATGGACCTTGCGGTCCTTATCTGTCATAAACTTCTATGTTTCTATATGGCCCAGTAGTCTTAGAAATTCCCGTGCAGTCTTTTGTTAGACTTGCCTGGAATGTGTTGGGGCCTCTGCCCTCTGTATAGGGAGGAATACTGTTACCTCTCTCCAGTTCTGCGCCCTTTCAGCTCTAGAACTTGTTTGGGTTATGTGTGAGATTTTTTTCTAGATTTATGAGGAAACCCAAGCCCTGCAGGGGCTCTTTACTGTTTCAGTGGAGCACACTGCTTCCTCACCTGTGTTCACACATCCACTAGCCAGTTGTCTTTATAGGGAAACACCACAATTTCGTGCCTGTACAGGTAGGTGTGCTACCATTAACTGGCACTTTGTGAACATTCTTGGACTAAGGTTAAACCAAAGGGCATTGCCTTGAACTGGTACTAAGCATGCCCTACTCTGAACCTTGGGCATTTCTTGCGGCATGATCAGATTGGGATATGAAAGTAACTGGGACCTTTTCTACAGCACTTGGCTGAATCAGCTTTGCCACCTCCAAATCCAGTACTTTTGTGCTTCCAGGATGAGCTAGAAAAACTGATACTGTGTTCAACTTGGAAATTGTACAGATTGTAAACCCAGTTCTACTACATCTAAGAGCCCCACTTGTCTGTGGTAAACATTTTCTATTCTTGGAAGTAGTAGGATATGCGCCCACACACACACAGTCGTTCTGTAGGGTAGAGTGGGCTGCTGGGCCTTTTTCTGCTGCCAGTTTCTGTAGTGACATGGGCAGAATTGTCAAGGAATGGGTTTTCAGCTGGAGGAGCTGAAGTGGATTTCTCCCTTGTTCTTCTCTTGCCTCTGCCTGTCTGACTGACTGGGGTATTCGTAGTGCACAAGGGTCTGCTATAGTAAGTTTTTCCCCATACATCTCCTTCTGTAGGGCCTACAGAATGTAGAGGACCCTTTTTTTTTCTTTGTCGGAGATTCTCAACCTGGTGTGGGAACGGTTCCTGTTCATCTGAGAATGCATAGTGTGTGTCAGTCCTGGACTACTGATCGCATGTTTTTCGGCCAGCAGCTTTAAAAGTACATTTGTTTTCTATTTCTGCATTCAAGTCCAACACCTCAGCAGGACTCTTGTTTGCGCACTCAGTATTTAATATATTCTTTAAAGGCCTTTCACATATGTACCCACTGGTGAAGAAACCTAAACCAGTCTGGGACCTAAAATGTGTTTCTCGCTCAGTTAATAAACTGTCCATTACAACCTATGGCCACTAATAAAATGAAGAACTTCTCCTGGAAAACCTTAGTCGTGGAAGAGAAGAAAACTTAGTATAGAATAGATAGTTGGCCACAATGGCCTTCTTTAGACTGCTAGAGTGAGCATGACCAAAGTGCAGAGTTTGATCTTTAACATTACAAAGTTCTGTCTCTGGGGCAACAACTCAAGGCTGAGATGATGCAGTTTTGTATGAATCATTAATATATTCTCTAGAAGAAGCATCATTATTACGGTAATTTTTTTTTCCCAGTGTGCCACTGGCAGAATTTGCAAATCTGTAGCTGGGAGATATTTGCAGTCAGTTGTGACTTGTCCTGTTACTTAGCCTTTGTGAAACAGGTGTCTGAAAGGAAGGAAGGCACTCCCCGGGGTGGAGGGTAAGAGTTGTAGGTGATTGTTTTTGGACAGCATAGGTTTACTCACACCCACCCTTCCCCTCACCCCACCCACACCAAGCACATAACTTCCTTTATTGTAGGGGTTCTTCCTTAAAACTGCTAACAACATACACCTGTTCATATCCTTAAAAGCACAGCACGCTGAATGGGGGTAGAGACACTCACAAGCTTGCACACACTAAAACAAGAACAAAAAAAAACAAAAGAGCATCTGTAACTGGAAGGGACACAGACGTGGGGAGTGGTGCAATGCACTGGCTGTGGAGCAGCAGTCTTCCGGGAGACATTCTGGAAACTGCTTTGCTGCCCTATTTGCAGGCACCTCTCTGGTCTGAGGGAGGAGGTTGTTCATCTCCATGCTGTCCTGGCAAGGATTCGGGAAACCTGCTCCCCCACCCAGGGACAACCAAGGTCACCGCCACTACCTCGGAGGTTGCCAACAAAGAGGAGTGGTTGGACCACGGTGGGCTCAGGGAGGGTGAGGGTGGTGGAACAGAGGCGCATCCCTCCAGTTCTGCCTCTCCACAATTCATTTGCCACTCTGGCAAAGCATGGTTCCTCTGTGGAAGCAGCTGCAGTGGAGACCAAGGAGGATGCTGGGAACTTCCACAGTGGAGACCCACAGGAGGGTGGCCCAGGATCTCACAGGGGAAGGAAACCACTGCTGGTGGGGGACTCCGCTGTTAGGGGGGGTAGAACTGGGGGAGGGATGGGAAAGGGAGGTAAGGTGCCTGCCTGGCGCCAAGGCTTGGAGGGACAGGATACGAATCCTCAGGATCATGGGAGCAGCGGCATGGGGGAGGGAGCTGGATGTCATTATCCACCTAGGGACGAATGACCTGGCTGAAAATGGGATCAGAGCAGTGCAACTGGGGTTTGTGGAGTTGGGGAGGGGCCTTAGACAAGTAGCACACACGGTAACTTTCTTGGAAGTGCTGCCTGTCTATGGCATGGATGAGGCTAGGGCACTCCGCACCGTGGGATTCAATGACTGGTTGAAAAGCTGGTGCAGAGCTCGGGGATTTGGCTTCATTGGGGACTGGGGCTGCACCTGGAGGGATGCAGGCCTGTACAGGTGTGATGGTCTGCATCTGTCCTGGAGGGGAACCAGGATCCTAGGTGATAGGTTTAAATGCTTCAGTGGCAAGTATTTAAACTAGCCAAGGGTGGGGCACTGAAGAGGAGAAGGGAAGTCCTAGCCCCCCCAAACAAAATCAGGGTAATTAGTGAGGTAAACACCAAAATAGAGCAGTCGCTAGGGAGAAGGAATGGGGTAAATGGAGAAAAAGACAAAGACAGTAGGGACAGGGAAGGGGCAAAAAGAAATAAAGCCATAAAAAAATAGAGGGTAATGAGTACCAATGCCCGTAGTCTAGGTAAAAAGCTCCCTGAAATGGTGGCCTTGATGGAAGAGGGATGCCTGGATATTGTGGCAGTCACAGAAACATGGTACACAGAGAACCATGACTGGGATGTCAACATACCAGGGTACACAATCTACAGGAGGGACAGGGAGGGAAGAAGAGGAGGAGGAGTTGCTCTCTATGTAAGGGAAGGGATCAAAGCAACAGAACTAAAGGGTAAACAGAGGCGGAGAGGAGGCACTGTGGGTCACCCTGGAGACTGGAAATGGCTCCATAATCCGCACAGGGGTTGTATACAGACCCCCGTCTCAGGGGGAGGAAATGAACAAGGAAATGATAGAAGGCATTCTTGGGATGGCAGAGAAAGGGGAGATATTGCTGATGGGGGACCTGAATATGCCAGATGTTGACTGGAGCACCTTTGCTGCAGCCACAACCCAAGAGCAGGGCCATTCTCGATGCCCTACAGGGGGCATGCCTCAGACAGCTAGTTTTGGAACCCACTCAGGAGAGAGCAATCTTAGACCTGGTACTCTCAAATGAGGATGGAGAGAGGATCTCTGATCTTGAAGTGGGTAGCCATCTGGGAACAAGCGACCACCATACAGTGTGGTTCACGATAAACTTAGCTGTAGAGTCAAGCCACACAAAAGTGAAGGTACTGGACTTCAGGAGGGCTGATTTTGTCAAAATGGGAGAGTGCCTCAGAAAAGCACTAGCAAACAGGCAAGAAGGTGGGGTGGGGCGGAGCAACAATGGGGAAACATCAAAACCGCCATCACAGAGGCAATAATTCTTCGTGTGAAGCAAACAAATCAAAATGAAAGAAAAAAACACTTATGGTTCTCAAAAGAAGTGGCAGGAAGGTAAGAGAAAAAAAGATGGCAGTCAGGAAGTATAAGGAAACACAGAAGGAGCAGGACAGAGAACTGTACCAGTTAAAGCAGAAGGAAGCGGGTAATGCAGTCAGAATAGCAAAGTCCCAAACCGAGGAAAAGATAGCCAACTCTGTTAAGAAGGGGGATAAAACCTTTTATAGGTACATTAGGGAGCAAAGAAAGACTAAGGCAGGGATACTGAGGCTGAAAAAAGAGGAAGGTTGTTGGGCAGAGAGTGACAGTGAAAAAGCAGAGATACTGAACGAATACTTCTGCTCAGTATTCACAGTGGAAAAGCAGGGGGAAATACCTAATCCGGTCAAATGAAGCACTCTAGATAGGGGGGTTGATATTAGTCTTTCACAGAAGAAAGGGTTGTGAAAGAACTCTTAAAACTGAAGGTGGATAAAGTAATGGGGCCTGATGGGATTCACCCCAGGATTCTTAAAAGAACTAAGGGAAGAACTAGTAACACCAATGACTACCCTTTTTAATAAATCATGGGAGGATGGTGTGGTACCTGAGGACTGGAGGAGGCGGATGTGTTCCCTTCACAAAAGTGGGAGCAAGACAGAGGCAGGAAGCTACAGACCTGTCAGTTTGACCTCAGTGGTAGGGAAGATGATGGAATCACTTCTGAACGAAATAATTGAGTACCTAGAGGCCAGTGGGGCACAGGACCCAAGGTAACATGGATTCACAGCAGGAAGGTCATGTCAGACAAATCTAATTGATTTCTTTGACTAGGTGACCAAAGCAGTAGACCAGGGAGGGGCAGTGGACGTGGCCTACCTAGACCTTAGCAAGGCATTTGACACAGTCCTGCACAAAAGATTAATAAACAAATTAGCCACCCTGGGAGTGGGTCCTAGGGTGGTAGCCTGGGTGAAACATTGGTTGGACAACAGGACACAGTGAGTAATAGTAAATGGAGTCCACAGAGAAAAGAAAGGAGGGTTACTAGTGGGGTACCGCAGGGTTCAGTACCGGGGCCAGTCCTTTTTAATGTCTTTATAAGTGACATTGCAGAGGGACTGGAAGGGAAAGATAGTCTCTTTGCAGATCACACAAAGATCTGCAACAGGGTTGATACACAAGGTGGGGTGGAAGGGATGAAAAGGGACTTGGCAAGGTTGGATGAATGGTCAAATGTATGGCAGCTTAGATTCAATGCAAAGAAGTGCACCTGGGAAACAAAAACCCAGGGGAAGAGTACACAATGGGGGGTGAGATACTGACAACAACAGAAATGGAAAGGAACCTGGGGGTAGTCATATTAGATGACCTAAAGGTGGGCCAGCAATGTAAGAAGTTAGTAAGGAGAGCTGGGGGGGATACTGGGATGCATAGGGAAAGGCATCACCAGTAGAAAACAGGAAGTTCTAGGGACATGGATATGTTGTTCATCCACACTCATTGGCAGTATCCTTGCCGCTTTAAATCTTGCCGGAAGGTCTTCAAGCTTGCTCTCCCACCCACCGGGTGGTATAACTCGGCTCTCGCCCCCCATGGCGCAGATCTTCCTTACGGCTTGGAAGCTCAGGTTCCCTCCATGCAGCTCTGCGTTGTGACTAGTTCCTATTTCTCCGTTTGCGGATTTAAAAATAATATTTTGCAAAAGACTTCAGTCTTGATCCCTCGCGGCTGCGATAGATAAATCGACTCAGTTTGGAGATGCCCATGCGGGCAGAAGATGTCTCGGACGGATCCACACTCCACGTGTGTCTGCTTAGGCCTTGAGCCGACCCGCGGGCTTGCGACCTGTGCTCATCTTTCTCGGCCTCGTCCTCGAAGACCGTGCTGCCCGGTGCAACTGGAGCGATCGAGAGCGTTTCCCTCGGTGAAGTCCAAGGAGGGCCGGTTGGCGGTGTCCAGCGGCGGCCCGTTTCAGCGGATCAGCTCGGCGGATGGTGCCCTCGAGAGGAGGCGGCGAGGCAGTATCTTCCTCGGCCGCGCATTTATCCCGCCTCTCTCTCTGGGTTCTTCCTCACGGCTTCCTTTTAAGGAGCTTTTTGTCTGTCCTCTCCACTAAAGGAGAAGGACGCATCTGCTGGACCTTTTCTCGGTCCAAAAAGAGGACAAGAGTGATACACCCTCCTCGAGTCAGCTCTTGGGAGAGGAAAGGTCCCTCTCCCGGGCCGTCGACCGTCGAGCCTGATCGACCGCTCGGCCTCGTACCTGGCTCACGGTGTCCCCGTCCAGGTCAGTTGGCCGAGACTCCCACTGATGAAGTGAGATTTTCTCGACCCATTGACGAGCTGTCGCCTTTAGCGAGATTCCCCTCTCCCGTTCCCCGGGAGGTTGAGATCCGTGGGCTCGCCTGTGCCTCCGGTTCCGGAGCCTCGGATGGACCTTCCGAGCCGAGGGAGTATCGGTTCGGCGACACCTCCTGCACCGACCCGAAATTCCGGGACTCTGATCTCGGTCACCGGACTTCTTCGCGTCAGCGTTCCCACCGTCATAAAGCGGTCTCGGTCGGCACCGCGTGGCGGCGTCGCCGCTCGTCCTCGTCCTCCTCGGATGGGGAGGCTTGGCGTAAGTACGTCGGCGATCGAGGACCTTATGTTACAACAGCTCCTCCCTGGCGGGAATAAGCCGACTCCAGGCGCCTTCCCGGCCATTAAATAACTGTCACGGAGCGGCCCGACACAACCTCGATTTTGCCGAGGCCTATACCAGGCGGTTGTTGGCAAAACCAGCTGCTCCACCCGATTGCGTTCGAACCTCGCCTCCACAGCCACCAATTGGGGCTCCGACCAAGGATTCTCGGTCGGCTGAGGTTTTACCCCATCGGCTTTCAGTTACCCTCACTCCCGACCGACCTCGGCAGGTGAAGGTGGCTCAGGCCAGAGCAGCTCTTCGAGGACTCTTCCGAGTCGAAGATGATTCCTCCTTCTTCTCAAGCGACTGGACTTGGAGTCTTCAGGAGAGTCAGCCAATGGGCGATAGCCGTCGTCCTTCCCTGGGACTGCTTGGCTCATCGGAGTCTACCGGGATGGAGCTCGAACCCGTTCCAAGCAGGCCAGGTATCCCCTCACTGAGATTCCGGACCGAGATTCTCAAGGCGGAGGCCTTTCCGGTGGCCGAGGCCATAAGTGGGTCCAACACTGGAACTTTGGCAGCGCCCTGCTTCCTTGCCCTGCGCTTGACCAGGATGGCCAGAAAGTATCGACAGTCCCCGGTTCCTTGTCGGTTTTGAACACCCCTCTGCTGGGGTTGGTTACCGACAGCGTTTTCGATGCGCAACAGCATGAGGATCGGACAAACCATCCTGACAAGGGTCACAAATTGGACTATATCGGGCGAAAAGTCTACATTATGCCTCTCGGCCTTCGCCAGGCCAGTTCGGGCCGTCCTCATGGCACATTTTTCTCATGCCCTGTTGGGCTCCCTGGATGAGGTCATCCCTCATCTTCCCGACCGATCTGCAGACTACGGTTAAGCAGGTGCGGGACCAGGGCAGAGCAGTGGCCAAACAGCAGCTCAGACTGCTTTGGATGTAGGAGACTCATGTGCCAGATCGGTGGCGGCCGCGGTGGCTATCGTCGGCCAGGGCTTGGCTGAGGATATCCACCTTTACTGGATACCCAGCACAAGTTGGCGGATGCCCTTTTGGGACTGACCTCTTAGGCCCTGGGGTGGAAGGTCACGCAGAGGATCGAGAAGTCCAATGCCACCTTGGACTTCGGTCTCTTTCGCTCAGAAGGACAAAGGCCGCAAAGCCACAGCCTCAGCCCTTTCGTCCTTCTATGCCCTCAGCGGCCTCGGCCCAGCAACGTCAGGGCCAGCAGGCTCGACCTTGGCATCCCAAACCCAAGCGCGGCTTCCTCTAACAGGAGGCAGGGAGGAAAGGGCCCAGGAGGTCCTCGGCGGTCCCTCACTCAAGCCTGCCCAGTGACGGGCTGAGGGTGTCGCCCCATCCCGTCACCTACCCTAGGTCCCCAAGAGGCAGCTCAGCGCTTCCGATTCCGTACAATTAAGCTGTTACCACGGACAGGTGGGTCTTGGAGGTGGTGGGAAGAGCCTGCCTCTAGAATCGAGCAGAGCACCACCCTTCAGGCAATGCACTTTCAGAGGCTTCAGATCCCCAGCCTCACGGCGTCAAGGCGACATCACTCTCCTCCTCAGAAGGAGGTGGTAAGAAGGTGGTGGACCCTCCTTCAGACCCAGGTTTGTGTCCAGGTACTTCCTGGTTCCGAAGCGGACGGGGGCTGGCCCCCATTCTCGACCTACCCGACTAAACAAGTTCCTAAGGTCTCGAACCTTCAGGATGGTCACTCTGGCTCAGATAATACCATCCTTGGAGCAGCGTGTGGTTCTGCTCTCTGGACTTGCAGGGCCAGCGTTTTTCACTCCCTATCGTCCGTCTCACCAGAGATTCCTTAGCTTCCGGCGGAAGGATCTCTCTTGAGTTCAAAGCCATGCCCTTGACTTGTCTCCACCTCAGGGTCTTCACCAAATGCATGGCAGTGGTGACAGCATTCCTCGCGGCGCCGAGGGGTCGGGTGTACCCTTACCTGGGCGACTGGCTGATAGCAGCTCCCTCCAGGAAGGAGGCGGAGTGGTCAGAGATCTGGCCACTCAGGTCTGCTCTCAACTCAGGCCTCCTTGTCAGCGAGGCCAGAGTCAGACTCAGAGCGAAGCAGGTGATTTTATTCATCAGGCGCAGCTCGGGCTCTCTTCGAGCCAGGCAGGCTCCAGCGGACAGGGCCGAGGTTCTTTCCTCCTTTGCCCGATCATTTCTGGTTGGGCAATTCGCGCCTCCCGGGACTTCCCTCGCCTCCTGGGTCTCATGGCGGCCTGTACCAGCGGTGGTCCGTTGGGCGCTGGAACATCGCGTCCCTTCAGTGGGGACTGGCCAGCCAGTGGTCCTGGCGCTGCGATCCCTTGGACCAGCTTGTATCGGTGACTAAGGGATGTGGAATGCTCTCCAGTGGTGGACGTTCCAGATCAATTGCAGGAGGGCATCCCGTTCGTCCGCCCGAGCCGAGCGGTCTCTGTCGACCGATGCCTCTCTGTATGGGTTGGGGTGCCCGTCTGGGGAACACCGGGCTCATGGCCTCTGGTCCCAGCGAGAGTCGATGCCACATCAACCTGCTGGAGCTCAGGCGGTCCGCCTAGCTCTCACCGCCTTTGCTCCGTTCTCTCGGGGTCAAGTGGTCGAGTCCAGGCGGACAATACCACGACCATGTACTATCTAAACCGCCAGGGGGCGGAGACGCGCTCCATGCTTCTATGCAGAAGGCTCTCCGCATTTGGTCGTGCGCAGCCTGGAGGTGGATCTCCTGGCCATTCACGTGGCAGGAGCCTCCAACACCCTGGCCGATGCCCTGGGCGGATAGGGCTGCATCCCACTGGTGGTCTCTCCTGCGGAGGTAGTACAGCATCTGTTCTCCTTTGGGGCACACCTCAGGTGGACCTGTTTGCCTCCACGGAGGCTGAGCTGAGTCTGTTCCATGCCGCCCCCTCAGCAAGGGCTGCGCTGCAGGGGATGCCTTCTCGGGCAATGGACCCGGGCCTCTTTCCGCCTTTCCCCATTTCCCTTGATCCACAGGGTGCTACTCAAGGCGAGGAGGGACAAGGCGCAGGTGATTCTGTAGCCCCAGACTGGCCTCGCCAGTTCTGGTACCCAGATCTCCTCAGTCTCAGCTCCAGGACTCACGGCAGCTTCCAGCTCGCCGGACCTGCTCTCAGTCAATCAGGGAAGGTGTTCCATCGGACCTTCAATCCCTGCACTGACGGCCTGGTTCCTGGCGGCTAGAGTTCCAGGCTTTGGGTCTTTCCGGCGAGTCCTCAATGTAGTTGAGGCGTCCCGTAAGTCGACCAGAAAATGCATGCCTTCAAATGGAAAAGGTTTTCCATTTGGTGTCAGAACAGAGCTTGGACCCTTCCTCCTGTTCCTTAGCAAGCATCTTGGACTATTGTGGTCCCTTTCTAGTCAAAGGCTTAGGTCGGCTGACCCTAAGGGTGCACCTGGCAGCCATCTCTGCTTACGAGCGGCGGGCCGGGAAGCAGTCGGTAACACAGGAGAAGGTGGTCTGGCGGCTTTTCAAAGCCTTGATCACATTTCCCTCCAGTGCGGGAACCCCCACCTCCGTGGGATCTACTGCTGGTACTGGCAAAGCTCATGGGCAAGCCATTGAACCTATGCACAGGTGTGTCTCTCTCACCTGTCGTGGAAGGCCGCCTTCTTGGTGGCTATCACGTCAGCCAGAAGGATGGGAGCTCCAGGCGCTTCCATCGAGTCTCCTTACCTGGTCTTCCACAGGGACAAGGTTGTCCTGCGCCTCACCGAAATTCCTTCCGAAGGTGGTGTCGGAGTTTCACCTTAACCAGGTGTTGACTCTGCCGTGTTTCTACCCCAATCACACCTGGAGGTCGTAATATAGGCTCCATACTTGGATCCTAGAAGGGCGCCGCTATTATAAGGAGCGCACGCTGAAATTGGGAGAGGTTCGCCAGCTGTTTGTCACCACGCTGAAGCCGCATCTGGCAGACCTGCAGCCAAGCGGACGATAAGCAGGTGGGTAACCTCCTGCATAGATCTCTGTTATAAGTTAGCGGGCATGGAGCTCCCCAGAGGATAAGAGCTCATTCTACCCGCCATACTGCTGCAACGGTGGCTGCTTCCAGATCGCCCCTATCCAGGAAATCTGCAGGGCTGCTACCCGAAGTCAGCAAACCTTCATTACCCACTACCACATCGACCTTGAGTCACGCCGGGATGCTGGTTTTGGGGCCTCGAGTTCTCCAGTCTCTCTTTCCCAAGTAAGTATATGGGGTATCGTCTTGCCTCCCTCCTCCCGGAGAACTGCTAGGTCTGCAATGAGTGTGGATGAACAACATATCCATGTCCTAGAATACAGGTTACTCACCTGTAGCAGGAGTTCTAGAATGGTATATGTTGTTCATCCACACGACCTGACCCGATCTTCGGCTTCGACAAGACAACCTGAGCTTCCAGCGCCAGATCTAGGCCATGGGCGGAGCCGAGTTATACCACCCGGTGGGTGGGAGGAGCAAGTTGAAGACCTTCCGGCAAGATTTAAAGCGGCAAGGATACTGCCAATGAGTGTGGATGAACAACATATACCATTCCTAGAACTCCTGTTACAGGTGAGTAACCTGTATTTGTTGGCCCTCTGTACAGACAGTTGGTAAGACCACATCTGGAGTACTGTGTACAGTTCTGGAGACCCCATCCCCACAAAGACACAGACAAGGTGGAGGCTGTCCAGAGGAAGGCAACCCAAATGATGCTGGGTCTGCATCAGAAGACATGAAGAAAGACTAAAGGAACTAAAGATGTATAGCCTCGAGGAAAGGAGGGAGAGGGGGGACATGATAGAAACGTTTAAATACGTCTAGGGAATCAACAAAGTCCAAGAGGGTAGCATCTTTCAGAAAAAGATGTGCAAAAACAAGGGGGCACAATTTGAAGATAGAAGGGGGGACGGCTCAGAGGTAATGTGAAGAAGTATTTCTTCACGGAGAGGGTTTTGGATACATGGAACAGCCTTCCTGAGGAGGTCGTAGAGTCAAAAACAGTGGGGGAATTCAAGAATGCCTGGGGCAGACACAAGGCAATTCTAGTAGGGGGTAGGAGGAAGTAGGCTGTTGGCTAACTAGGATCTGCAGCTTATCCATTAGGTAGGGAAATGGGCAGACTAGGTGGGCCAAGCGGTCCTTATCTGCCATCAAATTCTCTGTTTTTATGCTGCCTGATCCACAGTCCACGCATTTGCATCTTATTGCCTGGACCCATAGGCCAGGGAAGAGTCTAGGTTTGGGGTTTCTGTACTTTAGAACCTGTTTCCACAGTAATCTTAAAGTTCTCCAATGCAGGGTACTGCTTGGAGACTGCACAAGAGTGATTAGGCTATTCTAATTCATGTAGTTAGAAGGAAAATATACTCACAGCAATAACATTTTTTCCTTCCAATGTGTTAGAACAGCTAGTCAAACTAGCGCTTCCCTGCCTCTTATTTCAAGGATAGGGTAATTTGCTTTTTCAGAATCCTTTATTCTTATTAAAGCTTGAGTGTTTAATGATTGGTCCTGTTTTTCTGCATCACTGAAACCTTTTTTAAATCTGTAATTTGTATTGCTATAATAGGAATATTTTTTTTCAAATTAGGTCTCGAGTTTCCAGGCCTCTTCAGTTCCAAAGATCTACAGTTGGAATGCTGGGAGGCTTGGAACCAGCACAGTGAGATGACATCTTTTGGAGGGAAGGGGGTCATTCTAAGTTCTGGAGCACCATGCACCTTGCAGAGGTGATCCACAAGTTTGACTAGCTGTTCTACGCTATTAAAAGAAAATATTTTACTATGGTGAGTAACCTTTTCTTGCATCTCCTGATGCACAGACACAGCATGTATGTGTTCAGTGCTGATACCATACACAAATGTACCAACTGTCCGCTGGCTACAAGCATTTGCTTTCCCTCTGGGATTGGTGCTGCCCAGAGGTGGTCTGCCTTGTGGCAGTTGTAGGGTGATATGGAAAATTGGGTAAGGGTTAAGCAAAAAGGAGCCTCAGACAGGGGTGTGAAAATCCTATTGCCCCCTGTCTGGGGCAAGTAAATTTCCTTTAAGGGCAAGTACAAAAAGAGAGCTAATTTCATTGTAATGAATAGAGGCAAGTGAAAATTCACCTGCAGTCATGGCTGGGCAAGTCCTAAAAGTTTTGATTTGAACACCCCTGGCCTCAGGTAATGGGTGAGATTGGGGGGGGCAGGAGAAGAATGAAAGATCGTAGACAGATTATTTACAGTTTCTCATGACACAAGACCAAGGGGCTATGGGCTCAAAATAAGAGCGTGCTAGGCTTAGATATGGACAGTATTAGTGCAATGTATAATACCATCAATAACCTTCATGGTACCAGGAATATGAGTTGAGGGGCTGGTCCGGAGGTGCTGGACACCACACCTTGCACCACACCGACTACCAGAGTTTGAGAATTGACCCTGGTTGCTCGGGGTTCAGCAGTGGCGAGGAAGGATTGCGCATCTGTAGACAGATCCTACTTCGAGAGAGCTCTTGCAGTAGGTAATTACATATAGGACTGGCCTTGCAGGCGTCAGGACCCCACGGAAACATTTCTAGCCAGCAGTCTCTGGTGGGGGACCGCCCCCATGTCAGGTGACCGACATCATGTGACGTCAGTATAAAGGGGCGGTCCCCCACACCCGTTTTCTATTCTTTCCCGCCGTCAACTGGTGAAAGTTCCTCACGGTTAAGTTCCTTCGCTCATCAGTCTTGCGTCGTTCTACTTTGCCAAATTTTTTTTTTCTTCTCGACTGTTTTTTCTCGGTTTTCACTCGTAACGGCTGTGTATGTCATCCCCGACACCCTCTGAATCACCTAAGAACAAGTGCGACTCGTGCGTTTCCCAACTGCCGCATAAGGACGGACACTCCTTGTGCCTCTTCTTCTTAGGCCCGGACCACCCCATGAAGAAGTACCAGCACTGCCAGGAGTTCAACTCAGCCACCCGAAAACAGAAGCAGCAGTCCCTAGAGGCCCACGTTCTGAAGAAAAAGATGGCTTCCATGGAAGAAGCTGAAGAAGTTAAAGGCGGGCTTCCACTTCCGCGAAGGCCATAAGAAAAGGACAAGCACGGGACTCACCTCCATGGTTTCCACGACTCCACCAAGTCGCGGTTTCATCATGCCCCCCTAGAGGACGTTCCTCGATAGCCGTCTTAGCGGTGTCCAAGATAGGCGTTGCCCCTTCCATCGGAGCTCACCTCGGGCCCCTCAGGTGCCTCCAGGGCAAAGAAGGCTACCGCTCCCAGGAAGGCCGATACCACGCGGCCCTCTGGGTCGAGCAGGTCCGATAAGCCGGATGCCGGGTCACCAATGTTCGCCCAGACAGAGCCGATAAGACGCCATCTTCTTCGGGTGGGCTCACGGTCCCTCGCACGCCCGCCAAGGTCGCTTCCTCAATGCAACCCTCGTTGGGCCAGGGTTCCGATAAGTCGGACGCGGGCTACTCCGACGTCCGCCTGGATCCTGCTGGTAAGCCGGACGTCGGCCCCTCCCGACAAACGCCCAGCGAAAGAGCCTACGTCTGACCACTTGGACCAATCTGATGTCCCAGGCTCATCGCAACGCTTGCCATTGCCTACCGAGGCTCCTGCGTCTCCTCTGCTGGACCCTGGGGATTTTAACCCTCCATTCCCGGTTGACACAGAGGAGTTGGGCACACTGATGTCAGGACTCCCTCCTACAGGGCCAGACCCTCAGGCGCCGACTCCGGCCTACCCGACACCAGCCGACGTTCCTTTGCTGGACGCCGGGTCCGACACCCGCGGGGCCACCTTTACCTGGCCCGCCTGCTTGGCCTTTCCCAGGGCCTTCTGCTCAGTCCAAGCCCCTGGCACCCACGTATCCAACACTGCTTAATCCGGTGTTGTCCTACCCGGTTCCGCGGTATCCGACGCCGCAGTGCCCAGCACCTCAATATCAGATGCCGAGCTTTCCGCCATCGGGTTACGGATACCCTCAGTATCCGTATCCCCCTCCTCCTCCTCCACCGCCCTCACCACAGCCACCGGTGGATCTGAAGGAGACTCTGGCTGTCTGGTGGGCTGAGGCCAAGGACCGTCTGCCGGCGTTGGGCCCTGTACAGGATCCCCTATGCAGGAGACTCACTTCCCCTTGTCCGACACCAGAGGTGAACCCTCTGGCTCCAGGGTTGGGGAGGACACGCTTCCCAAGGGGACTGTTCCTCCCCCGTGTTGGGAGGAGTCTTCCTCCTCTTCATCGGAGACCTCGGACTCAGGGGGGTGGTCCGATCCGGATGACGAGCCACGTACTCCAGATCGTCCCAGGCCGATGACTCCTCCGAAGTCTCCTCCAGAGGATCCTTCCTTTTTGGAGTTACTGAGAAAGATCCAGGAAGTTCATCAGTGGCAATTTCTGGAGCCAGATCCACAGCGTAAGAAGCTGGCTGCCCACTTGGCTCTGCCCGAGACCACTCCGACATTGATTCCACCCTGGATTGAGCCTCACGTGGACCTTGTTTCCACTATTTGGAAGCAACCGTCCATGTTAGCCCCCCTTCCGAGGAAGGCAGATCGGCTATATCAGGCTCCTGAGGGCGTAGATTCTTTGAATGTACACCCCAAGGTAGACTCGGTCGTGATTAGCACCGCTCACTGCCGTTCTGCCAACCCAGAACATATCCGCTCGTCTCCACCTGACAAGGAGTCCCGACTTCTGGACCAGTATCGAAGGAAGGTGTATGCTTCTTCTACCCTGCGGATTAGGGCCCTGAACAATGTCGCACATATGGGGGACTACCAGAAGACGATCCTGAGTCAAGTGGAATCAAAATTAGACTCCCTTCCTGAGTACCAGATCAAACAGGAAGTGACTGATCTTGTCCGTTCTTCTCGTTCGGCCAGTCGGCACATGCTTCATGCCACCTACGATGCAGTGGACACAGCTGGTCAGAGTTTGGCTTTCGCCGTAGGTCTTCAGCGTCATGCCTGGCCCCGGGTGTCAGGATCAGTTCCTGAATTGCAATCCGCTATTCAGGATGTGCCCTTCAGGGGTTCGGTGGCAATGTCAAGGACATCATCACTGACCTGCAGGAGAAGGGTACTGTACTCAAGTCCGTGGACTCTGTACAGGCCCCCTAAGGGACAGCATTGCCCTTTTTGCAGACGTTCCCACCCTAAAGTGAAACCACAGGGCAATCAGGCTAACAAACGTCGGGCCCCTCCAGCAACCAAGACTCCCCCGCCCAAAAAAGCTGCGGGAGCCTTAGCTGCTGCGTTGCCCCACACCACCTGACTCTTCCCCTCTCCCACAGCCTCTGGACACTTCAGAGGAACCAGTAGGAGGGAGGTTCTTCTTCAGTCTACCAGGTTGGGAGAGGATTACATCAGATGCTTGGGTGCTTCAATGGATACCTGCCGGACACTCAATCAAGTTTCTTCAGAAACCGTCCCGACCCCTCCCAAAGTCGTCTTACTCCCAGAACATCTTCCTCTGGTACTGGAAGAAATGTCCTCCCTTCTTGCAGTGATAGAACCAGTCCCCTCCCATCTTTGGGGGACAGGTTACTATTCCCATTTTTTCCTAGTTCCAAAGAAGATTGGAGATGTGAGGCCTGTTTTAGACCTCGGCTCCCTGAACATGTTCGTGGAGTACAAGCGCTTCGGAATGCTCTCCCTGCAGAGCCTTCTGCTGCTTCTTCGGCAGGGACAGTGGCTATGCGCTTTGGATATGCAGGATGCCTACCTGCACATCCCCATTCGCCCTTCCCACCGCAAGTTCCTTCGGTTTTCTTTTCAGGGGGACCACTACCAATTCAAGGCCCTCCCATTTGGTCTTTCCTTGGCTCCCCGAGTGTTTACCAAATGCCTGTCTGTGGTAGCAGCCCACTTGCGTACCCAGGGAGTGCAGGTATTCCCTTACCTGGATGACTGGCTTCTGGCGGCCCCGTCCAGGGAACAAACTTCTGCGCTCTCTTTCCTTTATCCTGCAGGTTTTCACAAGTCTGGGTATCACCATCAACCAGGCCAAGTCCCATCTGGTCCTTTGCCAAAGACTCCAGTTCATCAGGGTGATCCTGGACACGACCATCGGCAAGGCCTTCCTGCCTCCAGACAGGGTGGACACCCTCCAAACTCAAGCAAGTCTTGTCCAGTCGCAGAAAGGTCGGTGCCAGGTCATTCCTTCGCCTCCTCGGGCTCATGGCGGCTGCTATCCCGACCGTCCCTCACGCTCGGCTCCATATGAGGCTCTCAGTGGATGCTTCGGTCACAGTGGGACCAAACACTGGACAACCTAGACCAGGAGGTTCTAGTCTCCCGATCCCATGGTCAGGGACCTGCAATAGTGGATGGTGCAAGAGAACCTTTGCTGGGGAGTTCCCTTCAATATCGAACCCCCCTCCCAAACATTGACAATAGATGCCTCAGGAGAGGGCTGGGGAGCCCATCTAGGGTCTCACAGGACTCTGGGCACCTGGTCCAGACACGAGCAGACTTTACACATAAATGTGCTCAAACTCAGAGCCATCCTGTATGCTCTCCAGGCTCTGCACTTCTCTCTCCTTCCCGGTCATCTGACCATTCAGACGGACAACATGTGCGTAGTCTGGTACATCAACAAACGGGGAGGAACTCGTTCCTACCCTCTGTGCATGGAAGCAATGAGAGTCTGGAGTTGGGCTGTTCTGCACAACCTTCACCTGACGGCAGTTCATGTTCCGGGAGTAGAAAACACTCTGGCAGACCACCTCAGTCAGTCTTCAGCCAGAGCCCACAAATGGGAACTGGATCAAGAGGTAGTAGACGACATCTTCCTGCTTTAGGGAACCCCTCGGGTAGACGTGTTTGCGTCTCCTCAAAATGCAAAACTTTCCGCCTTCTGCTCACTCGCTCCAGGGCAAGGCAGTTTTTGGCAGAACACTCTGTCTCTGGACCGGAGGGACAGATTCGTCTATCCCTTCCCTCCGATTCCCTTAATTCCAAGGGTCTTGCACAAGCTCACTTCCGAAGGAGCCTGAATGGTCCTCATCGCTTCATTCTGGCCCAGGCAAGTTTGGTTCTCTCTTCTGCAATAATTTTCAGAGGAACCTCCACTTCCTCTTCCTCTATCACAGCACTTGCTGACCCAGGATCAGGGGATCCTTTTTCGTCTAGGTCTCAAATCCCTTCAGTTGCATGCATAGCTTCTGCAGACGTAGCTCAAGCCCGGTTCAGGGTTTCTCCGCCGTAGCAGATATTCTGGTGGAGGTCAGAAAGCCTTCCACTAGGTCCACCTATGCCATGAAGTGGAAACGATTTTCGATTTGGGCCTCATCAAGGGACTTTGAACCTTTCTCTTGCCCAGTTGAGAGAGTCCTGGACTACATACATCATCTCTTTGACCTGGGTCTCAGCCATTCCTCTTTGAAAGTCCACATGGCAGCTATTTCGACCTGCCATGTCCCTTTCAGAGATGGGACTTTCACTCAGTTGGAAGTCTCTAAGACTTTTCCTCAGAGGGTTTCTCCATTTGAGACCCCCCATCTGCATTCCTGCTCCTCCTTGCGATCTGAACTTTGTTCTTGAGAAGCTTACTCTGCCTACTTTCGAACCGGCAGCTTCAGCAGACTTGAAGTTCCTCTCTTGGAAGACTCTCTTCCTAGTGGCCATTACTTCAGCCTAACCAATTTCCAAGCTTCAGGCCCTGATGTGCAAAATCCCTTATTTGATTTTCCACAAGGAATGTGTGGCTGTGTGCACCAACACTACATTGCTCCCTAAGGTGGTGGTAGAATCTACGCTGAATCAATCCATTGTGCTACCCGCTTTCTTTATGCAACACTCCAATCAAGGGGAGTACTTCTTGCATACTTTGGATGTTCATAGGATACTGAGATACTATACCACTAGGACTAAGGATCTCAGGAAATCGGATCAACTTTTTGTCTCTTTTGCTCACAAAAGTGAGGGCAAAGCAGTTTCCAAGCAATGCCTATCGAAGTGGTTGGCTCATTGTATTACCTTCTATTACGACAAGTACCACAAGACCCTGCCGAGTCAAGTCAGGGGTCACTCCACCAGAGGAGTAGTCACCTCTGCAGCTTGTTTTAAGAATGTGTCAGTGGCTGATATCTGTGCAGCCGCGACTTGGACTTCTGTCCATACCTTTATGAAACACTACAGTTTGGACATTGTCTCTCTCCGTAGAGTAGGCTTCGGGTTGGCTGTTGTGCAAGGTCTTCTTTCTTAAGACCTGTGCAGCCAGAGGTTCCATTGGTTGGTTAGTTTCCTCCTCCCGAGTGCTTTTCCTTTTTCCAGACAGCTTGGTATTCAGTCCTATATGTAATTACCTACTGCAAGAGCCCTCTCGTAGTAAGATAGTACAGTTACGTAAGAACTTACCGTAACAGTAAATCTTCGCGAAGCTCTTGCAGTAGGTAATGCCTTCCCGCCCTCCATCCCCCTTAGCTTTTTCAGTTCGTTTTCCAGGAAGGGATTCATCCACTTCTCTCTCGTCTTGCCTTTTTTGGCCTTTGGCGGAAGAGAACTGGAAGGCAGGCATTGGGGACCGCCCTTTTATACTGACGTCACATGACGTCGGTCACCTGATGGGGCGGTCCTCCTCCTGAGACTGCTAGCTAGAAATGTTTTCGTGTGGTCCTGACGCCTGCTGGGTTGGTCCTATATGTAATGACCTACTGCAAGAACCTCTCTCGAAGATCTACTGTTACGGTAAGTTCTTGCGTAACTGTACTTTCTCCTTCCTCGGGGAAGGGGGGATCACACAGTGTGCTGTAAACTGACACCTAGCAGTGGCTGGGTGTTGGCACTGGTACGCCGCCAAGAACTGGGAGGGCCCGTGTCCAGGCATTAGGCTGCCTTCATGGAGGCAGAGCCAGCCGCTCCGCCCATTGCACGTTCGTGGGCCCAGGGGCAAACCAGCAAAATCGGGAGCCAACAGGATCTATGGTGAACAGACTATTGGGTTAGAGGATGAGTCCCTCTGAGGGAGGGACTGGAGCTCCCTGTCTGCATCTCACCAAAAAAAAAAGGAATACGAGTTGAGGTGTACTGCAATTACCGTTTTGGAAAACATCTCTTGGTCAGACATCCTTTCGGATGAGATGCGCTAGACACTGGAACACATTTTCAAGTGAAGTAGAACTGGTTGTCCTTTTGCTTTTAAAGGTAGAGTGCATAAAATGCTAGTCTCTGTGTCTGCTTGTCGTGATTAGCTAATCGAGCATTTGTTATATATTTTATGCTAGTTGAATTATTCATACTTAGAGCTGCTGATGCATCACAGAAAACTTTGAAAACCATAATACTTGGGTACAAATCAGTTTGCATTCTATATATATTCTATTGATTTTGCTTACCCATTATGTATTACTGACGAAATTTACATGAATACCTAATATTTATCCCTTGCAGTTTATCTGCTTCTATAGCTTATTCCCTACTTCAGTTCATAATCCTCTGTGACGTCACACTCCATTGCCATGGGAGTAACTGTGATGTCACAAGCAGTGCATTATGATCTCTGGTAGGGAGAGGGCAACAGGAGTAGGTGAACTCTTCAGGAGCAGAGATCATGGTTAAATGCAAATGACCTCCGTGATAAATAATGGGGATGAGAAATACTGAACTGATGTGAAATACAAGCTGAACTGTGCCTAAATATTATGTTTTGCTAAAGTTCTTGTGAACGCGACAGCTGCTCTTTTTGAATGTGCTTTTGACACTACGGCCTTTGATAATGGATATGTATGCTCAAAGGATTTGTGCTAAGTAAATTTGAAGAGGGAAGGATATCGTTAGATATTGGAAAGTATTACATGAGTTCCAAATTCCAGGACTGTGGCGGATGCTGCCTAAAGAAGGCAGTAAAGCAGAACCAGTAATAGTATGCAAACTGAAATTAGATGAGCACCCTTGGAAACAAAATGGGTATAACTACTAAGGCCCTGTACACACTGGGGAACTTAAAACGGTTTAAGTGCCTTAAAATGTTTTAAATCCACCTAGCACTGTTTGCATCTAGACTACAAACACCTTAAAACATTTTAACAAAAACATTTTTAAACCCTGTTAGATACCTAGTCTTAAAACCATTTTAGAGCTAGGATGGTGTTACTCACAGGTCTGGACAGGAGTAAAAATGTTTTAAGCTGTAATGGTTTAACTAAAACAGTTCTGGCTGCAGTGGATACAGGCAAGCACAGTTCTGTATGTTGGACTTAACATAAATAGTCACAAGGAGAACAGGTTTAACACTAGCAGTGTGGACACACTAAACCATTATTTAAAAAACGGTTACTGAGTAGTGTGGATGCACTGAAATGGTGTAGCTAAACTGGTTTTAGAAACTGTTTTCAAAAACAGTTCTGTAGTATGTACAGGGCCTTAGACAGCAGGCGGGCAGACCTTTGCTATTATTCTGTTCCAGTACTGCTGTATTGCAGACATAGAACTGTAATGGCAGAAAACGACACAAAATCCATTAAGGCCCTGTACACATCAGGCTAGTTAAAACATTTTAAGGTGCTTAAAACGTTTTAACTAGTGCAAAGACGGCGCCCGTCCGCATTTAAGCACGGTTTCAAAGCCTGTTAGGAAACCATGCTTTAACCCTGCTACGAGCTAGTCTCAAATCAGTTATTAAAAACGGTTCAATGAGAGAAAGCGTGTTACCCTGTAGTGTGGACGGGAGTCTGCATATTGCTCCTCCAGGACACGTGTTAAGGGTCATGGAGAGCCAGTTTTAAAAAACGTTACTGGAGGCAGATGCAGACGGGAGTCGGCTGTGCTATAACCGAGTTAAAACTCTGTTGAAGACTGATCTGTGTGGGCTGCTGTAGTGAGTTTAAAAACGTTTTTTAAACCGGTGCAAATCTTCAGCTGTAATGTGTACAGGGCCTTAGTCTGCCTGCCCTGGAACCCTACCTTGAAATTATTATCCTCCTCCTTCTCATTGCTCTGTTACAACATGAAAACTGGAATCTCTTTAAACTTCCCCCTCAGGTAGTCCTCGCGTATCTCACCTGTTGGGAGGTTCATTTAGAGTCAGTCTTCAAATTCAAGGGACTTGGCACTACATACAGTAACTTTTCATCAACAATCTGATGATGATAGTCCTGTGTCGGCTGGCGTGTTTCAAACCACAGATCTCATACAGATAGTTACGATATTTTATGCTGTCAGTTCTCCAAGTTTGTAATTATGTGCTATGTCCCTCTTTGATACTTGAAGATAAGATGGACATCAGTACAAAATTTAAGCAGCAATTTGACAAGCAGCAAGCTTAAATACTCTGATGGACTGAAGTTCGAAGGAGGGAGGATTACAGCAGAATTAAAGGAAGCATGACTTTACTGAGTGTGTGATAGGACTGTTGGGTAGGTTTCCCCAGGAGCTGATCAAAGCAGATTTAAGCAGGTGCTGTAAGTTTCAAGGGCAAACTGGGTAAGTTCCTAAAGAGGATCAGTAAGGAACAGCGATTGAAAATCCAAGTATCTCGTGTCACTGTTCCATCATCTGCTTATTGCAAATTTCAAATAAATGAATATCACAGGATATACAACTTGCTAAGACAGCAGATGGACCATTGGTCTCCTGTCCCAGAGGTGTTTTTCTCTGCAGGTGTGGATTCTCAGTCCCATTGCTCATTGGCTTTCTGGTGGTTCAGGAGGGTACTTGACATGCAGGTGTCCAGAGTAGTTAAATGGAGAAGGGCAGAGACTTACGCACATGCAGTTCTCTAGGTAAATACTGGTGTGTCTCGAACATTTGGTGGGTCAAAACAATTTTGATACACCCGTAGGAGATGAATTTGGATGATGGGTAATGCCAACTAAGGAGCTGAAGGGGGGAGGGAGGGAGAAAGACAAATAACTGGACTTAGGATGTCTTTATTGTGGTTGAGAGGTGTTGCATGACCAAACAGGGCAGGAGGGAGTGTTCGGTGAGGTGATGGTGTGGTACCTAAAGTGAAATTGCATAACCAGACTGTGGGAAGCGTGCGGTGGCACCAGATGACCAAACTTCAGGATGTAGGGTGGGCTTGGTGATGGTGCTGTGATTAAGAAATGCCAGATTATCAGACTGCGGGAGTCGTTGCCATGGGACTCTTTGACTGATGAGTTGGATTATGGTGTCAGCCACAGGCGGTCACAGTCATGAAGCAGTTAGGCTGTAAAAGCAGACATGGGGGGGGTGTTTTGCTGTGTAGTATGTTTATGGAATGCAAATTAACTACTGTATCTTTTCATCTGTAGGCATTAGACTTGGACAGCATAAAGACTCACCATTGGTGTATCCAGGGTTGCAGTGCAGTAACTGGACTAAACCTTCTGAATGGAATAGACTGGCTCATGGAGGATATCTCCAGTAGAATATTCACTGCTGACTAATGCTCATCTCACAGAACAAACAGTGGGATACTGCATACAGACTAAATTCGTTGAAAAACTCTTCCTGGGAAGAAAATTCATCCGAGTGCAGACTATCCTACATAAAATTCTTCGTATATCCTCTGGCAAGCAGAATTAGTGTTGCTTATTTATTCGATCATGTGGTATAGTGGATTTTTTTAAATATAAATTATTTTTTCTTCCCTCAGCTAAACAACCACCATGCGCCATCATGCACGCAGACTCCAGAGAGCCCCACTTACCTGCCAAATGTGGCAACCCTCCCATGGGGGTGGGAGGCTGTGATTCCACCCCCCCCGAGTCCAGTGGCAGTGGGACTCTGTGCTGGGCTGGCGGTTTGGGACCCAAATGTGCCAGTTTCATTTTTGTTGAACCAGGGGGATGTTGTTTCCTTGCCATGTCCATCCCCTGAGATGCAGGGTCATAAATGCAAGCCGCAAGGCCCCCTGTGTCTCCCTTCCCACTGTAACTGCTGCAAAGCTTGTGTTATGTGGCCACCCTCATGTAATGCTTATGTGGTGGCAATCAGGTTACCTCCCTCCCTCCCTGGTCCAGCCACCTCTCTAGCTGACCCCCAACAACCTAGGCTTGTTCCTAAACCTGGGTCACCAGCGTCTCAAATGGTAACTCTACCGCTGAGCCAGTGGGCTGCTTGGAGTGCATCTTGACTTGATCCCATGGATAATTATAACATATTCATTGGCATCAAATGTTTGAGAAATCTGCAGCAAAAACGTTCTTGTTGCTATAAAGAATTCTGGATTTCCATATTGAGTGGCATAATTACTGAAAGTACAGATTAATATTCTCAAAGGAAACTGCAGGTGTGAAGAATGGTCACATTGGAGCTTTGTACATGTACATGCATCACTTAAAAGCAGAGTGTTAACAAATTAAAATGACATGCTGTAATGATTCCTGCCTATTTTTTCTTCTATAAAATAAAACTGGTTTGGCTGACTCAGATTGTATCATTTATTTTCTTTGTACTTGACATCTCTTTGTGATTTAACTTTGTTCTGACACTTTTTTGTTCTTTATGTACTTCTCCAGTAGTCAAAGAAACAGATCTTTTTTTTTTTTTTTAACTCTGTTTTTGTTTCGTCGGCCCAGAGCATCTCTCGGATGTGCCCACTCGATCTGGTCCTCTGCTCCCCACCGAAACCCTCCTTCTTTGGTTCCTCCCACCATGACTTCCCAGTCCCCCTAGATCACCCTCTGGGGGAGTGCCCGCCTCACCTACCTGGTGGCTCTTTCTGAAATGAGAGGGTTCTTCTTGTGTGGGTGGTGCCTGGGACTGTCTGAGAAACAGGTCCAGCATTGGGGATGTGGGTCCAGTTCCCTGGGGCCCTTGTCACCTCCCCGGTCATCGGGGGATTTTTCCGTTGGTTTCCCCACAGGAGCGTGGACGTGCAATGATGGCAAGGCACCCGTGCGTACTCAACGTCCGCTGCTCATTTCTTTTGTTACGTGCTGCTTGTCCTACTGTGCCCCGATTTCCATCAGGGGCAGCTAAGGAGCGTGAGCACCGGATCCCTTCCCAGAGAAGGGAGAGCAGTCCTCTGGATGCTCAATCCTTTGCTGACCCCCAGTGACTGGAGTTCGTTCCGGAACCCGGGTTGCCAGCATGACGTGAGGTGTGCGTTCAACGCTTCAACTCTTGGCGCCACCAGACTGGCCGAAACAGGTGATCTTACCTGTATTAATTTTCACTATTCATCTCTGGTGGGTTCAAGCCAGAGATGCTAGGACCCCACAGGATGCTTTTTAGCTTTAAAATGTTTTCTTCCTATCTGGAGGTGGGGCCAACGTCAGAGATGGTACCGCTTTCGAGGCTGAAGTACTACGTGGTGCTCGCGGGTTGGCCAGTAACGGATGACGGCCTCTCCATTACCTCAGTTCTGTTATTTTTTTTTCTGCCATCAAGTACAACATGACTCTGTGGGACCATGCCCTTCTTTGTCTTCCAGTGACTCTGTTCTGCTAGATTCTTTACTCTATACATTTTCGTCACTGTTGTTTTATAAAGTTTTGGCATCTAGTCTTAATCTTCCATTTTTATTTTGAGAGTGGCCGATCATGTCGGGTTCAGGGCAGAAGCGTTCTAAGGCAGGGGCTACCCCGATGCGTTGGTGCCCCAGTGTTAGTAGTTTCTCCGTAACAGACCCGCATGATGGGTGTTTCACCTGCCTGGGACAAAACCACGACATGCTTCCATATACGTTAGTTACCTGTGCAGCGAGTCTGGGTCGCGACCCCAGTCAACCTTCGTTGTTGTTCGTCACATGAGGGTCACCAAGGTAAGGTCCCTGAGCCTGGGCTGTATGCACCGGGGTGCAAAAGGCTTCTGCTGTCTCAGGTCTCATTGAGACTGGATGCCTGAGTGAGATGTCAGAGGGGGGGTCAGCCTTTGGGGCGGGCAGTCGTGGACCACTCTCGACCTCGTTCTGCTTCAGGAAGTCAGGCAATCCCGGTGTCGAGGTCTCGGCTATATGCGGGGCCTACATCAAACCTGGTGCCGATGAGCAAGGCGGCTGAGTCCTCTCCTGACACTGTCCTCTGTGCCATAATGGGGGTCACCATGGTCTCCTCCATGGAATCGGAGGATGACTGGTATGACCTGGTTTGGCAGCCAAGTTCCCGAGAGCTACAGACGCTCCATGGACTCGGTAGGAGGTCGTCTTCTCTGGGTACAAGTTCTAGGGTTGATGCCGTATGTGACACTGCCCTTCTTTCTGCCAGTACTGCTCTCGATGCCATGGAGAGCTCCGATGCTGTCTTAGGTGGTGGTGGTGCTACACTCTGTGATGGTGCCACAGTCAGCACTGCCTCTGGGGTCGGTGCCGCAGTCAGTGCTGTTCCAGAGGATGGCGCCACTTTTGAAGTTGGTGCCACCTCCGATGTCGGAGCCAACTCTGGTGACGGTGCTGTGCTCGGTGCCGCTTCAGGTGATAGCGCAGCCTCTGGGGTTGTCCCCATTGTGGATTCCATCTCTGGTGCCACATTGGCAGTCGGCGCCGACACAGAGGAGTCCGGGGGGGGTGATTTGGAGGCCGACCTGGGTGCCAGCTTTTCTTTCCCCTTCCCTTAGAGTGGTGGCCAAGTAGGATCTTTCTTGAGAGCGGTTCCTGGTCCTTTGGGTGTTGGGAGAGGCCCAGGTTGCTGCTCCTCTCCGGCTGGGGATGGAGCCCTGCGGTGGCTGGGGACAGGGGCCACCCTTCTGGGTCTGTATGGCTCCAATCTCCTCGCCAGGGGTCTTCTCCCCTAGGGTTTCACCCTGCTGGCTCACGGGGGATTGAGCAGCAAGCGGTGGCTGGGCAGCGCAGCCCCCTCACTAGGGAGGGGTTCCCGCTCTTGCACCCACAGCCCTGGTAGACAGACATAATTTTCATTTTATTTTTGGTAACTGGGTAAAAAAGCAACTGGGCCACATGACCCTCTTACAGACTTGACCCGGTGAGAGTCAGACACTCAGAAACATATTACAGTAGAAATACAATGAAATGCATGTACACGTACAGAATTTGCATAGAAAAAACATAAGGGCAATGATGAATCACAGATATGACATACAGAACAATACAACCATAAAAGGTATGTGCAAGAACATCCTGCACTTAAGAATAAATCTTTCATTACAGTATTCCTGAACTGATAAAAAGTTGGGATATTTTGTATTTCGGCTGAAAATTCATTCCACATCTTTATGGTACATTGTTTGAATGATTTTTTGATGTTTAACAATTTTACAGGTCAAAGCTGAAAACTAGATTGCATTTTCAGATCGCAGCCTTTTTGGGAGAACTTTGTTGAAAAAAAATTAAACATGGGATTTGACCCACTGCAATGGATTATTTTGTATACAAAGCACAATTTCTGAAGTGTATCTTTATGGTCCAGGGGTAACCACCCCCTTCTGTTGTATAAACTGCAGCGGTGTTCCCTGGACTTTGCCCTTGAGGCAAATAGCATTATATAAAGTTGTTCTGTGATACCTGATCTTCTCAGATGCACCTCCCCAGACTAAACTTCCATAGTCTAACACTGGCAACAAATAAGCAGTAGCAATTGCTTTCCTGGTGCCATCGGCCAAGTAATCCCTGATGGCATAAAGTGCCCCCAATTTTCTATGCAACCGCTTAGTTATATTGTCAGTATGTAATTGAAAACTCAGTTCACTATCTAAAGTCACCCCTAAGTATGTAAAATTTGAAACAACGTCAACAGTAGTGCCATCCTTGGTAGAAATAGTAAATGCATTTTGTAATGTTTTAAACTTTGCAGGAGAACAAAACTGCATTCCTTTAGTTTTTTTTCTGGTTCAGGGCAAGATGATTGTCCCTTAGCCAGCAAGTCAAATTGTTATAATCTTTACTCAGACTCTCCTGAAGTCTGTCAATGTTTTTATCTACTACATAAAGCACAACATCATCTGCGTATGATACAATGGATGAGGCAGTGCAATAGTTGGAAGTGTATTCAAAAAAAATAGAAAACAATAAAGGACCCAGAATTGAGCCCTGGGGAACCCCGTGAGGCATTCCCCTCATATCAAATAATATTCCATTAACACGGACCTGTTGTACCCTTTTTGTTAAATAACTATAAAACCAGTTCACCACAGGGTCCCCAAAGCCCAGTTCCCTTAGTCTAAGTCCCATTAGTGTATGTTCTACAAGGTCGAAGGCCTTGGTCAGGTCCACGAACACTGCACTAACATATTTCCCCTCATCCATACCGTCATGCAGATCGCTTGTGAACCTGACCAAGGCGGTCGCTGTGCCACACCCCTCACGAAAACTATGCTGAGCAGATGTTGATAAACCATACTTGTTCAAATGCTCCACAATTTGACAATGTAATAATCTTTCTTGTACCTTTCCTACTAAAGATAAGGATGTTGGTCGATAATTAATGGGAATCAATATCCCAGGACTATCCTTCCCACCCTCCTTCCTCCCTCTCTGCCTCCTCCCCCCTTTCTTCAAGGTCTTTCTGGTCCCTTGGGGCCCCTCATGTGGGAGCAGTGTAGGGTGAAGCCGAGCATGTTCCCTCTTTATTTTAGGGCCACTGAGATGTTTGCACCTCTTCCTTCATCCTCGTCACACCCTATGCAGAGGCCTTCCATGTCATCGATGACCTCCCGAGGAAGAGAAACATAGAATTTGACGGCAGATAAGGACCGCTTCACCCACCTAGTCTGCCCATTTTCCTACCTAACAAGCTGCAGATCCTAGTTAACCAACAGCTTACTTCCTCCTACCCCCCCACAAGGACTGCCTTATGTCAGTCCCATGCATTCTTGAATTCCCCCACTGTTCTTGACTCCACGACCTCCTCATCAAGGCTGTTCCATGCATCCACAACCCTCTCCGTGAAAAAATACTTCCTCACATTACCTCTGAGCCGTCCCCCCTCTATCTTCAGATTGTGCCCCCTTGTTCTAGGGACATGGATATGTTGTTCATCCACACTGTCTGGCAGGTTCCTTGCCGCTTTAAATCTTGCCGGAAGGTCTTCAAGCTGGCTCCTCCCACCCACCTGGGTGGTAAAACTCAGCTCCACATGGCCAGATCTTCCTTGCCGCTTGGAAGCTGGGTTCCCTCCTTAACGCTCTGCGTATAAGACTGGTTTCTAATTCTTCGAATTTTCGAAATTAAAAAGTTTTGCTAAAAAGACTTTGGTCTTCTCTCCCTCGCGGCTGCGATGGACAAATCGACTCCCGGTTTCCGGAGATGCCCTTGCGGCCAGAAGATGTCTCGGACGGATCCGCACTCCACGTGCGTCTACTGCTTGGGCCTCGAGCACGATCCATGAGCCTGCGACCTGTGCTCTTCCTTTCCGGCCCTCGTCCTCGAGGCCGGCCTGCCCGTTCACAACTGGGACGTCCGAGCGATTTCCACCAGTAAAGTCAAAAGAGGCCGGTCGGCGGTGTCCGCGGCGGCGGGCTCGTCGGATCGGCTCGAGCAGATGATCGCCCTCGAAGAGGAGGCGGCGCGGGCCGCTTCTACCTCGGCTGCGGCATTTATCCCGCTGTCTCTCGGTGCCTCTTATTCAGCTTCTTTTAAGGAGCTTTGTCTGACCCTCTCGACTAAAGGTGAGGGTCCAGCTTCTTCTGGACCGTTTTCTCGGTCCAAAAAGAGAGACAAGGGTAAGTCTCACCATCGACGCTCTTGGGAGCGGGAAAGATCCCTCTCCCCGAGTTGTCGGCCGTCTACTTCGGTCGACTTCTCGGCTTCGGCCACTGGTCTCACTGTGTCCCGTCAGGTCAGTTGACCGAGACTCCCATCGAGCAGTCAAGATTTTCTCGACCCGTTGGACGGGTTGTCGGCTGGAAGGCGAATCCCCTCCCAGTTCCCCGGTGGGAGTTGAGGACCCCATCGGCTCGTCTGTGCCTCCGGTTCCGAGCCTCAGTTGAATCTTCGAACCGAGGAGTGCGGTTCCCAGCGACACCTCCCGCCGTCCTCGGCAAAGCCGAGTTCTCGATCTCCGGACGTCTTGGCGGTCAGCCGATCCGCCATCATAGGCGGTCGATCTTGCGCACCGCGCAAGCGCGCCCGCCGCCGTCTCCTCTTCCTCCTCCTTGGATGAGGGAGGCTTCGCGCAAGTTGCGTCGAAGATATGAGAACTCATGTGGCAACAGCTCCTTCTGACTGGGAATAAGCCGATGCTGTCTTCTTCCCGGCCATTAAGTGGCTGTCACGGGCGGCGCGAAATAACCCCTCGTTTTATCCAAGGAGCCTGTTCCCAGGCCGGTTGTTCGGCCAAAACCAGCTGCCCCACCGATTCCGGTGGAACCTCTGCCTCCACAGCCATTAGTTGGGGCTCCGACCAAAAATTCTCGGTCGGCTCAGGGACTGCCCCATAGGCTGTCTGTCACCCTCACTCCCGACCGACCTCGGCAGGTGGAGGGTGGCTCAGGCCTGAGCAGCTCTTTGAGGACTCTTCCGAGTCGAGGCGATTCCTCCCTTTTCTCCAAGCGAATGGACTTGGAGTCCTCAGGAGGACAGTCGGTGGGCCGATAGCCGCCGTCCTTCCTGGGATTGCTTGGCTCATCTCGGAGTCCACGGGATGAAGCTCGAACCGTTTCATGGGGCCAGGTATCCCTCACGGAGATTCTGGACGGAGGATTCCCCTCGAGGCCTTTCAGTGGCCGAGGCCATAGTGGGTCAACCTTGGAGCTCTGGCAGCGCTAGCTTCCTGTCCTGTGCCTTGGCCAGGATGGCCAGAGTATCGCGGTCCCTACCGATTCCCTGTCGGTTTGGAACACCCCTCAACCCGAGGGTTGGTTACCGACAGCGTTTTCCGGCGTGCGAAGCGCTAGGGATGTGGACAAACCTCCGACAAAGGAGTCAGAGAAATGGACTATGCCGACAAAAAGTCTATACTGCGTCCTCCTCGGCCTTGCCAGAGCCAGTTCGGCCGTCCTCATGGCACATTTTTCTCATGCCCTGTTGGGCTCCCTGGATGAGTCATCCCTCATCTTCCAGCGGATCTGCAGACCATGGTCAGGCAGGTGCGGGACCAAGGGTGAACGGTGGCCAAACAGCAGCTCAGACTGCTTTAGACATTGGGGACTCATGTGCCAGGTCTGTGGCGGCCGCAGTGGCTATGTGTCATCGGGCTTGGCTGAGGATATCCACCTTCGCCGGATACCAGCACAAGTTGGCGGATGTTCCCTTTTGAGGACTGACCTCTTGGCCCTGGGGTGGAAGGTCACCTGCAGAGGATCGAGAAGTCCAATGCTACCTTGGACTCTGTCTCTTCCGCTCAGAAGGACAAGGCGCAAACCACAGCCTAAGCCCTTTACGTCCTTCTGCGCCCAGCTACGTCCAGCCAGCAACATCAGGGCCAGCAGGCTCGGCTTGGCATTCCAAACCCAAGCCGGGCCTCTCAACAGGAAGCAGGGAGTAAAGGCCCAGGAGGTCCCTCGGCGGTCCCTCCTCCAAGCCTGCCCAGTGACGGGCTGAGGGTGTCTCCAACCCCGTCACCTCACCCCAGGTTCCCCCGTGGGGGCAGCTCCGGCACTTCCTTTCCGCCTGGTCCGTTATTACCACGGACAGGTGGGTGCTGGAGGTGGTGGGAAAAGGCCTGCCTCTAGAATTCGAGCAGGCCCCGCCCTTCAGAGCCGTCGCACCTCGGGGCCTCGGGGTCCGCAGCCTCACTGTCGGCTCGTCGGGCCGACATCGCTCTCCTCCTCCAAAAGGAGGTGATCAGGGAGGTGGCGGACCCTCCCTCAGATCCGGGGTTTGTGTCCAGGTACTTCCTGGTTCCGAAACGGATGGGGGGCTGGCGCCCCATTCTCGACCTACACGACCTGAACAAGTTCCTAAGGTCTCGAACCTTCAGGACGGTCACTCTGGCTCAGATAATACCATCCCTGGAACATGGCGTGTGGTTCTGCTCTCTGGACCTGCAGGACGCGTTCTTTCACGTCCCTATCTGTCCGTCACATTGGAGATTCCTTCGCTTTCGAGCGGAGGGATCCCTCTTCGAGTTCCGAGCCATGCCCTTCGGCCTGTCTCCAGCTCCCAGGGTCTTCACCAAATGCATTGCAGTGGTGACAGCTTTCCTCTACGGCGCGAGGGGTCGGGTGTGCCTTACCTGGACGGTTGGCTGATAGCAGCCCCTCCAGACAGGAGGTGGAGCGGTCCAGAGATCTGGCCCTCAGGTTGCTCTCAAATCGGCCTTCTCATCAAGAGGCCAAGTCAGACTTCGAGGCCGAAGCAGGTGATTCTGTTTATCGGGGCAGAGCTGACTCTCTTCGAGCCAGACGCGGCTCCCATCAGACAGGGCAGGTTCTTACCTCCTTTGCCCAATCATTTCTGGTTGGAAAATCGCGCCCTACCTGAGACCCTCGCCTCCTGGGTCTCATGGCGGCCTGTACCAGCATGGTCCGTTGGGCACGCTGGCATGCACCCCTTCAGTGGGGATTGGCCAGCCGAGTGGTCAACACTGCAATCCATTGGACCAGCTAGTGATGGTGACCCAGGAGATGTGGGCGCTCTCTGGTGGTGGACCGTTCCATCTCATCTGCAGGAGGGCATCCCATTTGTCCGCCCGAGCCGATGGTCTCTCTATCGACCGATGCCTCTCCTGATGGGTTGGGGTGCCCATCTGGGGAACACGGGCGCCTGAGCCTCTAGGTCTCGCGGGGTCCGATGCCATATCAACCTGCTGGAGCTCTGAGCAGTCCGCCTAGCTCTCACCGCCTTTGCTCCATTTCTCCGGGGTCAAGTGGTCTGAGTCAGGCGGACATACCATGACCATGTACTACCTAAACCGCCAGGGCGGAAGCGTTCATGCTTCTATGCAAGGAAGCTCTCCGCATTTGGTCACTCGTCTGCGCAGCCTGAGGCGGATCTCCTAGCCATTCATGTGGCAGGAGCCTCCAACACCCTGGCCGATGCCCTGAGCCGGATAGGGGCTGCATCTTCACAGTGGTCTTTCCTGCGGAGGTAGTACAAGATCTGTTCTCCCACTGGGGCATGCCTCAGGTGGACCTGTTGCCTTCAGGAGACTGCTGAAGCTGAGACTGTTTCGCTTGCCCCCCTCAGCAGGGCTCGCTGCAGAGGATGCCTTCTCGAGGCTCTGGACCCCGGGCCTCTTCTACGCATTTCCCCCATTTCCCTTGATCCACAAGGTGATTCTGGTAGCCACAGACTGGCCCCGCCAGTTCTGGTATCCAGATCTCCTCAGTCTCAGCTCCAGGCTCCCGAGGCGGCTTCCGGACCTTCAATCCCTGCACCTGACAGCCTGGTTCCTGAGCGGCTAGAGTTCCAGGCCTTGGGTCTTTCTGACGAGGTCCTCAACGTTGTTGAGGCGTCCCGTAAGGAGACTACCACAAAATGCTACGCCTTCAAATGGAAGAGATTCTCCATTTGGTGTCGGGGCAAGGGCTTGGACCCTTCCTCCTGTCCCTTGGCAAGCATTCTGGACTACCTGTGGTCCCTTTCTCAGCAAGGGCTTGTTCGACAACCCTTAAGGTGCCCCTGCAGCCATCTCTGCTTACCAGGCGCAGGCCGGAAGCAGTCGGTGGCGCGGAGAAGGTGGTCGGTGCTTTTCAAAGGCCTTGACCACATTTCCCCTCCGTAGCGAGAACCTCCACCTCTGTGGGATCTACTGGTATTGGCTAAGCTCATGGGCAAGCCATTCGAACCGATGCACAGGTGCGATATTTCCCACCTGTCGTGGAAGACCGCCTTCTTGGTGGCTATTATGTCAGCCAGAAGGATGGGAGAGCTTCAGGCGCTTTCCATTGAGGCTCCCTGTCTGGTCTTCCACAGGGACAGGGTTGTCCTGCTGCCCCACCGAAATTCCTTCGAAGGTGGTGTGGAGTTTCACCTCAACCAGGTGTTGACTCTGCCGGTGTTCTACCCCAGTCACACCTCGGGAGGCGAATATAGGCTCCATGCTTTGGACCCTAGATCAGCACTCGCTTATTATAAGGAGCCGGACGGCTGAAGTTCGGGAGAGGTTGCCAGCTGTTTGTCACCTATGTTGAAGCCGCACCTGGCAGACCTGCAACAGCGGATGATAAGCAGGTGGGTCACCTCCTGCATAGAGCTCTACTATAGGTTGGTGAGCATGGAGCCTCCCAGAGAGATAAGCTCATTCTACCTGCCCGCCTGCTGCATCGGTGGCTGCTTCCAGGATGTCCCTATCCAGGATATCTGCAGGGCTGCTACCTGGAATCCAGCACCCTTTATTACCCACTACCACATCGACCTTGAGTCACGCCGGGATGCTAATTTTGGGCCTCGGTTCTCAGACTCTATTTCCCAAATAAGTATCGAAGTGCGCCTTGCCTCCTCCCGGAGAATTGCTAGGCGTCTGCCAACAAGTGTGGATTGAACAACATATCCATGTCCCTAGAAATACAGGTTACTCACCTGTAACGGAGTTCTGGAATGGTATATGTTGTTCATCCTACACCCTCATTTACTCGGCGTCGATGCACAACCTGGCTTTCAGCAGGCTAGATCTGGCGTCATGGGGCGGAGCCAAGAGTTTTACCACCCGGTGGGTGGGTGGGAGGAGCCAACTCAAAGACCTTCCGGCAAGATTTAAAGCGGCAAGGAACCTGCCAATAAGTGTGGATGAACAACATATACCATTCCTAGAACTCCTGTTACAGGTAAGTAACCTGCATTTTTCTACTATTGATGTCTCTCCCTATGCATCCCAGTATCCCCCCAGCCTTCCTTACTGCCTTCTCGCATTGCTTGCCCACCTTTAGGTCATCTGATATAATTACCCCCAGGTCCCTTTCCATTTTTACTGTTGTCAGTATCTCACCCCCCACTGTGTACTCTTCCCCTGGGTTTTTGTTTTCCAGGTGCATTACCTTGCACTTCTTTGCATTGAATCTAAGCTGCAATACATTTGACCATTCCTCCAACATTGCCAAGTCCCTTCTCATCTCATTAGAACTCTTTCTCTTTACCAATCTTCTGATGCTGATTTCACTGAGTGTCCTCGTTTTCTTATGACGATGCTGGAGGAACTCTGTCTTTACCCTTCCATCCAATGCAATCCTGTGCATGTGACGTTGGCATTGTTTGGGGAATACAGCCAATAATCCATGATGATCCCTCCATGGCCTCGTCCCTTTATGGAGGAGTTGTACAGCCCCTGGCAGCTTCCCGCTTCCTCTCTTTCCAGCCCCTCAGAACTTTCAGTGCAGGTTTTGTGCTCCCACCAGATCTCCATGATTTATGCCCAATCCGAGACAGGGTTGGAGTGGCTGGATACCCCTTCTGGGCATCTGCACCTGTCAAGAGACCGTCCTCCAAAGACGGACTCTAGAGTTTGATCACTCGGGCAGAAGAATTTTCTCTTCGACGCACCTCTTGCTCTCCATCTTGGTACTTCAGGCACATATGGTGGCCTATGAAAGGCATCTGTGGGCTACGCTGGGTCAGATCCTGGCAGCCATGCCTGATAGCGAGGCAACCAAGTGAGCCATCGCAATTTTCACTCAAGGCCTGGAGCTGACAAGACACCAAGTGCGGGCATCTTATGATGCCAACATGGTAACCTTCAGGATTGTGGGAACAGCGATCTGCATTAGTCAGGCAGCATGACACTGCCTTGCCATTCCGGGGAGGCTCGATTTTTCTCCCACAGGGCCAGGCAAGAGCTGTCGGGGCGTCCTTCTCCTGCAGGCCAAGAGTCTCAACCTGACCCTGACCAGTAGCAGGTCTGGCCAGACCTGTGATGGGCCCCATCCTTTTGTGAGTCCCCCACAAGAGGCTGAGGGGATGGTCTTAGCCCTCAGGGAGGTGCCTTTGCCACTTTTATGGTGATTGGTACCCACCCATCAGTGATGAATGGTGAAACTTGATACAGGTAAGATCTGAAAATTACATATCTACCGTAATTCTTAATCTTCCTGTATATCTTTGCCATTCATCACTGCTTCCCGCCCTCCATTCCCTCTTGGGCCCCAGTCTCCTGGGCAGTACCTCCACTCTGCTTACCTTCCTCCTATTGAAGCCAGTTGCAGATACAATCCTGCTGGCACCTTCGGGTTCCCTGTCAATTCACTCGAAGCACCAGGGACCCACCTCTGGAAGGGAGGCAAGCAGGAGCTCTTGACCCTTTTTTTTTCCTAGGGACTCTTGAGCCCCACTTTGGCTTTGATGGAGACTCTCTTAAAGACACTCTGGACCAAGGGGACCCTGTCCCTTGCAGATCTTTGCCTCTCTTCTAGGAAGTACGTCCAGGCTCCCTAGTTTGAGTTCCTGCCACCGTCGCAGGGTCTCCAGGGACCTTCAATTTTTTCATGCATCCCTAACCTGCTCACCGTTATCCCTCACAGGTAGCCCACTCCTGAGTCACCATGGAGCAAGGTCTCCTCAGATTCACCCTGAGGTCCTTTGCCTCTTCTAGTGGTTGTCATTCTTTGTCTCACCACTCTGGTGGTGGTAGACACAGGGGTCAGTAAGTTTTCCTGTGCCCCAGGACCTCCTTCCTTATGGTCTCTGAGGGGACTTTGTCCTGAGGTGGGTCCTGTCCCCATGTCTTGTTGCAAGGGGAAAGCGGGAGGGAGTTGAGAGAAATAGCCCCTCTTTTCCGGTGGACCTTGAGGGTTGCACCTGGTCTGACATGACCTTGGCATCCTGTCGGATGCTCACACCTGCGAGGTGTTCACACCTGGCTATGCACTCTGCAGATTCAGTTCTCCTGAATCTTGAGCACCCTCAGCATAGCTCGCTTGTCTCCAGACCCCCCCAAAAAAGGAGGTGAGAGTGCAGGTTAGGGCCCCCCTTTTTTGGTCCACCAGGAGAAGCTTCAGGCACTTCTGAGGGGATGTTTCCCCTCTCTTTCTCTCTCTCCCCCCCCCTTCATTCTTCTTCGTCTTGTCTTTCCTCCATTCTACTCTCCCCCCTTCTGTTATCCTCCACTGGCCTGCCCAGTGGTTGGGGTCCATCTCCCAGACTCTTTTAGAGTCCCACCCCTCCTCTTGTGACTGGCTTATTCATTTTTCATTTTATATCCTTTTCTTTTCCTATCCCTTGGGCTCCCTTGCCCTACCATCCTACCCTTTTTCCCCTCTGTATCTAGTTTCCCTCTGTGGCAAGCAGAACTGAGGTAATGAAGGGACCGGCATCCGTTACTGGCCAACCTGTGAGCGCCACGTAGTACATCGGCCTCGAGGGCAGCGCTGTCTCCAAAGTCTGACCCTCCTCCAGATAGGAAAAAAAGCTTTCTAAAGCTTAAAAGCTTCGCGGCATTGCCGGCTCTGTGGCACCGAGCGAAGGGGTTTGCTCGGCATGCTGGCGACCTGGGTTCGCCCCAAGCCGGGTACCAGGGCGGAGACCCGGCAAGGGGAGGGGTCTATAGCGTCCATTGGATGCTTCCCTCCCGAGGGTTGCCTGGGGACCTGTCAAGGATTGGTGGCAAGCTTGGGGACGGTGGCCTCGACACACCCACAGCACACCCCCGCCCCAGGAATACCCTGCATGCTTACGCAAGGCCGAGAATTGTGATAGCCGGGGGCACAGAAAATGGAAAATTACATCCCCAGCTGACCGGATGACAAGCACCTGGGCCCCTGCCACCCAGAGACCCGGAGCCAGCCTGGATCCAGCCCCACAGCACCTGGGATGCAAAGGTCAGCCGTAAGGCCATTCCCCCCCGGAAGAGAGGGACCCTCCCCGCATAGGGATACACCAGGCTACCCAAGGTAGGCTGCAATTGGGGCTGAGAGTAGGTGGTCAGAGGGAGGCAGGAAGGCGTTAGCGCTCCGAAGGAGTGGCCGATCGGGGTGTGTGGGAGGCACATAAATAGATTAAAAAAAAAAAAAAAAGCTTCCTGTGGGGCCCTAGCACCTCCGGCTTCAACCCACCAGTGATGAATGGTGAAAATATACAGGAAGATCAAGAATTACGGTAGCTACGTAATTTTCATTTTATAGACCGAAAAAGACTTCAAACCCCATAAATCCCTCGCTTACGTTTAACTTCAGTTGTTCCCTGGAATGAGCCTCCCTGGATCTACAGAATTCATGCTAACTATGGAATTAAATTCAAAGTCTGCTGTGGGTCAGTTTATTTCTCTTCTAGAAGAAAGCAGTCTTCTCTTTCAGATTGGTTACAATTTATTTTAAATCTTTTTTCAAGTTCTGTCTGTTTATTTGATAACTCTGCATTAGTTAGGATATTTCTCCGTGTATTTGTGTGAACATTGTGCTTTTCTCCATTTCCACATCGGTACTTAGGAACTGGGGAAGACCATTTTTGGGGGGCGAGGTTCCTGCCCTCAGAACCGTTTTTATTTTCTGAAAAGATTGATTTTAACAATTTAATCTGAACTGACTTTGTTGTTATTCTGGGATATTATTCTCCGTTCTTTTTTTTTTTTTGTTGTGGGGTGGGGGGGGAGAGGGCAAGACAATATTTGGGTTCTGTTTTCAATTTAAACACCTTTTAGGTGTTTTTTTACTTTTGTGATTTTTAGTAAAAGGAAACTGAACCACAGCTTTTATAAATTTGAACCCAATTTTTAACCCACAGTGTTTTGTTTTTTTCTAACTGGAAACTTTTATATTTGGGAACCACTACATCTTCCCAGGGTTGTCCGTGTTTGGCATGACTCACAGACTCAAAAAGAAGAGGGGACCTACAGGCTTCAAAAATTGCAAAGTTTGTTTTCAACTCCTGGCTAAGGCAGACTGCCACTGCCATGAGTTGTGTTAAGGTGCCTAGGTCCAGATCATAGTAAGATCATAGTAACATAGACTTTGATGGCAGATAAGAACTGCTTGGCCCACCCAGTCTGCCCATCTCCCTACCTATTGGAAAGGTGAATGTCTCATCATCGTTATCAGTCCCAAGTTAAAAAAAAGTTATGTAGTTAAAAAAACTAAATGTGGTGGGTACCACCCACAGAGGCACACAACAGTATGGAACAGTTGCAGACTGTGCTACTGCCAGTCCCTCCTCTGATTCTTCTGAGGCTGAACCTGACGAGGGTAATACTGATGATAATAAAGAAGATGAAGAGAATGCTCAGGCAGCAGAAGGGTTACTGGAGGGAATGGAAATTGCAGATGAGGAAGGAACAGGCAGAAATGTTTGTTGTGGAGGAGAGGGGCAGTGGGAATAAACCAGAATAGGAACAGGCCCAGGACAAATCCGGGTGGGGGGCCTGAAAAGATGACCAAGGTGTCATGCCTTCCTGGGGAAAAACTAAAAAAAAAAAAAAAGTCATCTTTTGTTTGGTCATACTTCTCCATTAGTGCTTTCAATGAGTTGATAGCAACATGCGCTATTTGTAAACGGCCAATCAGCAGGGATAAAAAGAAAGGAGTATTGTGAACTTCAGCACTGAAAAGGCGCCTAGACAGATGACATAACATTAATGACAGTGAGAAAGTCAGTTGTGAATCTCGAAGAGAAAGTGATCGTGATAGCTCACTACACTCGGGGTAATGCCCATAGATGAAAGCAGTGGTAGCCCCCGCAGCACTACACCTCAACCACCACTTGCTGCCAGTCGAAGGACTCCTCCGACTGTTACTGAAAGTGACCATGTGTTGAGAAGCCCTCCTCCTTCAAGGAGACAGCTTACCATCTCAGAAACATATGATCGTAAGGCCAAACATGCCTTGACTCACCCTGTTGCTGTTTGAGTACCTTGAACCTCGATATAGTATACCATCGCGGACATACTTCTCAGCAACAAGGGTTCCCGATCTTTACAATGTTGGATGTAAAAAATTAAGACGCATCTTGTGCAGTGCTGTTGGGATGGTGGTGCATCTCACAACAGATATCTGGACAAGCTGTCAGCCTGAACCTTTCATGTCTGTCACAGCCCATTGGGCATGTTTCGATAATTCACATGGGAGTGAGGACAGTGAAGCATCATAGTTTGCTGTTCTAAGAATGTTTTATTTTCCATCTGAACATACCTCAAACAACATCAATGAAGAGCTCCAAAAACGAATACAGCAATGGCTCACTTCACAGGGACTGTCACTTGGCTTTATTGTTGCAGATAATGGGGCCAACATAAGGGGGGGGGGGGGCTTTGTTCACATCCGCTGCTTTGTGCATTGCTTAAATGTAATAGTTCATGGTTTTCTCAATGATGATAGGCATTTTAAGGCTCTTGGTAGCACTGGTAAAAGAATATGCACTCATTTCAGTCACTCAAGCAAAGCCCGTCACTTGTTTGAAAAAATACAGTAGAAGCATAGTTTACCTTTGCACAGACTGATCCAAGACATTTCTACTTGATGGAATTCGACTTTTTATATGTTCCAAACATTGCTGGAAGAAAAGAAAACTGTCAGCCAGTACACCTTAGAAAATAAAACTGAAGATGCAGACGTCTGTATCACTCCATCACAGTGGGCCTTGCTGAAGTTTCTCATTGTACTGCTCCAGCCATTTGAAGAAATCACCAGGGAAGTTAGTGCAAACACAGCAACTCTGAGCCAGGTGATACCCCTAATAAAACTTTTCAAATTCAGATGGAATCTGATTAGGGAAAAGTTAGAGAGGCAAGACAGTTCCATGATCATATGGGCTGCCAGTGGCACAGACACATGCAGGTTGCCCTCCAGAATACAAGATTTAATGAGACGTGATCAAAAAAGTTGAAGAAGATGACATGCTATGCAAAATGCTTCATTCTGAGTACTACATTAAAGCAATAATCTTGAACCCACGATACAAAGCGAAGCAACTATTGAATGATGATGATACTTGTTTCGAGAGAAACAAACAATAATTGACGAGGTGCATGCTGTCATGGAACAGAGTACAACAGCAGCACCACATTCAGAATCTTCTTCACACACAGAAGTATAGCATCAGGTGGCCCATCTTCTACTGTTGCAGCATTTTCTCCCTCTTCCTCCTCAGCTACTGCAGCTTAATCATCATCTTCACCACCAGACAAGCATGATAGCACTTTCCCACAGTCACTTGGCTCAGCTTCATGTCTCTGGAGTCACTTAGATGTTATTGTAACATCTTCATCTGCCTCTTGTAACACAGCCTCAGCACAGACCATTGTTGAAATGTACCTGGCAGAGCCCAATATCAGCTGGAATGCTAATCTTTTGAAACACTGGAAATCCAAACAAAATATGTGGCCTGCTTTAGTAAACATTGTAATGAAGTACAAGAATTGCCCTCTGACTAGTGTCTGTTCAGAACGATTGTTCAGTTCAGCTGGTAACGTCATTACTGACGCACAATCCCGTTTGACACCAGAAAATGCTGAGTGTCTCACGTTTCTCAAAGTCAGCATTCCTCACTTTAATTTCAAATATGATACCTGAATAAAACATACACCGACTGCTCTGATCAGGCCCTATGCACAAAACACTTTCAAGAATTTGTGCCTGTGGTGAAAATCTTTTGTGAATGGGGTCTACTACATGAAGTAGCAATTAATTGCAACAAGTTAGGTCAGGATTGACTAGGCCAGGCCACTGTGATCACATGAGTAACACAGAATAGGAAATAAAAATGACATCAGTGGGTTCAGAGTCCAAATACAGCAAGCAACTGCATTTCATGTCTCAAACTTACTTGGTGGTACCTGGTACCACTATCTGATCTGGAGGTAGGGTACTGCTATCTACTACTACTACTACTAGTATCAGTTTTTGCCCTCACGAGTCACGACTACTACTTATTTATCACGTTTTGTCCTTATTCCAGTCCTGCTCCTTACAACTACTACTTTTGTCGCTTTTTTTCCCCTCAGCAACTGATCCTGAGTCCTGACTATACTGTTTTAATTTTCGTACAGTAATGGCTTAGCAGATGCCTGAGAGTTCAGAAACGGAATACTCTGTATATTTCTCATGTCCCCAATATTTGTCTGCAAATACTTCACAGAAAAAAATATTACTAAATTGAAAATTCATATAATTTCTTTATTGTTTGCATGTATGTGATATGCTAGCCTGGTTACATCTCACTTACAGTAACTGGGCTGAGATTATTATATTACTATATTCTATTTGTGATACTTAAATTACTCGGTAGTGGCTGGTAGCAAACAATTGTGGAACTAGGAAGGATGTCATTGTGTTGTGTTGTGTGTCATAAGGTCTTCAAGTGGCAATGGCAAACTTATTTATGACTGCTCTGCACTTGACCAATGTGATGTGTGACTGGCTGCCTGCCTGGGTGGTGATCACTATGTCTTTTGCTTTTCTTCTAAGGATTCAGCATCCTCAGCATGTTGATCAGATTCAGTAGAAGCAGTAGTCGTGCTAGAAAACATTACCACCTCTTGGACAAGGTAGTGTACCATATATCACAGTACACTGGGGCATGCAAAGCAGTTGCATCATTCACATGGGTGGGATCTCTTAGTGCTGCTCATTTTATCATTCATATCCATTTCTTTGGCTTGTTCAGCTCTGACTGGAACATCCATCAAAATAATACCCACACAACACCATTAATAAGAAAATAAATCTTAGTTGTCTAGCAGTGCCTGCAGTGCTTGCTGGTGCTATGATATAATGTAGGTATTTACATCTGTCTGTCTCTCCCAGCACACTTATGTCACAGGCCCAAGCATGATATGCCACTATTATAGGCCAGCCATGAAGGGGCTCGTAGTGACAGATTGCTTTTTTATTTAGCAGTTTTACTTTAATTTTCATACAAATAATCTATTAAATTATTTCCTTTGGGCCTCTGTGTCAAATGTGAGCGACTTTGGCCACTTTTATGCATTTTTTTCACATTTTTTCAAATATTGGTCAATAAATCAGCTAATCAGGACTTCACCACGTTCCCATTCTTATTTAATAAGGGTCAGAACTTCACTGAGTTCTCCCATCCCTACTACTTAGCAATTGGGAAGGGGGGCACACTTTTACCCTTGAAAATGTCCGTACCACATGCTATATTGTGGGGAAATTCAAGAATGCATGGGACTGATATAAGGCAATTCTTGTTGGGGGTAGGAAGAAATAGGCTGTTGGTTAACTAGGATCTGCAGCTTATCCTGTAGAAAAAAACATCAAAAATACAGAGCACCCACTCTGGATAGCATAAATTAGTACTGTGTACTGACCAACATCATGTGCAATGTTTTATAAAAAAATACCTTTTTTATTATTATTTCACTCCAGTACAATACAAAAACAGCATGATATTCATCGTAATGAAACAGTACAAAATTGTAAGTGCAAGTATTTGGCATGACTATCTAAGCGATAGAAATAGTAAAAAATTTATTAACCGTATGGCTACATGAAGAGACAAATGAAGAACATGGAGAGGTGGTAATTCATGGTGCTACAGCAAACACCCTCACAGGTGAAAAAGACCTTACATTTCACTCCGCATGTTTATTTATTTAGTTTTTGTTGACCGGGCAAGTGCACTAGACAAATCCTGCCTATTTTCAGGCACGACCCAGGGAAGGGAAGGGGAATACAGATGAATGCAAACTGACCTTGAACCAGATTAAGCTGTTATTGGTATTTTTTTTTAGTGAATGAGGGAAATTTGGCCAGGACACTGGGGAAATTCCCCTACTCTGAATGCTGGAGGGCGCTGCATTGCTGTGGGTGAGTGGTCAGAGTGGACAAGCTTTCATCAGAGAAGGACATGCGGGCTGCTGAGGAGAGAGCCTACTCCTTGGCCTTCCCTATTTTTACAGTATGGAGGAAAACCCAGCTCTGGCGGTTTCGAACATGCTAGTCGTTGAGGAGATGGAATGTTCAACATCGCAAGTTGTTCCTATAACAGGAACCGGAAATCAGACTTCGGATCAAGATACTGGTAATTTAGAGAAAGTGGCTGATATTCGGCTGCAATTGGTCTTGGCAGAGCAGCAGTATGTGGAGACGAGGTCTCGTTTGCAACAAGACTTGAAAAGACAGGAGGAGCTACCCGATATTCAGAACCCGGAAGTGGTTTTGGGTGAGAAAAAAGCTGTTGTTCGTATAATCAGTTTAGAGAAGGTAGACGCGCTACCTGGTTCTGTTTCTACTGATGTTTCTCCTGTGGATTCACAAGGACTAATCGATGCAAGTGCTGGGTCTTTGAAAATTGAAAAATGCAGAGAGGAGCCTCTGCCTAGCAATATCAGCTCTACACAGGCTGCGGACATAGGCCTACAGATAAGTACAACCTCTTCAGGGGACTCAGTTCAACCTGCTGATTTATTTACTTTAGCCCTGATAACTTTTTCTATTGGAATCCCCAAGGGGGGGAAGCTGATTGGGAAAGATGAGGTAGTGAAAAATCGGAGGTCGCGTTCCCAACACACTGAGGTGAGAACTTCAGATCTATTTCAGTCTAACCCTGGTAATTCAGCTTCAGTATCTCCCCCTATTCTGGCTGAGTGGGTTTCCTCTGCCTTAATAGCAGCTGGGTGGGTGAAAGATGGTTCAGGAAAAGGATGGGATCCTAATCTTTCTGGGGAAAGTATTGTCACTCCCCAAACAGTCTCTGTTTTAAAGCCTTGTGCTTCTGAGATGAGTGATGGCTCTTGTTTACCAGCAGGTCAGCCGACATCTCAGTTGGAAGACCCTGTCCCACAGCATAGTTCTGCAAATGAGTTGTTAATGGCCATAAAAGAAACGGAGGTTCCTGTTGTTTCGGATTCCTCTTCGGTTGTTCAGGAGGGGAGTCAGACTACTCCTTTTCTTATAAATCATGAAGCGGTAGTCTCAAACAAGCAGCCGCTCCCTGGAAATACAGATTTGACCCCTAATGTCTGGCATGACAGAGTAACAGATCAACTCTTTCCCCCTAACACTAGGCTATTGTCAGAATCCGCTATGAGGCGGAATGCTGTACGATTGAAATACAGGGGCAATGCCACAGACGTCCCAGATAGACATTTTTTGGAGAGATCTCTGTTGAAGGACAGCGTGAAATATTATGCTTATGAGGTGTATGCCCTCATACATGTACCGGGGGATTCAGTATTTGACATAAGCTTTAAGCATCTTGCTGGTTTGGAGCAATTTTGGAAGCAATATTAGATGCCAAAACTCTGTCCTTTATGGAAGCCCTTTCTGGCAATCCCCCTGACTAAACCCTTGACAAAGAAAATAACGGTCCTATTCAGAAATGAAGGGGTTAACATGGTAGATATTACATATTGGCTACAGCAGCGTTGTACAGTGAAAGGTTACCCAGAGCCCATCTTGGATGATGAGCAATTATGGACTGGAGGATGGAAATATCAGGTCACTTTGCACCTGGAACAAGGTCTGACAAAACATCTGCCAAACTCTATATTTTTAATTTTTTCTTAGTAGGTGTTTTGTGAGCACCACTCTATGTGGATGGCTCCCTGGAGCACCTATTTTTGATGACCAGCTTATCCTGTAGGTAAGGAAATGGGCAGACTAGGTGGGACAAGCGGTCCTTATCTGCCGTCAAAGTCTATGTTTCTATGGTGCTTATTAAAGTCTTTGGAAACTCTTATTTAGCCAAGCCCAAGAATCCTATTCCAGCACCAGTGGGGAAGTGTGCTTAATCTCTAGGGGTTCCCTACTTAATCCTACAACTATCATTATAAACTATCACACTTTCCCAAGACCCAACTGTCTGACTAAATAGGCAGATTAGAAAAGCATGCACAGTAAATGATACACAAGTAGAAAAAAAAATTACAATGATAGAATTTAAAACAGTAGAGATATTTTTTTCAAAACATTGCAACTTTAGCACCTTTCTGTGCATCTGCAGTACAATTGTCTATTTTATCCTTTTGTGAAAAAATTAAATGAAACAATCTCATCAGTAGTTGCAATCCTCTATACTCGGTCTCTCTCCACAAGGCCATGGTGCCTTTAAGAGGTCTTCTTTTCTCTGGGTGTTCTGTATCTGGCAATGGGGTCCTCAGGTGCAAAGTACAGGCGAGGGTACAGTTTGGTGCATTCAACCCCTTTACAGTCATGGCTGACCACAAAGTACTTGAGATGGTGTCCCACACGGTCCTGTACCACTGCAAATGTTTTAAACAGAGTCAATTCTTCCCAAGCTGAAGAGGAGCATATAGATCTAGCCAGGGAATTTACTTTGTTCTGATCATAGGCCTGTTCTTGCAAGCCCACTCTATTTCTAAGGTGTCCTTTCTCTATAGCCCCCTGGAACACCCAGTCAAACCTCCAGCATTCAATGAGATCCCAAGTTCTTTCACTTACATACGGGTAATTGGCTCCTGGGCACACAACCTTTAAATGCCTTCCCTCCCATCTCTCGGCTTTGCTCCTATTAGCAAGAGTCCAAAGGCTAGGCTGTGGGGCCACTCCCTTGGGCAACCATGTCGGTCCCATCTGCCTGGATTGGTGGTAGTTCAGGTGGATGTTAAAGATCCCATGGCACTTATCAAAAAGAGTAGGGGAATTTCCTCGGTGTCCTGGCCAAAGTTCTCTCATTCACTAAAAATACTACCAACAGTTCAATCTGGTTCAAGATCAGTTGGCATTCATCTGTATCCCCTTCCCCCGGGTCATGCCTGAAAATAGGCAGGATTTGTCTAGTGCACTTACCCGGTCAACAAAAACGAAATAAAATAAAATCTTGATAGTTCAACACTGTCAGGTCCAAATGATGCCTAGCATCCATATCCACCATATGACATTTACAAATTTCTGGGAGTAAGGGGGTGGTCTCCAGAATTCGAAATATGGGCATAGCATATGGTTTGGGGATATCTCTCTCAATTACCAAATCCTCAAACATTCTGGTAACATTCTCCTTGGGTTGATCATATATGGAAATGACTTTGGTAGGATGAACGATAGTGTTCTCCTCCATACCATCACCTCCCATGACTGTTTCCACTATGATGCCTGGGTCAGTAGCACCTGGGTCTTTCTCCTGCGCCATGGGGAGCGGGGGTCTTAACTTTAAAGGTTTGGCCACTTCTAATTTTTTAGGTTAAGTCTTGGACCTCACCGTGGGTTTCTGTGTGAAACTGTGCTTAGCTGGTACTTTATTCTTGTCCTGCGAGCCTTGCGCCACAGCCTCAGGAGAACCTGACTGCTCAGTAATGTCCCCACATACCCTGCAGCAGTGCTTCTAATTCATGAGGTCCACCCTTTGCCCCTCCTTCTGCCAAGGGGAAGTGCTGGGGCACTCAGTGGCAGTACAGGGCTGGGCAGACGGCTGGGCCCTGGTACCACCTCCGGCTTAATTTCGGGTAACTCAGACGGAACCTCCTCCCATTGTTCCAGTGGCTCCATAGTAGTGGCCACACTATGGGTGGGGGATATTTTGGTTACTGGATGCAGCCATTGCCAGGGTGCAGTAGCTGGGGGCACAGGGGCCATATAATTCCCTTCCTGCATGAGCAGATTTAAAGGTCCAATCACCATAGGAACATTCCCACGAAATGCAAACTGGTTGCCTGATTACCCCACTCCCACATTGTCAGCAAAAGATACATTACTCACCAGAGCCACTCTTCTCGACCATATTCCATAGCCAGTTCACCTGACCTTCAGGCGCATTAATGGTGTGACCTCCAAACCCGGTGTGTACGCCATAGTGGGTTATCGCCTAGAGTCCAGTGTACCAAAAATATTCCAATGAAATTTTCTTGGAAAGCAGCTTCCACAAAGATTTTTTCTCCTACTGCAGAAGTTGAGCACAACTTTTGCTTCACTTCTGACAGCAACAGAATTACCATCCAGCTCCACCATTGGGTGTGGAACACAACTTGTGTCAGGACAACAACAGCACTCCTTACTCCTCCGAGGTTTTCAGTAGTTTGCTTGCAAGACCACCTGACCTCCTTTTTCTAGCACTGCTTCTCATTAGTCCCATCCAGCGATCAGATGGCTCCATTTCTTCTTACTCAATTGTCACGTTTTTATTGCATGTGAGGCAGGCACTATTTTGTCTCCTCATGATGCTTCTCGCAGTCCGAAAACTATTATTCAGATTTCTAAATAGGCTGTTGCCCTCCAACGTTCCATCACCTCAGAAGCTCCTCCGGGCCATGACAGGTATGTAACTTGCACCTCCTTACAAATCCCAGACAACAGCCCCCAATTTTGTAACCCCTGCCTCTGCATATTACTTCAACTGGTTTGATAGTTCTTTTTCAACAACAGTCATTTGTATAGTCCACTCGCTCCTGCCCTGGGGGGTTTGGGATAAAACTTTCAGGCAGACAGCATAACTAATCTCACTCCCACAGTGGTGGTCAATTACTGAAGCAGATTCCCCCTTCCATGTCTAGGGGGTCTAATGAAATTAGTCTCTTGGAAAGGGGAAGGGCTCAAACTCGACTGAGCAGCATAACAAATAAGCAGGGCACACACACAGTACTTTATTTATATGTAGCAGGATTCCTTCGTGACGGCGTGAACTACATCGTGAGTGCAGACAGATGACTCTTTGGTGGCTTCTCAAGCAGCTGGACTATTCTGTGGAGACAGTCGTTAGGCACAGCATGCTAACACACACTTGCATAGACTCCCAAGTGATTTCGGCCCAGGCAGAATAAAGTCAAACAAGAAGATTTACTTCTGTACTGAAAACTCAGGCTAAACAAAACTCCATGGAGGGTGCACAATTCATTTAGTTACAGTCCACACATTTCTACAGCAAGGCACCGTGGGACAGTACTTTGAGAGACCAGGATTTGAACCTGGACCTTTTCATGCCCATTCCTTGCTAGACGAGCCAAAGGGGCTCAGAACATATTTGTAAAACACCAGCAGTGTTCCCCAGTGCCTTTACTTCTCTCAGAATTCCCTGCCAGTGGGAGCAGGGTGCCTTTATCACTGAACTAAACTGTCCTCTGAAGGCGGTGGGGGTCTTAATCCCAGGGCATATTCCTCACACAGGAAGCAGGCCGCCTATCGATCCTTGGGCAGGGTTTGCACAGGCCAGCTGCCCCCACAGTCTACATTCACAGGATACTCCACACAGCTTCTCCATCCTCCTCGAGGTGGACACGATTAGGCAAGGGGGCCGAACTGCTACCACGGCCCCTCTGATGAGTCACTGCCACCACTACCTCAGTACCTGCTCGTGACAGCCACCTCACAAGTCTCCCTTCACAGCGGAGCCTAGCGGGCTCCAGACCAACCCTTGTCTGTTCCTTTGTCAACTGCAGGCATCCTCCATCTGTCCACAATGGCATGTGAAACAACTGCTGGGGGTTGGGGGGCAATGTCCCCACCCCCGGCCCCAGGCCTACCTGGCCCGACTGGAGGTCCTCCCCTATGGCTTTGAGTGACTCACCGCTCCTCCTTGACCTCTCGACTCTCACTCCAACTTGACCTCTCGACTCTCACTCCAACTCACACTAACGGCTCTCCCGTGCGTCAGTTGGTGCTTAATAACCATCATGCGCTACACAAGCCCTGCCCCCACCACAAGCCTGGCAGCACAAGCTCTCAATGCCAACAGGACATCAGTTAGTAACCCCCTAAATTTGGCTTAATGCTAAGAAAACGAAAGCCATGATTTTTTCCCCTAAACTAAATTCTGTCAGTTCTACTTTATTGGGAACCCAGCAACAAATACTGTCCCTTCTGGGGGAGCCCATTGAGATAGTAGACAAATTCAAGTACTTAGGATTTGGGATTAATCACAAACTCCCCTATACAGTTAACACAGAGGAACTGGCTAAAAAGTTAAAGCAACATTTAGGACTGTTATTCAGAATCAAACACCTTTTATCCCAGGAAGCTAAACAGAGACTAGTGCAATCAACTTTCCTTCCCCTTCAGGACTATGCAGACTTCCTGTATAGTTATGGCTCAAGCACAGTGTTGGCCAAGCTCGACATCCTATACAATAGGGCATTAAGATTCACTACTGGTGCTACGTTCAGGGCTCACCACTGCTCCCTTCATGCTGTTTTGGGCTGGTAGTCCCTAAAAACCAGGAGAATTATAAATGTGGCAACCTGGACCTATAGAGCCCTAATTGGAAAGCTCCCATTATACATATCAAGCTTCCTAACCAGTACCCCTGGAAGTTATTCTCTCAGGAGACATTCTTTCTTCTCACTCAACATCCCTACATGTAGAACACATTTTGAGTTCTTATCCTTAAGCCATGCCCTACCTGCCCTATGGAATAACCTCCAAAAATCCCTGAAGCTCTCAACCTTTGTTAACTTGACAACCTTCAAATCATTACTAAGACAACACACCAGGGACTCCTGCAACTGTTACTCCTAACTCCCTATTAGTTCTCTAGCTGCATGTGCTTAGTGTGCCTCATATCCTCTTGCCTGTACTCTTTAATAAAACCTAAATATCCCCTCAAACTACCCCCTCATCTCCGTCGTTTTCCTTTCTTCCCACCCTCTTTTCTGGGGATTCGTACCAGTAATCATCTCCTCTGATCTTTTTTTTTTTTTTTTTGCACCCCATACCATACTGAAATGTACTTGTTCGTAATTGCACTTGGGCACCTTTGCTATGGGCATTTATAAATATATTGTAAATATTATTCTTGTGTTACTTGTGTATGCTGGTGTTGTATTGTTTTTATTGTTTTTCCATGACTCTGTATTATTTTTGTTATGTTTCAGCATTGTTTTCACTGACCAGGTCCACTTTGTAAAGGAATTTCACTCAATGGTGTTTCACCTGGTTAAATAAAGATTGACCAACTGATAAAAGTCATTCTGCACAAAATTGTTTGGGAGCAGTAGTGGATCCAGAATTTTACAATGGGGGTGCTGTGATGGTGTGCATACTTGATGAACAATTTTTTATAATGTTTCAAATCTTTTATACTATCCTTTTCATGATATTTTTGACTGAAAATATAAACATAATCTATAGTTTTGAATGTATGTTTCTTGCAATCAACATATTAGACTTCTCCAGCAAAGTGAAATGCAGCAGCAGCAAGTAAGTAAGTTACAATGGGGGGGTACACCGGCACCCACTAAAACCCCCTAGATCCGCTACTGTGTGGGAGCCGCTGGAACAGAAACCATTACCAAAAGTGCAACTTCTGGTTGTGCCAGAAGCATGTGGCCATACATACATAGAATTTATTAGCAGAAAAGGACGGGTAGGCCCATCCAATCTGCCCTATTTTTTTTTCCCTGCCCATTCCAACACCTTGAACCCTATTTGGTCACTGGCGTCCCTCCCACCTCCTTTTCCTCGGCGTGTTATACCTCTGTGCCTATCCCTTGCATTCTTGAGGCACTGCATTCCCCCCCAACACCTCTTCTGGCAAGCTGTTCCAGTTGTCCACCCTTTCCTCTTTTAAAGGGAAATGTCCACTGGTAATCGGGCCACACCTCAGTGTGAGGCAGGGCCCGATTAGCATTTTCGCAAAGTTTTATATTTTTTTTATCTACAGTCCATTTAGTAATCTAGATTTTATCTGGTTGATCCTGCTTCCCCTCCCACTGACATTATGACCCACAACCTCCCGCAGCTGTCCTGAGAATGACAGTGCAGGAGAGGGCATAGAGGTATAGCTGGAGCTATCAATAACTCTGGTTTGCAATTTACATGTCCTGGTACTATAACGAGACCAGGTATCGACTGCCAGTCTATACCTGGTCTTGGTATAGCACTGGGGCATGTATCTATACTTGGTCTGAGATGCTGCCGTGGGTAGTTTGGTGCCAGACTCACAACCCTAAAGGTATCAAGCGAGCCCACTGGTAGCTAACTGGGGAAGGTTTTGTATGGTGGTCCTGGGGAACTGTATTGAAGCACGACAGGATTACAACTGGATGCCCTGGGCTCTATCACACCGACGAGTCCATCTGTCGATGATAGGGTCTCACATTTTTAACCTGGTTTTGTGTACCTGTTTCAAGCAATTGCAGAGATTGGCTGGGGATCTGAGTAGTTGGTGGACAAGGGGAACAAACAAATTTTTGTTGTGCCTCCCTTTATGACAGACAGATTACCTTGGGAAGTCTTGATACGGGCAAGAATAGTTGCCCTCCCCTGCCTGGCTCAGTGCGTGGCAGAGGCCTGGTTGGCAGGGGTGTGAAGTAACCCCCAGCTTTTAAGGGGGAAGGGACAGGGATGTGGAGGATGTTTCACCTGTCTACTTAGTGGGTGGGGGGTGGTGGTGGGCTCCTTTGCTGGCGTCGGTGGCCTCCTCCAAGTCAGGGGATGACCAGCTCCAGGGTGAGTGTTGGTTTAAAGAGACTCATCATGATGAGCCCCTGCACCATATATATATAAGTGCCTTGCCACTAAAGGAACCTGATATTATGCCTATCCCTGAAAAGTGTTTAGTGGATAAAATGTAATATTCTTCATAAAATCCTGTATACCAGGTCCCAAGGACTTCCTGGTCATAAGTTCCGCCCATGCACTCATGGACGTGATGCCAGTGAGAGTGTGGGGGCATGCTCCATTAGACTCAATGGGCGGTGCTTTTTCGATATGTTTTTACTAATATAATGGCCACTTGGCAGTGAGTAACAAGGGCCTTGTTAGTCGACTGGTGCCCACGTTTCATTGCCAAGTAGCCATTATATTAGTAAAAACAGATTGAAAAGTCACTGCCCATTAAGTATAATGGAGCACGCCCCCGCACTCTCACTGGCATCTCGCCATCATGTCGGTGAGCTTGGGGACAGAGTGTGGCTGGCAGGAAAAAAAAAAGTCTTTGGGACCCGGTATACAGGAGTTTATGAAGGGAATAACATTAAATCTGCTGAACACGTTTTGGGGATATGCACAATATGGGGATCCTCTGGCAGTAAGGCTCCTATATATATGGTGCAGGGGCTTCTAGTTTTATCTTGGTGGATCTCTTTAAGGTAGCCCACCCCCAGCCATTTCTAGAGAATGTTTAAAATGCATTTATTAAATATTGTGTCTGATTTAAAGGTATTTTGTATGATGTAATGAATTTTGAGTAAAGCATGCCGAGGCCTTTTGTAACCAAAAATACATGGTGTGGTGTCACTATGATTTCAGGTATTTCACTGTGTGAGGAATGTGGACCTCGTGGGGTCTGGGTGTCGTGGGGGAGAGAGTGAGAGAGTTTAAAATGACAACACAGTTTGTAGCACTGACATGTTTGGAAGCTAGGGACACATTTCTTAACAGTGCCACAGTGAGTTTTCGGTGCTCCCTTGCATATGCCCACCCTTCATACAAGCTTTTCCCAAACACCACCCTTGCTTGGCACTACATCCTCCCCAACATGTTGTCTTCCAGCCCTCTCATCCATAGAAATAGAAGAAAAAGACTAGAATGGCAGCACCTATCAGCACTGCCGAGCACCAGTACATAAAACACACCATGGATGTAAAATCTTAGAAAGTGCACATCCACAAGATTGTCCGGGAGCGCTGCACCTAAATATACATTTTTAACACCCCAAGCCCTAACCATGTCTATATGGGGTGTTAATGTGTAGACCGGACTCTGTGGCAAATAATGCCAACAGTGTACACTGTCATTAGTGGTGGTGTAATTCTGTGCTGTCTTTAATTGCCACTCCCTCCCCTTCCCCCAACTCTTAATTATATGCCCTGTTAAATCTGATTGACAGGAGCTAAACACAGGGTATAGTAAGGGGTGTGAAGTAGGAGGGGCATAAGGGGGAAGAAGCCCACCCTCAGCACGACAAGTGTTTTGATTCATTTATTTATTTATTGTTTTTTTTCTTTAAAAAAAAATTATCTGAGGATCAGTGGCAGGATTTTTAGGACAGTAAATTAATAAAAAGGGAACTAGGAGAGCTTCAGTAGCAGACAAGTAGTGGAATTGCAGTATAATGTGGGGAGTGGTGCAATGCACTGGCTGTGGGGCAGCCATATTCAGGCAGACCTTCTGGACACTGAGGTGCTGCCCTATCTGCATGCATCTCTCTGGACTGCGGGAGGAGGTAGCCAGACTCAGAGCGGAAGTAAACTGGGTCAGGAGTACCATCACCCCTATCCAGGGACCACCCAGTCCAATGCAACTGCCTCAAAGGATGCCAAGAACGAGGAGCACTTGGATGACAGTGGGCTCAAGGAGGGTTAGAGCGGTCAGGCAGAGGCACATCCCAGATCCTATTCCACTCAAGAACTCATATGCCACACTGGCAAATGAGGACAACCAAATAGAGGTACCCAGAGAAATGGAAGGAAAGGATGTGGAGGTTAGCCAGGGAGGTGAACTCAGCGGGGAAAGCAGTGGACCCCAGAGGAGGAGGAAGCGAATCCTGGTGGGGGGACTCCATCATAAGAGGGATCCAGCTAGGGACACAGGAGGGGAGGACAGGGAGGTGAGGTGCCTACCAGGTGCCACGGCATGGAGGGATGGAAGGAAGATCCTGGGGATCACTGGGAAGGCAAGACGGGAGGGTGAGCTGGATGTCATTATCCACCTAGGTACTAATGACCTGGCAAATGGGGAGCCAAAGGAAGTTCAGGAAGAGTTTAGGAATCTGGGGGGGTCTCAAGCAAGTAGCTACTTCTGTCACTTTCTCAGAAGTACTACCTGTGAGAGGCAAGGGAGAGCATAGGAGTGCATGCACCAGGAACTTTAACTCATGGTTGAAGAAGGGTTTGGATTCATTGGTGACTGGGGACCCACCTGGAGGGATGGAGGTTTGTTCAAGCCTGACGGCCTGCATCCGTCCTGGAGGGGAATCCAAGCACTCAATGATAAGTTTAAATGCTACATTGACAAGCATTTAAACTAGCAAAGGGGGGTGGCAGGCCAGCAAGGAGGGTACCCATTTGCTCACCCCCCCACAGCTAGCAGTGGAACCAATGAACCAGAGGAGTGGCTATCTCTGCAAAGCAGTGTGCAAAAGATGGAGATTAGTGCCCAAGAGGTGGATAAGCAGAAAAGGGGCAAAATTCAGCAGAAGGGCAGACAGCAAGGAGAACCAGGGATAAATGACAACCAAGGAAGGGGCTGGAGTAGAACAGTGAAACAGTCTAGGGAGGTCAAATCATGGAAAGCCTGTGTGCAAATGCCAGGAGCCTTAGCAACAAGATGGAAGATCTGGAGGCTGTCATGGTGCAGTCAGACCTGGACATTGTGGCCATCACTGAAACTTGGTGTAATGATAACCACGACTGGGAGACGCCATACCTGGCTACAACATATTCAGAAGAGACAGAGCAGGCAGGAAGGGAGGAGGGTGGCACTGTATGTGAAAAATGACATAAGGGCCACAGAGATCCAGGAGGAACAAAATGGAGGAGAGATACTGTGGGTTAGCTGGAAAGGAAAATGGGGACAGCCATCCGCACAGGTGTGGTCTATAGACCACCAGCACAGGGGAAGAAACAGATAGGGAGTTGATGCTAGCCATCCAAAGGATGGCAGACAAGGTGAGGTAGTACTGGTTGGAGACTTCAATATTCCAGACGTGGACTGGAGCATCCCAGCAGCAGCATCAACTAGGAGCAGATTTATCCTGGACTCCTTCAGGGTGTCTTCTCAAGCAACTGGTCATGGAACCAACTTGGCAGAAGGCAATACTAGACCTTGTGCTCACAAACAGGGACAGTGTGATGGGGGTAACAGTGGGGAGCACCTGGGAAACAGTGACCACCAGTCATTGTGGTTTGAAATTACAGAAGAGCAGAACCAAACCACACAAAAACACGTATCCTGGATTTTAGGGGCAGACTTTGGGAAAATGGGAGATACTTGAAAGAGGCATTAAGGGGAATGGGACAGGAATCAGGGGTTGAGGAACAGTGGCAGTATTTAAAATGGGATTACAAGAACAACAGAATTATGCATTAAGCAGGTTAGCAAGAGGAAAAGGAAGAGGAGACCATTATGGTTTTCAAAGAGGTAGCAAAGAAAGTGAAAGCTAAAAAGATTGCATTCAGGCAATACAAAAAGACAGGCAGAAGGGGATAGGGAGAAGTACCAGGAGAAGCAAAGGGAGGCAGGGAGGTCAGTAAGTGAAGCCAAAGTTCAAACAGAAGAGCACATTGCAAAATCAGTGGGTAGAGGGGACAAAACCTTTTACAGGTACATAAGTGAAAAAAGAAAGACAAAGGGAGGGATAGTGAGACTGAAGGGGGAGGATGGGGGCCACGTGGAGGATGACAACAGTAAAGCTGACATATTGAACAGGTATTTCTGCTCAGTCTTTACTGAGGAAGAGGAGGGTAATGGGTCTGAAGGGAGTACAAGGGGTGAGAATGGTGCAGAAATGGACACAAGTCCCTTTACACGAGAAAGGGTCCTGAAGGAACTGGAAGTAATAAGAGTTGATAAAGCAATGGGGCCAGATGGGTTGCACCCCAGGGTCCTTAAAGAACTAAGAGAGGTGGTGGCTGAACCTCTGGCTATCCTGTTTAGCTGATCACTGGAAACAGGGGAGGTACCCAAAGACTGGAGGACAGCAGATGTAGTCCCCTTATACAAAAGTGGGAACAAAGAGGAAGCAGGGAACTACAGACCAGTCAGCGTCACCTCGGTAGTGGGGAAGATCATGGAAGCACTACTGAAGGAGAGATTGGTAGAACATCTGGTTGTCAATGGACTACAGGACCCAAGGCAGCATGGTTTCACCAGGGGGAGGTCATGTCAGACCAATCTCGTTGAATTTTTTGACTGGGTGACTAGGGAGGTGGATCAGGGGAGGGCGGTGGACATGGTCTATCGACTTCAGCAAGGCCTTTGACACTGTGCCACATAGAAGACTATTACACAAACTGGGGAATATGGGTGTGGGCAGGACAGTAGTGTGGTGGGTAGGTAACTGGCTGGGTGGCAGGACACAGAGGGTGGTGGTAAATGGCTGTCACTCCACAGAGGGAAGAGTGACCAGTGGGGTACCACAGGGATCAGTGCTGGGACCGGTCCTATTCAACATCTTCATCAGTGACATTGCGCAGGACCTAGAAGGCAGAATTTCACTGTTCGCTGATGACACAAAGCTTGTAACAGAGTAGACACACCAGAGGGTGTAGACAGAATGAAGCGACCTGCAGAAACTTGAAGAATGGTCAGAGGTTTGGCAGTTGAAATTCAATGCAAAGAAGTGCAAGATAATGCATATGGGGCACAAAACCCTGGCACAATATATCAGTTGGGGTTGAGGATATAGCATGCACCAAGCAGGAAAAGGATCTTGGGGTTATCATCTCTGATGACCTCAAGGTAGGAAACAGTGTGACAAGGCAGCAGGTAAAGCAAATAGGATGCTGGGATGTATAGGCAGGGCATCACCAGCAGGAAAAGGGAGGTCATAATTCCACTATACAAGACACTAGTGAGGCCCCACCTGGAGTACAGTGTACAGTTCTGGAGACCATACCTATGTAAGGACATAGACAGGGTAGAGAAGGTTCAGAGAGGGCAACAAAGATGGTGCATGGATTGCATCACAAGTCCTATGAAGACAGGTTGAAGGAACTGAACATGTACTCCCTGGAGGAGAGGCGAGAGAGGGATGATAGAGACATACAGGTATCTTACAGGAGGAACAGGATGCAGGAAAACACTATTTTAAGCAAAAAAGATGTTCCAGGACTAAAGGGCATGGGATGAAGTTGGAGGAGGACGATTCAGAGGAAACATGAGAAAGAATTTCTTCACAGAACGGGTGGTGGACAAGTGGAACACCCTGCCAGAGGAAGTGGTGGGGGCTGAAACAATCACGGGATTTAAGAATGCATGGGATAGACATAAAGGAATTCTGGAGGTCAGGGGTAAGGGGCAACAGACTTCTAGGAAAACAAACTGAACTTACAAGCTCAAATGGGCAGACTGGGTGGGCCATAGGCCCTTATCTGCCGACACTGTCTATGTATCTATGTATTGGTTTTTAACTGCAGCAACTGTACTCAATGCACTGTCTATCTGTGGAAATAAACATGGCTATGCACATTACTGAATGGAGTTCAATAAACGAAGTTCGTCCAAGGTAATTTCAAGTTTTTATATAATATTACTATTATATTTAATGAGAATTCAATTGGGCAGTGCTCTGGCTAAGAAGCTATGTTTTAAAAAATGCAAGTTTTCTGCATTTGGGCAGGTTGTGTGGTGTGCATGCATAAAGCTGGCAATCAAACCCCGGAGCACAACACTGAAAAGCTAGCGCGGGCAACTGTCCATCCCCCCCGGACCCTGGCTCATTGACTGTATGGATGCCCTGGTATCCAGTAGCAGCTCATTCTGGCCATTGCCATCATTATTTAGATTTCTTTGTCCCTTGGCACCCTCTGCTGCCCTTGATTGTCCTGTGCTGTCATGTCAGTGATTTCCCTAGTGTCATCTCCCACCCTCCTGTCACCCGCTACCATATTAATACTGATTGTTGTGGTGTGTAGTGGCACCACTTACAATCCGATGCCATGGCCCAACATGCTGAGTTAATCCCTTGTGTCCACTGTGACCCCTCTCCTGCTAGACAGCCATCCCGGTGCCTCCCACATAGTTAGTAGTCCCCTCCATGCACCGCGCATAACATCCAGCCCCCCCGTCATAGACACCAGCGACTAACTAAGCGTGTCGGGCAGGGGTACTGGAGGGCAGGGGGTGCTAATACACACCAGGGCAATGTCATGGTTACTGGGACTGGTGATCACTGGTCAGGGGTGACCACTACAGACCAGATACATCTGTATTAATATGTCAGCTGTTTCTATTTTTGTAGTCCACATACTGTTTGTGACAACATATATAGAACTCTAAAAAGATAAGTACAAATCCTTGATTAATACATACATTTCTCAATACTGATTGCCCTCGTGTCCACTGGTACCCCCACCCTCTGATCACCCTGTGATATATTACTGTAGATGTTCCTAATGTCTAGTGGCCCCCATGACCAGCAATCACCTGTCCCCATAACCATGACATTGTCCCGAGTGTGTATTGGCATCTGCCCTCTGAGGCCCCTGCCCAACATGCTTAGTTAGTCCCTGGCGTCTAGTGGGACCCTGTACTGTAGACTGTATTTGTGCTCCTTGTCATCACATATGGCAGTTGGCTGAGGAGGTGAGAGTAGAGCTATGCAACAACTACTGCTGGATAATGTGCTTGGTGCAGGGGTGTGTGGGGAGGGGGCCCCTAACCACCGGGATGGGTGTCTAGTGGGAGAGGGGTCAGAGTAGACAAAAGGGAGTAGCTTAGCATATTGGGCTGGGGCATCAGATGGTGAGTGGTGCCACTACACACCACAGAATTATTAATACTGATTACCCTGGTGTCCACTGGTCCCCTCCAGTTGCTCGCTGCCATATTTCTACAGATGTACCTGGTCTCTACCACAGGGTCTAATTGCCAGCTTTTGCATGCATGGGTAACACCACCTGCCCAAGTTCACATTTTCTTTCAGTCTTTGGTAACTGGGTAAGTCCCACTATGCACACATGCCCATTTTCAGTGGTGACCTGGGAGCTCTAGGGAGGTTACATGACTTGCTCAGAGTCTCACAGTGTGCAGGTGTAGGTTGTTGGAAACAACCCCATCTTCTGAATGTACCAAGCTCAATTACAGCTCGTTACTCTAATCTGAAACCCATCAGCCCCCACTTGCATACTGTGTGACACTGAGCAAGTCACTTAACTTAAATAATTTCCCCTTTCCCCTTCCCTCTAGGCTATACTGCCATATCTTCATAGCCAGAGCACTGCCTCATTGACCTCTCACATTGTCTGCATTATTCTTTGCCAGAGTACAGTCTACACAAGAAATTCCCATATAAACATGGTTACGGCTTTGGATGTTAAAAAATGAAACATAAATGAAGCGCTTCGTGAAAATCTTGCAAAAGTCAATGAGCGTACTTCCGGGTTTTGACATCCACACGATGGCTGCCACTTCATGTACTGGCACTCAGCAGCTGTGACAGATGCTGCCATTCTAGTCTTTTTTTCTAGTTCTGTGGCATGCAGCTAGGACACAGAACTAGAAAAGAAAGACTTGAACGGTAGAGTCTATCAGGGCTAACGAGTACGTAAAACATGCTCCCATATTATGGGTGTAAAACCTGGAAGCGGGCTCACTGCTCGTGACTTCCAATGGATCACATAAATGTGTGAGTTGGGGAAGGAGGGGGGTACATTTTTTTGCCTGCCTGTCGTTCTACCACGGTACTCAAGACAGCACCACAGCTACAGTTCTCTGCTGTGAATCTTCTACTTCCTGGCCCTCTGCTGAATGGTGGTTGGGCACCTGTAGGGGGTAGCTTCATCTGTGTGGGATGGGGATGGGATACAGCTAGACTATTCTGTGGGGGAGGATCCAGCTACAGAGAGAGAGTGATCGGCTGGTGGAATCCTGAACTTGTGGCTGGTCCAGTTGTATGGACTGTGGGATTGTTGGGAGGGGTGGAGGCCGGTCTGTGTGGAGGATGATGGTTCAGCTACAGGAAGGGTGGTGAGGATGGTCCAGCTGCAGGGAAGGTAGTCAGCTAAGGTGGGGAGTGTGGCATTGTGGGGGTGTTCAAGCCACATATAGGCTGGTCAGGGGACAGAGCCTGGCCATGGCCTTGAAGGGTGATTGAGCAATGTAGAGTATTGGGGCTAGTGTAGCTAAAGGAGGGTGGTCTTTCTTTCTAGTTCTGTGGTTCTGGGACTGCATTTGGGGGGCATGGTTTCACTCCTATAGACTCGAACTTGGCACAGCTCAGTGTCAGCAGTGCACATGGCTCAGCGCAGTGGCACAGTGTACATGTCACCACGTTGTGTTGGCATCATATTTGGTACAGTGCAGTCTCAGTATTGCATGGTGCACAGCCCTATGTAGAATATTGCATGGAAACACAGGGCTGTAGAACCAACATGTGCACATAGGTGGTATGTGGGAAAGGGGTTACATCAGTGGTGTTGAGGAAGGTTTGGAGGACAGGTACATGGGTGTTCAAAGGTATGTGGAGACACCGTGCCAAGGTATGTTCATGGGAACACATGACTCTAGAAGGAATGTGTATGTACATGGGTGGTAGGTGGGGAGGGGGGCACTTGAGTGGTGGTGAGGTAAGTGTGGCGGGTGAGGGAATGTGGAGACACCGTTCTGAGGTAGATGGGATGGTGGTGGTTCAAGAGTGGTCCCAGATATGTGGACACACCATGCCATGGTAGATGAAGTGGGGGAGGTAAATATTCAATCCAGGATACATAGGAGGATGGGCAGGGAGATACACAGTGCTCATATGTATGTGGGTGTAGGGTAAATGGGTGGTCCTGGGTATGTGGAGACACCGTGCTAGGGTAGGTGGTGACATGGATGGTCTCAAGTATGTAGAGACGTCGTACCGGTATGGTGTGGGTGTGTGTATGTGTATCTAGAGACACTGGGTCATTGTAGATGGGTAGGGGAGGTACATATTAACCTTGCCAGGGTTGGTGAGGAGGGGGAGGTACATGAATGGATGCCAGGGTAGGCGGGGCAGGGGTGATGGCAGGCACATATGTGGTGTTATGAATGTAGAGACACCCTGCTATTGTAGATGGATGGGTAAGGTACATATTCACCATGCCTGGTTGGTGAGAAGGGGGAGGTACATGCCAGAGTAGGCTGGGTAGGGGTGGCAGGTACATGGGTGGTCCAGGGTATGTGGAGATACAGTACCATGGTAGTAGTGTGGGTGAGGTAAGTGTGTAGATCTGGGTATATGGAAACTCCGTGCCATGGTAGGTGGTCAGGGGGAGGTGCAGGGGCTATGGGGGTATAAATGCATGGAAACACATGTGCTAAAATGGTTGTGTGTGTGTACGTGGAGGGTGCAGTGATAGGTGGTGGTGGGGTGGGACAGGTACATGGAAACGTGATGAGCAAAAGACCGGGTGTGCACATGGATGTCAGGTGGATGGGGGAGGTGCATGGATGGTGTTGGGGTAGGTATATGGGTGGTCATGGGTACAGTATGTGGAGACACACTGCCAGGGTTGGTGAGGCTGGTGGAGGTACATGTGTGGTCCCAGGTATGTGTTGACACCATGCCAGGGAAGGTAGGAAGGGTAGGTACATGGGTGGTGCAGGGCATGCTGACAGTTCAGATGGACTTGCTGTGGCAGGAACATGAGGGCTTTCACACAGTAATGAATGTTCAACGGAAATAAGAAAGGACAAGGTGGTGATTTGCAAATTAAATGAGAGAGACATTTAAATAAATATTTCAAGAACTAAAAGATTTACTACCACAGCGATTGTACTCAGCAAGTGTATGAACCTCATGGTATGTCCATGGAAATACAGATGGCATGCAGCAAGGGTACAGAGAGGGAGCCCAGATCGGCAGGTGCAGGGTCTGCCGGCAGAGCAGGCCTATCATGCTGTGACAGTTGGGGATATGTTGGCTGCAGTGGGATGCACGCACATTGTACATTAAGACCCACCCCAGTCAGTCAATGCCCACCCACCCACTCACTATCCCAGGTGTGTTCCTGCCTGCACTGTTACCTGTGGTCTAAAGGTGGCAGTTGTGCGGCAGATTTTCTCCCCCATCCCGCCACAGATGAAAGTGTCATATAGGATGCTCAGTTATCTTCTTCCCCGCTGGCACTCTGGTGACCCAGGCTCATTCATCACCCCAGGTCACCGGCACCACAAGTGTCAGTGCTACCAGTGCACAGGTGGATCATCTCAAAGAAACACATCTTGCCCTGTATTCCTTTTCCTTTGCCGCTTATGAACATATTGAAAAGGTCTGGGCCCAGGATCAGTATCATAGCCCAACACCATCTTTGCTAACAACTATGAGGAACAACCACCTAGAACTGAATCTATTAGTATCCCCCCTTGGTGGTACCTTTGCTAATGAGATATACACCTCATCTATCCAACCAGTAAAAAGGGGGTTTAAAATGAACAGCACTGACCAAAAATAAGGGTGTATTATTTTTCAAAATTGCAAATGATCAACCCGTAGGATTACCACTATAAATTTTGAGTGCCACCACAGGAACACGCCCAATGTGTTTTTTTTTGTGTGATGACATTCAGTTTTAGGGTACGGGGCTAAAAACCGCCAATGGAGGAATGCTTGGCGCATACCTGGATGTGCTGTTTCCCCCTCAATGGCAATATTCACCCAAAATATGATAATGAGCTAATTGGGCATGCATGGGGCAAAGGGGCCTAATGCCTTCATTATGAGCTCATTAGCATGGCTGTGCCAGGAGCTATGTATGCCGGTCCAGCCTTCCCCCCTCCCAGCCCTGATGAAAGCAAAATAAGCATTGTCCCCATTGCCATAGTGTAGTGGACCTCCCTCCCAGCCCCAGTCTGCGATGTAATAAATTATAATCATATTCTCCTGCAGACCGCCCCTCCATGCCCAGGCTTATCTCTGGGCGGGAATCCCCACCAGCAGGACGGGAATCCCCCCAAACGGTCACATGTGACTGAACCATGGCTTACCCCCCCAGAGTGGGGCCATGGGAGCAGGACCTCCCCAGCCGGACAATCGGGGCAGCAGAGACAGCAGCAGAGCAGGGTGCCACGCCTTGGGGATCAGGATTTTGAGATGCTCTTTTTGTCCCCTAGGAGGTGGGATGTGCAATAACGTCCGGCATCTGTCCCGCCTCTGATGTAACCTAGTGCCGGTCATTTATTTAATTTTTTTGTGGATCCCACAGCCTCCACCAGGGGCCGCTGACATGCCGGACACTCACTCCCCTCCCCACTGGAGACAGAAAACCACCCTGCAGACGCTCAGTCCTTCTCCGCCCAGCTGGTCCTCGAACTCCCGGGTCTGTTCCCAAAACCCAGTATGTTGGTATCGAATGCAGATGCCTTGCCGCTGCACCAGCAGGACAGCTCAAGCACCAGTTTCCTTCAATCTGAGCACCTTCTCTAGAGCTGGCTCTTTCCCCTTCAGCACAGCACCCACCCCATCCTCCCTTTGCAGACCATCCTCCCCACAGCTGCCCCTTCCCCAGATTGGGCAGTAATACAACTACAAAAAAATAAGATGTTTTATTTCATATGGGCTAAACACACTTACATGCTGTCAACCACCTCACAAACATCCACCCACCCAGCCCACCACACAAACAGTGCTTCTGATTCTCTCCCTGTAACCAGTGTTTCTGATCCCCCCTTTAGCCTTTCCAAGTCCCACTGTGCATGCAGGTGCCGGCAGCTGCCCCCCACCGTCACAACCAGAGGTTAGTAGTGCACCAGGCACTCAACAAACCTCCCCCCGGCAAAGGAGAACAGTCCCTCGGATGCTCAGTCCTTCTTGCCATGAGTGGTCAGCCCTGCAAACCTTGTATCTGTTCCTAAACCTGGGATGTCTGTGTCACAGGCAGAAGGCCATAGCACTGCAGCAATGGGCTGGCCTGGAATGTCATCACTTCATCCCTTATGGTTATAGTCGAGTAGTCTGTTTAATGTCAAAACACATTTTTTGCACCTTAAGTTTTGCGTTCCTTGATGAAATAGCCAAACATTTGGCATGCACAGTCAAGCTGCCAGAATCTCAAGACGAGAAAAGATTCATGATAGCATCTGTTACGTTTTTTTTGTCAAATGCTTGTTATGATTTTGATCTGCCCGCCTGCTTCACTTACAGGATTATCCCCCAAGCCATTAAAAGGGCTTTTAGCTTTGTGCTACTGCTACAACAAGGCAAGGCTGTGTCTCTCCAAGTAAAACCTTTTCATTTCAGCATAGTTCTACCATGCTCAGTAAAGACATAAACTTTTGTAATGATCCTACTTTTTTCCCCCCTCCTCGTGCCTCGTTTACCCTGGTATCCACACCACCCAGAGTTCTGTTCTTCCAGTGACATGAGGAGGTGCATACAGGAATACATCTCCTTGTGGGAGTGCATGAACTGGGAGCCTCTTGTGTTTGTGGGGAAGACAAAGTCTTATGCTGCAGCAGTCAAAAGCAACATCTGCCATTACGCAGCATCCACACACTGTGTCCTTAGTGACCTTCCTAACTCAGCATGTGCAAACTAGTGGGATGCAGTGAGAGAAACAGTGAAGCACCCAAAATACCAAATGTCTCTCACAGTGTCCCGGTGTATTGCTGAAGTATCATTGTTTGGTAATATGCTTGACAAGTTCGTCCTCTGTGCAGTGGCTAAAACAAAAAACTGGCAGTACTTACTTTCTTTAACACTTGCCTCCAAAGTTGAACTCTCCATCCAGTAGCATTTCTTCCGGTTAGTGCCATTACACTGTTTATCTGTTTATGTTTATTTAGGTCTCCTGCATATGTGAAGCTTGCTCTCATGTTGGAGAGTTCAGCTTTGTAGGCAAGCGACTCATGAATTAAGTACTGCCACAGTTTTTCATCTTAGCAAGTGCACAGAGGACGACCTTGTCAAGCCAAACAATGATACTTCAGAAGTGCACGGGGACGCTGCGAAAGACATTTGTATTTCAGGTGCTTCACTGTTTCTCTCACAGCGTCCAAATACTTTGCACAGCCAGAGCTATGAGCATGAGCAGTCCTGCCTGCAACTTGCTATGGCAGCAGTTCGGGTGACCAAATAATTTGCATAGCCAGAGCTAGGAGCGTGAGCAGTCCTGCCTGCAACTCACTATGGCAGCAGTTCGGGCGAATAGAGATACTTAACCAAATAAGAAAAAGAGGAAAAAGACACTGTACAAAGGCACCTGTAGTTTTATATATTGTACACACAAAAAAGAGGCTCCCATTTCACACACTCCCCACAGAGATGTAGTCCTCTATTTGCCTCCTCACATCACTGGGAGAAAAGGACTCTGGGTTGCATGGGTACTGTGGTTAAACATGGCGCAAGGATGAGGAAAAAAACAGTAGGATCATTATAAACGTTTATGTCTTTACTGAGCATGGTAAAATCATGCCAAAATGAAGAGGTTTTACTTGGGGAGACATAATACCGGGGCACTGGAACCCCAGAGATGGCACATTTGTCTGTGGACCTGCGATGCCACCCTGACCACCATTGTCTGAACTAGACTGTGTCTCAGGTTGGAGGGGTGAGAGGATGGCCCTTGGTCCCCTGACCTCGCCACAGGGGGAATCCATGGTCATGCCCCTCTGTGAGTTAGGCCCCAGGGGAGGCAGGCGCCAGTCTGTAGGGAGAGGGACAGGGCTGAGAAGCCCCCCTCCCAATTATCCCACTAAGAAGATAAACCAATATGGAAACAAAAATCATGCAAAACCTAATGAGCTACAAAGTGCAATGTTGATTTATTTTTTGGCCATCAGCTGGCCACCGTCTGTCCGTCCCTGCCACCCATCACCCAGAACTTACCCACCCTTACTCCCCCAGGATGAGTGGTCGGGGAGGGGCCTCTCCACGAATGGAGACTGGTTCATGATCTGGGGTGAGTGCCTCGGTTGGTTGCATGGGGTCTGGTAGAGGGTGGACGTCCTCCTCCATAGGCAGATGATTTTTTTTCTGTCCCCCAGGGAGGCGTGGCGTGCAGTGATGTAGTGGTGTGCAGAGTGCCGAACATCTGGCACGCCTCCCGAAGATCTTGATCACCAGCTGTCAGACCCCTGGTCTCCACCAGGAGTCAGTCAAACGCCCATATAAACAGGATTGTGACTTAGTATATTACAAAATTAAATGTAAAGAAACCACTCCAATAGCATCTTGTGGAGGTCAACGAGCATAGTTTCGTGTTTTGACATTCACAAGACTGCGTAATGCTTCATGTGTTGGTACTCAGCAGCTCTGATAAGTGCTGCCATTCTAGTCTTTCTCTTCTAGTCATGTGCATTCTAGCAACAGTTGCTGTCACCACAAAACTGTTAGTGAACTTGTATTTAAGCAAGCATTGCGCCATACTTTCACATGAAATGTAACCATGCAGCATCCGCCATTTTCCAGAATCCTAGACTTGACAACAAATAAAAAAAATGAAGATAAAATGCATCAAAACAGTGTCTTCCTTGTGAATAGCCCAGTTGGAGCAAGGCTTTGGGTTGGTGGGGAGCCTCGGAGTATGACAGTTTCCTTTAAGTGAAAATCATGCTATCTTTTTTTTTTTTTTGTTAGACTGGACTCTGTGGCACATAATAATGTTAACAGTCGTTACTGTAATTTATTTACACTGAATATAGATATATGTTGTATCCTAAAAACAATGGGGAAGGGGGGTCACTGCCTAGTCCACTGCATATCTCAATAGCAGAAGCTCGTCAGTCTAGACCAATAACCACATACTGTGGTTATGACACCACTGGCTGCTTGCTGTGTGTAAACTTAGTGTACTTCAAAGGACTGAAGCTGCTCCAATCAGGGTGGGCTGCAGTCCTTTGATTTTCATGAAGTCGCATCAGCAAACAGCTAAGCGGCTTTCACTGTCAGGAGCATGTCACTCACCATCTTTATATGCAAGCTGATTCCAGCTTGTTCTGTTTCCTTGTGCCAGCTGCTACCCCGCCCCCACACAGAACCATCCATCAATGGCTGTTGCTGGCACCCCGTTAACTCTCCCCCCATCCGACCCTCCCTTTCATCACCATCCCCTGCAAACAACCGTGACATTGGTGTCCAATCCCCCAGTGCCGACACTTCATAGTTTTTTTTTTAATACATATAGCCTGCAACATAGAAAACTGTCCATCAATGTCTGCTGCTGGTGCCCCTGTAACTGTGTCCCTCACCCAACATGCCCTCTCAGCACCCACCACCCCACCCCCACACAAACAACACTGACAGGGGTGCCCAGTCCTCCAGGATCTTCACCTGAAATACAGAAAACTCTAACTCTTGTGTTTTTTGTTTCCTTTGTATAAAAACACTGAAAAAAAGAAAACAGGCTATTGATGACTATTGCACTATCATTACCCCTGCTTGATCCTCCCATTTAGCACCCACTCACCCCTTAATTACACACTGGGGGTTCGACGCTGTAATCCGTTCTCTACTGCAGACACATCTTCACTCTTCAATGCCGGACTGCTAACTGAGGAAGTTAGTTATGCAATTCAATGTATTTCAATAGGGATTTGAACTTAGGGCATAACTTGGCCATTTTTCACCCAAATTTTTAACATGCCTTTTTTGGGACCCTACCACATGAACGATTAGAGTGAAATTAGGCAAATCTGTCTCAAAAGGTGATTTTGCAATTGGTGCGCGACATCACCTTTCAGGCAGTAGTTGAACATTTTCTCTACCCTTGTTCATAAGGTGGGGTCATAAGAAAGCTATGTTGAAAATTTGGTGTAAAAATATTGAAAAACAGCAACGTTATGTGCCTATATTGAAATTTTCGAATGCAGGCTTGTAATTTGGTAATTTTTAGTATTTTGACCCCAGATTTTCAACATAGCCATTTTTTCACAGTACCTCATAAATGTGGCAGCTGTCAATTTTCGAATCCTGGCCAAAATGTGTTTTCGCACCAAAAGGTGATTTCGCAGTCGATGTACAAAATCACTTTTCAGGCCGGAGTTGAACATTTTCTCTGCACCTGTTCATGAGGTGGGGTCATAAGAAGGCTATGTTCAAAATTTGGGGCAAAAATATAAAAAAACATTTCTTCACAGTACCTCATGAATGTGACAGCTGCCATTTTTCAAATCCTGGCTAAAATGTGTTTTTGTACCTGTGGTGTGAAATGACATTTTGGCATGATTTTAAAATCTTCCCGTCAGGTCCATTAGTTGGGGTAATAGGAAGGCTATGCTGAAAATCTGGTGTACAGATACAGTAAAATGCCTAGGTTATGACTGAACCGTACACCATTTCAACGTTCACTCATAATTTAGCTAATTTTCAACATTTGTACTCCAAACTTTCGACATGGCCATTTTTCCATACCACCTCATAAACGTGACGTGTCATTTTTATAATCCCGGACGTGATGTGTTTTCGCAAGTCTGTTGAGAAAAGACATTTCTGCCAATAAACTATAATTCGTACATGCCACGTCTATGTGGCAAATCCTAAAACAAATATCTTCAATAGTTGGGGTCAAAATTATAAAAAAAATTGTTCACCAAGCACCAAACGTTCAGCATTGACAAATGCTTGTTATGATTTTGATCGGTCTGCCTGCTTCACTTACAGGATTATCCCCCAAGCCATTAAAAGGGCTTTTAACTTTTTGCTTCTGCTACTGCTACAGCAAGGCTTTGTCAGCTGGAGTAAAGCCTCTTCATTTTAGCATAATTTTACCATGCTCAGTAAAGACATGAACTTTTGTAATGAACTTATTGCTTTTTTTCTCCTCGTGGCACCATGTTTACTCACAGTGTCCATGCCACCCAGAGTTCTGTGCTCCCAGTGAACATGAGGAGGCGAATACGGGAATACAACTCCATGTGGGAGTGCGTGAACTGGGAGACTCTTGTGTTTGTAGGGAAGACATATGCTGCAGCTGCACCAGTCAGGAGCGATGTCTGCCATTACCACAACATCCACACACTGTGTCCTTAGTGACGTCCCTAACTCAGCATATGCAATCTAGTAGGGCGCTATGAGAGAAACAGTGAAGCACTCAAAATACAGACATCTCTCACAGTGTCTCTGTATATTGTTGAAGTATCATTGTTTGGTAACATGCTTGACAAGTTCGTCCTCTGTGAACTCGCTAAAATGAAAAACTGGCAGTACTTACTTTCTTCATCACTTGTTGATGAAGTTGAACTCTCCGTCCAGTAGCATTTCTTCTGGTCAGCATCATTACGCTGTGTGTCTGTTTATGTTTATTTAGGTCTCCTACATGTGTGAAGCTTGCTCTCCTGTTTTAGAGCTCAACTTTGTAGGCAAGCAATGCAGGAATTAAGTATGGCCACAGTTATTCGACTTACTGACTGCACAGAGGATGACCTTGTCAAGCATACTAACAAACAATTATACTTGAGAAATACATGGGGACTAGCCGGCCCAGTGGCGCTGAAGGTTGAGGCATTTCTGCCTTACTCCACACTGTGCCAGCGACCCAGGATCGGGAACTACCTCATGTCGGTGGGGTGCTGGTGGGGGGGGGGTGAAGCAGGAACGAGCCTGGCAGCTCTCCTCTCCAGGGGTGGGAGGCCGCCCTCCCATAGTCCCATCACCGGGTGGAGGTCCGGTGGTGGTGCAGGTGGGTACGGGCGACTGGTAGGGTGGGGCGTTCCACAGTGCGCGGCATACACATGCCTCCACGTGTGCAGGCGACAGGGATGTGTGGGTGAACGGGCATAACAACGGGGAAAGAAAGATAAAATAATGGAAAAAAAAAATACATGGGGACAGTGCGAGAGACATTTGTATTTCAGGTGCTGGGATGCTTCTCTCTCACAGTCCCATTAATTTGTATAGCCACAGCTATGAGCACAGTCCTGCCTGCAACTCCCTATGGCAGCTGTTTGGGCAACAGAGATACTTAATCCCCCCCCCCCCAAAAAAAAGACACCGTACAAAGGCACATGGGTTTGTATTTCTACACATGCAAAACAGGCTCCATTTCACACACACCCCACGTAGATGTATTCCCCATTCGCCTCCTCACGTCAGCGGGAGAACAGAACTCAGCGTGGAATGGGCATTGTGGGTAAACATGGCGCGAGGAGGAGAAAAATAACGATGGGATCATTATTAAAGTTTATATCTTTACTGAGCATGGTACAATTATGCCAAAATGAAGAGGTTTTACTTGGGGAGACATAATACCGGGGCACTGGAACCCCCAGAAATGGCACATTTGTCTGCGGAGTCGTGCTACCACCCTGACCACCATTGTCTGAACTAGATGGTGTCTTAGGTGGGGATAAGAGGATGGCCCTTCCTCCCCTGACCCTGCCACAGGGGGAATCTGTGGTGGTACCTCTCTGTGAGACAGGCCCCAGGGGAGGCAGGGGCCGGTCCATAGGGAGAGGGACAGGACTGAGAAGTCCCCCCAAAAATTATCCTGCCAAGGAGAGAAACCAATGTGGAAATAAACAATCATACAGAACATAATGAGCTGCAAAGTGCAATTTTTATAAATAAAATTTTTTGGCTGTCGGCTGGCCACCATCTATCCAACCTCGCCCTCCATCTCTTGGGACTTACCCACCACACCGGAGTGTACCCTGGCTTACCCTCAGGGCAAGTTGTCGGGGGGGGGGGCCTTTCCATGAATGGAGACTGATTCGTGATCTGGAGGGAGTGCCTCAGTTGGCAGAATGTGGTCTGATGGAGGGTGGACATCCTCCTGCATGGGCATGTGATTTTTTTTTCTGTCCCCCAGGGAGGCATGGCATGCAGTGACGTAGAGGCATGCAGAGCACTGGACATCTGGCACGCATCCCGAAGATCTCAATCAATCGCTGTCAGACCCCTGGTCTCCACCACGGGTTGGTCAAACGCTGGAAGCTTCCCCACGCCCCGCCCCTCCCGGAGAGCAGTCCTCAGTCTTCCTCCCCTCAGCCAGCCCTCTGACATCAGTGGCTTGCTTCTGAATCAGGAATGTCGGCATTGCAACTGGAAGCTCTACCACTGCACTGCCATGATGGCAAAGTTCAGTTATGAAGTGCTCAGCTGTGTTCTTCATTAATTTTACCTGCCAATATGTGGCAAATATAAAATAATAAATGAAGATAAATAACACAAATTAATTTTGGGTAACATTTTAATTTGTACTCCTACTCTTCGGTCGAAAAGGTTCTGGTTGGTTGATCCATCAGTCTGTCAAACCAAGGGCTCCTCCTCCAGGTCCATTTAGGCACCAAAGTGCAAAAACTACCAATTCCTACAGAAATTTGCTCCCACAAGACCCCTGGGGACAGACACCATTTTTGAATCCACAAAGGTACTGATTGGTCCCAATAGGCAATCTAGAACCAAGATGGTGGGGCAATACTTAAATGTCCATGCTGCAAAGGAAGGCAGGTTACACAAATTGCAAGATTATTATTATTATTAAAACAGTAAACAGGCACAGCTCCTAGCAGGGCTCCCTCTGCGCAAACAGCGATGGCAGAATGGAGCGATAACACTGCAGCCCAGGCGGGACTCGAGCCTGAGACTACTCGGTCCCTACCCAGATTAATTTTACACCACAAGATAGGCAGCTCTTAAAGAGACAGGCATGGAGGTGAACAGAGCACTCGCATACAAACACTTTTAAATCACTAGGACACTGAACACCAGCCTGGCAGTGGGCATTTAGGCAAATCCAAGGAAGACTTTTGGGAACCCCCATTTGCAGGGGGGTTACACCCTTCCCCGCCTGGAAAGAACTTGGCATCCACGTCAAGTCTATACCATACTAGCATGGAAAAAGACAGTATACAATATGTTATATATGTGACATTATTACGGAATACAATAATGACTGAGGCATCAGTAAGCATAAACTTAACACATTACTATACTTATTCAGCGTTCTCTATTTATATACTATATTCATAATGACAACAGCTTTGCATTTTTCATCCATTCAATACTGATTTTACTATGAACGATGCAATAACATTACTATACTTTTCATGTAATAGTTTCTTGCACTTTGAATAACCTAGATGGGGCAGGGGCACCATATTCTGAGGGTAGAATAATTAACTTAGAAGTGGCAGACAGGCTCAGTTTGGGCAGTGAGCTCTTGGAAATGTAAACACCCTTATGAACACCATTGAGAGGCAAATCCACAGGCCTCCCAGGGGAGTCACAGCTAAAGCGCATCACTGGCTTAGCAGCTCGCCCAGACTTTCTGGGGGGAACAGACATAGGTTCTGGGCGGTCAACACTGGCATGGGTTTCTTCTACTGTAGTGAGGGATGCCTCTGCACTGGTTTGATATGTCCAGCTTGGGAACACTGGCTCTGTAGACTAGAGTCTCTGTCTCCACAAGGTTGTTCATTCTGAGGAGACTCTGGCACAATTAGACTTTGCGGCACGGAAGGGGTGCTGCCAACACTTTCATATTGTTCTTCAAGTTCTGGTATGTTACCAGGGAGATTTACCACATCAGATTCCTCCTCAAGCAATTCAAAGAGTTCTACCAGACACAAAGATTCTGCCGCTTCAGATGCAACACTCTGCACTTCACTTTCAGGGAGCACTAGCTCCAGGGAAGAAGCTGGAGAGTTAGGCAGTCCTGAGGGCCCAGCTTCATCCCCACGATTATGCATAGGGTTACCTCGAAACAGCTGACTCAGTTCACAAAAAGGGTAATAAACATTGTCACACTCACTATCATCAGCGGTGGACTGACAGTCACTATCATTCTGAGCCTGCCGGGGGGAAGGCCTTGAATCTGTAACAACCGGGGCAGGTTGACTCTGTTTCTTTTTAGCAGCAGCTCGAGTCACTGGCCCAGGAGAGGCACCATCTGATGGTTCAGCATCAATGATCACTTGGCCAATAGGCAGTAGATGGTTTCTGTGCATGGTCTTGACAGCTTAAGGGTTATTCTCAGGACACACTTTGTACACAGCTAAATCATCCAACTTACTATTACATATGGAAGATGATGCCACCTGTCGGCGATTTTATGCTTGCCATGCAGTCCCAAGTTACATAAGAGCACTCCAACCTCGGGCAACAACTCTTGGGCCTTCACCTGTCGATCATATCTTTGTTAGCAAGGTTTCATTTGGCAGCCATTGTATGAGCCAATTGGTATGTATGGTTCAATTGAGCTTTCAGTTTCTGCACATATGGTAAATAATTCTCAGCTCTGACCCCATCCGGGGAGACTCCAAAACAGACATCTACGGGCAAGCGGGCTTCTCTCCCGAACATGAGGCGATAGGGAGAAAACCCAGTAGCATCACTTTTGGTGCAATTATAAGTGTGTACCAAGGTGCTAATCTGTTGGCACCATTTGGACTTGTCTTTGGGATTAAAAGTGCCCAACATATCCAGGAGAGTTCTGTTAAAGCGTACAGGTTGGGGGTACCCCTGTGGGTGGTAAGGAGTGGTTCTAGATTTTCGCACCCCCCACAGGGAGAACATCTCTTTAATCAATCTGCTCTAAAGTCCCTTCCTTGATCAGAATGGATACGCTGGGTTGCACCATAATGGACAAAGAACTTTTCTACTAGCACCTTGGCCACCGTAGAGGCCTTCTGATCCTTGGTCAGGAAAGCTTGGGCATATCGGGTAAAGTGATCAGTTACTACCAATACATTGCCAATGTTCTTTTGATCAGGCTCCAGACATAAGAAGTCTAAGCAAACCAGTTCCATGGGGGCACTGATTGCAATGTTAACAAGAGGAGCGTCTTTCTGAGGCAAGACTTTTCTCTGAAGGCACCTACTGCAGGTTTTCACATGGTTTTCAACATCAGCCCCCATTTTTGGCCAGTAGAATCTGGACCTCACCAAGTTGAGGGTCCGGTCAATACCAAGGTGTTCCATGTGGTTGTGCAGGGACCTCAGCACCAGCTGGCTGAAGGCTGTAGAACACAGAAACATAGCATTTGACGGCAGATAAGGACCGCTTGGCCCACCCAGTCTGCCCATTTCCCTACCTAATGAATAAGATGCACATCCTAGTTAACCAGCAGCCTACTTCTTCCTACCCCCACCCCCTAGAATTGCCTTATGACTGTCCCATGCATGCTTGAATTCCACCACTGTTTTTGACTCCACAAACCTCCTCCGGAAGGCCATTCCATGCATCCACAACCCTCTCTGTGAAAAAATACTTCCTTAAATTACCTCTGAGCTGCCCCCCCATCTTCATATTGTGCCCCCTTGTTCTTGCACCTCTTTTTGAAAGATGCTACCCTCTTGGACTTTGTTGATTCCCTTGAGGTACTTGAAAGTTTCTATCAAGTCCCCTCTCCGTCCTTTCCTCAAGGCTATACATATTAAGCTCCTTAAGTCTCTCTTCATATGTCTTCCGTGCAGACCCTGCACCATTTTAGTTGCCCTCCTCTGGACAGCTTCCATCCTGTCTATTGTCTTCTGGAGACTGGGTCTCCAGAACTGCACGCAGTACTCCAGATGGGGTCTCACCAGCTGTCTGTACAGAGGATAATAACTTCCTGTTTTCTACTGGTGATGCCTCTCCCTGTGCATCCCAGTATCCCCAGCCCTCCTTGCTGCCCTCTCACATTGTTTGCCCACCTTTAGGTCATCTGATATGACTACCCCAGGTCCCTTTCCATTTTTGTTGTTGTTAGTATCTCAACCCCCATTGTGTACTCTTCCCATGGGTTTTTGTTTCCCAGGTGCATTACCTTGCACTTCTTAGCATTGAATCCAAGCTGCCATACATTTGACCATTCCTCTAACCTTGCCAAGTCCCTTCTCATCCTTTCCACACCACCTTATGCATCAACTCTGTTGCAGATCTTTGTGTCATCTGCAAAGAGACATACTTTTCCTTCCAGTCCCTCTGCAATGTCGCTTATAAAGACACTGAAGAGGACCGGTCCTAATATTGAACCCTGCGGTACCCCACTAGTAACCCCCCTTTCTTCAGAGTGGACTCCATTTACTATTACTCTCTGTGTCCTATTCTCCAGCCAATTCTTTACCCAGGCTGTCATCTTGGGACCCACTCCCAGGCTGGCTAACTTGTATATTAATCTTTTGTGTGGGACTGTGTCAAATGCCTTGCTAAAGTCTAGGTAGGCCATGTCCACAGCCCCTCCCTGATCTACTACTTTGGTCACCCAGTCAAAGAAATCTATCAGATTCGTCTGGCATGACCTTCCCACTGTGAATCCATGCTGCCTTGGGTCCTGTGCCCCTCTGGCCTCTAGATACCCAACAGTTCTTTCCTTCAGAATTTATTCCATCATGTTCCCTATCACTGAGATTAAACTCACAGGTCTGTAGTTTCCTGCTGCTGCCTTGCTCCCACTTTTGTGAAGGGTAATCACATCTGCCCTCCTCCAGTCCTCGGGTACCACCCCATCCTCCCATGATTTGTTAAAGAGGGTAGTCAGTGGTGTCACTAGTTCTACCCTTAGTTCTTTTAGAATTCTGGGATGAATCCCATCAGGCCCCATTGCTTTGTCAACCTTCAGTTTTAAGAGTTCTTTCAGAACCCTTTCTTCTGTAAATGGGCTGGTATCAACTTCTGTATCCAGAGTGTTTCTACTGTTTGTTTTAGGTACCTCCCCCTCTTCATTTGTAAATACTGAGCAAAAATATTTGTTTAGTATCTCTGCTTTTTCACAGTCACCTTCTGTCCACCTCCCTCCCTTTATTAAGCCTCACTATCCCTCCCTCGGTCTTCCTTCGCTCCTGATGTACCTATAAAAGGTTTTATCCTTCTTAACTGAGTTGGCTATCTGTTCCTCGGTTTGGGCCTTTGCTGTTCTGACTGCCTTCCAGTTCCTTTGCTTTAACTGATAAGTTCTCTGTCCTGCTCCTTCTGTGATTCCTTGTTCTTCCTGAATGCTTTCTTTTCTCTTGAACCTTCACTGCCACTTCCTTTGAGAACCATAGTGGTTTCTTACATCGTTTTGTTTTGTTTATTTGCTTCACACAAGGCTTGTTACCTCTGTGATGGCATTTTTATTATTCCCATTGTTCTTCCACCCATCCTTCCTGCCCATTTGCTAGTGCATTCCTTAGGCACTCAACTATTTTGGCAAAGTCAGCCCTCCTAAAGTCCAGTACTTTTGTCTTTGTATGGCTTGACTCTATTGCTGTGTTTATTGTGAACCATACTGTTCAATGGTCGCTAGTTCCAGATGGCTACCCACTTCTGCATCTGTGATCCTCTCTATCTCCATTTGAGAGAACCAGGTCTAAGATTGCTCCTCTCGAGTGGGCTCCAATACTAGTTGTCTAAGGCATGCCCTGTAGGGCATCTAGAATAACCCCACTCTTGAAGTGGCTGCTGCAACTGCACTCCAGTTAACATCTGGCATATTCAGATCACCGATCAGCAATATCTCCCTTTTCTGCCATTCTAAGTATACTTTCTATCATTTCCTTGTCCATTTCACTCCCTGAGAGATCTATATCTAACCCTTGTGCGGATTGTGGTGCCATTGCCTGTCTCCAAATTTACCCACAGTGCTTCTTCTTCTCCCTGTTTACCCTTTTGTTCTGTTGCTTTGATTCCTTCCCTTATGTAAAGAGCTACTCCTCCTCCTCCTCCTCTTTTACTCTCCCTGTCCCTCCTGTAGATAGTGTATCCTGGTATGTTTACGTCCCAGTCATGGTTTTGTGTACCATGTTCTGTGACTGCCACGATATCCAGATGTTCCTCCTCCATCAAGGCCACTAATTCAGGAAGCTTGTTACTCAGACTACGGGCATTGGTACTCATTGCTCTCCATTTTTTGATGGCTTTACCTTCTGTTGCAGCATCCCCCACTGAACTTTCTACCTCGGTCTTTTTCTCATTTAGTACCCTGTTTTGTAGGGAAAGGCTGGGATTTTCCTGCTGCTTATCAGTGCCTCCCCCCTTGACTAGTTTAAAAGCTTGCCAATGAAGCATTTAAAGCGATTGCTCAAAAGACTTGTTCCCTTCCTGGACAGATGCAGACCATCCTGCCAGTATAGGCTGGTGTCCCTCCAGGTGGAACCCCAGTCCCTAATGAAGCCAAACCCCTGTGCTCCACATCATTTTTTCAACTATTCATTAAACTGCATGGTGCAAAGTACCCTCGCCTCATCCATGCCATTGACAGGCAGCACCTCTGAGAAGGATACTGTGTGTGCTACTTGTCTTAGGCCCCTCCCAACTCTACAAAGTCCTCCTGCACTGCTCTAATCTCATGATGAGCCAAGTCATTTGTCCCTAGGTGGACAATGATGTCCAGCTCAGACTCCCGTGCAGCTGTTCTTGTGATCCTGAGAATGCGCTTCCTGTCCCTCCAAGCCATGGCACCAGGCAGGCACCTTACTTCAGTTTTCCCTGCTCCCCCCAGTTCTATCCCCCTAATAATTGAGTCCCCCACTAGGAGCTGCTTCCTTTCCCTGTGGTGTCCTCTGCCTCCTTCCTGTGGGCCTCTCTTGGGAGGCCCACAGGTGTAGGTAGCACCAATTGTTGCTTGTCCAACTGACCTCGACGATCTACTGTCTCTCAATACAGTAACTGGTCTCGCAACTTTAGTCGGGGGTCTTCTTTGAGTAATAATGCAGTCCTTAAGTCGGTAGAATGTAGTTTAGACACATCTTTCCCGGCATGTAGGGCATTAAGTGCGGGCTGGATCATGGGATCTTCTTGGAATTGAGCCCTCTGAATACTGTCATTGACAAACTGAGGCAGGGCACTGACGTCCAACGCAGAAAAATGACAATAGGCTGCCGATATGCAAGTATTGGGGGGCCTCAAACAGTCTACTGTATCTGTGGAGGGCTGCTCGTCTTTATCAAATTTTTGGCACGGTGCTTTAATAGAGTGTTATGACAGCCTCACCCAGTTGTCTTGGGGGCTTGGCCACCGTGAAAGAGCGTCAGCATCAATATGGTTTAGTCCAGGGTGGTATTCAACTGCATAATCGTAAGTTGACAGAGCAGAAAGCCACCGGTGGCCAGTGGCATCCAACTTTGCTGAGGTCTGTACATATGTTAGAGTTAGAGGGTTGTTATCAGTTCTTACCAATATCTTGGCCCCATAAAGCTACTCGTGAAATGGGTCAACTATAGCCCACTTTAGAGCGAGAAACTCCAACTTGTGAACAGGATAGTTTCGTTCAGATGGTGTCAAACTTCTACTGGTGAAAGCCACAGGTCTCAGGCCATCTTCATGATCTTGATACAACATGGCCCCGAGTCCCTTCAGGCTGGCATTCATATGCAGGACATGAGGCTTAGTAGGATCAGCATAGGCAAGCACTGGGGTGCGAGTGAGCCGGTAGAGGATCTCGAAGAACACCGTCTCACACTCAGGGGTCCAACAGGCTCCAAATGGTTCACCTGTTCAGAAATACATCTTTTCTTCTTCCTTGAGGGATCCCTTCTAATACCTGCGATTGATAGGAGGATAACCTCGAGTGAGATTAAGAAGTGGCCGGATTACTTCTGAATAGTCTTTAATAAATCTCCAACAATAGCCACAGGACCCCAAGAAACGCTGCAGTTCTTTTAAGTTAGTTGGTTGAGGCCAGGTGGTCAGGGACTTTACTTTGCTGGGGTCTGTCTGTATCCCCTTGGCTGACACTATGTGTCCCACATATTTTACAGACGTTTGGAAAAAACTGACACTTGTCTGTTGACAGCTTGAGGCCGAATTCTTCCAGATAGTCAAGGACTTTGAATAATCTGGTTTCATGCTCTTCGAGGGTATGTCCAAAGATGATGACAGCATCCAAGTATACAAGGCATTCTAGCAGATTCATGTCCCCTACTACATGCTCCATCAATCTCTGGAAAGTAGCAGGGGCACCCGAGATCCCCTGAGGCATCCTCAGAAATTCGTAGAACCCCAAGGGACAATGAAGGCTGTTTTCTCATGGTCCTCGGGAGCCATTGGGATTTGGTAGTACCTGCTGCATAGATCAAGTACTGAAAACCACTGACTCCCATTCAGGCAATCCAGGGCGTCCTGTATGCAGGGCATGATATGTTGATCTGGTACAGTCCGATAATCTACACACATCCTCACGGACCCATTCTTCTTACGTACGACTATGATGGGAGAGGCATAGGGACTTCTTGACTCTTGAATAATGCCAGCAGCTAGCATCTCCTGTTGGTGCCTCTGAACATCATCTATATCAGCTGGGGCAAGGCCGCGGGACCGCTCTCTAAAAGATCTGTCATCGTGAAGCCTGATAGTGTGCTCAGCACCACGGACGCACCCCACATCCCACTTCTTTAAGGAAAACACTTGGTCTCTCTGGGCAAGTTTCCTACTGACTCGAGTCTTCCATTCAGCAGGCAATGGGGAGTCACCAAAGTCGAATAAGTCTGAAGTCACCTCTCTCTTCTCACTGGCATATTTGTTGCCGGGCAGCACTGCAGTGTTCGCACAGTGTACCGTAGCTAGTGTACACCCACTGTTCACTCGAATTTCTCGATCAGACACTTTCCAGACTTGGACCATCACTTGCTGTGCATAGGCATGGGCCCGGGCAGGTAGGCTAATGGGTTTAACCAATAACCCCTCAGGCAAATTCCTCTCACCAGGGGCATCTAGCATCAATATTTTATTGTTCATATACTTTCTAACATACTAAAATGCAAGCAGAATAGGCCTGACAGTCTCTCGAGTCTGCTCGATTTTCAGCGCCTGCACTGAGGGTCGATTTTAGTGTCCCCCCCTCCCCCTTGGGTTATACTGTCCCCAGTCCCAGATGTTCCACCTGTACTGGGCCTGGTCAGATTTACTCTCCCCCTGTACCTGTCCCATCCCCATTTAAACCCGTCCACAGTCTCCACCTCTACCAGCTCCCTGGGCCGTGCATTCCATGGCTCCACCATCCTTTCAGTGAAAAAACATCTCCTCCTCTCCACTCTGAGCCTGCCCCCTTCCAGCTTACACCCATGACCTCTCGTTGCTCCACCCTCCTTCCTTTGGAGCACTCTGACTGGGCCTCCTTTACTGATCCCTTTCATGTACTTAAAGACCTCAATCATGTCCCCCCTGTCCCTCCTCTCCTCCAGGGTGTACATGTCGAGCTCCCTGAGCCTCCCCTCATAGGTCGTAGCCCTCAGACCATCCTGGTCGCCTTCCCCCGGACCCTCTCCAGGAGTGCAATGTCCCTCTCCAAATGTGGTCTCCAAAACTTCACACAATACCGAGGTGTGGCCCAACCAAGCAGCTGCACAATGGAAGGATCACCTCCACCTTTCTGGAGGTAATCCCCCTGGCGATGCATCCCACCACCCTATCTTCCCCCGCCGCTGCCCTCCCACAGGTCTCCGAGTTGTTCATTTTGACATCCACCACCACTCCTAGGTTCCTCTCACCCTCTGTGACTTGAATCATGTCTCCTCCCAGGGTATACCCCTGGCCTGGATTTCTGACTCCCAGGTGCAGAACCCTGTACCTCCCCACATTGAATTTTAGTTTCCATCTTCCCAACCACCTCTCCAGAGCCCCCAGGTCCCCCCATAAGGCCACCCCGCCCTCCTCCCCATCCACCACTGCACCCAGCCCCGAGTCATCTGCAAAGAGACTCATCTCACTCCTGATCCCCCCCGATGTCCGAGACATAGGCTTCGAATAGGAGTGGCCCCAGCACTGACCCCTGGGGAACCCCACTAGTAACCCACCCTGGGGATGAGGCCAACCCTCCAACCACCATCCTCTGAGTACGTCCAGAGAGCCAATCTCCTGTCCATCTCAAAAACTGTCTCCCTAACCCCACTTCCTTCAGCTTAGCCAGTAGGCCACTGTGGGGTAGTGAATCAAATGCCTTGCTAAAGTCCAGAAAGAGGATGTCCACTGGCCTACCCTGGTCCAGGGCCCTCGCCACCAGTCACAGAACTCAACAAGGTTTGTCTGGCAGAATCTTCCCGTGACAAAGCCGTGTTGCCTATCGTCCAAGTACCCAGTTTGCTCCAGTAACCCCCAGCCCCCTTCACAATACCCTCCATCACCTGTCGGACCAATCGACAACAGCCAACGGGCCTGTAAGGCCTTTCACGCGAACCTCTCCGTGAATGGTGTACTGAGCACTGGGAGGTAGTACCAGAGAATCAGGATCTTTCTTCCACACTAGTCCAATTTTGCAGATCATAGGCTGTCTTTATCAGGGCTGGAATTCTCATTACCCGCCCAGTCCGTTTCCCTTGTTTCTCTTGACACAACTGTGCTAGTCTTCCAAACATGTGGGCGTTGGTTCCAAAGAGCAAGGGAGTCCCATCATACAATCCCGTAGGAGGGCACACCGGGGATAGTGTCTCTACTTGTTCATCTACACCAGTTACAGTTGCAGGGAAATACAGCCAGAGCCGGACATATCCTAGGTAGGGATAAGACTTGTCGCTCAGGCCTCACACATGCAGACCTTCCAGAGATTGTAATGGCACATCAGATAAGTGTTTGTCATACCAGTCCTGGAATACAATGGTCACTTGCGACCCACTATCGAGCACAGCCCGAGCATGGATACAACTAACAGTCACAGAAGTCTCCACTGAAGGGCCTACTATTCTGGACCAGTCTGGAGAGACAGTAGGAGAGGCCTGGATAGATGATTTAGCCACAAAGAAGTTTGAGTTAGGATTTCTCGATCCTGCACTGCGGTCATTTCCGGCGCTCCTCGACCATGGTCTCGCTCTCCGAAGCTCCCCTTGAAGTCTGTAAACAACTTTATATAGGTCTTTTGGGGACCGGCATTCTCTCATCATATGCCCATCCTTCCCACAGTTATGACAAAATATGCTTTCCAGGGTCTGGCATGGCTGAGACATCACATTGGGAGCTGAGGCAGGAGTACTACCAACAGAAAACCTTGGTTCCACCTCTGTTTGTGATGTGGCGAGCACTGGGAGACGTCTCATCAATTCTGTCACTTCCATAGTCAGTTCATCAATTTCTGAGCTGCTGTCAGCAGAAGATGCCTGGATGTGCACCCCCACCCCCATAGCAGATGCACCTGGATAAGGATCGGGGCCTGTACCAGCAGGAGCAGCCTTCATTAAGAGACTGTTTTTTGTTTCTCTGAACTCCCTCAGCAGTTCATTCCATGGCGGAGCATCCGTAGCAGTCCCTCTCTTGCTGGGCCCCACGGGGCTGGCACCGGCATTTATTTCTTGGATTCCTTCATGTGATTTCTAGAATTCCAGGCCATCAGCGACTGACCACATGCCTGGAGCAGGGGCTGCAGCCGCTATGACTGCGCAGGGCGCCTGAGAGCCTTCCTCTTCAACTTCCAGTACCTCCTTCATCAACATATGGAAGGGCAAGGGACTAGATTTCCTTTGGTGCAGTTGCAGTCTGAGCAACACCCAGCTGGAGTGCCATAAGATGGGCAGCTCTTAAAGAGACAGGCACAGAGGCTAACAGGGCACTCACACGCAAACACTTTTAAATCACTAGGACACAGAACACCAGCCTGACAGTGGGCATTTAGGCAAGCCCAAGGAAGACTTTTGGGGACCCCCATTTGCAGGGCGGGGTTACACCTGCATCAGAATTTGGTTTTACTCATCTCCATTCAAAACTAAGAAGTTCAGTACTCACTATAAAAAAATGTTATCTGGAACCCTACGTGGCACAGCACGATGCTGGTGTTGCACGTAACACAGTGCAGTTTGCATTGCATGTGGCAAAGTGTGGTTGGTATCACCGTGGCACAGTATGGTGTCAGTATGCCACGTGGCAATGTTGTGTCAGCATGGCACATGGCTAGTGAAGTGGCAGCCTGCCACATGACACAGTGCTGTCAGCACCACAGTGTGCCACGTGGTCTGCCATCACTGTTTGGTAACATGTGGTTTGTCATTACTGAGCTGCACCTTGGGCACGGTCATCACTACGCTATGCCAGTTGCACTGCTGTTACTGCGCTGTGCCATGAACTGTTTCATATGCATGGCTGTTGCTGCACTATTCGCCATGTGCTGCCAAACACTGCATTGTGCCATGTACACTGCCATTCCTGTGCCACATTAACTGTTGTCACCGCGCTGTGCGACATGCACAGCTATAACTGCACTGTGGCACATGCACTGCCACCACTGCTGCCCAGAAGGTTGGCGCAAGCCCTGCATAGGAAGGCGCAGGCCCTGCATCCGGAAGGGGGGGATGCAGGCTCCTGAGTAGGGAGGTGGGTGCAGGCCCTTGCATAGGGAGTGGGGTTGTTGGCTTCTGTGTGGGAAGTAGGGTGCAGTCCCATAAGTGGGGAGGATTAGCAGGTTGCAGGCCCCCTGTCTGAAGAGCCACAGAGGATGTCAACACTGCAGTGTGCCATGTGCAATGCCAAAAGTGCGCAGTGACACACAAAGACTGCTCCATGTGAAATACACTATACTGTTTCATATGCACTACTGACATTGCACTGTGCCACGTGCAGTGCTGACACTGCACTACGCCATGTGCACTGCTGACACTGCACAGTGCCACGTGCAGTGCCGACACTGCACTGAATCATGTGTACTGACACTGCACTATGCCACGTGCAGTGATGACACTGCACTGTGCCAAGTACACTGCTGACATTACACAGTGCCATGTGCAGTATCAACACTGCACCAACTTGTATATTGACGACACTGCACTATGCCATGTGCACTCCTGACACTGCTGCACCCTGTGCAATGCCAACATTGCGCTGTGCCACGTGTAATACCAGCAGTCACTCTACCACACATACAGTAACAGCATGAGGTGGAAGAACAAACCAGATGCCAGAGCTGGGTGTGGGGACCTAGGTTATAATAATAATGATAATAATCTTTATTTCCATAGCGCAATTCATAAATCAAAGTGCTGCACAACATTTATAAATAAAAACACATTAAAACAAATAAATTAAACAGTCCGAATTCAAAATATATACCAATATACATAAAATAAAACATTATATCATATTCCCAAAGGCAAGGTCGAAGAGATGTCTTTAAGGCCATTTTGAAGCTCTCCACGGTCTGGCACTCATGAATTTGATGAGGTAGAGAGTTCCATAGGGTGGGGGCTGCGTACATAAAAGCTTGAGACCCAGAAGTCTTTAATCATACCATGGGAACCTCTAACAACCCGTCAGCTGAGTGGAGTGGACGGCCAGGGCAGTAAGAATTCAGGAGCTCTTGCAGGTAGCCCGGACCCTGCCCGTGTAGGGCTTTATAGGTCAGAAGACTGACCTTGAAGGTGATCCGCCACTGTACAGGCAGCCAGTGCAGTTTGCACAGCATAGGAGAGATGTGGCTTGAACGAGGAGCCCCTGTCAACAATCGTGCTGCTGCGTTCTGCACTAGCTGCAAGCAGCAGATATCAACCCCCAGAAACTCTAGGTAGAGGGAGTTGCAGTAGTCCAGGCGCGAGGTCACAAAGGCGTGGATCAATGCTGTAAGGTCACTGGACTTCACAAGATGCTTGACCCGGGCGATGTTCCTCAGATGGTAAAAAGAGGACTTGACTACTGCCGACACCTGCGCACACAATGTCAGTCCATCATCAAGAATCACCCCCAGGTTTCGCACCCATTGAGAGCAAGGCAGCTGGCTACCCCTGAGCCAGAGCCCCGAGGGAGACCCTGCCACCGACCCCTGTGTCCGGTGACCTGGATCCACCACTGGCACCTCAGTCTTATCGGAATTCAACTTCAGCCAGCTGGTCTTCATCCAGTCCTGGATTTCTGTGAGGCAGCTATTAAAGACTGAGACCACATTAACCTGGTCAGGCACAAAATACAGGTAGAGCTTGGGTGTCATCTGCATAACAGTGAAACCTCAGTCCATACCATCTCACAATGGCTCCCAATGGTAGCAAATACACCAGGAACAGCATTGGGGACAACACAGCACCCTGAGGGATCCCATAAAGCAGAGAGAATGAGTCAGAGGAATACATCCCAGACACCACCCTCTGATATCTGTCAGTGAGAAAAGACTGAAACCATCTGAGGACTGTTCCAGGCAGGCCACAGATGACCTTCGGGCACTCAAGCAGCACCCCATAGTCCACTGTGTCAAAAGCTGAAGAGATCAAGAAGCACCAAGATGGAGCAGCGCTTCTGATCTCTTGCCATCAGGAGGTCACTGAGCACCCGAACCAGAGCAGTTTCAGTACTATGCCTCTTCCGAAAACCAGACTGGAGAGGTTCTAACAACCAGTGCTGAGTGGGATTTGGAATCCAGCTGCAAGTGTTGTGAAAAGGGATGCTATGGAACCTGCTGCCATGGTGTGGGGGAAGTGAGCATGTTGTGGAGGCAGCGTGGACCTTAGGAGCCTGTGCCTGAGAAGGGGGGGGGGCTCGGTAGCTAGAGGTCAGTGATAAGTGGTAGACTAAAGAGGTGAAGCTGCTGCAGCTCCATGAGTGGGGATGTACACTGTTGTTTGGTGGGTGTCCTAGGGGCCAGAAGGGAGGAGTCCAGGCAGCCAAAGGAGTGCGGTGGGTGTTGGGGTGGCACATGAGTGAAGTGGTTGTCCAGGTGCCAGGGAGATGTCTGTGGGCCAGAGAGGGAGGGGAGTCCAGGGGGCTGAACTCTTTGGTAGGTTGGGGTGGGAGATGTTGGGGTGCCCAGGAGGGATGGATGTCTTCTAAAAGAGGTGTGTCTGACAGGGAGGTTCTGGTTGGCCAGGAAGGGAGGTATCCAAGAGGGCATGGAGGGAGCGAGAGTCGAGATGGTGGGGGACTGTGGAAAAAGCATGGGTCTTTGAAGGGACTGCAGAGGGAGCAAGGGTGTTAGGGGAATATGCTACTAGGGCTTTTGGATGCCCGTGTGTGCGCCTGGATAGTATATCTCTGCAATGGACGATGAGAGGTGAGGGGGAGCTGTATGGGAGAGGGGTTCCTACCATGGGGTGGGGATAGAATATACTATGTAGTGCCCCCAAATAGCAGCATCCAGGGGCTCTACAGAAACAAAAAGGCTTGCCAGGGACCAGACACAGGGCACGATAGGGTGCTTGGGAACCCCCTTAGGACCCATTTAGCTAGCATGCACAGGGGAAAGAAATGTGTGTAGGAGCCCAATGGTGCAGTAATACGATGTGTCATTAGTGAAAAACATGTTTATTTCAGTAATTCTACCAACACCAGTTGACAGCACGCCTTAACAGTCTCCACCTGTAGCGCGGGCCTCAGTAAATAACTCTACATTCATCACAAAAACCCCTAGTACAGCCCGTTGCTCCTGTCATGTCAGCATCCATGTGGCCAGTAGCCCCATCGCAGAATAAACTGATTTCCCTCCCCTGCAATCAGTTCCCCTCCACAGGGCTGATTTAAAACAAAATTATTAGCGCTATACTGTACATTCGGCCCCTAAAATAACAGTCAATAAATAAAAAAAGTCCGATCCACATAAGAATGCCTAAATTGAACACGTTTTCCATTTAAAACGTTTAAAAAAGTAAAGTTTAACTAAGCGCTCCGCCAAACAGACGTAGATGTCAAATAGCCGACTTCCGAGGGTTGACATACACTGTATGGCGGTACGCTTTACGTGCCTCCGAAGGGGGCGTTGCCATTCTAGTCTTTTTCTTGTTCCGTTTAAGTGTCCCTCATTACGCCCCTTAAAATTGCTCTGTCCCTCATCCGTCCCTCAAGGAAAAGGTGCTGCCCATACAGCGAATGTGCTGTAAATTCAGACTTTAAAGCAGAAACTCTTAATATTCTAAAATACTAAATCCAAAATAAACTTTGTACAAGTAAATGCTATGGTTTCACAGTGTTTTGAGCTTGTATCTCCATGTTTGAGGCTGTGTCCCTCATTCTGAGGCTCTGTGTCCCTCATTGTCCCTCATTTTGAGTGTCCAAAAATGTTCATGTCCCTCATTTCAGTGACAAAAGGTTGAGCGGTACGCTCTCATCTCTTGGTGTGAGAATTTTTCAGTGCTGGGTGATTGCCCACACTTTTTACACTAGTCCTACGAGTGTGAAGAGGGCGTAGTCAGGTCACGGGCATGCGCGGTAACGCCACAGGAAGCGAAACGACGAAGAGGAAAACAAATTCATAGGACGTGTTGGGTAGGGTCTGGAGTAGTAATGGGACAAGTAGCGTTGAAATAAGTAGCGACCTGTGGGACTCTGCCGTCCACTACACGCAGGCATGTCAAGAAGAGCAAAGGAGGAGTATAGCCGTTGCTATACGGTCAGCGATCCCAGAACACACGAGAAAGGCTACACAGAGTACAAAGTCACTGCAAAGGTTAGAAGGGGTATATAGTCCTACGATGGAGGGAGGAGTACGGGCCAGAGATGCGAGTGATGGACGCTCGCTCGCACGCACGGGTGAAGGGCAGCCAGTGTTTTTTGAGCCGGTCGGGGGGCTTGTAAGGGCACTATCATTAAATTGAGTCACCCTTCCCGTTATAAGTCAGTGGTAGTGATGCGTAGACTACCAGGGCTCCCTTTACAGTGGGGGACGGGACGAGCCTTGGTAAGCTCCCCTTTAAGTCCAGCTGTGGACGGGACACCGACACAGTGATGTGGTAGTCGATTGAGAAGCATGCACTTGCACAGGGATTGGTGGGAACATAAAGCTCTCAACCCTCTGACCCATAATTTATTTATTGAAAATGTTTCACCAGGAAAGGCACACTGAAGAAAAATGCTGGTCTCACGGTGCGACGGGGGTTACAGAGAGCAGGTATACATACAATAGTTGAACTTGCAGTAGCATAATATGGAAAATGTACATAGGTGGGAGGGATTACATTTGAACTTATACATAGGCAGTGCAGTTCAGTACAGCGCAGACACAGTAAGTACAGGTATACAAATCATGGTTTCTCAGCAGGTAGGAACAGTACAGAACATGATCGTAAGGCATGGTATACAATACAAGAGTACTCAGCAAGGCAAAACATGAAATACATAAGTGCCAGTTACAGAACAGAGGTAGTAATAGCAGAATTTGAATGACAGTAGGGGAGGTTGAGCTTCAGAGAGATGCATCGCATAGAGAGGAAGGATTTGGAACGAAGATGGGAGGAAGAGATGGAGGTGTGGAAGCATGGGTGAGAAGGGGAGCGTATAGGTGAGGAGGGAGGAGTGGGGATGGGAGCTTAGGTTGAGTAGGAAGAGGGAAGGGAGAGAATGAGTGTGGGAAGAGTAGAGTGAGAATAAGTGCGGGGGTAGCATATAAGCCAGACAACTTAGGCATGGCCAGGCCGCTGGTCAGGCAGGGGAGTGGGGGCAAAGCGGGAGGGTGGTCAGGGGCAGCAGCAACTAGGTGCAAGGAAGTTAGAGAGGCATAGAAGGGAGAGCTTGGATGAAGAATGATGGACCTGGGGTAGGCCATTCCAGAGTTTAGGGAAGAGGTAGGAGAATGCAGATTGGCGGTGGTGGTCCTACGAGTGTGGGATGAAAAGTAGTCTAGGGTCAGTGGATCTGAGGGTGTGAGGGGTGGGTGGGGAGGTTAGGGCAGATCGAGATAGGAAGGGAGGGCTGAGCCAGAAGTTAGAAGTGAATTTAGCGCAATGAATTGGGTGCGGTTACTCAGAAGGTAGGGATGAGGAGCGATAAAGTGTGCAGTGATGGGAACGAGGGGGGGGCATCGAGGGCAAAGCGTCAAAAAGCATTGAAGAGGGGGTCTAATCTGGCTAGGGTGGTCTGTGCAGCGGAACTGTAAACTGCATCACAGTAGTCGGAGGGTAGAATCATTTTCTGAACAATTTCGCGTCTGACAGGAGAGGGAGACTGGTGCGGTTTCTATAGAGGGCACCAAGTTTTGGGCGCAGTTTGGAAATGATGGCATCGACGTGGGTAGAAAAGGAGAGGTGGCGGTCGAGCCAAACCCCGAGGTACCTGAAGGAGGGTGGTACTTCGAGGACCATGTTATTTAGGGTGTGGAATGTCAGAGGGGAGGTGAGTTTGGAGAGGCGCTGTCTGGTGCCGAAAATCATAGAGTTGGTTTCCTTAGCATCTAGGGAGAGTTGGTTGCTGTTGAACCAGAGCTGGATTTTGGTGAAATCAATTTGAAGTTTGGAAGTGACTTCTTTGGGGGTCCAGCCGGAGGATAAGAGGACTGTGTTGTCTGCATACATGTGTATGGCGGAAGAGGAGCAGGAGTTTAGCAAGTCATTTAGGAGGCTGGAGAAGAGGATGGGGCCGAGAACTGAGCCTTGCGGAACGCCGGAGGTGATAGGGAGGGGTGGGGAGATGTGGTCAGCTATTTTAGTGGATTGGGATCTATTTAGAAGGTAGGCACTGAACCAGTTTATGGCGGATTCAGCTAAACCAGCTCCAGAAAGGCAGGATAGGAGAGAATGGGATACGGTGTTGAAGGCTTTTGCTAGGTCGATAAAAATAGCAGCAGTGATTAGCCCTTTGTCCATCCCAGTGAGGATGTGGTCTGTGAGTCTGAGCAGGGAGGAGGTAGTGGAGTGGTGCTTTCTGAACCCGGACTGGAAAGGGGTGAAGAAGTTAGTTTCTGCGAGGAAGTGGCAGAGTTGGTCAAAGTTGGTCAGTGAAAGTGCTTACAAAAAAAATAAGAGACACATTTTCAAAAATGGCAATGCCATTTCAAAAAGCTGGTACGATATATAGCTGTATCAGTAATGGTTAGTATTTTTTTTAATGATTTATATCGAACATACCAACGTACATACGAAATGCTAGCAGAAACGTGCGATATACAGGGGTGTAGCCAGAAATTTTTATTTTGTATACAGTCTCCAACAGTTACACCCCCCATTAAAAAATGTACACAACCTTTCCAAATGGCACCCCCTTCCAAACAAGTCAGATTGTTGTCAGATGATTCCTCTAATCTTTAAAGAGATTATACATGTATCTGTCTCCTAAAACAACAGAGGTTTAAACAGAGAAACTCCTCAATGGCCTACACTAACCCAAATACTACAGATTAGAATGAAAATGTTAGAAAGGCATGTGGTTTGTGACAGGCACGCAACAAAACTGTACGCAGATGTGTACAGTGAGTATGCCTGTCTACACCCTTGGCCATAAGGTCTATCAAGTCTGCTCGATTGTGCAGCTAGCCCCTCATCTTGAAGCTGCTTCACCCCTCCTTCCCTACAGTCATCCCCCCCCCACTCTGTCCCAACCCCTCGTGAAGCAGGCCACCGTCCTACAGGAAACCACCTCTTCAGATAGAATGTTCCACTTGTCTACCACCCTTCCTGTGAAATAATGTCTCCTGATTTGCCTCCTGAATTTTCTCCCTCCAGCCTCAGTTGGTGCCCTCTAGTATCCCTCCCTGTCCTGATCCAGAATATCTTTCCTGAATTAGCCTTGTTTATCCCCCTCAGATACTTAAAGGTCTCGATCATGTCTCCCCTATCCTTCCTCTCCTCCAGGGTATACATGTTGAACCTGTTCAGCCTTTCTTCATAGGAATTCCCCTCCAAACCCTGACCATCTTCGTCGTTCTGCGCTGTACCTCCTCCAACAGCCTGATGTCCTTCTTCAGGAATGGGTGTCAGTACTGCACGCTGTATTCCAGGTGTGGCCTGACCAGTGACCTGTACAAGGGAAGGATCACCTCACTACTTCTAGAGGAGATCCCCCTCGCTATACAGTCTAGCATCTTGTTGGCTGTTGCTGCTGCCTTTCTGCACTGCACAGAGTTGTTCATATTCTAACGTTATGATCATCCCGAGGTCCTTTTCTTCCTCTGTGCTCCCCAGCGGCAACCCTCCCAGTTGATAGCTCCTCCTCTGGTCCTTAGCTCTGAAGTGCAGTAACTTGCACTTCTTGGCACTGCACCGCAACTGCCATGTTTCCAACCACTCTTGTAGTTTAGTCAGGTCTCCTTGCAGTCCCCTCCACCCCTCGACATCATCTACCACAGCTCCACAGCACTGGTTCCAGTACCATTCCCTGTGGTACCCCGCTTGTTACCGTTCTTGGTGATGAGTTTCCCCTCCACCACCACCCTTTGGTGCCTTCCCTTCAGCCAGCTACTGATCCAATCGCCCATCTTAGTACCCATCCCTACATACTCTAGCTTCACCCTTAGTCTCCCATGCGGCACTGAATCGAAGGCCTTGCTGAAGTCCAAGTACAGGACATCCACTGCTTGGCCCCTGTACAGTTTCCTGGCTACCCAATCATGGTACTCAATCAGATTTGTCTGACAGGACCTGCCTGAGACAAACCTGTGTTGTTGCCTGTCCTGGAGACCACTGTCCTCTAAAAATGTTAGCAGTCTCTCCTTAAGGATTGTTTCCATGAGTTTCCCCACAACTGATGTGAGGCTCACTGGTCTGTAGTTACCCGGATCGTCCTTTTGGGCCACCTTTGTGAATGGGTACCACATGGGCCATTCTTCAGTCCTGTGGTACACATCCCGTGTTCAGAGAGGTATTAAACAGGTTAGCTAGTCCTGCCAGTTCCTTGAGTACCCTAGGTAGCGTAGAAAAACAAAGGGAGGGATAGTGAGGCTGAATAGAATAGAATGGACGGTGGGTGGGCAGAGATACTGAATGAATATTTCTACCCAGTATTCACAAAACAGGAGGTGCCTAATCCAATTAACAGAAGCACTCTGGATAGGGGGGTCGATCCCAGTCCTTTCACAGAAGAAAGGGTTCTGAGAGAACTCCTAAAACTGAAGGTGGACAAAGCAATGGGGCCAGATGGAATTCACCCCAGAATTCTAAAAGAATTAAGCAGAGAACTAATGACACCACTGACTACCCTTTTTAACAAATCATGGGAGGATGGTGTGGTACCTGAGGACTGGAGGAAGGCAGATGTGATTCCCCTTCACAAAAGCGGGACCAAGACAGACGCAGGAAACTACAGACCTGTCAGTTTGGCCTCTGTGGTAGGGAAAGTGATGGAATCACTTCTGAAGGAAAGAATTGTTGAGTACCTAGAGGCCAGTGGGGCACAGGACCCAAGGCATCATGGGTTCCCAGTGGGAAGGTCATATCAGACGAATCTAGTTAATTTCTTTGACTGGGTGACCAAAGTAATAGACCAGGGAGGGGCTGTGGACATGGCCTACCTAGACTTTAGCAAGGCATTTGACAGTCCCACACAAAAGATTAATAGTCAAATTAACCAGCCTGGGAGTGGGTCCCAGGGTGGTAGCCTGGGTAAAACATTGGCTGGACAACAGGACACAGAAGGTAACTGTAAATGGAGTCCACTCTGAAGAAGAGGGGTTACTAATTAGGGTACATGAGGAGTTCAGTACTGGGTCCAGTCCTTTTTAATGTCTTTATAAGTGATATTGCAGAGGGACTGGAAGGAAAAGTATGCCTCTTTGCAGATGACACAAAGTTCTGCAACAGGGTTGATACACAAGGAGGCGTGGAAAGGATGAGAAGGGACTTGGCAAGGTTGGAGGAATGGTCAGAAGTATGGCAGCTTGGATTCAGTGCAGAATAATGCACCTGGGAAACAAAAACCCAGGGGAAGATTACACAATGGGTGGGAGGTAGTAGCAACAACAAAAATGGAAAGGGACCTGGGGGTAATCATATCAGATGACCTTAAGGTTGGCAAGCAGTGTGAGAAGGCAGTAGGAAGGGCTGGGGGGATACTTGGATGTATAGGGAGAGGCATCACAATCAGAAAACAGGAAGTTGTTTTTCCCCTGTACAGACAGTTGGTGAGACCCCATCTGGAGTACTGCGTCCAGTTCTGGAGACCCCATCTCCGCAAGGACATAGACAGGGTGGAAGCACTTCAGAGGAGGGCAACTAAAATGGTGCAGGGTCTGCAAGAGAAGCCATACGAGGAGAGAGAGACTAAAGGAGCTTAATATGTATACCCTTGAGGAAAGGAGGGAGGGGGGGACATGATAGAAACGTTTAAGTACCTCAGTGGAATCAAAGTCCAAGAGGGTAGCATCTTTCAGAAAAAGAGATGTGAAAGAACAAGGGAACACAATTTGAAGATAGAGGTGGGACGGCTCAGGGGCAATGTGACGAAGTATTTTTTCACAGAGAGGGTGGTGGACACATGGAACAGCCTTCCTGAGGAGGTTGTGGGGTCTAAAAGTGTGGGAGAATTCAAGAATGCATGGGACAGACATAAGGCAATTTTTGTGGGGGGTAGGAAGAAATAGGCTGTTGGTTAAATAGGATCTGCAGCTTATCTTCTAGGTAGGGAAATGGGCAGACTAGGTGGGCCAATCGATCCTTATCTGTTGTCAACGTCTGTATTTTTATGTTTCTGTGGTGAATGCTATCAGGCCCCGGTGCCTTGTCCACTTGCAGTATCCTCAGTCCTTCCAGTACCCTGCTCTCTGTAATTTCCCCATCTGTCACCACCTTCCCTGCCCACGTCACCCCTCCCATGAGGTATCCACCCCCCTACTGTGAATACAGTGCAGAAGTACTCATTTAGTGCCTCTGCCTGCTCCTCCTCCTTCTCTACCCATCCTCTGTTCTTCTTAGTTCTTACTCTCTGGTCCCTGTTCTTCCTTCTCTCCCCAATGTATCTAAAGAAGTCCTTCTCCGCCTTAATGCCTTGTGCCAGTCTCAGCTCTCTGGCTGCGCTTAGCTCTGACCAATCTTGTAATCTCCTGGACTTCTTTGTGTACTCCTCCTGTCTCCCCCGATCTCTTGAATCTCTGAAAAACCCTCCTCTTGGTTCTCACCCCCTCCATTATCTCCTTGGTCAGCCAACTGGGCTTCTTTGCCCTTCCCTTCTTACTCTGTGCCCTAGTACGTGTCCCAGTAAACTCTGCCAGCCCTGCTTTAATGATACTCCATTTTTGATTGGCTTCCATGGTTGGTTGGATTGTCCCAGATGGTTTATCAGAATTTCCCCCATCTTGTTGAAGTCTGCCCCCCTAAAATCAATCACCCTGGTACCCGAACCTCCCGTTTGCTTTCCCATACTGAGTGTGAACCACACTGAGTGCTGATCACTCCCAGCTAGCAGGTCCTCAACCTCCAGCTCCTTTATGGCTTCCCCGTTTGATAGTACCAGGTCTGGAGTCCTCCCCAGTCTGGTTGACTTGCGCACCAGCTGCACCAGGAAGCTATCCTGAAATGCCCCCAGTATAATCTGCTCCCTAGCACTTGTGGTGGTTGGTGTGCTCCAGTCCGCCCCAGGTAGGTTGAAGTCCCCCACCACCACTGTTTTCCCCTTCCTGCAAACCCTCCTAATCTGTTCTGCCAACTCCTTGTCCAGCTCCTCACCTTGAGTTGGTGCCCTGTACACCACCGCTATCCTCAATACCTTGCCCTTTGGATCCTGGAACTGCATCCACAGGGCCTCTGTCCTGCCTTCCTCCCCCTCCTCCCTTATGCACCTTATTCCTTCCCTTACATAGATTGCTACCTCCCCCACCTTTCCTGTTTGCCCTGGCCTTCCTGAACAGCCTGTATCCAGGGATCATCATATCCCAGTCCTGGTACCGGGTGAGCCAAGTTTCTGTTATAGCTGCGGTGTCCACCTGCCCCACTGCCAAGAGAGCCTGTAACTTGGCTGCTTTGTTCCCCAGGCTCCTCACGTTTAGTGACACTACTCTCCACCCTGCTTTGCATCCCTTACCCTGATTTACCTCCCCTTTTGCTCCTACTCCGATACCCTCCCCTATAGCTTGGGGGTAACTCTTTGGTGTCACTCTTTGGTGACAGAAATGCCATTTCTGAGGCAGAATCAATTCAGGACAGCCATAAAACTAAGAATCAGTGGAGAGGTAGGGATTAGTAGATGGGAAGGAGCATAACTATCATGGAGGCAGATAGGTTGGTACGTCTCAGAATTATGATACGTAGGATCAGCCCTACAGACTGGAAGGGGCACAGGGCTGTGAGGATGGAGCAGAGGTATAAGGAGGCATGGACATGAGGGCAGAGGATGAGCGGACATGGGGTGGAGCAGAGGGGTAAACTGGTATGGTGATGTAGATAAGAAACTAAAATTGGTAAGCCTGAATCCTTTGGTGCCTCTTTGTCCCCACCCCCAAATTGAAGACACGCCCATTTGTTACCCAGAACTATATTGTACTTACAGAGTTGGGTGAGAGGCAAAAATATAGCAGTGCCTAGTTTTATGTATTTAGCATTATGTTTACTTTTAAACGGAACACAGGATTCATATTATAACACCAGCAGAGGTGGATATCAGATGGGATGGAAAATACTGGAATGCTGGAACCCCCAGAAGTGGTAAAATATGATTGCCCAGACATTGCAAGTTTTACATGGGTTTCTGTGGTTCCATTAGTTAAGGATTTTATCACTTGTGTGGGTTCCATCACTCTAGCCATTGTGGGTTTCTTTGCATGGATTACAACTTCCACAGATAACTTGGTGATTTCTGAAACCCTGGAACAGCCAGAATACTAGAGCTGGCACAAGTGGTAACATCTGGAATGGAGGAACTTGTGTAAAAAGTTGTGTGCATTCCAGTGATTCTGGATGTTATCACTTGCTTGGATTCTGGCATTCCAGGGGTCTGGATTTGGCCAAGTCCTGATATCAGACAGTAGGAGTAACCAAAATCAGTGGCCATGGTCCAGAATTTTGCCACTGTCTTCATTTAACTGGCAAGCCATGGCTTACTTGGCATATGCATTTCTAATTCCAAGGAGAGGATCAGGGGCCATGGTGTGGAGAATAGAATGATAGCCAGTGACCAGGCAGAGACAGAAAGGAGAGAAGGCAGGAGGGTAGCTGTGGCACTGTCAGCCCATTATTTGGAGACAGGAAGTTGCTCAAGTCATTGAGGCACGGCAAAGAGGCCAACTGTCATCCTTTCTTGGCCTTCCCGGAGGGGGGGGGGTTCTGAGTCTCCCTTAGCCCTTTATTTGAGAGACAGGATATTGCTCAGGTCCCTGAGGCATGGCAGAGGGGCCAACTGTCATCCTTCCTTGGCCTGTCCAAGGAGGGTTGCTGAGTCTCCATTAGCCCTTTATTTGGGAGACAGTACGTTGCTCAGGTTACTGAGGCATGGCAGAGAGGCCAACTCCTGCCCAAGGGGGGGGGTTGCTGAGTCTCCCATCAGCCCATTGTTTGGGAGACAGGACGTTGTTCAGGTCACAGGCATGACAGAGGGGTCAGCTGTTATCCTTCCTTGACATGCCCAGGGGGGGTTGCTGAGTTACCATCAATTCTAATGTCATCATGTGACAGAGGACAAATAATGGTATTATTGCTCATACATATACATATACATATATATATATATATATATATATATTGTCAACCTTACTGCTAAGTAAATAATAACTTATTTTTCAAAATATTTTTCCTACTGTCCATATAATTATACCAGTGCTTTTACAACTTTGTAAAGGCATGAAGAAAGCCGGGGTGGGGGTAGTGTATCTGATACGCAGGTGTATGGCTGAGGTTAGAGTGAATCTGTTGCTGTAGGTGCTGCCACACAGCGCAGTAGGTAGAGCTGCATGTTGCTAGTTGCCTGAAGGGGTTGTGTCAGTAGGTTGACTTCTTATCCAGAATTTTAATAGTGTTCTCCCCTCAGCCTCTTGCTAGTGACTCTCGTCACTTCTGTGAGTGACAGTCTGATTTCATTGCTAACTATAGCGCTATGCCCGACCCTGGTGATGGCGTCCACTGCTAGCCTTTGCTGCACCCCCTCACAAGGTGGACAACAAGGTCACCATGATAAAGTCTGCAGGAATGAAGCAGAGGGAGCCCAGATAACTGCAGTAGGAAGCCCTACACAAGCCTCTGGTTCTGAGGACAGCCGGTCCGAAACTGGTGGCAGGAGGTCAGTTTCAGCCCCCAGGCGGCACTGGCATTTGTAAGCCTGTGCCCAGCTCCTGTGATGACATCTGCTGCTGGCCTTTGTTGTGCCACCCATCCTTTCACAGACTAGACAACAATGTTACTGTGGCAGTGTTTTTCTGTAATGCGGCAGCGGGAGCCCCTGGTTGCAGCAGCAGGGTTCTGGCCCAGAGGGCAGCTGGTTCTGAACTCCTGACAGGTAAAGGTCAGAGGGGCAAGGTAGTAGTATACCAAAAATATATTTATTTGATCCTTCACACGCCCCCTGATGTAGATCTAGCACAGGTTGAAGCAGCGGAGCAGCTGGACCATTGTTGCTCGCTCTCTTCACTATATTCACCTTAGGAATTGTGATTTTAAAACTTCTCTTTGCTACACGCTATATGCTGATATGTCTGCCATTCTGAGGATCAAACAGTTTTCATTTACTGTTGGCCTGGCCTTGCAGCATGTTGTTAAGGTAACTGACATGTTTGCAAATGAGGCATTCTAGTAGAGGGCACATTTATGTAATAATAAAGGATAAGATCTGCCTCAATAATTCCAGCTCAGATGTGTCTCAAGTTGCTGTCTAAAGCTAGCATGATCTTTTTAAATGTGTAAGATAGGCACACATTTCCATTAATTTGTACAGTTTTGATATTTTAGTATTTTCATTCATTTTCTTGTTTAATTAGATAGCCCATTCTTGTTGAAAACTGTCCCCCGACACAGTTTTGCTTTCTCATTCACAGACTAGGATGACAGTACACCCCCAATCCCTGCCACAATAAAGAATGTCGGGGGTTTAGAAAACTGTTTTTTAAGTCTGTAGCCAAGCAGGCTAGCAGCTGATGAACCTTACTAGACCAGCACTTTTATGCTGGAAACAGAAATGGCTATAGCCTGAGGACAAAGTAACTTGGGGTTTATTTTTTCTGACTAGCAAAGCCCATCGGCCCAGCGGTAAGGCTGCCTCTCACAATGCCAGTGACCCAAGTTCAGGAACGAATCAGGGATGTAAGGGGCCAGCTGGGAGAGGAGGATCGAGCGTCCCAAAGGATGCTGTCCACAGAGGAGAGAGGATTACATTCTCCGCTGCAGTACCGCCACCTTGGTGACCACAGGTGGCAGTGCAGCGGGGGGGGGGGGTATGCAGGTTGCATCTGAGTCTGGGCATGCTTAGTGCATGTGCACCCTGATGCCTTGATGCTGCGCATGCTGTAGTTCTACAGGAGAACAACATAAGGTGGAGAAGCCCTGGTGAGGACGGCATGATGCAGGCACATCTATGACCCTGCTGATCTGACTGGCTCCCATATACTAGGTGGGCCAGTTGGGGGGAGGGTAGGTCTCTGTTTCCCTCTGGAAGGAGCCATCAGGGGTACAGGAGCTGCACCTCGGACTCCTCCAGGGTGTCGAGGTACAGACCGGAGAAGGGAAGGACGGGACTGGGAGGCAGCTTGGCAGAGGAGAGGGGTGTACCAGTGAAAGGCAGACAGTGTTACAAAAAGAAAGACATCCCAGTTGACATCAGTAGAACTCGGTTACAGACCCCCGCTTATGAATTCCAGGACCTTCAATTTTGTTGTTACTGATCACCTTGACATTAAAGCAGGATCTTCTTCCCCTGCGACTTCATCTGTGCATGACACTATCTGTTAGGGCAGACAGGAAAAGCAGTAAGGACAGAGGAAGTTGGTTGGGGGGAAGGGGGGCTTGTTTCATGCAAATGCATCCCCGCCTAGTAATAAAGAATAGAATGTCCTGAGATTCAGATTGTTTTGGAATATGAGATGTGAATCCTGCCAATGCCAACTGTACCTTTTTTGCAGCATGACATAGCGGGATGGTGATTAAGGGACAGCAAGAAAAACATAGGCAAATAAAGAGTCAGTGGTTTGTGCAGAGAGCTGCCTGCTCGGACTACTCCCAACATCATGGGAGCTGCAGGAATGAGGACAGTAAGCAGTTTTGTTTTAGAGCTTTCTTTCTCAAAGCCCCCCGATCCCTCCTGCTACACACTATCTGGCGTTCTTGGCACAGCAGTTCTGACCTTTCTTCTCTCACTCAGCGCAGGGAGTTACTGATGTCCCCTTGTAACTGAGTGCTGCCACTAGAGGTTGGTGGGTAAAGGGGTCAAGAATCAGGATGGTGGGCCGACAGTCTGATCTTCAGTTCTCTTCTGGTGTGAGTTTTTTTCTGCCTGGCATTGCTAGTGGATTTATTACTTTGGGGCTAACTGAGGACTTGGATTTATTTAATTATTTATTTTTTACAATGTTTACTTCACCTTTTAAAATTGAAAATGAATATAGCTGTTGTTAGCTCTGCTTTGAAGGTGTGGGTAATCTGGAACACAACTGTAATTTACAGTAACAGTTCTGTAGTTCTTAGCTGGAGTCATCTGATGGTTTTTGCATTTCCCAGGGCTCTAAATCTGAAGCACAAGAGTGCGCTGTTGTGCCCCCACATGCAGAATGCCTTTCGGTTTGAAATGTGAATCCCATGTAATGACAGTAACGCTTTCTGTTTTTTTCCCCCAGTTTGTTTCAAAGAAGAATCCAGATGATGTTAAAGAGGTAAAAACATTTACTAATTGCTAGACTTCTCAGGTAGAAGGCATTTATTTCTGTACGGACTAGACTCATTTTTTGGCAGTTTTCAGAAAATAGAGAAAAATGGTGCAAAGTCACTGAGTTTGTAGATTTTTAGTAGTCCTTCAGGAACAGCTCTGGACTTGTCATGGAGTTTGTGCTTCCTTTGTTATTTTTTCCAATCGTAGGCTTCAGGGGTGAAATAGGGATTGGGCAGTCAAGAGCCACAAATAGCTCCTGGTTGTCAGCAATTTTTGACTGACCTGGAGCAGATGTAAAAAGCAAATAGTTTCACTAAAAAGCTCCAGTCCCTCCCAAGCCCCCGCACATGTCTATACAGCATACATCTCACCTGTCCTACATGAGGAACGTCCCTCATTTCTCACTTCATATTTGCTGTATGCCGCATCTGTCCCACATGGGGGAAAGGTTCTGCCCACACAGAATGTACTACAAACTGACAGCATACTCAGCAATATTAAATTTTGCACAAACACAAATCACCAGCTTCCAGTTTTGTGATTTTGTAACAGCTGAGCAAAATCATAAACGGTGAGTCCAAGGCACAATTTGCTGTTGTGTGCAGTGCAGAAGTAACTGCATACAAGTGTCATCTTAGTGCTTATGACTGTGTTTGATTGTGGTACATACCAGGAACTCTGAGTCCTGAATCAAAGTTTAGTATTTGGCTCAGTGTTTCAATGCAAGAGACTCTGCTAGTTCGGACTTGCATGCCATAATGGTGCTGGCAGTGTCTGTGACACCATACATGCAGTGGTGCCCAGTCCTTTCCCCTACCCCTCCCTCCCTGCACGACTGACTATGAGCACCAGTGGATGGAGGAGGAGCATCTAAGTTTCATGGCCACTGCGGATACCTAGGATTCCCCTCCTTGTCCTTAGAGCGGATAGCCCTGTGCATTCCTTGCCAGCACAGTCTCCTCCTCCTCCTGACACTGAGCTTCTGGAAGTGCTGCCGACTTGCTGCTTCTTAAAGCAGCAGGCACCAGTTACTGAAATAGAACATGAATTAGCGCTTAGCGCCCTCTTATTTTTGGCCCCCTTTAGGCTGTTTTTTGTTTTAATATTTAAAAATATATACTTACGGTGAATTATTCTAGTCAGTGACTGGGGTGTTGATAGTGACAATTGGTCTGAGACTAACAGGGTTTGGGCCACACTAACTGTGATTTTTGTGTACCCAAAAGTTTGTTAGCATGTGAGATGCTATATTAAAAGCCATACCTCTCAACTGTCACACATTACAAGGTACGTCACTCATTTTACCTCTCAGAAACCCTCTGTCTCACATGACTCACGTAATATTCCACACTACCCACTGAAACTTCAATGCAGAAATTCATAATAATCTATGATACTCAGTTATCAGCAAACATAAATAACATACATGCACAGATTTAGACTGTGTTCTGAGCTTGCAATGTCATTTTTGAAGATGTGTCACACATTTTGCCCATTTGTCACACGTACTGTCACACATTTGAGTGAGGAAAGGTTGAGAGGTATGTTAAAAGCCACAATTGGTGCTGCCCAGACCTGCTACTGTAGGAGCAAGGGGTAGTGGCATACAGAAAGAGTGTACTGGTATATTGAAAGTTTTTTTGGAAGCACTAACAGGCTGTCTGTAAAGTGCCAGATAACGCTTCCAGAAATGCATTTTAGTGCTGTGTAAACAGTGTGATATCCCCCCCCAAACTCTGATAGTACATTTTTTGGGCTCTAGTTGCACCCCCTCCTGCACCTGATCCCTGTTATACAGTTCTTCATCTCTAGTGGCACCCTGCTCCCAATAAATATCTAAATGCATGGGTATTGTCTCTGTCCCGGTTCCAATTCTGGTAGAAACACAACTGCCCCTGTGTTCCCCTCGTCTGCTCCTCGTCCTTGTAAGCACATCCCTTGTGCCATGGCACTTCTCCCTCTCCCACTGCCGATACTGCTGTAAAGTATGTTCGTACCACCTTCCCTCCTTTCCGATAATGCAGTACATTATTTCTGGTGCCCCCCCATTCCTGGAACTCGTATCCCTGGCATTTAGTGGCAACCCCTGAAGCCCCCCAAATCCTAGTCCTGAGATGGGGCCAACTTTACAAAATCACAAAAGCTTTGGGGTGTTGGTTACCATCTGTGCTAATAGTGTTCTGAATGTGGTGGCATGTATTCCCCCACAATAAAGCATCATAAAACAAAAAACTTTCAGTGTGCCGGTTTTTCATTTTGTACTGCATTGATATACCTGCTTGTACAGTATGTGGATACACTACTTGTGTGTGGCAGATGGCGGATGGTCTTGGAGATGGGAAATAGGAGTGTGCCAGCTGCCATCTCAGTACAGGAGTGGAGGCTTGGCTGGCACCTGAGGGGGACCCCTAAACTTCAGGGAGATGAGTACCTGGGGAATGGAGCTCTGGAAATAATGTACAACATTGTTGACAGCGGGAGAGGTGGGGAAATGGGCATATTATATGGCTGCATCTGCACCAGAAGGGGGAAATAGACATACTAGACAGCAGTAATGGCTCTAGAAGAGAAAGGGGGTGCCCTGGACAACAAGGAATTGTAGGATGGGAGTCAAGTGAGGGAGAGGATATCACTAGAGCCAGAAAAATGCTAACTGTCATGGTTCGTGGAAGGGGGCACTACCTGATCAACAGATTGCCAAACCTCCATGCAGCTTGTTTCTTCACCCGTAATGAGATGTTAATAACCTCTTAAGGCCTTGCATGAAGAAAGAGGTAATTTGCATGGGGACAGTCAAATATGTCAACTTAGTGCAACAGTGCAACCTTGGCAGCCTATTGTTTAACCATGGACTTGTACCTTCATGTGGCCAGCGGGGGGTTGTGCATTGTGCTGTGTACAGCTGTTTGTGCCTTAGTTTTGCTGGGCTCTAGGGTATATTCAAACAGGGTTTGAGAACCCACACTTTGCTGTGCGCTTGTTCAAATATACCAGCCCTTGGGCCTTCTTTGTACTACTTTGTACTTATGGCAGGGACTTAACACAGGGCAGAGCTTAACTTCTTAATATGGGTCATGGATCCCTTCAGTCGTGGATGTGATATACATTCTTTCGACTTGACCGTACAGTTAATTCTTGTTCCTGGTAGGTTATCAGAGTAACACAAAGTTGTTGTTATTGAGTGTGTTGATCTGTTTTACTTCGTATAAGAAAGGAGCAGTTTGGCTTTAAGAAGCGCCTTTTCTACACATAGTACTATAGAAACATAGAATTTGACAGCAATTAAGGACTGCTTGGCTCATCCAGTCTGCCCATTCCTTTCTACCTACACTATTGCCACAGACTGTACCTGATCAGCAGCTCTTTCTCCCCCCTCTTCCCCCTTTTCACTATGATTCCCTTGTACTTATCTCATGCATTCTTGAGCCCCACCACTGTTTTTGCCTCCACCACCTCCATTGGAAGGCTGTTCCAGGAAGCCACCAGTCTTTCTGTTAAGTACTTCCTCATATCTCTCCTGAATCTAATCTCTCTCTAACTTTATAGCATGTCTCCTTGTTCTTTTTCTACACAGTGTTCCAAAACGCTTTACAAGCCATGAAAAGTGGCAGTAGTCATTAGGCAGGTACTGGGAGTGTAAGAGTGAGAGAGCAAGAGTGGCTCAAAGTCGTAGAGTATGTGGCTCTGGTGGAACTCAAGCATTATTAAACTTGGACTAAGTACAGCTTTTCAAGATCTGCAAGGATGAGAGGAAAAGCAGGTACTCGGTATGTAAGAAAACATGAAGACTGAAGAGAAACATCAGAAAGAACTACTTCATAGAACAAGTGGTGAACATACCAGCATACGAAGAAGCCAGCAGAAGAAGGCCATTTGGTCTTTCTAGTCTGCTGGTATTGCAGGGTCCACAGCTTGAGCTAGTGTCCCTGCCCCTCCCATCCTCCCTACCCATGATCCTTATCTTCCCCTTATGCGTTGTGCTGTATGCACCTGTTTGTGCACGCAGCACAACACAATTGCTTTCCTTGATTTTTGGCTAAAGGTATACTGACCTCAGACATTGTACCCTCTGTTTGACCCCCCCCAATGTGATTTTTACTCACGCTTATCCTCCTCCCTCCCTCTCTTCTCCACCTTAGCTGTTCCATGTAACCATTGTCCTTCCCTGCATAGTTGCCCACACCGCCCTTGTTGTGCTGGTATGTCCAATGCATATATTGCTATGTGACTGCTATCTATAAGTGTTCTCTTAACGTACATATTTACAAATGTATCTTATTCTATCATATGTAATACTATTATTTTAATTTTTGTTATATTATTCTGTGTTTTATCATGTACCTGTCCAGGTCCATCTTGTAAATGAATTTACCCAAAGGTGTTTCGCCTGGTAAAATAGAGATTTCTGATTGATTGATTGATGCCTATCTCAGCCTGTCTTGAAGCTGCCCACTGTCTTTAACGAGACCACCTCTTCTGGCAGCGCATTCCAAGTGTCCACCACCCTCTTTGTGAAGAAGTGCTTCATGATTTCCCTCCTAAACCCCCCTCTAGCTTAAGACTGTGCCCCCCTCGTATTATGGTTGCCTATCAACTTAAAGAGACCTTATTTATCCCTTTCAAGTACTTGAAGGTCCCAGTCATGTCCCCAGAGGGGACATGTTCAGTGCCCTCAACCTCTCCTCATATGCCTTACCCTGCTGACCCCAGTTACTGTCATCTTTGTAGCCCACCTCTGGACCTTCACCAGCAGGTTAATGTCCTTTTTGAGGTGTGGGCACCAGGACTGAACCCGTACTCTAGATGTGGCCTCACCAGTGACTTGTACAAGGGTAGTATGACCTCCTCTCTCCTACTACTGATCCCCCTAGCTATGCATCCCAGCATCTTGTTTGCCCTTGCTTCTGTTTTCTTGCACTGCGTGGAGTGCTTCAGGTCACTAGTGATCATCATTCCCAGGTCCTTCTCCTCCTCTGATGCAGATACCTGGACTCCACCCAGGTAGTACTCCATCCTGGGATTCTTGGTTCCAATGTGCATAACTTTGCATTTCTTGGCATTGAAGCCATGATGTCAGAATCTGGACCACCTCCCCAGCTTTTCCAGATCATCCTGTAGGTCCTGTATCCCTTCAGCTGTGTCCACTCTCCTGCAGAGTTTGGTGTCATTTTCGAATAGGCACATTTTGCCCATAATGCCATCCCCAGTGTCATTGATGAAAATATTGAACAACACCAGCCCCAGCACCAAGCCCTGCGGGATCCCACTGGTGACCTCTTTGGTGCCAGATAACTCTTCCCCCCACAACCACCCTCTGGGTTCTGTCCCTCAGCCAGTTTTCCACCCATCTGACCATCTTATCCCCAGCTCCAAGATGTGCCAACTTCCTGATCAACCTTTTGTGGGGCACAGAGTCAAAGGCCTTGTTTAAATCCAGACAAAGGCTGCCTACCATTTGAACATTTCAAATAGCTTGGCAGAGGATGTGGTATTAGGTGGTACTTAGGATTTTCAAGTGTAAACTCAACAGGTATTTTGAAGAAATAAGGTGTGTGGCAGGGTTTTCCCACTGAACTGTTGGGAGGGAGGAACTTAATGGATCAATGTTCCTTCTTTTTCCCCGGATCTGTATGCATGTGCGTATGTAAACTTTGATGTGGTTGGGGGTCATTTTCCAGAGTACAGTTACAAGACAGACACTTAGCTTGGGTGCATAAAAAGCACCTAGATAGCACTTATAATTTTATTTTTCTTAAAATTATAAAATTAGCAGAAAATAAAAAGTCAGGTATTACTTCATACACTTTGGAAAGACCAATCCAATTCCCAACAATGGCTCCTTCAGTGGTTTCTTGCTTTACACAGGTTCAACAGTGTCTCTAGATTGTAAAATAGCTATAATCTCTATACCTCTGTATTTGCTCTCACTGTACCAGTTGACCTCTCCGTATCACACTCCACGCTCAACTGCCTAATGTCCAGGAGAGGTGGATATTTATATCCCTGGGTCATAGTCACATGACTTAGACCCTTAACATTAAAAGCACGTTTCCTTTTCTGTGGTAAAGGTTTGGACACTACAAAGAGTCCTTGGTGTTATAATCCCTTCTGCCTTCTCTATTATAACACCAACTTCCCACTATACTAAAGTGTAGTTGGCAGTGATGAAAGTGAACAGGAACGTACAGGTACTCCGTTCCTGTACCTTTTTTGCAGCAGGAACGGAGTTCCTGTACTTCTTTCCACTGGCACTGGAACTGAAATTCTTAAACCAGCTACATAATGACAGTTTCTGGCCCTGTGACCTAAAATCAGGGTTTCCATAACAACACTTGACTTGTACAACGGTGCAATTTTGCTAGAAATACTTCAATATCTCTAATTGAATCTACTAGTGTCTAAACAGATAGACGTGTCTTCACACAGCTATCCTTCAGATTGAAGATCTTCATTCTGCATTTCATATTTGACAGTGCCTGAGTTCCTGTACTTCTTGTCTACCACTTGCACCACTGCATGTAATACCAGCTCTTACTAGTCGTTTTGTAGTTACAGCTGGATTAAATACCAGGACTCTTCCATGGAAGAGGTCACTGTGTCACATTTGGTTTGCAGAATTTGAATTCAGGTCCTGTTGGAATTTGATAAGTTAGCCCCTACTTCACTTGTTCTATGCAAGGTACTTGGGGCTTTTTTATGGTTAGGGTTGATGAGGCTTTTCCTCCATCTGATAAAATAAGGGTGCCTTAGGAAGCTAATTAGTTGGGAGTAGGAAGTGCCTCGAGCTGATCATTCAACAATACAACTGACTGTTTATAGGTATTCTTATTTAAAGCAATGATGATGGAATTAAACTGGTAGACTGGTTTCCTTCTTAGGCATGCTGAATGTTAGCATAACATGGAAATTAAAGACTTGTTTGAGGAAACAACCCACAGGGAAAGGACCTGTTGTCATGCAAAGATTTGTATGAATAAAAAAAACTTAGAGAAGAGAAAAGCATTGCAAAATTTTTATGTGTCTTTTTTTTTTTTTAACCATGTATTTGTCCTTGATTTGCTCCGACTGCCCCTTCCCCCGATGGTGTCCCCCAGGCTGATCACCTACCTTCTCTGGGACTTACCCACATCATACCCAGGACCACCATGTGGTTGGTTGGTGTTGTGGTTGGTACCATGGAGCCTGCAGGATCGCTGCTACCATCATGCTGGGTTCATTTTCATCCGCTTCCTGAGGTCTGTGTCCCATACAACCCCCTCATCACTCCCCAACATGTAGGTGTAATTTTCCTGCTGTCCTGTGGTCCCACCACCCCCTGATCACCTGCCCAACAAGTAGTTATTTTTCTGATCTCCAGTGGTCCCACTACCCCACTGATTGACCGACTGACATGTAGTTATAATTTCCCCTGGTTTCCAGTGGTCCTTCTACCCTGATCACCTTCCTGGTATTAAAAAATATTATTTTCTGATATCTAGTGGCCCCTTACCCCTTATTGCTTGCCCGGTATCATTAAATATATTTCCCTGGTGTCTTGTGCTCCTTGATCACACAGAAGACCCCCCTCCCCATCTCACCCACTCAGGACTCTCCACCACCCCCCTGGCACCCCCACTCGCCTAAGTAGCCAGTGTCCCTCCTGGAGACGGCAAACAGCACAGCCCCTCCAATCACCAACTCAGCCAGCCGCTGTATAAATGACACCTGAGTGAGCACTTTCCTACTGTAGAAACAGCTTCCATAACTGGAAGAATTATAGTCCCAACAGCAAGATATTTAAGCAGTCAGACACAACAGGGTGTGTGTATCATTGTGGTATCACATCACCCCGTGGGAAATGAGGCATGAGGAAAAGTTGGGGTCTTGTGCACAGTTGACTGGAGCTAAGTGGTGACATTTACCACTTGGTGCCAGTCCTTAGGATTGCATAGCATGACAAGGTTGCAAACCTTTCCCTGCATGGTCACAGTCATTTGTGACCAAATGGGAAGATTGGTGGGGGCTGCCATGGTAGGATGGGGCCTGGTATGTTAATGAGGTCGCTTACTGGCCCCGCATCCCTAGTTGCAAGTCACAGTGCCCCCCCGCCCTGTAGAACTGTTACCAGTAGTTGCAGTGGGTGAGTGCTTGGGGTTCAGACTTGTGAACCGAGACAAAAGTGTAGGTGGTGGAAGGGATTCAGCACTGCAGTGCTCTGCTGGTTAGTGACCATTGGGACAAGGTTATGGAGAGGCAGGAGCACCAGACACCATAACATGCTGGACTGCTTGAAGGGGGCACAGGATTGCAGTGGTGGTGGTGTCCCAGGATGGTCATCATGGCAGTATTGGCCATGCGCAGATGTGCTGTTGGTCGCAGAACATCATATTAGTGGGCACCACCCCTGTTTACACTAACTAACATCTGGATTTTCACATTTAAGTATAGTGCTGAGCGACACTGTCGGGGAAGGGGGGGCTCCAGCTCCCTTGCAGGAGCGCTGTATTACTGTGTATGGCAGAATTATGAGGTGGCAATTTATTTAGTGCCCCCACACCTTTTGTGATTGTGAATCGGGCTCCTAGTGCCTTAGACTTACTAAAGATCTGCAGTTGTCCCTCTATCGCACATATCTCGAAGTGCCTTATTGTGATTAGAAAATGTCTCCTCTGATTTTTAATTTTCAAACTGAATAATGAGTTTCAGAAAGATATACGTACTCGAAATGTACTTGGCCTGGTTTTCTGTCTGTATGCTAATTTTTTTTCCTCTTTCGTTTTGGATTTTCATTCCTGTTTGTTTCTCTCAGGTGGTGATTTGGAAGCGGTACAGTGACTTTAAGAAACTTCACAGCGAGCTGTCCTACATCCACAGGAACTTGTTCAGACGAATGGAAGAATTCCCACCTTTTGCGAAAGCCCAGGTTTTTGGTAGGGCATGAGCAATTTTTTTTGAAACTGATCTGATTTTAACTTTTTCTGATATCTGTGTTCCAGCTTTGCTTACCTTCTTAGACTCCTTCTGCCTTCCAGGGTAGTTTCTTAAAGGGGACTGTCTGCAAGTACTATGAGAGACTTAGAACCTTGTGATAAGATAACCCCCTACCACACTTATCAAACACATTTAAAACAGCAGACTATATAACCTTGGTGACACCTCCGCTCCACCTCTCTTTTGCATTGTTGGTATCCCACAATCCCCTGCTGCTGATGATGTCATTGACAGATTCATCCATAGAAGGTTGTTGTGCACCCAGGGGTTATGGAGTAACGTGAAGCTCTGAGACATTGGCTGCTGGTAGCACACTTCTGATTGATTTAGCTTCAGTGGACGCACGTTATTAGTGCCCATTGACATGGAGCCTTACTGTATTCTTTTTTGTTTTAGATAAATGTTTATTAATTTTGCAGTGAACATACATTGAGAAATCCGGATGAGTACATAAGGAAATTCACTGTTTTGCAGATGAGGGCGCTACCCCTCTTAATACAAACTATCAAAGATTTGTACTACATCAATTAGAAATGTCTCTAGGGGAAACAAGTTGACACGTAAATTCGCAGTTATACTATATGTTGCATTCAATGAGCCCATGAGCTGCATGTAAAAATACGAATAATGAAGTACAAATTGTGAAAACTTTTCTCTGGTTCCTGTAAAGGAAATGAGAAAAACATGCTTAACCTTTAATTTTAAACCTTATAGGTACCAACTCTTTAGGATAATAACTCTGTGAGATTTTTACTGACGGGGACACTTTGAATCAGCATTGCAACCACCCATTGCTAAGATGAAACAAAACTTATGAACAGTAAAGCCAGGTATATTCTGTGATCTGGCTGATTGAGTGTAGTGCCCTTTCCAAATCCCACTCCAGCACCAAGCATTAATAAACCAATAACATTTATTTATTTACTTTTTTTTTAGAACAGTAGAACGTGGGTTTAAACTGAACAATTGTCACTATTATAGGCAAACCTGAACTCTGCGATCTTGTGGTCACCTCATGTGTCCAGTTCTTCTTCTTCTTTCTCTGAATTGTACTGGGAGTGCTCATCTCAACTGCTCCATGACTCTGTGTGCCTTTGTCCCCATTTCAAGGCCTACATTGGGTCTGAAAATATAAACACCTTCCCCTCATGAACAAGTCTTAACTGGGCTGGGAACAATAATCCATGAGGAACTCCTGCCTCATGGAGGATAGCTCGGACCTCGTCAGATCTTTTCTTTTTTTTTGTTGGGTAGCAAAACTTAAGTCTGGGTACAGGGACACTCTCTGTCCATCCTGAAGTGATGTGCGCTTCTGTCGCACCAATGCTAGTATAAAGTCCCGCATCCCTACACCATCTTCCACCATGGCAGTCACCCTGGGTGCATCCATATTCATCGGTCTACCCCTGAACGCCACTCTATAGGCTTTCTGTATAACTAGATGTCACTCCACAAGTGGTTGCCCCAATTGTTCCAGCTGGTCCTTCAAGAAAAGCCCTAAATGGTCTCCTTCGCTGCGTTCCGATATTCTGATAATCCTTATGTTGGTGGCTCTCACCTGGTTCTCCAGCTGGGAGCCTAAGTGTGTGTTCTCCTGGACTACAGTGGTGGTAGTCGCTAAAGCAGCCTCTGATTGCTTTCCAGTCTCCACTACTTCCGTTTTCAGGAGGGTCACATCAGTCTCTACATTAGTGACCCGATTAGTTAGCGAGTCAAATCTTTTCAATAGACCTTCCACAGATGTGCGCATTCCAATTTTTAGCCAAAGAGTTTCCTCATTGTCAGCGGAGGATTCTGCAGGAAGGATGTGGCCCTGGGTAGACTGTGTGGCCGGAGAACCAGGCATATTTTTGCTTTTGTTCCCGTCTGTCGAGCCTTTATCTTTTTTGGGGTTTCCCATTTCGGTAGAGATCTTCTGACTTATGAATATTGCCATTGCAGTACTCTTGAGTGCTCTGTAAAACAATTTAAAATACCCCGAGCCTTACTGTATTTTGAAACCACTGCCAGCACCAATGGATTTCCTGCAACAGATCCTGTCTGATGTCAGCTGCTGGTGATTTTGGGATACAAAAAGTACAAAATGGAGGGAGTTGGGGGTTCACCAATGTTATGGAGCCTTTTATTTTAGGTGTAAGTGTTTGGCAAATATGATTGGGGCTGTTTTATTACAGGGCCCTAACCCCACCTAATACTTGCAGGACTGGCTAGATGGACATTCTCCATTAGAGAACATAATTAATTATCCTCTGGGTGATAACTACCACCAGTAGGACCCATTCATTGACAGTCTGATCCTTATGCAGTCTCACAATGTGTGTGATGTTAACATTTTTTATTTTAAAACAGGGAATGGAGAGATTAATGCATGATCCAGAAGTCTGTTGTGTAAGCAGTAGAATATTTTGTAAGGGCAGGCGCCTGTCGCTATGGTCTGCAAACTAGAAACTGGGAGAATAATGACAGTCCACTCACCCATAATTGCAAAACACTTTTGTATTTATTTGTATAAATATTGCTCCACCTGTTCCAAAAGCTATGTTTTGTGGCTATTTGCCAAGACAGTTGTCCGTATGACTGCTTCAGTATAGTCCAGCTTCTTTTCTGTCCTTTGTCTAGTGTTCTGGTTAACAACCATACAACTTCTGTCTCTTTTTAATCCTCTGCTGTTTACTCACTTCAAGGTGTCTCTAGAAACTTGTTTAGTTTTTCTCATTAGTGCTGCAAAGGGGGCCACGATATATGTGTGCTAGAGAGACTGAATTTATATGGCAGCTGGCTGAACTGGAGAAAGGGCTTTGTCAGTCACCCTCTGTGGGACCTTAAATATTCTTTTTTGGTGGTGGGTGAGGGGAGGGAGTTATGGGTGACAGAAGAGGGTGAGATGATGCGGATGCTAATGCTTTTTACTGGGTCAGGTGGGTGGAGGGTTTTTACGCTTTCTGTTGCATTGCACTTCACTCGTGAAGGTTAGTTGGTGCTGCAAGGATAGGAGATGGGGGTATATAATTTATAATCGGGCTGGGGGAGGGTGGGTAAAAAGTACTTTATGAGTGGGGGGGTTTGAACACCCCTTTAAGAAAAAAAAAAAAAAACTTCATGCAGTGCCCAAATGCAACTTTGTGTAGTCATTGTGTAGTTCCAGGCAAAGGACTACGCAAAGTGTCAGTTTACTCCAGACAAAGTTGGGGAAACTTCACCAGATATTTTGCTTCTTGAAGTTTCCTGACTTTGCACACCACTAAATAAAAAGATCAGTGAAGCAGGGATAATGAACCATAACCACGCTAAAAATGTCACAAAAAATGCAACATAACTGCTAGCCTGTCAGTTTTTCTGTGCGATAAATGACATCCATTATACCCCTCTTGTCTTCATTTGTTGGAGTATGAGAGATTGATTTTTTTGAATAAACTAGCACAAAATTATACGCACTACTGTAAGGGATCATAGGTGCTATAAAAGCCACCATAAAGGCATTCAGACTGGCAATCCTATAAGCGGGACTGTAACGTGCCCCGAGTTAAGGCATGCGTCCTGTGCCCTGCAGCATCACTGGTGTGGAACTATGTGGACCAGGAATGCACAATTAGTGCCTTTTCTAGCCTGCATAGTGATCTGAGTCCTTTGTCAAGAGGGCCCTGGGTCAAGTGCAGTGGCTGTAGGGTTCAAATTAGTTTAAAATCTTTCTCTCTGTACACACCCTGATAACATTAGAGATCCAGATGTTTATATCCCATTGTCCATACTAAAAGGGCATTGTCATTTGCACATTGTTGTTTTTTGTCAAGGAGAAAAGTGGAAAATGTTGACTCACAAATATAGATGGCTTGGTCATTTGAGGAGGCTTTATGTCACATGGATTAAAGGATGGTAAAGCTCACCTACAGGTCTGGCCACTTCCTATAAATGGACCTGCGTTCAAAAACGAATCCAGTGGTTGAACTCAGCACCCCGACAGTAATTTTGTGGTGAACTTAATAGTGAAGAAGCATTTGTAACAAAGAGCTCAAAACACCGTGAAAGAATAATTATTGTTAATGAAATTTCATTGGATTATTCTGAATGAAAACCCGGGTGAAGCAACAGAATCTTTTTTTTTTTTTTTAACTTATGTCTGTTCCTGGATCATCACCGGACTCCCAGGCTCCACTCAGGAACACCCACCTCTGCTCTGACCCTGTCACCCCTTGGCTCTCCTTGGACTTAACATCCTCCCAGGTTGCCTGTAGTATCCTCTCCCCATGGTGGCGGTCAAGGGGGCTGGTCCAGTTTCCTGTTGAATCAGAGAAGGCCACTTATCTCCGGGAGGCTGCCCAGGTTGGCAGGTGCATGGTCTGCATACAGGGAGGGGTCCATCATGCTGCAGCGATTGGGTTTTTTCCAGTTACTTCCTCACCCTGTAGAGACTTCAGCTTAGTGTGGAGTGTATGCACAAGCATGCATTGGAAACTGCCCCAGCCAGTGGGCATTTCTCCCTCATCGAAGTGTGGCAGAGCAGTCCCCCCCGAGGAAGAAAGCATCCTGTGGGATACTTAGTCCTCCTCTGCTAGCTCCCGAAGACCCAGACTTGTACCCAAGTCTGCGTTGTCACCATGGTGGCAGGTAAGGCGCCCACCGCCTCAGCCCTCTGTGCCACTTGAGCAACAGAATTTTAGAAGGAGGACTGCAGTGAATGAGAACAGGCAGTTTATTCCATGTAAACAACTGGAGCTGCTAAATCAGTGTCAGTGGCTCAGTAGATCTCTGGGGCCAGAAGACCAGAAGGTTGGTGATTCTAGCCCAACACCAGATACTTAAAGTTCTGTCTCTGCCTGATACTGTAGTACAGTACAAGGGGGGTAATGCAGTGTTGAGGTGTGTGAAGGAGTCTGTACAGCCTTCACCCGGGATCCTCTTTAAAAAGGGCATTAGTATTCTTGACAGAGTGATACACAGCAGATTAGGCAGTGTTGCTAACAATAAGAGCACGTGGCTGCCAAGCAGGCCGAAAGGGTTTCATAGGTGCAAAATATGTACTATTTGCACCTTTGCTGAGCAAGGTAGCATTTTTACACATCCTGCAGAGCCATTAAAGAGAGTAAAAATTGATCAATGTATAACATGTGACACACCTTTTGTCGTATATGCTCTTGGTGTGGGTGTAACAAGGTGTATATGGAGTGCACCACTAGACTGTAGACTGCAGGAACATGTGAGATCTATTGAAAATGCTAAAAGGGATACACCAGTGGGGTTTCACTTCGCTTCAGCCCATGGGTCTAAAACAGACAGTTTAAAATTCACAGCCTTGGAGCATATACCTGTACAAAGGAAAGGTGGTAATAGAACTAATGCACTAGATAAGACGGAGAGTTACTGGATTTTTACGTTGAAAGGAGTTAAACCCGATGGTATAAATGAGAACTGGGATATAAAACCAAACTTAACTTAGAATTTCTTTATTATAAGCTATTCCTCAGTATCTGATGCTTTATTCCTTCTATTTTTCAAATCTCCTTCCCCCTCTTTTCCTACCTCCTTTAACCCTTCTAACACTCTTGCCATTTATACCTTTTCATGATATCTGATAAGTATTTTGAATAATACTGCAAAATGGTGGAGATTTACAACCATTGTTATTAAAGTTTGATGATTACTCTAAAATTTATATGTACGTGTATAAAATAATTATTAATTTTTTATATCCAGTAATGGGATTCTGTGATAAGGAACATCAAGCATTTCTATCTAGTATATACTAGAACTGTAAAAATAACACAGAATAAAAATGTTTTTGTTGTTTTCCCCACAAATCTTTGATTTGTCCCCCATTTGGTTTCCTCTGTTGTCTCTGAAACTATTTTGACTGCCTGTTCATTGCTGGAAATCAGAAGCTAGATCACAGATCTCAAACAGGCTCCACATAACTTTTTTTGAAAAAATGGCATATACAGTGTGCGCATTCAATTGTGACATAAATTTATCTCCCTTTTTCTATATTTTCTCCATTGGACTTAAATTGAAAGAAGGACGGATGTCTTATATTTAAGAAAGATTTATTTCCCAAATGGAGAATATGGATAGTTTTGTAAATACTGTGAAAAAAGTTTTTTTGTATATCTTTTTTGTATATCTTTGAACTCTTCCAGTATTTTGTGTCTCAAGTGGTTTGCACGTAGCACTAATTAATGTACTGATTGAATCAATTATGCTTTTGTATAAATTGATGTCTGCCCATCCCATTACTACGCCCCCTGGCGAAGGGTTGTTGGGACCTGAAGCGCCGGGGCAGGGGCAAGTGGCAGTGGTTTTTGTATGTTACACCCTCACTGGCATCACTGCTTATTAAAGCTTTAAAATAGAATCTTGTGTGAGAGAGTGCTTTGTTGGCTACAAGCTCTATGATTGGACTGCAGTCACATCAGGACTTTGTAGTAATTTAGGCTTGCTGCCTTTGCCTGCACCCCTCCCAACCTGGGCTAGTCGCGGTGCATCCCCCATCTTGGACCTTGAATTGAGACTTAGCTGCTGATTTTTGACCTGGCCCTTTAAAGGTCTTGTGCACAGGCTTGGAAATCCCTGTGGTGGGTGGGCACAGATGAGCCTCACCCGAGATTCATGTTAAAAAAAAAAAAAAAAAAAAAAAAAAAAAAAAAGAAACCAGACAGAGCAAGAGGGAGGATTTGGGGGGCTTGAGAGAAAGCAGTGCTACTGTGAACTGGAGAGTTGAATCAGGCTGAACAAAAAGTCTTTTGTTTTTCCTCTGCCAGGGTAAGCTGCTTTTGAACCCATGTTTGGTGCTGAAGTAAACCTTTTGTTTAATTGAACTTCTGTCTGCCTGGAGTCTTTTTCTGAGGGTCCTTCCAAAAGTCTTGGTTTATTACAACACTGTTACATGTGGTTGACTTTAGCAGTCATAGTGAACTTCCCCTTGTCTAAACAGGGGTATGATGGACTCAAAATATTAAAATTGCTGGCAGAACAGCAACCGCAACAGGTCCGGATGCAAAGGGACTAGATGGCTCGGCAAGCACAACAGCAAGCTTAGCTGGTACAACAGCAGACTCAGAAAAAACAAGTGGTGCAAAAGGGCCAGATGCAAAGGGACTGGATGGCCCAGTACGCACATTTGCAGGTGCAGAGAGACCAGCAGCAGGCACAACAGCAGGTGCACAGAGACCAGCAACAACAGGAGTTTATGAAGCAGCCACCTTCTCTGAATAGGGTTAGAAGCCTCCTATTAATTCTGTACCTGGCTGACACCCAAATAAATGTTACCAGGATTTTTTTGAAAGTGCCCCAGAAGCTTGCCAGGATTGATAGGTAGCACTCGGGGTGGGGTGGGGTGGGGGACATTCATTTTACTGTGGTGCCTGTACTTAGGGGGAGCAGAGCCCTCCTTGCAATATCTGCCTGAACCTCATTTAACAGCTTTTCATAATTAAGTTTAAACATCACTGAGGTAGTGGGAGCGATACATACCCCCAGGTAATTGACAGTGTTGTGTGGGACCCACTTAATTGGGAAGGTGGCCTTAAAGGCCACTGGGCATGCACCTCCTAGTCTGATTGCCTTCGATTTATCAAAATTGAGTTCAGATCCTGCCGCTGTGCCATATGTGTCTAGTTCCTGTAGTTAATGCTGGGACCGGTGTTTCTGGGGAGGTCAAGAAAAACAGGGAGTCATCTGCATATAAAGAGATTTTTTGTTCTCTGCCTCCATCTCAGGCTCACTGAATCTCTTGGTTCTGTCTTTGACAGCAACAGCCAGTGGTTCAGTGCACTGGTGCCTTTAGTCTGGAAGAAAAGTTCTGACTGAAGACTGTTGTCTTTGACCACTGCCTGTGGTGAGGTTTATAAAGCCTGGATACTGGTGTGGAAGGAATCACCCACCCCATCTTCTCCAGAGTGTGGTAAATGTTACTAAGCTTGGGAGTAAGGAGCTCTGTGAATACCTTATAAAATCCAGGAGGTGGCCCATCTGGCCCCGGGGATTTGTCTGTTTTCAAGTTGCCAACCCCCACCTGGACTTTGCCCTGGTGTATCAAAAATTAAAGCACCAAAATTAAAGCAGCAAGCTAGTTCAGTTCTGAGGTGGCCCAGGCAAGGAAGAACAAGAGGATGTCCTACAGGAAGTTCATGAAAACCAAGAAGGAGATTAACAGAGCATTATACCTAGGATATGCAGTGAGGCAGGAAGGGCAGTTTGGAGAGCAAAGGCTCAGAAGGAATTTCAATTAGCGGAAGGTATTAAAAGGGGGGGGGAGAAGGCTTCCTTCCTCTATATAAGTGAGAGAAGAGACAAGAGGAGCTAGCCAGACTAAGACAAGGGGAAGGATGGGCAGAGGAGAATAGGGAGAAAGTGGAACTAATGAACGATTACTTTTGCTTAGTCTTCACAGTGGAGAAAGATGGACCAATGGGGGAACGGAGGCCAGAAGGGAGGTGGAGAAGAGGGGAGGGACAGATGGGGCAACAGAAAAGGAAAGGGTGAAAAAAGGACTGTTAGCTTTAAAGACAGACAAATCACCGGGCCCGGATGGAGTACACCCAGGGTACTAAAGGAACTGGCAGAGGAGCTTGTAGCGCCACTGGCAGATCTGTTCAGTTGTTTGAGTCAGGCATGGTACCACAGGGCTGGAGAACAGCACATGTAGTGCTCTTTAACAAGAACGGTCCCAGGGACGACCCGGGGAACTACAGACTGGTTAGTCTCACTTTGATAAGTATGCAAGCTTATAGAAACCACTCTGAAAAAAGATTGATAGTGCATCTAGAGGAATATGGCCTCCAGGATGCAAGGCAGCATGTTTTTATGGGAGGGAGGTTTTGTCCAGTAAACCTGATTAACTTCTTTGACTAGGTAACCAAAGTGGTGGACAGAGGCCAAGCAGTGGACATCCTATACTTGGATTTCAGCAAGGACTGTGACTGAGTACCACACAAGAGGCTGATCAGGAAATTGGCAGATCTTGGAGTAGGAGAGAGGTTGGTTATGTGGGTGGAAAGCTGGCTGGGGAACAGGTCCCAAAAGCTGATCACTGGAGGAGAGCTGTCTAGTACCAGAGAGGTCACAAGTGGTGTCCCACAGGGCTCAATGCTAGGGCCAGTGCTGTTCAATGTTTTTGTTAATGATGTTGGGGATGGCATCAAGGGCTAAATGAGTCTGTTCACAGACGACACCAAGCTCTGTGGGAGGGTGGACTCAACAGAGGGGATGCAGGATCTTAGGGAGGACTTAAACTTGAAAGGTGGTCAGGAATCTGACAGCTGGGCTTCATTGCAAATAAGTGCAAGGTCATGCACGTGGAAGTAAAAAACCCAAGGACAGAGTACTACCTGGGAGGGGTCCGGATAACTCCCACAGTGGGAGACAAAGATCTGGGAGTGATGATATCTAGTGACTTGAAGCAGTCTACACAGTGCAAAATGGCAGTGGCACAAGCAAACGGGAAGCTGGGCTGCATAGCCAGGGGGATCAGAAGCAGGCGACAGGACGTGTCCTGCCCTTGTACAGGTCACTGGTGAGGTCACATGTGGAGTATATGTTGCAGTTCTGGAGCCCTCACCTTAAGAAAGATAGCCTAGGGGAGACTGTCCAGAGGAGGACTACAAAGATGATTACAGGGCAGTAGGGTAGATCATATGGAGACAGACTGGGTGCCCTGAACATGTACTCTGTGGAGGACAGAAGGGATATGGGAGACAAGATAGAGACCTTCAAATACATGAAAGAATTCAAGAAGGTAAACAAGGAAGATCTATTTAGGAAAAGCTACATCAAAACTACGAGGGGGGGGTTAGGAGGGAGGTTAGGAGATGCTTCTTCACAGAAACGGTGGTGACCAAGTGGAACGAACTGCCAGAAGAGGTGCTCTCAGCAAGGACGGTGGGGGAGCTTCAGGAGGGGCTGAGATAAGAATAGGGGAAGATTAAGATCCAGGTGAACAGGATAGGGATGAAATAGTTGAGGGGTGGCGGCGGAAACATGAGCCTGAGCAAAGCTGAAATCCCCGCACAATGAGCAGACTTGATGGACCAGAAGGCCTAATTCTGCTGGCAAGTCATATATTTGCAAGTCAAACAACTCTCATTCCAGGAAGAGTTGCTCTCTCAATTTCTCTCTCTCAAGGTTTGAGGAAAAACTAATGGTGCAATCCTTCTCACCAACTTCCCTCTGAGATGGTCCCCTTTTGGTTTAGGGCCATGTATTCCTCCAGGCACTCTTCCACCATGGCTATATAAGCCATGCTGTAGAGCAGCACACATTTGCCTCCAGCTTGGTGGTTTTTTTTTTTTTTTTTTTTGGGGGTGAACACTAGGTCCAGAGAGAGAGGGAGGGGGGGCGTGGGTCTGACACTGTGGTACTCTTGATTTTGCAGGATTCCACTGCATGGGCCCAGTTAGAGGATACCAAGGAGAAATCAATCTGTGAGTATGTATTTTGGGGAAGGGGCCAGCAAGTGGAGTCCTGCCTCGATGGGTGTCAGTGGTGCAAGATTTTGAGCAGCTCCAGCTCATGCATCATCCTGCTGAGGCATGCACTCATTTGGGAGGTAGAGGCACCCTCAGTCCCAGTTCTGTTTAGTCAAGACTAACCAGGGGGACTTTGTGAGAGAAGTTACGGTGGAAGAACCACTGTCAGGGAGTGATCAGTCAGTATGGCTCACATTGGATATGGGCAAGGAAGGAGTGGAATATGGCACAGGAGTGCTGGACTTCAGGAGGGCCAACTTTGGGAGGATGGGGGAAGTGGTAAAAGCGTACCTGGCCAGAATTCAACCTGGTATGGACACTAACCAGAGGTGGGAGCTCATAAAGCTGGGGATAGTGGAGGCAACCAAAACCTGCTGCAAGGCCTAGAGCAAGAAGGCTAGGGCTAAGAAACTGAGCTGGTTGAGCAAGGAGGTCATGGAAAAAGGTAAGGAGGAAAAGAGCTGCCTTTAGAAGGTACAAGAAAACAGGGAGGGGGGAGGACAGGGAGGAGTACTTGATGGAATCGATGGAGGTGACTCGGGCAGTAAGGGGAGCCAAGGCATCTACGGAGCTCAGGCTGGCACAAGGCATTAAGAAGGGGGAGAAGGACTTCTTTAGGTACATCAGGGAGAAGAGGAGCTGTAAGGACCACATAGTAAGGATTAGGAAGGAGGGGGGTTGGGTGGAAGCAGGGTGCAATAAGGCAGAAGCACTAAATGATTACTTCTGCTCGTTATTTAATAAGGAGAAGAGGGGGTGACACCCAAGGGGGAGGAACAGAAATGGGGGGGAGGGGATGACAGATGGGGAAATCATGGAGGGCAGAGTTCGGGAGGGTTTGAAGGTGCTGAGGGTGGACAAGGCACCAGACCCAGATGGCATCCACCCCAGGGTACTGAAGGAGCTAGCAGAGGTCCTTGCGGGACCTTTGGCAGACCTATTTAATGCTCACTACACTCAGGTGTGTACCTCAGGACTGAAGGATGGCTCATGTGGTGCCTCTCCACAAGAGTGGACCCAAGGATGAACCGGGGAACTACAGACTGGAGAGCCTAACATCCATTGTGGGAAAGCTAATGGAGACTATCCTGAAGGAGAGGCTGGTGGCCCTCCTAGAGGCCAGAGGACTACAGGACAGCAGACAGCATGGCTTCATACATGGCAGATCCTGCCAAACCAACCTGGTGGAGTTCTGTGACTGGGTAAATAGGCAACTGGACAGGGGCCATGCAGTGGATGTCCTGTATCTGGACTTCAGTAAGGCATTCATTTCTGTGCCGCATGGAAGGCTGGGAAGTAAGTTAGAAGGCACAGGGACAGGTGCAAAGCTAGTGAGATCGGTAGGGAACTGGCTTCAGGGAAGACAACAGAGGGTGGTGGTGGGTGGGGAGTACTCACACCCACGGGTAGTGACGAGCGGTGTTCCACAGGGCTCGGTTTTGGGACCAGTGTTGTTTGGGATATTCATTGCAGACATATCATTGGACATCAAGAGCAAGATCAGTCTGTTTGCTGATGATACCAAGGTAGGAGCGGTGGACGCCCAGGGGATGGCAGGGGTTGCAGGATGATCTGGCAAAGCTTCAAACCTGGTCAGACACCTGGCAGCTGGGGTTTAATGCCGAAAGTGCAAGGTGCTGCATTTTGGGATGAAGAACCCAAGGAGGAGTTACCAGCTGGGGGAGTGCAGCTAGCCCAGACAGAGGAGGAGAAGGATCTGGGGTGCCATTACAGGGTCAATGAACAACTTGGCACAATGTAGGAAGGCAGCTGCAAAGGCCAACAAAATGCTGGGTTGCATTGCAAAGGGTATATCCTTGAGGGAGGAGGAGATGATTCTGCCACTGTATAGGTCATTGGTTAGATCACACCTGAGTACTGCATGCAGTACTGGCGCCTGTATCTGAAGAGGGACATTAAGTTACTGGAGCGGGTGCAGCACAGGGTGACAAAGATGATCATGGGGCTGGGGGACTTATCATACGAGAGGAGGCTGAGGGAATTGAATATGTACTCGCTGGAGGAGAGGAGGGACGGGGGGACATGATTGAAACCTTTGAGTACATGAAAGGAATAAACAAGATGGGTACAGAGGGGCTGTTCAAAGTAAGGGAGGGGAGGGACACCAGGGCCATGATGCGAGAGACTGGAGGGAGGGAGGAAGGTTCAGGAGGAGATGAGGAGACACGCTTTACAGAGAGGGTAGTAGCTGGGTGGAATGCGTTACCTGCAGAAGTGGTATCCAGTAGAACAGTGGACTGCTTCAAAAGGGGAAGGGACAGGACAAGGGGGAGGGTCAATGTAGGGGAAGGGTGAAAGGGAGGGGCAACTGCAGAATAAGGGGTGCTAGCTGCACATTTTAGCAGACTTGATAGACCTCTAGGCCTTTATCTGCTGGCAAATTTTGTATGTTCATAAGGCTGCATGACACCATTGAAGTCACCTCCTCACCAGGAACAGGTCACTGAGAGGTGGGGCCAGGGAGGCCAGCTTATTTTTCTGGAAGGGGATATACTCTTTCAAGAGCTAGGAGAGGTTCCCCGGTGTCCTGGCCAACATTCCCCCATCAATAAAAACAGCTCCGTGTGACCTCCCTCCTCCCCCAGATACACCTGGAAAAAAGCTGTCACAATTTTAGTTTGACTTTACTGGTGAAAAATCAGAAATAAATGGTAAAAGTGGAGAGTTTAATATTGGGGAGAAGTCCAAGACTTTTAGATGCAGATCTCATGTGTCAGTGACTAGGGCGTAATTAATGATGGAAAAGAAGTCCTACACCTCCGATTATCTCAAACAAATGTCTTGAAAGTCAAAATGCAGTGCAGTAATAACTTGCCAGTGCACCCTTCAGAGAATGGGGATGATATGAATGTTTAGCATAAGGCAAAACCTTCATGACACCTGCCAAGAGGTGCTTTTAGCATAAGGCAAAACTTACATGACCAGCACCATCACACACAAAAATAGAGGAAGCCAAACATAGAAAATTTCTGCAGAAAGAGATCATTGGTCCATCCAATGTATCCCATTTTACCCTACCCTACCCTGGGACCCAGTGTCTAGTTAACATAAATATGACAGGGTGTGCGAGCGGATGCACGACGCCTAGTGTGGTTCGTTACGAGGCCGCAGGCCGAGTTACCAAACCATCCAGGCGTAGGTAAATCCCAGTATAACCCACACCCTGTCGTGGTTTATTGCAATTATGCAGTGGTTCTCCCTTTTTGAGACAGAAAAAAAAAATTGGCTTTTTGGGTGTTTTAATTGATTTTTATTGTATTTGTTCCTGTGTCAGAAAAAAAACGTTATTGGTTGTTGGGGCTGTCCTTGGTTGCTAGGGGCTGTTGTCATGGCTGTGGAGTTGCTGTCATGTATCCTAATGCTGCCTGTTTTTTGTTTTTTTTCTCATTAGAGAGAGTGCTGCGATTCATCAGGGACTAACTTTTTTTTTTTTTTTTTTTTTGAGATTCACTGGCACTGAAAAGGAACTGTGACTCTGTGGCGTGTCGTCAGTCATAACGGGTTGTCGTCAGAGAGCTTCTGGGTTGAACTTTGCATTCTGTAGATGGACTCTGGGGGGTGGGGGAGTAGAGAGAGAGAGAGTCTTTCCTGCTTTTTTTTTTCTTGCTGGCACTCAGAGACCGACAGCAGGAATGTACGGGAGAGGAAGTGTTTTTTTTGTTGTTTTGTTTTAATAAGACATCGGAACTTGCCTATTGTGATGCTCCGGAAAAGTGGCAACAGAGCCAACCGACGGAGTCACGAGCGTTAGAGGAATCTTTTTGAAAAGGTTTGTGATGAAGGTTGCAGTGATTTATTTTTTTATTTCTGTTTTTCCCCTTCTACGTCCCTGCCAGAGCCGCACCAGAGGGAGACGCCAATTAAGTCTGTTCCTGCCTAGTACCTTACCTGACAGCCCCTGAGCCCTCCATCCTGCCTCGGAACTCCCCCTGGCGGGGTCAGGGTAGGGGCTGACCCCTGAATCTTGTGGTTCTTGTCAGGGTCTGGGACTGCAGGCAGGCACTGGCACATCGGGACCAGGCTCGGCGCTCCGTCTTCCCGGCTCTGGTGGGTTTATTTCCTTGTTCTATGGGACGTTGCTTGCCCATATGTCAAGGCGCAAGTGCCATCAGCAACGTCCCTCCCCCTCTTTCCACGAAGGAGCTGCCCCTGGAGTTGACCGGCACCAGACCTACGCCTGTGTCCAGCCATGCCCCAGTGACTCCAGCATGCTGTTGTGCCCCCAGCCTCTGCCAGGGGTCACTGCTTGCTGGACTGGAAAGCCCTCCCACCCCCGGAGAAGGCGAGCTGTGATCTGACGCTCCAGCCTATCTCCCCATAGCCATCCCCTGAGGGCCCGAGCTCGCTCCCGAACCTGGGTCGCCATCATGGAGCGAGGTGTGGTGTCCAGCTCCTCAACCCTCAGTGCTACCGGCCGCGGCTGCAGTAATTTTTTGATAGAAAGCTTCGGACTGTGAATTTGGGATTTTGTTTTAAATTTCAATGTACTGCTCTTTCAGGCACTGTTGTGGCTCGTGGTTTTGCTTACTGCCGGTTTAGTGGGGAAACAACATGGCAGTTTGCATTGTGTGATTTCGGGGTCGGATTGCTTTCTGTTAAAGATGTGGCCAGCTGGCGCCTTTGCTGTGGGTAATACCAGAATTTACCATGGCTGGAGGGTGCCAGTCAGCCAATCATCAAAAGTGATTTTAACATGCCACTGTATAATTGGGGTTATTGCTCTCACCTCCCCCATTTGCCCCCTGCCTTACTGCTGTTCCTTTATGTAACTTAAGCCTTTTACTCAGTCCCAGTCACGTTTGAAACCATCAGTGGTTCTTGCATCCATCATCTGTGCTGTTCCACGACTCAGCCACGCTCCCGGTAAAATAAAACTTTCTCACATCCCTCCTGAATCTTCCCCTGCCAGCTTCCAGTCATGTCCATGTGTTGTTGATTTTCCAGTCCTGCTGAATATCACAATCTACCTTGTTCATTCCTGCCAAGAACTTGAAGGGCTCTGTCATATCTCCCCTGTCTCTTCTGGTTTCCTGCAAGTATATTTTCAGGGCCTGAAGCCGATTCTCAAAGTAGTAGTAGTAGTATTATCTTTATTCATGAATCATGAACAGGGATTTACACTCAGTTGAGAAAAAAACCATTTTCAGTGAGGTCCCATTGCATAGATACAGTTATAAGATTAATAAATATGCACTTTTAAAATCAGTATCATTACATACATTATACACTCAATCAACAAGGCACACATGTACATGGTGGGCAAACAAACAAATACTCCTAGGCAGTTTCAGTATAACATTCATTGAATAATTCAGTTTAAGTAATATCTCCTAGATAGCAAGGCATCAAAGTTGACCCCTTTGCTTTCAAATCATTTTTTCAAGTGAGTCAGTCTCACAGGTTGATTACCCAGTCTTAACTTCACAGGAGTAGAATTCCAAAAGGCTGCACCCCTGTGTGGGACAGATGATCTTCCAGTCTCTAAGTTGTATCTGTTTATACTATATTCAGTACCTCGGGCTGATCTTAAACTACCTCCGATACTTTTTGATTTGTAAAATTCAAGAATATATTTCGGGACTGAACCTTTCCACACTTTATACATAAATTGTAGAAATAGGGGGATACATGATGGGCAAGTGTGGAATATGGGGAATATTTGCATGAGTGCATAGTGACTGCCAGTAATATCATGAGTGGCGTAGCGGAGCCACGAGTGATATTACCTGAGGTCACTATGCACGAGTGCAAATATTTCCCGTGTTCCACAGTCGCCCATCATGTATTCTATTTATATAATAGGGCCCCTTACTGTTGGGGGTGGATCGTGCAAAAGTTACCATTAGCATGAAATAGCATGATAGAAATGTAACCATTAGTGCGGTAGTAAATTGCGCTATTTCATGCTAACAGTGATGTTTTGCGCGAGCCATTGAATAAATGTAAATAATTCCACTGTGGTGATGTCGCCACAGTGGTTTATTACACTGCATTGAGAATGTATGTTTTTATTCAGTGAGTTATTTGCTCACCCCTATTGTATAAAATGCAGGTTTCTTCTATCTTGGGGCCTTAACCAGTTTAAGGTATTATACAGTATACAACTATATGTTTTTCTTGGAGTATCCATAATATAATGGGCTAGCCTATTAAACATTGCCTCTACCCTGTCCATCTGAGCTCTTGATGCCACTGAATACAGTATGTCCCCATAGTTCAGAGTGGGAATAACCATAGTTAACAACTTGCAGTCTTAATTTCTCTAGTCGTATAATTTCTTACTCTATAAAGGACTCCCAGTCTTTTCCTTATATTGTTCAACATCATGTCTGGCGGGGGAAGGGGGGATCATGGGTGGGGCCAGGGGGATGGTATCTGTACCCATTCAGGATACTGACTCCCGAGCAGACTCTAGAGACCATGAGGCCTACTCTGCTGGCATTTTAGTATGTTGGTATGTTAGTATGTCCACCTGTACATCCTATTTTAATGCACAATCAAGCCATAGCACCAGGTATTTATACTTTTGGACTTGTATGTTTTTTTTTCCTTCGTGTGTCTTAATGTTTAAATCACAAATAATATCCTGATCCCGAACTCTTCCAAAAATGATTGATTGTGTTTTGCTATCATTGAGTACTAGGCGATGATTTTTAAAGTCGTCCTCAGTCTGTTTGAAAGCCTGCTGCAATCTACAACTAATATGTTCTACAGAAGTACCCTCAACATATATTATAGTGTCATCTGCGTACAGATGACAGTGTGACACCCAATATCCGGATTATCAAACCTGAGTTCGTTCACGTAGATACTAAATAACAGTGGTTCCAAAATTGAACCGTGGGGTACTCCTGTGTCCATTTTTACCAACTGGAACCTGTATTGTCCTATTTCCACTAACTGCTTATGCTCCTGCAGAGGTGAATGAATCACCCCAATGCAGAATGGGACACTCAAATGTCCTTGAGCTTGGACAGGAGGACACCATGGTCCAGCGTGTCAAATGCTTTTGATAAATCTATGAACAATGCTCAGACATCATTCCCGCCCAAAGGATCTGCCTTGCTGGCCCTAAATCATTTTGGTTACCTTAAACTCTATGGTCTCCACCCTGTCTTTGTCTTTTCTTAGGTGTAGGCTCCAGACCTGGGTGCTGTACTTCAGATGCGATCTCACCAGAGCCAAGGAACATTACTGCTTGAGCTCAAATACAAGGACCAGAGTGAACTCACTTAAACTTGCAGGGGAGGACATTCAAAAGAGACATCCATAAGCACTTTTTCACAGAAAGAATGGTGAACAAGTAGAACAAGCTGCCAGAGGAAGTAATACAGGTCAAATCAGTAAGCAGCTTCAAGCAAGGATGGAACAGGCATATGAGATTGGGGGGTGCAGAAACAAAGGGGAGGGATGGCCAGTGAGGAGTAAGGTATAGTAGACAGACCCTTTTTGTCATCATTTCTGTGTATCTGTAGAGAAGCACTATTACCTCTTTCCTTCTGTCAAACCCCTTTCCAGTACACCCCAACATCCTGGTTACATTTCTGTAGGCCCCATTACATTGGCTAGATTGTTTTAGGGAGTCACTTATGATGACTCTCGGGTCCCTTTTCTCAGTGGTAGTGTCCAGCTTAACCCCTCCCATCCAGTAGTCTGTCCTGTGGTTCTTGTTCCCCGTGTGTATCACCTTGCACTTTTTGGCATTGAATTTCAACTACCAAACTTTGGACCACCTCTCTATTCTTTGCAGGTCCCTCTGCAGCTCCTTAACCCCTTCCTCACTGTCTGCCCTGCCAGAGCTTGATTTTTTCCGTGAAGACACATCCTGTCTTGTATTTCTTCTCTCATGTCACTGTTAAATATATAGGAGCGGTCCGGCCTCAGGATTGAACTATGGCACGCCACTTGTGACTGCCCTCTCCCCTGACTTGACTCTGTTTACCACCACCTTATGCTGCCTCCACCCTCAGCCTGATTTCTACCCATCTAACTAGAGCCTTTGCTGTTCCCAGATCCTCTTTTTCAGCAACCTTATGTGTGGCACAGACTCAAACACCACCTTGTTGAAGTCGAAGTAGAGCAAATCCACTCCTTGTACCTTGTTCACTCTGTCCTAGTTGCACAGTAAAAGAACACTATCAGGTTGATCTGACAAGACCTCCCTGACACAGACTTATGCTGCTTACTATCCTGGAGCCCATTTTCCTCCAGGTAGTTCACTATGTCCTCGCTTGACTAGTGTCTCCATTAGTTGACCTGCTATGGAGGTAATACTAATGGGTCTGTAGTTTCCTGTTTGCACTTTGTCTCCACCCTTGTTGAGTGGGACTACGTCCTCTGCCCTCTAATCTTTCGGAACCATCCCTGATTGCAGGGAGCTATTGAGTAGCCCTGCCAGGGGTTCTGAATGCCAGTTCCCTGAGCACCCTTGGGTGCATCCCATCCAGTTCTGGAGCCTTATCTATTTTCAGGACTGCTAACCCTTCTCTGAAACTTTATCCTGTAAACACCACCTGCCCCATTTCTGGGATCCCTCTTATAGCAGCCTTTATGCTGCTTTCAGGCAAGGGCCTGCTATCTTCTACCGTAAACTCACAGCAAAAGTAGTCATTTAGAACGGCTGTCTTCTGCTCGTCCTCTATTATACTGCACCCTTTTGTTAGCCTAATAATTCCCTCTTTTGTTTTCCTTTCCTTTCTCCCCCAGTGCATCTAAAGAACTGTATCCCCTCTTCCCCCTCCGCAATATGCAGTTTTGTGTTTGCTTTTGCTTCCCTGACTGCCTACCACATATGTGACGTGTAGTTCCCACTACCTTTATTTAACAAACTTTTGAAAAAATATAAAGGCATTGTCCAACAACAACAAAAAGGCAGAAATCCTCCCAGTGCAGGGACCACCCTCAGCTAGATTCATGCCCTAAGCTTTGCCAACTTTCTGACAAAGCACAGGGTGGAAAACTGGTTTTAGGGCTGTCCCTGCAAGGGTGGATTCATGCCCTTTTTGTGAGGGTGCCTTTATATTTTGTCTAACACTTTCTTAACGCTGGTAAGAGGTACCTGTTACATATGTGGTGGTTTCTGTTGTTTTCGTGCCAGCCATGCCATGTTTTCCGTGTTGCATAACTTGTTTTAAAGGGACACTGTCAACCTCTTTTGCATCATATTATTTTTAGGTAAAACCCCACATTTTATGATTGCTTACCTCCTCTAAAATTCATTGATATTGCTGGTTCTTTGATCTGCCTCCTTGTTTATTAGAACTGAAATGCATGGTAATGTATAGCTATACGACTCTTACTGCATACTTCCTGAACATTAGAAACACCCTCATACACAGCGCAGCCACTCATGATACAATAGGCTCTTGTACTCCCACTGCATAATGAGTGGCTAGATTGTGTCGGGGATGTTCCTGAGTCCAGGAAAGATGCAGTGGGAGTTGGTCAAGAAATGTGAACAAACATGTTTTGGTGTGGTAACACCAGTATGGTGGGCACTCAGTTTTTTACTTTTTAAAAGAAAATAGGGATCTGAATCAAACTACCAGCTGCATCAACAGTCTTTATAGAATGTGAACAGTCATAAAATGTGTTTTTTAAACTAGGGTAATTTTGAGGCTGGGGGGGGGGGGTTGACATTGTCCCTTTAACCAAGCACAGCTGTCTAGGACAGACGTGTTTTGTTGCTAAAAAACCTACATGACAACTGCCAAGAGCCAATTTGACCATGACAGAAAATATGTTGATCCCCGGGACTTGCCCTTTTTTTTTTTTATCTCCCCACATTTTTATTTTATTTTGATCACGTTGTACATGAATACATACCAGACTGTCCTGTCAAGGGAGAGCAGTATGGAGTTTTTGACCCCAGTACTCCCCCAGGAGAAATTATATAAGTTTTTAATAACAAGCAAATGGGGAGAATACAGCTTGTTTGCTGCTTCAGGAAATTCCCAGCATATGTTTTTTCTGACCTTAAGGTAATTAGACGGGGGCAATGCATGTGATAAGATTGCAGCACTGTCTGAGGTTTTGACTACCATGATAAATACAACATAAATGGATCTCACAGTCCTAGTCTTCTGGCGCAGTAGACCAACACATGACTAACTCTTGACCCTACCCAAGCACGTTCCTCAAAAATTTTTTTTTTTTTTAAACAAAATTAAGTGGGCTCAACAAATAAAAACATGGAGCAGCACTCCACATAATTGCTTGAGAAGAAACACTGCATCCCTTGCTTAGACAATCAATCTTTATTTTACTAGGCGGAACACCATTGAGGTAAACTCATTTACAAGTTGGACCTGGACGAGGGTCACATAACAATTACAATTGAATATATACAATGACAGCATGAACTTCATAACAACACATGTGATACACCAAGCATTAAGCGGGTAAAAGTCAGTCCATATATCACTGGTGGGTAATAGTTGAAGCAGTACTCTGTAGTAATACAATCATAACTATATACACTATATACAGGATGGTTCCCAAGGGATGAGGGATTAAGCAGCAGGAGAATATAACAGCAAAGATAAGACAAGAAGAAGAGGGGCAACTAAGGGAGGTAGGAGGTGAGAAGGAGGAGGATCTGAAAGGTGTAAGAAGAAAAGAGGAAAGCCAGAGATGATAATTAATCTAGGCACAGGATTTGAGGGCTGTTAGCAGAGGCAATTACAGGTTTTCTTGAATGACGGTATAAACAGAGTTTTAAATAAAGCGAGCTTCACAGGAATTGCAAGCTTCAGAGTTTTTTGTATGTTATTCCATAGAACAGGAAGGGCATGACTTATTGCTGCTCTACCATAGCGAGTTTTTACCTTAGGGATGAGAAGTGAAATATAGGAGAGACTTCTCAAGGGGTAGCTTCCAGCGGTACAGATAGGCAGGCAGTCCGAAATATATTGAGGGAGCTTTTTGATATTGGCCGTATAAATCCAGAAAACTGCGTTTTTTTTTGCCGTCTGAAGCTAAGTGAGCTCCAGCCAACTTTAGCATAGAGTGAACATTGAGGAGTGGAGTATGGCACTCCAGTGATGAATCTAATCGCTCAGTGATAGAGGGTATTAGGTTTGGACAAGGCAGTGCTCGAGCCTTGCCCATACAAGAAGTCTGCACAGTCCAAGAGAGGCATAAAGGTAGTTTGGACTAACCTAATGTTTGCTTCCTTATTAAGTAAGTGCTTAATCTGAAAGAAGAGGCCAAGCCTCTGTTTTAATTTTTTTGATAGTTCCTTGATGTGATCAGTGAAGGACAGTTTATAGTTGATGCAGACACCCAGATACTTAAATTTCACCACGAACTCCAGAGGCTCACCCAGTAGTGTGGTTACTTGAGGAGCCATACCAAGGGTGCTGAGTTTAGATGCATTGGCCGAAGGGGTGAAAAACATAACCTTTGGGTTTTTTGTTTTTTTTTTCATTTAGTAGGAGCTTTAGGTGAAAGAGATTTTTCTGTAAAAGGTTAGACAGAAAGGATTGCTCACACTAGGCTGCAGCACCTAGCAATAGTCCCCCCCCCCACACTTCTTCCCACCTCCCTTTCCAAGGTCTGAATGAGTCACTTTGGCAGTATAGGTCTGGCAGTAAGAATTCTTACAGCCTCATATGTGTTGAGTAGAGGTGGGGCAAAGTTTTAATTTGCTGGCGAGGTTGCCAAATTTGTCTCCACAGAGCAATCCGGAAAGTTTTCCCATAGGCATGGAAATTCGCCTAGGCAGCTTCACTAGTAACTTCACCAATAACTTCAATTGCATAACTTCACCAGTAACGTCTCCTTACTCCCTCCTGCCCATAAATTTCTCATTACTCCCTCCTGCCTATAAATTCTCCTTACGCCCTCGTGCCCATAACTTCTCCTTATACCCACTTGCCTATAACTTCTCCTTACTCACTCCTTCCTATAACTTCTCCTTACTGCCATAACTTCTCCTTACATATCTCTCCTGCCTATAGCTTCTCCTTACTCCCTCCTGCTCATACTGTCTCCTTACTCCCTCCTGCCAATAACTTCTTACATATCTCTCCTGCCCATAACTTCTCTTTATGCCCTGCATTCCATAACTTCTCTTTACTGTTCTCTCCTGCCCAGAACTTCTCCTTACATTTCTCTCCTACCATAACTTCTCCTTACACCCTCTTGCCTATAACTTCTCCTTGCTCCCTCCTGCCCATAACTTCTCCTTATGCCCTCTTGCCCATAACTTTTCCGTACTCTCTCTTCTCATAACTTCTCCTTTCTACCTCCAGCCCATAATTACTACTTACATATCTCTCCTTCCCTTAAATGTTTCCTTGCTTATTTCTGCCATAACTTCTCCTTACATATCTCTCCTGCCTGTAACGTCTCCTTACTCACTCCTGCCCATCCTTACTCCCTCCTGCCCATACCGTCTCCTTACTCCCTCCTGCCAATAACTTCTTACATATCTCTCCTGCCCATACACTTCACTTTACTCCTTTCTGCCATAACTTCTCCTTACAGATCTCTCCTGCTCATAGCTTCTCCTTACTCCCTCCTACCATAACTTCTCCTTGCATATCTCTCCTGCCCGTAACGCCTCTATACTCCCTCCTGCCCATACTGTCTCCTTACTCCCTCCTGCCAATAACTTCTTGCATAGCTCTCTTTCCCATAACTTCTCTTTATGCTCTCCATCCCATAACTACTTCTTACCCTCTCCTGCCCATAACTTCTCCTTACTCTCTCCTGCCTAGAACTTTTCCTTACATTTCTCTCCTGCCATAACTTCTCCTTATGCCCTCCTGCCCTTAACTGCTTCCTACTCCCTTCTGTCAATAACTTATCCTTACATATCTCTCTTGCCCATAATTTCTCCTTACACCCCCTTGCTCATAATTTCTCTTTACACCCTCTTGCCCATAAAGTCTCCTTACTCCCTCCTGTCCATACCTTTTCTGTACTGTCTCTTCCCATAACTTCTCCTTTCTATCTCCAGCCCATAATGTCTTCTTACATATCTCTCCTGCCCATAAACTTATTGTTACTCATTTCTGCCATACCTTCTTCTTACATATCTCTCCTGCCCGTAATGTCTCCTTACTCCCTCCTGCCCATACCGTCTCCTTACTCCCTCCTGCCAGTAACTTCTTACATATCTGTCCTGCCCATAACTTCTCTTTATGCCCTCCATCCCATAACTTCTCCTTATGCTCTCCTGCTCGTAACTTCTTCTTTCTTCTCTCTCCTTGCCCATAATTTCTTCTTATGCCATCCTGCCCATAACTTCTCCTTACTCTCTCCTGCCCAGAACTTCTCACATTTCCCTCCTGCCATAACTTCTTCTTATGCCCTCTTGCCCATAATGTTTCCTTATACCCTTCTGCCCTTAATGTCTCCTTACTCCCTCTACTTACTTCTTACTAAGAGCTGCATAATCGAGCAGACTTGATAGATCTGTGGGCCTTTTGCTGCCTGCAATTTCATATGTTCATATGTCCTTACATATCTCTCTTGCTCATAACTTCTCTTTATGCCCTCCAGACCATAACATTTCCTTATTCTCTGCTGCCAGTAACTTTTCCTTACATCTCTCCTGCCATAACTTTTGCTTATGCCCTCTTGCCCAGAACATCTCCTTACACCCTCCTGCCAGTAACTTCTCCTTGCAGGTCTGTCCTGCTCATAACTACTTCTTACGCCCTTTTGCCCATAGTTTCTCCTTGTGCCCTCCAGACCATACCTTATCCATACTCCCTCATGGCTATAACTTCTTCTTACATGTCCCTCCTGCCCATAACTTCTCCTTATGCCCTCCTGTCCATAACTTCTCCGTACTTCCTCCTGGCCACAACTTCTTACATATTTCTCCTGCCGATAACTTCTCCTTACTCCCTCCTACCCATAACTTCTCCTTATGCCTCCTGCCCATAACTTCTCCTTACTACCTCCTGCCATAACTTCTTACACCCTCCTGCCCATGACTTCTCCTTACGCGCTCCTTCCCATAACTTCTCCTTACACCCTCCTGCCCATTACATCTCCATTTGCCCTCTTGCCCAAAAACTTCTCCTTATTCCCTCCTGCCCTTATGTTCTCCTTACTCTCTTGTGTCCATAAACTTCTTACTCCCTCCTGTCCATAACTGCTCTTTACTCCCTCAGAGAGGTTATGGACAGGAGGGAGTAAGGAGAAGATAAGGGCAGAAGGGCGTAAGGAGAAGTTATGGGCAGGAGAGAGTAAGGAGAAGTTATGAGCAGGAGAGAGATGTAAGAAGAAGTTATTGGCAGGAGGGTGTAAGGAGAAGTTTATGGCAGGAGAGAGTAAGGAGAAGATAAGGGCAGAAGGGCGTAAGGAGAAGTTTAAGGGCAGGAGGATGTAAGGAGTAGTTATGGGCAGGAGAGAGTAGGGAGAAGTTATGAGCAGGAGAAGTATGTAAGAAGTTGTTAAGGGCAGGAGGGTGTAAGGAGACATAGGCAAGAGGGCATAAGAAGACATTATAGGCTGGAGGGCATAAGGAGAAGTTATGAGCAGGAGAGACATGTAAGGATAAGTTATGGGCAGGTGGGAGTAAGGAGAAGTTATGGGTAGGAGGGAGTGAGGAGAAGTTTATGGATAGAGAGTAAGAAAAAGGTATGGGCAGGAGGGCGTAAGGAAAAGTTATGGGTAGGAGAGTAAGGGAGGATTGTGGGCAGGGAGAGAAGTAAGGAGAGTTGTGGGCTGGGGAACGTAAGGAGGAGTTATGAGCAGGAGAGATATATAAGAAGTTGTTAAGGGCAGGAGGGCATAAGGAGAAGTTATGGGCAGGAGAGACATGTAAGGAGAAGTTATGGGCAGGAGGGAGTGAGGAGAAGTTATGGTCAGCAGAAAGTAAGGAGAAGCTTATAGATAGGAGAGAGTAGGAAAAAGTTATGGGCAGGAGAGCGTAAGTAAAAGTTATTGGCAGGAGAAAGCAAGGAGAAGTTATAGGCTGGAGGGCATAAGGAGAAGTTAAGGGCAGGAGGATTTTGTATGGAGAAGTTATGGGCAGGAGGGAGTAAGGAGAAGCTGTGGGCAGGGGAGCATAAGAAGAGGTTATTGGCAAGAGGGTGTAAGGAGAAGTTTAGAGATGGGACAGAGTTTTAATTCACTGGCAAAGTTGCCCACTTTGTGCTCTGTGAAGTTGCCAGATTAAGGCGAAGTTGGACTTCACCCGGCGGATTAACTTCGCAGATTTCGGCGAATTTGCAAATTTATTCGTGGAGCAAAGTTTTCCAGCTTCGCCCATCTCTAATTTTGAGAGTGTTCACCACCACTGGGAGACAGTGGGAAGTCCCATGAAGAATGACCAGTGCTGCTTCTGTAGTACCGGATGTCACAAATGCACTCAGCAGGTCAGGCCCTCTGCTCCCACAGTGCCTACCTCAGAGCGCAATAATGTGAACAGGTAACGGACAGGGTAACCCTCTTGTCTGCTTTTCGGTCCAAATCACCTTTAGTCTCAAGTTCTGGGGGGGATTGAAACTGTAAACCTTTAGGTTAGCATACCCAATGAACAGGCTCAGATACGATCTTCGGGATTACGTATACAATGTTTCATTAGGCACCCAGCCAGGCTTCCAAAATGAACCTTTTTAACTCTGTAAGAGACCTTGGGTATATTCTTACCTTTTCCCAGTTTAGTAACACCATCAAGCCCTTCAAACAGCTGTCAGACTTAACCACGTATACATCACATGCAAAAAGAACTTGGAAGACACACTCAGGCAGTATCTTAAGAAAATTTACATTACTAAAAGATGATAAAAATATGAAAAAGGTAAACACAGAACGATATATCGAAGAGCTCACAATCACATAAAAGAACAACGGAAAATTACAAAGCAAAACTCCTACCACGATGCATTTAGATGTTTGCTATCTAAGGTATTACCTCTGGGTGCGTTTTAAAATTGGATCAGAGAGCTGTCTGTCTCTCGAGTCCCAAAATGATATAACCTACATTTCAGACACAAGTATCAGTTTAAACTCTGTCTCCACACCCCTTCTGTGAGTCATCTAGCTCCTCCTTTTAGAATATAAAATTACAAAAAATGATTTCCTATCAGGAGGTATTTTAAATAAGGTGCCATCAGAAGAAAAAATATAGTTCCTATATATAACTCCTTAATTACACGTTTCCTTAGAACTTAGCAATCCCACACTGCCACCAGTGTGTTAAAAAGCTATCAGGAATCAGCCTAATGACATCCTGTTTCTGAAGTCATAAAGTCACATTTGTTTTGCACTTTAAAAAGCCTAGGCATGTCATAAAATGGTAATAAAATGCCATTCTGAAGGAAGTCAGTTAATTAAATGGTTCCTGGTTAGTTTTTGTATCCTGTAGCTTCACTGAAACCTGTGGGGGGGGGGGGGGAGCACCCTTGGAAGCACAAGCTGTCTTATGTGAGACAATCACATACTGTATTTTTATATTATAAATATCGTACAATAATCATAACCAGCTGGCCAAGCGTCACCACTGGATACCTGTTTAGATATTACTGTTGCCAGTTCAGCTTTGTTTAACAGTTAACTTGTTAGTATTCATTTAAATCCAAATTTCTTACTTGAGTGGTCCTAATGATTTGGGAAACCGTTTTCTTATTTGTTATATACCGCTGTAAAACGCTTTGGATACTCTGGTATGAAAGACAGGTACAAATGCCATAGTTGCTAACAGCCCTGTTCCTCCCACGGGGTATTACTGTACTGAGAGCTCCCTCTGTGCCATCAGGCTTGCCTGCAAAGGACTTTGCATCCTCAGCTTGTCATTAATGTGTCTCCTTCCTCCTGCAAATCTTTTAAACAGATTAAGAAATGTCTATCTTGCTTGCTGTGCTTGAAATGAATAAGAAATGAGTTAAAACTGACGAGGCTAGGAAGGGAGGAATTTGTTTTTATACAGTGTCTTTCACACAGACTGCAACCCAAAGTGCTATACTGTCCTAGAAAGGGAGTTGAGATAATTTGGTTGCCATTATGCACACAGGGAGAGTCAAACAGCACCGAGATTAGATAAGAGAGAGCTTAGGTGACTTGCTCAGGGTTATAAGTGGTAACGGTGAGATTTTAAATTTGTATCATCAAGGTGCACTGCTCTGCTCCTCTACCCAGCAAGCCAACCTGCCTCCACGCTAGAAGTGTTGCTGTTTTTGGTAGAAAAATTATTTCCTTAACCAGGTAATTCTTTCCATGCAGAGTTAATAATTCAGAAGCATAAAGTATTAACCATGCCTTAGTTTGCAGTCTCAAGCAGTTAACACGCATCTAGTACACATGTAGTATTTCAATTAAAATTTCAGAAAGTGGAACTCTGTGATTTGTAGGCTTACACTGGATGGTCCTCACTGCTGTTCTTTGGGTTTCAGGTCGCTTTGATGCTGCTGTCATTGAGGAGCGGAGGAGTAGTGCTGAAAATCTGCTGAGCTTTACTGTAAACATTCCAGCCTTGTACAACAGCCCTCAGCTGAAGGATTTCTTCAGGGTACTCTGCCTTCATCTTTCCATCCTTTATTAAATCCTCTAAGAAGTTTTTTTTTTTTTTTTTTTAATTTCTGAAAATGATGCATTCTTAAAACATTGCACCTGGAAAATAACTCACTGAGAAAATACATTCTTACTTCCAAGTGCATCCTGGAATAGAATAGAAGAGCAAAAGCCAGCAGTAATGTCTAATGCAGTATATTCCTTTGCTGTGTTAGCCACAGTGGTCATATTATAATACATAAGGGGTCTTCATCAAGTGTCTGTGAATGTAGGATCTTACTTCGAGAGGGCTCTTGCAGTAGGTAATTACATATAGGACTGCCCCGGCAGGCGTCAGGACCCCACAGAAAAATTTCTAGCTAGCAGTCTCTGGCGGGGGACTGCCCCCACGTCAGGTGACCGACGTCATGCAACGTCAGCATAAAGGGGCGGTCCCCCACACCCGCCTTCCAGTTCTTTTCTGCAGTCGACTTGTGAAAGTTCCTCGTGGTTAAGTTCCTTTGCTCGTCAGTCTTATGTCGCTCTAGTCTACTGATTTTTTTTTTGACAGTTTTTCACTCCTAATGGCTGTGTACGTCATCCCCGACGCCCTCCAAATCGCATAAGAACAAGTGCGAATCGTGCGGTTCCCAACTGCCGCATAAGGACGGACACTCCCTGTGCCTCTTCTGCTTAGGCCCGGACCACCCCGTGGAGAAGTGCCAGCACTGCCAGCAGTTCAACTCAGCCACCCGAAAACAGAGGCAGCAGTCCCTGGAGGCCCACGTTCTGAAGAAAAAGATGGCTTTTTGACTGAGAACTTTGGTTTCAGAACAAGAGACAGCAGTCTAGAACTACAGATTTATTACTAATTGCCGTCCTTCCCACCCCTCCACCCTCCCACCCAAATCCAATTCTAGTTTTATAGCCACTGGATTTGACTGACAACAGGAACTTCCTGTTTGGCAGTAGGAAGGAAAGGATCACTGAGACACATTAGTTTCATCAACCTTGAAGGAACCTAAAAGAAATAACTTTCTCCCCCACCGGCTGCTGGAGGTCTGAATCCAAGCACGGAAGAAGGAGACTGCTGAAGACTACAGGAAGTTCCTGCCCCACAACAGGAAGGGCGAGAGTTGTAAGGGCACAAATGCAGTAGGAAAGTAAGTGTAAAAATACATAGAGGAGGAGACAGTAAGCATACAAAGCAACAGGAGAGGGGACACAAAGTAAGTCAAGATGGGAGTGGTGCAGTGCAATGGCTGTGGAGCAGCAGTGTTCCGGGAAACATTCTGGAGGCTGTGATGCTGCCCTGTTTGCGGCACCTCTCTGGTCTGAGGGAGGAGGTTGCCAGTCTCCAGGCTGACCTGGCTAGGATTCGTGAAACCTCTTCCCCCACCCAGGGACCACCAGGGCCACCACCGTTACCTCAGAGGTTGCCAAGAAAGAGGAGCGGTTGGATCAAGGTGGGCTCAGTTAGGGAGAGGGTGGTGGAACAGAGGTGCATCCCTCTAGCTGTACCTTCCACAGTTCATATGCTGTTCTGGCAAAGAGTGGTTCCTCTATGGAGGCACTTGCAGTGGAGACCAAGGAGGATGCTGGAACCTCCACAAAGGAGACCCACAGGAGGGTGGCACGAGATCCCACAGGGAAAAGAAACAACTCCTGGTGGGGGACTTGCTCATTAGGGGGGTAGGAAGGGGATAGGGAGGTAAGGTGCCTGCCTGGCGCCACGGCTTGGAGAGACAAGAAGCGAATTCTCAGGATCGCGGGTGCAGCTGCACTAGGGAGGGAGCTGGATGTCATTGTCCACCTAGGGACAAATGACCTGGCTGTGAATGGGATCAGAGCGGTGCAAGAGGAGTTTGTGGAGTTGGGGAGGGGCCTTAGACAAGTAGCATGTACGGTAACCTTCTCGGAGGTGCTGCCTGTCTATGGCAAGGATGATGCTAGGGTATTCCTCACCATGGGATTCAATGAATGGTTGAAAAACTGGTGTGGAGCTCAAGGTTTTGGCTTCATTGGGGACTGGATAGCCACCTGGAGGGATGCAGGCTTATACTGGCGTGATGGTCTGCATCTGTCCAGGTGGGGAACCAGGATCCTAGATGACAGGTTTAAATGCTTCATTGGCAAGCATTTAAACTAGCCAAGGGGGGGAGGCAGTGAAAAGGAGCAGGGAAATCCCAGCCTCCCCACACAAAACACAGTAGTTAGAGTGGTAAATACCAAGGCAGAGAAGTCAGTAGGGAGCAGGACAGGGATAAATGCAGAAGAAAGCAGTAAGGACAGGGATGGGGCTAAAAGGGGTAAGGCCATAAAAAATAAATGGAAGGTGATGAGTACCAATGCCTGCAGTCTGTGCAACAAGCTCCCTGAACTAGTGGCCTTAATGGAAGAGGGATGCCTTGATATTGTGGGAGTCACTGAAACATGGTACACAATAACCATGACTGGGATGTCAACATACCAGGATACGCAGTCTACAGGAGGGACAGGGTGGGTAAAAGAGGAGGAGGAGTAGCTCTCTATGTAAAGGGAGGGATTAAAGCAACAGAACTAAAGACTAAACAGGACGTTAGTGAGTCACTATGGGTCACCCTGGAGTCCGGAAATGGCACCACAATCCGCATGGGGGTTGTGTACAGACCCCCATCTCAGGGGGAGGAAATGGACAAGGAAATGATAGATGGCATCCTTAAAATGGCAGAAAAAGGGACAATATTGTTGATGGAGGACCTGAATATGCCAGATGTTAACTGGAGTACCTTTGCTGCAGGCACATCCAAGAGCAGGGTCATTCTTGATGCCCTACAGGGGGCATGCCTCAGACAGCTAGTGTTGGAACCCACTCTGGAGGGAGCAATCTTAGACCTGGTACTCTCAAATGGGGAAGGAGAAAGGATCTCAGATTTAGAAGTGGGTAGCCATCTGGGAACAAGTGACCACCAAACAGTGTGGTTCACAATAAACACAACTATAGAGTCAAGCCATACAAAAAACAAGAGTATTGGACTTTAGGAAGGCTGACTTTGGGAAAATGAGAGAGTGCCTCAGAAAAGCACTAGCAAATGGGCAAGAAGGAGGGGTGGAGGAACAGTGAGGAATAATCAAAACAGTCATCACAGAGGCAACAGGCCTTTGTGTGAAGCAAATAAACAAAACAAAACGAAGGACAAAAACACTATGGTTCTCAAAAGAGTTGGCAGGGACGGTTAAGGAGAAAAGGATAGCATTCGGGAAATATAAGGAAACACAGAAGAAGCAGGACAGAGAACTTTATCAGTTAAAGCAGAAGGAGGCAGGGAAGGCAGTCAGAATAGTAAAGGCACAAACTGAGGAAAAGATTGCCAACTCTATTAAGAAGGGGGATAAAATCTTTTATAGGTACACTAGGGGGCGAAGAAAGACCAAGGGAGGGATACAGAGACTTAATAAAGGGGAGGGAATGTGGGCCGAGGGTGACTGTGAAAAAGCAGGAAACTGAACGAATATTTCTGCTCAGTATTCACAAAGGAAAAGGAGTGTGGGGGGGTACTTAAACCAAACAAGACAGAAACTCTGAATGGGGGGTCGATACCAGTCCATTCACAGAAGAAAGGGTTTTGAAAGAACTCTTGAAACCGAGGGTGGACAAAGTAATGGGGCCTGATGGGATTCACCCAATAATTCTAAGAGAACTAAGGGTAGAACTAGTAACACCACTGACTACTCTCTTTAACAAATCATGGGAGGATGGGGTGGTACCTGAGGACTGGAGGAGGGCAATGTGATTCCACTTTACAAAAGTGGGAGCAAGTTAGAGGCAGGAAACTACAGACCAGTTAGTTTGACTTCAGTGGTAGGGAAAATGATGGAATCACTTCTGAAGGAAAGAATTGTTGAGTACCTAGAGGCCAGTGGGGCACAGGACCCAAAGCAGCATGGTTTCACAGCAGGAAGGTCATGTCAGACAAACCTCATAGATTTCTTTGACTGGGTGACCAAAGTAGTAGACCAGGGAGGGGCTGTGGATATGGCTTACCTAGATTTTAGCAAGGCATTTGAGTCTTACACAAAAGATTAATATACAAGTTAGCCAGCCTTGGAGTGGGTCCCAAGGTGGTAGTAGCCTGGATAAAAAACTGGCTGGACAATAGGATGCAAAGGATAATAGTAAACGGAATCCACAGTGAACAAAGGAGGGTAACTAGCTGGGTACTGCAGGGTTCGGTACTGGAACTGGCCTCTTTAATGTCTTTATAAGTGACATTAGAGAGCACCTGGAAGGAAAGGTATGTCTCTTTGCAGATGACACAAAGATCTGCAACAGGGTTGATACACAAGGTGGGGTGGAAAGAATGAATAGGGACTTGGCAAGGTTAGAGAAATGGTCACTTATGTGGCAGCTCAGATTCAGTGCAAGGTAATGCATCTGGGAAACAAAAACCCAGGGGAAGAGTATACAATGGGGTTGAGTTAATAACAACAACAAAAAATCTAAAGAGACCTAGGAGTAATTATATCAGATGACCTAAAGGTGGGCAGGCAATGTGAGAAGGCAGTTAGGAAGGCTGGGGGGATACTGGGATGCATAGGGAGAGGCATCAACAGTAGAAAACAGGAAGTTGTTATCCCTCTGTACAGACTATTAGTGAGACCCCATCTGGAGTACTGCGTGCAATTCTGGAGACCCCATCTCCGCAAAGACATAGATAGAATGGAGGCTGTTCAGAGGAGGGTATCAAAAGGGTGCAGGGTCTGCACCAGAAGACATACTGAGAGAGAATAAAGCAGCTTAATATATATACCCTTGAGGAAAGGAGGGAGAGGGGGATATGATAGAAACTTTCAAGTATCTCAAGGGAATTAACAAAGTACAAGAGGGTAGTATCTTTCAGAAGAAGAGATGTGCAAGAACAAGGGGCACAATTTGAAGATAGAGGGGGGACGGCTTAGAGGTAATGTTAGAAAGTATTTTTTCACAGAGAGGGTTGTGGATGCATGGAACAGCCTTCCTGAGGAGGTTGTGGAGTCAGGAACAGTGGGAGAATTCAAGAATGCATGGGACAGGCATAAGGCAATTTTAGTGGGGGGTAGGAGGAAGTAAGCTGTTGATTAACTAGAATCTGCAGCTTATCCATCAGGTAGGGAAATGGGCAGACTAGGTGGGCTAAGCGGTCGTTATCTGCAATCAAATTCTATGTTTCTATGCTTCCATGGAGAAGGAGTCGAAGATGCTAAAGCAGGCTTCCACAAATCCCCCGAAGGCCATAAGAAAAAGGAGAAGCACCGGGACCGGGACTCCACCTCCACGTCTTCTGCGACTCCGGCTGGAGTTGTGGTTCTAAGGTAACGCCCCTCTAGGGGATCATTCTCGATGGCCATCTTGCCGGTGTCCAAGATGGCGCCGCCCTCCCGACGGGCTCTGGCCCTCGGGTGCCTCCGGGCAAGGAGGCTTCCCGCCCCGGAAGGCCGCTACCACGTGGCCCTCTGGGTTGAGCAGGTCCGCTAAGCTGGACGCCAGTGTTACCGACGTCCGCCCAGACAGGGCCGATAAGCTGCCAACTCCTTCGGGGGGGACACACGGTCCCGCATATGCCCGCCAAGATCACTTCTCCATCGCGACCCTCGTCGGGCCAGGGGTCCAGTAAGTCGGATGTCGGCTCCTCTGACGAACGCCCAGCAAATGAGCCTACATCGGACCCCTGAGACCAGTCCAACGTCTCAGGCTCACTGCAACACTTGCCGTTGCCTGCCGAGGCTCCTGCATCTCCTCTGCTGGACCCTGGGGATTTTAATCCTCCATCCCCGGTCGACACAGAGGAGTTGGGCATGATGACGTCAGGACTCCCTCCTACAGGGCTGGACCCTCGGACGCCAGCTCCGACCCCGGCCTACCCGACACCAGCCAACGTTCCTTTGCTGGACTCCGCTCCAACTCTGGGCCCGACGCCCGCAGGCAATCTTTACCTGGCCCAGCTGCTGGGCCTTTCCCAGGGCCTTCTGCTCCGACAGAGCCCCTGGCACCCTGGGTATCCGAAGCCACTCAGTCCGGTGCCGCCCTACCCAGTACCAAAGTATCTGGTACTGCAGTACCCGGTGCCACTTTATGCGATGCCGCAGTACCCGATGCCAGGCTTTCCACCATTGGGTTACGGATACTCGGTATCCGTATCCCCCCTCCTCCTCCACCACCCTCACCATTGCTGCCGGTGGATTTGAAGGAGACTCTGGCTGCCTGGTGGGCTGAGGCCAAGGATCAGCTCACCAGGGAGGTGGAGAGCTGTCTGCCGGTGCCGGACCCTGCATAGGATCCCCTACGCCGGAGACGGGAGACTCCCTCCCCCCTACCAGACACCAGAGGTGAACCCTCAGGCACCAGGAGTGGGGAGGACACACTTCCCCGGGGCTTCCCAAGGGAACCGTTCCTCCCCTGCGTCAGGAGGAGTCTTCCTCCTCTTCATCGGAGACCTCTGACTCAGACTCGGGGATGCTCCGATCCAGATGATGAGCCACGTACTCCAGATCGTCCCAGGCCGAGGATCCTTCCTTTTTGGAGTTGCTGAGAAAGATCCAGGAAGTTCATCAGTGGCAATCTCTGGAGCCAGATCCACAGCGTAAGAAGCCCGCTGCCCACTTAGATCTGTCCGAGACTGCTCCGACATTGATTCCACCCTGGATTGAGCCTCATGTGCACAATGTTTTCACTATTTGGAAACAAACATCCGCATTAGCCCCCCTTCCGAGGAAGGCGGACCGGCTATATCAGGCCCCTTTGGGTGAAGATTCTTTGAATGTACACCCCAAGGCAGACTCGGTCGTGATTAGCGCCTCTCATGGCCGTTCTGCCAACCCAAAACATCTCAGCTCGTCTCCACCTGACGAGGAGTCACGTCTTCTGGACCAGTATGGGAAGAAGGTGTACTCTTCTTCTACCCTGGGAATCAGGGCCCTGAACTATGTTGCACATATAGGGGACTAGCAGAAGACAATCCTGAGTCAGGTGGAATCAAAATTGGACTCCATTCCTGAGTCCCAGACCAAACAGGAAGTGGCTGATCGTGTCCGATCTGCTCATTCAGCCATTTAGCACATGCTTCGTGCCACCTATGATGCAGTGGACACAGCTGGTCGGAGCTCGGCTTTCGCCGTAGGTCTTCTGTGTCATGCCTGGTTCCGGGTGTCAGGATTTGTACCTGAAGTGCAATCTGTAATTCAGGATGCGACCTTCAGGGGTTCAGTGCTGTTTGGCAGCGATGTCAAGGATATCATCACCAACCTGCAGTAGAAGGGTACTGCACTCAAGTCCGTTGACTCTCTGTACAGGGCCACTCAGGGACAGAGTCTCCCTTTTCGCAGATGTTCCCGTCCTAAAGCGAAACCTCAGGGCAAGAGGGCCACCAAACGGGCCAATCCAGCAACCAAGACTCCCCCACCCAAAAAAGCTGCGGGAGCCTCGGCAGCTGTGTTGCCCCACGCCTCCTGACTCCTTCCCTCTCCCACAGCCTCTGCACACTCCAGAGGTACCAGTAGGAGGGAGGTTCTCCTTCCATCTACTGGGTTGGGAGAGGATTACATCAGATGCTTGGGTGCTCTCAACTGATAGTGGCCGGACACTCAATCGAGTTTCTTCAGAAACTGCCCCGAAGACCACCCCCCCCAGTCGTCTTACTCCCAGGAACATCTTCCTCTGGTCCTGGAAGAAATTTCCTCCCTTCTCGCGAAGGTGGCGATAGAACCAGTCCCTACCCAACTTTGGGGGACAGGTTACTATTCCCATTTCTTCCTAGTTCCAAAGAAGATGGGAGACGTGAGGCCTGCTTTAGACCTCAGCTCCCTGAACATGTCCGTGGAGTACAAGCGCTTCAGAATGCTTTCCCTGCAGAGCATTCTGCAGCTTCTTCTGCAGGGACAGTAGCTGTGCGCTTTGGATGTACAGGATGCCTACCTGCACATCCCTATCCGCCCTTCCCACTGCAAATTTCATCGGTTTTCTTTTCAGGGGGACCACTATCAATTCAAGGCCCTCCCATTTGGTCTTTCCTCGGCTCCCCGAGTGTTTACCAAATACCTGTCTGTGGTAGCGGCCCACCTGCGTACCCAGGGAGTGCAGGTATTCTCGTACCTGAATGACTGACTGCTGGCGGCCCCATCCAGGAAGGAACTTCTACACTCTCTTTCCTTTACCCTGCAGGTTTTCACAAGTCTGGGTATCACCGTCAACCAGGCCGTCCCATCTGGTCCCTTGCCAAAGACTCCAGTTCATCGGGGCGATCCTGGACATGACCATCGGCAAGGCCTTTTTGCCTCCAAACAGGGTGGACACACTCCAGACTCAAGCAAGTCTGTTGTCCAGTCGCAGGAGGGTCAGTGCCAGGTCAGTCCTTCGCCTCCTTGGGCTCATGGCGGCTGCTATCCCGACTGTCCCTCATGCTCGGCTCCATATGAGGATCTCTCAGTGGACGCTTTGATTTCAATGGGACCAAACACTGGATGACTAGACCAGGAGGTTCTAGTTTCCGATTGCATGGTCAGGGACCTGCAATGGTGGATGGTGCAAGAGAACCGTTGCGGAGGAGTTCCCTCCCAAACATTGGCAACACCTCAGGAAAGGAATGGGGAGCCCATCTAGGGTCTCACAGGACTCTGGGCACCTGGTCTAGACTCTAGCAGACTTTACACATAAATGTGCTTGAATTCAGAGCCGTCCTGTATGCTCTCCAGGCTCTACGCTCCTCTATTCTTCCTGGTCATCTAACCATCCAGATGGACAACATGTGTGTAGTCTGGTATATCAACAAACAGGGAGGAACTCGTTCCTACCCTCTGTGCAGGGAAGCAATGAGATTTTGGAGTTGGGCTGTTCTACACAGCCTTCACCTAACGGCGGTTAATGTTCCGGGAGTAGAAAACACTCTGGCAGACCACCTCAGTCAGTCTTCAGCCAGAACTCACGAATGGGAACTGGATCAAGAGGTAGCAGACGACATCTTCCTGCGCTGGGGAACCCCTCAGGTAGACCTGTTTGCGTCTCCTCAGAATGCAAAACTTCCCGCCTTCTGCTCGCTTGCTCCAGGGCGAGGTATTTTTTGGCGGGACGCTCTGTCTCTCGACTGAGAGGACAGATTAAATCTATGCCCTCCGATTCCTTTAATTCTGAGGGTATTGCAAGCTCAGTTCAGAAGGAGCCGGATGATGCTCATCACTCCATTCTGACCCAGGCAAGTTTGGGTCTCTCTTCTGCAACAATTTTCAGAGGAACCTCCACATCCTCTTCCTCTGTCACAGCTATTGCTGACCCAGGATCAGGGGACCCTTGTTCATCCAGGTCTCAAATCCCTCCTCCTTCTTTTTTTTTTTTTTTTTTTTTTTTTTTTTATGCGCCTCCCGCACACACCCCGACCGGCCACTCCTTTGGAGCATCAGCGCCCTACTGCCACCCTCCGACCACCTGCCACCTTCTCTCAGCCCCAATTTCAGCCTACCTTGGGTAGCCCAGCATATTCCTATGCTGGGAGGGTCCCTCTCTTCCGTGAAGGAATGGCCCTGGCGGGCCGCCATTGCATCCCAGGTGCTGTGGGCTGATCCGGCTGGCTTTTGGGTGACAGGGGCCAGGGCACTGGCCATCCGTCGGATCGGGGCATATTTTTCTGTTTTTCTATGCCCTGCCTACTGCAGTTCTTGGCCTTGCATAAGCGCGGAGGGTATCCTTGGGGCGGGGGCATGTCGAGGCAGCACGTCCCAAGCTTGCCACCAATGGACGCTTATGGAACCACTCCCTTGCCGGTCTCTGCTCCTGGTATCCTGGCTTGGTGGCGGGAACCCGGGTTGCCAGCGTGCTAAGCGAACCCCTTCGCACGGAGCCAGCCTTCAAATCCCTTCAGTTGCATGCGTGGCTCCTGCAGACGTAGCTCAAGCCCGGTTCGGGGTTTCTCCGCTTGTAGCAGATATTCTGGTGGAGGCCAGAAAGCCTTCCACTAGGTCCACCTACGCCATGAAGTGGCAATGATTTTCGATTTGGGCCTCATCAAAGGACTTTGAACCTTTCTCTTGCCTAGTTGAGAAAGTCCTGGACTACATGCGTCATCTCTTTGACCTGGGTCTCAGCCATTCCTCTTTGAAAGTCCACATGGCAGCTATTTCGGCCTACCATGTCCCTTTCGGAGACGGGACCTTCGCTCAGTTGGAGGTCTCTGAGACTTTCCTCAGAGGGGTTGTCCATTTGAGACCCCCCCATCCGCATTCCTGCTCTTCCTTGGGATCTGAATTTTGTTCTCTAGAAGCTTACTCTGCCTCCTTTCGCACCGGCAGCTTCAGCAGACTTGAAGTTCCTCTCTTGGAAGACTCTCTTCCTAGTGGGCATTACTTCAGCTCAACAAATTTCCGAGCTTCAGGCATTGATGTGCAAAATCCCTTATTTGATTCTTCACAAAGGAACGTGTTTCTCCCTAAGGTGGTAGCGGAATCTACGCTGAATCAATCCATTGAGCTACCTACTTTCTTTACGCAACACTCCAATCAAGGGGAGTACCTCTTACATACTTTGAATGGTCATAGAATACTGAGATACTATACCACTAGGACTAAGGATCTCAGGAAATCAGATCAGCTTTTTGTCTCTTTTGCTCACAAAAAAGAAGGCAGTGCAGTTTCCAAGCAATGCCTGTTGAAATGGTTGGCTCATTGTATCACCTTCTGTTGTGACAAGTACCACAAGACCCTGCCGGGTCAAGTCAGAGGCCGCTCCACCAGAGGAGTAGCCACCTCTGCGGCTTGTTTCAAGAATGTGTCAGCGGCAGACATCTGTACAGCCGCGACTTGGACTTCTGTCCATACCTTTACGAAACACTACAGTTTGGATATTGCCGCTCTCCATAGAGCAGGCTTTGGGTTGGCTGTACTGCAGGGTCTTCTTTCTTAAGACCTGTGCAGTGGGAGGTTACATTGGTTGGTTAGTTTTCCTCCTCCCGAGTGCTTTTCCTTTTTCCAGACTGCTTGGGAGTCAGTCCTATATGTAATTACCTACTGCAAGAGCCCTCTCGAAGTAAGATAATACAGTTACGTAAGAACTTACAGTAACAGTAGATCTTCGAGTGAGGCTCTTGCAGTAGGTAATGCCTTCCCACCCTCCATGCCACTTAGCTTTTTTACGCCCGCCTTCCAGTTCTTTCCCGCCGTTAGCTCGTGAAAGCGCCTTGCGGTAAAGTTCACTGCTCGTCAGTCTGTCGTCGGTAGTTCTACCGTCGGTTTTTCTCAGTCATTCATCTTTGAAGGTTCACATGGCGGCCATTTCGGCCTACCTTGTCTCTTTTGCAGACAGGACATTTGCTCAGCTGGAGGTCTCTAAGATCTTTCTTAGATGGGTCCTGCACTTGAGCCCCCCATCCGGGTTCCTGCCCCTCCTTGGGATCTGAATTTTATTCTTGAGAAGCTTACCCTGACTCCTTTCGAGCTGGCAGCCTCAGCAGACCTGAAGTTCCTCTCGTGGAAGACTCTCTTCCTCGTGGCCATTGTCACAAACTCGCTGAGCCGGTCAGCCCTCTACTCCCAAAGTGCCAACCTCTGAGCGTATGATTTGTGGACAGTGAACAGAACAAGGTAACCCTCTTGTCTGTTTTGTGGGTTCGAGTCACTTTAGTTTCAAGTTCTTGAGGGATTCAAACTGATAACCTCTTGTTAGCGTACCCAGTTATCAGGCTTAGATAATTCTGTCTTCGGGGGCCAGATATCTTTGCCTATGGGCACCTAATCTGGTATTTCAAATGAACCCCTTAGAACTCTATGCAAGACTTTAGAGAACTCTGTCCATTTCCCAGTTTGGTATGCAATAAGCTCAACACAGTGTTAACTATAACCACTCAAAGCTCTACTTAAATAAAAAGAAATATCAAGGCACTCCAGGCAGTTTCTGTTTTAAAATATATATCTTTACTTTACTGTTTTCCTATTTTCCTAGTTTAAATTTACAGAACAGAATATCCCAACACATACAGCCTTAAAAACAAACAGGTTTAAAGTGCAAGTTTCTACAATACATACATTCAGACTGGTCTAATCTTACTCTTTTTCAGTGCTGCAATGTTTCTTTCTTCCTTAGTCAGATAATATGAAAAAGTGTGTCTGTCAAGGATCTCTCAGAAATTAAACAAAGTTCTGAGCCGGCCTTCTCTGAGGTCACCAAACTCTGCCTTGGTGTAACAAAATCTGTATTTATTGTAACACAGAATGTCTAAATAAAATATTTAAAAAAACATAATGGGTGATCTCACTGACTTTCCTCTCCTCAGGTTAACCAGACAAAACCGGTTTGTGCTCTGCTACACATACATATCAAAAGTTTCTTTGATATAAGTCACTGTATTCAAAGCAAAAGTGTATTTGACTCTTTAATCCCGTCTGGGCCTTGAGATCTACACATCAGAGGTCTCTGATGTAATTCAAGGGTTTCTTGGAATGGATATTGGCCCTTCCAAAGCCGTCTCGGTCCTGTTTTGCCCGGACATCAACCTCTTTGATGAAATAAGCTGGTTTCCTGGGCTGATATTAAAAACACATGCATGCTCTTTCCATATGACACCTAGAGCAAAATCAAAGTATTTCCCTGGGGATGCCACGAATGGCTAATTTCATTTCCTGGGATCAAAGCAAATTTAACATGCTAATTGAACCTCAGATCTCTGTAGTTTAAAATACCTCCTGTCCTTTGAACTTATCCCGGGGTTTGATGTGTCAGTTCAGCAAGACTGTAGTTTCCTCAAACTGACCTTCCCATCACATATTTTATATGTAATAAAAAAAATTGATACAGCACTCAGAACTGGCTGTCTATGTCATACTTCCTCCTCACCTAGACTGAATTTGGGGGCTCAATCCCCTACATTGGATGAGCTTCCCAAATCAGTTCACTCCTCATAGACCCTAGACAGCCCATCTGAGTTCTGATTCTTGGCTCCGGCCCTAGGTACAATTTTCAGATCATACCCTTGTAAAGCAAGACTCCATCTGAGCAGTCTGCCATTGTTTTTCCCCGTCTGCGTCAACCAAACCAGGGGGTTGTGGTCAGTCTGCACCACAAAAGGCTGCCCATACAAGTATGGCTCCATTTTCTTTAGGGCCCACACTAGGGCAAGACACTCCTTTTCCACCGTGGAGTATGCTTGTTCCCTGGGGAGCAGCTTCTGGCTCAGGTATGCGATAGGGTGTTCGGTCCCTTGGCTGGATACCAGACTCGGGACTGCCTCAATACCCACGTCTGAGGTGTCCGTCTGAACTATAAAAGATTTGCTATAGTTGGGACTTGTCAAAACAGGAGCACGACACAGTGCTTCCTTTAGTTTGGAAAAGGCATCCTCACAGGCTGGGCCCCAGGTAATTTTCTTGGGCATCCTTTTCTTTGTCAGGTCAGCTGGGGCGCAGCCAGGGCACTGTAATTGGGTACATACTTTCTATAGTACCCGGCTGTCCCGAGAAGATTCCTGACCTTTTTCTGAGTTTCTGGTCTGGGCCATGCCTGGATTACCTCTATTTTGATTTGGTTAGTACGGAGCTGTCCTTGGCCTACCACATGCCCGAGGTATGCCACTTCTCCCATGGCCACCTGGCACGTCTCGGGCTTTGACAGTGAGCCCGGCCCTCTGTATTCTGCCCAGCACTTCCCTAAGGTGTGACAGGTGTTCCTCCCAGCTGGTACTGAAGATGGCAGTGTCATCCAGGTACGCCATGGCGTACTCCTCAGCACCATTTAACACCTGGTTCACCAACCTTTGGAAAGTGGCCGAGGTGTTCTTCATTCCGAAAGGCATTACTTTGAACTTGAATAAGCCTATCGGAGTGATAAAGGCTGACCTCTCCCTAGCTCTGTCCGTCAACTCCACCTGCCAATACCCTTTTGTCAGGTCAGTGGTCGTAAGGTAGGTCACCCCCCCAACTTGTCCAGGAGTTCGTCTGTCCGGGGCATCGGGTGGGCGTCTGACTTCGTGACTGCATTCAGTCCATGATAGTCTACACAGAAACGAGTTGAGCCATCTGGTTTGGGTACAAGGACTATGGGGTGAGGCCCAGGGACTGTGGGATCTCTGGATTACCCCTAAATCCAGCATCTCTTCCTCTTCCCTGCTAATGTCCTTTTGGACAGCCTCTGACACCCAATATGCTGTCCACTGTATGGGCATCTGTGTCCCTGTCTCCACATCATGCGTTGCTAAGGGGGTTAGTCCAGGCTTGGCGCTAAACAAGGGGGCAAAGTCTGCTAAAATCTCCCTCACTTTCCAGATCTGGCCTGGGGTCAGATGGGAAGACCATTTTACTGCCTCCACAGAGGACTCCCGCTTACTTTCCTCCAGCAAGTCCAGAAGAGGGTCTCCTTCGTCCGTCCCCTCCCCATGACTACACACAGCAAACACCATGTCAGCCCTGTTTGCATATGGCTTCATTATGTTGACATGGTACATCCTATTTGTCTGTCTACGGTCAGGTGACTCCACAATGTAGTTTACGTCATTTACCTTCCTAACCACTTTGTATGGTCCTGCCCACTCTGCTTGTAGCTCGTCTTCCGGACCGGAATAAGGACCATGACTTCCTGATCCACCATGTACCTAGAAAGCGAGCTCTGGCCTCTATGGGCCGCATCACCTTTTGTTTTTGTTGGGCAGCTGCCATGTTGCTCTGGGCTGTCCCCATAAGCTTCTTCAGCCTTTTCCTAAACCGTAGGACATAATCCACAATGGGAGTTCCCTTGGTGGCATACTTGCCTTCCCAGTCCTCCCAGATCAAGTGTAGGGGCCCACGTACCCGGTGTCCATACAAGAGTTCAAGGGGGAAAATCCTGTAAACTCTTGGCACCTCCCTGTATGCGAACAACAGGTGGAGAAGGTATTTCTCCCAGTCCCTCCCATGCTGTTCAGCAAACGCCCGGAGCATTGACTTTTGGGTACCATTGAATCGTTGCACAAGTCCATTGGCTTATGGGTGATACGGTGTCATGCATCTCTGCACCACCCCACACTTCTTCCATAAACATTTCATTAGGTCCGACATGAAGAAACCCCCTTGATCGGTGATTACCTCCTGCGGAAATCCAACACGGGAGAAAATCCCAAGTAAGGTATCAGCCACTTTGTCTGTCCTCAGAGAGGATAGGGCGACTGCCTCTGGGTGCCGGGTGGCATAATCCACCACAGTCAGGATGAATCTCTTCCCTGAGGAGCTGGGGTATTTAAAAGCCCCACGGTATCCATTCCCACCCTCTGGAATGGCTCCTCCACTAGGAGCAATGGAATCAGGGCAGCTTGGGTTTTCTTGCCCGCCTTCCCTATTTCTTGGCACCAGTGACAAGACCTGCAATACTCCTTCACCTGCTGGGTGAAATTAGGCCAGTAGAAATTCTGGGCCAACCGCTGCATTGTGCGTACGATTCCCAGATGACCAGACAAGGGAATATCATGGACAACCTTGAGCAACTGCTCATGATATCCCTGGGGAACGACAAGCTGCCTGCCTAGTATACATAAGTCCATTTTCCCAATAAACCTTATGTCTGCTGCCGTCACCTCCCTGTGTACTGTCCGAGTCTGCCCAAGCCCTCAGCTTCTCTAAACTAGGGTCACTTCTCTGAGCAGCTGCAAACTCCTCACACAGTCCCAAGGCATGGGACAGGTCCCCTTCCATCGCTAAACTAGGGTCCCTAGCACTAGCGTCAGGGCCCTCAGGATCACTGTGAATCCCAACCCTCTGACAAGAGGTCACCCCTCCCTCTTCAGAGTAACCCTCTGTAGCTGTGTGGTTACTTGCTACCAGGGAAATTTCTACCTCCTTTTTATCAATCTCCCCATCTGGAGACACAGGCTGGGAAACCAGCCTCTCAGTGGTTTCCACACTGGTTTCTGTGGGGTTCAGGGAACTGCTATTTTCCCTTGCCACTTGACTACGGGTAACTGCACATACCACCTCCTGCTGGAGATTGTTACCTAGGATCACATCCACTGCTAATGTGTTGGCTACAGCCACCTGTTGCACAGTTCCCCCTGTTTCACCCCAGTCCAGGAGAACACTAGCGAATGGCAATGTTTTCTCTTCACCAGTAAACCCTTGTATAGTTACGTATTTATTGGGTATAAGCTGACCAGATACCCCTTTACCAATGTCAGGGATGCCCTGTGTCCCTTAACCCCTGTGTCTGTACACCATTTATTATGACTGGGTGCATGTGTTCCCTAATGTTCACTGGCATGCTCTCAGGGACACACAAACAACCCACTTCTTTTCTAGCACCCTGTTGTGTATTATGGCTCGCCTTTTTGGGGCACTGTCTGGCAATATGCCCAGTTTCCTTACACAGCCAACAGGCATTTCTTACTTCAGATAAATATTTTCATTGAAACCTGGGGCTAACTGGTTTCATTGGAAGCAGTGAGGGTTTTAGCTGCCCTGAAGGCGCGCTTTTCCCTTTCTGCACTGCCATACCCGCCCCATTCGCTCTCAGAGCAGGTTTGCTCTTGGCATAGCGTTCCGAGAGTTCAGCAACCTCTTGCACTGTTTTTGGATCATGGTCCTCTAGCCAGGTTTTTAGCTCTGCAGGGCATGCCCGATAAAATTATTCTAATAAAATCACATTTTCAATTTTATCAGCAGAGTTTGCCTCAACTCCTTCCCACCAACGTTTTAAAAACTGACGTCGTTTCGTGGCTAGCTCCTCATAGCTCAAAGCAGGGCTTCTTCTGAGCTTACGGAATTTAGCTCTGTATGATTCAGCAGCTAATTCAAACTTTTTTAACAGTGCATCTTTTAACTTGCTGTAATCATCACTGTCATCATTGTTCATTTGACCCAGTGCATCTCAAGCTTTCCCGGTAAGTAGCGGGGATAGCTGGAAGCTCCAGGACTCTCTAGGAATTTTAGCATGAATACAAACTTTTTCAAAAGAATTTAAAAAGGCCTCCATGTCTTCCCCTTCCTTAAACTCAGCTATTAATTTGGAGTTCAATTTGTAACCCAGTCCTGCAGTCCCAGTTAAACCCAAGCCACTTACCTGCCCTGGTGCCACTGGTTGGAGTCATAGCTTCTCCAGTTCGGGTTGCCAGTGGTGCTCCTCTCTCCTCTGCAGCTCGCTGGCGCTCACGCTCCTCACGGTCTGCCTCCCTCTGTTGTCGCTCTTCCTCATGGTCCGCCTCCTTCTGTTGTTGCTCTGCCTCCAGTTCCATCCTGCACAACTCAATTTGCAGATTGAGTACCTCTGGATTCAGGATACTGGTGATCTTCCCCTGCTACTGTGGCCCTTCACTGACAGTGGCCCTGCTGTCCGCCTCATTGGCTCGAGACCCCTCACTGGCTGCTAATTCTGCCACACTCGAGGTCTGGTCCCTTTCAGTCACAGTCTGTAACTCTCTGCTCTGGTATCTGCTACCATCAGGGCCTCTATGAGGTTCTGCTTTCTGGCTGTCACCTTGAACAGGACTCCTCTGTCCTCACACAACTGTTTTAACTGTTGTACAGTGTGTCTGCTGTAGTTGGATGCCATCTTTCCTAACTACTGCTAATCTGACTGGCACTTTAGAAAAAAAAATTAAAATGGGTAGGAACTTAAATGTAAGCCAAGGGATATAGTTCTGTTTCCTTTTGAAATAAAACACTGCCTTTCTTTTTTCCAAGTGAGCTGAACGGTCTCAAGCTGACCCACTGTACAATCAAGCTTATACCACCAAACTTTTTATGCCACCGCTGCCAACCAATCTGTCACAAACTCGCTGAGCCAGTCAACCCTCTACTCTCAAAGTGCCAACCTCTGAGCGTATGATTTGTGGACAGTGAACAGAACAAGGTAACCCTCTTGTCTGTTTTGTGGGTTTGTCTCACCTTAGTCTCAAGTTCTGAAGGGATTCAAACTGATAACCTCTTGTTAGCATACCCAATTATCAGGCTCAGATAATTCTGTCTTCGGGGGGCCAGATGTTTTTGCCTATGGGCACCTAATCAGGTATTTCAAATGAACCCTTAGAACTCTATGCAAGACTTTAGAGAACTCTATCCGTTTCCCAGTTTGGTATACAATAAGCTCAACACAGTGTTAACTATAACCACTCTAAGCTCTACTTAAATAAAAAGAAATATCAAGGCACTCCAGGCAGTTTCTGTTTTAAAATATATATCTTTACTTTAAAGTAGGAAAACAGTAAAATTACAGAACAAAATATCCCAACACACACAGCCTTAAAAACAAACAGGTTTAAAGTGCAAGTTTTACAATACATACATTCAGACTGGTCTAATCTTACTCTCTTTCAGTGCTGCGATGTTTCTTCCTTAGTCAGATAATATGAAAAAGTGTGTCTGTCAAGGATCTCTGAGCAATTAAACACAGTTCTGAGCAAGCCTTCTCTGAGGTCACCAAACTCCGCCTTGGTGTAACAAAATCTATATTTCTTCTAACACAGGATGTCTAAATAAAATATATATAAAAAAAAAAACATAATAGGTGACCTCACTGACTTTCCTCTCCTTAGGTTAACCAGACAAAAACGGTTTGTGCGCTGCTACACATACATATCAAAAGTTTCTTTGATATAAGTCACTGTATTCAAAGCAAAAGTGTATTTGACTCTTTAATCCCGTCTAGGCCTTGGTATCTGCACATCTAAGGTCTCTCTGATGTAATTCAAGGGTTTCCCGGAATGGATATTGGACCTTCCAAATTCGTCTGGGTCCTGTTTTGCCCAGACATCAACCTCTTTGATGAAATAAGCTGGTTTCCTGGGCTGATATTAAAAACACATGCATGCTCTTTCCATATGACACCTAGAGCAAAATCAAAGTATTTCCTTGGGGATGCCACGAATGGCTAATTTCATTTCCTGGGATCAAAGCAAATTTAACATGCTAATTGAACCTCAGATCTCTGTAGTTTAAAATACCTCCTGTCCTTGAACTTATCCGGGGTTTGATGTGTCAGTTCAGCAAGACTGTAGTTTCCTCAAACTGACCTTCCCATCACATATTTTATATGTAATAAAAAAAATTGATACAGCACTCAGAACTGGCTGTCTACGTCACAGCCATTACTTCTGCTCAAAGGATTTCCGAGCTTCAGGCCCTGATGTGCGAAATCCCATATTTGATTTTTCACAAGGGACGTGTGGCTCTGTGTACCAACCCTAAGTTTCTCCCCAGGGTGGTAGCGGAATCTACGCTCAACCAATTCATAGAGTTACCTGCTTTCTTTACGCAACACTCCAGTCAAGGAGAGTACCTCTTGCATACTCTGGATGTTCACTGAATTTTGAGATAGTACACCACCAGGACGAAGGATCTCAGAAAGACTGATCAACTGTTTCTCTCTCTTGCTCATAAAAGAGAAGGCAATCCTGTTTCCAAGCAATGCCTGTCTAAATGGTTGTCTCACTGTATCACTTTCTGTTACGACAAGTACAACAAGACCCTGCCGGGTCAAGTCAGAGGCCACTCCACCAGAGGAGTCGCCGCCTCTGCTGCATGTTTCAAGAATGTGTCAGCGGCAGACACCTATGCAGCCGCAACTTGGACTTCTCTCCATACTTTTACAAAACATTACAGTTTGGACATTGCCTCTCACCGTAGAGCAGGCTTCTGGTTGGCTGTCCTACAAGGTCTACTTCTGAGTAGTTTTCCTCCTCCCGTTTGCTTCTCCTTGTTCCAGACTGCTTGGGACTCAGTCCTATATGTAATTATCTACTGCAAGAGCCCTCTCTAAGTAAGATAGTACAGTTACTAAGAACTTACCATAACAGTAGATCTTGAGAAGGCTCAAAATGAAATAATACCTTCCATCCTCCATCACAGCTTTTTCAGCTCCTTTTCCAGGATGGAATATCCACTTCTCTCTCGCCTCGCCTTTTGGTCTTTGGTGGGAAAGAACTGGAAGGTGGGCGTGGAGGACTGCCCCTTTATACTGACGTCACATGACGTCAGTCACCTGATGTGGGGGCGGTCCCCTGCCAGAGACTGCTAGCTAGAAATTGTTCCGTGGAGTCCCGACGCCTGCTGGCATCAGTCCTATATGTAATTACCTACTGTAAGAGTCTCTCTCGAAGATCTACTGTTACGGTAAGTTCTTGTGTAACTGTACTTTCTGCAGATTGTGCTTCTGCATATTATGATGCTGTGCAGTTATCCTGCATTTAAGTGATTCCCAGATACTCAGCGTGTAACAAGCTTCACCGCTCCATTTATCCCATTCCCTCTCACCCTACGATTAAGGAGTGTCATGTTCTGCTCCCCTCTGCTAGCCAGTAGGGCGGATGAAGTGCTGCCTGTACAACTGGTACCAAAGTTGCTTTTTGACTGGCTGGCAGGGAGAGTGTGAAAATAAAGTGTCTCATTCCTTCTTTCCCTGTGAGCCAAACACTAACTTCTGCAGTGTTTTGTGCCTTTTTTTTTTTTTCACTTGTGTGCCATGTAGTTTCCTATAATTCAGGCAATGTCTGAAGTTCTCCCTTAGTTTGCACTCCCAAAGAGTGACAATCCTGCTGTGTATGTTTGTAATTTTGAATTAGAAGATGTTAAGACTCTGAAGACGCATTCACTTTTCTCTGATTTGGTGAATACATATTTAGAAAATAGTGCAGCTGTGGAAAAACCTGCGAGTTGGGCATAAAATGAAATCAGATTATTTAATATAAAGCTCTTGTGGTTCATCAAATGTGGTTTGATTTACAGGGTAGGGAAGTTCAAGGACCCTCTGAGCTGTCTGCTTCATCCAGTTTACAGACGTTGCCTCCTCCTCTGGAACCTGTTACAGTAACCACCAGCAAGAAAGAGGAGCAGCAGGAAGGCTTCCAACCCCATGAATGTTCAGAGCATTCATCACCGTTGGAAGACTGTGAGGAGTCCCATGAAGATGAGCCTGAAACAGCAGGTGCAATAACTGATACTTGTGTAGGTAATACTGCTGCCAGTCCAGCTTTGGTGAAGGGTAACCTTGCTGTATCAGTATTCACTTAAATCAGGGACTCTTATTTGAATGACCCTACCAGTGTAAGTGGCTCAGTTGGTGGCATCTCGCCTCTTTGCCAGGATGATCAAGTGTATGATGATCAATGGAGGCAGTAGAGCGCAGTGGTTTAGGGCTATGAGCTGCAAATCTGGAGACCTGAGTTTGAATCCCACAGCCCCCACTTGCATACTGTGCGACCCTGAGCAAGTCACTTAACTTCCCTGTGCTCCCAGGTTGCACCTGTAAACGAGCTTTCAGTTTAATATGCTACTCCTGGTTAAACAATTAAAAAAAAAAAAAAAAAAAAAAAACTAACCTAGTAATGTAGTATTCTGAAGATGGAAGCGACTTTGGGTCCATCTAGTTTGTCCCTTCTGTCACATGAAAGTGGTTATACCCAGTTTTATTATGGGCATATACCCAAGCATAACAGACTGTTACCACACTCCTGCTGTGTGATCCTCAGTGCCATTCTCCCTCAGGTATCTGTCTAGTCTGCTTTGACAGCCTAAACAGTGCTAGTTTCCACAATTTCACTGGGTAGGTTATGCTACATGTTTACACTACACTCTGTGTTAAGCTGGACTCTCTAAATGGTTCCCTTGTATCTGCATCCCCCCCCCCCCAATCTGAGGGCATGCCCTCTAGATCTGCTTGTACTGACCAGCTCAAACAGTTGGGTATATTTCATCCTATTGTCCTAGTTATCCTCATTAGTATTCAGAAAAACATAATTACTTCCTCTCGGTCTTGGCTAACTAATTTGAGTATACCCAATTTCTTCTCGTAGTTCTTGCTTCCTGAGCCATTAATTGTCCTGGTGGCACTTTGCTGAACCATCTCAACTTCTTCCATGTTCTTTCTGTACTGCTGTGACCAGAACTCTGTCATAGTGTTTGGTAGGGCGTTGTTTTGTATGGAAATCCATACACCTGAAAAAACTTGTTCTACTGCTGTAGTGACATACAGTCAATTCCGCTTGTATGCCCATTAAGTGGACCGCAGTAATTATGGCATACAAGCGGGAGAAGTTGTTGTGCATTAAAATGTGGTAGCAGTGAATAAACAGACATCGCACAGATGTAAACATGCGTAAAAAAGTTGTTTTAATAATGACATTTATTGCTGTCTAACACAAACCCCCCCAAATTTCAATGTTAAAAAGTCCATTTCATTAACAGTCACTGATGGGGATGTTGGCTTCAGTTGTAGTGAGCAATAATGTTAAAGTTTGACTGGTAGCAGCATCATTTTGAAATAAAATGTCGGGCAAAGTTTCTGTTTCAGTGGAAAGTCTTTCGGAAAAAAAAACTTTGACTCACATCATTGGCAGACTGTCCTTCTCCCCACTCTCCTGTGTTAACCAGCTCTCAAGTGTAAGCTGCTTTTTTCCACGAGATGCTAAAAGTTCAACCTGCTTTTCGAAAGCGTAGAACCATTCGTACTTTTTTAGTTCCCTTGCTGCCACATAATGCCTGATTTTTCCCATCATGTTCCATACCTCTGAAGTGGAAGGGATGGGCTCCTCAGGCTCATCTTTGTCCTCTTCGCCCTCTGCACCTGTGTTTCGATTCAGGATGTCCTCACAGATCTCTGTTTCGGTTAAACCGCCAGACGTCGGCTCTTCAGCATCCACACTGATGTAGCTGGCAAATTCTGTTTCCAGCATGGTGGGGCAACACTTTCCACTGTCTCCACTTCCTCCCCTGCTGTGATACCCGCTTTGATGTAACAGATCACTATTGTTTGTGGCTTTACCTCCTTCCAAGCATAATGAACTAAGTGGATGTCATCCAAAATTGACATCTTTTTTGCCTTCTCATTAAACATTTCATTTGAACCATCAATGTCATCCAGAAGCCTACTGACAACAGATTTTCTATAGAGCACTTTTAAATTGTGGATGACCCCTGATCCATGGGCTGAATAAGGGCAGTGCAATTTGGGGGGGGGGGGGAGGAAAATGAGTTTAATGTGTGACAGTGTGATTGGCTTGTGAGCGGGGCAATTATCGACCAACATTGCAATTTTTCTTCTGCGGATTCTCATTCGCTTATTGAGCTCCTTTAACCATTCATGAAAAAGTTCAACTGTCATCCAGGTATTGGAAATGCTATGATACTGGACTGGTAGTGCATCAGTGTTTATGGATTTACCGATCACTAGCAGAGGTAACTTTTCATTTCCAGTTGCATTAGCACAAACCATTATTGACACCCTGTCTTTTGCTTTCTTGTAACCAGCAGGTGTTTGACTTCGGAATGATGGGGTCCCATCTGGGGTGGCTTGAAAAAACAAGGCAGTTTCATCGCCATTAAAAATATCGGGTGGTGCATAGTCATTTAGCATTGTGGGCAGTACACTTATCCACTCTTCGGCTGCAGTGGTGTTGTTTTCTGCCTTCTCACCATGTATCTGTCGATAGTATATGCTATTGCGCTCTTTCCACCTTGACAGCCAGCTGGCTGTCGGCTCAAAACTCAAACCGAGGAATTGCGGGAGGCTTCGGGCTTTCTCCATCAAAATGTTATCCGATATTGGAACTCCTCGATCTCTGGAGGCAGAGAACCACCAGAGCAGAGCCTCCTCTACTTATGGGTGTTTACCCTCCGTTTTTCTTTTCCTGCTAGTGTTCCCACACACGTTCCATTCATGCAGGATCTTTTCCTGGCTTCTAAGAAACCTGCCGACACTAGAGATGTCAAGCCCGAATTCTAAGGCAAGTTCTTTTCGGGACACACTTGGAACACTAGCCTTTTCGATCAGCTCAACTTTTTTAGCTAGAGACAGCACATTCCTCCTGCTTTTGTCCATATTGAAGCATTGTAAGTGTTAGGAGCAGACAGTGCTTACTGAGGATCGAGGATCTAATGTGCAGGTGTTCGGCAGTGCTGTTTAGTAGGCAAAAGCTATCATTTAGCACCTCGTTATAACAACCGCACGGAGCTGACAATCACTTAAATGATCAGTTTTGGTTTGAAAAAAAGGCATACAACCAAAAAACACAAGGCATACAAACGGAATCAATAACATTAATCGGATAGGGAAAAAAATAGGACCAGTGATAAGTAGCCATATAAAAGGAAAAGGCATACAACCGAAAGGCATACAAGTGGAATTAACTGTAATTGCTTCAGCAGAATGACATTTTGTTCTGCTGTAGTAGCTACATCACAATACAAGCGTCCTCACCAGCATAGTTCATAGGACAGAGGGTGGTTGAAGTGTCATGTGAGCTGGCCTGTGGGTGGATGGTGGTGTAGTGCGGGTGGCAGAGGGCAGAGACTGACTGCTGTAACCACAAAAAGTAAGCGATTGTGCTTTTTTCACCATACACTATATAAAATAGTATATGGGAGCCCAAATACACAACAGTGCTATTCCTAAAACCTTGTGGTTTCCATGATGACAGCTGGACCTGTTGAGCTTCGCTCGCAAGGTCCTTGTCATCATGGTAACCACTCGGTGTAAGTATAGCGTTGTTGTGTATGGGCTCTCGTACACTATTCTGTATGTTACAGCAAGGCCTTGTACAGTGGGAGAATCCCCTCCCTTGACCTGCTCCTTGCCACCTCCTAATGCATCCAAGCCATTGCATTTGCTTTACTGACTGTTGCACCACATTTCCTGACTGTCTTTAGCTTGCTGTTCAGTTACCCCTAGATTTTTTCCCATGGTTGTGCTGTCCACTGTTGCATCACATAATGTGGTGTGTGACCTAGATTCCTCACCCCTAGATGCAGTAACTTGCACTTTTCCACATTAAAAGTTGAAGTCCCCATATCTTTCCCCGTATGCCTGACTGGTGTATGCAGGTCCCTTTGTAGTGCATCCCCCTGCTCTGCTGTGTCCACTTTTCTTGCCAATTTCATGTTATCAGCAAATTTCAGCAGCCTGCTGCTGATCCTGTCCTTCGTGTCATTAATTAATATGTTTCAAATTCTGTCCGATTTAATTTCTCAGATCCTGTCAGATTTAATTTCTTACCAACACTCCTCTGTTTCAGACTTCACCTGCATCACCAACCCAAAGTGACTTTAGTGCATGGGAGAAACAGATCTCCCAGTACATTTGGATCAGATCTCGATCTCATAGCATAAATTGCAGTTACTGAAGCAAAGGGGGCTTCTTGCCTTTCCTTATTTTCAGTAATATTTTCAAGCAGCACAGCTGTGTCGCATTTATTATTGGATAGATCCAACATATGTAGCACATTGGAAGACTGTTGATGTTAATAACACATATTTCACTAATGAGAGTAGTATCCCCCAGGACACATCTAGAAATGAGCTGTTACCAGCTCAGTATGCCTTTCCTCATAAAACCTTCGAAACAGATACACTGCAGATATATTTTCTGATTTCCCCCCAGTGCTAGGAGCTCAAATAATGGAGAGTTGCCCATCAGTATTCCCCAGTTTTGATCTGGGCACACATTCTAACCTCAGGAATCCAGTAATATTAGCACACTCGCCTCTGAGACTGGGAGATCAGAGGGCTGTGGGTTCAGTTCCCACATCTGGCACTTGGGTTAATATCCCAATACTGACACTGTAGTGCAGCATGAGGGGGGTGCTGCACTTCTGAGGTGCCGTCTTTTGGATGAGACGTTAAACCGAGGTCCCATCTGCCTGGATTGGTGGTAGTTCACTTGGGTGTTAAAGATCCCATGGCACTTATCGAAAAAGAGTAGGGGAATTTCCCCGGTGTCCTGGCCAAATGTTTCCCATTCACTAAAAATACCACCAACGGCTTAATCAGGTTCAATTTCTGTTGCTTACCATCTGTATCCCCTCTCCCCCGGTCGCCCCTGAAAAAGGGACTTCTAGGCCCAGTGGGCTTACCGGCTCAACAAAATTCAATGAATAAAAAAATAAATGCATATTATTACTTCTTGCAGTGCTCCTTTAAGCCAGCACTGCCCCGGAGCCAAATGGAATGCTATGCTAATGATGGAATCTTTAGCGCGTGCATTCAATTCAAAAACTGCCCGGTGTAACTGCCTGCATTCTAAGCTCGGATTTCTTCTCTCTGCTGCAAAGTCTAGACGCCCTGGAGATCTTCTCTCTATTGAGCGATTCATGAAGTGCATTGAACAAAAAAACTTAAGCATTTCTGTTTAATTTTTCATTAACTGCCTAGTGTAATTGTTATTTTAGCTTTTTACCTCATAGTTTAAATTTAGTGTAATTTTTTCCGGTTCCTCACCGTTCCTGTGTACCAACAGGCAACCAATTCTTTTCTCTTCTAAATCGGAACCTTTTTTTAAGGGTTCCGATTATATTTCTGTAAAATCTATCTCTTTTGAACCGATTTTTCTCGGTTCCCTGAGCCGTTTCTCGCTTACGGATCTGATCGGAACCGATAGATTTGTTTTTTCTCGGTTACTGAACCGACTGCAGATAGTTAACTTGCATTTATTTTTGTTGGTTCCCGGTTCCTGTTTTCTTTTAAAATGTCAGATAAACTTAAAAAGAAGACAGGACCTCCTAGGTTTAAGAATTGTTGAAGTGCTCTAAAGTGTTTACTAAGGCAGCCAAACATAGTTTATGTTTGCTATGCCTTGGGCAACAGCATTTTTCTGCTGACTGTGAGTTATGCAAGTTCTTCCCTGAAAAAACAGTGGCAAAACATAAGGAAAGGCTCAAAAGAAAATTGAAAGAGCGGTCCATGGGCTCTAACCAGTCCACCCCCTCTAAGTCCTTGGCTATTCCTTCCAGAGCCTCAAAAACCACCCCTGAGACAGGTGAGTGCTCTGCCAAGAGAGGCAATGAATCGGCTGACACTCTGGTGCCTGCCAAAAAAACTCAAGAAGACAAAACATACCAAGGCCCTGGCTGAAACGCCTCAAGGGGCCCCTCCGGTGCCTTGACCTGCTCCTTCGCCTGCTGAGCTAACCCAGGCTCTGGCTTCACTACAAGTGCTGCAGGCTTACTACCCCCAAAGCAGCCTGTGGCTACTCCGGTGGAAAAAAACCCTATTTGTGTACCACCTTTACCTACTGACACAGTGGAATTTGAGGATGATGATCAGGCAGAGGAGGGTACTGAACCAGAGGTCTTGCCAGGACAGGACTTTGGCTGTCCTCCCAGACCCACAGAGGACTTTTCCTCCCATTTTTCCTTTGTCAGGAAGACAGTGGAAACCCTGGATCTACAAACTGCAGAAGAGATCCAGGATGAGGAAGTAGCCCAATATATGGAGCTTAAGGGGCTGACACCGACTAGAAGGCTCCTGCTGCCTATGTATATGTTTTCCAAAAAAGATGTCCTTGAAATTCTTAAGACTCCAAACACTGTCACACCCACTGATAAAAAGTGTGATTAAAAAAAATACCAACTTGAGAGGTCAGGGGCTGAGTTTTTATTTACTCACCTGACTACCAGGGGATTGTACAGCAGGCTGCCTGTGAAAAGCCAAAAACTCCCTTGTCTTCTCACCCCCTGAGAAGGACTCAAGAAGGATAGATAGCATGGCAAAAAAAGAGTACCTTTCGGCTTCCCTGGCAGTTCGCCAAGCCAGCTACCAAGCTTATGCAGCCCTCTACCAGAAGGCTCATTGGCAGTCCATCTTGGATAAAGCAGAGGCTAACCCCTCCCTAACAGTTTTGGAGTTAATGGACACTGCAAAACTGGGCTTGGCGGCTTCCAAGTACTAGTTCCAAATGTCAGCTGATACGAATGACACAGTTGCTTGATGGATGGCAGGTACCATAGCCTTGAGAAGATTTTCCTGGCTGACAGCTACTAGTCTCACCTAAGACACCCAGAGTAAGGCTATGGACTTCCCAGTCGAGGGTCACTCACTTTTTGGTGCGCAGACTGAGACCTATATGAGTAGATGAGTATAAAGCTACTTTCCACAGTAATCCTACGAACGAAAGAGCTTCTCCCTCCACTTCAACTTATGGAAGGGGAGGCAGGATAGGTCCTTTTTTATGAGGCCTTTCTTTCAAGTGCAGGCTGTGCCCCAACAGCAGTACCAGTCACGGCAGGGTGGTTTTTATAGAGCCAGAGGCAGAAGGGGTTCCAGGAGAGGATCCCAATCTGCACAACCCCAGCAACAAAGAAAACAAATCCCCTGACTTTTCCCTTCAGGCTGCCTTTCCATCTCCTGTAGGGGGCAGACTGACTCATTATTTTCAGGAATGGCTGAAAATTACCACAGACAGGTGGGTTTTGGAAATAGTGAGTCAGGGCCTGTCCCTTTGCTTCAAATCCCTTCCTCCAAGATCAGGGCAGTTCATAGCAGTTCCTTTCACAAAAAGAAAACTGCTGGAACAGGAGGCTCAGGCCTTTCTTCTAGCAGGGGCAGTAGAGATTGTTCCCCCCAGCAAAAAAGGACAGGGGTTTTATTCAAAAGATTTCCTAACAACAAAAAAGAATGGGGAGTGGCAGCCTATACTAGACCTCAGACTGCTAAACAGGTACCTGGTAAATCCCAGGTTCAAGATGGTCACATTGGCCATGATTCTGCCAACTCTGCAAAAAGGTGACTGGTTAGCCTCCTTAGACCTAAATGACGCATATTTCCATATTCCCATGAGGAAGTCTCACAGAAAATATCTGAGATTTGACTTCCCTCTGGCCACTATCAGTTCTCAACACTTCCCTTTGGGCTCACCTCTGCACCAAGGGTCTTAACAAGTGCATGGCAGTAGTGGTGGCACACCTAAGAAGACTAGGTGTTTCAGTTTTTCCCTGTCTGGACAATTGGCTAATCATGGGAAAGTCTCACCAGCAGGTGACAGAGCACCTTCAGGTAACCCAAGATCTGTTGCACTCCCTGGGATTCCTTCTCAGCATCAAAAAGTCAGTCCTGACTCCTGTACAGGTACTGCAGTTCATAGGTGCAGAACTAAACACCATACTGGGAAGGGCTTTCCTCCCTCAGGAGAGGGCAGAAGGCATTTGGCTTTTGGCAAGCTCATTTGTCCTGGGCAAGCCAAAGCCAGCAAGACAGTTTCTACAACTGTTAGGGCACATAGCTTCAGCAACAAGCACAGTCCTAGGTGCCAGTTTTCAGATGAGAGAATTTCAGTTTCACCACAAGGCACACTGGTGCCAAAGGCGGAACTCTCTATCAAAACCCATACCAGTAAAAAGGGTCTTACTACAGGCACTCCAATGGTGGATGGAGTTGGAAAACTTGAGAGAAGGGGTTCCATTCTTGCAGGAGCCCCCTTCATTGGTTCTCACAACAGATGCTTCCCTGTTAGGGTGGGGTGTTCACTTGGGGGAGCACACCATTCATGGCACTTGGGAGAGTGCAGATTCCCTCCAGCATATAAACCTGCTAGAGCTAAGAGCGGTTTACCTGGCCCTTCAGGCTTTCTCACATCTAATACAGGGCAAGGTGGTACAAGTCAGAACAGATAATACCTCAACAATGTACTACATCAACAAGCAGAGAGGGACAAGGTCTAACCTAGTTTGTACAGAGGCAATGAAGATATGGAGCCTTGCTTACTTTTTAAACGCCTCCCTACAGTCGATCCATCTGCCTGGCAAGGACAACACCCTGGCAGATGCCTTGAACAGGATAAATCGTGCCCATCACGAATGGATACTGAACAAGCAAATGGTGAACATCCTATTCAGGAGGTGGGGCACTCCAGAGATGGATCTTTCTGCATCCCACCAAAACCACCACCTGCTTCTGTATTGTTGCATGGCCCCTGCCAAAGGAACAGTTCCCTGGATGCTCTGATTCTGGATTGGACAGGGAGGCATCTTTATGCATTCCCTCCTTTTCCCCTGATACTCAGGGTACTCATCAAGCTCAGATCACAGCCAGCTTCAATAATGCTGGTAGCCCCAGACTGGGCCAGACAGCCTTGGTACTCCCTCCTGCTTTCTGTGTCGGTGGCCAAACTGATTCAGCTCCCACAAAAGTACAATCTACTGACCTCCTTCTAAGGGAGGGTCATGTACCCCAGTCTCAGGTCTCTCAGACTCGAGGCATGGCTCTTGAGGACTTAGAATATGCAGACTGGCAATTCTCTGAAGGGGTCCTGGAGGTCCTCAGAGGGTATAGGAAACCTGCTGCTAAGAAAACCTATGCCTCGAAATGGAAAAGGTTCTGTATATGATGTAAGGATAAGGGTGTAGCCCCAGCTCAAGCTGGCATACCAGCCTTGATGGACTATTTGACTCATCTGCATTCCCTAGGTCTGCACCATTCAACCCTGAAAGTGCACCTGGCGTCGGTGTCAGCATACATTTCAGCTGGAAAAGACACCTCCTTTGCATTAAATCCTATCTTCAGGAGGTTCTTAAAGGGACTGTCTCACCTATTCCCCCACAAGGAACCAGCCCCAGCTTGGGACCTGAACATTTGCATTGCTGAACTTACGCTTCCTCCCTTTGAGCCCATAGCCTCTGCAGATCTCAAGTTTGTTACTTGGAAGGTAGTCTTCTTGGTGGCAATCACTTCTGCTAGGAGAATAGGTGAACTCCAGGCCCTATGTGTGGAAAAGAAATATGTTTCCTTCCACAGGGACAAGGTAGTATTGAGAACTAATAGGAAGTTCCTCCCCAGAGTGGTTTCAGATTTCATTTGAACCAGTCTGTCACCTTGCCAGTTTTCATCACTGAGCACTCTAGCTCAGGGGAGCATAGACTCCACAGCCTTGACGTAAAAAGGGCTTTAAGTTACTACATGACTCATACCAAGGACCATAGGCAGGACAGACAACAGCTTTTCCTCACCTATGGAGAGGTAGGTAAGGGCATACCTGCCTCAAAAAGAACCATCTCTCGATGGATAGTTCAGTGTATCCAGTTTTTCTACTCAAAGCAGGTAGGGTGCCCCCTGTTGGACTTAGGGCCCATTCTACAAGGGGGCACAGCAGCCACTATTGCAGCTACCTGAGAGGTGCCATTGGTGGAAATCTGTAAAGCAGCTACCTGGAGGTTAGTTCACACCTTCACTAAGCATTATAACCTGGACACCCAATCCAGGAGTGATGCCAAGTTTGGCACAGCAGTCCTGCAGAGTCTTTTTCCTAAGTAGATTCTTTACTCACCTCCGTAAGGTACTGCTGCATAGTCTGCAAGAAGTAATACTATTAGTGGATTCCTGGGGTTAGAAGAAAAAATTACTCACTGTAGTAATATTGTTTCTTCCAATGAGATCCACTAATATTATTACTTTCCCACCCTGCCTCCCCTGACAGAATCAGTAAAAAACCTCTCCAGTGCTGATTGTATAAATACTTGGAGTGGTATGCCATCTGCTGGCACTTCTTAGTAATGCTTTATAGCTTAGTAGTTTTTTCCTTAGGTGCATCTGACATTTAGAAAACGGGATTTTTCTCTTTTCCTGTAATTTAATGTTTACTAGTTGCCCCAGTTGGGGCCTTTTTTTTTCTATTTTCTATTCTAATTAGATGTTAGTATGGCCTCTTTGCAGGCTGCTAAGAAATCTAGGCAGTTTTGGAATTGAATGCATGAGCTAAATATTCCATCATTTGCATGACATTCCATTTGGCTCCAGGGCAGTGCTGGTTTAAAGGCGCACTGCAAGAAGTAATAATATTAGTGGATACCGTTGGAAGAAACAAGATTACTACAGGTGAGTAATTTTTTCTTTGGACAGCAGAGCACCTTAAAAGGGGTTTTACAACCTTTTCATGCCCTACCATATGATCTGTCTCTTCACTCAGCATGACTAGATAAACATTTTTGTTTATGGGAAGCATTGTGATTGGTTAACTGCTGACTCTGTGCTGCTGACTCTCTCTGCTGCTGATGTGAGATATGTACTTACTGGTAGTACTATATTGTGCTTGTCATGAATGAGGATAATTGCCAAGATTGAAAGCCAAAGGCCAAATTACCATTTTCTTTTTCCTGAAACATAGAAATTGACAGCAGATAAGAACTGCCAGGCCCATCCAGTCTGCCCGTGTGCTCTACTTTTACTTAGCTGCCACTGACCCTACTTGTCAGCGGCAGCAAAAAATAAAAAATAAAAATAAACAGAGAGTGGAAAGAGTAAGCTTTCAAAACAATAGTTGAGGGACCACAAATAAGACATGGGAGTGGTGCAGTGCAGTGGCTGTGGCGCGGCAGTCTTCTGGGAGGCGTTCTGGAGGATGCAGTATTGTCCTATCTGCAGGCACCTCTCTGGGTTGAGGGAGGAGATTGCTCATCTCCAGGCTTAGTTGGCCAGGATTCGGGGGACCGCCTCTCCTACCCAGGGACCACCAGGGCTGGCGCCTCTGCCTCAGAGGTTGCCAAGAAGGAGGAGCGGTTGGACCATGGTGGGCTCAGGGAGGGTGAGAGTGGTGGAACAGATGCGCATCCCTCCAGTTGTGCCTCTCCACAATTCGTATGCCATTCTGGCAGAGTGTTTTTCCTCTATGGAGGCACCTACAGTGGAGACCAAGGAGGATGCTGGGAATCTCCACGGAGGAGACCCACAGGAGGGTGGCAGGGGACCCCCCCACAGGGGGAAGGAAACGACTCCTGGTGGAGGACTCAGTTGTTAGTGGGGTAGAACTGGGGGAGGGGAGAGGGAGGTAAGGTGCCTGCCCCGTGCCATGGCTTGGAGGGACAGGGAGCGAATCAGGATCGCTGGAGCAGCTGCATGGGGGAGGGAGTGGGATATCATTGTCCACCTAGGGACAATTGACCAGGCTGGGAAAGAGATCAGAGCAGTGCAGGAGGAGTTTGTGGAGTTGGGGAGGGGCCTTAAACAAGTAGCATGGAAACCTCCGAGGTGCTGCCCGTCTATGGCATGGGTGAGGCTAGGGTGCACTGCACCATGGGATTCAATCAATGGTTGAAAAACTGGTGCAGAGCTCAGGGTTTTGGCTTCAGTGGGGACTGGGGGTCCACCTGGAGGGATACAGGCCTATACTGGCACGATCGTCTGCATCTGTCTAGGAGGGGAACCAGGATCCTAGGTGATAGGTTTAAATGCTTCATTGGCAAACATTTAAACCAGCTGGGGGCGGGGCACTGAAAAGGAGCATGGAAATCCTAGCCCCCCAAAAAAAACAGTGTAGTTAGCAAGTTAAACACCAAGATAGAGAAGTCAGTAGGGAGAAGGGCCGGGGTAAATGGAGAAAAGGCAAAGGCATTAAGGACAGGGATGGGGCTAAAAGGAGTAAGGCCATCAAACAATGGAGTACCAACGCTGTAGTTGGTAACAAGCTCCCTGAACTAGTGGCCTTGATGGAAGAGAGATGCTTGGATATCATGGCAGTCACAGAAACATGATACACAGAGAACCATGATGGGGATGTCAGCATACCAGGGGTACACAATCTACAGGAGGGACAGGGAGGATAGAAGAGGAGGAGGAGTAGCTCTCTATGTAAGGGAAGGGATCAAAGCAACAGAACAAAAGGGTAAACGGAGGAGAGAAGGCACTGTGGGTCACCCTGGAGACAGGAAATGGCACCACAATCCACATTGGGGGTTGTATACAGACCCCCATCTCGGGGGGAGGAAATGGACAAGGAAATGATAGAAGGCATCCTTAGGATGGCAGAAAAAGGGAAGATATTGTTGATCGGGGACCTGAATATGCCAGCTGTTAACTGAAACACCTTTGCTGCAGCCACATCCAAGAGCACGGTCATTCTCAATGCCCTACAGGGGGGCATGCCTCAGACAGCTAGTGTTGGAACCCACTTCGGAGGGAGCAGTCTTAGACCTGGTACTCTCAAATGGGGACAGAGAGAGGATCTCCGATTTAGAAGTGGGTAGCCATCTGGGAACAAGTGACCACCAAACAGTGTGGTTCACAATAAACACAGCTATAGAGTCAAGCCATACAAAAGTGAGGGTACTGGACTTTAGGAGGGCTGACTTTTGCAAAATGGGAGAGTGCCTCAGAGGAGGAACAATGGGGAAACATCAAAACTGCCATCACAGAGGCAACAAGTCGCGTGAAGCAAATAAATCAAAACGAAGGAAAAAAATCACTATGGTTCTCAAAAGAGGTGGCGGGGAAGGTTAGGGAGAAAAAGATAGCATTCAGGAAGTATAAGGAAACACAGGAGGAGCAGGACAGAGAACTGTACCAGTTAAAGCAGAAGGAAGCGGGGAAGGCAGTCAGAATAGCAAAGGCCCAAACCAAGGAAAAGATAGAAAACTCTGTTAAGAAGGGGGATAAAACCTTTTATAGGTACATTAGGGAGTGAAGAAAGACCAAAGGAAGGATAGTGAGGCTTAGTAAAGGGGAGGGTGACAGTGAAAAACCAGGGATACTGAACGATTACTTCTGCTCAGTATTCACAAAAGAAGAGGAGGGGGAGGTACCTAATCCAATCAATAGAAACACTCTGGATGGGGAGGGGGTCGATTCACAGAAGAAAGGGTTCTGAAAGAACTCCTAAAACTGAAGGTGGACAAAGCAGTGGGTCCTGATGGGATTCACCCCAGAATTCTAAAAGAACTAAGGGGAGAATTAGTGACACCAATGATTATCCTTGGGAGGATGGTGTGGCACCTTTGGACTGGAAGCGGCAGATGTTAAACCCCTCACCTTTATTTTCAATCTCGTCCTTACCACATCCACAGTTCCCAGCTTGTGGAAACATGCAAATGTAGTACCCATTTTCAAAATTGGTGACCCTGACAACCACAGGCCCATCTCTCTCCTCCCCCATCTAAGTAAACTGCTTGAAAAGATCATTCACTACCAGTTTTCCGAGCATCTAGAAAAATATAGTCTCCTATGCCCACTCCAGCTCAGTTTCTGCAAGTGCCACAGCATCTCCTCTACCCTGGCCATTTTCTCTGATCATGTCCTGAGGAATATGGACCAGGATAGAGCCACAGGTGCTGTATTTGTGGACCTATCCAAGGCATTCAACCTTGTGGACCATCACCTCCTCCACTCAACCGTGCTCTCTTTCGGTTGCTCTGCTGGCACTGCTGCATGGTTTTGTAGCTATTTATCCAACAGATCACAGTCCGTTTCTAGTGGCAAAGCATCCTCTGCGGCCCTCCCTGTACACACGGGTGTCCCCCAGGGATCCATACGGGAACCCCTGCTTTTCTCCATATTCATCAGTGCTCTCTCCAGGGACACCCTCGGCTGTAAAGCACTCCTCTGTGCTGATGACTTGACCCTCTGTCATAGTGATAGATAAGTTGAGTCCATCTCCTCCACTCTCACACAAAACTACAGCCATGCGCACTAATGGTTCCTCTCCCATAAACTCCTGGTAAACGAAAAAAAGACCAAGTCCATGCTATTTGGCTCTAAATCTTTTATTGCCAAAGCTGACAAATGCAACTCCACCATCCTAGTGCTCACCCCAACAGGCCTTCCCCTTGAGAATGTTCAATCCTTCAGATACCTGTGAGTCACTCTTGACCCATCCCTCTCCTTCACTGCACATGTCAACAATACCATGCTGAGAGTTCACCAAAAATTAGGCACTGCCTTCCGTCTTAAAAAATCTCCTGTCTTTCAAGGTGCGCCTTGCCATTGCTCATGGCAACCTGCTACCTCTCTTGGACTACTGCCCCCCTGTCTACTCCCTCATGTCTTCTACCCTGCGCTTTCGGCTAACTTTGATATACAACTCTATCTGCCAGTTCGTCCTTCAAGCCCCCTACCAGACCCACCATTGCTCTCTCTACCAGTCACTAGGGTGGGTCCCACTACAAGGGTGTTTCGACTTTACTATGGGCTGCTTAGTGGGCAGCTCATTCTGGCACCTTGACCAGTCCCCCTATGCACAACTCCTGAGGGAAAGAGTGGTTTCGAGGTCATTTAGGGTATCCTTTGCCCTCCAACTAGAAGTGCCCCGAACCTCCACTGTCATGGGCATGAGAGCTTTCTCCATCTCAGCTCCCTCCCTATGGAACAAGCTCCCAATGTCAGTCCGCTTGTCCTCCTCCCACCTGGCTCTCAAACGGAACCTAAAAAACCTGCTCTGGACTACGGCAACTTGTCATTGCACCCAAAAACTAACCTAGAGCCTTGTAGCCTACTTTACCCTTCATGAGTTCCAGTGCTCCTTTCCTCTTGCCGCTCATGTTTCACCCTTCCGGCCTTTATCTACAAACCCCTCTATAGCCTCACACTTCGATTCCTAGTTAGTCCTTCCATTTCTGGCTTTATAACCTGCACTGTATGTATATAAACTGTATATAATCTGTTTCCAACCTGCATTGTATGTATATAAACTTTTTTCTACTTGTTTTGTTTCCAAATCCTAAGTATTATTGTATATAACTGACCTATCTGCTGTACATTTTTCTTTTTTTCCTTACCACCCCATGTTTTACAGGTGTGTACCCATGCTCTGTATGTACCAAACATATTGTTGCCACATCGTGGCCTGGGTCATGCCTGAAACGGTCCACTGGACCAGTGCACCTACCCGGTTACCAAAGACATAAATAAATAAATGTGATTACCCTTCACAAAAGTGGGAGCGAAGCAGAGGCAGGAAACTACAGACCAGTTAGTTTGACCTCAGTGGTAGGGAAAATGATGGAATCACTTCTGAAAAAAAAAAGAATTGTTGAGTACCTAGAGGCCAGCGGGGCACAGGACCCAAAGCAGCATGGATTCACAGTGGGAGTCATGTCAGACGAATCTAATAGATTTCTTTGACTGTGTGACCAAAGCAGTAGACCAGGGAGGGGCTGTGGACATGTCCTACCTAGATCGGTCCCTGCCGAGACGCTAAGTTTCGAGTTTGGGCACCCTTGCTTGATCCTTCCCCGATTGGACGCTGCAGCTGCTGGACATAGCTGATTGGCTCGCCCACGCTCCTCTGTGACTGCTATTTTTTCTGCCTTGGATTCGTAATTTCTTTCCCGCAGTGAGCTAAAATTTACGCCCGTTCCCCCTCCCCCACCCCGGCACTCTTTAAATCCCCTAGCTTCACACCGGATTCTGCCCTTCAAACAACGTGAAGTCTTGCTGTATTCTGACAATAGCAGTGATTCCCAACCTTTGAACTGCCCCGGAGAATAAAGAGTTAACTTTCTATGCAGGGCATAGAATGCTGAGCTCGAGCTCGGTTGACGTCTGTCTGGAGTGATTCAAACCTAAACCATCAGATTCTTTACTCCGCCTCACTGAACGGTTGCTCCGGAGATTTCTCCTTCGGCTCGGTTCGAAAGTCGGTTAAAGTTTTCAGTTTTCGTCGTTTTTTAAACCGAAAAAAGTATCCGCATAGTCAGTTCAGTCTCTGTCTGTGGTGCCATGAGTACTAGATAGGAATTGTTCTGTTTTTCTGTGTGGAACTTGTAAAAATGCAGCTCGGTTCGGCTGAACCGGCCATTTGATAGTGAAATTTGTTTGTTTACTTAGTGTGTGGTTACTGGTTCTTATCGGTTCTAAAAAAAAAAAATTTGTTTTTGATCGTTTTTTTTTCAATACCCTTGACACGGTTAGGAACCGATAAAGGAGTCTTGCCTATGTTGCCGAAAAAGGCAAGTCGATGTTGGCTATGTGTGAGAAACCCAAGAAAAAACGGGCCCACTGGGTTTCAACACTGCAGTGAGTGTGGGGAGGTCTTTGCTAAGGCCGATCCCCACACCACCTGTGTTTATTGTCTGGGGTTTGACCACCTTGATTCAGACTGCCAAATATGTAAAAACTTTCCCAAATCTACCCTTGAGAAGAGATTAGGTAGACTGAGGGAAAAGGAGGCCGAGACGTCCGCTGACCTGGATGGCCAGCCCGGTTCGGTTTCGACTGAACCAGAAGGAGTGCCCTCTGACCAGGGCTATACTTCGGGCAAAAGGAGAGCTGATTCCGAGGGATCGGTTCCGACAAAAAGAAAGCGCAAAGATAAATCGACCGGTTTGGATCCAGAGGTTCATGTTCTGACCACTGAAGAGATAGCCAGGGCGATTCAGATTGTGGAATCGCTCCATCCGGTTCCGACAATCTGGCTCCTTCTGGCAGGGGTTCGGTTTGGTTGGTTCCCCCGGTTCAAAGTATACCCTTGAAGATTTTTATGAACTGGAATTTGAAGAGGAAGGGGAATTTGAGGATGATGATGTAAGTGAAGGTCTGGATGTGCCTGTGGAACGGACATCTCCCCAGACAGACCTTCAGGTGTTTCCCCTCCTAGGCTTTCTGAGTCCTCTTCTCACTTTATGTTTTACAGAAAGGTGGCTGAAACCCTCCAGCTTCCTATGGAGGGCTGTGGAAAATCAAGAGGAGCCTGATTATGTAGAGATGATGGACATCCCAGAGTCCAGGAGACTGTCCATTCCCCTCCATAAATCTTTTGGGAAACGGACACAAAAAATGTTAGTCTCCTAACACTATACCTCCTGTGGATAGAAGAATGGACAAGAGGTATACACTTTCAGGCTCAGACACGGAGTTCTTATATCAACAATGCAGCCATGTTGGGGTAGTGCAGGCTGCTTCGTGTGACAAGGCAAATATTCCCTTGGGTTCACACACCCCCCCCCGACAAGGACTCCAGGAAGACTGATGCCATGGCAAAGAAGCAGTACATGGCATCTTCTTTGGGACTCAGGCAGGCGAATTACATGGCCTATACACACAGGTACCAGCAGTCCAGGTGGGACACTGTACAGGCACTGGCTAAACAGGCCTCCCCCCAGCTAGCCAAGGAGCTGGAGGCAGTGGCTGCAGATGGGATTGAGGCATCTAAGGTTCAGTTTCATGCTGCTGTGGACTCTAATGATGTGTCATCAAGAGTCATGGCTACATCTGTGGCTCTTCGAGGATGGCTTGGCTCAGATGTACTAGCCTGTCGCTGGGACACCCAGGCTAAGGCCATGGATTTTCCTGTAGTGGGTAATTCTCGGTTTGGGAGCAGACAGAGAATTACATGAAGAAAATGGATGAGTACAGGACCACTTACAGGAGTGCTCAGGCCAAGGAAGGCAGGCAACTCCTCAAAGGCAGCAGTCTGGGGCAGGGCTTTTCAAGGCCTTTTATCAGCACAGGCCTCTTCTTCCTTTTCTCAGAGGGGTTCTTCAGAGGGAAAGGCAGAAGGGGGATGAGCAGGGCTGCATCCACTTCTCAGCCTAAAGCCCCTGCCAAGCAGACCCCCTGATGGGCCTGCCCGGGTCGACTCTCCTATTCCAGTAGGGGGCAGGCTGGCTTACTTTGTTTAGGACTGGATGTCTATTACATCAGACAAGTGGGTCCTGGAAGTAGTAAACCAGGGACTGGTTCTCAGCTTCAAAAAATTTCCAAAGATGAGAGCCAGATCTTTTCCACCTGCAAATCTCTCGGAAACCCTTGCCGTAGAGGCAGAGGTTTCTTCTCTCCTAGCTTTAAGAGCTATAGAGAGAGTACCTACCCTACACTGGGGCAAAGGACTGTACTCCAGGTACTTCCTGACCCCCCCCCAAAAAACAGGGGAGTGACGACCCATCCTAGACCTAAGATATCTAAACAAACTTCTTTTAAAACCAAAGTTCAAGATGATAACTCTGGGAATAATCCTTCCCTCTCTAAGGCCAGGGGACTGGCTAGCCTCCCTGGACCTCAAAGATGCCTACTTTCACATTCCCATCAGGTGCTCCCACGGAAAGTACTGTACTTCAGGTTCGAGTTGCCCTCAGGCCATTATCAGTTCAGAGCAGTGCCCTTTGGCCTAACCTCAGCCCCAAGGGTTTTCACAAAGTGCCTGGCAGTAATAGTTGCCTTTCTAAGAAGGCAAAAGATTTCCATTTTTCCATATCTGGACGATTGGCTAATAGTGGGTCAGTCTCCAGACCAGTCAAGTCTCACCTGCAAGTGACCCAGCAAGTGCTCACTTCTCTAGGATTTCTTCTCAGCCTTCCCAAGTCAGTTCTCGAACCCGTCCAGCTTCTTACCTTTATAGGGGCAGAACTGGACACACTCAGAGCAAGAGCCTTTCTTCCTCTAGAAAGGGCAAGGGTTCTTATGGAACTAGCTTCTTCCTTCAGCTTTCGGGTATCTCGACCAGCAAGGCATTTCCTCCAGCTCTTGGGCCACATGGCGGCTTCAACGGCAGTGGTCCAAGGGGCAAGATTCCAGATGAGGGATATTCAGTTCCACCTGAGAGCTTTCTAGTCTCAGAGGAAGGATTCCCTTACCAAACTGATCCCAGTGACTCTGACCTTGATCCAAGCCCTCCAGTGGTGGCAGGATCAGGACAATTTAAGACAAGGTGTTCCTTTTGTTGCTCAGCCTTGTTCAGTGGTCCTTACCACGGATGCTTCTCTCCTGGGCTGGGGAGCCCACCTGGGGTCCCTTACTGCCCAGGGACTGTGGTCCCCCCAAGAATCCCTTCTCCACATCAATCTTCTAGAGCTCAGGTCAGTTTTTCTGGCTCTAAAAGCGTTCTCACAGTCAGTACAGAACAAGGTGGTTCAAGTCAGAACAGACACCACCACCACCATGTGGTACATCAACAAGCAGGGAGGCACTCGATCCATGGCCTTGTGCACAGAAGCCATGGATTTGTGGTCCCTGGCTTATTCCCTGCAAACCTCTCTTGTAGCAGTTCACCTTCCAGGCAAGGACAATGTGCTAGCAGATGCACTGAGCAGGATTTCTCAGGGCCATCACGAATGGTCCCCTGGACCCTCAGGTGTTGAAAGTGATTTTTTCAAGGTGGGGCAGTCCAGAGATGGATCTCTTTACAGCCCCAGACAATCACCAACTCCCTCTCTTTGTTGCAGACCTCCAGTCCTGGGCTCAGTCCTCTGGACGCCTGATCCTGAATTGGGAGGGAAGTTTCTGTATGTCTTTCCCTTCCCACTCCTGTTCAAAGTTTTGGTAAAATAAGATCTCAACCTTGCAAGGTGATTCTGATTGCTCCAGATTGGGCCAGACAGCCCTGGTACCCCTCTTTGCTGTCCCTAGCAGTCCATCTTCCCCTGTCTCTTCCCAGGAATTACAACCTGTTAACATCCTCTCAGGGAAGGATTTGGTACCCCAATCTTCAGTCTCTCAATCTCAAAGCATGGCTCTTGAGGAGTTAGAGTTTGCAGATCTGCATCTTTCCCAAGGGGTTCTGGATATCCTCAAAGGCTTCTTGAAAGCCCTCCACCAGAAAGACTTACAGCTCCAAATGGAAAAGATTCAGCATTTGGTGTTCTAAGAAACATGTTTCTCCAGACACTGCTGAATTGCCTACGGTTCTGGATTATATGGTCCATCTTAATGGCCTAGGCCTCAGACCAGCTTCTCTCAAGGTACACTTGTCAGCTGTTTCTGCGTTTTTGTCTGTGGGGAAGCCTTCCTCACTATCTTCCCATCCTGTGTTCTGCAAATTTTTTAAAGGATTGCTTCACACCAATCCTCCTTTTAGAGACCCTGCCCCTGCCTGGGATTTGAATGTTTGCATTGCTCAATTTATGCAACCCCCCTTTGAGTCTATGTCTTCAGCAGAGCTTAATTATTTGACTTGGAAAACTGTGTTCTTGGTAGCCATTACCTCTGCCAGTCATATCAGTGAATTGCAAGCACTGTCAGTGGAACCTGATTTTATCTCATTTCACAGGGATAAAATGGTCCTTAGAACCAATAGAAGGTTCTTGCCCAAAGTGGTTTCAGACTTCCATTTAAACCAGTCTGTGCCTCTCCCTGTTTTCTTCACTGATCATTCTTCTTCAGGAGAGAGGAGGCTACACAGTTTAGATGTCAAAAGAGCCCTTAGTTACTGCATAGAGCGTACCTAAGAGTCACAGGTTTGACTCCTCCAGTTATTCCTCACTTTGGAGAAGTGGAGGACAACCTGCCACCAAAAGATCTATTGCCAGGTGGATTGTGTCTTGTATACAGTTCTGCTATGAAAAGCTGGGAAAAACTCCACCCTCAGGCCTGAGGGCTCATTCCACAAGAGGTACAGCTGCTTCCCTGGCTGCTGCCAGGGATATCCCTCTCTTAGAAATTTGTCAAGCAGCCACCTGGAAAACAGTCCATACCTTTACCAAGCATTACTCCTTGGATATCCAGGCTAGGAGTGATGCTCGGTTTGGCACAGCAGTATTTCAGAGCCTATTCCCAAAGGAGGTAATGCTTGGTAGTCTGCAATTGTCAGAATACAGCAAGACTTCATGTTGTTTGAAAAAAAAAATACTCACCTTAGTAATTATGTTTCTTCTAATGGAGTCTTGCTGTATTCTGGCCTCCCTCCCTGCCTCCCCTCTCAGAACCTGTTTTTGGGAAGTGGATGGGCAGGTGCAGTGTTGCACCCAAGGGGTGTTTTTTGCTTGCACCCTCCTCCTTTTTGTTTGGGTGCTGAGTTATTATTGTTATTTTTAGTACATTGGGTTATGTTTTTGGGTTTCCTGACTTGTCTTTCTTGGGAATCCAAACCTTTTTTCAGCTAGTTGGCTAGTAAGAATTTTTACAATTTCCACATAGAATTTTTAGTTTAGTTGGGCTCATAAGAATCTGACAGTTTAGGTTTGAATCACTCCAGACAGAGACTTCAACCGAGCTCAAGCTCAGCATTCTATGCCCTGCATAGAAAGTTAACTCTTTGTTCTCCGGGGCAGTTCAAAGGTTGGGAATCACTGCTATTGTCAGAATACAGCGAGACTCCATTAGAAGAAACATAATTACTAAGGTGAGTAATTTTCTTGTGCACCATCATCCAGTTGTGCCACATCACTCTCCCCCTCCCCCGAAGGCAGTCTCTGTCCCTTCCTCCCACACTAGTGCTCCTGTGTATCCTTAGAAGGTATCTACTGGCCATTAACTTCTGCTAGCAATAAGTGACTTAATTCTGTATAGCCGCCCCTTTTCTCTCTCAAGTACCTTCTTTCCAATTCTGTCATTAGATTGTGAGGTGACTGTAGTTGCAGTCAGTCTCCCCCTCCTTTATTCTAATACCTCCTCTAGCTCATTCATCTGCCATGTCTCCTCTTGTGTTCTCTCCTTCCTCTCTTAGGTTACCTTTGACCCTCCTAATTACATTCTGTCTCCCCCTCCTCACGATCACTCCTGCTCTGCCTCCTACCATGCCTGACACTATCCCCCCCACTTTGCTTAACATCCCTCTTTATAACCTCGCAGTGACCTCTTCTGTCCTCGTAAATTGGAAGCACTGCCCCTTCTGGCCCTGCACCACCCTCCTACCCACGCCCTCCTTCCTCACCCTGATTCATATGCTAAAATTCCAGCCGCCTACCTCCCACCCCTTCACTACTGCCCTGACTATTTCCCCACCCTGGTATAGGAGTGATAAAATTCACTTCTTAATTATCACCCTCCTGCTGCTATCCTCAAGGGCATCAACTCCAACCCTGGGCCTTGCCCTGCCACCAGCCACTCCGCTGCCGGCCCACCCATATTAAACCCCATTACCTTACCCAGGGGTTTAAAAATACTACACTTTAGTATTCATAGTCTCCTCCCTAAAATAGACCACCTTTAGCCACTTACTGCCTCCCTTGCCCCTGGTATTATTATTCTTTCCGAGACATGTCTAAACAGCAAAATGGCCGACCATAGTCTCTCTATTTGCCACCAAGACAGACCCTCTAGAGGTGGTGGTGTGGCCATTTATGTCTCCCCAAACATACATTTCACCACCATTCCTTACCACCGTAGTCCCCAAAGCATATGAGGTTCTCATCCTAAAATGAACCCTCCCTTTCTCGGTACCTATGTATATTGTTGGTGCCTACTGTCACCCTGCTCTCCCCTCCTCTACTGTCACAGCTCATTAGTCGCATAGTCTCTCACACCCTTGGGTGAAGCATACATCATGGGCGATTTCAAACAAAACTGGCTTTCCCCCTCCCTCAGTATAGTTCGTAATTACATCAATGCCCACAACCTTTCCCAGCTCATTGTAGAACCAACCTGTATGAATCCTAAAACAGGTAATCACTCACTAATCGACTGGACCCTCACCTCTCACCCCCATAGAGTTGTCAGATCTGGACTACTACAAGATGCCTTGAGTGAGCACCACATGACTTATATTGTTCGCAAAATTCATAGGACTAGGGCCCCCCCCCCAAAAAAAAACTGTCCAATACCATTCCAATAAATTACTGAACCTCTCCTCTCTCTCTTGCAAGACCTGGCCCAAATTAACTGGGAACCCATTACCTCGGCTCACTGCATTGCCGATGCTTATGGGTATTTTCAGGTTAAGGTTTTGGAATGCTGGAATAAACATACCCCACTGCGACACTCCAGGGTTAGAGGTAAACACCACCCATGGATCACCTCAGAACTCTTGGTGTGTCAAAGAGCCCGCGACCAAGCTTGGAGGAAGCATAAGGCCACAAGTCACCCTCACGACTATGACATCTTCTGCTCTCTGCGCAATAAGTACACTAAAGCCATTCGGTTAGCTAAATCAGAATATTTCTGCGCCACGTTCCATACTAATATTAATAGGCCATCCAAATTCTGGAAAGTGATCCACTCCCTCTTCCCTCCCCCCCTCACGATTAACAACACACAGGTTACCGATCATCTTAATGTGTCTGAATTTAACTCCTATTTCACCTCCTGTGCTTCAGCTCTCCTTTCTTCCTTACCATCTCCCATACCAGCTGGCACCCCCTCCTCGCACAGACGACCCGCCTCGCCCATCTCCTTCACTGATATATCACCCTCTGATATCTTGGATGCACTCTACACTCTAAATCCCTCTAAAGACAGCTTGCCTAATGGTCTGGACCCTATGTTGCTGTACTTATCTGCTCCAGGTATTGCGACTCCACTTTCAGCTCTCCTTAATCGCTCTTTTGCTACAACTACCATCCCTTCTGTTTGGAAACACGCCACTATACTCCCTTTGCCAAAAGGTGGCGACCCCTCCATTCCCTCTAACTAGCACCCCATCTCGCTCCTACCTACCCTCGCTAAGCTCCAAGAGATCTGGTTCTATTACAGCTCTCTTCCTACCTTGATGAGACTAACTTTTTCACTGCGTTTCAGTCTGTTTTCCGGAAGAATCATTCCACCACGACCTCACTGATTAGGCTCACGGACTCCATCCTCTCAGGGATGGACGGTGGCCAAATCACCTCGGCCATTTTTGTCGACCTAGCAACGGCTTTCGACACTGTCTCCCGTCCCCGACTTCTTGACACCCTGTCCTCAGCTGGCCTAACCGAATCGGCCACTAACTGGTTCAAGGCTTATCTCATAGGACGGACCCAGTCGATCGGAATTGCGGACGTAACTTCCCCACCTCTCCCTATCAACATGGGCGTACCCCAGGGGTCCGTTCTTGGACCCATCTTAGTTTCCGTATTCCTAACTGACCTTCCCTCAGCCTGCTCATCCTCTTCTATCCACATGTATGCTGATGACATGGTCATTTTCACATCTGTCCAATCCCCTGTTGATGTAGAATCCAGACTGCAGATCAACTTCAATACAGTTTAGCACTGGGACAGCTCACATCAACTCTCCCTCAATGCCAGGAAAACAGTCTCCATGACCTTTGGCACTAGGCAGAGACTCTCTAGGCTCCCATCACTGCCCTTCCTCCATACTCTTGATGGGACAGTCCTTGAGGACAGCTCAACTTTTAGGTACTTGGGGGCTTGGCTTGACCAACACCTCAGCTTCTCTGAACATGTGGATGCCATCCTGAAGAAACTCCACCCCAAGCTTGGTGCACTATACAGGAACTGTAGCTGCCTCCTGCTTACGGCAAGGCAGGAACTTGTCCAAAAGATGATTCTACCTATTTTCGACACTGCAATGTAGTCTACAGTGCTGCTCCCAAGTCTTCCTTAGCCAGACTGGACACCCTTTTTTATTTTTTATTTCATTTCTATTTTGTGCTCATCTGGTCGGCCACCCCATCCGACCGACACCCCCCAAGCCCTGTCACCCGAATCGCCCGGCAACCTGGCTTGGGAGTGGAGCTCATGGGAGTCGGTCATCATCACATGCTTGCCACGCGTTTTCGCCCAGGAGCCTCAGGAGTAGGAGCGGTACTTAAAACAGGCAGAGGGTTCAGATTAAAGTCCTAGTTTGGCAATAAATAAAGCTTTCTTTTCTAAGCATGTTGATTTCGTAAAAAGTCAGTCTATTCTTTGTAGGAGGCGTATATCATAAGGTATTTCATCTGAACTGCTTGCTCAAACCAAAACAGTCTGTAGTTGTTACAAAATTAAGAGGAGAGCAAATCAGTCCGTTCAAAAAAGAATGCTTTCCAGCTGAGCAGCGCTGTCCAAAACAGTTTTTGTTGGAAAACTTGAGGCCAAGAGGAAGCATCAATCCTTGCCAAAGGCCCTATGAAGTGATTTGCCCTTGTGATAATGAGGACTGGGAGGATATCCCCATTATCTTTTTTAATGTGTTCTTTATGCAGCTGTTGGTGAGAAATACATAAATCTACTTTCCTACACAATCTATATATTTGCTCCCCTTGGTTGGCAGAGCTGCCCCTATCAGCTGGGCTACCCCCACCCCATCCATAAGCTTCTCTGGCTTACATCCTGGTTTTTTCTTTCTCACATCTCTGTTACCCTGATGTTGAAGTTAGCAACTATTATACTTTGTAAATCGTTATCTTTGTAATGTAAGCATTATTTTGTCAAGCAGTCATTGTCTGTCTACAGTTCACTAATGTATGCTACTCGCTGTATGCACTTCACCTTGTTGTAATGCATTTATATGTCTTGCACTTGTGTTTATGTACTGTATTTGTGTTGATTTATCATTGTCGTTATCTATTGTATCATGTCTATGTAACTCCCTTACCCTCTCCCCCAGGACACACTGGGAGACGAACAACTTGATTGTTCATTGTGCTTTTCCTGTTGAAACTCTTCAATAAATAAATAAATAAATACTTCCTCTGTTGTCCCAGCTTACTTCCAGAGGTGGGCCCCTCCATGATGGGGGAACTCCCGGCGATGTCGCTCTGAAGGAGACTTCAAAACTGTGCAGCGAGGCCGATCATTGTGGTGGAGCTACCACTGTGGGGAGGGGGGGTTGTTATACTGCATTTTTGTTGTACCGTATGTAGAGTGCTGATAAACAAGGGCTCTGTGTGAACACATGCAAAGAGTGTTTGATGTAAAGCTTAGTAGTGACCTCCCTTCCACGGTACCTTCATTGCACTGCCACTTCTAGTCACCCGCCTGGCAGTATACAAGCTGTGGCAGTGATCCTCCCACCCTGCAGGAGGAGACCTTCCTCTGGGACACTGCAACCTCTGGCCTTCTGACGACCTGAGCTCATTCTGAACTCTGAACCTGGGTCGCCGGCATTGTTAGCAGAAACCCTGCTGCTGCACCGGAGGGCCGGACCATAAATCTTTTTTTGAAAGATATTTTAATTCAGATTTTAAAAAGATGACTGCTTCGTTTCAGGCTCTCTGAAGGTTCAAGTGTAAGCAACAAATTACTTATTTATTTTTATTTATTTATTAGATCATCGGTTTACAGACCTTTGAGTCAAAGACTCATTTACAAAGGCACCTCATCAAGAGAGCATTACATCACAGCAAACAAAACAGTACAGTATATAACGCTTAGATTAAAAAAGCAACCAGTGTTACAGGCATTCACTGGTGGTACATGCTTGGTAATAGGTAGATCACAGTAACAAATTATGCAAAACATACAGCAGTAATTAGAAATAGACTATCCAGAAAAATAAGTGGGCTGAAATCCTGCATTATGGGCATTCATGGCCATTATTTTCTAATCTATGGTTACATATTGGGAGAAACTGTGATACAAATCTGGTGGCTGTAGGCTCGACAGGAACTGTTACGCACAGTTTAATGTAACAGTGGAATCACTGCTATCAGCTGGAAGACAGTAAGAACTGTCATGAAATATTGTAATTGGATGCCCAATAGTGAGGTTTTGGGACGACATTTTTTACCAGAATTTAAGGCCCATTTTGAAATGACTGTTTGGTTGCTATTATTTTTAGAGAATGGGGTGTTTAGGCCATTAGATGGCTGCGGTATAACTGGTCAGTACAAAGTCCAGCATTAACAGGACTATTTTTTAATGAACTCCTACACCCCTATTATTCTGCAGAAGATTTTTTTTATGGTTAGACTTCCATTTTTATGGTGTGTCACAGAGATTACACTTTGATTAATACTGTATCTTTGTTTTTATTTACTATAGTTGCCCCTTTGTTTTCGCCCTCACCCCATTTGCCTTCCGACATTCTCCCAGTCTCACCTTACTCGAAGCTTCTTAGTCCCACAGAATCCCCCCAGTAGTGGGGCACCACCCATTCCAGGGTCTGAACCTAGTGGAGTCCTCTTGGGTGGCAGCACGGGACCCGAGAGTAAAAGCTTTTGTGCTTCATCCTGCTGGGCTGTTTTTTTATTTTCCTCCATGTTTTCAGCCCTCCCCATAGATGTTTGCGGGAAGGCCTTCAGTGTGTGAGTACACAGGTGCGTTCATGCGGAATAAGCTGGCATTCTTGCTTCCTTACAGCTCTGCCACTTGAAGTACATTGTGCTAATGTGGTAACGTGAGGCAGCTTCCTTTCCCAGTGGAGGCGAGCATCCTCCGAGTCGCCCATGCCTCCTCCCCTGTTGGCTTTCCAAATGACCTATGCGTGTTCACAAACCCAGTTCGTCAGTGTCGCAAGCAACAGTGCTGTGGCTGTGACGATGAGCCAGCACTAATTATATGCCCTTTATTTAACTGGCCTATATTTGCATTTTTCTGTACAATTATACCATTAAAATGTCTAGAATGTATAACTAGGGGATTATACCTGAACTGTGTATTTGATTGCTATCTTTAATATGCCTGATATTTAAAACATCTGTGTAATGGTGAAAGCCATGCATGATAAAACCTTAAGCCTTATGCAGTGCATTTGTAACAGGCACAGGAATCCAGTCACGTTATGGAGAATACACCACCCATTCAACAGCTGGCTAAATAGTGCTACAAGAATTATGAACGAAGTATTAAAATATGTGAACTAGCTGATAACGGACAGTATTTGTTCAGCAGTTAGAGCAAATAACTGAGAGTCAAAAGATCTTGGTTCGAATCCCTGCTTAACCATTGGCTCACTGTGTGACTTTGCACTAGTCACATGACTTTTCTATTTCATTCCTCTCTCAGTTGTACAGTTGGGTTACTGTAGAACCCCCAAAAAAAAAAACATCTTAGCTCCTGGTAAACAAGAGGTTGCATCTAAGTTTTTAATAAAATCCAGACAAAGAGTTTGCTAGAGACTCTCTGAAAAGTGACATCCTCTTGTTGTTCCTGAAACTAAAGGCTAAATAAAGCACATAGATTAATAGGTTGCTTCAGTGACACTACTAAACAGTGGCATTTTGTGTTGCTTTAAGGTGACTGTATGTCAGCTAAGGCTTGGGAGGAGGAAGAAGAGTTGGACCGCCTTTTTTATTCTGGAGCATTAGAAAAGAATCTGCCTACTTGCTCACTGTCTGAAAATGAACAGACACTTGCTTGCCCTGACGCGAAAGAAGGTAAGTCCTGTTTGAATGTGTGTACAGTAATTCAGCACAGCTCAAAGACTTCACTCAAATGATGCTGCATACTCAGTAAGCATGAATTGGTTCATCACCCAGACAGGGGTATTCCCCACCCTTTTAGAGTGTATTGGCACAGCAGAGTAGGGCAACTGATACCATAACTGCCTGCACCATATCTGGCCAGTGGATAATCAAAGACTTGGCTTCCATTACTGTATATTCTAACACCAGGAATCCCTCACTGATGCTTTACAACAAGCATTGTCTTCCTGACAGAGAGTGTTGCCCCGGAGATAGAACCTTATGTTAATTATAGAATTTAGAACTTAAAGGACAAGTAAATAAGCAATTTGGGGGGGTAAGTTAAATCGCAAATGCTCCCATGTAATGGTAGAGTAAGGGATGCAGAGTTAAGGTATGGTAGTGTTTACCGGTAGTTCAGTGATTTACATCCTTTTAGTCATAGTTAAAAAGTAAGCCAAATGTAAACAAAAGCTCCGAAAAGCCCTGCAGCCGAGCTGCCGCATGGCTGACAAAATGGTGCCAGTGTGCTATGTGATGACATCATCATAGAGAGTCTGCCCCGCTTCTTGCATTGAAAGCTATGGGCACGGTTTTAAAATGGCGAATATTAGGAGTATATGTAAATATTGGCATTTGTTATGATACTTAGCTTGTATATCTAAGTGTGATGCACAAGCTAACTGACGCAGTCTCCCATTGCTGCTCTGCTTTTTTGGTGTGTTATGAGTACACTTTGTGAGATATTTTTCTCGTTTTGGTATGAATAAAATGTTTATACAGCTTATACTAGTGCCAGTTTTCTCTGTTTGCTGTTATGAAAAAGCTGGGAAAATACCCCCAGAGGGTTAAGGGCACATTCCACAAGAGGTACTGTTACCTTTGTGGCATCAACAAGGGGCTTACTAGTATTAGTGGACATTGGTAAAAAGGCTACCTGGAAAATAGGACAAACTTTCACAAGGCACTATTGCCCGGACATCCAGGTAGAAGGTCACCTGGGGGCCAGTGACCATCACGTGGTGTGGTTCAGTTTGGCCACTAGAACTAAATCATCCCATTCCAAGGCAAAAATATGGGACTTCAGAGGAGCTGACTTTAATAAGGTGGCCAACAGAGTTAAGCTAGCCCTGGCAAGACGAAATAAAGGTGAGGGATACAGGCAAAGTGGTCAAGCATTGAGGATGCAATACTTGAAGCAACATCCTATTGTGTTAGGGAGAAAAGCAAGAGCAAAAGGAGGAGGAAACCACTTTGGTTCTCAAAAACAGTACCAGAAAAGATCAGAGCCAAAAGTTGGCCTTCAGGAAATATAAGGGAACACAGCGGGGCGAAGATAGGGAGGCATACCAAACTTCCCTAAGGGAAACAGGGAAGGCAGTAAGGCAGGCAAAGGCCCAAACCAAGGAAACACTAGCACGAACAGTAAAAGAAGATTTTCTATAGATACATTAGAGAAAGGAGAAAGTCCAGAGGGGGTATTGCTCAGATCAAAGGGGATAAGGGGGAGTGTATGGAGGAGGACCAAGGAAAAGCATTTATCCTAAATAGATAACTTCTGCTCAGTATTTACTGAGGAGAAGGTAGGGCAGGGCCCACAGCTCAGCACCATGGACACGGTGGGGGGGGAGGTGTACACAAGTCCCATCACAAAACAAAGGGTCCTACAAGAGCTCGCTAAGCTCAGGGTGGACAAGACAATGGGACCTGATGACATACATTCCAGGGTACTAAAGGAGCTTAGGGTGGAACTAGCAGAGCCATTAGCAGAACTGTTTAGTGAGTCTCTGAGCACAGGAGAGGTCACAGAAGACTGGAGAAAGGCTCATGTGATCCCGCTCCACAAGAGTGGCAGCAGGGAGGAGGCAGGGAACTACAGACCAGTCAGTCTTACCTCAGTAGTGGACAAGATTATGGAGGCACTCCTTAAGGAAAGGATAGTGTAACACCTGAATCCATAGGAGCACAGGATGCAAGACAGCATGGGTTTACAACAGGAAGGTCCCTGTCAAACTAATCTCATAGATTTCTTTGACTGGGTAACCAGAGTGGTGGACCAAGGGGGAGCAGTTGATGTCACCTACCTTGACTTCAGCAAAGCTTTCGATACTGTTCCACAAAGAAGATTGATTAATAAGCTGGGTAGGCTCAGGGTGGGTCAGAGGTTGGTCAACTGGGTGGCAAACTGGTTGGCGGGCAGAAAACAGAGAGTGGTGGTAAATGGTATACAGTCAGAAGAAATGCAAATCACAAGTGGGGTACCTCAGGGATCAGTCCTGGGGCCAGTCCTCTTCAGTATCTTCATCAATTACATTGCCGATGGACTGGAGGGTAAAGTTTGCCTGTTTGCAGATGACACCAAGATGTGCAACAGAGTAGATGATCCAGATGGGGTGGGCAGAATGAGAAGAGATCTGGAAAAACTGGCACAATGGTCAAAAGAGTGGCAACTGGTGTTTAACGCAGTGAAGTGCAAGATCATGCACAAGGGGAAGAGAAACCCTGAAGCTACCTGTAGGTTGGGAGGGGAGTTGCTGGCAATCACAGGGGAAGAAAGAGACTTGGGCATCATCAACACAGATGACCTGAATTATCCAAGCGGACCACTAAAGCAGTAGGTAAGGCTAGAGGGATGTTGGGGTGTATTAGTAGGGGTATCACAAGTCGTAAGAGGGAGGTAATAATCCCTCTTTACAAGACACTGGTTAGGCCCCATGTGGAGTACTGCATTCAGTACTGGGGGCCACACCTGCACAAGGACATTAACAAAATGGAGGCAGGCCAGAGAAGGGCAAACAAAATGGTGCAGGGACTGCATCAGAAAACATACGAGGACAGATTAACGGAGCTCAATATGTATACCCTAGAGCATAGGAGGGAGAGAGGTGATATGATTGAAACATTCAAGCATCTAAAGGGCATCAACAAGGTGAAAAAGTCTAACATGTTTCAATATAAGAAAAATAGCAGGACAAGAGGACACAGCATGAGATTAGATGGAGGCCAATTTAGGGGTAATGTGAGGAAGTTCTTTTTCACAGGAAGGGTTGTGTATGCCTGGAACGGCCTGCCTCAGGAAGTGGTGGATATGAATACTGTGCAAGGCTTCAAACAGGCATGGAATAGGCATAAGGGAGCAATACAGATGAGTATGAATAGATAGGCCATTGACAGAGTAAAGGCCTATGGCACATTCATAAGGTAGAAAAAATGGGCAGACTGGATGGGCCTTGTGGTTCTTATCTGCCGTCAACTTCTGTTTCTCTATGTTTCTATACAGTCCAGGAGGGATGCCACTCCAGCTTTGGAACCCGCTGTCTTGAGGAACCTTTTTCCTAAGTAGGTTCTGGACCTAGCCCCCCAAGGTGCTGCTAAAGTGTCTGCTTATTTTAAAGAATCAGTGAGGGATTCCTGGTGTTAGAAGAAAAAAGTACTCATCATAGTAATATTGATCTTACTTCGAGTGTGTCTCTTACAGTAGGCCATACTGGTAGGACTAAGCTGCCAGGCACTAGGACCACACGGAAACTTTCTAGCTAGCAGTCTACCAGAGGGGACCACCCATCACTGATATCACCCTAGCTTATAAGAGTTGGCGGCCCCCATAGCCTCCTCTGTTCTTTTCCTGCCGTTGACCAGTGCACGTCAGACCTTTGGAAACCACTGCAGCTTTAGTCAGCTGTCATTTTTGCATCCTTTGTGCGTTTTCCTATCTTTCTCACCGTAGTTCTTTAAACCGTCTTTCTGATGTTTTTGCCATTTTTATGTCTTCAGAACCAACTTCTACCTTGCATCACTCCACTAAGTGTGCCTGTGGAAAGCAAATCCCGGAGAAGGATGGTCATTCTGCCTATGTCTAGGCACAGACCATTTATTTATTTATTTACATCTTGGATTCAAGACCTTTGAACAGATGCTCTTTACGTAGGTTCCACGTCAGAATGATAACCTAGTCAGGTTAACATTTACAATAGTTACATTGCAAGTGTCACCAAGCCTAAATACATTTATGTGTCGACAGACGGGAGACGAAGATTCAGAAGACTACTATAGATAAAATAAAGTGAAAATAACACTAACAGTGATCAGAGGTACATCTTACATACAGCAGAGGGCATTGTACAATGTATGCCTGAGTCTAATTGAACTTACTTCGAGAGGGCTCTTGCAGTAGGTAATTACGTATAAGACTGAAGCCGTCAGGTGCCAGGACCCCACGGAAAAATCTCTAGCTAGCAGTCTGTGGTGGGGGCCCGCCTCCCCCATCAGGTGACTGACGTCAAGCGACGTCAGTGTAAAGGGGTGGTCTCCCACGCCCGCCTTCCAGTTCTTTTCCGCTGTCTGCTTGCCATAGCGCCTCACGGTTAGGTTCCTACTGCTCGTCAGTCAGTTGGTCTTTAAAACCGAATTTCTTGTAGTTTTTTCGACTTTTTCTCATTTAAACACCGTGTATGTTGTCCCCCGATTCACATAAAAACAAGTGCGACTCGTGCGGCGCCCAGCTCCTGCATAAGGTTGGTCATTCCCTAGGCCCGGAACACCAGTGGAGAAGTGTCAGCACTGCCAGCAATTTAACGCTGCCACCCGTAGATGGAGGCAGCAGTCTCTGGAGGTCCATATTTTGAAAAAGAAGATGGCCTCCATGGAGAAGGAGCTGAAGAAGCTAAAGCAGGCCTCCACTTCACCTGAGGGATATCGTAAGAAGAAGGAGAAGCACTGGGACCGAGACTCCAGTTCCATGGCTACCATGACTCCGACTGGAGTCACCGTATTGCAGGTAACGTCCCTCCTGGGAGACCGACCCTCGGCGGCCATCTTGGTGGCATTATCCCTCCCATCGAGCTCAGGCCCCTCGGGAGCCTCCAGGTAAAAGGAGGCGACCGCTCCCGGGAAGGCCACTGTCTTGCGGCCCTCCGGGTTGAGCGGGTCCGGTAAGTCTGATGCCAGTGCCACCGACGTCTGCCCGGACCAGGGCCGATAAGTCACCGCCCCTTCAGGGCGCACACGGCCCAAGCCGCCCGCCAAGGCTGCTTCCCCACGCGCCTTGCTGGTTCCGAGGCGGGACGCTGGCTCCTCCGACACCCCCCGGATCCTGCACGGCGAAAGAGCCAACGCCGGACCCCATCGACCAGTCCACTGTTCCTGGCTTGCCGCAGCGCTCGCCGCTGTGTACCGAGGCTCCAGCATCTCCCCTGCTAGACCCCGGGGATTTCAGACCTCCTTCCCCGGTCGACACAGAGGACGTTGGTATGCTGCTGTTAGGTCTCCCTCACTCGGACGCTGGCTCTGACGCTGGCCTACCAGATGCCGGGCGACATCCCTTTACCGGCCGCTGTCCCAACGCCGGACCAGACGCCCGCGGGGCTACCTGTTCCTGGCCAGCCCACTAGGCCTCTTCCAGGGCCTTCTGCGCCGACAGAGCCCCTGGTTCGTGGGTATCCAACTCCATCCTACCCAGGACCGCAGTATCCCGTGCCACAGTACCCGATGCCGCAGTACCAGACACCTCAATACCTGACGCCGGGCTTCCTGCTGTCGGGGTACGGATTCTCACTCTGTGCGTACCCTCAGTATTCGTATCCCCCTCCTCCACCACCCCCCCAGCTGCCAGTGGATTTGAAGGAGACTCTGTCTGCCTGGCATGCTGAGGCCAAGGCTCAGCTCACCAGGGAGGTGGAGAGCCATCTACCAGCACCGGACCCTGCACAGGATGACTCCGTCCCCCCCACCCGACACCAGAGGTGAACCTTCGGGCACCAGGGGTGGGGCGGATATGCTTCCCTGAGGTTTGCCCAAGGGGTCCGTTCCCCCCCCTGCTGCGGGAGTTGTCGTCTTCTTCTTTGGAGACCCCAGAGTCAGACTCGGGAAGGGGGGGGCCACGTACTACACACTGTCCCAGGCCAAGGACTCCACTGAAATCACCTCCGGAAGAGTGATCCTTTCTGGAGCTACTGAGAAAGATCCAGGAGGTCCACCAGCAGCAATCTCTAGAGCCAGATCCACAGCGGAAGAAGCTCGCTGCCCACCTGGATATGCCCGAAACTGCTCCAACATTGATTCCACGCTGGATTGAGCCTCACGCCAACCTTGTCTCCACTATTTGGAAACAACTGTCCGTGTGAGCCCCCCTTCCGAGGAAGGCGAATCAGCTATACCAGGCTCTGGAGGGTGTGGATTCCTTGAGTACACACCCCAAGGCCGACTTGGTTGTGATTAGTGCTGCTCACGGACGGTCGGCAAATCCTAAACATCTCGGCACATGCTCCATGCAACATACGATGCAGTGGACGCAGCAGGTCGGAGCTCGGCTTTCGCCGTAGGTCTTCGGTGTCATGTTTGGCTCCGGGTGTCAGGATTGGTCCTGGAGGTGCAATCCGCTATTCAGGATGCGCCCTTCAGGAGTTCTGTGCTGTTCAGTGGAGATGTCAAGGACATCATCACCGACATGCAAGAGAAGGGCACAGCACTCAAGTCTGTTGACTCTTTGTATAGGCCCCCTCAGGGACAGTGTCGCCCCTTTCACAGACGTTCTCGACTGAAAGCGAAACCTCAGGGCAAGCGGGCCAATAAATGTCTGGCCCCTATGGCAGCCAAGGCTCCGCTGCTCAAAAAAGCTGCAGGAGCCTCGGCCACCCGCTGCCTCACACCTCCTGACTCTTTTCCTCTCCTACAGCCTCTGGACTCTCCAGAGGAACCAGTAGGATGGAGGTTCTCCTTTCATCTACCAGGTTGGGAGAGGATTACATCAGATGCTCGGGTGCTCCAGCTGATAGTGGAAGGACACTCGATCGAGTTTCTTCAGAAACCACCCAGAAGACCACCCCCCAAGTCATCTTATCCCCGGAGCATCTTCTTCTGGTTCAGTAAGAAATATCCTTCCTTCTCTTGAAGGCGTCGATAGAACCAGTCCCCTCCCACCTTTGGGGGACCGGCTACTACTCCCATTTCTTCCTCGTTCCAAAGAAAACGGGAGACGTGAGACCTATTTTAGACCTCAGCTCCCTGAACATGTTCATGGAGTACGAACGCTTCAGAATGCTTTCTCTACAGATCCTTCTGCTGCTTCTTCGGCAGGGACAGTGGTGATGTGCTTTGGACATGCCGGATGCCTACCTGCATATCTACATCCGCCTGTCCCACCGCAAATTCCTCAGATTTTCATTTCAGGGGGCCACTACCAGTTCAAACCCTCCCATTTGATCTTTCCTTGGCTCCCCTGAGTATTCACCAAATGCCTTTCAGTGGTAGCGGCCCACCTACATATCCAGGGAGTGCTGGTTTTCCCGTACTTGGACGACTGGCTCCTGGCGGCCCCATCCAGGGAGGCACTCCAGCGCTCTCTTTCCCTTACTTGGCAGGTTTTCACCAGCCTGGGTATCACCATCAACCAGGCCAAGTCCCATCTGGTTCCTTGCCAAAGACTCCAATTTATCGGGGCAATCCTGGACATGTCCATCAGCAAAGCCTTTCTGCCACTGGACAGGGTGGACACCCTTCAGGCGCAGGCAACTCTGTTGTCCAGCCGCAGAAGGGTCGTCGCCAGGTCAGTCCTTTGTCTCCTTGGGCTCATGGTGGCTGCTATTCTGACAGTCCCTCGTGCTCGGCTCCATATGAGAATCTCTCAATGGACGCTTCGGTCTCAATGGGACCAGATGTTGGATGACCTAGATCAGGAGGTTCTAGTCTCCGATCCCATGGTCAGGGACTTTCATTGGTGGATGGTGCAGGAGAACCTCTGCCGGGGAGTTCCTTCTGTATAGAACCTCCCTCCCAAACATGATAACAGATGCCTCAGGAGAGGGCTGGGGAGCTCATCTGGGATCTCACAGGACTTGGGGTTCCTGGTCCAGACTCTAGTAAACTCTTCCATCAGTGTGCTTGAACTCAGAGCTGTCTTATATGCTCTCCAAGCTCTAAGCTCTTGCATTCTTCCCGGTCATCTAATAGTCCAGACGGACAACATGTGCATAGTCTGGTATGTCAACAAGCAGGGAGGAACTCATTCCTACCCTCTGTGCAGGGGAGCAATGAGAGTTTGGAGCTGGGCAACTCAGCACTGCCTTCACCTGATGGCAGTTCATGTTCTGGGAGTAGACAGTACGCTGGTGGACCATCTGTTGGTCGTCAGCCAAAGCCCACGAATGGGAACTCGATCAAGAGGTAGTATACGGCATCTTCCTGCTTTGGGGGACCCCTCAGTTAGACATGTTCGCGTCTCCTCTAAACGCCTTCTGTTTGCTCGCTCCAGGGCGAGGCATTTTTTTGGCAGGATGCTCTGTCTCTCGATTGGAGGGACATATTTGTCTATGCCTTCCCTCCGATTCCCTTAGTTTCGAGGGTCTTACACAAACGCCGCTCAGAAACATAGAAACATAGACTTTGACAGCAGATAAGGACCGCTTGGCCACCTAGTCTGCCCATTTCCCTACCTACAGGATAGTCCGCAGATCCTAGTTAACCAACAGCCTATTTCTTCCTACCCCCCTACAAGAATTGCCTTATGTCTGTCCCATGCATTCTTGAATTCTCCCACAGTTTTAGACCCCACGACCTCCTCAGGAAGGCTGTTCCATGCATCCATACCCTCTCTGTGAAAAAATACTTCCTCACATTGCCCCTGAACTGCCCCCCCTCTATCTTTAAATTGTGTGCCCTTGTTCTTGCACGTCTCTTTTTCTGAAAGATACTACCCTCTTGGACTTTGTTGATTCTACTGAGGTACTTAAAAGTTTCTATCATGTCCCCCCTCTCCCTTCTTTTCTCAAGGGTATGCATATTAAGCTCCTTTAGTCTCTCCTCGTACGGCTTCTCTTGCAGACCCTGCACCATTTTAGTTGCCCTCCTCTGGACTGCCTCTATCCTGTCTATGTCCTTGCGGAGATGGGGTCTCCAGAACTGGATGCAGTACTCCAGGTGGGGTCTCACCAACTGTCTGTACAGAGGGATAACAACTTCCTGTTTTCTGCTGGTGATGCCTCTCCTGTGCATCCCAGTATACCCCAGCCCCCTACTGCCTTCTCACATTGCTTGCTAACCTTAAGGTCATCTGATATGATTACCCCTGGGTCCCTTTCCTTTTTGTTGTTGTTACTACCCCCCAATTTTGTAATCTTCCCATGGTTCTTGTTTCCCAGGTGCATTATTTTGCACTTATTTGCATTGAATCCTAGCTGCCATACTTTGACCATTCCTCCAACCTTGCCAAGTCCCTTATCATCCTTTCCACGCCTCCTTGTGGTATCAACCCTGTTGCAGATCTTTGTGTCATCTGCAAAGAGGCATACTTTTCCTTCCAGTCCCTCTGCAATGTCACTTATAAAGACATTAAAAAGGACTGGACCCAGTACTGAACCCTGCGCTACCCTACTAGTAACCCCATTTTCTTCAGAGTGGACTCCATTTACATTTATCTTCTGTGTCCTGTTGTCCAGCCAGTGTTTTACCCAGGCTACCATCCTGGGACCCACTCCCAGGCTGGTTAATTTGACTGTTAATCTTTGATGTGGGACTGTGTCAAATGCCTTGCTAAAGTCTAGGTAGGCCATGTCCACAGTCCCTCCCTGGTCTACTACTTTGGTCACCCAGTCAAAGAAATCTATTAGATTCGTCTGACATGACCTTCCCGCTGTGAACTCATGCTGCCTTGGGTCCTGTGCCCCACTGGCCTCTAGGTACTCAACAGTTCTTTCCTTCAGAAGTGACTCCATCACTTCTCCTACCACAGAGCTCAAACTGACAGGTCTGTAGTTTCCTGCCTCTGTCTTGGTCCCACTTTTGTGAAGGGGAACCACATCCGCCTTCCCCCAGTCCTCGGATACCACACCATCCTCCCATGATTTATTAAAAAGAGTAGCCAGTGATTTCATTAGTACCCACCTTCAGTTTTAGGAGTTCTTGCAGAACCCTTTCTTCTGTGAAAGGACTGGGATCGACCCCCCTATCAAGAGTGCTTGTGTTAATTGGATTAGGCACTTCCCCTTCCTCTTTTGTGAATACTGAGCAGAAATATTCGTTCAGTATCCCTGCTTTTTCACTTTCCCCCTCTGTCCACCCACTGTTCATTCTGTTCAGCCCCACTATTCCTCCCTTTGTCTTTCTACACTCTCTGATGTACCTATAAAAGGTTTTATCCCCCTTTTTAACTGAGTTGGCTATCTTTTCCTCAGTTTGGGCCTTTGCTATTCTGACTTCCCTCCCTGCTTCCTTCTGCCTTAACTGGTACAGCTCTCTGTCCTGCTCCTTCTGTGTTTCCTTATACTTCCGGAATGCTATCTTTTTCTCCCTGACTTTCCCAGCCACCTCTTTTGAGAACCATAGTGGCTTTTTCTTTTGTTTTGATTTGCTTCACACAAAGGCTTGTTGCCTCTGTGATGGCAGTTTTGATGATTCCCCATTGTTGCTTCACCCCTCCTTCTAGCCTGTTTGCTAGTGCTTTTCTGAGGCACTCTCCCATCTTGCCAAGGAAAGAGCCCAGATGATCCTCATCGCTCCATTGTGGCCCAGGCAAGTTTGGTTCTCTCTTCTGCAGCAGTTTTCAGAGGAACCTCCACTTCCTCTTCCTCTTCCTCTGTCACAGCACTTGCTGACCCAGGTTCAGGTTACCCTGGTTCATCCAAGTCTCAAATCCTTTCAGTTGCATGCGTGGCTCCTGCAGACGTAGTTCAAGCTTATTTTGGTGTTTCTTCGCTCGTCGCAGACATTTTGGTGGAGGCCAGAAAGCCTTCCACTAGGTCCACCTATGCTATGAAGTTGAAATGTTTCTCGATATGGGCCTTCTCAAAGGACTTGGAACCCTTCTCTTGCCCTGTTGAGAGAGTCCTGGACTACATGCGTCACCACTTTGACCTGGGTCTCAGTCTTTCCTCTTTGAAGGTCCATATGGTGGCTATTTCGGCCTACCATGTCCCTTTTGGGGACAGGACTTTCGCGCAGTTGGAAGTCTCTAAGACTTTCCTCAGAAGGGCTCTTCATTTGAGACCCCCCCATTCTCGTTCTTGCGCCTCCTTGGGGTCTGAACTTTGTTCTCGAGAAGCTTCCTCTGCCTCCCTTTGAACCGGCAGCTTCAGCAGGCTTGAAGTTCCTCTCCTGGAAGACTCTGTTCCTAGTGACCATTACTTCCGCTCGATGAATTTCTGAGCTTCAGGCCCTGATGTGTAAAATCCCTTATTTGATTTTCCACAAGGAACATGTGGCTCTGCGCACTAACCTTAAGTTTCTCCCTAAGGTGGTAGCGGAGTCAACGCTGAACCAATCCATTGAGCTGCCCGCTTTCTTTACGCAACATTCCAATCAAGGGGAATACCTCTTACACACTTTGGATCTTCATAGGATGCTGAGATACTATACCACTAGGACTAAGGATCTCAGGAAATCGGATCAACTTTTTGTCTCTTTTGCTCACAAAAGAGAAGGCAATGCAGTTTCCAAGCAATGCCTATCGAAGTGGTTGGCTCACTGTGTCACTTTCTGTTATGACAAGTACAAGAAGACCCTCCTGGGTCAAGTCAGAGGTCACTCCACCAGAGGAGTAGCTGCCTCTGCGGCTTGTTTCAGGAATGTGTCAGCAGCAGACATCTGCACAGCCGCAGCTTGGACTTCTGTCCATACCTTTATGAAACACTACAGTTTGAGCATTGCCTCTTGCCGCAGAGTAGGCTTCGGGTTGGCTGTTCTGCAAGGTCTTCTTTCTTAAGTCCCTTACAGCCGGAGGTTTATTGGTTGGTAGTTTTCCTCCTCCTGAGTGCTTTTCTTTGTTCCAGACTGCTTGGGACTCAGTCCTGTATGTAATTACCTACTGCAAGAGCCCTCTCGAAATAAGATAATACAGTTATGTAAGAACTTACCGTAACAGTAGATCTTCGAGATAGGCTCTTGCAGTAGGTATTACCTTTCTGCTGTCCATCCCCCTTAGCTTTTTCAGCTCCTTTTCCAGGAAGGGAAATATCTGCTTCTCTCTCGTCTTGCCTTTTTGGCCCTTGGCAGGAAAGAACTGGAAGGTGGGCGTGGGGGGACCGCCCCTTTATACTGACATTGGTCACCTGATGTGGGGGCAGTCCCCCGCCAGAGACTGCTAGCTAGAAGTTTTTCTGTGGGGTCCTGACGCCTGCCAGCTTCAGTCCTATATGTAATTACCTATTGCAGGAGACTTTCTTGAAGATCTACTGTTACAGTAAGTTCTTACATAACTGTACTTTTTCCATCATGAGCGCCCCTGTCAGAGGGTACAAGTTATTTGGTGGAGATGTGGAAGATATCCTCTCTGTCCTACAGGCGTCTGGATGCACCCTGAAGTCAGTACATTATATGTATCACACAGCTCAAGTCTGGGCAGAGGGTGCCTTTTCGTTGGGCTACCCAGAGGCAAACCCGAATGTAGGCCAAGCCTCAGGGGAAAGCAGCAGGTGGTGGTATCTGCCATGCCGCCCCTCCCTCTCTGCCAGTGAGAGCTGTCGGGGAGGTCCCTCAGCCCCAGCTGTGGCTGCCCCCCCTTCCTGACACCATGCCAGACCACCTTCTTCCAGACACGCAGGAGATGGTCATTGGGGGTCGCTTGTCCCTTCATCTGGACAGGTGTCTGGAGATAACTTCAGATAGTTGGGTGCTGCAGCTCATAGAGCATGGCCACACCCTGGAACTTTTGGAGTGTCTTCAGAACAAACTTCCAGTTCTGTTCTCATACCCTCCTGGTCACGTCCCTGTGATCTGGGAAGAGGTGCATGCCTTGCTTCGGCAAAGGGCCATAGAACCCATTCCACAGTCCAAGTAAAGGAAGGGGTTTTACTCCCATTTCTTCCTGGTATGGGGGACCTCTGACCCATTCTGGACCTCAGCGAGCTGAACTTGTCAATCCAATACAAACAGTTCCGGATGGTCACCCTTCGGGGGCTACTGCCCCTGATGTACCAGAGGGACTGTATGTGCTCCCTGGATATGCAAGATGCCTATCTGCATAACAAAAGCATGCATCTCCCACAGGCACTTCCTCAGATTTCACTTTCAGGGAGCCCATTTCCAGTTCAAGGCTCTGCCATATGGCTTATCTTCAGCCCCCAGGTGTTCAACAAGTGCTTGGCAGTGGTGGCAGCTGCCCTTAGGCATCGTGGGTCTGTGTGTTTCCTTACCTGGATGACTGGCTGCTAGCAGCGTCGTCCAGGGAGCGTCTGCTCCAAACCCTGTCTCATAGCTGCTGCCTGTTTCAGGATTTGGGGGTCATGATCAGCCAGCCCAAGTCGTTTCTGACCCCTGCCAATGACTTCAGTACATTGGGGCAGTATTGGATACGGCATAGGAGATGGCCTTCCTTCCCTGAGACAGGGTGCAGTGCCTGATGGATCTAGCCTGTCGGCTCTACTCCAGCCATCCTGTCCCAGTACGGGTCTTTCTGTGCCTCCTGGGACTCATGGCTGCAGCCGTTGTTACTGTCCCTCTAACACGGCTGCATATGAAGATTCCTCAGTGAACGCTGTAGGTCCAGTGGGACCGGCGAACGGACGACCTAGAGCAGCCAGTCCTGGTCTCAGATCTAGTCAAGAAGGTGCTGTTGTGGTGGCTATAGCCCAGTAACCTCCTGAGAGGGATGCCATTTTTCATTCCACCCTGCAGCAAATCATCACAACAGATAACTAGAGTCTCAGCTGGGGGGCTCACCTGGGTGCCCACCAGACTCGAGGGATGTGGCCCACGATGGCTGCGGAGCTCCACATCAGTGTCTTGGGAGATGCAAGCAGATCTTACTTCGAGAGGGTTCCTGCAGTAGGTCTTCAGATATAGGACTGCGCCCCCTGGCGTCAGGTCCGCACGGCAAACTTGTAAATAGCAATCATCAACGGGGACCGCCCTTGACGTCGGGCAGCATGACGCCAGCCCAACCATAAAGGGGTGGTCCGTGTCCGCCTCCAGTTCTTTCCCGACGTCGCCTCAGTCACGTTCGGCTCGTGTCCGAACAGCGATCTAACGTCCACGTTATATTTGTCGAAGTGTTTCTTCGCCTCTCGCAAATTCTCAAAAATTTTTGTTTAATTTGATGTCTTTTAGACAGAAGAAAAAGTGCTCTAAGTGCGGTCCTCAAATCCCGCACGGGGACGACCATTCCCGCTGCCTCCTTTGCCTTGGTTCGAAGCACGACGTCCAGGAATGTTCCATCTGCCAGACCTTCAACCAGGCGACCAGAACCAGGTGCAAGAGGTCCCTTGAGGCCCATCTATTGACCCGATGCTTGGCGTCTATGGAAAGGGAGCTCCAAAAACTCAGGGAAAGGTAGTTGTCGGCCCCGAAGAAAAGGAAAAGTAAGGAAAAGCGTCAGAACAGGAGTATGTCGCCACCTGGAGAGGCCTGCAACTGTGAGTGCTTTTTCGGGCACCCTGTTCACTTCTTTGGGGCGGGCCCCTTCTCCCCCTCCTGCCTAGGTGAGCAGGCAGCCAGGGGTTGCCTCTTTGGAGGTGGTAATTTTGTCGACTGATCTGGCCGATAAATCACTCCTGATCTCCGGTGAAGGGCGCATGGCCTCCGCCGATCAGCCTAGCGGCGGACTTCAAGCCGTCTCTATCCTGGCCGGATCTGTTGCTTCGGACGCCGGCTCCTCCAACACCCGCATAGATCCGTCCACTCTCCCGTCAGGCTCCAGTTTGGCCCCCGACGTCGGACAGAGTGAGGGGCTAGTCGACCAGTCATCTCCCAGGGTTCTCCACCCTAGAGACTCGCCACCCGACCCTTTGCTGTTTGCTTTAGCAAAGTCGCGTCCAGACCTGCCGTTGGGGACCCCTCGTGTGTCTCCCCCCCCCCATGCCAGGCCTTCCTCCGTCGTCGCATTTCATTCTGCTGCCGACAGGGGATCCAGGTATGGAGCCTTCACCCCCCCAGTACTTCGGGCGTGCTCCCGGACCCGACGCCGCCTTCTGGCACCATGGCACCTCCCTCTGAGGGGCCTTCATCTGGGTTCATAGTCCAGGAACCCTCTTTCCCGCCGGTGGGCGCCCCTCCGTCGGTCTCTCAATATCTGATCGCCAGGCACGGTGCCTCTGTCGCTGGGTTTCCCCGACACCGGGCTTTCCGATGTCGTCATTCCTGACGACTGGTTATCCTACTCCAGGACATCCCACGCTGGGTTACCCAGGGTACTCCTATTATCTGTCCTGGCACTATCCTCAGTACCCGGGTTATCCGAGTTATCAGCCACCTCCTTCTCCTCCTCCCGTGCCGGAACATGAGTGCGTCCCCCTTTGGTGGAAAGAAGCTAGAGCGCAGCTTGTGTCAGAGTTAAGACAGCCGGTGAGGGAGACGCACTCCGTCAGGGTGGCCTCTCCACTGCCTCCTGTTACCAGAGCTACAACCTCTATCTCTGTAGGCATTACAGAACCAGACCCTTCTGTTCCTAGTGGCTCCGATTCCTCTGACAATGGTTCCGACTCTGATACGTTGGACCCCAGATCTCCCGTAGAGGTCCCTCTGAAGGACTCCCCAAAGTCCCCTCCCCGGAGGATCCTTCTTTCGGAGACCTGTTCGTTCTTTTCAGGCGGCTGGTGGTTAGCCGTCCAAAGAGGTTGATCCACAAAGAAAACGTCTTGCGGAGCACCTGGATCTGGCCACCTCGGACCCTGTTCCCATTCCACCATGGATGGGACCTCACGAGGACCTGGTAACCACAGTTTGGCAACAACTGTCCTCCATCCAGCGGTATCACGCAAAGCTGACCGCACCCATTATCCCCTGGAAGGGATTTTTCACCTGAACTCCCTTCCCAAGGCTGACTCTGGTCATCACGGCAGCTCACGACCGTTCAGCCCAGCCCAAACATCTGAGTTCTTCGCCTCCCGACAAGGACTCGCATCAACTCGACCAATTTGGGCGCAAAATTTATTCTTCTTCTTCTTGTGCGTTACGTTCCCTCAATTACATCTTGCACATGGTCGCCTTTCAAAAAGCTTCTCTTTTGGATTTAGAAAGGGACCTCGAGGATGTTCAGGATGAAACCCTGAGGAAGAAGCTTTTGGATAAAGTGCGGATGGGGAAATCCTTGTGTCACCACGCCCTTCGGGCTACTTACGACTCAGTGGATTCAGTGTCTAGAGCAGCTGCCATGGGGATCTGCCTCCGATGCCTCTCCTGGCTCCATATAGTGGGATTGGTGCAGGACGTGCAGTCCTCTCTGTTGGACGCCCCTTTCAGGGGTTCCATCCTCTTTGGCGGTGACGTAAAAGACATTACCGGGCTGCAGGAGAGCGGACGCTCCTTGCGGGATATCCATTCCTTATATAAAACAGACCAGAAAAAGCAGCCCTTTCACTGCCAAAGAAGGTGGAATAAATCCCAGGCTAAGAGTCAGGCAAAGAAACGCACACCTGGCTCGGGAGCTCAAACCCCACAGACCAGATTTCAAAAACAGACCTCTGGGGCAAAAGCTCCCCTCCCCTCGGCATCCTGACTCCTTTCCCCTCCTTCTGCTACCTCCAGTACCTCAGGAGGAACCAGTTGGAGGGAGGTTCGGCCTCCACCTGGAAGGCTGGAGGTCCGTCACTGCAGAAAATTGGGTGCTTCAGCTCATCCAGTGAGGTCACTCAATAGAATTCAGTGAAATTCCAACCCCTCAACTACCAGGATGGTCCTTCTATCCCTGGGATCAGGTCCCCATAGTCTCTCAGGAGATCCAGGCACTTCTTCTAAAGAAGGCCATAGAGCCTGTCCCGTTTAAACCAAATAGGAAGGGGATTTTACTCCCACTTCTTCCTGGTTCCAAAGAAAACGGGCGACCTGAGACCGATCCTGGACCTCAGCACACTAAACATCTTCGTTGAGTACAAGAAGTTTCATATGTTGACCCTTCAGGGGGGTTCCTTCCCCAGCTCCATCAAAATTCTTGGCTGTGCTCCGTGGATATGCAGAATGTTTACCTGCATATCCCTATCCATCGGCCCTCCGCTGCTTTCACAGCTTTGTTTTCCTGGAGAAGCATTTCCAATTCCGAGCACTCCCATTTGGCCTTTCTTCGGCCCCCCGAGTGTTCACCAAATGCCTAGCGGTGGTGGCGGCCTTTCTGCGCCTCCAGGGCATTTATGTCTTCCCGTTCCTGGATGATTGGCTCCTCAGCACCCTCTCCTACCAGCCTGAAATAGTCTCTCTCTTTCACTCTGAGCTTGTTTGCTTTACTGTGCATAACAGTCAGTTTTCCCCAAGTCCCAGCTAGTACCCTCACAGAGGCTTCAGTTCATTGGAGCTGTACTAGATACAGTTTAGGGCAAGGCTTTCCTGCCATCGGATCGGGCCAAGACCCTTGCTTCTCAAGCCACATTTGTGGCACAGGCCCAGTGGATCCCAGCACACTCGGTGCTTCGTTTATTGGGACTGATGGCGGCCTCCATTTCGACAGTCCCAATGGCCAGGCTTCACGTGAAGGTCACCCAATGGTCTTTTCGAGTCCAATGGGACCAGAGGACTGATGACATGAACCAAAAAGTCATGCTTTCCAACAGCCTCCAGAGAGATCTCCGCTGGTGGCAAGGCTATTTCCAAGCAGACTTCTCCCGATGGCTCGCTAACTGCATCCATTTTTCGTACACGAAATATGGGAAGTCCCTTCCGGGGGCAGTCAAAGGCCACTCCACCCGTAGCGTGGTGACCTCTACTGCCTTGTTTAGGAATGTGACCATGGCAGGGATCTGTGCTGCGGCCACCTGGTCGTCTGTTCACACCTTCACTAAGCATTACAGTCTGGACATTGCCTCTTGGCGCAGAACTGGCTTTGGTCTTGCGGTCCTGCGAGGCCTTCTGTCGTGATTACTCATGGCGACTTCTCCTCCTCCCGGATGCACCTATGCCTTATTTTTCTTTGGGACTGCTTGGTATTCAGTCCTATACGTGAAGACCTACTGCAGGAACCCTCTCAAAGTAAGATATAGCAGTTACGTAAGAACTTACCGTAACGGGAGATCTTCGAGAGAGGTTCCTGCAGTAGGTCTAGTTTTCCCTCCCTCCTTCCTTCCTCCAGTTTTTGGATGCTTTACTTTCCATCCTATCTAGTCCGGCTGGACTAGAGTGGAAGCAGGGTCTTGTGAGTTCCCCTCTGGTTTTCTCCTTACTTATCTTTAGGTCTCCGTTGGAAAAGAACTGGGGAACGGGCGCAGGACCGCCCCTTTTATAGTCGGGCAGGCGTCATGCCGCCGGCGTCGGAGCCGGTCCTCTGCTGATGATTGCTATCTGCAGTTTGCCGTGCGGACCTGACACCAGGGGGTGCAGTTCTATATGTGAAGACCTACTGCAGGAACCTCTCTCGAAGATCTGCTGTTACGGTAAGTTCTTGCGTAACTGCTATTTCTATTTGCCTTGCAGGCCTTCCAGACCCAACTCTTCACAGGCCCACTGCTGATTCAAACGAACAACACCAGCGTGGTTCATTGCATCAACAAACAGGGAGGGACTCATTCCTCCCCTCTGTGTCGGGAAGCGATAAAAGTCTGGTATCAGGTCAGAGATCACGTCCTCTAACTCTTGGCTGTCCATTTTTCCTGGTGACCAAAACATCTTGGCAGAGAGCCTGAGCCGGTCTGCATCTCGAGCTTACAAGTGGGGGCTGCTGACCTCCGTGGTGGAAGATCTGTTCAACTGGTGTGATCGTCCAGAGTTGGACCTTTTTGCATCCCAACTCAATGCAAAACTGCCGCTTTTCTGCCCATTCGCTCCAGGGCCTGGAGTTTTCTGGTGAGAGACGTTGTCCCTCTCTTGGAAATTGAGATATCTGTATGCCTTCCCCCCCCTTTCCCACTCCCTCAGAGGGTTCTGATCAAACTTTAAATGGAAGGGGCAGCTACGATTTCTTATCTCCCCCTTTTGGCCTCATCAGATCTTATTCCCCTTGCTCCAGCAGCTGGCAGTGGAACCTCCAGTGCCCCTACCCATATGCACAGGCTTGCTGTCCCAGGAGTGGGGCACCTTGGTCCAACCGGATGTCAGATCTCTTCATTTTCATGCTTGGCGCCTGAGGACATAGCCATTGCAAAATTTGGGGTGTTCCCTAAGGTGGCAGCTAGGAAACCATCCACCAGGGCCACCTATTCTGTGAAGTGGAAGCATTTAGGTATACTGGCTGCCTCACACCACTTAGACCCCTTCACCTGTCTAGTGAATCAGATCCTGGAGTACTTGCTCTCCTTCTCAGACTCCAGTCTCAAGTACCCATCCATCAAGGTACATCTCTCCGCTATCTCTGCTTACCATGCACCTGTTGAGGGCCGTACTGTGGCTCAATTTGTCTTGTCTTGCACATTATTTATTTAGTTTTTCACTTCCTTTATGCTCCCCGTGGCACCCCGTCGTCTCCTTAGTTCTGGGCATCTTATTTCCTCTGGTCGCCGTCCGTCCCGCACTCATCTCCACATCAGGCCACTGCCTTGCTACCCCCACGCTTACTCCCTGTGGCGGGGAGCCCCCTAACTTCCAACCAGGACTGGATCCAGTACAGGTGGTGCCCTTGGAGACAGTCTGCCCGTCAGATGGCCATCAAGTCGCTCGACCTGGCTGCCATTTTCCCTGTTTTTCCATCGGCGGTGGAACATGCAGTGCTGACAGTGGGCGTGCCACGTGCGTTTCCACACGCAGCATGCCGGCCAGCTGCTCCATCGCTGTGACCTACTGTACTGGGTCAGGCGTGCCAACACCAAGCCTCCGCTAGATGTCAGGCAAACGTCGGCCTCTGTTCCCCACCCTCCCTGGGAGAGGAGTGCTGTCCTCCAGACGCTCGATCCTCTCCCACCCCGCCGCCCCTGACCCACCCGGGCCGCACTACCTAATACCGGGTTGCCGGCATGGCAGGAGGTGAGGCATCTCTGCCTCAGCCCTCCACGCCACCGTGCTGGCTCAGATGTCTCACACATTTTGAGAGGCATCCTGTATTTAAATTTTGTGTTAGAGAAACTCACCCTGCCTCTGTTTGACCCAGCCGCAAGTTGCGAGCTATGCTATCTGTCATGGAAAGTGTTATTTTTAGTCGCTGTTAATGTCTGCTTGAAGGATTTCTGAGCTTCATGTGCTTATGTGTGAGCAGCCCTATTTAATTTTCCGTCTTTGTGTACCAATCCTAAGTTTCTTCCTAAGGTGGTATCTGAGTTTACTTTGAATCAATCCATCCACCTGCCTGTTTATTTTCCAGAACATGCCAATCCAGGGGAAGCATTGCTCCATACTTTGGATGTGGGGGAGAGTTGCGGACAGTCACCTGGGAAGAAAGAGATTTGGGTTTCATTATCACAGATTACCTGAAAGCCACCAAGCAGACCGCAAAGGCGATAGGGAAGGCCAGTGGGATGTATTGGAAGGGATATCACAAGCTGTAGGAGGAAGGTAATGATTCCACTATACAAAACTCTGGTGAAGCCTCATCTGGAGTACTGTGTACAGTTCTGGAGGAGGCATCTACGAAAAGACATTGACAGGATTGAGACAGTGCAGAGAAGGGCAACTAAGGTGGTGCATGATCTACAGCACAAGACATATCAGGAACGGTTAAAGGACCTCAGTATGTATACGTTGGAGCAGAGGAGGGAGCGGGGGGATATGATTGAAACATTCAAATACCTCAAGTTCATGAATAAAGTAAAAGTGGAAAACATTTTCCACTATAGAAACAACACTAGTACAAGAGGACATGACATGAGATTGGAGGGAGGCCGCATAAGGGGAAATGTGGGAAAGTTATTTTTCACTGAGAGGGTGGTGAATGCATGGAATAGCCTGTCCCAGGAGGAGGTGGGGACATGCACGGTGGCAGGATTCAAACATGCATGGGATAGGCATAGGGGAACCATAGAGACAGGAAGGAGAAGCTAAGGCCGATGACCAAGTAGAGTCAGCGTATGCTAATACAGGTAGGGAAAGTGGGCAGACTGGATGGGCCTGGCAGTCCTTATTTGCCGTCAACTTCTGTGTTTCTATGTGCATAGCATTTTACGGTACTCTACGCAACGTGCAAAGGACTATAGGAAGTCCTCCCACTTGTTTGTTTCCTTCGCCCCTGGGAACGAGGGCATTCCGCTATCCAAACAGTATTTAGCCATATGGTTAACAAAAAGTATCGTTAAGAAGTATGGTAAGGAACTTTCTGGTGGTGTTCATGGCCATTCAGCCAGAGGCATGGCCACTTTCATAGCATGTTTCTGAAACAATTTAGCTGTGGAGATCTGTGCAGCTGCTACTTGGAGCACTGTCCATACCTTTACCAAACAGTACAGTCTGAACATCACCTCTATGCATAGGGCCAATTTCGGCCTGGCTTCTACAAGGCCTTCTCTCTTAGGTCCTAACAGCCAGCTGCCCGGACTGTCCGTCAGTTGTTGCCAGAACTGCGTGGGACTCGTCCTACCAGTGTCAATCAATTAATCAGTCAAGTCTTTATTTAACCAGGCGTTCATCGTTGAGCAGAAGCTCATTTGCAAAATGGACCTGGGTGGAGCATGAATATACAGGTCAACACAGATATTTACAAGGCAATACAGATAGATACTGTTTACAGAGAGGAGAAAAAAAAACTCATATGTACATAGAATTATACAGACATTGTACAGATTACAGGGTATTTGCATACATTTAAGTGTCTATAGGAAGATAAAGCAGCATATCTAAGGATGCTGGAGGAACTAATGGGGGAAAAATAGGTGAAAAAATACACAACCGGTAGAGGTGGCGGTAGTGGGGAAGAGAGGGAGGTGGGGGGGAAGGCTAGGAGGGACAGTGCACAGAGAAGAGTTGGTGGAACAGGAAGTGGAGGGGTAGATGGAGGAAAAAGTATGTGAGGGCCCCGGCATCGACTGCTATGAAGTACAGGCATTGAGGATGTCACAACCCAGGGGTAGTGAGCTCTTGCCAGAGGTTGGGGGGAAGGAAGGATTAGGGGATGGACTGCCCTAGTGTTGATGAAACAGGGGGTCCACAGCTAAAATTGGGTCTAGGCAGGGCTGTATACCAGTGCAGACAATGGTACTGGGTCTGAGTGGGTGAAGCAGTTACATACTTCTCTGATTGTATGGAAATAAAGCGTCTTGAAGGCATTTATACCGATTAGAGTGCTTAATTTGAGGGTTTTTTGTAGATTGTTCCATAAGGTAGGTAGCACGAAGCTTATGGCTGCCCTGCCGAAGTGTGATTTTGCATTGGGTACTTTAAGTGTAATAGCTGAGTGTGGCCTCTTGCAAGAGATACCCTTGAAGTAAGATAGTACAGTTACGTAAGAACTTACCATAACAGTAGATCTTAGATAGGATCTCTTGCAGCAGGCCATGTGTTCTCTCCCTCCTACCCCTTTTTTCCTCTACATGGCTTTTGGGCCTTCTGCCTAGCTCTCCCTTTCCATAGGGGAGAACCTTCTGCTTCTTCTCTTATCTACTCTATGGATACCTCGGGTTCCTCCTCGATTCCCCTAGTGGACTCTTGCTTTTGGTCTCCAGCAGGAGAGCTGAGGAGGCTTTGGGGGCCGCCCACACTTATAGGCTAGGCCGATGTCAGATGGTGATATCAGTGGTGGGTGGCTCTCCCTGGTAGAATGCTAGCTAGAAAGTTTCCATGTGATCTTGATGCCTGGCGTGTAGACCTACCGGTGTGGCCTGCTGCAAGAGATCCTCTCAAAGATCTGCTGTTACGGTAAGTTCTTAGGTAACTGTACTTTTCTTCTCAGTGATCCCTCACTGTGATTTACAGTTCCTTAGCCTGCCTCCCCTTCCAGAACCTGAAAATGGGTTCACACAGAAATCAGTTTTACATTGTGGTTGCTTGATTATTGCTATTGGAGTTCCTTAACAGTGGTAAAATGTGGTCAGTTCAATATTTTTCCTACATGTTGCCTGTCTTAAATTTGCTTGGTGATTTCCTTTTTCTTTTTCATTTTTGTTAGCCATAGGTTTTTATTGAATTTCACATTTAACAAATAACAGTGTAGAGAGTCATTTGATACAGCTACAGAAGTACAATTAGGACGTTGTACAGGTCTACAGAAGCAGTCCAAGAGACATGATACCTAATGCAGAACATTACATCACAACACACAACAAAGATGACCAATAATATTTCATTTTTAACTTTCTATTTTTTCCTACCCCTCCCTCCGGTTCTGATATCCTCGGGAGCACCTAGGAGTCATCCCTCTGCAAGCCGCCTTACCTGATCTGCCCTTGTTGCCCATGGAGCCTTGGTTTAGCCCCTGGACGGGGACGAGGTAGGGCTCAAACACCCCGAACATTCTGGTCTCATCGGTCAAGGGGTGACAGGAAGGCGGCTGCACATTGAGGGCAAGCTCCGGTGCTCCATCTCCCTCGGAGCTGGAAGGCATTTCCCTTGTTCTGTAGGGGAGTGGCCAGCGCTCGACGTCAAGGCATTTCCACTGACATCTGCCACTCCCAACCCTTCTTACACACTCTGACGCTTGCTATGCCTCTGGCTTCTGCCAGAGGCCAGCGGAGCAGGAGTTCTCCTCCTGGAGAGGAGAGTCATCCTTCAGACACTCAATCCTCTCCTCCCCTGCCAACCCCTGACTTCCCAGGCTTGTTCCCGAACCCAGGTCGGTGGTGTGACGCGTGTGGCGTCCAGCCTCAACCCTCAGCCACCGGCCGGCTCACCAATAATATTTCATAACGTAACCATACTGATTGCTGTCTCCTCTAGGCTACCCGGGGACATTACAAACATTGTGTTTAGTTCTAGAAGACGACAAGAAGCCATGTTAAGGGATTGCCAGAAGAACACTTACTGCAGACCACGTTCCCCATACACCCAGGATCCAGGGTACCTTGGTCAGATGCCCAATATAGAGGAACATAATCTTAGGGCTGATTAGCCTTATTCTGAGGCATGAGGCAAAGACAATATTTGATATACTAGGCCAAAACACTTTGTGTCCTGTCTCACCCAGAGTTCCATAGGGTTCTGTGTCATTGTCCCTGGGGCTAGAAAAATTATCTGCAGTATAAGTTTCCCATAAAGGGACTGTGGATGGGATAGGCTTCTAGTACAGCCTGTAGTATCTTATCATGTATAACTCTTATTTCCAGGGTAAGCCTTCACAGGGGAAGGGGTCCAGTAGGGGCTACAGAGGGGGCCTGTATATGTTAGAGACCACATGTTATACTCACACAACGAGTTCAGGGATGGTGTTCAAGACATGTCCGATGAAAAGGGGGGCCCACAGGCCCAAATGAGTACTGTATCTCCCTGACCAGAGGGAGCGGTATCTTGATATCTTAATACAAGGTGAGTAAAAGTATGGCTCCAAAATTTGCATGTACCTCTCCAGTTTATCTGTGGCCACATGGGTTACTTTCTCATACCTGCTGTGAAGATAATTAGATTTTTCCACTCCTGGATAGTTGGCAGGTGTGGAGCACTCCAGTGCTGCAGCAGGATTCGCCTAGCCGCTCCTAAGACATGGTTTACCCGGTGTATCTGAGGGGGGGACGATAAGGTACTGCCTTCAAGAGGGAGCCCCAGCAGTACCAGGTGGGGGTTCTGGAGTTGTGGAATCTGGACCAACTCCCTACACAAAGTTCATACCCCTTCCCAATACTGATCTAGCACTGGGCAGGACCAGAGGATATGATAAAGTGAGGCTTGAGGAGAGTTATGCCTCCAACACTGACTTGTAGGAGTAAGGCCAACACGGTATAGCCATTGTGGTCTCCTGTATGCCCTATGCAAAAGTTTGTACCACAGTGTTTTGACTTGCAGTTCCCTGATGGCAGCATATGCCTGTGTTTAGACTGTCCCAGCATTTCTCGGGAATTGGCAGGTGCAATTCCTGTGCTAATTTTTTCCTAGAGCCTGAACATAGGATAGAGATTCCCTTTCCACTACATTTTTAATCTTCCCCCACCAGGTGGTTTGATGTAGTCCATGTGTCAACCCATTTATAAACAATTGATGGGGGTGGCAATGTGTGGGTTGGAGACACTTTCACCCTAAGGATGTCCCGGAACTGCTGGTACTTCCAAAAATGTGTTTGAGGGATGTCAGACTTTGATTGCAACTGAGCAAATGAAAGAAGGACCCCTTCTGTGAGGTGGTATAGAACCCCCTGCACACTTATACCCTTTTTCTGTCAGGCAGTCCAGTAAATGGTTTTCCCTCAGTAGTTATTACTTTCCAGCCCAATTGATGATCTTCGAAGATATCTTTCATCCGGCCACACCTATGAAACTATAGCCGCTAGGCATTAGGACCACACTGAAACTTTTTTGCAAGCAGTCTGTTAGGGGCCTCCCACGATAACGTCCTACGTTGGCATTTCCCAGATAAATGTGGGCAGATACTTTCCTTTTCAGTTCTTTTCTCGCCATCGACCATACTCGTGGACCCTCCACAGAGACACTGCCACTACAGTTGACTGCTAGTTGTTTCTTCAAAATTTCTCAACCTAGTTCGCTGTCACTTTTTAAAAATGACTTTCATCATGTATGTCATCTAAAGAAATCACTCTGCTATTTAGATACTGTGAATGTGGTAGAAAGATTTACTCGGCTGACCTGCACGATGTCTGCATGTGCTGCCTTGACGTGGCCCGTAACGTTCAGGCCTGCGTACTTTGCCTCAAGTTTAATACAGCAACCCGGTGACATAGAAAGGATGCCCTGGAAACTTACCTTCTAAAAGTATAGGTAGCCTGGATGGAGAGAGCGCTCCAGTAAAAGAACTCCTCCTCGTCACTGACTGGTTCTTTGGGCTTCCACTTGTTGAATTCCCATGAGAAAACCACCAGGCAACGTAAATACAAGCACCAGGAGAGAGAAAGGAGCAAGAAGAAATCCTCCCCCGATACATTCTCGATTGCCCCTCCAATCCAGCACAACCACCACAGTGCTGTCAACGGCCTCGGTGATGATGCCACTATCTGCCTGGACCTTGGATTCCTCCAGGTCGGGACAGACTGCGAGTACCGTCAGGCCTAATATGGCTAGTGAAGGACTGTCAACGTTGGGAACAGCACATTCCCTGTTGACACCTCAGGGCAAGCCTTTAGTACAGGCAAGCGCCACCATGCAGGCAGTGCTTTCATCCTTCGTGGACATGCTGCAGCTTCTACCTCCTCCTTCTGCACAGGAGCAGCATCGACAGGCACCCTAGGCTTTTTGCTCCCCACACAATGCAAAACTGCCACTTTTCTGCTCAATCATGCCAAGGCCTGGAGTTTTGTGGCAAGACGTGCTGTCCCACTCTTGGAAGGGGACGTTCCTTACTCCTTTCCTCCCTTCCCTCTAATCCAAAGGATGTTAATCAATCTTCAAATGGAAGAAGCAACTGTAATACTCAATGCTCCCCTTTGGCCTTGTCAGATCCGGTTCCCCTTACTGCAGTAGGTAGCAGTGGAACCACCAGTAAAAACTACCCTGTGTAAGGGCTTGCTGTCACAGGAACAAGGAACCCTGGTCCATCTGAACCTCAAGTTACTCCATCTCCATGCATGGCTCCTGAAGACTTAGCCATTGCAAGGTTTGGGAAGTCTTAAAAGGTGGCTGATGTTCTGGTGGCTTCCAGAAAACCTTTTACCAGATCCATCTATTCCATGAAGTGGAAACAGTTTGCTTTGTGGGCCGCTTCTCATTAACTTGTACCTATCCGGTAAACAAGTTCCGGAGTATTTGCTGCCGTTATCAGATGCAGGATTGCAATACTGTTCTGTGCTGCCATTTCATCTTTCCATGTGTCTATTAATGGTCATACAGTTGCTCAGCTGGAGGTGGCCAGTACAATCTTTTTTTTTTTTCCACTTACTGTTTTTACATCCCTTTTTTCACCATATCTGCCCCTTCCATTGGGGTCCTCAATGCACCAACACAGGCTGCACCGGGAGGACTGAGGATGCCAGCCCCCATGGAATACTCCGCTTGCCGGGGCATTATAGAGCCCTGTATGACCCCCGGGTGGGGCGGAGGGGGGTTTCCCCAGTCCCCTCCGAAACTTCAGAGGGAAGTAGACACCTGGAGCTGCTCCACGGATCCCCCATGGTCACCAGCGCCGAGGCCTGCCTCCTGGTGCAGATGTGGGGTTTTCCTGGTATTCTTGGTCCCACCCCTTCAGGCGCCTACACGTGAGGAGCGCCAACGAGACAAACCTCGACCGACGTCCGCACCTCCCCGTGCTGCTGCATCCTTTGACTGCACCTCCACCTGTGGTCACCCGTGTGGCGGTATAGCAGCGAAGACTGCAACCCACCCTCCCCGGAGAAGGAGAGCAGCTCCATGGGTGCTCAATCCTTCTTTCCCCCCCAGCTGGCCTTTCAGCAACCCAGGCTTGCTACCGAACCCGGGTCGCTGGTGTCGTGAGTGGTAGCTCTACTGCTGTGCCAGTGGGCCAGCCTGGCCTGTACGTTCTTGAGTGGCATTCTGCACTTGAAGCCTCCTATCTACAATCTGGTCCCGGCTTGGGATCTGAATTTTGTGTTAGAAAAGCTTACTTTGGCTCCTTTTGAGCCGATCGCAACTTGTAGCTTATGCTGTCTTTCTTGGAAAACATTATTTTTAGTTGCTATTACTTTTACTTGAAGGATGTCGGAGCCTCAGGCTCTAATGTGTGCACCTCCTTATTTGATTTTCTTTAAAGACAGGGTGTCTTTATGTACCAGTCCAAAGTTTCTTCCTAAGGTGGTGTCTGAGTTTACTCTGAATCAAAGTATCCACCTGCTAGTTTATTTTCTCGAGTATGCCAATCCAGGGGAAGCATTGTTCCATATTTTGGATGCACTGTACATAGAATACTTAGGTACTAAATATACCGTGCAAAGGACCACAGGAAGTCCTTGCAGCTTTTTGTTTGCTTCGCCCCTGTTTCTAAACAGTGCTTGTTACAGGAAATACAGTAAGGAACTTCCTGGGGTTGTTTATGGCCACTCAGCTAGAGGCATGACCATGTCTGTTGCCTGTTTTAAGAATGTGTCAGCTGCAGAGATTTGTGCTGCTGCCACCTGGAGTACCGTCCACACCTTCACTAAACACTACAGTCTGTATATTGCTTTTGGAAAAAGGCAGGCTTTGCCCTAGCGGTACTCCAGGGCCTTCATTCATAGGCCCAGATGCTCCAGCTACCCAGACTGTTTTGTTGCGAGTACTGCTTGGTACTCATTCCATAGGTGTGGCCTGATGAAGGAGATAGCCTCGAAGAAGATAGAATAGTTATGTACTTACTGTAACATTATATCTTCGAGAGAATCTCTTTCATCAGACCATGCCATCCCACCCTCTGTCCGCCTCAGACATGCAGCTCTATAACTTCTATCTCTTTCAACAGGATGGTCTACCTGCTGTTTCAAGCATCGCCTGGTAGCTGGAACCATAGATGCTCTCCTGGTTCCCTAGAGGGAGGTCTTCTGAGCATGATCTCTGGTGGGGAACTGAGGGAAGGGGCCGCCCACATTTATATGAGAAGTGCCGATGTAGGACATCATCGTGGGGGGCCCCCTAGCAGATTGCTTGCAAAAAAGTTTCTGTGGGGTCCTAGTGCCTGGCAGCTATAGTATTCCATAGCTATGGCCTGGTGAAAGAGATTCTCTGGAAGATCTACTGTCATGGTAAAGTATTTAACTGTTCTTTCAAACCCCATGAACCTCCCAGTAGTATTAGACATGCAGTCCGCTCAGAATCTCTGACTGCCCCTGGAGCCCTGATGTAATGTGGAATGTATGCAAATCATGGAACTTAGAATGATGCATTCAAACTGCTGCCTCTTGGTGGACTGTGTTCCATCTAACTGCCAGATTAATTTTCTCCATTCAGACAACTAGACTCCCTCAGAGCTACTCACAGCAACTTCGCTGCAAGATTATTTGTCAAAAAAGTGGTATTTCACTCTATTTTGTCTACATCTCTGCCTTTTGTAGTTTTTTAATAAAAGTTTGGTTAATTTGGGAGTTTTTACTTGTTCTTAGCGTTTCCCAGGAACCAAGTTTTCACTTTCAAACTACTGTTTGTTGTATTTTTACCGCTAGCTTTTCTGGTTAAATTTGGCAGTTTTAAGCATATTTTAGAAGTTATATCATTTATTTGTGATTGGGTCCTGTTTTTATTCAGGAACTGACCGCGTTTTGTATTAAACTAAAGAAATCTCTGTTAAATCGTGGTTCCTTTTTCATTCAAGTAACTGACCACAATTTGTGCTTTTTTACCCATTTTGGGCAAGTTTTGTTTAGTCTACTGACATTTTGCACATCAGAAAGAACTAAGAGGAGGACGGGACTCTCAGGTTTTAACAATTGTATTGAGTGTTTTCAAATATTTGCTAAGGTTGATTGCCATGATTTTAGAGTGCCTGGGTCCCAGTCATATTTTCTCTATGAAGTGTGCAGTACCTTTTGTTCAAGAACTATTAAGAAAAGAGCCAAAAGATTAGAGGAAATTGCTTCTGTTCCCACTTCAGTGTCACCAAAGTAACCTGAAGAGGTTCTTTTTCCTACACTAAAACAAAGGAGAGACCCTCTAAAGATTCTTAAGACCCCAACATGTCTGAGAAGGGGTCTGAACATACTAAACGCAAAAGAGCTACTGAGCAGGCTCCTGAGTCTGTGCCTGCCAAAAAGAAATATAAAGAAAAGCATATCGCTGTGCCTCCCATTGAAAAGCAAGGGAGCGCCCAGCAGACAAAGATAAAATACCCTGTGGGGTGCTGTGGAGCCTGAACAAGATGGTGGCTGGGATCTAATGCTCCGCATATAGGGCTAGATCGCACACTTAAAACATTGGCTTTATCACAATTTTGGCATGAATAATAGAGATATTTGGAAATTGGAAGATCTCTGGAACCAGAATGGGTAACCAGATGGAGTAGAAGGCAAAAATGCTCCCGTCCCTCCTTCCACGCCATCGACCCAAGGCTGCAACATTGCAGAAACTGCTGCCAACGAGGAGGAAACTCTGCAGCATCTTGGTCACAAAATCAAACTCCTTATTTCGTCTGTGACTGGGCTTGCAGAGAAGTTCAACTCACTCACAGTAAGAGTCAGTACTTCAGAAATGGATCTATCGTCCATGAAAGTGGAATCCATGGAGTCCTGCAAGAGATCAGAAGCGGCTTTGGGGCCACTGCTGCTATTATCAAGGAAAACACACATTTAAAATCTCTATTAGAGACATAAGAAAACCAGGCCAGGGCGGCCAACCCGTGGATAACAGGCATACTGGAACAAAGTGAGGGTGACCATCTGGGGCTTTTCATTATAGAGGTTTGAACAGCAGCTGTGGCAACCCCTGTTGGATCGCCATATCCATATACAAGAATCCTATTGTGTGGCTCAAAGGGGGCGACCAGAAAATCCTGAGGCTCCAAGGCCCATTGCAGTGGTCCTAGATGGTGTCTGGACTAGAGATTTCATCTTAGCTTTGGCACAGAGCAAAAAGACATTACTGCAGGATGTACACTGGGTCTCTGTCTTCCCGGATCTCAGCTACGCGACCAGACAGAAAAAAAAGTGGTTTGACTGCATTAGGGCCATGCTCCAGGAAGCTGAGATTGTGCACAGAATACTGTTCCCAGCCTGTCTCAGAATCATCCACGAGGGGAAAATATATATTGTTTCAGATCGAGGTGAGGCTCTGAAATGGGGCTAACGTTGAGTTACACCACAACTCCTCAGGGACGAGGGGTCCCAGTCAGAATTAGAAGGAGAGGATGACTGAGACATTTGAAATAAAGAGAGAGCTACGGGTTCAGGTTTAACTCACTACTGTTTAGTCTGTATTCTCTAATGACCATAGTAAAATCATTTTTAGTTCACTATGATAATCGTGAAAAAGAGAACAGACTGTCACATCAGTGGGTCATAATGTTGTGTGGTAGCTGGTTTATATGATAAAGGGGACGGGGGGGGTCTTTCTAACTCAGCTCCTTCTACCCCAGATGTAGAAATTCCAATGATTTATAATTTTTTCTTGTGCCAGACACTTTGCATAAGTCCTAAAATGGAGAAGGGTGGAACCCATATACATATAGGGAATACCTTTGTTGGAAAAAAGTAGGTTAAAGTGTGAACCATTTATTTCCTAATGAGGAAATGGTGAAGGATGGAATATTCAGTTTAACTTCGAAATTTATAAGTTTCATGCAGTTCCTGAGCTGCTTACCACAGTATATTTGTACTAACTATGCAGTTTATGATTTTCTTGGAAACACCCCAAAGATGTGTCTTATTGATGTGCTATGACTCATTTACTTGGCTTGTATTAAGAGGAGTGGCGTCCTCATCAGTTATTAATGTACCTGTATATACTGCATCCAGTTTATTGATTGTATGATCTTTATTAAATCAATAAAATAAAAAAAATAAAGATATCCTCTGTGGAGGAAATTACCAAAACCCTGCAAGTCATTCAGGCCTTACAGACTGCAGGTTCCATACTGGGTTCACCAGTTCAAGTCCCATGACTGGTTCCCATGGACCAGGGCCAAGAAGTGTACAGTGAGGAGGAAAAGGAGGATCCTGATCTTGGGGAACCCATTGAGCCAGATCAGGAGTTTGGTACCCTCCTCGTTGGCGTGATGATTTTTCATCCAGTTTTTCATTTTTCAGACAGATGATTGACACCTTAGGCCTCCCCTCACAGGAGTCTATAGATGATGAGGAGACAAGTTTTTGGATATGATGTGGTTGGTTCCCACAAAAGGTGTTCCTTCCTAGCCATAATTCACTTAAAAAGACCACTTTGAAAATTCTGCAGACACCTTCCACTATCCCTGGAGTGGACAAGAAAGTAGAGAAAAAGTATCAGCTGGTTAGGGCTTCTGCTGATTATTTGTATACCCATCCAGATCATGAGGGTGTGATACAGGCTGCTGCCTGTGACAAGGCTAAAGTACCCCTGGCATCTCATCCTCTGGATGAAGATTTCAGAAAAATTGACGATATGGGGAAGAAAAGTTACTTAGCCTCTTCCCTTCTCCTCAGACAGGCGACGTATATGGCATATGCTGCACAATACCAGAATTGAATTCTATAGAATTATATGCTAGCTTTAACGAGCAGAATTCCAGGTGATGTGGCAAGATGACATGGCAGATATTGCCAGGATGGCTTTAGATGCCACGCAGTACCAGTTTCGTATGGCAGTGGATGCAAATGATACGAAAAAGGTGGAAGAGTACAAAACTACCTATAGGAGTAACTCCACGAGTAAGAGAGAGAGAGAGACTCCACTTCTTTTAGATCCACAAGAAGGGGAAGTGGGGTAGGGGGTACTACCCCCAGTCATATCCCCCATACTTAATGCCCGTAGAGTATACACAGGTCAGAGGTTACTACAGGGGCAGGGGCAAGAGGTCTTCTAGGCGAGCCAGTCTCGCTCCAGCTCGTAGACCTCAGTCCGGACAGAACCCCTGACTGCAAAAAACAGGCTTCCACCCCTCTTCCAGTAGGGGGCAGGCTGGTTCACTACTTCTTGTACTGGGAAACATTACCATAGACAGCTGAGTTCTGGAGGTGGTGAGTCGTCAAAGTCTCTGTCTACGTTTCAAACAGTTTCCAAAACTCCAGGGCTGCAGAGTTTTCAGGACTTTAATGCCTGCAGAGACTATTCTGCTGGAGTTGGAGGTAAAAAAAGCTCCTGCAAGCCAGGATAATGGAGCCAGTCCCTCATACCCAAAGGGGAAAGGGCATGTACTCAAGATACTTTCAAAGCAAAAAGAAAAATGGGGATTGGTGGCCAGTCCTGGATCTCAGATACTTAAACAAACACTTGGCAAAGCCCAAGTTCAAAATGGAACACTGGCCATAGTTATTACTTCTCTGAAGAAAGGAAACTGGCTGGCAGCTCTGGATCTGAAAGATGTTTACTTTCGCATTCCGATCAGACCTTGCCACAGAAAATTCCTAAGGTTCTCTTTGTCCTCAGGTCATTACCAGTTCTCAGCACTCTCCTTCGGGCTCACTTCTTCCCAACGGGTATGCACAAAGTGTCTGTCAGTGGTGGCAGCTTACCTTAGAAGGCAGGAAATCATTGTATTCCCTCAACTGAATGACTAGCTATTCATAGGGGACTCGTATCAGCAGGTAAAGGACTCCATCAGGGTGACATATAGTACTGTGGAGTCTGTGATTTTCCATATCAGTGCTCAAAAGTCTCAGATGGAGTCAGTTTAGTCACTGGAATTTATTGGAGCAGAACTGGATACCCTCCAGGGAAAAGCTTTTCTCCCACAGGAGAGAGTGACAGATCTACTGACCCTAGCAAATTCCTTTGCCTTGGGTCAGCCCAGAACAGCAAGACAGTTCCTAGCATTACTAGGACACATGGCCTTGACTACTGCAGTGGTGTCGGCCTCCAGGTTTTAGATGAGGGATATTCAGTATCGCCTCAGATCTCATTGGTCCCAAAGAAGTGATCCCATTTCAAAGCTTGTGCCAGTTACAAGAACTCTGTTACTGGCTCTGTAATTGTGTAAAGGGACAGCATCCGACAGGGCATCCATTTTCAGCAACAGCACCACATTGTGGTCCTAACAGATGCCTCCCTCCTAGGGTGGGGGGCACACACAGACGACCTCAAAATCGGTGGAATTTGGTCAGCTCTGGAGTCAAAGCTGCACATCAACCTTTTTAGAGTTGTGAGCAGTCCTCCTTGCCCTAAAGGCCTTTGCTGCTTAATTGAGGGGTCCGTCAGTCCAGGTCAGGACAAACAACACAACCACCATGAGGTATATCAACAAGCAAAGGGGTACAAGATCCTCAAGGCTGTGCACAAAGGCCATGAAAATGTGGTCCCCAGATATTCCCTGGAGGTGCATCTGTCTGCCATTCATCTTCCAGGAAAGGACAATACACTGGCAGATTCACTCAGCAGAATCTGTCAGGATCATCATGAATGGGCTTTGAACAGGCAAGTGTTGGACACAGTTTTCAGACATTGGGGCATCCCAGAAATAGATTTATTTTCCTCAAAAGAAAACCACCAGCTTCCTCTTTATTTTTGCAGGTCCTCTTCCTTGGGCACAGTGCTCATGGAGGCATTATTCCTGTTTTATACGGGAAAATTCCTTTGTGCTTTTCCTGCATTTCCACTGGTGTCGAGAGTCCTTCTAAAGCTGAGGAGTCTGTCTGCAACCGTGATACTGGTTGCTCCAGACTGGGTCAGGTAACCGTGGTACCCTCTGTTGCTCACCCTGTCCACCAAGCAACCCATTTGTTTGCCCCAGAGATAATAATCTCCTAACAGCTTTTCAGTGTCAGATAGTTTTTTTTGAACCTTGAGAGCCTTGACTTGAATTGAGGCGTTAGAATTTTATGAATTTAACTTGACAGAAGAGGTACTTAAAGTACTGAAAGTTTCTAGGAAAACTTCCACGAGAAAGACATGCTTCAAAATGGGAAATTTTCCATCTGGTGCATGCCTAAGCAAATCAATCCTCTTACGGCAAGCTTATCTGCATTGCTTGATTATCTGGTGCACTTGCAGGCTCTAGGCCTCAGGTCTGCAACCCTTAGGGTTCATTTAGCAGCAGTATCTTCTTATTTGTCTGCAGGTGCTCAGAGGAGAACAGCAGCTTCACACCCTATTTTTAGGGAATTTTTCAAATGATTGGCACGCACTGTATGTCACCCCCCCCCCCAAATTAGGGAACCTGTCCCTTCTTGGGATCTGAATTTGTGCATAGCCAAACTCATGGAACCTCCCTTTGAGCCAGTGGCTATGGCTGACTTGAAATATGTCACATGGAAAACTGTTTTCCTGGTGGCAATCACGTCAGCAAGAAGAGTGTGCGAGGTGCAAGCTCTTTGCACTGAACCTGATTACATTATCTTCCATAAGGACAAGGTGGTCCTTAGGACTAACAGGAAATTCTTTCCAAAGGTGGTATCCGAGTTTCACTTGAACCAGTCCATCACCCTTCTTGTATTTTTTGCAGCCAAGTCCCGTTCAGGGGAATTGAAACTTCATAGCTTGGATGTAAAAAGGTCTCTTGTCTATTACATCACTTGTACTAAGAACCTCAGGGATTCCCATTCATAACTGTTCATTACCTGTGGTGAAGTAGGAAAGGGCAGGCCTGTCTCAAAGAGGTTAATTGCACATTGTATAGTATCCTGCATCCAGTTCTGCTACAGTTAGGCTGAGGAACAACCACTACAGGACCTCGGGGCACATTCCACTTGTGGAATTGCTGTCTCTGTGGCAGCTGCAAGGGACATTCCTTTGCTGGAAATTTGTAAAGTGGCTACCTGGAGTACAGTCCTCACCTTCACAAAGCACTGTTGCCTGGATGTCCAGTCCAGGAGTGATGCTAGGTTGACACTGCAGTATCGCAGAAACATTTCCCTAAATAGGTTCTGTACCCACCTCCCAAGGCACTGCTTGGTAGTCTGCATATGTCTAATACTACTGAGAGATTCCTGGGGTTTGAAGAAAATAATTGCTTAACATAGTAATATTGTTTTTTTCCAAGGGATCTCCCAGTAGGATTAGATCTCTCATCCCTACCTCCCCTTACGTAACCTGACTCAGGTTCAGCAGTACTTTTATGGAGGTTCTTAATGTTGTCATTAATCATTGGCTTAACTTAACGTTTTGATGCACCCAAGTATGACTAGGGCACCTAGCTCTCCTTTTTATGTTTCTTCTTTTTCCTGTTTGGAACCTGTCCTCTTTACCAAGGGAAGGGTATTATTGTTATGGTTATTAAGTTAAGTATTTATTTTGGATAGTCTAGTGTTTTTTTTTATCTCCAAAAATGAATCTGGCAGTTAGATGGAACACAGTACACCTAGAGGCAGCAGTTTGAATGTCTCATTCTAAGTTCCATGATTTGCATACATTCCACATTACATCAGAGCTCAAGGGGCAGTCAGAGATTCTGAACTGACTGCATATGTCTAATCCTACTGGGAGATCTCTTGGAAGAAACAATATTACTATGGTAATTTATACTTCTAGGAGCGTGGATATGTTGTTCATACACACTCTCTGGCATGTCCCTTTCCCCTTTAAATCTGGCGTAAAGTCTTCAAGCTGGCTGGCTCCTCCCACCCACCCACCCAGGTGGTAAATACCTCGGCTCCGCCCCATGGCGTCAGATCTTCCTTTCTGCTAGAAGATTCAGGTTCCCTTGTGCTACCTCTGCAGTTTGTAGGCCCTGGATTCTCAACAACAGTTTTCACTGCAATCGCTTTCTCTAAAACTCATTAGAGTTTATGATACCGATCCGAGCGCATCGGACTTGGAGGACAAGTTGTTCCCCGGATTTTGCCGGCGTCCCTGCTGACAGAAAATGTCGTGCACCGATCCCCACCTCTTGTGTGTCTACTGCTTGGGTGTCATACGTGACACCACCTCTTGCACCATCTGCCTGGCCTTCCATCCCAATGTCCTGGACGACCGCAAGGCGTGCCTAAAATTGGGGAGACTGGAGCTTCGCAATCCACCGGTGAAATCGAAGGAGGCAAGTTGGGTGGTTTCCGCAGCTGCGGGATCTGCCGAGCAGCTCGATCAGATGGTGGCTTTCGAAGAGGAAGCTGCTCAAGCCTCGGCCAGCTGAAGTTTTTACGCGCCTCTTAACCTTGGCTCTACATTCACTGGATCCTTTTGGGAGCTGTGCCAGTCTCTCCCCACCAGGGGTGAGGCGCCCTTGGGCTCGCACTGCTCCCGTCCTAGGAAAAGGGACAAGGACCCCAAGTCTTCTTTATCCCAAAGGAGACGTTCTTGGGACTGAGAGAGGTCAGATTCTCAGGAACTTGTGGTCTCGACCTTGGTCGAGATCGCTTCCTCGGCTGCTGGCTTCTCGAACCTTCCGTCAGGCCATGGCACCGAGGCCGAGGAAACGGCTGAAACAGCCGAGATTTCTCTCGACCCGATCAAGCCTTTGTCACTGACTATGGTCGCCGACTCCTTGGATTGGACACCTATATTTTCCTTCCCTGATGAGGAGACCCAGCCCTCGGGTGTCCCTATCGAGGAAAAGGTGCCGGAACCTCGGTTCTCCCTGACTCCGGCTTCTCCCGATCGAATGAGCCGATCCAGTTGGTCTCAATCAAGGACCAGGACCCCTTCGGTCAAATAACCGAACAAAGGTCACAAGCACTCCAGGAAGAGGCGTCGCCACTGATCCTCATCCTCCTCGGATGAGGAGAGACTTCGACGGAAGCTTCGTCGACGTTATGAGGATCTCGTGGCAACAGCTGATTCTGACTGGTTAAAAGCCGGCTCCGCCAGCAACACTGGCCATTACTTAGCCCCAGCCTCTTAGGCCAATGCTGACCCCTCTGGAACTGAAGATCCCGGTTCCTTCACCCGTAGGGCCGGCACGCATTCCAGCTCGGCCGGTTTCAGTCTCCCCACCGATTTTGGTGGAACCACTGCCTAAGCAGCCTCAGGGAGGGGCTCCCTCGAAAGAAGATCGGACAGACTCTGGCCTCCCCCATCAGCTGTCCATTACTGTTGTCCCTCGGCGTATCAAGGGAGACATAGGTGGGTGACCTTCATATCCCGACTCTTCGGACTCGGATGCCACTGGTCTGCACTGGCATCCAGGGGATGACGAGTCATCAGTGGCAGGCTTGAAGGAAGGTCCTTCCTCTTTTCAGGGCATCCTCTGCCTGATTTCCGAATCGACTGGAATGCCCTTGGAGCCTGTCCAAAAGAAGGCGGAATACCCCCTCACGGATATCCTCAAGAGTGGGGATACCCCGACAGAGGCCTTTCCAGTGGCCGAAGCCTTTGTTGGCCCGGCCCTTGAGCTATGGCAATGCCCAGCCTCCTGCCCAGCTCCATCTGCCTGCATGGCCCACAAGTGTACCGTACCCATGGGGTCCCTGGCGGGTTCACAGAGCATCCCTCGGCTGAGAGCCTTGTGACTGCCTCTGTGTTTAGATGCATGGGTAGCTCAGCTGACACTGACCGCCCTCCAGACAAGGAGTCCAAGAATATGGCCCATTCTGCCTGGAAGGTTTATGCGGCCTCATCCTTGGGCCTTCATCATGCCAGCTCGGCTGTGATCATGGCGCTCTTCTCTCATGCCCTCTTAGGGTCACTAGATGAAGTCCTCCCTCATCTCCCAGTGGACATGCAGACCACGATGAAGCAGGTCCATGACCAGGGCCGTGCTGTTGCGAAACAGCAGCTCCAGATGGCCCAGGACATTGGAGATTCCTGTGCCCGCTCCTTAGCAGCTGTAGTGGCCACTCCCCGCAGGGCCTGGCTGAGGTAATCCTCCTTTCTGGCGGATACTCGGCACAAGTTAGCTGACGTGCCCTTCTTTGGCACTGACCTCTTTGGTCTGGGAGTGGCAGGTCACCTCCAGCGAATAGAGCAGTCCAGTGCCACCTTGGATGCTACCTTTGCAAAGGGTTCTTTGGGCAAGAATCAGCAGAAGCGCAAGAAGAAGCCCTTTCGGTACTCTTCCCCTGCAGTTAGACAGCTCTCCTATCAAGGAGGTCAGCAGCAACAGCAGGCTCAAGCTTGGCGCCCCAGGCCCAAGCAGGGTCCTCAGTAGCCCCTTAAAGGAGGCCGAGGTGCTGGTCCAGGAGCCTCCTCCAAGCCTGCTCAGTGACGGGTCAGGGGTTGCCACCCCTACACCCGTCGCGCCAGCTCTGGGTCCTCCCGTGGGGCGCCGGCTCTGTCACTTTCTTTCCACCTGGTCCGGTATCACTTCGGACAGATGGGTTCTTGAAGTGGTCAGCCAGGGACTGCCTCTAGAATTCAAGCAGTACCCTCCCAGCCAAGCCAAGCCCCTCGGGAGGAAAGGATCTCCGCGCACACTCAGTCGGCCCTTTGGGACGACATTGCTCAGCTCCTTCGCAAAGAGGCGGTAACTCCAGTGCCAGATCCTCCTACAGACCCAGGCTTCGTGTCCAGGTACTTCCTGGTACCCAAGCAGACGGGGGGTTGGCGCCCTATCCCAGATCTCCATGACCTGAATCAATACCTCAGGTCTCGCACCTTCCAGATGGTAACTCTGAACCAGATCATACCATCTCTGGAGCGAAACATGTGGTTCTGTTCACTGGATCTTCAGGACGCATTCTTTCACGTCCCAATCCGTCTGTCCCACCAGCGGTTCCTCTGCTTCAGGGTCGAAGGGACCCTGTACGATTCCCGAGCCATGCCGTTTGGCTTGTCATCGGCCCCTCGGGTCTTCACCAAGTGCATTGCAGTGGTGGCAGCCCATCTTCGGCGTCGGAGTTCGGATATACCCCTATCTCGACGACTGGCTCCTGGTGGGTTCCTCCTTTCAGGATGTGGAGAGGTCCAGGGATCTGGCCCTTCGAACCTGCTCCCATCTAGGTCTCCTGATCAATGAGGCCAAGTCGGAACTCGTGCCCTCTCAGGTGATGGGCTTTATTGGGGCAGAGCTCGACTCTCGTCAAGCCAGAGCTCGGCTCCCGGCGGACAGGGTGGAGGTTCTCTCCTCCTTTGCCCAATCATTTCTGGTTGGGCACTTGCGCCCTGCCTGGGATTTTCTGTGCCTTCTGGGCTACATGGTGGCGTGCACCTCGGTGGTCCATTGGGCCCGGTGACACATTCGCCCCCTCCAGTGGGAGCTGGCTGCCCAGTGGACTCGGTAATATGGTCACTTCGACCAGCTGATCACTGTAACCCAGAAGATGTGGGATGCTCTCCAATGGTGGACCATCCCAGGAAGGAATCCCGTTTGTCCTGACGACCAGTGCCTCTCTCATGGGCTGGGGAGCCCACATGGGTTCTGGACCCCCAAGGAGTCCCGGTACCACATCAACCTGTTGGAACTCAGAGCAGTCAGACTGGCCCTGTCAGCTTTCACTCCTCAGCTTCGGGGTCAAGTAGTTCAAGTCCAGACGGACAATACCACGACTATGTACTACCTCAACAAACAGGGCGGCATGCACTCCCATCTGCTGTGCAAGGAGGCACTCTGAATCTGGACCCTCGTCAGCCGGTTGGAGGTGGATCTCCTTGCCATCCATGTGGCAGGAGTCTCGAACCAGCTGGCTGATGCTCTCAGCCGCATAGGCCAGACATCTCACGAGTGGTCTCTCCATCCAGAGGTAGCTCACAATCTGATCTCTCGTTGGGGCTAACCGTTGGTGGACCTGTTTGCCTCCAGGGAGAACACCAAGCTGAGACTATACCATGCCCACCCCCCTCAGGGCTCGCTGCAGGGGGATGCCTTCTCGAGGCCGTGGACCCCAGGCCTCCTCTGCGCCTTCCCTCCATTTCCCTTGATCCACAAGGTGCCACTCAAGGTGAAGAGGGACAAGGCGAAGGTGATTCTGGTAGTCCCAGATTGGCCCCGCCAGTTCTGGTATCCAGATCTCCTCAGCCTCAACTGCAGGGCCCTGGAGCAGCTTTGTACACGCCCGGACCTGATATCATTGAACCAGGGGAAGGTCTTCCATCCAGACCTTTAGTCCCTGCACCTTAAAGCCTGGTACCTGAGCGGCTAGAGTTCCAGGCTCTGGGTCTTTCCGAAGATGTCTACACTGTGGTGGAGGCATCTCATAAGCAATTGATCAGGAAATGTTATGTCTTCAAATGGAAAAGGTTTTCCATGTGGTGTCAGGGTTATCCTGCTCTGTGGCTAACATTTTAGACTACCTTTGGTCTCTCTCCAAAGGGGGGGGTCTACGGTCATTGACCCTTAGGGTGCACCTGGCAGCCATTTCTGCTTACCGGGTGCGGGCCAGTCAGCTGACATTGGCACAGGAGACAGTGGTCGGGTGCTTTTTTAAAGGCCTGGATCACATATCTCCACCAGTGCGTGAACATCCACCTCTGTGGGCTCTCTTGCTGGTTTTGGCAAAGCTCATGGTCAAGCCATTCGAACCCATGCACAAGCGTGAGCTCTCACACTTGTTGTGGAAGACAGCCTTCCTGGTGGCTATCATGTCAGCCAGAAGGACAGGGGAACTCCAGGTGCTTTCGGTGGACTCCCCTTATCTGGTCTTTCAGAGGGACAAAGTTGTCCTATGCCCCCACCTGAAATTCCTTCCAAAGGTGGTGTCAGAGTTTCACCTTAATCAGGTGTTGTCTCTGCTGGTATACTACCCTAACTACACCTTGGACGCCGAGTTCAGGCTTCATACTCTGGACCTTAGACGTGCTCTCTCCTATTATAAGGAGAAGATGGCGGAAATTCGTGGAGAGGTTCGCCAGCTGTTTGTCATCTATGCTGAAGCCGCTTCTGGCAGACCTGCAGCGAAGCAGACCATTGCTAGATGGATTATATCATGCATAGGTCTGTACTGTGAATTGGCGGGCAAGGAGCCTCCCAGAGGGATAAGAGCTCATTCTACCCGCCATACGGCTGCATCGGTGGCTGCTTCCAGGGACATCTCTATCCAGGAGATCTGTCGGGCTGCTACCTGGAAGTCAGCAAACACCTTCATTACCCACTACCACATCGACCTTGAGTCACGCCGGGATGCTGGTTTTGGGGCATCGGTTCTTTGGAGTCTGCCAGAGAGTGTGGATGAACAGCATATCCACGCTCCCAGAAGAGCAGATTACTCACCTGTAACAGTAGTTCTAGGAGTGGTATATGTTGTTCATCCACATGCACCCACCCAACCTCCCCGGCTTTAGGCGCACCACCTTGCTTCCAGCGGGCTAAAATCTGGTGTCATGGGGCGGAGCCGAGGTATTTGCCACCTGGGTGGGTGGGAGGAGCCAGCTTGAAGACTTTCCGGCCAGAAGGGACATGCCAGAGAGTGTGGATGAAAAACATATACCACTCCTAGAACTACTGTTACAGGTGAGTAACCTGTTCTTCCCTGTACTTCATCCAAATCTGCCTTATATGTTTAGTGAAGGGTGACGTAGTGGCCTTTTTGCCCCACTCAGGAGTAGTAAGGCTATTGAGGTAGGGAACCTTCTCTGAGTTTGTTCTATCAAAATCCACCTTAGGGTCAGTGTTCAGTTCAGGTTATAACGGGTTACAGCCTACCCGAATATTACATAGTCATGCATCTTAAGATTTAATTCGGGAGGCCAAAGCCATCTCTTCTCCAGTATAGCAGAAGTGTGGATAGCTTTATGTTGGGCATCTTCCCTGCCCATGGAAAAGCAGATAGTTTAGAAGCCAGGGATTTAAAGAAATCCGCTGGAATTTGTAAGGGAAAGTTGTACAAAATATAATGGTGTTTTGGGAGATTGGCTATATTAAGGCCATTAACCCACCCCCAAGTAGAGAGGAGAAGGGAATTCCACCGCTTTATGTCTGAGTCCACTGCATCTAACACGACCTGAGTGCTTGCTACAGTAGTAGCTGTTATTGTAGGTTGGAGGTAGATTCCAAGACAAACCACTGTCTCGGGTGCCCACTGGAACAGATGTCACAACAAGAGCGGCTGAGTGCATCAGGAATTAAAGGACAACTGTGCAGAACCTGTGAGCCACTTCCTCCAGTAGCAGCTGTTTTTAAGTACTAGTTCCAGTTCTGTTATTGTTCCCTCTATGCACGCCTTTTAGTATACATATTTGATGTTTGATTTACACTCTGATAAGAGCTATTTTGGAACTGTATGATGTACATCATGTCCCTCTCTGCCCTAGAGTTCTATAATAGAACACAAATGCATTGTACTAGCAATGGAAGAGCTGAACAAGGGGCATAAACTACATCACACAGTTCTAACATGGTTCTTACTACTTCAGTGTGAATCAGAAATACCCACTAGGGGGGCTCTGCTGAACAGCCTAGATGGAAGCAGCTTAAATCTCGAGCTCCTGAGGGAAACCTAATATTTCAAGCTTTTAATTACCAAATACCTCCAAGTTCTACATTCAAAAGTGAATGGACAAGTCTGGAGACCTGGTAGAGTGCCGAGATGGGGAAATCAAAAGGAAGTTGCTCCTCATCTGCAGACTTTTTTGCCCCAAAGCGATTGCAACGAGAGGAGCGGGCCTGGGCATAGTGGCACAACCTCAGACCACGCGGAACCTGCCACTGGAGAGGCCTCACTTGCAGCTATACATGCCATGCTGCAGAAACTGGTCAGTTTGGTTCAAGACTTGGACAAAACATTTGATTCACTCACCCCCAGGGTCTCGGCTCTGGAGACACGTATGGACCACTGCGAGACCATGGTACAACGTTTGGAGACATCAGTGCTTAAAACTACAGAGGCCACTACTAAAGTGATAAATGAGAACATGCAGCTCCGCGAGAATGTGGAGAACCAGGTGAGGGAACGCAATCTCCGGATAGTATGCCTTCCGGAAGCGGCTGAGGGGGAACATGCATTACAGTTTGCTAAGACATTTTTGCCAGCGATCTTGGCTATGTTGGAGGAGGATCCCCATTTTCTTTTGAGAAGGCATACAGATTCACGCCCCGATGTGCCCCGCTGGATCCTACAACCCCTCGGACCCTGATGCTGATCTCTACTGGAGTTGGTGACCGAGACCGTGCTCTCGCATTAGCCTGAAGACAGAAATCGCTGAAATATGGAGAAACCATGATCATGATGTTCCCTGACCTGTCCTACAGTATTCGGCAGAGGAGCCGAGCCTTTGATGTACTGAGGGGTCTTCTTAGAAAGCTTAAGGTGCAACATCAGCCGCTTTTACCAGCAAAGCTGCGAGTGGTTTGGAATGGGCAGCAGTTCTTATTTAATGATGTGAAGGATACAGACAAGCTCATTGTCTGCATTGAGCAGGAACTTGAGGATCGAGATGAGGGAGAGAACTCTTTGGATGAGGACTGATATTCAAATTGATTGTGAGCTTAAACAGCAAGACTGTTAATGTCTAGGCCTTTGTTGCTAGTTTGTGCCAAACATTACCAGCTATGTATTTTGCCACTCTGGGAAGCTTCGGACTGGGACTTTCTATATAAAATATTTTATTTGCCAGGTCCAATTTTAAGGCCCTCAGTTTTTTGGTCCCTTTTTATTCTATAGCTGGGTAGATAACTATGGGGTAGTTTTTCCCCGGGTTGCTGAATCTTACATGTTTTATTTGCCTCAGGATATCTATTAATAAACTGTATACCATAGGTATCCAGAATATTCATATTTATGTTAATAGCAGATATCTGTGGGCAATTGTTGTTGGGTTCCTGCTGGGGGATGTTATTTTTCTTATTCATTAATCTATAAGTATTAGGGAAATCGCTAGGACCAAGAGGTCACTTTGTTAATATGGAGTCGACTTTGATATATATTTTTACAGACAGATTCCCCTGGACTTTTCCATGGCTGCATGCAAATGGACAATCCATTATGGATTTATTCTTTTAATATTTTGTATCTCCCCCCATGATGTAATGAGTAAGGGGGTGTTTTACCTTGATCCTTTGTAAGAGGAGATATGTTCTGTACACTTTGCTATCCCCCATGCGTAATTGATGTGAGTTATGCTTACAAAATCAATAAAGAAATGATACAAAAAAAAAATACCCACTAGGATAGCTAAAGAGCGTGTAGAAATGGAGCAGTTACAGAATTTAAAACGGTATTTAAAAATAGGTTTTTACAGGAGAAAATGGCACACAGGTTCATCGCAGTCCTCTTTTTAAGGAGCATTATTTGGGACTTGGCCCCATTTAACTTATAGCCTGACGAAGAGTAATACTGCTGAATGATACCCTGGAGAGTTTTCAGACAGGATGGGATGTCAGAGAGAAACAGAGTAATGTCATCTGCAAAAAGAACCAATTTTGGGGGGTCCCCTGCACGGTCAGACCAGGAAAGGATGTGGATGCCTGTATTTTAAGGGCAAGGGGCTCCATGGCAAGTAAGAATAAAAAAGGAGATAGAGAGTACCCTTGCCTAGTGCTCCTCCCTAAGGGGAAGGGCAGGGAAATGACCAAGTCGGTAAGGACTTCTGCTGTTGGGTTGGCATATGGGAGATTTAATGTGGCTATAAATTTTAGGTTAAATCCAGATCTGGCAAGGGCATTCTATAGGTCTGCCCACTCCACCTTGTCGAATGCTTTCTCAGCTTCCAAAGACAGGGTGGCATTGGGTGCTGACCAGGTTTGGGTCTCCCATAGCAAATTTAGGATGCAGCAGGTACTATCCATGCCTAGTAGGCCAGGCACGACATCTCCCTGGTCCAGATGAATGAGGTCCCCATGATCTCCTGAAGTCTTCTTGCCAGGACCTTTGCAAAATCTTATGTTCACATTAAAGAAATTGGATGATACTGTGAGGAAAGGATGCTGTCTTTGCCCTTTTTAGGTATTAATGTAATAAGGGCCTGTATGACGGGAAGATGAAGAAATTCCTTATAGCAGGCCTCATTAAAGACTGCTGACAGTTTTGAGGCCAAATTTCCCATGAAGGCCCTTTAAAAGTCAGTGGGGAATCCATCTAGACCAGGGGATTTTTTTTTAACGCATTATTTGTCACCACTTCCTCGGACCTGGCCGGGGCTATGCCCCCCCCCCCTCGGAGGGGTACGTCCTCCGGTGACATCCTGGGTCCTGCTGGGTCCCGGTATTTTCCTTTGTTTTTTCTCCCCCGCAGCTGTGCAATGGGCGCAACAGCCGTCTTCACCTCTGTGGAGGGAACCAAGTACTCTGGGCACGGGCCAAACCCCCCTCTCTTGTTGTGCTGATGCATGCAGCATGAACCCTCCCACCCCAAAGAAGGAGAGCAGCCATCCGGATGCACAATCCTTACCTCCCCCAGCCGACCCCCGAATGACCCGAGTCTGTTCCTGAACATGGGTCGCCGGCGTGCCGCGAGATGTGGTGTCTAGCGCCTCAACCATCAGTGCCACTGGGCTGGCTTAACCAGGAGAATTTACTGAGAGCCATACTAAGTATTGCATCTTGTATCTCTTGAGGTGAAATTGGTTGGATTAATTGTGTATTCCGTGAAGAGGGTACCTGAAGATGGACCAGATCTTGATAAAAGGCAGAGAATTTTGCTTCCAAAGGGGACACCTCAGAGTAATATAGGGACTGATAGAAATTTTGGAATTCTTTGCTGACAAGGTCTGCGGACGTGACTGAGGTACCTGCCTCCGCTTTAATTAGAGGGATATATTTCTCCACTTCTCTGGCTTTTAATCTATGCACCAACAACTTATTGGGTTGCTCTCCAGCCTCCCCGTACTGTTGGTTCAAGAGGAGCAATGCATATTCTGTCTTGTAGTGCAAGGATTCCTCCAGTGCAGCCCCGTGCCTCTGTAAAGCGTGGTCGGAGTGTTTTGGTGCAAGTTGGAAAGGATCTGGTTATCTTGTTCCAGCTGCTTACACTCCTTTACTTTTGGGCAAGTAATCAATCTAATTGCGCAGTCTAGATGAATGTGTAGTAACCTTGCTCCTTGTCACCGCTCTCATGGCCTCCCACTGGGTACCAGTTGAGACAGCAGAAGCATAATTGAGGGGAAAGTACTCCCAAGACACTTTCCCGCAGTTCCTCTTTGAATGTCTGGTCCTGCAGCAAGGGTGCATTAAGCTGCCATTTATTTTTTGGGCCCACTACCCTTACCCAGGCAAGCTTCAGAATCAGAGGGGCATGATATGACACCAGGATATTGCCCATGGACACTCCCCAAGTTTTAAGGACAAGTTCTTCTGAAACAAAAATGACATCAGTCTTGCTATAGGAGTCATGACTGTGGAATAACAGAAGTCAGTTTCAGTGGGATGAAGTGCCCACCAGACGTCCCGGAGGCTTGCATTCTGATATGCTAGGGTCACTTGGTCAACCACTTGTGCTTCTGCTGGCGACCAGGCCCCATTCTGTTTAAAGAGAGGGACAATGCTAGGTTGATGTCACCCCCAGTTACGATCCCAGTAGGGTTAGCAGGGAGTTCCATAACATCTGGCAGAAAAAAATAAATATCGGAGGAGTTCAGGGCATATATGCTGTCAGTGTGCTGCCCTTGATACGTGCCTTCAGCTAAGATCATACATCCTTCTGCATCTTTTAGTTCTCTGTGGATTTCTATTTGTAATCCCTTCCTACAGAGGACATCCACCCCTCTCTGCCTAGAAGTTTAAGCATTGTGGTACACATTTCCCACCCATGAACAGCAGAGATGAGAGGCTTCCCCCTCCAGTAGGTGTGTCTTTTGAACCAATGCAGTATCATGTTGCAAAATTGTTTTTTTTTTTTTGTATTCAGCTTACTGTTTTCCCCTTCCTCTGCCATTCGTCGTAGCTTCGCCCTGGTCACGGTGCCCCTGAGACTCCACCGCCTTATGAGCCCCTTGCTCCCCTGGTCACTCCCGGCTTGCTCCCCGGGAGGCGGGGCATGGCACCACAGTGAGCACGGGTGGCGTGGATCCATAAGTGGTTGGGGAGCCCTCGGCCAGGCGATTGACTGAGTCCCGGGGGCAGGGCGTCATGGAGACGTTCGACCGAGAGGGATTTTATCTCTATAGGTTGGGGCAGAGACGTGCAATGATGCCAGCGTCTGTCCCACCCCACTACCCCTTGACTGTGCGTCAGTGTGTCGGGTGATGTACCCAGCTGCTGCTAGGCGCCACTCTCACACTGACCGCAGGAACCCCCCACCTCCCGGTCAAGGAGAGCAGTCCTTAGGATGCTCAATCCTTCTCTTCCTGGCTGGCCCTCCGATGACCTGGGCTCGTTCCCAAACCCGGTTCGCTGGCATCGCAAGCAAAAATCCAACCGCTGCACCGGCGGGCCGGCATGGTGCATACTTTTTAAGCTAACCAGCTCCCTGGAAGTCCAAGAAATTAATTTTAGGGAGTCATACTCTGACATTTTTACCCACTGCAAGCACAGTACACTCTGTTGTAAAATTAAGCAGTTCTGGCCTCCTGCAGCCCCAGTATTTCCAACTAGACTTTAAGGTCTTTAAAACTTTAAAAAGGACTTTAAAAAGTTATATGAAAAAAAGAGAGAGGAAGAGTAAGTATACAAAGCAACAGTTAAGGGGCCCAAGTAAGACATGGTGGGAGTGGTGCAGTTCAGTGGCTGTGGAGCAGCAGTCTTCAGGGAGACGATCTGGAGGATGTGGTGTTGTCTCATCTGCGGGCACCTCTCTGGGCTGAGGGAGGAGGTAGCTCATCTCCAAGCTGGTTTGGCTAGGATTCATGGTACCTCCTTTCTCACCCAGGGACCACCATGGCCACTGCCTCAGAGGTCGCCAAGAAAGAGGAGTGGTTGGAGCACAGGGAGGGTGAGGGTGGTGGAACAGAGGCACATCCCTCCAGTTGTACCTCTCCACAACTCATATGCTGTTCTGGCAGAGTGTGGTTCCTCTATGGAGGCACCCGCAGTGGAAACCAAAATGGATGCTGGGAACCTCCTCAAAGGAGACCCACGGGAAGGTGGCATGGAACTCCACAGGGGAAGGAAACAACTCTTGGTGGTGGACTCCATTGTTAGGAGGGTAAAACTGGGGGAGGGCGGGGAGAGGGAGGTAAGGTGCCTGCCTGGCGCCATGGCTTTGAGGGATAGGGAACAAATCCTGAGGATTGTGGGAGCAACTGCACGGGGGAGGGAGCTGGATGTCGTTCACCTAGGGACAAATGACCTGGCTGGGAAAGGGATCAGAGCAGTGCAGGAGGAATTTGTGGAGTTGGGGAGGGGCCTTACACCGGTAGCACACACAGTAACCTTCTCGGAGGTGCTGCCTGTGTATGGCATGGGTGAGGCTAGGGTGCTCCACACCATGGGATTCAATTAGTGGTTGAAAAACTGGTGCAGCACTCAAGGGTTTGGCTTCATTGGGGACTGGCAGCCCCCCTGGAGGGATGCAGGCCTATACTGGCTTGATGGTCTGCATCTGTCCAGGAGGGGAACCAGGATCCTAGGTGATAGCTTTAAATGCTTCATTGGCAAGCATTTAAACTAGCCAGAGGAGGGCACTGAAAAGGAGAAGGGAATTCTAGCCCTCCCCCAAAAAAAAAATCTGGGTAGTTTCAGAGATAAACACCAAGATAGAGAAGTTGATAGGGAGAAGGGCAGGGATAAATGGAGAAAACAACAAAGGCAGTAAGGACAGAGATGGAACAAAAAGGGGTAAGACCATCACAAAATGGAGTGTAATGAGTAACAATGCCTGTAGTCTAGGTAACAAGCTCCCTGAACTGGTGGTCTTGATGGAAAAGGGATGCCTGGGTATTGTGGCAGTCACAGAAACAAGGTACACAGAAAACCATGACTGGGATGTCAACATACCAGGGTACACAATCTACAGGAGGGACAGGGAGGGTAGAAGAGGAGAAGGAGTAGTAGCTCTCTATGTAATGGAAGGGATCAAAGCAATGGAACTAAAGGGTAAGCAGGGAGGAGAAGAGGCACGGTGGGTCACCCTGGAGACTGGAAATGGCACTGCAATCATCCGCACAGGGGTTGTATACAGACCCCCATCTCAGGGGGAGAAAATGGACAAGGAAATGATAGAAGGCATCCTTAGGATGGCAGAAGAAGGGGAGATATTGCTGATGGAGGACCTGAATATGCCAGATGTTAACTGGAGCACCTTTGCTGCAGCCACATCCAAGAGCAGGGCTATTCTTGATGCCCTATGGGGGCATGCCTCAGGCAGTTAGTGTTGGAACCTACTCGGGAGGGAGCAGTCTTAGACCTGGTACTCCCAAATGGGGATGGAGAGAGGATCTTCGATCTAGAATTGGGTAGCCATCTGGGAACAAGTGACCACCAAACAGTGTGGTTCACGATAAGCTCAGCTGTAGAGTCAAGCCATACAAAAATGAAGATACTGGACTTCAGGAGGGCTGATTTTGTCAAACCGGGAGAGTGCTTCAGAAAAGCACTAGCAAACTGGCAAGGAGGAGGGGTGGAGCAACAATGGGGAAACATCATAACTGCCATCACAGGGGCAACAAGCCTGTGTGTGAAGCAAATAAACAAATCAAAATGAAAGAAAAAAACTACTGTGGTTCTCAAAAGAGGTGGCGGGGAAGGTTAGGGAGAAAAATATAGCATTCATGAAGTATAAGGAAACACAGAAGGAGCAGGACAGAGAACTATATCAGTTAAAGCAGAAAGAAGCAGGGAAGGCAGTCGGAATAGCAAAGGCCCAAACCAAGGAAAAGATGGCCACCTCGGTTAAGAAGGGGGATAAAACCTTTTATAGGTACATTAGGGAGTGAAGAAAGACAAAGGGAGGGATACTGAGGCTAAATAAAAAGGGTGGGTGGGCAGAGAGGGACAGTGAAAAAGCAGGGATACTGAATGAATACTTAAGTATTCACAAAAGAAGAGGAGGGGGAGGTACCTAATCAATCCAGTCAATAGAAGCACTCTGGATGGGTGGGTGGTCGATATCAGTCCTTTCACGGAAGAACGGGTTCTGAACGATCTCCTAAAACTGAAGGTGGAAAAAGCAATGGGGCCTGATGGGATTCACCCCAGAGTTCTAAAAGAACTAAGGGGAGAGAGAATCAGTAACACCACTGACTATCCTTTTTAGCAAATCATGGGAGGATGGTGTGGTACCTGAGGACTGGAGGAGGGCAAATGTGATTCCCCTTCATAAAAGTGGGAGCAAGATAGAGGCAGGAAACTACAGACCTGTCAGTTTGACCTCTGTGGTAGGGAAAGTGATGGAATCACTTCTAAAGGAAAGAATTGTTGAGTACCTAGAGGCCAGTGGGGCACAGGACCCAAGGCAGCATGGGTTCACAGTGGGAAGGTCATGTCAAACGAATCTAATTGATTTCTTTGACTGGGTGACCAAAGTAGTAGACCAGGGAGGGGCTATGGACATGGCCTACCTAGACTTTAGCAAGGTATTTGACATAGTCCCACACAAAAGATTAATAAAAAAATTAGCCAGCCTGGGAGTGGGTCCTAGGGTGGTAGCCTGGGTAAAACATTGGCTGGACAACGGGACACAGAGGGTAATAGTAAACGTAATCCACAGTGAAGAAAGGGAGGATACTAGTGGGGTACTGCAGGGTTCAATACTGAGTTCGGTCCTTTTTAATGTCTTTATAAATGACATTGCAGAGGGACTGGAAGGAAAAGTATGTCTCTTTGCAGACGACACACAGATCTGCAACAGGGTTGAGACACAGGATGGGGTGGAAAGGATGAGTAGGGACTTGGCAAGGTTGGAGGAATGGTCAAATGTATGGCAGCTTAGATTCAGTGCAAAGAAGTGCAAAGTAATGCACATGAGAAACAGAAACCCAGGGGAAGAGTACACAATTGGGGGTGAGATACTGACAACAACAAAAATGGAAAGGGACTTGGGGGTAGTCATATCAGATGACCTAAAGGTGGGCAAGCAATGTGAGAAGGCAGTAAGGAGGGCTGGGGGGATACTAGGCTGCATAGGGAGAGGCATCACCAGTAGAAAACAGGAAGTTGTCATCCTTGTGTACAGACAGTTGGTGAGACCCCATCTGGAATACTGCATGCAGTTCTGGAGACCCCATCTCCGCAGAGGCATAAACAGGGTGGAGGCTGTCCAGAGGAGGGCAACCAAAATGATGCAGGATCTGCACCAGAAGCCATACGAAGAGAGACTAAAGGAGCTTTTAATATGTATGCCCTCGAGAAAAGGAGGGAGAGGGGGAATATGATAGAAACTTTCCAGTACCTCAAGGGAATCAGCAAAGTCCAAGAGGGTAGCATCTTTCAGAAAAAGAGATGTGCAAGAACAAGGGGGCACAATTTGAAGATAGAGGTGGGATGCCTCAGAGGTAATGTAATGAAGTATTTTTTCACGGAGAGGGTTTTGAATGCATGGAACAGCCTTCCTGAGGAGGTCGTGGAGTCAAGAACAGTGGGGGAATTCAAGAATGCATGGGACAGACATAAGGCAATTCTAGTGGTGGGGGGGGTAGGAGGAAGTAGGCTGTTGGTTAACTAGGATCTGCAGCTTATCCATTAGGTAGGGAAATAGGCAGACTGGGTGGGCCAAGCGGTCCTTGTCTCCTGTCAAATTGTATGTTTCTATGTTTGTGAGGTAGAAAGACATATAACAATTGTTAGTGCGCAACAGGAACAAATAATCTGAACTGGGAACAGTCGTCTAAGAAAGGATCACACACTGCTATGGTAACACATTGGAACATGAACTAATATATTCAAATAAAAGAAGACTTTAGTATTTAACGATTCCAACTGGTAGAGGCAACTGCCACGGCTGGTGCTATGAGGCCTGCATCTGCTGGCACTGATAAGAGAGGGAGGTCCCTAGGTGTTGCTTTTTTACATAAGGTGAGCCCTGCCGTTCAGAATCCTCCTGTGGTTGGCGAGTGTCACTACTACAGAACCCCTTACTTCAGGCTGAACAAATGCAAAGGGACTGCTCTCACAAGGAGTTATCTGTAGAGTGAAGTCATGGCAAGAACAACTGGCTGCAAACACTTTTACGGCTCAAATAGTGCACAAGTCCAATCCAGTCCATATATATGGAACAACCCGGGGCATCACAGTATTCCCTGAAGTTCTTATCTGCCCCAGTTCTGTGTCCCCAGCGGATTTATTTATTTATTTTATTTATTCATTCTCTGATTAACAGTACCTTTGAGCACAGTACAGGTCATTTACAAAGGTTCCACGTCAAAGAGTGGGAGGCTAAAACAAACAGACAAAGGAAGGCAGAATGAAACAGTCACAGATAACAACAAAACAGCATAGTATCAAAAAATTGTAAATAGATTCTCAGATAAGATTAAAATCAAATTTGATGAAACAAATAGGGAGTGGAGGGAAGTAGGGGCAGAAGAATAGGGAGGGTGAAAAACAAGAGGTGGGGAGGATAGCAGCTCAGGGCTTTTATTTATTTATTTGCTTTTGTTAACCAGGTAAGCACACTAGACAGCCAAGTGCCTATTTTCAGGTGCGACCCGGGAGGTTACAAGGTACAAACAAGCACATCAGGCAGAGTAAAAGGTTAAACATACAAGAGCTACAGGAATCACAAAACAATATGGTAGATTAACAGTATTATACAAGCAAAGGCAACAGAGTTAACAGGTGTAGGGCCTGCCAAACATTCAGTTACAAGCACCACAAGTAGAGAAAAATGTAACATACATGAACTACAGGCATCACAATAATCACTATGGTGGAGTAACAACATTGTACAAGCAAGGCAAAACAGATTAAACAAGAATAGGGCCTGCCACACCCTCAGGGGGGTAAGGATGGTGGGTAACTTGGGGAGATAAAATATAGAAAAAGGGGTTGCGTGGGGTCCCATGGACGTTATGGCAGGAAATAGGCCCAGGGCAAATTGAATAACATTTTGGTTTGTCGAGAGATAGCAAGTGGCAGGGGAGAGGGTGAGAGTAGAGAAGTAGGGAATGATAAGAGGAGATGTGCCAAATGAGAAGAATCCGAGCTGGTGGCCAAGAGGGTTGAAGAGGAACCAGTTAGGTTCAAGTGGGCAAGACTGTTCTCAATTTAGGCAGTCACAAGTGCTCTGCAGCAGGATTCATTGGCGCAGAAGGCGTTTAAACTTGGACATCCCAGTTTGGTTTGTTAGATCGTGGCCAAGGCCATTTAGCTAGATGGGGGCTCTGTAAAGGAAAGACCGTTGGCACTGTGTAGTTCGTAACCTTGGTACAAGTAGAAGCTCAGAGTCCGAAGCCTGGGTATCTGGATATGGTGGACCTTGAGGGCTCTGGGTAGAAGGCAAGAGGTTCCTGTAGGTAGATATCCACTGGGTGCTTTCTTTGCTAGTATACATGAGTGATACTTGGTCCAACCTTGTAGATTGAGTCATCCAGTTTCATGAATTCATCACACGCAGAGGAAGGTCTGAGTTCGTGATGAGCCTATAAGCTTTAAGTGTTAAGTTCAGCATTTTTAGAGATATGGGGTGGCTGCACCATATATTGCCAGGCCGCAGTCAGTGGTGGATACTACAGAACTGTTGACTGCAAGTCTAAGTGCTTCCGAGGTTAGATTCCTTCTGTGCCTAAACAGCAGGCCTAGTTTCGCATTTGCAGACTTGGCAATGGTCTCAATGTGGGGTACAAAAGAGAGGCAGCTGTCTAAGGTTATTCCAAGATATGTGAATTGTTGAACTTGTTCGGTGGGGGGGGGGGAGGAGAACAACAGAGGCTTAATTTTTTTGTAGTTCAGGACAAGTTTGTACATATGGAAGCATTTTTTCAACTTCTAGGAAACCTGTTTGAAGATTGTTCTCGAGCACACTGGGATCAGTGTTTGTGTAGGTGACGGCATCCTCGGCATTAAGGAGTGTCCTAAGTTGACAGGATTGGGATAGGTTGTTTAGGAAGATACTAAACAGGAGAGGGCCAAGGATGGACACTTGTGGGACACCAGATCGGACAGATAGTAGTTCGGAGACCTATCAGCAAGGTAGCTTCCAAACCACTTCAGTGTGTTTTGTGAGACACCAACTGTGGCAAGTTGCGTAAGAAGGAGGCTGTGATTCATGGTGTCGAAGACTCTCATAAGGTCAATAAATGCAGCGCCAACAATCTTGTTATTGTTGAAGGACCGATGTATGTAGCTGGTAAATTCTCGGAGTCTATATTCTTCACTGCCCTGGATGTGGCAGTGAGCAGTATCAAAAGTGACTATTTGAAAGTTTGAGTGTGTGTGGGGGGGGAGGAGAGATGTTCAAGTAGTAGGCCGGAAAATGTAGCAAGGGTACCTTGGAGCATCGCATGGTTGTAAAGTGGTAGACGGGCCCCACATACAGTAGCTAGTCTGTTCAGTCTCAAATTCAGGGCCTGTGGTCCCATAGCACCAACCCATCTTGGTATGTTTTTTGTGTGTGTGAGAGACAGAGAGAGACAGTCCTGGATCCACTAGTTTGTGCAGGTGGAACTGCAGTACTTGCTAAGTGGGCTCTGGGCATCCCTCTGGTCCTGACCCCAAACCCCAAACATTAAGCGTAGTTAAATTTATAGCATGACTGCATACATATGATATGTCCAACTTGCTTAAGAGGGAGATTTGGGTCAAATTAGGAGGGAGATTGGCCCGCTAGTAGGGAGATGCCGGAACGTCGTGAGTTTGTCCTTAAATGGCGTCAAAAAAATTAGAAAAAAGTCACTACAAAAATGTAATGTATTTCATTTTGTCAAGAATACGCACTAAAAAGAATAAACAACTAGTTATATAAAGTTATCAGATACATTGTTCATCACTGATTTAATTTTTATGTGTCTTTATCTGCCAAAAAAACATGGATATTTTGGACAAAATTTTACTTAAGCAGGAGATTTTGTTTCCCAGGAGGGACGGAGGGAGTTCAGTCAAAAAAAACAGGAGTCTCCTGCGTAAAGAGGGAGATATCACATGTATGTGACTGAAGAGCCCATGTCCTGTGAGGAGGAGTCGATGGGATCAGCCGGAGGCTCTGCGCTGGTAGTAGCTGACTGTGGAGACCTGGAAGGGCTCAGGGCAGTTTGAAAGTAGACGACAGACAGTTAAACTGTGAACAGCCCAGGTTGGGAGGGGTGCAGGCAAAGGGTTGCAAACCCAACGGACACAGACAGATCAAAATTATCGCCTGCACGCCAAGCTTAAAATAATAGCTTTTTTTATTTTCATTTTTTATTTACTGTTTTAACCCCCTTCTGTCCACCGCGGTGGTTCTCTTCCTAGTACCCTAGGATGTTGAGCCCACTAGTCCCTCCCCGGGTAACTCCAGTACGGAGCCACTGGACCTTCCTTCATCTTGCCTCGGCCTGCCCCCCTGGGTGGGGAGGAGGGTTCCCCCGATTTCCCTTCCAGTCCATTAGTGTGCGTCAGGAGGTCCTCTGTGGTTTCCGCCAAGAGGCCCGGTTGTAGGATCTGGAACAGCCGGGTCCCATCTACAGCTGCCGTGATGGGGTATTTTTCCTTGTTCTGTTGTCACCCTCAGGACGTCGGCACACTAGGGGAGCCAAGGGGCGGAGCACATCGCAGTGCGCAAGCGCTCCAGCTCACAGCTGACGTCCTACCACCCGCTTCTTGCCATCTCGCTGCGCCTCCACCTGTGGTCACCCAGGTGGCAGTAGAGTGGCAGGACAAGCGACCCACCCTCCCTGGAGGAGGAGAGCAGCCTGTGGGCGCTCAGTCCTCTTCCCCACCCCCCCCAAGACGGCCCTCCAGCAGCCTGAGTCCATTTCCGAAACTGGATCACTGGTGCTGCGAGTGGTAACCCTACCACTGTGTGGACGGGCCAGCCAATAATAGCTGTTTTCAGATTAAAAAAAAAAAAATTGTTTTTAACCTTCCCTTTCTACCTTAATCTCTCCTCCCTTTTCCTTACTTCACCATAAAGTACTGCACTAATGTGTGTAACATTAAGCATTTGTAAGAAATTATAGGTGAATGCTAGCGAATACTTTTGTGTTAGATCAGTGTTTTTTTATGTGTGAATTGTTGTTTTTCAATAAAAAAAGGTTTTGATAGAAGGTATTATTTAAGGCTCACAATAATAACACTGAAGGAAATGTATGAAAAAATGAGGTAAATGCCATTGAAGGGTTAAAAATAATCACCATGCTACTGTGTATTTAATATTAATGAAATGCCTTGTATAAAAAGAATCATGTGCTCTCCACCACACCACGCTTCCTGACCAAGAGTTTTGGACCCAGAGCACTGGGGCAAGTGGAGGTGAGGTGTTTTGTATACTGTTACACCAGGATTCACAATAAAGCTGAAAATCTTTCTGGATTCAGCCTTGGGTGGACAGTATTTTATTTACAAAGCTTGGAGCGCAGGCGATAATTTTGATCTGTTTCAGTTTGAAAGTGGGCATCTGCTTCCTCCGGTGTGTGGAAGTGCAGGGATTTTCCCTGGAAGTAGACCACCAATACAGCAGGGTTGAGCAGAGCATAGGATATTCCCCTGTTTCTAGGGCCTGTCTTTACTTTATTGAAGACTTGGTGTCTCTCTAATATGCCCCCTTGAATAGTCCAGATAAAAAGAAAAGTTTGCTACCACAGTTTCCTTTAGCTCGCGGGCAGTACTCAGTATTAGTTCTTTACCTTGACATCTCAGGAGTTGAAGCGGGCGCAGTTTGGTATTGTTGGTTGGTGCCTTTACTCTCCATATCCTGTGGACTAGATCCAATTCAAAGTTGTTAAACTGCAGGATCGAGCCCAAGACACCCTGGGAGGTTATTTCTTAAGTATTGCATGGGGTCCTTACCTTCCACCCCCTCCTGTAAACCAGTAATCCAAAGGTTCTTGTGTCAGCCCCTTCCCTTGATATCTTCCAGTTTGTTCGTGAGCCATTCTGTCTGCACTTCTGCAGCTTGAATGTGCTGATCCTGGGCCGCTTGAGTTTCTGTCACTGCCACAATCTGCTGCTGCTCTGTGGCAGTAACCTGGCCAGTCAACACCTCCAGTGTCGTGTCTGTAGTTGTTACGGTCTTATGATGGTTTCTACATTCTGGGCTATTTGTTCGAAGAGGCTGTCTAAGGCTGCTGCTTTTTCCGGTGGAGAAGTGCAGGAAGTGTGGGAGGTTGCCGTCTTTGCAGTCGGCTGAGGCTAAGCTGGGAGAGATGTGAGAAGGTCCTTTTTTTTTTTTTTTTAAATGGTGAGCCCAGAGAGCCAAACTCCCTGGATCCAATTGGCGGTTCTTTCCGCACACCACATGCCGAGCTGCACTGTCCCTAGCCTCAGTTAAGTCGCAGATGGAGGGAAATTCTGACAGGGCTAGCAGTGAGTAGAGGGCTTTGGTGGCCATCTTGGATTGGTACTCGCGTGGCCTCCCTGGTTGGTATTTTTCAGATTTTTAAAGGCAAATAAAAAATCTAGTAACCAATTAGCTATTTTAGTAGTCACAACTCCCTCTAGCTGTCAAAACAAATCTGATGTTTGGGCCAGAGTGGGGCATGACCACAGTTTGAACCTTAAGCTGTTTTTACGTGCTGGTTGCGCTGCAAAATTCTGACTGCAACAGTGTGGTCCCTACCTCTGGCAAAGCATGGTCTGCTTGTCCATACGGCCTCTCTCTGCACTGCTACAGTGTGCTCTGGTGAGGGACTGTGAGTCTGTGGGCTGGGCGTCTGCTTTCCGATGTCGTTGGTGACATGCTGATGATGTGCTTGCAGCAGTCATCACTTCCTGTCATTGCCATGCCTTCTGGGAGAACAAGGGATATGCTCCACCTCTCCCCGGGACCCGCACCAAACCATGCACCTTGCTCAAGGCAGTGAAGACAAAACTTTGTCCAAAAGACTGTATTGAATCTCTTGTAACTGTGCGATCGCGGTGCCACAATCCAGGACGCTGATACTCGTTGCAACACTTCCTGATTCTAGTACAATACTTATGGGAATAAAGAGAGCATGCTGGGAGCATCCCCTGTTCTCCAGTTCATGTGCCACTGCTAGTCCACATGGCAGCTTGCGTCACTCACTTTAAAACATGTTCCGAGCTTGGCATCAGCTCTGGGAGTGGAGTAATGGATGGCTTACTGATCAGTTAAGTGTCCACACTACCACTTTTTCACGTAGCAACCTGAGTGGTCGTGTTGCCTTTAAGTTCTAAATTCCATAATTAGCATAAGTTCTGTTTTAGGGGCATCACTCTGCCAGGAAGATGATTACGGAATAAGACATGACAAACTATGTATTGTGGTGGGATAACGACACACCCTAGATATGTTGTGAGGCACGAGGCATCTCTGAGTGCCTTCAGCCACCTGGTAAGTGCTGTTATCTCCCCCCAAAAAAACACAGCACACCCGGGAGTGTCTTATTGTGATTATAAAATGGGTCTAAGCTTTTTTCGAGGGAGAGTGGTAAAAATACACAAAAATAAAATGTTAAACAGTTTAATTCTTTTTTAAATGTTCACCCCAATAAAATAGTCCCAGCACACACCAGCCTTTGCATGCCATCTATGTTTCAAATATTATACACAGCAAAATATATTTTTCCCTTAAACCATCTATTTCCCCATACCAACCTGATTGACCTGTTTCTTCACCTTTCCTCCTTTATATTATTTCCTCCTGTTTCCCCACTTTATTTCTAGTCCTTCTTTCCAATATTCAATACATGGAATGTTTATTATGGGCGGAATAAAGAGATGCAATTAAAATCTCTGCTCAGGTCTACTGGCAGAAAGTTCATCATCAGAAGCACAAAACGGAAGGCCTCAGATGGAACCAGGGCTTTTGTTTTATCTGTATCAGGTTAAATATCAAAGGCTTTCCTGGTAAGCAGATGAGGATGAGAGAGGGATTTCTCATGGTCTGCAAAGAAACACTAGAAATTGGAACTGTTAAAGAGCTTGTGACATGATTCTGGCAGGCAACTCATTCGGAAGTTGCCTGCCTAATTAGCCAAGTAAACTCATGCTGAAATTTTTTTGCTACAAGAAAATACTAAAATGTTATCTTATAATGCTCGGTTCATACACGGAAGGTACGAGTCGAGTGGCTGTCTTAGCGCTGCAGCCCCACCTCGAAAATCAGCTTCTTGATGACGTAAGGTTTGAAACAGGGCTGCAGGCGTTCTATATAGGACGTAATAGATAGCGAAAAGGATCGGAGGAGGGAGGCTTTCTAAATGTACTAATGTTATCTTTGCTGACAGTTATAAATGTATGGAGGTGATATGTCACATATATAATTTTCCCTTACATGTATAACTGCCAGCAAAGATAACGTTAGTACATTTAGACAGCCCCCTTCCTTGATCCTTTTCCGACCTATTACTGTCTATGTAGAGCTATATACTGTGCTAACAGCATGGGTAACGGTGGTCCCCTGCCAATCAGGTTTCACGATTTTTGAAACCCATTTTATAATATAATGTTTGTTGTAAATCACAGTAAGGGATCCCCGAGAAGAAACATTATTACAGTGAGTATGTTTTCTTCTTGCGTACAAGTCAACCTTGCATATATGTCAACTTACTATGCAGACTTTAGCAAAATTACAGACATTTTTTTGCTACCCAAATTAAAAAAAATCAATTTTGTGACCAGCACCAGGCACAGAATCTGTCATTGCGGGCCAGAACTGGACACAAAACTAGGGTTCCTGGTTGCAAATACCCATTGTAAATTCCCACAGATAGTTCGACCTTGCAGATAAATTACCTCCCCCTCTTGAAGACACACGGTTACCTAAGAGTGAGGTCTAGCTCATAATTATCAGATGATAATTAATATCTAGACAATAACAAAGTGCCTAAGATTGACGTTTCATAAATTATGATAATTGTGTAATTAACTGCTAGAAACTGATGCATCTCTTGTGATAGAATGCATATATGAGCTGTACACCTGAATCTGGAAATAAACTTGAGTTTCAAAAAAAAAGTTACCTCCCCCTTCTTGGAGGCCTATTTTAGCATAAAAAATAGACTTGTACTTGAGTACATATAGTCAGTCAGTACAGCACTCTGAGTGGCACCTTTTTTTAATTAGCTTAAGTTTAAATGATTCTATGAAGATTTTCAAATAGACTGTCTAGAATGTAAAGTAACTAGGGAATTGTGCCTGAACTGTATATTTGATTGCTGTTTTAAATAGGATTGATATTTCCAAATTTTATGCAAAGGCATAAGCAATGCATAAATAAAACCATACACCTTAATGCTGTGCACTTGAAACAGGCACAGCAATCCAGTCAGATTATGGAGAATACGCCACTCATTTAGCAGCTGGTTAAGAAGCCTTAAAGGGACACAGTCACCTTTTTGACATTTTCTAAGATATCCCTTGTTATGGTGCCTGTAGTCTTCATACTTTTCAATAATTTAATACTGGGCCCCTGATTTTCATACATTGACCTTTTTTTGTGAAATAGGAGAACAGTAACCTAATAACCTGAGCGGTCTGGTCTTTCACCTGGTTCCCGATCCAGATGCATGTTTCTGTAATAACATGGCGCAGAGATGCTGGAAAACCTGTGCATGCACAAGTACTTCATTTTGGGACAAATTTAGATAAAGGCACACACTGAAAGAATTCCGACCCCTGAATGTGGACAGGTCTTATAACTGTAAAACGAGTGATATACTGTAACATGTTAAAAAAGTGGCTTTGATAACTAAAGCCGTGACTCCAGGCATGCGCATTAGTGGTGGACGCTGATGCACATGTCTGAAGTCATGGCTTTAGTTTTCAAAGCCATTTTTTAACATGTTACACAATTTGTTTTACAGTTATAGAACTTTCCAATATTCAGGGGTTGAGATTCTTTCAAAGGGTACCTTTATCTTAATTTGTCCCCAAAATGAAGTACTCTTGCATGCAGGAGTTGCTGGGGACTCTGTGCCGTGTTCTCCACAAAAATGTGTGTCTGAATTGGGAGCTGGGCAAAAGGGTGGACTGCTCAGGTTACTGTTTTTCTCATGCTTCACAAAAAAAGGGCAATATATGAAAATCAGGGGCTCAGTATTACATTATTGAAAAATATGAAGGCTACAGGCACCATAACAGGATATCTTAGAAGCTGTCAAAAAGGTCTCTTTAATGGAGTATTAAAGTCTGTGAACTAGCTGAACTGAGACTGTACTTGTTTATCAGTTCAGAGTAGATGAGCCAGTCAGTCTTGATCTGAATCCCTGCTTGGCCATTGGCTCACTGTGACCTTGGAGTAGTCAGTTGACCTCGCTATACTTTAGTCCTGTTGCAGTTGAAAATCAGGTTGGTGTACCCCCCCCCCTTACACCCTGGCTCCTGGTAGACAAGACATTGGATCTCACTTGTTAATAAAATCTAAAGATTTGGTTAGAGGAGCCTCTGAAATGTGACATTCTCAATTTTCCTGAGACCAAAGGTTAAATAAAACACACAGATAAATAGGCTGATTCAGTGGCAACACTAAACAGTGGCCTTTTATTTTGCTTTAAGGGGAATGTATCTCAGCTGAGGCTCAGGAGGAAGAGTTGGATCACCTTCCTAATTCTGAGATGTCAGCCAAGGAAAAGCGTACTTGTTCACTGTCTGAAAATGAACTGGCTCTTTTTGACCCTTGTGCTAAAGAAGGTAAGTCATTTTTAAAAACGTTTAGATCTTCAGCAAGTAGGAAGATGTATCATTACAACAGAGCGTCATTAACTTACACATACCGTTAGCAGATTGACTATCATATTACTCTATACCATGTACTTTACTTTGGTATATTACAATCCTAGTAAAAATCCATGTCTTGCACCATAGTCTCAGAGTGGCTCTAAAGGTATAAAAAAGCTATGAGGGTGCCCCCCTCCCCCTGGAAGAGTAGTGGGGAAGAACCTCATCAGTTCTCATGGGCCGTGTATCTTTGCTGTCAAGGGTTCAGACAGGTGAAGCACCTTTTTTTTTTCTCTCGACTTTATTTCACTCCTGTCGTGGCCCCGAGGTCATCTCTCAGGCATCCTGTCTTTATCCTGCCCACCTGAGGATCCCCGAACTGTGCCTCCTCTCTTCCCCTTTCTCCACTGCCAGCACCCCCGGTTTAACCCATCCGGGGTGGGTCACCCACCTCCTACTTTAGGTGCTCTTAGTAAGGCAGTCTCCGGCAGCGGATGAGGGGTAGATGGGTGAAATTGAAGGCCAGTCGAGGAAGCCTGGCGTGGGGGATAGGTGCCGTCGCCTGATCCTCTGCGCCGGTGTTTTCCTTGTTCTGGTTACGCCCCCCCCCCCATGTGGGACGTGCAGTGCTGCCCAGCCCGTGACGTAGGTGCTCCCACCTATGTCCGGAAGACAGCTGCCCAACGTCTTCCCTTGCTTTCTGAGTCCGAGTGTGTAGCAGTGCCACAGGTCTCGGGCCGGGGGGGGCGCTGCTGCACCGGGCTACCCCTGGATCCCTCCCTGAGACAGAAGAGCTGTCCATCGGACGCTCGATCCTCCCTTTCTCTCCCCTGCCATCCGGGCTCGTTCCCGAACCCATGTTGCTGGCAAGACGCGAGGTATGGCGTCCAGCACCTCAACCCTCAGCGCCACTGGGTCGGCGGGGTGAAGCACCTTGAGACTTATCTTTACTAGGCATCCCTTCTTGATTCTATAAGCCCCAGATCAGCCCCCCACCTAGGGTCTGGAATCGAAATTCCATAGTCAGATAAAGTTGTTTTACTTTCATACATGTAGTTTGAATCAGAAGGTGGGGAACCATGGCTGTTGTAAACAATGGGGCCCCACTCCTGTTGATCTCTATCTAGTGGATCTCTTGCACGATATTGCACATGCTCTAGTTTCATACAATGTAGGATCATTTTTACCCATAAGGCTACTGTGGGTCAGGCTTCTAGCCACCAATGCTGGGCCCGGACCTGTTTTCCCACTACGATTCCAAGACTCCTTGGGGGTGCAACCCAGCAGGGTTGCCTTGCATTTTCCCACATATGCCTAGGAGGATCTCCTTTGCCCCTGATCCCCATATGCATTCCAAGGGCTCTTGATGGAAGGGCAGTGATGGCTTGCCAGAACCTTAGCCCCTTAGGGCACTCCCAGATCATGTGTTAAAATGTATCCTGAGCAACCTTACATTTTGGGCATTCATCTGATTTCACCTGGTCTATCTTATTTGCTAAAACTGAGGTGAAATGTATTCTATGTAGGACATTGACGTGTATTGCCCTGAGTCTGTTACTGACCGAGCATTTCATGCCCCTTCACAATACTCCTGTCCATTCTCCTTCAGTAAGTCTGCCCCCCATATCGCCCACCCACCGACTATGGAAGGTTTCGAGAGGGTCCCTCAAGGAGCCCAGTAAAGTTATGTAACATTTTGTCAAGGAGTCACTCTCACAAATTCTAGGGCGTGACATCAGTGTCTCCTCAAGGGGGGAGTGCACGGGGGATGGTGGGCCCCCTGTGTTTGTAGTGCATCCCCTTCTGCTTCTAACCTGCAAGTAAGCAAAAAAAAAAACGGAAGGACTAAGACACAATTTCTCTGACAACTGCTGGTACGACAGCATGTTTCCTCCCTCATAAAGTTGGGAGATAGTAGAAAGCCAGCCCCCCTTTGCTCCCAGCCTAGTAGAATTTTACTCATCTGGGTTGGTATAATAGTGTGTTCCCAGAGGGTACTTTTAATGCTAGCTTCTGGTAAGAATGACTTTGGGTGACTAATTAAAGCATGGGCAGCTAGCCAAGCTCTAAGGGAAGCTCTCATAAAGGGATTTGTTATTTTTTTGACTAATTTTCTTTGCTAGGGCCGGAGCAAAATGGGTGTGGCATATAGTAGAAGCATCTAATGGTGATTCAAGTCGTACCCAAGCTCTGTCTGCATAACTTCTAAGAGAAATGTCCTCCAAAAAGCTGTCTGAGAGGCCAGAGGCCAGGAAATATAGCCAGAAGTTTGGGAGACCCAGCCCCCAAGTGGTTACCATAGCACTTCTTGTTTTATTCTCTGCCACTTCTCCTTTCTCAAGAGCTTTGTCACTTATCCCATGAGGGTTCTAAAGTATTTCTTAGGGACGTGTATAGGGAGGGTTGGAAGAGATGTAAGCATTGAGGTAGGATGCACATCTTGACTAAGTTCACTTTCCCTATCAGGGTTAATGGGAGAGTGCTAGGTAAGTCATTTTTGAATTTACGTAGTTTAGTACAGCTCAGTGGCTTTGCTCAAACGATGCACCAGATGTAATTGACATGAACTGGTTTGTCACTCAGTAGCATACCTTCTCAATCTGCTGTCTTGCAAATCAGGGACAGGACTTTAAAAAAAAAAAAAAAAAATCACTGAGGGACAAATTACCAAAGTCTGGGACATATGGAAATATCGGCATAAGAATTCTGCTATATTGTGGGGCGTAGTGTGAAGAGCATTTTGTGAAGGAGAATATAAATGTAGCATCAGCGTCCAGCAATATTTTATGCTTCAGATCCCTTCTCTTCAGTGACAAAAAGCTGAATTTTGGAGGGACCGAGGAAATGTTTGAGGCAAAACCAGGGACAGTTGAGAAGGTATGTCCAGAAGAGGTTCTCCTGCAGTTAATTCAAGTTTATTGTCTCAGCAGTATAGGGCTAATGATATTGCAGCTACCTGCACCATTTCTGGCCTGTGGACAGTAGAGGGTTAAGAGAACTGCAAAAAAATCCCAGCGCAAATGCAGAACAAATGTAGAGGGTTAAGTTTCCAATTACATCACCCTTTGTGCTTTCACAGACAATAAATTCATCGTTCAAATGGAATAATTCAAAGTGAAGAAAAAAGTTTGCCAGCATTTCCCTTCAGAATGTTAGTTGTTTGAATTAAACACTAGTAATATTCAGGAATTGGCATTCTATTTTATGTCTTATGTCTTAACACTCCCCAATTAAGAGAGGGTTATTGGGCCGGTGTTGCAGAGCAGCAGTTGGGGAACCACTTTCCATCCCAGCTACCTGTGTTTGCACCCAAGCCTGAGTTGTCGTGGCAGGCCGGCAAGAGGCTGGTAAGGAACTGAGCCTCTGTGGAAGGAAGGATGTGTGCCTCACTCTGCTGCTGCCCCTGGTGTTTCTTACCCCAGAATTGTTCATTATGATTAACTATAACAGTCAGCCTCCTATGTTGAACTGCCTCAGAGAGAAATGGAACGTATGCAAATTATGGAACATCTGTTGGCTCATGCCACCATTCAAACTGCTGCCCTTAGCAACTGCCACGTTCTATAATGCTCAGATTTCTTTCTTTGCCTGCCTAGTAAAGAGGCAGTATAGTGCAGTGATTTAAGGCTCTGAGCTGCAAACCTGGAGACCTGGGTTTGAATCCCACAGCCCCCACTTGCATACTGTTTGACTCTGAATAAGTCACTTAACTTCCTTGTGCTCCCAGGTCGCACCTGGAAACAAGCTTTGGCTTAGTGCATCTCTCCTGGTTAAACAATTTCCCTTTTCCCGAGTAGGACACCCCATAAACTGCTCCTCAGCGTGATTGAGGTTCCGTTATTTTCGTGGAACATAAATATATCATTTGTAGTTTTTTATAGTGCTGCTGCTTTTACTTTATTTTTACAGTTAGTTAAACACTAGTTTTAGTGATTATTTTCAGTGAGAGTTACCTCAGTTTAACGGTTCCTCAGCTGTAATCCGAATTGTCAAAGAACCGGCTATTCTTATTTGTTTTTTAATTATCTTCCTTAATTCACCTTAACCTTTTTGATATTTAACTGAGGGTTTTAGTTAGTTTTTGTCAGATTAGTGGTTTCTTTACGGTTCAGGAACCAACCGCTACACTCTGAGATCTTACTTTGAGAGGGCTCTTAGAAACATAGAATTTGACGGCAGATAAGGACCGCTTGGCCCACCCAGTCTGCCCATTTCCCTACCTGATGGATAAGCTGCAGATTCTAGTTACTCAGCAGCTTACTTCCTCCTGCCCTCCACTAGAATTGCCTTATGCCTGTCCCAAGCATTCTAGAATTCTCCCACTGTTCCTGACTCCACAACCTCCTCAGGAAGGCTGTTCCATGCATCCACAACTCCCTCTGTGAAAAAATACTTTCTAACATTACCTCTGAGCCATTCCCCCTCTATCTTCAAATTGTGCCCCCTTGTTCTTGCACATCTCTTCTTCTGAAAGATACTACCCTCTTGTACCTTGTTAATTCCTTGAGATACTTAAAAGTTTCTATCCGTCCCCCTCCTCTCTCCTTTCCCTCAAGGGTATACATATTAAGCTGCTTTAATCTCTCCTGCAGTATGTCTTCTGGTGCAGACCTTGCATCATTTTGGTTGCCCTCCTCTTAACAGCCTCCACTCTGTCTATGTCTTTGCGGAGATGGGGTCTCCAGAATTGCACGCAGTACTCCAGATGGGGTCTCACTAACTGTCTGTAGAGAGGGATAACAACTTCCTGTTTTCTTGCAGTAGGTACTAACAGATAGGACTAAGCTGCCAGATGCTAGGACCACACGGAACATTTTTAGCTAGCAGTGTCTGGTGGGGAAACGCCCACACAGTGTCACATGACTGATGTTAACATGGTGCTATATAGTGAGCAGTCCCCATTCTCGCCCTCCAGTTCTTTCCTGCCGTCGACCTGTGCACGTCAGACCTCACAGAGAATGTTGCTTCTATTGACGCCATTTTGGAAGAGTATTACTACTCGTTTATTTCTCGTTATAACTTTTCTCATAGTCTTAGTGTTTTTTCGCATCATGCATGTCATCTCCGATGCCTTCCGATTTGCGAGTCCTGTGGGACTCCGCTCTCTCACAAAGATGTCCATTCCCTCTGCCTCTTCTGCCTGGGCCCAGAGCACAAGACCGAGGACAGTGAGGCCTGTCAAGGCTTTAACCAGGCCACATGGAAACACCATCAGCAGAACTTGGAAGCCCATTTACTAAAACTAAAAATGGCATCCATGGGTCGGCCGGGGAGATAGGCTGGAGCGTCCCACGTCAGCTCATCTTCTCCGGGGAGAGATCCGGCCGATGCCCGATACTTGCATGACTCTGAGCGGAGGCTCAGAGTACTGCAGGCTCCACTAGGGGAAGGGATGTGGCCACTGTACAGTGTGGACTTTGGCGCTAATGCGCCATGATGTCGGGGGATGTCACGCTGTACGGGGAGGGAGAAAACATGGGAAGAACCTGCCACCGCCGGGAAGGTGGGGAGATCAAGCCATGCCCACGATATGCCAGTGCCCACCTGACAAACCTCTGACCAACGCAATGTCAGTTACGGGGCGTATGTGCCTCTGCCTGGAGGGGTAATCGCGGCTCCATGGGGCTCGGGGGTCCGTTCAGGTAGGATTACTGGCAGTGGGATGGCAATGCGACTCCCCTGAAGGGTTGGGGATGGCAGTTTGGGTTAGGAGAGAAAAATAGTAACTTCCAAAAAAAAAATGGCATCCATGGAGAAGGAGCTGAAGAAACCCGGGAGCTTGTCCTCTTCCCCAGAGGGCCATCGCAAGAAGAAACGGGACAAGAAGCGACATCTGGACTGGGAGTGGTCTCCATTGCATCCTCGGCCCTCTCCTGGAGCCATGGACAGGGAGTGTCCCTCCAGCTAAGTTCGCCTCTGCTGCTGTGGAGCAGCTGTTGGCCTCCCCCCCCAATCGGGATTGATTTTGATTCTGATGGGAGTCTCAGGGGTAAAGGAGACCCCTACTACCTTTAGACCCCTCAAGATTTCGGGGTCTACTGTTAGTAGTACAGCCGGTATGTTGACTCTCTGCTCCTCCAACGTGCGCCATGCCCCGGTTCCTCTGGCAGGCCCCAACAGGCCTGATGTCGAGGAACTGGACAAACTGCCACCTGAGCTGCAGCTGTTCCCGGAGGGTCCTTTCCCTTGGGATTCTCCCCCTCCACCTCTCGAGGTGGTTCCTGCGGTTTCCCCACTACTGCGGGATCCGGAGGAGGGAGAGCATCCGCCATCTGGCATTATTCCACTGTCTACGCCAGATAACCTGACACCTGGCTCACCAGCGGAACTGCCGATGGTGAATTATACTTCTAGGTGGAGCTCTTGCAGCAGGTAACACCATTAGGACAATAATGCCAGGCACTAGGACCCCACGGAAACATATTTAGCTAGCATTCCAAGGCGGGGGACCGCCCTCTGATGCCGGCCCTGCCCTGCCCTGACGTCACATGTGATATAAAGGGGGCAGTCCCCCAGTACCACCTCAGTTCTTTTCTCACTGTTGATACTTGCATTATGGCTCCACGGATGCCTCTTCTTCAGTTGGCCGCCATTTTTTTGTGCTTCGCACACTTCCTTCATCGAGTTTACCGACAGTAGAATCATTACCCCAAGCATGTCCACTAAGCCTTCTTCATCGTCTCAGCAATGGAAATCAAAGTGCGTGTGTGGTAAGCAAATCCCGGCCTGGGACGGCCACTTGGCCTGTGTTATCTGCTTAGGCCTGGACCACAGCTCGGACGATTGCCCGCACTGCCAAAAATTGAATAGGAGGATCAGAATCTGCCACCTGAAGATGCTTAAGACATTCCTCCTTGAACAACAAGTGGCCACCATGCAAAAATCCCACTCAAGGCATAGCTCATCTTCCTCTTCAGCCAGGGATTTCTTCCCCAGAGAGAAGAAACTGAGCGGGAAACACCATTACAGGGACACGGACACAGCCAGGTCAGAATCGCGTCCTAGATCCTCATATAAGTCTGCTAAGGCCTCGACCTCTGACGCCAGGTTGGGTTCTGCACCTCTGGTTTCCTTAGCCCTTCCTGAGGTGCCCTGTAAGAAGCGTCCCACCTCTTCCCAGTCACGTGATGGGGAGGCCTCTGGGGTTAGGCTGTCTGAAGCCCCATGTCCTTGGCTATCTGACTAAGTCTAAGTCAGTAGGGCAGGCGTCTTCCTCGATGGGCGACAGGTCGGAACCTGTTGTCTGCAAGGCCTTACTCTCAGGGTCATCTGACAAGTCCAAGGGATCGGATGATGCCAGCAGGTTCCAGGAGTGTGAATGCCACAAGAAGCACCATTTGTCTCCACCCAGGATATCAGCTGAGACTTCGGCTATGGCCTTGGGCTTCCAACACAGAGCCGGACTGGACATCATCCCCAAAGCTGATGCCTGTTACTCCACATCCGAAAGATGACCTGGCGACAGGTGATCATCCACCCATTTCCAAGGACCTCAGAGACTGGGCTTCAGCTCCACCACCCTCACCTCCACCTCGGGAGTCTGATGACCAGGTGTCAGGGCCCCCGATGCTAGATGATGTGGCTCCAGCAATGCCCAATACAGTGGACCTGCCACCAAAGAGAGTTGCCTCAGGAGGTCTGACGCCGGGGGCCCCCTGATGCCCCCCCACCCCATCATCTGTTCCTCAGCCAGGCCCTGTCGTTCCTCTAGCTGAGGTTGGGGCATTATTTAATAGTTGGTGAAATAACCATCAAAGGAGACCTTTTACCCAGGCCGCTGGAACTGGCCCTGTTCCCTGCCGGGGTCCCAGCTCCGGCCCCTCCACAGAAGTCCGCTCCCCTACCTCCTCCGACTCCAGTTTGCCCACCGTCAGGGGACAAAGGACAAGGGTCTCCAGACCTAGGCAGTCCGATCGCCACCCGTCGTCCAGATCCTCCTCCAGGGTGTGCCCAGATTCTTCTTCTTCTGAAGGATCCTCTGGGGACTCCCAGCTCTCATGATTCCTTAGACAAGGACCTTTCACAGGAAATCTTACTGTATTGTGACTTATGCAGTATGATCTTACCATAGGACTGCCTCAGAGCCGGAATGGTTAATAGAACCTATGCGAATGATGGAATGCTAGGCTCAAGCTCAGTTTTCAAACTACTATCCCTAGTAAACAACTCCTGTCAGAGTCTTTACTCTGCTTGCCTCAGTAAGATGTCTCCGGAGAGGTCTCCTTCATCTCTTGAAGAAACTTTATTTTCTCGTTTTTTACCTGAGTGAATTTATTTTATTTGGTATTCTTATCACTGTCCTTGGTTTTCAGGTAGTAATTGTTAGATTTTAGTTTGTAAGGGGTAAGTAGTCGTTTTTCTCCCCGGTTTCTTAACCGAGGGGAAACCAACAGTTCTCTTATTTTGTTTTAATATTGTTTTAGTTAGTTTGAAATTGTTCCGACTTCATATAGTCAGTTAGCTAGTTTTAAAACTTATACCAGAGTAATTCCCAGTTAGTGGGTCTCTTTTTTTTCAACCAGGGTAACTCCTGGATTTATATCTCTAAACCTGGTTTGATTTTTTATGATGTAACAACGACCCAAAAAAAAAATCTATTTGGGTTTTCATTCCGTTTCGCTTATGTCACAGAAACCAAAAAAGAGAACAGGACCCACAGGTTTCCAGCACTGCACAGAGTGCGGGGAACTATTTGCAAAGGCTGATTCTCATTTGATTTGCTTGTTCTGTCTGGGATTTGACCACCTTCAGACAGACTGTGAAATCTGTACTAATTTCCCTCAGTCCACTGTTGAAAGGTGGTTGAAGAGGCTAAGGGAAAAATAACTGATTAGGCTGCTAACTCTGCCACTGAACAGTCCACTGAACCGGAGGGACTGCCCTGTGACAAGGGAGGTAGTTCCACAAAGAAAAGAACCACGGATAAGGCTGCTGAACCGGCCGTCATGGTTAAGAAAAAACGAAAAGAAAAGCACCAGGAACCGCAACCAGTACCAACAGCGGTTCCTTCTGCTGAAGAGATTGCGAACACGATCAGGATTATTCAATCACTGCAGTCTCCGATTCTGGTTGAAAAACAGCCGATTCCACAAACTCCCGGTTCACAAGTTCTCAGTTTAACAGACCAAGGTGGGGAACAGTTTTGGGATCCTGGCCTTGGTGAAGGACCAGAAGAGGATTATGGAGGCGACGATTATGATGAGCCTATAGCGCCAGACATCTCTCCTGATCCCCACAGGCCTGATTCTCCTAATAAGGGAAATGAAGATTTTTCTTCATACTTTGCTTTTATGAAGCAAGTGGCTCAGTCTCTTGACCTCCCATCCTAGGAGTCTTTGGAAGATGAGGAAGAAGACGACTATAAAGACTATAAACTATAGCAGTGTCAGTGGCTCAGTAGGTAGCACGCTCGCCTCTGAGGCCGGGAGATCAGAGGGCTGTGGGTTCAGTTCCCACATCTGGCACTTGGGTTAATATCCCAGTACTGACACTGCAGTGCAGCATGAGAGGGGTGCTGCACTTCTGAGGTGCCGTCTTTTGGATGAGATGTTAAACCGAGGTCCCATCTGCCTGTTCTGGTGGTAGTTCAGGTGGATGTTAAAGATCCCATGGCACTTATCGAAAAGAGTAGGGGAAATTTTTATTCACATTCAAAAACAATCCAACAAAAACACATATTATGAAATATCATAACAGAAAACTTGTCCACATATCAAAAAATATAATTAAACAAAGGGAAATAAAAAACAAAAGTAATTACGTAAAGAAAACTGAAAACATAATCCTTCTTCCTTTTTAGAAACTTTATCCCACCCAATCAAAGTTTTTCCATAATTTTGCAACCACATCTGTTCCAAGCTTTGGTTTTGCGTATGTATGTATGCTATCCAATTCTCTCTGAATATTAAACAAACCATCTTGCTGCAGTACTACCTTACCTTGCAAAGATCTTTGGCATCTCGCCTGCCAGATGGACCATTTAATACATACCAGCATGACATGAATTGTACTGTGTGCCCACTTTGCCCAGGTGGCCGGGATTTGCCGTAAAACCAAGACATTGTAATTTATTAATAAGATTAGTTTTTCATCCCACATATCTGATAATAATTTCCAAAATCCCTGCATTTGAACACATTCAAAAAAAAGGTGCTGCATTGTCTCCACAACCCCAGCACATGATTTTTCCCCACATTCCCTATCCTGTAATTGCTTATGCTTCTGATTATGTTTCACATGCAGTTTCTGGTGACCACAAAGCCAAGCAAAATCTTGCATTTTCCAAGGTATCCTTGCTTCTAACATGTTCTCCAATAATAAACTAACATTAATGCTAGTAGGCACCTGAAAAACAGGATTTTCATTTATTTATTTATATACGAGATTTACCAGGAAGGCATACTGAGCAACATGCTCGATTCCAGATGCGACCTGGGGGCCGAGACCCAGTACATGGCAAATACAGTGCATGACAAGACATAACATGAGATTTTGTACAATAATAATAATACAGGAATTTGGTAAGGAGAACAATAGTGAGTGGGTATGACAAAAGACACTATGCAAAGCATTACAGGCGAGTACTTCCAGGTATATGTTAACACATAACAGGATTATTACTGTCAGTAATTAGCTTATGAGAGCTAGGACTTGGAGCATAGCAGGAGCAGATGGAGGAGAAATGTGCCTGGAGTAGTCTGGTACGGAGTCCTGGATTTTGTGTGTGTCTGATGGGGGCGGGGAGGGCATTCCAGATCTGAGGGATGCGGAATTTGAAGGCAGCCTGGCCTTTAGTAGTGTGATGACAAGTGGGACATGTAGAAGTTTGGGGTCTGAGCCTCGTAGGGAGTAAGCAGGGGGGCTGTTGGGATAGAGCAGAGTCAAGATAAGGAGGGAGGGCGAGAGTCCAGAATTTGGCAGCAAACCTAGCGCTGTTTCTTAACCTGCAGTCATGTAGAGATGGGAGGGCTAGAGAGCTGTATAGTGTACAGTGGTGAGTGGATGGAGGGGAGTCGAGGATGAAACGACAGAAAGAGTGGAAAAGGGTGTCGAGGCTTGCGAGGGTAGACACAGGGGCGATTGAGTAAACTATGTTGCCATAATCCAGTACGGGGAGTATCATTTTTTGTACAATGGCATGCCTTGTTTGCTTAGGGAGACAGGATTTGTTATGAGCAGAGTGCCCCAGTTTGGGAGCAGCCTCCTGTGCAGGGAGTCTATGTGAGAGGCGAAGTCAAGGTGTTGGTCGAGCCAGATGCCAAGATATCTAAAGCTAGTGCATTGCTCAAGGGGAGTCCCATCCAAGGTTGAGAAAGGGGGACAGGGGGATTGGCGGGAGAGTCTCTGCTGGGAACCGAACGTAAGCGATACTGTTTTTTTGGGATTAAGAGATAGCTGGTTTATCGCGAACCAGTGCTGGACGGCTGTGAAATCTGCCTGGAGGAGAGAAGCTACACTGCTTGATGAGGGGCCTGATTGCATACAAAACTGTGTCATCTGCATACATTTGGATGGAAGAATGGGGGCATGCAGAGGGGAGGCCATTAAGAAAAATGGAGAAAAGTATTGGGCCTAGGACTGAGCCTTGGGGGACTCCTGATAAGACAGGAAGGGGGTTAGAGGTGTGGGAGGCCGTTCTGACCGCTTGCGTCCTGCCCGCTAGGTAGTCTTGGAACCAGGCTATAGCAGGGTGTGCTAGACCGGCATCTGTAAGTTTAGCGATAAGTAGTGGATGTGAGACGGTATCGAAGGCTTTAGCTTGATCAATAAAAATGGCCGTGGTGATATGTCCTTTGTCGATTCCTGAGAGGATGTCCCCAGTAACACGTAGCAGGGAGGTGATGGTAGAGTGGGATTTGCGGAAGCCAGATTGAAAAGGAGTAAAAAAGGAGGAGGCATCCAGGAATTGGGAGAGTTGGGACAGGACCAGCCACTCCTGAAGTTTGGCCAGGATCGGGAGTAGGGAGATAGGTCTGTAGTTGCCTGGTGAGGAGGGGTCACCGCCTTTTGGGAGGGGTATGACAGTGGCCATTTTCCAGGTCATTGGTACTTTACCCAGGGAGAAAGAGGGTTGAAAAGTGCGGCCAGGGGTGGCGATGGCAGGGGCCGACAGGAAAAGTATCTTGGCGTCCAGGGACGAGGGGCATTTGCCTTTGTTAGGATTCAGTGCCCGTAGAGAATGAAGGACTTCTACAGGGGATACCGATTGGAAAACAAAAGGTGGGATTTGGGAGGGGGAGGTAGGAGCGGGTGTGCTATATGGGAGGACAGGGGGGTGCGTAATCCGGTGAGAGGATGGAGGGTTGACGGTGCAGCTGGAGAAATGAGAGTTGAAGGCTTCGGCAACACCAATGGCGTCGGAGATAAGGGTGCCATTTACTGAGATTGTTGGAGGGGGTGGTTGGGTAGGAGGTGCGAGCCGGGATTTCCAGAAGTCCGTGGGGTGGTTAGAATTTTTACTAAAGGTAGACAGGAAGAAGGCCTTTTTTGCTTGGCGAATCCGATTTGTGCAAGCATTACGTAGGGCTCTGTAGGAAGAAAGGGAGGCCAGGGTGCCCAATTTCTTATAAGCTTTCCAAGCATGGTCCCTGGCGCGGCAGGTTTTGATAATGTCAGCCGAGATCCAAGGGAGATGTGCTCCTCTGACCCTCTTTGTGTGTAGTGGGGCATGCTTGTCCCAAACTTTCAGAAAACGGAGTTTGAAAGCATTAAAGGCATCATCGATGGAGGATGCCTCGGTGATGCAGGACCAGTCTACCCTACCCAGGTCCTCCAGGAGAGCTACTAGGTCTAGGGAGTTGTAAGACACAGTGATCAGCGTTTTGGGAGGGGCTATGAACCTTCCTGACCAGGTACACCATGTGATGGTCGCTAATGGAGTCGGGAAGTAGGCCTGCTCTAATGATTCTGTGCGGATGCATGGTGAGGGCCCAATCCAGTAGGGAGTGCTTTTTGACTTGTGGTTTAGTCGGGTCGGCTTCAGCATCAGTTGCGTGAGGTTTTGTGCCTTTATTTTGTCCTCAGTGGGCATTACCTGACCCTAACCAATTGACATTATAATCCCCTACGGCATGGAGCTTGCCTCCTTTAGCTAGGGATTGCAGTGTGGTTAGATGGGCGAGGATAGCATCAGTGTGCGTGCATGGGGGGCAGTATGAGCTGGCCACATATATAGGAGAGGTATGAGGAAGTGATAATTAACGTAAAATCTATGTTAGCAGGGAGAGAGGGGATCACCACAGGAGTGAATTGACGAGTGTTAGAGATGTATGTAGCCGTGCCACCACCTTTCTTTTTACCTGCCCTGTCATGCCTTATTGTTGTATATCCTGGGATAGAGACTTCGGCATCCGTATGATGTGGTTTTAACCAGGTTTCGGAGATGGTCAGTATGTCAGGATGCAATGTTAGTGCGATAGGTTGAAGTAGCGAGATTTTGGACAGCAGGCTGCAGGTGTTTAGGTGGAGTATACGTAGGCCTTTGGGGAGAGAGGTTGGGGAGGGGGAGAAAGTTGGGATTGGGCCTGGGTTTACCTCTGTGTCCCCTGACAGGAGCAGGAGAAGGGCATATAGAAACCACAATTTCCTGGAGTGGGTTTTGCATGAGTGGGTGCGGCGATGACCAGAGGAGGCCGGTGGGTGACTGGGGGATGATGATTTTAGGATATAATGCCCCAGCTGAAAGGAGGGTGGCAGAATTGCGGCAGAGATAATGCCGTAGTAGGCATGAAATAATACCAGAACTGGAGAGTGAGGGGAAGCACTGGGGTATGGCTGCAGGGACCAACGGGGTTGCAGTGACAGAGGAGGTTCCTTCATAGGGAGGGTTGAGGGTGGTAAGGAGGTTTGCGCAGCATTGAGAGGCAGAGGATGCCAGTGAGAATCAGCATCCTTGTGCAGCTAACAGCTTAGTTAAGTAAGAATTGGTGGGAGCCCTCTAGTGGAGGCAGCTGATAAGCTGCAAATGGTAAAATGGGCTGATTTATCCAGTCATGTGAAAACCAGTCATGTGACTAGTACCTAAACGGCCTATAAAAGGAAGGGCCCGCCAAGGGTGGTGGCGGGGGTGGCGGGGTAGAACCACACAGCAGTCCAAAGAAGCAGCAGCAGGGGACTGTTGGAGAAAAATCAGTAGCTGGGGAAACATTCAAATATGGCGCCTTTAAAACGCGGTCCTCGCCGAACTCAGTACCTGGTGCTTCGGGGTCCGCGGTAACTGCAGAAAGGAACGGGAGGGCAGGCGATGACTCCAGGTGCCCTCACGACCCCCAACTCCGCGGCTTCTGTGGAGGCAAGGAAGAAGAAGGATTATATAAGGCAAGCTGTGGGAGGGGCACAAATTGACCTACAGGTGAGTAAGCAGACAGGGAGAAAGTATTACTTATGAATTGAAACTTTTAAAAGGGCGCTCCTGCAAATTCTTTGGTGATACCATGTATCCAAAATTGTTTTATAACAGACTTTCCTCCCGTTCCCCGAGCACCATGCTAAGTCTAATTTCCAAATCCTAATATATTTAAGTGTACTTTGAACATATCCAGGTAATTTACGCTCTGCTGAATTCCATTTCCCCTTACCCATGCTGTAAAAAAGGCTTGCCCCATAGCTGCATACAGGTCTGCCCGATCCCTGGTGTCATCTTTATTAGAGGGAGTATAGAGCTAAAGAAGAAGAAATTACTAAACAAGTATACTATGGGTTGTAACATGTTTAAACCTCCTTCTTTCCTTAGTCTATATGTATGATTCCTTTTGACAGGGTTTAACCTGCTTCCCCATAAAAAATGAAAAAATAAACCCAGAACTTCAGTGTGCATACAATATGGCAAAGGGAATATATGTGATAGATACAAAAAGATAGGTGCTATATAGGTCCTAAGAAGATATACTTTCTTCCTTTTGGACATTTTCCAAGACAACCAAGCTTGAACTTTGCTGTGGGCTTTATCATAAACTTCATTCCAGTTTTGGGTCTCCGAGTCTTTTGTGCCAAAATACACACCAAGAATTTTTACTTGATTTTTCGTCACCAAGATTGGAAAATTCTGTATGTTCACACTATCCCCTAATATTAAAACTTTACTTTTGTTTATATTAATTTTAATACCTGTGGCCTGATATGCATTTTGTATTATACATAAGACCTTGCGACCTGAATTTCCATCTGCTACTGCCAAAACACAATCGTCCGCATAAACTGTGAATTTTGGAAAAACATACCCATCTTTGTTGCTTATTGCTTCAATTTCAGAACATTGACAGATGTTTCGTAATATAGGATCTAGACCAAATACATACAATAAAGGGCTTATTGGGCAACCTTGTTTGACACCATTCTTTAAAATAATCGGAACTCCTAAAAACCCATTTACCAAAGGTATGGCTTGGACCTCTTTATATAGGGCTTTCACTATTTCTATGAACCTTGGAGGAACCCCATAGTAACCTAAAACTTCCCAGAGATATTCTTGGTATACTGAGTCAAAAGCAATTTCCTGGTCCATAGTCATTAAATAGCCTCCTGAGTGTTTCCCTAAGCTTTGTTCCACAATCTCTCTTATCAGTACTAGATTCTGCACTATATTCTGTCCCAGTATCGCACAGGTCTGTTTCTACACAATCACTGTTTGTGCTACTTTTGCTAGTTGTTTCGTGAGAATTTTTGCTAATATTTTATAGTCAGAGTTTAATAGTGTTAATGGTCTCCAATTCTTAATCTCAAGGGGATCCCCTTTTTTGAAGAGAAAAAACATTATTCCTTTCTGCATTGAGGGGGCCAATCTGTCCTCTGCCCAAATAGCATTCAAAAGTACCTCTGTGCACGGAACCAAAACTTCACTCTACTGTTTGTAAAAATCATTCGGGTATCCCATCTTGTCCTGGTGTTGTTTTATTAGATAACTGCGAAATTGCTTCCAGAATGTCTAACTCTGAAATGGGGGCAACTAAACTTATCTGATCCTCTGTACTTAAAGCTGGTATCTTAAAGTCCATTTTCCAGTTTAAGTCATCTGCTCTAGTTCTCTGAAAAATGTCTACCATATATTGTTGTATTATAAGCATAATGTCTTGGTTCTGAGATTTTATGCATCCCTGTTTGTCACGAAGGCTAACCAATATTTTCCTCTCTGCCCCCTGCAAACTATCCTTGTAGGGATTTATGTCTTCTCTAGCACCTTTAGTGTTATACTTCTGATGAAATGCCATTTTTTTTTAAACGATTTTTCCAAGTATTGTTTCATTTGATTCTTAATGTGTAACATCCTTTTCCTGTCACCCTCCTCAAGACCTCCTTGAGCTAAGGAACGTAAGTATTGTGCCCGTAGGCCAAGATATTGAATATATTAGTTTCTCGCTTTCGTTTTTGTGAACATCCCATACCAATCCTGTAAGTCTCTTTTCAGATCTTCCCACCATTCTACCGGACTAGGATACATAAAACATAAATCCTTTCTTGCTTGAATAGCTCGTTTTACCTCGTTTTCTATCATAGCATCCTGCAACAGAGAAATGTTAATTTTCCAGTATCCTCTCCCTATAAGTAATCTTTGTCTTTCACCTAACGTTAAAATTACCATAAGGTGGTCAGAAGTTTTCAGAGAGGCCTAACTCCCACTGTCTGACAGGTGAGTCTGGCAGATACTAGCCACAAGTCAATCCGTGTAGATAAGGTCCCTTTAAAGAAAGTATGACTAGATTCTTTTTGTAAGATGTCGTATGTTTTTTTCTATCATTACTTTGCATTATTAACTTTAATGCATTAGTGTCACTATAAATTTTTTTTGTTTCTCCCCCAATCTCTATATGACAGTCCACAATTAAACAACCCCCCATAATACCAACTTAGAGGTGTGCAGATAAGGGTCAATACATCAAAACATCTCTGACCGTTCTGCCTTGGTTTGTGGTGCATAAATGTTAATAAGGCGGAAAACTTCATAGTTTAAGACTACATCCATAATCAATACTCTTCCAGGCACCAAGTTATAGACATGTAATATTTGAACTATGTCTTTAAAAAGTATCCCAACTCCTGAACACCTCTCTTCTCCTGTTGACCAAAAAGAGACCCTCCACCTCCAATCTTCTTGTGTTTTTGGATTTCATATAGGGAATGAAGCCTGGTATCTTGCAATAATAAGATTGTTTCGCTTCCAAGACTAAGGCTGAAAAAAGTGCTTTGCCATTTTCCATGCGCCTTTATACTATTTACATTAATGGTGCAAATAGAGATAGCCATTACCACAAGGAGTATAGCAAAAAGCATGAAGAAAGAAAAATTACCAAAAGCCTATCATCTTTTTTTTTCCTTTTCCTAGTTTTTTGTTTCTCTGGGAAAGTAACCTCAGAGTTTCCGTCAGCCTGAGAGGATGTTACGGAGGACATATCAGAATCGCCATCCTCCTCATCCAGGCCTTCTTCAAATAATAGTGCTTAAGAATTGTGTACCGCCACTTCTTCTGCAGGTTTTATTTGTTTTGCTGCAGTATCAGTCAGTTTTCCTGCCTTTGACCTAGTGACTCTTTGGAAAACTGTCTCACCTTGAGCGAGGGCATTGAAATACCTTAGTTCCCTTCTTTCCCTACTTGATCTGGCTCTTGAGAGTTCTCCATTTCCAGCACTTCATCTCTCTCCATACCACCCTCTCCCGCTTTTTGTCTATGCTTTACTACCCCCTCCTGTTCTTTTCTTTTAACATTCTCAAATTCTGCAGTTTCCCCTGCTGTCCTGGAATCTCCAAGAGGTAGTGGAGCAGGTAAGGGCCCTTTTGTAAGTAGTTCCACCATTCTCATTTTCTCCCTTTGTGCTGAAGCTACATATACATCTTGTTCTGCCCTTACTGAACTGTCCACATTATTATGGGAGGCCCAGGAGCAAGTGCGGAAAGAGTGACCTTTCTCCTCACATAGGTTGCATCTTAAAGGTTGCTTACAATGAGCCCCTATGTGACCAAAATCCCCACATAATCCGCATTTTTGTTTGTCACATATATTACTTAAGTGACCCACGTCACCACATTTATAACACGCCCTAGGTTGACCAGCATAGAATACTACCCCCCTATCCCTGCCCCCAAAAACAGTTCGGTAGATGCTTTGTTTGGCCATTTACCAATTTCAAAACTATTTGGTATTTCCATCCCCCCGTCCATAACTGTTCTTCATCTAGAATTGGTTCAGGAGGACCTTGAACTGTGCAGTGCTGTCATAGCCAATAAGTAATGTCAGCTACATTTACCCCCTCATTCCTAAACAGCAATTATTTTTTTTGTTAGAGGCTTAGTGAGTGGAATGGCCAAAAAAGGTTTCCATAAAGGTGAAAGCTTCATTAAAAGATATTGTTTCCAAAATCTTTCAAGGGCAGCTGGATGCTTAAAACTAATATCAAAAATGACATCCCCCGGTACATGTATTAAAGCATAAATTTCATAAGCATAAAATTTCATGCTGTCTTTCAACAGAACCCACCCCACAAACTTCCTATCTGGAAGGTCCTCCATTGCTCCCCTAAATTTTAAACGAACTGCATTTCTTCTTTCTGTAGGTTCTAACAGCTGGCCTTCCTCAGTTGGGAATAAATGTTCTGTTACTTTCCCATGCCATGCTTTGTTTGTAGTTTCCTGCTCAGAAAAATGTGTCTGCAAGTTTTTGGAAACATTGGCCTGATTTATATTTTCCATCTTTCTCTCTCCTGATACCAAATCCATGGAAGCATCACCTTCCTGTTCTCTTATATGTTGTAATAAGGGATGAGAATCATCATGTTGTTGTATAGCTGTGTCAAGTACAGGAGAAATTTGCCTTGGGGGTAAGGAGAGAGCGTTTTGTCCCCCAGGAAACGAGATAGAACTCCCCGATATTGAAAAAGCATTATCTTTGCTAAATTTTGCATCCCAGCCATGTCCCCAAGGGTTTTTAACCCATCCTGCAGCTGTTGGTGCCGTAGCTACCCAATCACCTTCAGTAATTCCCACTTGCACATGTGTTTGCTACTGTTTTTGCCCATCCATAACCTTTTCCTGTAAGTCCTTTGTTTTCCCTTCGGTAATAAGTCGGCTACATGAATCTCCTACAGATTGTAACAAAATGGATTCTGTAGATAAAACAACAGTTTGTGGTGTAACAGTACCTGTGTCTGTCGTTCTGCTCCAGTGTCCTTGGTGATGCAAATCATCAATTCCCGTAATATCTTTCTGTATATCGAAAGCCACCTCTTCTTTCCTTGAAAAAAACACCTCTTTAGTATTCACAGTGTCTACTATTCTCCCAACGATTTCTCAACACTCTCCTTCGGCATCTCCCATCTCCATTTCCTTGTCTTCAGTTTGAAGAAAGGCTTCCGCTTCCTGTGCCTTCGATGTAACGTTCCTACTCTCTTGTTCGTCTCGAAAACTCCTCCTCTCCCGCTGTTGGCGTTCCGCTTCCTTCGATGAAGATCTTGAAATGGAATCCAAATCCTGCCATTTTCCATCACTACTCGGACCCACAGCCAGCTCCTGGTTTATCGCGGGTCCCGATTCATCTTCCTTGGTATGTAAAACGGTTACTATTTCAAACTCCCGTTGTATCTCATCTTCCATCTGAGATTCCATTCAGACCAAAATAAAGGGAGCTAAGGAGGAGACTCGCTCCTTAGCCTCCCACACAACCTCCACGTTCAGCGCCCACACACGCCAGCTGAGTAGATCGCCTCTCGAAGGCATAGTGCCCTCTGCCTCCAACAGAGTAGGGAATTTCCCAGTGTCCTGGCCAAATTCTCCTCATTCACTAAAAATACCACCAACAACTTACTCTGGTTCAAGGTCAGTTGGCATTCATCTGTATCCCCCTCCCCCCCAGGTCGTGCCTGAAAATAGGCAGGATTTGTCTAGTGCACTTACCTGGTCAACAAAAACTAAATAAATAAATAAATGATGGACTTCCCTCCATCAAAAAGGCTTCTTCTCCCTTTACACAAGTCCTTGAGGAGGCAGGCCATGAAAATATTAGAGAACCACACTTCTGTCCCTCCTACTGATAAGAAAGTGGACAGGAAGTACTGGGTGGATAAGTCGGGGGCTGAATTTCTGTTTGGTCACCCCAGTCATGAAGGTGTAGTACAGGTTGCAGCTTGTGACAAAGCTGGCATCCCTCTGGTCTCCCACCGTTCGAGAAAGATTCCAGGAGAATGGATTCGGTAGCAAAGAAGGTTTATTTGGGATCCTCCCTAGCCATTAGGCAGGCATCCTATATGGCATATCTAGCCGGATATCAAAAATCGGTGTGGTCCACTGTACTGGAAATTGCCAAGTCAGTTCCCTCTCCAATGCCTGCTGACCTGAAAGAAGTGGTTAAGAGGGGCATTGAAGCTTCTAAGACCCAGTTTAGAATGGCAGCGGATGCAAATGACACTGCATCTAGGCATATGGCTTCAGCATTGTCTCTGAGAAGGTTTGCATGGCTTAGAACCACTAAGCTCTGTCAGGACACACAAAACAAGGCTTTGGATTTTCCCTGTTACCCTGTGTCTCTGTGTGGAGAACAAACAGAGGCATACATGAAAAAAAATGGATGATTACAAAGCTGCTTACAAAAGTGCAGCAGTAAAGGAGAGAACTGCCAACACCCGAAGACACCACTCTAGGGGTGGCAGGGGCAGGGACTCCTTACATGCCTCATTTTTAGCCGCAAGTCTTTCCCCAGTATCAGCCTAGGGGATCTTTAGGGGGCAGGAGGGGCACTGGCCGCACTAGCCCCACTGTCCTGCTGGTAACTCAATCAAAGCAGACTCCCTGAGCAGAATGTCTGGGTCGCCTCCCTATTGCCAGTAGGGGGCAGACTGGCCCACTACTTCCAGGAATGGAAAAACATCACCACAGACAAGTGGGTTCTGGAAGTAGTGGGCCAAGGTCTGGTTCTCAGCTTCAAAACCTGGCCAAGGCTGAGGTCAAGGGCCTTCAAGCCTTCTTTCCCCATCAGAAACAACCCTACTGGAAGAGGAAGTGTCATGCTCTCTGAAGGTGTCCCTTTCAGCTGTTCCTCTCCTGGGCAAGGACAATGTCCTAGTGGATGCCCTCAGCAGGATAAACCAGAATCACCTCGAATGGTCACTGAACAGACAGTCTTGCAGACCATTTTCAAGAGGTGGGGCACCCCAGAAGTGGATCTGTTTGCAGCCCCAGACAGTTACCAGCTCTCAGAAGATTGTTGCAGACCCCCCAGCAGGGGCACAATTCCTTTGGATGCACTTCTGTTAGATTGGACAGGGAGGTTCCTGTATGCTTTCCCTCCATTCCCTCTACTGCTGAAAGTATTGAACAAGCTCAGGCTTCAACCAGCCTCAATGATTCTCAGTGCCCCAGATTGGGCCATGTAGCCTTGGTACTCCATACTCCTATCAGTGTCAGTAGCCAAGCCAACCAGTCTTCCCAGGAGGTACAACCTATTGACCTCCTCTCAGGGCAGAACCATGTACCTCAACTTACTATCCCTCAGAATCAAAGCATGGCACTTGAGGACCTAGAGTATCAGGACATGCATCTTTCAGAGGGGGTTATGGACATACTGAGAGGTTTCCAGAAAAACCCTCCACTAAGAAAACATATGGCTTTAATTGGAAAAGGTTTCCTTTTTGGTGCCAGGGCAGAGGCCTGGATCATTCCCAAGCTAACATTTCTACAGTCCTAGACTATATGGCTAATTTGCACTCCACACGTTTAACTATTTCCACTCTGAGGGTGCATTTGGCAGCTGTTTCAGCTTATTTATCAGCAAGGTAAAGCTTCTTCCTCCTTGGCTTCAATGCCAGTGTTGAAAACATTCTTAAAAGGGCTGCTACATTTACACCCACCACACAGGGAGCCCACTCCCATGTGGGATCTGAATATTTGCATTGTCAGCTCATGCAAACTCCATTTGAACCCATGTCATCAGCGGATCTCAAATATGTGACTTGGAAAACTGTATTTCTGGTTGCCATTACCTCTGCCAAGAGGATCAGTGAACTCCAGACACTATCCACAGAGCCAGGGTATATCACAGTTCATAGGGACAAGGTAGTCTTGAGAACTAACAGAATGTTTTTGCCTAAGGCGATATCAGATTTCCACCTTAACCAGTCTATTAACTTGCCAGTCTTCTTTACAGACATTCCACTTCAGGTGAACGTAGGTTGCACAGCCTGGATGTAAAAAGGGCAGCCAACTACTATCTTGACCACACAAAGGGTCACAGACAGGATCGAACCTAGCTCTTCCTTACCTTTGGAGAGGTGGGGAAAGGAAAACCTGCCACAATGTGATCCATTGCCAGATGGATTGTAGCTTGTATCCAGTTCTGTTATAGCAAAGGTAGGTAAGGAACCTGCAGGCCTCAGGGCTGTTCAATGAGGTACTGCAGCCTTTCTAGCAGTTACTAGAGATATCCCTAGTAGATCTGTGGAGCTGCACTTGAAGACAGTCCACACATTTACAAAGCATTATTTGTGTGGGCGTTCAGGGCCAGAGGTGATAACAAGGTTTGACATAGTCCTGGGCAGAGCCTGTTTCTAAATAGGTTATAGGCCCACCTCCAAAGGCACTGCTTGGTAATCTGCATAAGTCAGAATACAGTAAGATTTCCTGGGGTTTGAAGAAAAAATTACTCACCTTAGTAATCTTGTTTCTTCTAAGGGAATCTTACTGTATTCTGAGCTCCCTCCCTTCCTCCCCTGATAGAACCTATGGTCACTGCATTACAGCCGTGCTGGAGTTGCAAACCTGGGGAGTATATACTGTTTTTATTTTGGGGGCATCTGTGACTTGAATCTTCAAGGATGCCAGGTTTTGGAGTGTTTGAAAGAAGGGTAATTCCCTAATATTTTTCTCCTGCCATTTCTGGTTTGGGGAGAGTTCTATGGTTGTTAGTATTATTATCCTTCCATTAGTTGTAAACTGCTTAGTGCATGCTTCATATGAATCTGACAGGAGTTGTTTACTAGGGACAGTGGTTTGAAAACCGAGCTTGAACCTAGCATTCCATCATTTGCATAGGTTCTAGTAACCATTTCGGCTCTGGGGCAGTTATATGGTGAGTCCGTACTGCGTAAGTCAGAATATAGTAAGAGTCCCTTAGAAGAAACAAGATTACTAAGGTTAGCAATTTTTTCTTCTCTCCCCTCACCGGATCCCAGGAAAGACTGTCCAAGATCCCTTTCTGGATGATCCATGATTTTTAGATGTGATAAGTTACATCCAGTTTTTAAATCTGTGGGAGACAGAGGAGCTGGACCCTGAACATTGCCGTTCGGCGAAGTTCTTGGGGGCAAGTGACCCTAAGCCCTTGGTGGTCCCACCGTTAGTGGAGCCCTTCCAAGATGTAACAAGAGTTGCTTGGAAGCGCCACTCCACAAGTTCAGTAATCCCCCAAAAGGCAGATTGTCTATACAGGACCCCAAGGGGAGAGCCACATTTAAGTGAGCAGCCAAAGGCAAACTGGATGGTGCTGATGGCTTCTCTGGGGAGAGTCCAACAGCTGAAGCATATGAGCTCCCAACCACTGGATGAAGAGTCCAAAAAATTGGACCAGCTGGGCTGTAAGGTGTATTCTAGGGATGTGGATATGTTGTTCATCAACACTTCTTGGCACTGCCCTTTTCCCCTTTAAATCTGCTGGAAGGTCTTTAAGCTGGTTCCTCCCACCCAGGTGGTATAACCCTTGACTCCAACCCATGACACCAGATCTTTCTTTCTGCTGGAAGATTCAGGTTGCCTCCTTCATGCTGTCGCATTCTGTAGGCCCAAGCTTCTCAATTCGACTTACTCGCGTTAGCAGTTGCGATTGTTGGCCGTAAACTAATGGAAGACATGTGTTCCCCGGTTTTTGCTGGTGCCCATGCAGCTAGAATGCATACGTATGGACCCGCATACCGTAATGCGTCTACTGTCTTGGTGTTGGCATGACACCACAACCTCGTGAAGTTCTGCCTCACTTTTCAGCTCTAACGCCCTCGGACCACAACCGTCTCGCATATCTTAAGTTGGTGAGTAGTGCCTGAAAACGAACCCTGTGAAACTAAGGAGGCCCAGTGGGCGGTTTCTGCAGCTGTGGGATCCGCCAAGAAGTTGGAGTGCATGCAGACCTTCAAGGAGGAAGCGGCTCACTCCGCAGAATCTTCCTCTTGGGGCTTCTTCGTTCCACTCAACTTGGGCTCCACTTTCTCAGATTCCTTCCAAGAGTTTTGCCACTGTCTCCCAACTAAGGATGAGAGTCCTGTGGCACGCACTTCTCTTGGTGCCATAAGCGGGAGAGGGAACCGGGGGCGTCTTCATCTTGACAGAGGCTCTCTTGGGATTGGGAGATATCTTGGTCTCAGGAGCCGACCATTTTGACCTCAGTCGAGATTGCCTCTTTGGCCGCTGGCTTCTCGGTTTTGCTGTAGGGCCAGCCAACTGAAGTTTTGATCGACGAAGCTGAGCTTGTTCTCAACCCAATCGACCCATTGTCGCCGACTCCTTCAGTTGAACTCCGGTTCTTTCCTTCCCTGATGAGGAGACCCAGCACTCTGGGAAACCCACCAAGGAAGTGGTCCCTGACCGCTGGAAGTCTCCAGTTTTACTGGCATCTCCCGAGTGACCTAGTTGGCCTGCCCAATCTCGATCAAGGTTTCGGACCCCCTCGACTGACAGGCCGAGGAAAGCGCACAACCGCACCAGAAAGAGGCGATGCCACCAGTGGTCCTCATCCTTCTCGGATGAGGAGAGGCTTCAGCAGAAACTCTGTCGATGCTACAAGGACCTAATGTAGCAGCAGCTGATTTTGTCCGGGCATAAGCTGAGCCCAGCTCCTACCGCAGCCATTACTTGGCTTTCACCTCCTAGGCCGAAGCCGACTCCTCAGTAACAGATAGTCAGTTCCCCCGCCTGTGGAGCTGGCTAAACCCCTTCTGGTTCAGCCTAAGCTGGTCTGTCCATCGATTCTGATAGAACTGCCACCTAAGCAGCCCATGGGAGAGGCTCCTTCTAAGGAAGCTCGGCTGGACACCGGGCTCCCTCTAACGTCTTTCTGTCAGTCTCACCCCCTACTGCCCTAGGCAAGTCGAGGGTGATTTGGGCGGTCGACTGCTGTATCTGGATACTTCAGATTCAGATGACACTGTCCTCCATTCTCATCCATGGGATGATGAGTCAGCTGGTGATTTAGTGGCGGAGGAAGGCCCTTTGTCCTTTCATGGCATTCTCTGCCCCTGGAACCTATCCAGAAAAAGGCGGAGTACCCTCTCTCAGATATCCTCAAGAAAGGGGATACCCCAACAGAAGCCTTTCCTGTGGCCGAAGCCATCGTTGGCCCGGCCCTCTGACTTTGACAGCACCGTGCCTCCTGTCCAGCTCAGTCTGCCCGGATGGCCCGCAAGTATGCGGTGCTCATGGGGTCCCTAGCAGGGTTCACAGAGCACCCTTCGGCCAAGAGCCTTGTGACTGCCTCTGTGTTTAGATGTACAGGCAGTTCTGCTGATACTGACAGACCTCCGGAGAAGGAGTCCAAGCAATTGGATCACTCTGCCTGGAAGATCTATGCGGCCTGTTCCTTAGGCCTCTGTCAGGCAAGCGCGGCCGTCATCATGGCACCCTTCTCCCATGCCCTTTTGGGGTCCTTGGACGAAGTCCTCCCACCCCTCCCTGTGGACTTGCAGACCATGGTCAAGCAGGTCTGGGACCAAGGCCACAGTTGCCTCCCACTGCAGGGCCTGGTTGATGCTCTCCTCCTTCCTAGTGGATACCCAGCACAAACTGGCAGATGTGCCTTTCCTGGGCACCTATCTCTTCGGCCCAGGTGTGACTGATCACTTTCAGTGCATCTAGCAGTCCAGTGCCACCTTGGATGACACTTCTGCTCAGAGTTCTTCTGGTCCCAAGAAGCAGCAGCAGAAGAAGAAGCCTTTTTGGCATTCTTCCCCTGCCCAGCAGCAGCAACAGGCTCAGGCTTGGCACCCCCACCTCAAGCTTGGACTCACCCAGGCCCATAAAGGATGTCGGAGTTCAGGCCCTGGACCGTCTTCCTCCAAGCCTGCCTAGTGACGGGATAGGGGTTACCACCCCTGTTCCCATCACGCCAGCTCTGGGTTCTCTTGTGGGGGTTGGCTCCGTCACATTTTCCACCTGGTCCGCTGTTACCTCAGACAGGTGGGTCTTAGAAGTGGTCGGCCAGGGTCTACCTCTGGAATTCAAGCAGTACCCTCCAAGCCGAGCCCACGCCCCACAGGAGGAGAGAGTATCCGCCCACACTCAGTTGGCTCTCCGAGACGACATGCTCAGCTCCTCCTCAAGTAGGCAGTAGCTCAAGTGCAGATCCTCCACCAGACCCAGGGTTCATTTCCAGGTACTTCCTGGTGCCGAAGCAGACGGGGGGCTGGTGCCCCATTCTAGATCTGCACAACCTGAATCAGTATCTCAGGCCATGCACCTTCAGGATGGTAACTCTGTCCCAGATCATACCATCCTTGAAGCAAAACATGTGGTTCTGCTCACTGGATCTCCAGGATGTGATCTTTCACGTCCCAATCCATCCATCCCACCAGCAGTTCCTCTGCTTCAGAGCAGGGGGAACCCTATATGAGTTTTGAGCCATGCCATTCGGCCTGTCATCGGTCCCATGGGTCTTCTGCAAATGCATTGCAGTGGTGGCAGCCCACCTCAGGCGTTTGGGGGGGGGTCAGAATATACTGCTACCTTGACGATTTGGCTCTTAGCAGGTTCCACCCAGCAGAAGGTGGAGAGCTCCAGGGACCTCCAAGGGCCTGGCCCTCCAGACCTCCTCCTAAATCAGCCTCATGATCAGTAAGGTCAAGTTGGAACTCGTGCCTTCTCAGGTGATGTGTTTCATCGGTGCAGAGCTCGACTCTCGCTGAGCCAGAGCCCGGCTCCCAGTGGTCAGTCAGGGTGGAGGTTCTCTCCTCCTTTGCCCAGTCATTTTTTGGTTGGGCAATTATGCCCTCCCCGGGACTTTATGCGCCTTCTGGGTTACATGGCAGCCTGCACCTCCGTGGTCCATTGGGCGTATGTGCCCCCTTCAGTGGGAGCTGGCTGCACAGTGAACTCTGCGCCTAGGTCATTTTGACCAGCTGATCACTGTGACCCAGAAGATATGGGATGCTTTCTAGTGGTGGACCATCCTTGTCTGGTTGCAGGAAGGGATCCCGTTTGTTCGCCCCGAGCCAATGGTCGTCCTCACAACTGATGCCTCTCTCATGGGCTGGGGAACCCACATGGGGGACAACTGAGCCCATGAGTTTTGGACCCCCAGAGGAGTCTCATTACCACATCAACCTGTGGAGCTCAGAACGGTCAAACTGGTGCTGCCATCATTCACTCCTCAGCTTCAGGGTCAAGTGGTTCAGGTCCAGACGGACAACACCACAACCATGTACTACCTCAACAAGCAGGGCGGCACGCACTCCCGTCTGCTGTGTAGAGAAGCGCTCTGCATCTGGACACTTGTGAGCTGACTGGAGGCGGATCTCCTAGCCATCCATGTGGCAGGAGCCTCGAATCAACTGGAGGATGCTCTTAGCCGCATAGGCGAAACATTCCATAAGTGGTCTCTCCATCCAGAGGTAGCTCACAGCCTGTTCTCTCACTGGGGCAAACCGATGGTGGACCTGTTTGCCTCCAGGGAAAACACCAACTTGAGGCTTTCTCATGCCCACCCCCCTCAGCAGGGCTCACTGCAGGGGGTGCCTTCTCGACACCATGGACCCCAGGCCTCTTCTACACCTTCCCTCCACTTCCCTTGATCCACAGGGTGCTCCTCAAGGCGAGGAGGGACAAGGTGCAGGTAATCCTGGTAGCGCCCGCCTGGTCACACCAGTTCTGGTATCCAGATCTCCTCTGCCTCAGCAACAGGCCCCTGAGGCAGCTTCCAGCACGCCCAGACCTGATCTCAGTTAATCAGGGGAAGGTTCTCCACCCGGAGCTTCAATCCCTGCACCTGACAGCCTGGTACTTGAGCGGCTAGAGCTCCAGTCTTTGAGTCTTTCCGAGGATGTACTCACGGTAGTGGAAGCATCTAGGAAGGAGTCGACCAGGAAGTGTTATGCCTTCAAGTGGAAAAGGTTTTCCATTTGGTTTCCAGGCAAGGGCCTGGACCCTCTGTCCTGCCCAGTGGCTAACATTCCAGACTACCTGTGGTTGTTCTCCAAAGGGGGTCATTGACCCTTAGGATGCAGCTGGCAGCCATCTCTGCTTACCGGGCATGGGCCGGTCAGAAGACATTGGCGCAGGAAACAGTGGTCAGGTGCTTTTTCAAAGGTCTAGATCACATGTCCCCTCCGGTGCGTGAACCTCCACCTCTGTGGGATCTACTGCTGGTCTTGGCACAGCTCATGGGCAAGCCATTTGAACCAATGCACAAGTGTGAGTTGTCACACTTGTCATGGAAGACTGACTTCCTGGTGCAATCACGCCTGCCAGAAGGACAGGGGAGCTCCAGACGCTCTCTGTGGACTCCCCTTATCTGGTCTTCCACAGGGACAGGGTTGTCCTGCGCCCCAACCCGAAATTTCTTCCGAAGATGGTTTAAGAGTTTCACCTTAACCAGGTGTTGACTCTGCCGGTGTACTACCCCAGTTACACCTCGGAGGCCGGGTACAGGCTCCATATTTTGGACCTGAGATTAGCTCTCTACTATCATAATGAGAGGATGGCGGAAATTCAGGGAGATGTTTGCCAGCGATTTGTCACCTATGCTGAAGCCACTTCTGGCAGACCTGCAGCAGAGCAGACGATTGCAAGATGGATTACATCTTGCATAAGTGTATGTTATGAGTTGGCGGGCAAGGAGCCTCCCAGAGGGATAAGAGCTCATTCCACCCGCCATACAGCTGCATCGGTGGCTGCTTCCAGGGACATCCCCATACAGGAGATCTGTCGGGGTGCTACCTGGAAGTCAGCAAACACCTTCATCACCCATCACCACATCGACCTTGAGTCACACCGGGATGCTGGTTTTGGGGCCTCAGTTCTCCAATCTCTGTTCACCAAGTAAGTATTGAGGAGGTGTGCACCTTGCCTCTCCCTTCCTGTAGAACTGCTAGGAGTCTGCCAAGAAGTGTGGATGAACAACATATCCATGTCTCTAGAAAAACAGGTTACTCACCTGTAACAGCAGATCTTACTTCGAAAGGGCTCTTGCAGTAGATAATTACATATGAGACAGAAGCCAGCAGGCATCAAGACCCCACGGAAGAGTTTCTAGCTAGCAGTCTCTGGCAGGGGACCGCCCCCACGTCAGGTGACTGACGTCATGCGATGTCAGTATAAACGGGCGGTCCCCCACTTCCTCCTTCCAGTTCTTTCCCACCGTTCGCTCATGTTAGCACCTCATAGTTAAGTTCACTGCTTCGTCAGACTATCGGTATTTTTACCGTTAATGTTTTCAAATTTTATTTGGTTTTTCGTCAGTTTCTCTTCAGCTGCCGTATATGTTGTCCCCTACTCCATTCAAGCACAAGAACAAGTGCGATTCCTGCAGCACCCAGCTCCCCCACAAGGACAGACACTCCCAGTGCCTCTTTTGCCTAGGCCCGGATCACCCCGTGGAGAAGTGCCAGCACTGCAGCAGTTTAACGCTGCCACCCGCAAGCGAAAGCAGCAGTCCCTGGAGGCCCACATTTAAAAAAAATATGTCCTCCATGGAAAAGGAACTGAAGAAGCTTTGGCAGGCCTCTACTTCCCCTGAGGGTCACCGCAAGAAAAAGGAGATGGACCAGGACTCCTCTTCTACGGTCGCCGGGATTCTGTCTGGGGTCATGGTGCTGAAGGCAATGTCCCCTCCAGGGGACCGTTCCGCGACAGCCGTCTTGGAGGCCTCCAAAGCGATCGTAAACCTCTCGTCAGGCTGCAGCTTGGGCTTCTCGGGAGCCTCGGTCAAAAGAGGCAGCCGCTCCTGGTAAGCCCACCACCGTGCGGCCTTTCGGTGCGAACGGCTCTGGTAAGCTGGACATCGGCATCTCCGCCTGCCCGGGTAAGGCTGATAAGACACCCGATGCTTTGGAGCAGCGCACGGCCTCCAAAGCGCCTGCCAAGGTCATCCTTCCCTTCGTGGCCTTCGTCGAGCATTGGGTCTGATAAGTCGGATGCCGGCTTCTCAGACGTCCGCCCAGATCCCGCCAGTAAGCCAGGCGTTGACCCCTCCGACAGCCGCACGGCATTAGAGCCGACGCCGAACCCTTCGGACCTGTCTGCCATCCGCGGCTCACCGCAGCGCTCGCTGTTGCACTCCGAGCCTCCAGCGTCTCCATTGTTGGATCTCTGGGATGTTAGTCCTTCTTCCCTGGGTGACACAGGGGATGCAGGTACGCTGCCATCTGGTTTCCCTCCTGCTGGGCTGGATGACCTGACGTCAGACCCTTGGAAGCCGGCTCAGACGCCGGCCTACCCGACACTGGGCGACATCCCCTTGATGGACGCTGTCTCTACTCCGGGCCCGTTGTCCGCCAGGCCTCCCGTTCCGGGCCCGCCTGCTGGGCCTCTCCCAAGGCCTTCTGCTCCATCAGAGCCCCTGGTGCCCGGGTACCCGACTCCGTTGTATCCGACGCCGTCCTACCCAGGACTGCGGTATCCGGCACCGCAGTATCCGGTGCCCCATTACCCGACTCCAGGCTTCCCACCGTCGGGTTATGGATCCTCACCGTACGGATATTCCCAATATCCGTACCCTCGTCAGATTCTTACAAACAAACTAACTAATATACTATAGTATAGAAATTTTTCAAAATATAGCCAAAGGGCAAAATATTTCTTTTTGGGCCCCAAAATACTCAAGTCGAGAACCCAAGAAGGAAAGGTAGTGACAATATTTAAGTAAAACACCAGAAAAATAACATCATCTACCCCACCCAAGAGGGAGGGTACAAGATACACCCCTGAGGTGCAACACTGTACCTGCCAGCCCACTTCCCAAAACTAGGTTCTGAGAGGGGTGGCAGGGGAGAGGTCTGAATACAGCAAGACTCCATTAGAAGAAACAATATTACTATGGTGAGTATTTTTTTTCTTCAAACAACATGAAGTCTTGCTGTATTCAGACATAATGCAGACTACCAAGCAGTTCCCTATGGAGGAGGGAATGCAGAACCTACTTTGGGAAGAGGCACTGCAGTACTGCTATACCAAACCTAGCATCACTCCTAGCCTTGATGTCCAAGGAGTAATGCTTGGTGAAAGTATGTACTGTTTTCCAGGTGGCTGCTTTACAGATCTCTAACAAAAGTAGTTCTCTGGCTGCAGCTAGAGAAGCAGCTGTACCCTTAGTCGAGTGAGCCCTCAGGCCTGAAGGAGGCGTCCTACCCAACTTGTCATAACAAAATTGTATACAAGAAACAATCCACCTGGTAATAGTTCTCTTAGTTGCAGGCTCACCTTTCCCCACTTCACCATAAGTGAGAAACAATTAAAGACAGTAATTTCTATGTGCCTTAGTATGCTCAATGTAGTAGCTAAGGGCCCTCTTAACATCCAGACTGCGTAACCTTCTTTCACCTGAAGAAGAATGGTCAGTGAAAAACACAGGGAGATATATAGACTGGTTCAGATGAAAATCTAATACCACTTTGGGCAAGAACCTCCTACTGGTTCTTAGGACCACTTTGTCCCTATGGAAGAAGATGAAGTCAGGTTCCACTGACAGAACCTGTAACTCACTAATCCGCCTGGCAGAAGTAATAGTTACCAGGAACACAGTTTTCCAGGTCAAGTACTTCAATTCGGCTGAAGCCAGAGGTTCAAAGGGTGGCTGCATTAGCTGAGCTATGCAGACATTAAGATCCCAAGGCGGAGTGGCCTCCCTGAAGGGACGGTTAATGTGAACCAGACCCTTGAAAAACTTTCTGAAAACAGGATGAGATGCCAGGGAAGAGCCCTTCCCTGCTGAGAGGAATGCAGAGACAGTTGCTAGATGAACCTTCAGAGTGGCAGGCCTAAGGCCTAAACCATTGAGATGAACTAGATAGTCTAAGGTTCTGGAAATGTCTGCAGAATCAGGCAGGATGCCTTTCTGAGAGCACCAAATACTGAACCTTTTCCATTTGGAGTTGTAAGTTTTTCTAGTGGAAGGTTTCCTGGAGACCTTCAGAATATCCAGAACTCCCTGAGAAAGACGAAGAGCTGCATATTCTGACTCTTCAAGAACCAGGCCTTGCGATTGAGAGATTGGAGATTGGGGTACCAGATCCGCCCCTGGGAGGAGGACAGGAGATTGTATGTCCTGAGCAGAGACGGGGGACGTGGCACTGACAAGGACAGCAGTAGAGGATACCAAGGCTGTCTGGCCCAATCTGGAGCCACCAGTATCACTGTGCAGGGTTGAGCCTGATCTTGATCAGAACTCTGAACAGCAGAGGGAAGGGAGTGAAGGCACTGAGAAACCTGCCCTTCCAGTCCAAAAAGAGAGCATCCTGGGGAACCGTGCCCAGGACTGGAGGTCTGCAACAAAACAGAGGAAGTTGATGATTGTCCGGTGCTGCAAAGAGATCTATCTCTGGAGTGCCCCACCTGGAGAAGATGACCTTCAGGATGTGAGGATCCAGGGACCATTCGTGGTATCCTTGTGAAATTCTGCTCAGAGCATCTGCTAGAACATTGTCCTTCCCTGGAAGGTGAACAGCTACCAGAGAAGTCTGAAAAGAATAGGCTAGAGACCACAGCTTCATGGCTTCTGTGCACAAGGCCGAGGACCATGTGCCTCCCTGCATGTTGATGTACCACATTGTGGTGGTGTTGTCCGTTCTGACTTTGACCACCTTGCCCTTGACTGAATCCGGGAAGGTCTGCAGGGCTAGGAAAACTGCCCTGAGTTCCGGGAGATTGATATGAAGGAGAGACTCTTGTGGGTACCAGAGCCCCTGAGCTGTCAGGGCTCCCATGTGGGCTCCTCACCCTAGGAGAGAAGCATCCATAGTTAGAATTACTGATGGGACTTGAGGGAGAAATGGAACCCCTTGTCTGAGGTTGTCCTGGTCCAGCCACCACTGGCGAACTTGGACCAGAGTCTGAGTCACTGTAATCAGTTTAGTAAGTGAATCCTTCTTTTGAGACCAAAAAGACCTCAGATGAAACTGAATGTCCCTCATCTGGAACCTTGCTTCCTGCACCACTGCCGTGGAAGCTGCCATGTGACCCAGGAGCTGGAGGAACTGTCTTGCTGGGCGGGAGACCTGAGGTCGAAAGGAGGAAGTGAGATCCACTAGGGCCTTCACCCTTGCCAGGGGAAGGAAGGCTTTTGCTTGTACAGTGTCCAACTTTATGCCTATAAAGGTGAGAAGTTGAACTGGTTTGAGTACAGACTTTGGAAGATTGAGAAGAAACCCCAGGGAGCTGAGTAGGTCCTGGGTAGTTTGAAGAGCTGACTTGACCTAAAGGTGACTGATCCACTAAAAGCCAGTCATCCAGATATGGAAAGATGGTGATACCCTGTCTTTTGAGGTAAGCCACCACTACTGCAAGGCACTTTGTGAACACCCTTGGAGCTGATGTTAGGCCGAATGGCATGGCTCTGAATTGCTAATTGCCTCAAGGCAACTCGAACCTGAGGTGTTTTCTGTGGGAGCACCTGATAGGAATATGGAGGTAGGCATCCTTGAGGTCCAGAGATGTTAGCCAGTCCCCTTGCCTTAGAGAGGGAAGGATTATTCCCAGAGTTACCATTTTGAATTTGAGCTTTGAAATGTGTTTCTTCAGATACCTTAGGTCTAGGATGGGTCGCTACTCCCCTGTTTTCTTTGGAGTAAGGAAGTACCTGGAATACAGTCCTTGTCCCTTGTGCTGAGTAGGAACTTTCTCTATAGCTCTGAGAGCTAGAAGAGAGGAAACCTCTGCCTCTAGGACAAGGGTTTCTGAGACTAATGCAGGTGGAAAAGACTTGGCCCTCTTTTTTTGGAAATGTTTTGAAGCTGAGGGCCAGTCCCTGGCTTACTACTTCCAGGACCCACTTGTCTGAGGTCACAGGCTTCCAGGCCTGGAAGTAGTAAGCCAGCCTGCCTCCTACTGGAAATGGGGGGTCAACCCGGGCTGACACATCAGGGTGTCTCCTTGGCAGGAGCCTTAAATTGAGAGGAGGAGGGAGCAGCCCTGCTCATCGCCCTTCTACCCCTCACTCTGAAGAACCCCCTCTGTGGGAAGGGAGAGGAGGCCTGGGCTTGGTAAAAAGGCCTTTGAAAGGGCCTGCCCCTAGACTGCTGCTTGTGCGGAGTGGCCTGCCTTTCCTTGGCCTGTGCACTCCTGTATGTGGTCCTGTATTCATCCATTTTCTTCATGTAAGCCTCTGTCTGCTCCCCAAATAGAGTGTTACCTACTACAGGAAAATCCATGGCCTTAGTCTGGGTATCCTGTGAAAGGCTAGTACATCTGAGCCATGCATGGCTTCTGAGAGACACAGATGTAGCCATGACTCTAGATTCCACATCATTGGAGTCCACAGCAGCATGACATTGCATTTTGGATGCCTCAATTCCATCAGCAGCCACCACCCCCAGCTCCTTGGCTAGCTGGGGTGAGGCCTGTTTAGCCAGTTCCAGAACCGTATCCCATCTGGATTTCTGGTACCTGGCTGTGTAGGCCATATAAATAGCCTGCCTGAGTCCCAAAGAGGATGCCTAATACTGTTTTTTGGCCATGGCATCCACTTTCTTGGAATCCTTATCGGGGTAAAGCCAAAGGAATGTTAGCCCTGTCACAGGCTGCAGCCTGCACTTCACCAACGTGGCTGCAATGACTATAAAAGAACTCCGCAGCTGAGCCTGATAACGAATACCTCCTGTCCATTCTCTTATCCACAGGAGGTATTGAATTAGGAATTTGTAAAATTTTGTGTGTCTGTTTCCACAAGGATTTATGAAGAGGGATAGACAGCTTTTTGGACTCTGGGATGTCCATCATTTCCACAAAATCAGGCTCTTCATCCTTCTCTGCGGCTTCAGCCAAGGGAAGCTGCAGGGTTTGTGCCACCTTTTTGTAGAACAAAAAGTGTGAAGGAGACTCTGAGAGCCTGGGAGGAGAGACACCTGAGGGCCTGTCTGGGGAGATGTCCGGTTCAGTGGGCACATCCAGACCCCTTTCATCATCGTCATCATCACCAGGATAGTCTTCATCTCCCTCCCACTCCTCATTATAAGCATCTGGGTCATAATTCGGAGGAGACGCATCCGACCAAACCAGCGCTACCAGTTCGGATGGAACCGGTCTAAGCGATTGGACAATACTAATCACTTTGGCTATTTCGTCCGCAGTTGGAGAGTGGGATACAGGATCCGAACCGGCAGACGAGGGTCGGCTCTCCTTTTGCTCGAGGAGGTATCACCTAGGTCAGTAGGCACCTCCTCAGGTTCGGCCGCAACCAAACCGGGCTGGCCATCCGGATCTACGGACTTCTCGGCCTCCCTTTCCTTCAGCCTACTCAGTCTTTTATCTAAATTGGATTTATGAAAATTTTTACAGATTTGGCAGTCTGACTTGAGATGATCTAACCCCAGACAATAAACACAGATGAGGTGGAGGGCAGCCTTAGCAAAGGCCTCCCCACACTCAGTACAGTGTTGAAACCCAGTGGGACCGGTTTTCTTCTTGGGTTTCTCAGACATGGCCAACCTAACAAATTACCCTATTGCAGCTTTCAAGCCAGGTAATAAAACAACCGATCGGTTACAAACCATGTCACAGGCTTTTTAAAGGAACCAGCAAAAAGTCTGGTTCTTTTGAAACCGATTGGTACCGGAACACCACACTAATCCCAGAAATTAAATTTAACAAAGTCGGTTCCAAACCGGACCAACCGGGAAGAAACCGAAGAAGACAATTTCCACTTTTTCACCAAAATAAAACACAGTCACTACCTATCTACACACTACCTGTACCATAGACAGAGGCTGGAAATCCGAAAATAACAAAAAAAATATGCGGTTTAAACCGAACGCTTTACTTTAACCGAACCGAGCAGAGGAAATCTCCGGAGCAACATCACTGTTAGGCGGAGTACAGAATCTGACGGTTACACTGGGAAGTACCACAGACAGGGATTTGAAAACCAAGCTCGAGCTCAAGGTTCTATGCTTCTGCATAGAGTTAACTCTTTCCTCTCTGGGGCAGTTCAGGTGCTGGGGCTAACTGCATTATGTCTGAATACAGCAAGACTCCATTAGAAGAAACAATATTACTATGATGAGTAATTTTTTTTCTGTCCATACCTTTATGAAACACTACAGTTTGGATTTTGCCTCTCACCATAGAGCTAGCTTTGGGTTGGCTGTTCTGTAAGGTCTCCTTTCCTGAGACCTTCACAGCCAGAGGGTCTACATTTGAGTAGTTTCCTCCTCTCGTGTGCTTCTCCTTGTTCCAGACTACTTGGGACTCAGTCCTTTATATAATCACCTACTGCAAGAGCCCTCTCGAGGTAAGATAGTACAGTTTTGTAAGAACTTACCATAACAGTACATCTTTGAGAGAGGCTCTTGCAGTAGGTAATACCTTCCCGCCCTCCATCCTCCTTAGCTTTTTCAGTCTTACCTTTTGGCCCTTAGGAAAGAACTGGAAGGCGGGTGTGGGGGACCACCCCTTTATACTGACGTTGGTCACCTAACGTGGGGGCGGTCCCCCGCCAGAGACTGCTAGCTAGAAATGTTTCTGAGGGGCCCCGACGCCTGCTGGCTTCAGTCACATGTGTAATTACCTACTGCAAGAGCCTCTCTCGAAGATCTACTGTTACGGTAAGTTCTTGCGTAACTGTACTTGCTAGGAGTGGTATATGCTGTTTATCCACAGGGACCCACCTACCTCCCCAGCTTCGATGCACACACATGGCTTCCAGTGGGCTAAAATCTGGTGTCATTTGGCGGAGCCGAGGGTTATAGCCGGGTGAGTGGGAGGAGCCAGCTTAAAGACCTTCCGGCAGATTTAAAAGGGAAAGGGACCTAGCCAGCCCGATGGCGCTGAGGGTTGAGGGCGCTGGACGCCACACTGTGACCTGCGCCGGCGGCCCGAAGTTCGGGAACAAGCCGGGTCGGCAGGGGAGGACTATGATTGAGCATCGGGAGACAGCCTCCTAGTCCTGAGAGGGCTGGAGAATCACAGCACTACGGCAACCATGGGGCCATACAGGGTACCGCTTGCACTGGTGTGACTGGGGGAAGCGCGGCAGACGTCGGCACGCACGTGCGCAGACGTCATTGCACGTCTGCGCTCCCAGTGGGAGAGAAAGTGGAAATGGCTGGGCGCGACCGTGCAGCCTGATGGCCACACCCTGCATCACCGGGAGGACTTGCATGGAATGGCACTGGGGGGATCTGGAGCCTCTCTGGCTGGATAGGGTATGGGAAGACCCTCCAGCGGATCGGCGCACAGATCCCCCAGCATGTGAGTGAGCCTGGTGCTCTCCCGGCGGGCAGGGCCGGCGGCTGAATGCCCCTGCCGGTAGTCGCCGCAGTAGGCTGATAAATAAGAATAATAATTAAAAAAAAAAAAAAAAAAAGGAAAGGGACTGTGCCAAGAAGTGTGGATGAACAACATATACTACTGTTACAGGTGAGTAATCTGTTTTTCTTCAGCCACCTGTACAGTCAGATCGCTTAACTTCCTAGTTCACATGGTGATGTATCAAAAGTCACTGTGGAATAAAGCCCGGGATCTGGCTCGTGCACAACCGGAGTTAGGCAGTAAGTCTGAGCTAATGGCAGTTCGGCAGTCCAGAGTGGACATGGGAAAACATGTCTTGAGATGCTTATTTGATTCAGCCGACACTGCAGCTTGGGCAGCTGCCTCAGGAGTATGCCTGCGACGCCATTCAGTGGTTATCAGTGCGACCCATGACCGTTCATCCAAACCAAAACACCTTAGTACTTCCCCTCCTGACAAGGAGTCAAAGGTACCGGATCAGTTTTGAAAAAAGTTCTACTCTGCATCCACCCTGGCCATTAGAGCACTGAATTATATTGCTCACATGGTGGTCTACCAGAAATCTATTATGGGACAGCTGGAGTCCAAGCTGGAAAAGCTTCCCGACACAGAGCTCAAGGAAGAAATCGCTGGTATGGTGAAGTCAGCTAGATCTGCTAGCCGACGCAAACCGAGGGCCACTTGTGATGTGGTAGACACCTCTGTAAGGGGTACAGCTACAGTCGTCCGCTTACGTGGGCACTCATGTCTGAGGATCTCCGGCCTGGCACCTAAAGTTCAATCAGCCATCCAGGATGCCCCATTCCGGGGCCCTGTACTTTTTGGATGGAATGTTAGAGATATTATTACAGACCTACAGGACAAGGGCAAAGCCTTGGGCTCAGCCAGTTCATGCACAAACCCCCTCAAAAGCCTAAGCAGCCCTTTTGATGGCAGCAGCAAAGGCAACAGCAGACCTGACGTTGGAACAAATGCTGTGCACCCTCGACAGGCACGACTCCCTGGCTAAAGCCCATAGAGCCTCGGGAACCGTGCCTTCCACCCTCCCCACCACCTCCTGACTCACTCTGACCCCTCCCACCCCCAGACCTAGATCAAGGGGAGCCAGTAGGAGGCAGGTTTGCAAACCACCTACCGGGGTGGATGGCAATCATAGCAGACTCGTGGGTACTTCAGCTCGTAGCCAAAGGGTACACAATAGAGTTTCTAGAGAGATCACTGGAGCATCCTCCATGTCCCTCTTATAATCCTCCAAGTCTCATCCTTTTGGTCAGAGAGGAAATTGACTCTCTGCTGCAAAAAGCAGTGATAGAACCCGTACTCAGAGTCAGATGGGCAGGGGATACTATTCACACATCTTAACTAAAGCCTTTGACACCGTCAATCACCGCCTCCTACTTGTCCAGCTTCAGAACACTGGGCTGTCAACCGACACCATTGGCTGGTTTCAGAGCTACCTTGAAGAACGGTCCCAAACAGTAAGAATCGCTGATACACTCTCAGACCCTAGACCGGTCCGCTCGGGAGTCCCCAGGGCTCCATTCTGGGACCCCTCCTCTTCAGCCTATTCTTAAACTCACTACCGGATAGCTGCCCAGAACAAATAATTTCTCGCTGGATTGCTGTGATCCTCACCTCAGATCCTGATCCAAACCAATTACAAAATAAACTTCAGCGGCCTTCTCCTCCATCGAATCCTGGTTCCTAAATCATAAACTGCTTCTCAAACAGAAAAAAAACAAGTCTGTGGTCTTTTGCAGCCCCCACAACAAAAACAAACAACTCCACCTCTCCATTGCAACTGAACAAGGAGCCATCCTAGAGCAAACACAATCGTTCAAGTACCTTGGCATCACCCTTGATCCCCACCTCTCATACGCTGTCCATATTAGCAGTGTGGCAAAGTCTGCCAATGCGAGGTTAGGCATATTATTCCGGCACAGGAAACACCTAACCCCAGAAGCACTGTCAGTGGTCATCCAAAGCTCCATTGTCAGCATCATAGACTATGGTCTTATCATATATGGGTCTGCAACTACCACTGCTCTCAAACGTATCGCGACCTCCCTGAATAAAGACTGTCGTCTCATCACTGGCTCACATCACCATACCCACACTTGTGACCTTTATTCCCAATCTGGATGGCTTCAACTGGACAAACGCATAAAATACCGAACCTGCATCATGGCCAAGAAAATCATAATGAGACTTGCCCCACCTGGTGTCTGTGCCCTCCTTAAGCCTAGACATAGGAATGTCACTACAAGGAGATCCAGTTCCCATCTACTACATATCCCACGATGTTGCACGACCCAAGGACAAAGATCATTTGCCTATCGGGCATCCAACTGGCTCAACTCTCTTGGCAGCGACATAGTGACCGCTCCAACACTTGGCCTTTTCAAGTCCAAGCTGCGCCTCTCACTGCTTGTATCCTGCGATTGCCCATCTTAACATTTCCACTGTTCCAGCTGCACATGCCCCAGCACCCAGCACTTACAATCAGTCTTTGCACCCCTAACACCTTACCTGGCATATTCCCTCGACAAGGCCCCCTGGCTGCACTGTCTCCCACCTCGCCCACCTCCCCATTATCTCCCCTCCTGCCCTGCCCCACCAACCTCCCATACTCCCCTTACCCCTGCCTCCTACTCCCCATCGATCTCTTACCCACCGCTTCTCCCCCCTCGGCCTTGCTCTTAGCTCAAGTCTTTGTCACGGGTTATTACATGTCTGTAAGTCAGTGACGTTATGTTTGTAACTAAAAATGATGACTGTTGCACACGCTGACGTGGAACCTTTGTAAAAGAGCCTCGGCTCAAAGGTATTGTAATCCTAGATTGAAATAAATAAATAAAATAAACACATCTTCCTAGTCCCTAAGAAGACGGGAGACCTCAGACCAATACTAGACCTCAGCAGTCTGAACCTCTTTGTAGAGTACAAGAGATTCCAAATGCTATCCCTGCCGGGTCTCCTTCCCTTACTACATCAGGGACACTGGCTTTGTGCTCTGGATATGCAGGATGCTTGCCTACATATCCCCATTTTCTCATCCCACTGTTGATTACTCAGATTCACTTTTCAGGGAGAACATTTTCAGTTCAGCGCTCTCCCCTTTGGCCTGTCGTGACTCGTCAGCATCCAGTGTTCACGAAGTGCCTAGTGGTGGTTGCTGCGGCTTTACGTAGACAGGGCATTCATGTGTTCCCTTACCTCGATGACTGGCTTCTTTCAGCCCCGTAGAGGGACAGCCTAGTCCGGTCTCTATCCAGTACCCTGTACCTTTTCCAGCAGGTGGGCATTTCTGTCAAATATCCAAACCCCACCTTTTCCCTTCACAATGCCTCCAATTCATTTGGGGCAGTGTTAGATACAGTCTAGGAGAGAGCCTTCCTCCCTTCAGACAGAGCGGAGACTCTCCATCGACAAGCACATCTGGTGGCTTCCCAGGTGCGTACCTCTGCAAGGTCGATCCTTTGCCTGATGGGTCTCATGCCAGCTGCCATTCTGACCGTATATGTGGCCAGACTCCATATGCAGGTTATGCAATGGACTGTCTGAGTACAATGGGATCAGAGATCAGATGACCTGGATCACATGATCCTCATCTCCAATCTGATGGCACGGGACCTCTTTGTCCCTTTTCAGCCCACTCCTCCCTCCCAGACCCTGATGGTGGCACCTTGGGACTTGGGTAGGGAGCCCATTTGGGAACCCACAAGACTCAAGGTTCTTGGACTCTGTGCAAACATTCGTTACATATCAGTGTACTGGAGATGAGAGAAGTGCTGTATGCCCTACAGCCATTCCAGCACCTCCTTCAGCCGGGATCACTAATGGTCCAGATAGACGACGTGTGTCGTCTGGTACATAAACAAGGGGGCACTCGCTCATACCCACTCTGTCGCAAAGTGATTTGAGTATGGTACTGGGCAGTGCAACACAATCTCCACCTCATGGCAGTGCACATCTCCGGCATTCAAACATCCTTGCGGACAAACTCAGCTGCATTCAAGGCAGAGCCCATGAGTGGGAGCTGAGACAGTCGTTGGTAGACGAAATATTAGTCAGCTGGGGTTGGACAAACCTCTATCTGTTCGCATCCCCATCCAACGCAAAACTACCAACTTTCTGCTCGCTTGCTCCAGGGTGTGGTGTTTTCTCGCGAGAGGCGCCATCTCTATGCTGGACCGAGAGGTTCATGTACGCCTTCCCTCCCTTTCCATTACTACAGAGGGTATTACTGAAACTACAGGCAGAGGGAGCACAAATGATTCTATTGCTTCCTACTGGCCACGTCAGATTTTGTTCTCTCTACTTTTACTGTCAGTGGACCCCCCAGTTCCCCTGCCCATCTGTCAAGACCTTCTGACTCAGGAACAGGGTACCCTGGTCCATTCAGGCATTCAGTCCCTTCACCTGCATGTGTGGCACCTATTGACATAGCAGCCGCTTGCTTTGAAACATCCTCTAGGGTGACACAGGTACTAGTGGAGACCAGAAAGACGTCCACTAGATCCACTAATGCAATGAAATGGAAGAGATTTTCCATATGGGCCACGTCCAAGGAATGGTACCCCTTCTTCTGCCCCGTTCTGCAGGTCTTAGAGTATCTGCTGCCCCTCTCTGACCTCAGACTTGGTTACTTTACCCTGAAGGTCCACTTATCTGCCATTTTTGCTAACCACATTCCAGTAGATGGCAAAACCCTGGCTTAGCTGGAAGTATCCAAGACATTCCTAAAAGGGATTCTTCATTTAAAACCCACAGTCAGGAGCCCCGCTGCTCCTCCCTGGGACCTAAACTTTATTTTGGAAAAACTCACGCTGTCTTCATTTGAACCAGCTGCGAGTTGTGACATGCGCTACCCTTTGTGGAAAGTGCTCTTTTTAGTTACTATTACTTCTGCTCAAAGGATTTCCGAGCATCAGGCCCTAATGTGTAAGGAGCCTTGCTTGATTTTTCACAGAGACCTGGTGGCTCAGCGTACAAATCCTAAGTTCTAACCTAAGGTGGTTTCAGAGTCCACCTTAAATCAGACCATTCAGTTGCCAGTATACTAGCCTGAGCATTCCAATTGGGGTGAAGCAGTTCTACATACTCTTGATGTACATAAAATTCTTTGTGACTCCACTATCAGGAAAAAGCCAGTCCATAAATGTGATCAGTTATTTGTTTACTTTGCACCCAGAAGAGAGGGCGCTGCGATTTCAAGTCCGTGTTTGTCCAAATGGTTGGCAAACTGCATTACCTTTTATCAGAAGTATAACAAACCACTTCCTGGGGAAGTTAAAGGGCACTCAACCAGGGGCATGGCTGCCTCTACTGCTTGTTTCAGGAATGTCTCTGCCGCGGATATATGTGCGTCGGCCACTTGGAGTTCTGTCCATGCCTGTAGTAAGCATTACAGTTTGGACATTGCTTCTAGGCGCAGAGCAGGCTTTGGCCTAGCGGTTTTTCAAGGACTCTCATCCTAAGATTCCCGTTTCCTACAGATGTGTTCCTACCTCCCATGTCTCAAGACTTGTCTGATTTTGACTGCTTGGGACTAAGTCCTATCTGTTAGTACCTACTGCAAGAGCCCTCTCGAAGTAAGACAGCACAGTTACGTAAGAACTTACCGTAAAAGTAGATCTTTGAGAGCGGCTGTTGCAGTAGATGCTGCTTTCCCTCCACCTTCCCCCTGGGTTTCTTCTGCTACTTCTTTCATAGCTTCAGGAACCCACTCCTACCTCCTGTCGCACCTTTCTAGGTCTCCTGCAGGAGGACAGGAGGGCGGGTGTGGGGACCGCTCACTATATAGTGTCATGCTGATGTCGGTCACGTGACATTGGGTGTGCTGTCCCCCGACAGACACCATTAGCTAAATGTTTCCTGTATGGTCCTAGCGTCTTGTTGCGTAGTCCTGTCTGTTAGTGCTTACTGCAAGAGCCTCTCTAGAAGATCTGCTGTTATGGTAAGTCTTAAGTAACTGTACTTTCTGTATTGTCCTCTCTTTATTTGCTAATATTGTGGTTCGGAACCGGGTTAAGTTCTTATTTTTTCATGTAAAATCGAACTTGTGATTATGTCCGATAAGCCTAAAAGGAAAACTGGGCCAACCGGGTTTAAGAACTGTGTTAAGTGTGGGGAAGTCTTCGTGAAAGTGGACAAGCACAATTTGTGTTTGTTATTTTTGGGATCTTCACACTTTAAAGAAGAGTGTAAAGTTTTCCCGGCTAAAACCATGGAGAAGCGTCTTAAAAGATTTAAAAAGAGAAAGGTTCCACTACAGTTCCTAGCAATTCGGCAGGGATCAGTTGGTTCCTTCTTCAAATAGGAAGGGTAAGAAAGACACTGAACGGAATGCCTCTGACAAAGGTGAGCCATCAAAGCCAGAATGAACAGGGGAACCCAGCTGATGAACTGGTTCTGACTAAAAAGAAGCAAAAGAAAAAGCACACTGAATCTCCTGGTTAAAAACTGAGGGAGCTCCCAGTGCCAAAGCCTGCTATGCCTTCTGCTGAAGCAGTGTCTCAAGCCTTACAGGTTCTCCAAGCCCTGCAAAGTTTGGTACTGATTCCACAACCGGCACCAACAGTTCCCCTGGTTCCCCTGTCAGTTCCGACTAGGCTTACTCCTATGGTTCGGGGCTCTGTGTCTGTACTTCAGGAGCCCCTGTATGAGGAGAAGGAGCCTGCTGAGCTGGAGGTTTCTCATGATCAGGAATTTGAATCGCCTCCTAGGTTGCCTGAGGATTATTCCTCACACTACGTATTTGTTAAGCAAATAGTAGAAGCCATTAACTTCACTACAAATGAGTCGGTAGAAGATGAGGAGGCAGAGTTCCTGGATATGATGGGGTTGGCACCTACCAAAATGCTCCTGCTACCCATCAGTAAGTCACTGAAGAAACATGTTATGAAGATACTGGAGTCATCAAATTCAGTGCCCCCAGTGGATAAGAAGGCATCAGCTTGACAGGCCGGTGGCAGACTTTCTGTTTTCTCACCCTGACCATGAGGGGGTGGTACAAGCAGCTGCCTGTGATACAGCCAGGGTACTACTGGCTTCTCACCTGAAAAAGATTCCAGGAAGCTGGACAGTATGGCCAAGAAAGGCTACCTAGCCACCTCTTTGGCTGTCAGACAGGCTAACTATATGGCCTATGCTGCTCAGTACCAGAAAACCCTCTGGAACTCCATAATGGCAGTAATAGACAAGGCTTCATCTGGTCTCGCTTCTGACATGGCAGAGACAGCCAGATGTGACCTGGAAGCTACAAAGTACTGGTTCTACATGGCAAGGGATGCCAATGACACTGCAGTCAGGTGGATGGCTTTGACTGTGACTTTGAGGAGGTTTGCCTGGCTCAGAACCAGAAACCTCACTCAGGATACCCAGATTAAGGCGATGGACTTCCCCCCGTGAACATAATTCTCTATTTGGAGACTAAACAGAGGTTTATATGAAGAAGGTGGATGAATAAAAACCACCTACAAGAGCAATGTGATTAAGAGAAGGCTTCAACCTCTTATAGACCACAAGGAAGGGGAGGCAGAGCTAGGTAAGGCTATGGCTTTTTTCCAGTACCAAGCCACCCCATCTGGCAACAACAGAGGGGATACTTCAGGGGCAGAGGCAGAAGGGACTCCAGGAGTGGGGATCAGACCCCACAAGCCACAGCCCAGGCAAAACAGGCTCCCTGATGTGTTGGCCAGGGTCCTCTCCCCACTACCAGTAGGGGGCAGGTTGACTCACTACTTCCAGGCTTGGAATACCATCACCACAGACAAGTGAGTCCTGGATGTAGTGAGTCAAGGCCTAGCCCTCAGCTTCAAATCCTTCTCCAAGCTGAGGTTGGAACTCTTCAGACCAGCTTCCCCCACAGAAAGAGCGCTCTTGGAAAAAAAGGTGTCCAACCTGCTAATAGCAAAAGCAGTGGAACCATTTCTCTCCTCCCAAAGGGGGAAAGGGTTATATTCAAGATACTTCCCAACTTTAAAAAAAAAAATGGGGAGTGGCAACCCATTTTAGACCTAAGAGCTTTGGACAAGCACCTAGCAAAGCCAAAGTTCAGAATGGTAACTTTGGCAATGATTCTTCCCACTCTTCAGCAAGGAGACTGGTTGGCATCACTGGACCTCAGGGATGCCTACTTTCACATTCCCATCAGGGAATCTCACAGAAAATACCTAAGGTTCAGACTACTGACAGGACATTATCAGTTTGCAGCCCTGCCATTCGGCTTAACCTCTGCTCCTAGGGCATTCACAAACTGTTTAGCAGTGGTGGTGGCTTACCTAAGAAGGCAGGGCATCATAGAAACATAGAATTTGATGGCAGATAAGGACCGCTTGGCCCACCTAGTTTGCCCATTTCCCTACCGAACGGATAAGCTGCAGATCCTAGTTAACCAACAGCCTACTTTCTCCTACCCCCACTAGATTGCCTTAGGTCTGTCCCATACATTCTTGAATTCCCACAGTGTTTTTTGACTCTACGACCTCCTCAGGAAGGCCATTCCACGCATCTACAACCCTCTCAGTGAAGAAATACTTCCTCACATTGCCTCTGAGCCATCCCCCCTCTATCTTCAAGTTGTGCCCCCTTGTTCTTGCATATCTCTTTTTCTGAAAGATTCTACCCTCTTGGACTTTGTTGATTCCCTTGAGGTATTTGAACGTTTCCATCATGTCCCCCCTCTCCCTCCTGTCCTCGAGGCTATACATCTTAAGCTCCTTTAGTCTTTCTTCATATGTCTTCCGGTGCAGACCCTGCACCATTTTGATTGCCCTTCTCTGGACAGCCTCCACCCTGTCTGTCTTTGCGGAGATGGGGTTTCCAGAACTGTACACAGTACTCCAGATGTGGTCTTACCAACTGCCTGTACAGAGGGTTTTCTACTGGTGATACCTCTCCCTATGTATCCCAGTACCCCCCAGCCCTCCTTACTGCCTTCTCACATTGCTGGCCCAACTTTAGGTCATCTGATATTTTATTTATTTATTTATTGAGAGAATCGGAATTACAATCCTTTGAGTCATAGACTCCTGTGCAAAGAATCCACATCAGTACAGGAAAGCACAAACATTACATTTAACAACAGTTATGCATAGGTTACTCAGCACTGTGTATTTACATTACATTACATGTTTGTTACCACCTCTAGGGCCAAAGAGGACCCTGAGTCAATAGTTGTGGGTCAAGTCTGGTTACAGAAATTCGAAGGGTCATTAGCAGATCCCTGAGTCAGTGTGTATTTACAGCTGGATAGTGGGACCTAGGGATGTAGTCGTAGGATAAGCTAGACCTATAACCTTAACTAAGCTTTCTATTGGTATACTGACAGGGGGAGGAGTGTTTGCGGCAGCCACAAACATCAGAGTTAAGGAGAAGGTTCATGATACCAGATTCGAATTGTCCAATACTTGGGGCCAGAGAAATGGAGGGTGGTAGGTTGTTGAGCCAGAGGGGAGCTCGATAATGGAAAGACCTTTGCCCTAGAGAGGTGCTGCAGTGGGGAACTAGGAGGGAGGTACTTGCAAGGTGTCTAGTGGCCCTACTGTGTGGGACTGTCTGGATGAGGGGGTGGAGGCCTATGGGTGTTAAATTCATAAGTATTTTTTTGGCTTGGAGGCAAGTGTGATATTTGAGCCTTCCTTCGAAGGACAGCCAGTCCGCAAGCTTGTAGAGTTCACACGTATGGGTTAGTCTATCGCAGCCTGTAACCAGATGGCAGGTTCTGTTGAGAGCTAGGTTGATGCCATGGAGGGCTGTTTGGTCTGCGGTGCCGTAAATTACAATCCCATAGTCCACCAATGAGAGGACGGAGCAGGATACAGCGAGACGTAGGGCCTGAAGGGGTAGGCAGTGCTTATGTCTATAAAGAATCCCCAGTCTGTTGTTAACAGCAGAGGAAAAGTGTTGAATGTGTGTGTGATAGGTGAGGGATGTGTCTAGGGTGACACCCAGGTTATTTGAAGGTTGAGATCTTTTCGAGAAAGGGGCCCTGTGCGTTGGCTATGGTTAGAGTGGCATTACTGGGAGGACTTTGACGATGGGCAAAGATCATGGATTTCGTCTTGTTATAGTTGAGTACTAAGTGATGCTCAGTGAACCATGATTCTTTTTCTCTGAAAAAAACTTGTAGGGCAGTTTGGAGGGAGTGAGGATGGGGTGTTCCAGAAAACAACTGCGTCGTCTGCATAAAGTAAGAGCTTCCCGCTGCAGGCTTAATGGAGGGAGTTAAGGAAGAGAGTGAAAAGCAGTGGTCCTAGAATAGACCCTTGCAGGACACCCGTTTGGACTGTTTTAGTGGAGGAGAGGGTGGTGTTGCTTTTGACCTGTTGCGTCCGGCCGGAAAGATAGTCTTTGAACCAGGAGATGGCTTCAGAGGAAAAATAGTAGGCGGGAAGGGAGTGGAGAAGTAGAGCATGACTGACTGTGTCGAACGCTTTTGTCAAGTCTACGTAGATTGCACCTGCTACTGAGCCTTGTTCCAGGGCCTCGTGTATGTACGATGTAAATTCGAGGAGGGCGGTGGTTGTGCTGTGACCCCTCCTGAAGCCGTGTTGTTCTAGGCAGAGCAGATTATGTTTGGCTAAGTAGTCTGTGAGTTGTTCTGACACAATTTTTTCAAGAGCCTTTGGCGGGGGGTAAGGATCAAGATGGGTTGGTAATTACTAGGGAAAGGGGGGTCACCAGTCTTCAGGATTGGTGTTACAATTCCTTTTTTCCATAGAGCAGGGAATTTGCTGAGGTGTAGCGACCAGTTAAGTATTTTTGTAAGATGTGGCAAGGTCACATCCAGTATTAGTCGGAGAATTTTGAGGTCGAGGGAGTCATTCCTATAGCGTGAGTTTGCCAAGGCTTTAGATATGTAGCTCATAGCCTCCCTGCAGGAGATGATACGCAGCCTGAAGGGAGGAGGGATCTTAGTGCCTGGGGTGCCCGAGGGGCAGCTAGGAACAGGGGCAAAGAAGTTTTGCGGGAGTATGTGGCTAAGGTCTAAGAAGGTGGTGTTTAGGGTATCGGAGATGGTAGTGGGGTCCTGGGATAGGGCTCCCTCGACTAGAAGCTGCGTTGGGGCAGGAGAGATGTTTTTTCCGCTAAGCTCCTTAATATTGTTCCAGAAATTTTTCCCTGAGCCCCATGTGGTGGTGAGGGTTTGCCTGTAGTAATTTGCCTTTGCTTGCCGGATGGCCCAGGTGCACTTGTTTCTGGACACTTTGTAGAGTTGTTTGTCCTGGGGTGTCTGGGAGTTTAGGGCCCTATGCCAGAGGTTGTCTCTATGGTGCATCTGGTCAAACAGAGGCTGTGAGATCCATGGGGTAACCCTGTTTTTTTGGATCTGCTTTGTGAAGGGGGCAAAGATATAGGCAGCATTAAATGTGGTGATAAAGGAGGTGAGGGCAGCATCTACAGTTTGGGCAGTGTAGATGGGTGATCAGTCACATGAGGTAAGGAACATTTTGAGGTGTGAGAGGGCTCCTTTTTTGAGACTCCTTTGGACTGTAGTTTTAGGGAGGTTGGGTGGGAGTTTATTAGACCACCTGCTGGCGACAGGAGAGTGGTCACTTACCGTGTCTGGGAGTACTTTAACCCCAGAGAGGTTGTTGGGGTGGTTAGTAAGGATGAGGTCGATAAGAGTGGAGGACCCAGTTCTGGGGTCATGTCTGGTGGGGGGATTGGACAACCTGGGTGAGGTCGTAAGCAAGGATGACATGTTTGTAGTTAGTAGATGTGGGGGATAGCCAGTTCACGTTGAAGTCACCCATTATAATAACTTCACTCCTGGAGGGAGATGGGTGATGCTGGTCAGTATAGAATTAAAGGCAGGCTTTTGGTTTGTGGGGGGGATGTATATTGATATAATGTATAGTGTTTTACCAGGATTGCCCTGGATGACCTTAATGTCTATAGCTTGGGCACCATGGGCCGGTGGGGGAAGGGGGACAGAGAGGGCGTGCAGAGGCGTTTTGACGTAGATGGCACAACCACCTCCCTGCTTGCCTATCCTGTCATTCCGGAAGATGGTGTAGCCATTGAGGGTGACCGAAGCATCTGGGATGTGTTTTGAGAGCCACGTCTCTGCTAAGGCAAGGATGTCAGGGTCATGTTGTGCGATCCAGCCCTGGAGAGGAGTGAATTTCTTGAGTAGGCTACAGATATTGAGGGAGGCCAGTAGCAGACTGCTGTGTCTATCCTCCTTGGAAGCTCCGGCAGTGGGGGTCCTGGATTAGGATACATATTGATATGACTACCCTCAGGTCCCTTTCCATTTTTGTTGTTGTCAGTGTCTCACCCCCCATTGTATACTCTTCCCCTGGGTTTCTGTTTCCCAGGTGCATTACTTTGCACTTCTTTGCGTTGAATCTAAGCTGCCATACATTTGACCATTCCTCCAGCCTTGCCAAGTCCCTTTTCATCCTTTCCACCCCACCTTGTGTATCAACCCTGTTGCAGATCTTTGTGTCATCTGCAAGGAGACATACTTTCCCTTCCAGTCCCTCTGCAGTGTCACTTATAAAAACATTAAAAAGGACTGGTCCCAGTACTGAGCCCTGCAGTACTCCACTAGTAACCCCTCTTTCTTCACTGTGGACTCCATTTACTAGTACCTGCTGTGTCCTGTTGTCCAGCCAGTGTTTTATCCAGGCTACCACCCTGGGGCCCACTCCCAGGCTGGCTAATTTGTTTATTAATCTTTTGTGCGGACTGTGTCAAATGCCTTGCTAAAGTCTAAGTAGGCCATGTCCACAGCTTCACCCTGGTCTAATATTTTGGTCACCCGGTCAAAGAAATCAATTAGATTTGTCTGACATGACCTTTCTGCTGTGAATCCATGCTGCCTTGGGTCCTGTGCCCCACTGGCCTCTAGGTACTCAACAGTTATTTCCTTCAGAAGTGATTCCATCATTTTCCGTACCACTGAGGTCAAACTAATGGGTCTGTAGTTTCCTGCCTCGGTCTTGCTCCCACTTTTGTGAAGGGGAATCAAATCCGCCCTCCTCCAGTCCTCAGGTACCACACCCTCCTCCCATAATTTATTAAAAAGGGTAGTCATTGGTGTTACTAGTTCTTCTAGAATTCTGGGGGTGAATCCCATCAGGCCCCATTGCTTTATCCACCTTCAGTTTTAAGAGTTCTTTCAGAACCCCTTCTTCTGTGAAAAGACTAATATCAACCACCCCTTATTCAGAGTGCTTCTATTGACTGGATTAGGTATCTTCCCCCCGCTTTTCTATTGTGAATACTGAGCAGAAGTATTCGTTCAGTATCCCTGCTTTTTCACTGTCGTTCTCTGCCCAGCCACCTTCCTCTTTATTCAGCCTCCGTATCCCTGCCTTAGTCTTTCTTTGCTCCCTAATGTACCTATGAAAGGTTTTATCCCCCTTCTTAACCGAGTTGGCTATCTTTTCCTCGGTTTGGGCCTTGGTATTCTGACTGCCTTCCCGCTTTCTTCTGCTTTAACTGGTACAGTTCTCTGTCCTGCTCCTTCTGTGTTTCCTTATACTTCCTGAATACTGTCTTTACTCCCTAACCTTCCCTGCCACTTCTTTGATAACCATAGTGTTTTTTTTTTCATTTTGTTTTATTTGCTTCACACAAATGCTTGTTGCCTCTGTGATGGCGATTTTGATGTTTCCCCATTGTTGCTCCATCCCACCTTCTTGCCTGTTTGCTAGTGCATTTCTGAGGCACTCTCCCATTTTGACAAAATCAGCCTCCAAGTCCAGTACCTTCACTTTTGTATGGCTTGACTCTACAGTTAAGTATATTGTGAACCACACTGTTTGGTCGCTTGTTGCCAGATGGCTACCCACTTCAGGATCGGAGATCCTCTCTCCGTCCCCATTTGAGAGTACCAGGTCTAAGAATGCTCCCTCCCGAGTGGGTTCCAAAACTAGCTGTCTGAGGCATGCCCCCTGTAGAGCATCGAGAATGGCCCTGCTCTTGGATGTGGCTGCAGCAAAAGTGGTCCAGTTAACATCTGGCATATTCAGGTCCCTAATCAGCAATATCTCCCCTTTCTCTGCCATCCCAAGGATGCCTTCTATCATTTCCGTGTCCATTTCCTCTCCCACGAGACGAGGGTCTGTATACAACCCCTGTGCAGATTGTCGTGCCATTTCCAGTCTCCAGGGTGACCCACAGTGCCTCCTCTCCTCTCCTCCTTGTTTACCCTTTAGTTCTGTTGCTTTGATCCCTTCCCTTTCATAGAGAGCTACTCCCCCTCCTCCTCTTCTACCCTCCCTGTCCCACCTGTAGATTGTGTACCCTGGTATGTTGACATCCCAGTAATGGTTTTTTGTGTACCATGTTTCTGTGACTGCCGCGATATCCAGGCATCCCTCTTTCATCAAGGCTACCATTTCGGGGAGCTTTTTACCTAGACTACGGGCATTGGCACTCATTATTCTCCACTTTTTTATGGCTTTATTTCTTTTCGCTCCATCCCTATCCTTACTGCCTATGTCTTTTTCTCCATTTACCCCTGCCCTTCTCCCTATCAACTGCTCTAAGGTAAGGGGCAACAGACTTCCTGGAAAACATAAACTGAACTTACAAACTTAAATGGGCAGACTGGGTGGGCCATAGGCCCTTATCTGCCGACACTGTCTATGTATGTATCTATGCTCTGTCTTGGTGTTTACCTCACTAACTACCCTGATACTGGACTATCTCACCCACTTGCACTCCTTGGGCCTACAGCCCACTACCCTTAAGGTCCACCTGGCATCATTCTCAGCCTATATTTTGGTGGGCAAGGGTGTTTCTTCAGCTGCCAACCCTATTTTCAAAATGTTTTTCTAAGGGTTAGCACACTTGCATCCTCCCCATAGAGAGACGATGCCCTCTTGGGATCATAATGTATGCATTGCCAAGCGCATGGAACCCCATTCGAGCCCATGGCCACAACACATCTGAAGTTTGTCACTTGGAAAGCGATATTTCTAGGGACATGGATATGTTGTTCATCCTCACTTTCTGGCAGGTATCCTTGCCGCTTTAATTCTTGCCGGAAGGTCTTCAAGCTGGCTCCTCCCACCCACCCGGGTGGTAAAACACTTGGCTCCGCCCCATGACGCCAGATCTTCCTTACCGCTTGGAAGCTCAGGTTCCCTCCTTAGCGTTCTGCATTTTAGACTGGATCCTAACTCTTCGATTCGTCCGAAATTGGTTTTGAAGTTTTCTAAACTTCGGTCTTCTTCTTCTCTTGCGGCTGCGATGGACAAATCTGTTCCTGGCTTTCGGAGGTGCCCTTGCGGGCAGAAAATTTCCAGGATGGATCCGCACTCCACGTGCGTCTACTGCCTAGGCCTAGATCACGACCCGCAGGCCTGTGAGTTGTGCCGCTCTTTCTCGGCCAACGTTCTGGATGATCGCGCTGCCCAATTGAAGCTCGGGCGCCCCGAGAAACGTTTCCCGCTGGTAAAATCTAAAGAGGCTCATTGGGCGGTGTCCGCGGCGGCTGGCTCGGCTGAGCAGCTCGAGCAGATGATCGCCCTAGAGGAGGAGGCAGCCCAGGCCGCATCTTCCTCCTCCTGGGCCGCGGCATTTATCCCACTCTCTCTGAGTTCCTCGTATACGGCTTCGTTCAAGGAGCTTTATCAGTCCCTTTCCACGAAAGGAGAGGGGCCTTCGGGACATTCTTCTCAGCCCAAGAAAAAGGAGTCGAAAGGTAAGTCCCACCGTCGACGTTCGTGGGAGCGGGAGAGGTCCCCTTCCCCGGGCAGCCGACCGTCGACTTCGGTCGAGGTTGCGACTGAGGCCACTGGCATCACGGTGCCCCCGTCAGGCCAGCCTGCCAAGACTCCCGTCGACGAAGTCGAGATTTTTCTCGATCCGTTAGACGGGCTGTCGACTGGAGAAGCCAACAACCCTCCTTCACGGTCCCCGGTGGATCGCGAGATCTGCCTCGCCTTCTGGGCGCGGTCCCGGTTAAAGTACCCGAGCGAGGGAGGAAGAGCGGGTGTCCCCGCCCCTTCCCAGACCCACCCTCGGTCCCCGAAGGTCTCGGTCTCTGACCTCTTCTCGGTCAGCCGTTCCATGACATCGGCCGGTCTGGATCTAGATTACGGTAAGCCCGGTGACGCGTTCTTCCTCGTCCTCCTCGGGTGAGGAGAGGCTGCGGCGCAAGTTGCACTGGCGCTACGAGGACCTTATGTGGCAGCAGTTGCTGTTGTCCAGGCCTAAGCCGACCCCGGCCGTCAAATGGCTGTCGCCTGAGCGACCGAAGCAACCACTCATTCCAGTCAAGTTGCCCGCTCCAGGGCCGGTTGCTTGGCCGAAACCAGCTGCTCCACCGATTGTGGTGGAACTTCTGCCTCCACAACCGAAGTCGGGGGCACCGACCAAGATTTCTCGGTCGGGTCACGGCCTGCCCCACAGGTTGTCGGTCACCCTCACTCCCGACCGTCCTCGGCAGGTGGAGGGTGGCTCAGGGCCGAGGCAGCTCTTCGCAGACTCTTCAGAATCCAACAACGATTCCTCCCTGTTCTCCAGGCAGTTAGATCTGGAGTCCTCCAGGGGCCAGTCAGTGGACGATAGCCCATCATCCTTCTTGGGTCTGCTTCGACTCATCTCGGAGTCCACCGGGATGCAGCTCGAGCCCGTGTCCAAACAGGCCAAGTATCCCCTGACGGAGATTCTGGACCAAGGGGATTCTCCCATGGAGGCCTTTCTGGTGGCTGAAGCCATTGTCGGCCCAGCTTTGGCAGTGGCCTGCTTCCTGTCCTGCGCCCTCGGCCAGGATGGCCAGGAAGTATGCGGTCCCTACTGGCTCTTTGCCCGGTTTCTCGGAACACCCCTCTTCCGAGGTGTTAGTCACCGACAGCGTTTTCCGGCGTCCCGGTAACGCTTGGGATGTGGATAAGCCCCCGACAAAGAGTCCAAAAAGCTGGACTTTGCCAGGCGCAAAGTGTACGCTGCATCCTCCCTCGGCCTCTGGAAGGCCAGCTCAGCCGTGCTGATGGCACACTTCTCCCACGCCCTCATGGGCTCCCTGGATGAGGTTGTTCCTCATCTCCGGCCTGACCTGCAGACCACGGTCCACCAGGTGCGAGACCAGGGCAGGGCGGTGGTGAAGCAGCAGCTCTGGACATAGGTGATTCCTGTGCCAGGTCAGTAGCGGCCGCGGTGGCCATGCAACGCAGGGCGTGGCTGAGGATATCCACCTTCACAGCGGATACCCAGCACAAGTTGGCGGATATCCCCTTCTTGGGGACTGACCTCTTCGGCCCTGGAGTGGAGGGACACCGCCAGCGGATCGAGAAGTCCAGTGCCACCCTGGACTCGGTCACCTCTGCCCAGAGGGACAAAGGCCGCCGTCAGCAGCAGAAGTCCTTTCGTCCTTCGGTCCCTGCTTCCTCGACCGCCCAGCAGCACCAGCAACAGGCCAGCAGGCTCGCTGGCATCCCAAACCTGGCTGATGGCTTCCTCCAATAGGAAGCAAGGAGGTAAGGCCTAGGAGGTCCTCGCTGGCTTTTCCTCCAAGCCTGCCCAGTGACTGGTTGAGGGGTGCCGCCCCCAGCCTTGTCACTCCCCCCTGGGTTCCCCGTGGGGCGGCTCCTCCACTTCCTTTCCGCCTGGTCCGTTATCACCACGGACCGCTGGGTGTTGGAGGTGGTGGGAAAAGGCCTGCCCTGGAGTTGAGCAGCGCTCAGCCTCGAACGCCCTCACCAGCGGACCACGGGTCCGCAGCCTCGCTATCGGCCCGCCGGAAAGATATTGCCTTGCTCCTCGAAAAGAGGTAATCAGGAAGGTGGCAGATCCTCCTCCAGACCCGGGGTTTGTGTCCAGGTACTTCCTGGTCCCAAAACAGACGGGGGGCTGGCGCCCCATTCTCGACCTGCACGACCTGAACAAGTTCCTAAGGTCTCGAACCTTCAGGATGGTCACTCTGGCTCAGATAATCCCATCCTTGGAACGAGGCGTGTGGTTCTGCTCCCTGGACCTCCAGGACGCGTTCTTTCACGTCCCAATCCATCCGTCCCATCAGAGATTCCTCTGCTTCAGAGCGGAGGGATCCCTTTATGAGTTGCGGGCCATGCCTTTTGGCCTCTCCCTAGCTCCCAGGGTCTTCATCAAATGCATGGCAGTGGTGACAGCATTCCTGCGGCGCCGAGGGGTCCGGGTGTACCCTTATCTGGACGATTGGCTGATAGCAGCCCCCTCCAGACTGGAGGTGGAGCGGTCCAGAGATCTGGCCCTCCAGGTTTGCTCTCAGATTGGCCTCCTCATCAACGAGTTCAAGTCAGAACTCGTGCCAAAGCAGGTGATACTGTTCATCAGGGCAGAGCTCAACTCTCTGCGAGCCAGAGCATGGCTCCCGGCAGACAGGGCTGAGGTTCTTTCCTCCTTTGCCCAATCATTTCTGGTTGGGCAATTGCGCCCTGGGCCTCATGGCGGTCTGCACCAGCGTGGTCCATTGGGCCTGTTGGTACATACGTCCCCTTCAATGGGGAATGGCCAGCCAATGGTCACAACGCTGCGATCCATTGGACCAGCCCGTGACAGTGACCCAGGAGATGTGGAACGCTCTCCAATGGTGGATCGTTCCAGCACATCTGCAGGAGGGTATCCCGTTCGTCCGCCCCGAGCCGACGGTCTCTCTCTCGACCGATGCATCTCTGATGGGTTGGGGTGCCCATCTGGGGGAACACTGAGCGCACGGCCTCTGGTCCCCTTGGGAGTCCCGATGCCACATCAACCTGCTGGAGCTCCAGCGGTCCGTCTAGCTCTCACCGCCTTCGCTCCGTTTCTACAGGGTCAAGTGGTTCGGGTCCAGACGGACAACACCACGACCATATACTGTCTGAACCGCCAGGGCGGGACGCGCTCCATGCTGTTATGCAAGGAAGCTCTCCGCATTTGGTCCCTCGTGCACAGCCTGGAGGCGGATGATCTAGCCATTCACGTAGCAGGAACTTCCAACACCCTGGCCGATGCCCTAAGCCGGATAGGGGCTGCATCTCATGAATGGTCTCTCCTGCCGGAGGTAGTACAGGATCTGTTCTCCCACTGGGGCACACCTCAGGTGGACCTGTTTGCCTCCAGGGAGAACGCGAAGCTGAGGCTGTTTCATGCTCGCCCCCCTCAGCAGGGCTCGCTGCAGGGGGATGCCTTCTCGAGGCTGTGGACCCCGGGCCTCTTCTACGCCTTTCCCCCATTTCCCTTGATTCACAAGGTGCTTCTCAAAGCAAGGAGGGACAAGGCGCAGGTGATCCTGATAGCCCCAGACTGGCCCCGCCAGTTCTGGTATCCAGATCTCCTCAGCCTCAGCTCCAGGCTCCCGAGGCAGTTTCCAGCTCGCCCGGACCTGCTTTCAGTCAGTCAGGGGAAGGTGTTCCATCCGGACCTTCAATCCCTGCACCTGACGGCCTGGTTCCTGAGCGGCTAGAGTTCCAGGCCTTGGGTCTTTCCGACGAGGTCCTCAGTGTTGTTGAGGCGTCCCGTAAGGAGTCGACCAGAAAATGCTACGCCTTCAAATGGAAGAGATTCTCCATTTGGTGTCAGGGCAAGGGCTTGGACCCTTCCTCCTGTTCTGTGGCAAGCATTTTGGACTATTTATGGTCCCTTTCTAGTCAAGGGCTTGGAGTCGGCGACCTAAAGGTGCACCTGGTAGCCATCTCTGCTTACGGAGCGGGCGAGAAGCAGTCGATTAGCGCCAGGAAAAGGTGGTCAGGCGCTTTTTCAAAGGCCTTGATCACATTTCCTCGTCGAGAACCTCCACTTCCGTGGGATTTACTGCTGGTACTGGCAAAGCTCATGGGCAAACCATTCGAACCAATGCACAGGTGTGATCTCTCTCACCTGTCGTGGAAGACCGCCTTCTTGGTGGCTATCACGTCAGCCAGAAGGATGGGAGAGCTCCAGGCGCTTTGCATTGAGTCTCCTTACCTGGTCTTCCACAGGGACAAGGTTGTCCTGCGCCCCCACCCGAAATTCCTTCCAAAGGTGGTGTCGGAGTTTCACCTTAACCAGGTGCTGACTCTGCCGGTGTTCTACTCCAATCACACCTCGGAGGCCGAATATAGGCTCCATACTCTGGAACCTAGAAGGGCGCTCGCTTATTATAAGGAGCGCACGGCTGAAATTCGGGGAGAGGTTCGCCAGCTGTTTGTCACCTACGCTGAAGCCGCACCTGGCAGACCTGCAGCCAAGCGGACGATAGGCAGGTGGGTCACCTGCTGCATAGATCGCTGCTATAAGTTGGCGGGAGGGATAAGAGCTCATTCTACCCGTCATACTGCTGCATCGGTGGCTGCTTCCAGTGACGTCCCTATCCAGGAAATCTGCAGGGCTGCTACCTGGAAGTCAGCACACACCTTTATTACCCATTACCACATCGACCTTGAGTCACGCCGGGATGCTGGTTTTGGGGCCTCGGTTCTCCAGTCCTTATTTCCCAAGTAAGTATTGGGGGTGCGCTTGCCTCCCTCCTCCCGGAGAACTGCTAGGAGTCTGCCAATAAGTGTGAATGAACAACATATCCATGTCCCTAGAAATACAGGTTACTCACCTGTAACAGGAGTTCTAGGAATGGTATATGTTGTTCATCCACACGACCCACCCGGCTTCGACGCACAACCTGAGCTTCCAGCGGGCCAGATCTGGCGTCATGGGGCGGAGCCAAGAGTTTTACCACCCGGGTGGGTGGGAGGAGCCAGCTTGAAGACCTTCCGGCAAAATTTAAAGCGGCAAGGAACCTGCCAGACAGTGTGGATGAACAACATATACCATTCCTAGAACTCCTGTTACAGGTGAGTAACCTGTATTTCTGGTGGCTATTACCTCAGCCAGATGAATAAGTGAACTGCAGGCCCTGTGTATAGAGCAGAACTACAGCTCCTTCCACAGGGACAAGGTGGCACTATGGACTAACAGGAAATTCCTTCCAAAAGTAGTCTTCGACTTCCATCTGAACCAATCAATCAAGCACCTTACCAGTCTTCTTCACTGAACACTTTGGTTCAGGTGAGCACAGGCTGCATAGCCTGGATATCAAGAGAGCCCTCAGTTACTATCTTAACCACACTAAGGCCCACAGGCAGGACTGATAGCAACTGTTCCTGACTTATGGTGATATGGGAAAGGGTAGACCAGCTTCTAATAGGACTGTTTCACACTGGGTAGTGCAGTGTATCCAGTTCTGCTACAGCAACGCTGGTAAAGAGCCCTCAGTAGGCCTGAGGGCACACTTCACAAGAGGCACAGCTGCTACAATAGCAGCTGCCAGGGATGTTCCCTTAGTGGAGATCTGCAAAGCAGCTACATAGAGAACAGTGCACACTTTTACAGAGCACTACAGCCTGGTCATTCAGTCCAGAAATGATGCCAGGTTTGGCACAGCAGTGCTGAAGAGTCTGTTTCCTAAGTGAGGCCCTGTGCCTACCTCCAGTGGTACTACTTCGTGGTCTGCTACAGTTAATCATATTGAAGAATTTCTGGGGTTAGAAGAAAAAATTACTCACCTTAGTAATCTTGTTTCTTCCAAGATATTCTTCAGTGTGATTAACTCTCCCACCCTTCCAGAACCAGTTGGCCTCTGTGTCACAGCTGGTTTTGCTTATTGTTAGAATGGTCATACACGGGTTATTTTAAGTTTTTAAAACCAGGTGGCTCACTGTTTTCCTTTTGTTAGTCCTATCTGACATTACCAGTGGACAAGTTTAAAGGAGATTTGTTATTGTATTCTTATTAATATTGTTAGTGTAGCTTAGTTTGGGAGCCTTCCCAGCAGGCTCCAAGAAATCTGAGTGTGATAGAATGTAGCAGCTGATAAGGGCAGCAGTTTTAATGGTGGTGTGAGCCAATTGATATTCCATAATTTGCCTAAGTTTATTTCTTTCCGAGGCAGTTCAACGCAGGAGGCTGACTGCTATAGTTAATCATATTGAAGAACACCTTGGATAAACTAGAATATTAAGGTGGGTAATTTTTTCTTCTGGAAGGGAAGTGTGGGCAGGGTACCCACACGCTGAGCTAGAGGTGTCATTTCTGTGTCTGCAAATCTCAATATACACACACGTTTCTGGCACTGTCAAAAAGAGCAGATGATGGTTTGGCACAGGACTGGATTGCCTCATCAGGTTTAGCCGTGGATACCACAAAATATATTTTCGCACTGCGGTGGATACGAATTACACTGCTGCCAGAGATTGGCTCATGCAATCTCATTAAAAAGGTTTTCCTGGCTAAAGACTACTATCTTTTCCCAGGAGTCTCAAAACAAGGCCATGGATTTTTCCTTTGAAGGAGATTCATGATTTGGTGACAAAACAGAGGCCTACATGAAAATAGTGGATGACTACAAAACCACTTTCAGAAGTAACAGTGAGAATGATAAGGCCTCTATCTCCTACAGATCCTACGGAAGGGGAGGCAGAGGCAGGGGATATTTCCCACGAGCATATACCACTTATGAGTACCAGTCACAAAGAGGTTACTGTAGGGGAAGGGGAGAAAGGGATTCCAGGTGCATGGTCAATGGTGTATCTCCTGGGCCTAAGCCCTAGCCTAAACAAAATCCCTGATAATTTTGTCCAGGTCGCCCAACCATTGCTGGTGGGAAGAAGACCAGCACACTACTTCCAGGAATGGGTAAAGATTACCACAGACATGTGGGTACTGGAAGCAGTGGGCTGGGGATTGTTTCTGCAGTTCAAACACTTTCCAAACCTTCAGAAACAGAGGTTTTCCAGCTCACTCTCCCACAGAAAAAAAGTCTGCTGGAACTGGAAGTATGAAAAACCTGTTGGTATCAACAGCTGTAGAAAACTTCCCTGGCTCCCAGTGGGACAGGGGCATATTCTCAAGATACTTCCTGACCCACAAGAAAGTGGTGAGTGGTGACCCATTTTAGACATCAGGTTTCTGAACATTTGAAAAATGAAAAATTCAAGATTGTCAGACTAAGGACAGTGATACAATCTTTTTAGAAGGGTCATTGACTGGGATATGAAAGATGCATATTTTCTTATCCCAGTCAGACAGTCTCACAGGAAATACCTCAGATTCATTTCATTTATTTGTAATTGCAGGTTGGTACACTGGAATGTTAAAATTCCATTTTCAGGCACGACCTGAGGTCAATATCGTTAAAGTTTGGTAATCATGCCCCAGCATAATAAGAGCACTACCACACAAACTAAGCAGTGTGATAACTGGTCAGTGAGGTTTCATGTATGTTTTCCTGTATAATTGTAATTTGTAAATTGTAACCTGTACTAATTTATTCTGCTCCCTCCTTGCCTTCAGGAGTGTGTGCTGTAATGCCATGGATTGTAGTAACAAGCGTTTAGACCTCTGGATTCACCATGTTTGTACACCAAACCTGTCTTGTACCACCTAAATGTTGCTGAACTAAATAAGATTCTGTGTAACTAATTCCAGGTGGCCCCTGAAAAAGGGACCTGTGGGCCCAGTGGGCTTACCTAGTTAACACAATGAAATAAATAAAGAGCCTTAAAACAACAGTAAAAACATAAACGAGAAAAATTGTCAGTTGCAACATTTTACAAAGTACACGCATTCAGGTTTTTAAAATAATTACATACAGCAATGGAAAAGGAACTAATGATGAAGAACACTTGGATTCAAGCTGGGGAACTGCTAGTACTAGTTGGCTCTCCCATTTGGTTTCACCTCAACTCCAAGGGTTTCCACAAAGTGCCTGGTTGTGGTGGCAGCACATGTGAAAAAACAAGGCGTGGTGGTTTTCCCCTACCTGGACGTCTGGATAGTCTCGGGGAAAACAGAACAAGAGGCAAGGTGCTCAGTTCATTTGGTAAAAAGCACTTTGGAGAACTTGGGATTCTTGATGAACAGACTGTAGCCTGGACTTCTGCAGGTTCAATTACTGGCCTTCATAAGTGCAGAGCTGAACACCCATGGAGGGGAAAGCTTTCTTCCTGCAGGCCAGAGTTACAGCTTTGATAACAACAGCAGTCTTTCAAAGCAGGTCAGCCAAGATCTGCAACAGACTTCCTGCAGTTACTAGGGCACATGGCCACATCCACAGTTGTGGTTGCATGGGTCAGGTTCCAAATGAGATACACAGTACTACTTAAAGGACAACTGGTCCCAAAGATGGGATTCAGTTTCAGAACTAATGCCAGTGACAAAAGCACTAGTGGAATCGTTGCAGTGGTGGAAGAAAGACAGCAAACTCAGAGAGGGCATTCCCTTTCTTCAGTAATCGCCAGCAAATATTCTTACTATGGATGACTCACTCTTGGAGTGGGGTGTCCACCTGCAGGACCTTACAGTGAGTGGCACATGGAGCCCACAGGCTCCACTAGAACACATAAACCTCCTGGAACTCAGAGCAGTACTGCTAGCAATGTAGTCTTTCTCCTCCCAGCTACTGGGTCAGTCTGTCCAAATCAGGACCGGCAACACCGCAACAGTACACTGCATAAACAGAGAGGCACAAGATCCTCAAAACTGTGTACAGAAGCAATGAGGTTCTGGGACCTGGCATGTTCCTTACAAGAAAACATATGTGCACTGCATCAGGCAAAGACAATGTCCTGGCACATTCTGTAAGCAGAATAAGCCAGGGAAATCTTGAATGGGTTCTGGCCACAGTGCAGAAGGTGGGGCACTCCCAATAATAGACCTGCGTGCAGACCACCAGCCAGAGAAACAATCCCAGTGGACACCCTGATACTGAACTAGGCAATGAAATTTCTGTTTGCCTTCCCACCATTTCCACTCATTTAGAAAGTACTCCTGAAACTCAGGAGTGAACATGCAGCAGTGGTCATGATAGCTCCAGACTGGGCCAGACAGGCCTGATACTCAGTGCTTCTGGCCCTGTCCTCAAGGAATCCAATCAGCCTGCCACTTCATCACGATCTGTTGACTTTGTCCAAGGGCAGAATAATATTTCCGAAAACCCCAGGACCCTACGCCTGAGGGCATGATTCTTGAGGAGTTAGTATTTTCCAGATTGGATCTCTCAGAAGAAGTCCTGAAGGTGCTTAGGGTTTCAGAGGAACCCACTACCGGGAAAGTTTATTCCTGTAAATGGAAAATATTTTCTTACTGGTGTGCCCCCAAGAGAGAAACCCAATAGAGGCAGGGTTGCCTATAATTCTGTAATACCTAGTACCCCTACAGTCATTAGGCCTGTGGCCTCCAACTTTAAAAGTGCACTTAGTAGCAGTATCAGCATACATATCAGCTGGCAAGGGGAAGTCTTTGGCCTCACAACTCATTTTCAAAAGTTTTTTTTCAAAGGCCTAAGCCACTTCTACCCACCAGTGAAGGGACCCTGTCCCATCCTGGGACCTCAACATATGCCTTGCCTAGTTTATGGAGGCTCCCTTTGAGCATATGGAAACTGCTGACCTGACATATGTTACATGAAAAAATACATTTGTGGTTGCAATGACCTCTGCTAGGAGGGTACATGAATTACAAGCCTACTGCACAGAGCCAAATTACATAATCCCACACAGGGATAAAGTAGTTCTTAAAACCAACAGAAAATTCCTTCTTAAGGTGGTATCTAAATTCCCACTGAGTCATTACCTCTATGTGAGGAAAGGTTGCATAGCCTGGACCTAAAGTGAGTCCTGTCTGTCTGCATGGGCCGGAAAAAAGATGTCTGATCCCACAGTACCCAGCTTTTTGTTACTAATGGTGAGGCTGGCATAGGCAAACCAGCTACAAAAAGATCTGTCTCTTGCTGAATAGTCTCTTGCATTCTCTTCTGATATGAAAAAGCTGGAAAATGCCACTAATGGTCTTAAAGGCACACTCCACAGTGAGCACCCCTGCCTATCTGGCATCTACAAGGGGCATACCATTGCGAGACATTTGCAAAGCATCTACCTGGAAAGCAGTACACACCTTCACAAAGCACTACTGTTTGGACATAAGGGATGTCAGCTTTGAAACTGCTATCTTGCAGAACCTTTTTTTAACTAGCTTCAAAGTGAAGTACATTTTTACTGTTGTTTGGGTCTATGTCAGTGACTGTTCGCCTTTAAAACTGCATCGTTTGTGCTACCTTGACCAGCGTGTTCCTCTCTCCTTGACTGGGTACCACTGCAAAGACCTCGGGGAACTCTTAGAGATGTCGTTGACTGCATATATGAGTGCACCCAAGGGAGGGAGATGGTGTGGGAATTGTTGGATGGTGGTGAGAGTGAAGAAAAAATAGCTTGCAGCAGTACTGTTGTTTCTTCTTAAGGAACTGGGAGGGGGGACATTTTGAAATACATAGAAGAAGCGGGGCATGACGACTGGTACTGTATCCAGCCTTTGTATCAAAGATAATAGGAAAGAGTGCCAGTATTGGAAGTCTTCCTTTAATTGTACAGAGAGCGGTCCATAATTAACTTCATAGAGTCTGTCTATAGTAAGGTGAGTCGAATGCCTAAATATTTAATATCTGGGAAATCCCCAACAAAAGAGAAACTGCCCTTTCAGGGCAGGGTATGGGACATAGAATAGGGGGAGTACTTTTGTTTAAGTGGTATTGAGCTTGTATGCTGAGATAAAGCTGAAGTGTGTCAAGGGGTCAGAAACCTCTGGCATTGTGCCTTCTGGGTCCGTCAGATATAGGAGGATGTCACTAGTGCATAATGCCACACAATGTTCTTTACCTACCGTTTGAATACCCTTTAGGGTGGGTGCTCCTTGATTGCCGGTGCCAAGGATTCAGTATAGATCATAAAATAATAAGGGTGACAGAGAGGGCACCTCTGCCTGAAGGGAAGGAGAGGGGAGGAGACATGGCCATTAACTTTCATAAAGGCCTGCAATGTGTCATATCTGCTGAATCTTGTGGAGGAGATGGAGGTGCATATCGTGTTATCCCCTGTTTGCCAGAGCCTCACAAAGCCTGTCTGGTCCAGGTGAATTAAAGAAGGGAGTAGGGGGTCTAGTCAGCGTGCCGGGACCAACATAAAAATCTTGTAGTCAATATTTAGCACTGATATTGGCCTATAGGGTGTACATTCCTTGGGATCCTTTTCTGGTTTGGGGATTACCAAGATAGTCGCATAATTCCAAGTTCTAGTACCCCAGGAACTCATTTATTCAGCAGATGTGCAAGTAGTTGCACCTTCTGATGCTTATAAAATTTAATAATATACCTGTCCTGTCCTGTAGCGTTCTGTGTTTTTGCTCGACATAGAGCTCCGTCCAACTCAATGGGCTGAATCAGGTATGTCACTGGTTTCTGAAGGGATGGGTAAGAGGTGCCAAAAGGTCTCCGTCTGTTCCTCATCATAAGGTGTCTCTGGGATATAGAGCTTAACGTAATCACAAAAAGCATCCGCTGTCAACTTGGTGCTGTTCAGTGCTTGGCCCGAGACTGGATGTTTAAGGTTGGTCCCTGTGGTGCATTCCTTCAGCCGATGCACTTGGTGGGTGAGGACCCGGGAGGCTCGGGGGCCAACCTCATAGTATGTATGCCTCAAATGCAGCAAGGCTGGGTTTTTTTGAAGGTAGAATTTATCTAACTTCTGCTTCATCTTATCCATTTGCATCTGCAGTTTCATCTCCTTGTTTGTGAGCATCCTGCAGAAAGTGGTGTGTATCCTGGAGGCGCAACAGGTGTTGCTGCCTCTCCTTGTGCTTCTGTGCAGAGTACTTAATAATGTGGCCACGCTGGACAGCCTTAAGTGTATCCCTGAGGACTGCTTCAGAGTGGTTGTCCTCCCCCCATCAATTCAGCTCCAAGATTTTGCTTATTTTTTCTTGATAAAATGGTTCAGAATTTTTCCAACCTAAAATAGTATGGGTTGAGGCTCCATTGTTTGTAAAGCCATTCTTTTCTCAGAGTTAGGTGCATGGTCAGACATCGAGCTGGCATTCTGCCACACAGTGCGTGTTTTACTGCTGGGTAGAACTATAATGAATTCTCATGTAGATCCCATGCACTGCCGAGTACTGGGTATAATTCTTGGACCATGGGTGGAGATCCTGCCGTACGTCTGCCCATGTTAACTCCTGGAGAAGTTGGGAGCAGGCCTTATGGGCCGCTAGTGGTCTAGTGGGAATGGATTGGACGTGTCCCAAGCAGTCGCGCTGATCATGCTGAAATCCCCTGCCAAAAATAGCATACCTGCTGTGTTGAGCAGTACGACGTCCATGAGTCATCGGACCTGCCAAGTCCTCGAGCCCAGGGTAATATAGAGATTAGCTGTGTTACCTCTGTTTGATATAGTGTACCCTGCACAGTAACCAACCTCCCCTCCTTATTTCCTAATTACCTCTTTCTCTTGGAATAGAGCTACTGTATGTTGCACTAAAATGACAACACCGCTACGCTTGCCCATGGGAAGTTCTGAATTAAAGGCATGACTGAAGCTGGACTTCTTTAATTTGTCATGCTGTTGATGACCCAGATGTATCTACTGGAGGAAAATCACATTGGGATGCTTCCTTTTAAAACAGGACAGCATCTGGGACCTCTTTAAGAGGCAGTATAGTGCAGTGGGTTAAGGCTTTGAGCTGCAGATCTGGAGACCTGGGTTTGAATCCAACAGCCGCCTAGGTGCATACTGTGTGATCCTGAGCAAGTCACTTAACTTTCTTGTGCTCCCAGGTCGCATCTGGAAATACGCTTTGGCTTAGTGTGCTACTCCTGGTTAAACAATGTTTCTTTACCCTTTCCTCACAGGATTATTCATCCCATTAACATTCAGAGAATACTGTAAGTCTCTGGAATCAGTACTTACAAGAGTAAGAAATTAGTCCATCACCCACTCTCTCCCGTCATGACACAAGCTCATAATCTTCGTGACAGTTTTGGTTCTCTAGAAGTGCATAACTTTTAGCAGTCAACCACAATAATGAACTTCCACAGAGCGCCAGCTGGGCAGCCCTTCAGCACGTGGTGGCAGTGTCTGGCCTCCAAGGTGGGGACTCTGTGCTGAGCCTTGTGCATCCAAGATACCCCTGGAGCAGGTGATATCTTTCCTGTTGAGGAGGAGCCCCAACAGCGGTCCTGCTGTTTGGAAGGGGGAGTGTATGGGATTGGCATTAACAGTTTGCAGAGACCCACTTCCTTATGTAAGTCAGTCGAGTTGCTGGGTCTGGCTCCCGGCGGTAAGGTTCAGCCTGCAAACTTTGTCAGATCCCAAAATAATTTATGGGGAGTGAGAGATGCAATCTACAGCCCCTCCCCCCAATAACAGCCCCTATCACATGTCATACTCAGAACAGGTTAGGGGACACACTGATAGTACAGGAATCAAGCAGCCCTCCCCTTTAAACAAGATACTGGTCAGCCTTCATGAACCCAAAGGGCCACTGCTTTGGAAAACATATATCAATGACCTTGGAACTGTTAGGACCTTCAGTAATGTCCCAAACATGTTTGATTTATTCTGTAACTCAAATAGTCCATTGTAGTCCCTGGCAAGGGAAGTCCTTCGGCATCACAAGGCGTGGCTGGCTGCCAGGTTGTGGGCAGAAACGGGACCCTCAGGCAGGATCGTAGTTTGAGATACTGGTACATTTGGCAGCATGTGGTGATCTATAGCCCTTTGGGCTAGAGTCTCTGCCCCCCTGGGTTGTCCCACTACCTGCCACCCGGACCGCCACTCCCCTGGGTTGTCCCATTACCTGCCGCCCAGACCACCACTCCTCAAGGCCAGGCCCCCCGGGCCCCCCAACACATACCTTGCCCATCTAGGCTATATATTGATAGTTCAGCACCCCAGGTCATAGCAGGATAAAGACTTTAGCTGGTTGCTGCAGTTACTGCTTAGTCCATAAGCAACTGGTGCCATACCATGGCCATGTACCTGCGAGTGTTCCAGGGCAGCACCTTGTTACTGCCCCCAGCACTCCCCAGGAAAGTTGTGTGTGTTGGAAAGGGAGATCCCACCCAGTTAAAGCTAATTAGCAGCAGTGTATTGGTGCCATAGAAAGACCCAGGATTAAGGCTAACCCACCATGTTAAGAACTCCCATATATGTACTGTGAGAGAGGAGAACTCAGCCTGCCATACCCAGAGAGCACATGAATCGCTATGACCACTATATAGCAGGTCCAATTACTGAGCATATGATACCCAGAGTCAGGCCCTCAGTAGCAAACCAAGAAGTGCGGGGAGCCCCAGCCTGAACCAGCAGAAGGAGGACTCAAACCTGCCAAACCAGTGGCTCCAAGAAGGCGAAAATGGGGACCCAGCCACAAGACTAACCTGTGTCTCGCAGGGCTGCTGGACAAGCAAACAACGAGAAGAGTTCAACAGGTATTGTTCAGGTTGAGGGTGACCCTGTTCTGTCCTGGTCTTGTGTGCTTCGCAGCTGCTGTTTAATTTATTACATAATGGCCACAAACTGCTTCTTGGCATTCCCAGTTTTCCAGGCTTGTCTGGCTAATCTTGAGGCAGTGGAGAAGGGTGGTGGCACTGTTGTCTGGTGAATGGAATGCCCCTCTGCAAAAAGATTTTCTTTATCCTGCTGCATTGTTGCAGATGTTTTTTTTGTCCATTGGGAAAATGGGTTATCAGCTTAGCAGGATATGGGGTATAAGTTTAATACCCTGTGCTGTTAGTGCCTTTGTTATAGGAATGTATGCACATCTTCTTGCCTGCAATAATGAGGAGTAATTGTTATTGAAGAAAACTCCGTGGGTCTGATATCACAGTTTTGGTTGGCAGGCTTTAAATTTCTTGCTTTTCATTTTAGCAGAGAAATTTGGTGATGATTGAACATCTGCTGCAGGTTTTGGGCTGAGATCCCGATGTGAACAGTCTGTTTTAAGCGTGAAGACTTGGGGAAAGTGCCATTGCCGACTGAAAGAACTGCTGTAAAACGGCACCAGTGCAGTGCCTTCTGCTTCCTCTGGTATGCTGTACAGACATATTCTGTCTGTTAACAGCTGTCAGCGTCTTTAAGCCTTTCCTCTATTTGCTGTATTGCGGCATTTACTTGTATGAGGGCTGCCTCCGCGGTGTGACGGTCTGTGGCAGTAAACTGAGCCTCGTGGTCGGCTGCCCTGTTGTAAAGCTTGGTAACATCCATTCTAAGGGCGGCTGTGGTGTTTCTGACTTGACTTCTCTCCTGAAATCACAGAGTTCAGCAATCAAAAGATCCAGCTTTTGGTGAGCCTGCTCTGCCGGTGGGGTTTTGGACATGCGTAGCAGCTCCTTTTTGGTGTCTGGAATCATGATAATGCCACCGAGGCCTAACAATATTCGATTTCGGATCCTCCTGCCTCTTATCACCTGCAATCTTCTGCCTCTGAGCCCAGTCCTCCGCCAGCCATTGCCCAGCGGTTAATACAATCCCCTCTGTTTTTTTAAACGGAGTGTTGTGTGGTTTTAATGGTCTTTTGGAGGATTTTGTACGAAGGTAGGTGCTCTGTGTCTCTCAAGCTGCCATCTTGAGGGTGAGGTCTCAGGAAGTCCACCAGATTGTTTTCTAATGCCTATTCTACAGTTCATTAGTTCTGATAAGCAGATCTATGGGATCAAGTCCGAGCCACGACTTATATAGTGAATCCAGGACCAACCTAGTTCTTGGTTTTTTCCTCATTTTATCGAAAACTGCCCACCTGCAGTAAAACACTTAAGCACTGAAGGCCCAAGGATCTTACAGAGCAGCAGAACTCTCCACCCCCCCCAGATACTGTCCTCTGCAATATTGCCTTCTCACTTTCTGTAATGATCCCTATTTCAGGATCGAAAGCGTTACGTGCATCGTACAGCAGTGCTCTACCTCTGGGCCATCAGGGCGGTGAAATATTACTGCTTCTTTAGAATTTCTTCCTTGTTCATTAGTGATATTTGAATATAACTTGCGGCAGAGGAAGACTGTTCCTTTAAGACCTAGTCTGAGACCGGTGTCATTGTTTACCAGCTGAAGTTATTTGGCTGTCATGCAGGAGATCTGGGTTTGAATTCTGATTCCCCTAATATTCTTTTAACCTCCAATCTCACAGGAGTTGGGGATCCTTGGTGGTGTGGTCTTGGAATAGTAAATCTGCACATAAGGATAAAGCGTAAGGCTAAAACTAAGTGTAGGAAGGAAAGCAGTAACCTCTGATCTCACTTCGAGGGGGAGCTCTTGCAGCAGGTAATACCATTAGACTAAGCCACCAGGCATCAGGACCCCATGGAAAACTTCTAGCTAGCAGTCTATGGTGGGGCGCTTCGATGTAAACTCATACTCAGCGTCAGACGCGTGTATAAAGGGGTCCCCTGGCACTGCCTCAGTTCTTTCCCCACCGTCTACCCGCTAGCATCGGCTCCACAGATGGCATCTTCTCAGTCAATCTCTATTTTTGTGCCTTGTGCAGTTTATTGTTTGTTTTTCTTTCGATAGTTTTTTCTCCGTCAAGTGCATGTCTTTATCGTCCTTCCAGCGGTGGAAGTCGAAGTGAGTGTGCAGTAAGCAGATCCCGGTGAGGGACGGCAACTCTGCCTGCCTGATCTGCCTAGGCCCCGTCCACCGACCTGACAACTGCCCTCACTGTCAAAGATTCAACAGTAAAACCGGCATCTGCCGCCTCAAGACACTCAAGGCCTACCTGCTGGAGCAACAAGTGGCCACCATGCAGAGGACCTAGTCGGGACAAAGCTCTTCCTCCTCAGCCAGGGAGTCTGCCCCCAAAGAGAAAAGATCAGGTGGGAAGCACCACCATAGGGATAAGGAGAGAGCCACATCGGAATCCTGCCCAAAGTTCCCTCACAGTACGTCTGCTTCCTCCACCTCCTGCGGTCAGAGTCGGTTCCCCCAGGTATAACGGCTGCCTCGAGGGTGGGGGTGGGGTTCCTCTAAGAAGTCTACCGCCTCCTCACACTCCAAAGGTAAGGAGTCTTCCTCTCACAGGCGTTCGTCTGCCCATGTTCCCCTAGCGCAAAGGCCCCACAAGCATACACATGGGTCGACACAAGAGGGACAGGCACCTGCTTCATGCAAAACGTCAGAGCCCATCACCCGAAAGCATTCTGGATCGTCCGACAGGCACAAGGGGTTGGACAACTCCACTAGATGCCAGGAGGTCGTCAGGCACCGGACGACTCCACCACCCGAGGAAAGGGTGACGTTGGCTTCTGAAGGCCTACAAACTACTGGCCACTCTGACTCTGCATCAGAAATGGACCAGATGCTGCTGGCCAAAGAGCGGCTGTCTGCCCTGGAGGACTGGACATCAGCCCAGGTACGCTAGACCCCAAGGTATAAGACACCCGGGCCTGAGGATACCCAACTGCCTCCCCCAAAGAGCCGGACACCAGACGCAAGGGGGCTCGGCACCACTGGATAAAGCCCCATTGGACCGAACGCCGGAGGCACCTGTGGACAAGGTGCCTCAGGACCAGTCGTCGGTACCCAGAGAGCCACAAGGTCCGACACCAGGCCCCTCAAACGTACTGAACCAGACACCTCCACCCCCAGTCGTCCCGCTTGCAGAAGTGGAGGTGCTTTTCAACACATAGTGGAACACCATTAAAGGGGACTTACTCCCAAGGCCTAGGGACCCATCCCCTGTCTGGCAATCACCTAGGGAACAGCTGCCCAGATGACCTTCCCTGCCAACAGCCTCCGCCACCCAAGGACAACGACCGGAGGCTACCAGTTCCAAGCGGCAGAAAAAGGCACCCATTGTCCATTCCATCTTCCAATGGACATCTGCCCTCTTCTTCAGGGGAAGTCTCCGGAGACTCCTCTTCAGATTACTCCTTTGAGGACAACCTACCCCTGCCTTCCCCATATCCAAGAAGGGACTCTCCACGGCCACCTCTGGATGACCTGTCCTTCTTGGACGTTATGAGGCATATCCAGGCCCTGTATCAGTGGGATATTGAGGAGCTGGATTCTAAATGCCGCTGTCTGGCAAAATTCCTAGGGGCTATGGGCCCAAAAGCCCTTGGTCGTACCCCCACTTGTGGAACCCTTCCAGGACGTGACGAACTTGACCTGGGAGCGTCTGACTACCATGGTGGCAGTGCCATGAAAAGCAGATAGGCTCTATAAGACACAAAAAGGAGAGCCTTATTTAAGTGAACAACCAAAAGCCGACTCCATGGTGCTTATAGCCGCATGTGGCAGGGTACAGCAGCCAAGACACATGAGCGCTCAGCCCCCAGATCCAGGTCAAAAAAGCTGGACCAAATGGACCAGAAGGTCTGTTTTTCAGCTACCTGCATGGTCAGGTCACTGAATTTCCTTGCTCATATGGTCCCGTACCAGAAGTCACTCTGGGCAAAAGCTGTGGATCTGGCTAAAGCACAGCCCGATTCGGAGGGCAAGGCAGAGCTCCTAGCTGTCATCCAGTCAGGCGTGGATGTGGACAAACACGTGCTGAGGAGTTCTTATGACTCTGAAGACATGGCAGCAGGGGCAGCAGCAACTGGGATCTGTATGCGGAGGCATGCCTGGTTGAGGGTTTCTGGTTTCCACTAGGATTTGCAGGATGCCATCTTGGATTTACCCTTTCAGGGACCCATCCTCTTTGGCACGGAAACAGAAAAACTCATAACAGGGTTACAAGATTAGGGCAAAGCAGTGTCTGACGTTCATTGCATGCACAGATCAGAACTGCAGGCACCTAGGCGCTGTCCCTTTCGGAAGAACCAGGGACAGCAGGGAAGACGCCAACTACAACACAAGGGAGGCTTTAAGAGAAGAAGAGACCCCTGTTCCTTCAGGCGCCCAGGGCCCCAAAAATGCCAAGGCGCCCAGACCTCCCTTGCCCACTCCCTCCGCCACAGCATGACTCCTCACTGACCCCCGGAAGAAGCGCTGGGGAGGCAGTAGGAGGGAGATTCTCACTTTACCTATTAGGATGGTCCAGCATCACTACAGACCAATGGGTCCTCCAGATAGTCAAGAGGGGATACTCTCTGGAGTTTACCCATATTCCACCAGGCACTTCGCCCGTCTCCTCCCACAGCTCCCCCCTCCCATGCACCCTCCAAGCAGAGATATAGGTCTTGCTTGAAAAAAGAGCTATCCAGGATGTATCCTACACCTAAAGAGGCAAAGGGTATTACTACCACTTCTTCCTGTTACTGAAGAAGACAGGAGACCTCCATCCCATTCTGGATCTGAGCCAGCTGAACACCTTCATCGACGACAAAAGGTTCAGAATGGTGACCTTAGCGAGCCTGTTGCCCATGCTCCATCACGGAGCTTGGCTCTGCTCCCTGGATATGCAGGATGCTTATATGCACGATGCTTATATGCACATATGAGGATCCTGCCATCCCACAGGAAGTACTTTCGCTTCACCTTCCAGGGTAGGCACTACCAGTTCAGGGTGCTTCCATTCGGCCTGTCATCAGCAGCAAGGGTCTTCACCAGGTGCCTAGCAGTAGTGGTGGCTGCCCTCAGGAGAGGGGGTCACTTTGTCTACCCCTACCTGGACGATTGGCTTCTCACAGCTTCATCAGAAGGCCAACAGCGTCAAACACTGGAGGCGACCTTCAGTCTTTTCCGGGCCTTGGGCATCATTGTAAATCTGCCCAAGTCATACCCGTGGCCTGCTCAAAGGCTACAAAACATCGGAGCAGTCCTGGATACCATCCAAGGAAAAGCCTTTCTTCCCACAGACCAGGCAGTTAGGCTAAGGGACATCACTCACAGGGTGATGGCCTTGGACCAGGTCCCAGGGAGGGTAGTTCTGCAACTTCTAGGCCATATGGCTGCAGCCATTGCCACAGTTCCCCTTTCTCATTTGAATATGAGGATCCTGCAGTGGCACCTCAGAGTCCAGTGGGACCAAGGGACGGACGAGCTGAAAGAGCCGGTCAGAATCTCCAATGCGGTCTGTCAGTCCCTGGTTTGGTGGGTCACCCTGGCTCATCTAGACAAAGGGGTTCCCTTCCAGAGGCCCAGCTCACATCAAATTTTGATGACAGATGCCTCAGGACTGGGATGGGGAGCACATCTGGCTTCTCATCAGATGAGGGGCTCCTGTAATTCCACGGAACGGTCTCTCCACATAAACATTTTAGAGATGAGAGCCATACTGTAGGCCTTACAAGCTTTTCAAGGGGTTCTCCTTCCTGGACCCCTTCTGGTCCAGTCAGGCAATACCCAGTAGTCTTCCATCTCAAACAAGCAAGGGGCACTTATTCTTATCCCCTATGCAGAGAAGCAGTGAGAGTATGGACCTGGGCAGTGGATCACAGTCTGGATATCACAGCAGTCCATGTTCCAGGGATCGACAACGTCCTCGCAGAAAGGATAAGCCGCTGTCAGTCTCAGAACCATGAATGGGAACTACAACAAGAGGTCATAGACGACCTCTTCAAAAGGTGGGTTGGCCAGAACTGGACCTCTTTGCGTCCCCACTCGGTGCCAAACTGCCCAATTCAAACAACATTAAGTCTTGCTATATTATGACATATGCAGTATGACCACAGGTTAGAACTGCTCCGGAGGTGAAAGAGTTAACTTTCCATGCCAGGCATGGAACCTTGAGCACGAGCTCGGTTGAAAACGCTGTCTGTTGTTGCTCAAACTCAAACTGTCAGATTCTTTACTCCGCCTCACTGAACAGTCGCTTCCGGAGATTTCTCCTTCTGCTCGGTTCGTTTGTCGGTTAAAAATTATTATTTTTTTCTGTTTCTTGACCGAAATTAAACCGCAATCGGTTGGTTCAAGCTCTGTCTGTGGTACTGTAAGTAATAGATAGGCTTACATTTATTTTCTTCTGTGTGGAACTTGTAAACGTCTTTTTCGGTTTGGTTTGAACCGATCAGATTGTTTTAAAAAAACTTTCTAGTCTTTAGAGTGCGGTCCCCGGTTCTTATCAGTTCTTTAAAAAAAAACGGATTTCATTACGGTTTTTTCCACGACCCGTGACACGGTTGGGAACCGATAAGAGAGTCTTGCTTGGCAGATTGCCACTAACAGGCAAGTTTGGTTAGGCTGGCACTCTGTCTGAGAAACCCAAAAGAAAAACCGGGCCCACTGGGTTTCAGCACTGTGGTCTCTGTGGGGAAGCCTTTGCTAAGGCTGACCCACACACCACCTGTGTATATTGTCTGGGGTTTGACCACCTCAATGCAGACTGCCAGATTTGTAAGAATTTTCCTGCTGCCACCGTGGAAAAGAGAGTTGGTAGGCTCAGGGAAAGGGAGGCCAAAAAGTCCGCTGACCCAGATGGCCAGCCCAGTTCGGTTCCAACTGAACCGGAGGGAGTGCCCTCTGACCAGGGCGACACACTCGGCAACGAAGAGCCAGCTCTGAGGAGCCGGTTCCAACTAAAAGGACTAGAAAGTCAGCTAGTGTGGAGCCAAAAGTTCTTTCTCCAACCGCTGAGGAAATAGCTAAAGCAATTCAAATTGTCCAGTCTCTTTTCCCGGTTCCGTCCGAACCAACACCATCAGGGAAGCGCTCGGTTCGGTCGGTTCCACTGGTTCAAGATTATGATTTTGAGGATTTTTATGAACCGGAGGAAGGGGAGGAGGAGTATGAGGAGAGTCAATGTGATTTTGAAGGTCTGGATGTGCCCATTGAACCGGACATCTCTCCAGACAGACCGTCAGGGGTTCCCCCACCAGGCTATCTGAGTCCCCCTCTCATTTTATGTTCTATAAGAAAGTTGCTGAAACTCTCCAACTCCCTGTTGAGGAAGCTGTTGATGACCAAGAAGAGCCTGATTATGTAGAAATGATGGATATTCCAGAGTCTAGGAGACTGTCTATTCCCTTGCACAAATCCTTTAGGAAACAGACAGTAAAAATTCTAAAAACTCCTCACTCTATCCTGCCTGTTGATAAAAGGATGGACAACAGGTATACATTATCAGGCTGTGATACGGAGTTCCTCTCTCAGCAATGCAGCCATGTGGGGGTAGTGCAGGCTGCAGCCTGTGACAAGGCAAATGTTCCTCTAGCCTCTCACCCTCCTGAAAAAGATTCCAGGAGGATGGATGCCATGGCAAAGAAACAGTACATGGCAGCATCTTTAGGACTCAGACAGACAAATTATATGGCTTACGCTGCTAGGTACCTGAAATCCAGATGGGATACTGTGCTGGCCCTAGGAAAACAGGCCCCTGACCAGCTTGCCAGGGAGCTGGAGCAGGTGGCTGCAGATGGTATTGAGGCATCCAAAGTGCAGTTTCATGCTGCAGTAGACTCTAATGATGTGTCATCAAGAGTCATGGCCACATCTGTGGCTCTTCGCAGAATGGCCTGGCTCAGATGTACTACCCTGTCACAGGATACTCAGTCTAAGGCTATGGATTTTCCTGTTGTGGGCAATTCTCTGTTTGGGGAGCAGACAGAGAATTATATGAAGAAAATTGATGAGTATAGGACCAGCTATAGGAGTGCACAGGCCAGAGAAAGGCAAGCCACTCCTCAAAGGCAGCATGTCAGGGGCAGGGGCAGGCCTTTTCATAGACCTTTACCAAGCCCAGGCCTCCTCTTTGCTTATGCCCAGAGGGGTTCTTTAGGGAAGAGGCAGACGGGTTCAAGTAAGCCTGCTTTACCCCTCAGCCCAAAGCCCTGCCAAGCAGGCTCCTGATGGGGTGGCCAGGGCCGATTCTCCACCACGGTAGGGGCAGGCTGGCTTACTTTGTCCAGGACTGAAGTCTTTAACATCAGACAAGTGGGTCCTGGAAGTAGTAAGCCAGGGACTGGTTCTCAGCTTCAAAAAATTTCTGAAGATGAGAGCCAGGTCCTTTCCACCTGCAAATCCATCAGAGACACTTGCCCTAGAAACAGAAATTTCTACCCTCCTGGCTCTCAGAGCTGTGGAAAGGGTTCCACCCCTACACCAGGGCAAAGGGTTGTACTCCAGGTACTTCCTTACCCCAAAAAAGACAGGAGAATGGCGGCCCATCCTGGATCTCAGATATCTAAACAAGCACCTTTTAAAACCAAAATTCAAAATGGTGACTCTGGGAATTATTTTACCCTCTCTAAGGCCAGGGGACTGGCTAGCCTCCCTGGACCTCAAGGATGCCTACTTCCATGTTCTTATCAGAAGCTCCCATCGAAAATACCTCAGATTCGAACTGCCCTCAGGCCATTACCAATTCAGAGCAATGCCCTTCGACCTCACCTCTGCCCCGAGGGTATTCACAAAATACCTGGCAGTAGCAGTTGCCCATTTAAGAAGGCAAAAGATTGCCATCTTTCCTTATCTGGACGACTGGCTCATAGTAGGCCAGTCTCCAGACCAGGTCAAACTACACCTTCAGGTAACTCAGCAACTGCTCTCATCTCTAGGTTTCCTTCTCAGTCTTCCAAAGTCAGTTCTAGAGCCTGTCCAGCTTCTTACCTTCATAGGCGCAGAACTGAACACAAGAGAGGCCAGAGCCTTCCTTCCCCTGGAAAGAGCAAGGACCCTGGTTTCTCTGGCCTCCTCTTTCACCCTGCAGGTCTCTCGACCTGCAAGGCATTTTCTACAGCTCCTGGGGCACATGGCTGCTTCTACAGCAGTAGTGCAGGGAGCAAGATTTCAGATGAGGGACGTCCAGTTCCATTTGAGAGCCTTTGGTCTCAAAGGAGAGACCCTCTAACCAAATTGATCCCAGTGACTCGAACCCTGATCCAGGCCCTTCAATGGTGGCAGGACCAGAGCAATCTGAGACGGGGTGTCCCCTTCACCCCCCAGTCTCACTCCTTAACCCTTACTACAGATGCATCCCTCTTGGGGTGGGGAGCTCACATGGGCGACCTCAGTACCCAGGGATTGTGGTCCCACAGAATCTCTGCTCCACATCAATCTGTTGGAACTCAGAGCAGTTTTAAACAACATGAAGTCTTGCTATATTATAGACATTAGCAGTTTGATCCAGCTCTAGAACTGCCCCGAGTGAAATGGTTAAAACCATTCCAAAATAGAATTTTGGCACCAGAGCAGCTCTATCTGTGTCATTTCAAACTTGAACTGTCAGATTCTTTACTCCACCTCAGTGAACAGTCGCTCCGGAGATTTCTCCTTCTGCTCGGTTCATTTCTCGGTTTAAAAAGTGTTTTCTCGGTTGGATTTAACCGAGAATAGTTTTATTTTAACCGCAGAACCGTTTGGTTCAAGCTCTATCTGTGGTAACCGTAAGTAAATGAAGGTTTTGTCTGTGTGGAACTTGTAGTTATCGGTTGCGTTTTGAACCGATCAGTGGGTTTAAAACTCATTTAAAACTAAAAGTTACTATTTTTAGAGTGCGGTTCCCGGTTCTTATCGGTTCTAAAAAAAACGGATTTATTACGTTTTTCCAATACCCGTGACACGGTTAGGAACCGATAAGGGTGTCTTGCCTGGCACTGCCGTTAAAAGGGCAAGTTTTTGGTTAGGCTGGCATTATGTCTGAGAAACCCAAAAGAAAAACCGGGCCCACTGGGTTTCAACACTGTGATGTTTGTGGGGAAGTCTTTGCCAAGGCTGACTCACACACCACATGTGTTTATTGTCTGGGGTTTGACCACCTCCAGTCAGACTGCCAGGTATGTAAGAATTTCCCTGCAGCCACCCTGGAAAAAAGATTGGGCAGGCTCAGGGGCGGGAGGCCAAAAGTCCGCTGACCGGATGGCCAGCCCGGTTCGGTGCCAACCGAACCAGAGGAAGTGCCCTCTGACCAGGCCAGACTTCCTCGGCAAAGAAAAGCTGGTTCTGAGGAACCAATTCCAGTAAAGAAAACAAGAAAATCAGCAGGTCTGGAGTTCAAAATTCCTTCTCCAACTGCTGCAGAGATAGCAAAAGCCATACAGATTGTCCAGTCACTGTCTCAGGGTCCGTCCGAACCACCACTATCCGGTAAAAGATCGGTTCGTCCAGTCCCAGTGGTTCAGGATTATGATATTGAGGAATTTTATGAACCAGAGGAGGGGGAGGAGGATTATGAACAGTATGAGTGTGGCTGGGAAGGTCTGGGTGTGCCCATTGAACCGGACATCTCCCCAGACAGACCTTTAGAATCTCCCTATGCTGTCTGAGTCCCCATCTCATTTTTATGTTTTATAAAAGTTGCTGAAACCCTCCAGCTTCCTTTAGAAGAGGCTGTGGATGAGCAAGAGGAGCCTGATTTTGTAGAAATGATGGATATTCCAGAGTCTAGGAGATTGTCTATTCCTTTACATAAGTCTTTTAGAAACAATTAAAATTTTAAAAGCTCCTAATTCTGTGCCTCCTGTAGATAAAAAGATGGACAGAAGGTATACATTGTCAGGCCCTGATACAGAATTCCTTTCTCAGCAATGCAGTCATGTTAGTAGTTCAGGCTGCTGCCTGTGATAAAGCTAATATTCCCTTGGCTTCACATCCTCCTGACAAGGATTCCAGGAAGATTGATGCCATGGCAAAAAACAGTATATGGCAGCCTTTCTGGGACTCAGGCGAAGCAAATTATGAGCTTAGTAGCTAGGTATCAGAAATCTAGATGGGATACTGTTATGACAATTGCCAAAGCAGGCCCATGGCCGCTGGCTAGTGAACTAGAACAGGTGGCTGCTGATGGCATTGAAGCCTCTAAGGTTCAGTTTCATGCTGCTGTGGATGTTAATGATGTTTCCTCTAGGGTCATGGCCACATCTGTAGCTTTAACTAGGTTGGCCTGGCTCAGGTGTACTAGTTTGTCACAGGATACCCAGACTAAGGCTGTGGATTTTCCTGTGGTGGGAAATTTCTGTTTGGAGGCAGACAGAGAATTACATGAAGAAGATGGATGAATATGGACTACCTTCAAGAGTGCCCAGGCTAAGGAGGCGGCAAGCCACTCCTCAAAGGCATGCCCCAGGGGGTGAGGTGAGGCCTTTTTCAGAGCACTTTCTACAGACTCAGGCCTCCTCTGCCTAGCTTCCAGAGGGGCTTCTTCAGAGGCAAGGGGCAGGCGAGGGTGGCAGACCTGCTCCCACCCCCAGCCTAAAGCTCCTGCGAGCAGGCACCCTGATGGAGGTGCCCAGGGCCAGTCTCCTGTACCAGTGGGGGGCAGGCTGGCTTACTTCAGTCAGGAATGGAGCTGCTTTAACCTCAGACAAATGGGTTCTGGAAGTAGTAAGCCAGGGTCTGGTTCTCAGCTTCAAAAAGTTCCCAAGTTGAGAAGCAGACTTTTCTACCTACAGTGCTTCAGAGACCCTCGCTCTGAAACTGAGGTCTCATCCTGTTAGCTCTCAGAGCAGTAGAAAGGGTTCCTCCCTGCATCAGGGCAGGGGTCTGTATTCAGATACTTCCTTACCCCAAAAGACAGGAGAATGGCGTACTTTTTGATCTCAGATATCTGAACAAGCATCTTTTTGAAACCAAAGTTCAAAATGGTAACTCTGGCAATGATTTTACCTTCCCTAAGGCCAGGGACTGCTAACCTCCCTGGACCTCAAGGATGCCTATTTCCATGTCCTAATCAGAAGAGCCCATCAAAAGTACCTCAGATTCAAACTGCCCTCAGGTCATTACCAGTTCAGAGCAATGCCCTTGGCCTTACCTCTGCTCAAGGGTATTCACAGAGTGTCTAGCAGTGGCAGTGGCCCACTTAAGGAGGCAGAGGATTGCTGTTTTCCCTATCTAGATGACTGGCTCATTGTAGGCCAGTCCCAGGAACAGAGTAAAATCTCACCTGCAGGTCACCCAGCAGCTTCTCACCTCCTGGGTTTTCTGCTAAACCTGCCAAAGTCGGTTCTGGAACCAGTCCAGGTACTCACCTTTATAGGGGCAGAATTGGACACAAAGCTAGCCAGAGCCTTTCTTCCCCCAGAAAGGGTAAGGAATTTAGTGGCTCTGGCCTCTTCCTTCACTCTGCAGGTCTCTCGACCAGCAAGACACTTTCTGCAGCTCCTGGGGCACATGGCTGCATCCACAGCTGTTGTGCAGGGAGCCAGATTTCAGATGAGAGACATTCAGTTTCACTTGAGAACCTTTTGGTCTCAGAGAAGACCCCTTTTCAAGTTGGTCCCAGTGACTCGAACCTTGATCCTAGCTCTCCAGTGGTGGCAGGATCAGAGCAATTTAGGCGGGGGTCCCCTTCATTCCCCTTCTCACGACTTGACTCTCACTACAGATGCTTCCCTTCTGGGTTGGGAGCCCACATGGGCGACCTTTCCACTCAGGGAGTTTGTTCCCCCCAGGAATCTCTGCTCCACATCAATTTGCTGGAACTCAGAGCTGTCTTTTTAGCTCTTCAAGCTTTTTCTGCATTTGTCCACGACAAGGTGATACAAGTCAGAACAGACAACACCACAACAATGTGGTACATCAACAAACAGGGGGGCACTCGGTCTTCGGCCTTGTGCACCGAGGCAATGAAGTTGTGGTCTCTGGCCTATTCCCTGAACACTTCCCTCATAGCAGTTCATCTTCCAGGGAAGGACAATGTCCTAGCGGATGCCCTCAGCAGGATTTCCCAGGGCCATCACAGAATGGTCCATGGATCCTCAAGTGCTGGGGATAGTTTTTTGCCAGGTGGGGCATCCCTCAGATAGATCTTTTGCAGCCCCAGACAATCACAAACTTCCTCTGTTCTGTTGCAGGCCTCAGTGCTGGGCTCAGTTCCCTGGATGCCCTTCTTCTGGATTGGGAGGAAGTTCCTCTATGCTTCCCCTTTCCTCTCCTATTCAAGTACTAGTCAAAATCAGATCTCAGCCTTGCAGGGTGATTCTGATTGCCCGGATTGAGCCAGGCAGCCCTGGTACCCACTTCTTCTGTCTCTGACAGTCCATCTTCCCTGTACCTCCCCAGAATCACAATCTGTTGACTTGTGCCCAGGAAGGGTTTGGTATCCGGACCTCAAATCCCTCAACCTCAAGGCCTGGCTCTTGAGGAGTTTGAGTTTGCTGATTTACACCTCTCTCAGGGTGTTCTTGAGATCCTAAAGGCTTCCAGAAAGCCTTCCACTAGGGCTACTTATAGTTCTAAATGGAAAAGGTTTTCCATTTGGTGTGCTGGGAAAAATATTTCCCCAGAATCTGCTGAATTGCCCATTTTGTTAGATTACATGGTACATCTTAATTCCTTGGGTCTCAAACCAGCTACCCTGAGAGTTCATTTGGCAGCTGTGTCTGCTTTTGTGTCAGCAGGAAAGTCATCCTCTTTCCCTCTCATCCTGTGTTTTCCAAGTTTTTAAGAGATTACTCCATACTAATCCTCCCTTTGGGAACCGGCCCCTGCTTGGGACCTTAATGTTTGCATTGCCCAGTTAATGCAACCCCCTTTGAACCTCTGTCTTCTGCAGAGCTTAAGTACCTAACTTGGAAAACTGTTTTTCTAGTGGCTATCACTTCTGCCAGCGCGCCAAAGTGAATTGCAAGCCTTGTCAGTGGAGACTGACTTTATTTCTTTCCACAGGGATAAGGTAGTCCTTAGGACGAATAGGAAGTTTTGCCTAAGGTGGTTTCAGATTTCCATCTTAATCAATCTATCTCCCTTCCAGTATTTTTCACTGATCACTCCTCTTGGGTGAGAGGAGGTTGCACAGCCTGGATGTTAAGAGAGCTCTTAGTTATTATATAGGCGTACCAAAGGTCTGAGGTTGAATCCTCCAACTTTTCCTTACCTATGGTGAAGTTGGGAAGGCAAACCTGCCACTAAGAGATCAATAGCCAGGTGGATTGTCTCTTGTATCCAATTTGTTATCAGAAAGTGGGCAGAGCCCCAGTTTGAGGCTCATTCTACCAGGGGGTACAGCTGCGTCTCTAGCTGCTGCCAGAGATATCCCTTTATTAGAGATTTGCCAGGCTGCTACTTGGAAATCGGTACACACTTTTACCAAGCATTACTCCTGGATGTCCAGGCCAGGAGAAATGTTCGGTTTAACACAGCTGTTCTTCAGAGCCTATTCCTAAGTAGGTTCTGCCTCCTCCATGGAGGTACTGCTGTGTATTCTGCTAATATCTATAATAGCTAAGACTTCATGTTGTTTGAAGAAAAATTACTCACCTTAGTCATGTTGTTTCTTCTAATGGAGTCTTGCTATATTATAGACCTCCCAACCTGCCCCTCTCAGAACCTCTACTTGGTGGGGTCGGGCAACAGTGTGGGCACTACTTATGTCCTGTTAGCATTTTGTCCCCTTTGGGACTTTGGGGGTGTATGTGTACACGTGTGATGTTTTATTATACTTATGTTCCATTTCATATTATTAGAATGGTGTTAGTATTTCTGGTCCCCTGACTTGAGTCTTGGGTGTTGGGACCATTAATGGTCGTTATTATTTAGGGTAGCCATTTGGCTAGTGTAGAGTTACAGCTTCCACACAGACCTTAGTGAGTTTGGCTCGTAGATCTGACAGTTCAAGTTGAAATGACACGGATAGAGCTGCTCTCGTGCCCAAAATTCTATTTTGGAATGGTTTTAACCATTTCACTCCGAGCAAGATTCTAGAGCTGGATCAAACTGCTAATGTCTATGATATAGCAAGACTCCATTAGAAGAAACAACATTACTAAGGTGAGTAATTTTTCTTCTAGCACTTCAAGTTTTTTCCACATCTGTTCAGAACAAGGTTGTACAGGTCAGAACAGACAACACCACTACAATGTGGTACATTAACAAGCAAGGAGGCACTCGGTCTACGGCCTTGTGCACCGAAGCAATGAAGTTGTGGCCTCTGGCTTATTCCCTGAACGCCGCCCTTACGGCAGTTCACCTCCCAGGCAAGGACAATGTCCTGGCAGATGCTCTCAGCAGGATTTCCCAGGGCCATCACGAATGGACACTGGATCCCCTAGTACTAGAGGTAGTATTTGCCAGATGGGGCACCCCGCAGATAGATCTTTTTGCAGCCCCAGACAATCACCAACTTCCCCTTTTTTGCTGCAGGCCCCCAGTGTTGGGCTCAGTCCCTCTGGATGCCTTCCTTCTCAGTTGGGAGGGCAAGTTTCTCTATGCCTTTCCTCCCTTCCCTCTTCTGTTCAAAGTGCTAGTCAAAATCAGATCTCAACCCTGCAAGATGATCCTGATTGCTCCAGATTGGGCCAGACAGCCCTGGTACCCACTCCTCATGTCCTTAGCAGTCCACCTTCCCCTGTGTCTTCCCAGGAATCACAATCTGTTAACCTGTGCCCAGGGGAGAGTTTGGTATCCGAACCTCAAATCTCTCAATCTCAAGGCCTGGCTCTTGAAGAGTTAGAGTTGCTGACCTACCTCTCCCAGGTGTATTGGATATCTTGAAGGCCTCTAGGAAGCCTTCCACAGGGCTACTTATAATTCCAAATGGAAAGGTTTCCATATGGTGCTCTGTCAAGCATATTCCCCAGAATCTGCTGACTTGCCCACCCTCTTGGATTATTTGGTGCATTTGAATTCTTTGGGGCTGAGACCAGCTACCCTAAAGTGCACCTGGCAGCCCGTGTCTGCTTTCTTATCAGCAGTAAACCTTCTTTCAGCTCCACCTGTATTCTCCAAGTTTTTCAAGGGGTTGCTTCACACCAACCCTCCATTCAGGGACCCTGCCCCTGCTTGGGATCTTAATATTTGCATTGCCCAGCTTATGCAACCCCCTTTCGAGCCTCTGTCTTCAGCAGAACTCAAGTATTTGACTTGGAAAACTGTGTTTTTGGTAGCCATCACTTCTGCCAGGCGCATAAGTGAATTGCAAGCATTGTTAGTGGAGCCTGATTTTATCTCCTTTCACAGAGATAAGGTGGTCCTCAGGACTAACAGAAAGTTTTTGCCTAAGGTGGTTTCAGACTTCCACCTTAATCAATCCATGTCCCTTCCTGTGTACTTCACTGACCATTCCTCCTCTGGCGAGAGGAGATTGCACAGTTTAGATGTCAAAAGAGCCTTAGTTACTACATAGAGCAGTAGGGTCACAGGTTTGACTCCTCCAATTGTTCCTCACTTATGGTGAGGTTGGTAAGAAAACCTGCCACTAAAAGATCCATTGCCAGGTGGATTGTCTCTTGTATCAATTTTGTTATAAAAACTGGGTAAGGTTCCTCCCTCAGGCCTGAGGCTCACTCTACCAGAGGTACAGCTCGTCTTTGGCTGCTGCCAGGGACATCCTTATCCTAGAGATATGTCAAGCAGCTACCTGGAAAACAGTTCACACTTTCACTAAGCATTACTCCCTGGACATCCAGGCTAGGAGTGATGCTCGATTTAACACAGCTGTGCTTGAGCCTATTTCCCAAGTAGGTTCTGTCCCTCCTCCATGGAGGTACTGCTGTGTAATCTGCATATGTCATAATATAGCAAGACTTCATGTTGTTTGAAGAAAAAATTACTCACCTTAGTAATGTTGTTTCTTCTAATGGAGTCTTGCTATATTATGACCTCCCCCCCAGCCTGCCCTTCTCAGAACCTCTATTTTTGGGATGTGGGTGGGCAGTGCTATGTTGCCGCTTCGTAGATGCCCACTTTATTTTCACCCTTTCTTAGGGTGCTTGGGTGTTATGTTTTATTTTTCTTTCTTGATTCCCCTGACTTGAGTCTTTGTTTTGGGATCAAGAACAAAAATGTGTTTTTGTAGTCAGTAGCCAGTGGGCTAGTGTAGGTTTTCGGCTTCCACACAGAACCTTAGTGAGTTTTGCTCGTAAAGATCTGACAGTTTGAGTTTGAGCAACAACAGACAGAGTTTTCAACCGAGCTCGCGCTCAAGGTTCCATGCCTGGCATGGAAAGTTAACTCTTTCACCTCTGGAGCAGTTCTAACCTGCGGTCATACTGCATATGTCATAATATAGCAAGACTCCATTAGAAGAAACAACATTACTAAGGTGAGTAATTTTTTCTTTCTGGTGGTGTTTGGTGAGATGCATTGTCCCTCTCCTGGACAGGGAGGTTCCTGTATGCCATCCCTCCCTTCCCTGTTCTTCAGAGAATCCTGCTCAGGTTACTGGGCAGAAGGTGCCAGAATGATTCTAATTGCACCCTTCTGGCCTCTGCAGATTTGGTTCCCGCTGTTGCAACAGCTGGCATCAGAGCCGCTAATTCTGTTGCCTCTGTCTACTCACTTGCTGTCCCAGGAGCAAGGCGTGCTGGTCCATCTGGCCCTGCTGTCCCTGCATCAGCATGCATGGCTCCTGCAGATTTAGCTAGGTATAGATTTGTAGTATCCCTCAGAGTGGTAGAGGTGCTCTCTAGCAGGGCAACATATGCCATGAAGTGGAAGTGCTTCTGTTTGTGGGCATCTCCCCGTTCTCTGGACCCCCTCACATGTCCAGTGGAATCTGTGCTGGAGTATATTCTCTCCCTCTTGGACTTGGGTCTTAGCTATTCATCCATCAAGGTGCATCTCTGTGCGCTGTCAGCTTATCGTGCACCACTGAATGGGAAGACTCTGGCACAGTTGGACATCTGCAAGACCTTTTCAAGAGGAGTCTTGTATATTAAACCTCCCAAGAGGGACCCTGTGCCATCTTGGGACTTCCTGTTTGTATTGGAAAAGCTTACCTTGCCCCACTTTGAACCAGCTGCAAGTTGCGAGCTACGCCTTCTTTTTTGGAAGGCGTTATTTTTAGTTGCCATTACTTCCACTCAACGGATTTCCGAGCTGCAGGCTCTGATTTGTAAAGAGCCTTATCTTATTTTTTTTTTTTTTCACAGGGACAGGGTAGCCCTGCATACAAACCCTACGTTTCTTCCGAAGGTAGTGTCTCAGTTCACGTTGAACCAAGATATCCAACTACCAGTGTACTTTCCAGAGTACTCTAGCAGAGGGGAGGCCTTTTTACATACTCTGGATGTACATAGAATTCTTCGTTACTACCTTGCCCGGACCAGTTCCTCTAGAAAGACAGACTAGTTGTTTGTCTTTTTTGCCCAAAGGAAAGTTGGGACCCCAGTGACAAAACAGTCGTTGACTAAGTGGCTCGTGAATTGTATCACATTCTGCTATCAGCAGTACAACAGACCCTTACCGGGACCGGTCAAGGGTCACTCCACCAGAAGGATTGCAACATCCTTTGGGTAAAAATATTTCATCAGCAGACCTCTGTGCAGCCGCTACTTGGAATTCAGTGCACTCTTTCATTAGGCACTACAGTCTGGACATTGCTTCCAGAAGGAGAGCAGGTGTTGGCCTAGCGGTCCTTCAGGGCCTCCTCTTCTAGATGCATACAGCTCTGCACAACTATCCTTCACCCTTCTGACCTGGGTCTCTTCTTGGATATTGCTTGGGACTCAGCCCTAATGGTATTACCTGCTGCTCCCCCTCGAAGTGAAATAGTACAGTTACGTAAGAACTTACCATAGCAGTAGATCTTCGAGAGGAGCACTTGCAGCAGGTGGCTTTCCCACTCACCTGCCCCCAGGGACTAGTATTCCAATTTTCTCTTGGGGATAAGTGATCCTCCTCGTTCTCCATCTGTTTTCAGCTGGGTGTTCGGCAGGAAAACTGAGGTAGTGCTACCGTAGACTGCTAGCTAAAAGTTTTCCGTGGGGTCCTGATGCCTGGCGTCTTAGTCCTAATGGTATTACCCTGCTGCAAGAGCTCCTCTCAAAGATCTACTGTTACGGTAAGTTCTTGCGTAACTGTACTTTTCCCACCCTCCAGCACACTGTATTGCTGGCTAATGGAACAAGCTGTTTCACATTTTCAGTGCTTTCTTAAAGAGCAGCTGATGCCTCCAAGAGAACTTTGAAAACCATAACATTTGGAAGAAATTCAGCTTATTTGTAAAACTAGTTCTGTATTTCTGCTGCTCTTTATTTATTACTGAGGTCATATGCATGAAAACAAGAGCTTTGTTCCTTGAGAGTTCATCTGTTCCTATTGCTTATTCCCTACTGGATGTCATAACAATCTGCTTGTGACATCACAGTTACTACCATGGCAACAGACAGTGACATCATAAAGAATTATGACGTCAAGTGAGGAACAAGCTGTAGGGGCAGACAGACATTTAGTGATAAAGATTCTGTTTGGGGGGTGGGGTGGTGGTGGCAAATTTCCTTAGTAATAAAAAGGGGAGAAGACATCTGTCGAAGATTTGGCAAATAAAAGCTGATTTGTGTCTAAATATGTTTTTCAAAGTTTTCCCAACAGGTGTCAGCAGTTTTTTGTCTTAATTTTCAAACTGAAAAGAGAAATTGCACTGCACCCCCTTTCTGTCTGAACTGTGTCTACGAACATCCGAAAATTGCCTGCAGCAAAAGGCCATTGTGGTCTGTCTAGGCTGCTCGTGAAGGCAGCTAGCTCCCTATTCAGCAGCTGTCCCATGCCCCACTCCCTGTACCCTGTCCCACCCCTTCTTGAAGCATTCCACTGTGGTACATGCCACCACTTCAGCTGGTAGTGTGTTCCACTTTGCCACCACCCTCTCGGTAAGGAAATGCCTCTTCACCTCTCTCCTGAATCTACCCCCTCCAATCTCATGTCATGGCCCCTAGTGTCTCTCCTCACCCTCCTCCTGAATAGACCCTCTGTGTCCGTTTTGATTATCCCTTTCGTGTATTTGAAGGTCTCAATCATATCTCCCTGTCCCTCCTCTTTTTCAGTGTGTACATGTTTAACTGTTTTAGTCTGACCTCATATGGCAACTCCCCCAGGCCCTGAATCATCTTCGTTGCCCTACGCTGCACCCCCTCCAGCAGCCTAATGTCCCTTTATAGGTACGGGCGCCAGTACTGCACGCAGTATTCCAGGTGGGGTCTAACCAATGATCTGTACAATGGTAGAATAGCCTCCCTTCTTCCTGAGGTAATTCCCTTTGCATTGCACCCCAGTATTTTGTTGCCCATTGCTGCTGCTTTTCTGCATTGTGTGGAATTGTTCATTGCTTCCCTGATGAACACCTCCAGATCCTTCTCCTCTTCTGTCACCTCCAGCTGCACTCCCCCAGATGATAGCGTCTCCTCAGACTTTTTGTTCTGAAGTGCAGCACCTTGCATTTTTTTGCGATAAAGATCCTGTTGGGAGGGTGGGGTGGTGGTGGTGGTAAATTTCCTTAGTAATAAAAAGGGGAGGAGACATCTGTTAAAGATTTGGGAAATAAGAGCTGAATTGTGTCTAAATGTTTTTCAAAGTTTTCCAGCAGGTGTCAGCAGTTTATTTGTCTTAATTTTCAAACAACGAGAAAAGTAAAGGGGAACAGCAAACACAATTTGTGTCTCCAAAACCACTAGCTTGCAGTAAAAATAGATTTGCAGCAGGGTCTTAGAATTTACTTGATTTCTTTTTCTCTCCACTTTTAAATTATATGATAAAATGGTACAATTAATACCTGTAGTCTTCTCTGAAGTGCTCAGGAAGCTATAAGGAAGTTATTCAGGGCAAAAACCTCCTTACAGATGACACAAAGGAGGGATTTTCATGTTGAATCTAAGATGTGTCCCCCACATTATTGTCGAATTTGTTTGGTTTTTAGTACATAACTTCATTTAGAATTGAGCCTTTAGCTACTAGTGACTGCGGGGGTATGGTGCTTTCTGTTGTAACTGGATACTGTAAGCTTTATTCTCGACTTTTTGTTCTGAAGTAGTTGTTTTACTGGATTTATTTCAGAGCAACATGCACCTGGTATCTCCCATGGGGATGAGCTCTCAACACTAACTATGGTCGGGGAGTCCTTAAGGCCTTCCAATGGGGAGCAGCATTTTGCAGACCTGAATGTCATGGACAGCAGCTTGTTAAGCCTGCAGATCTCTGAAGATGAGGCGGTGAGAGTGGGAGAGGAAGCTGGACTGGGGTCTGATGCTGAACCTGGGGGCTACCTGTCACAAGCAAAGGAACAAATTCAACTGGCACTGGCAAAAGAGGCAGCCAAGGACTACTCATCTGCTTTCCTGTGCTACAGGAATGGAGTGGATATTCTGTTGAGCGGAGCACAAGGTATTGTATTTGGTGGAATGCAATTAAAAGGGCAATATGATTTCAACCTATAACTACACAATAAGATAAGGTAGAAAGGGACTGTAGGTCCATCATGCCTGCCCCTCTGCTTCATAAACAAGTATGAGTTATTATTTTGTGTAAACATGTACTAACATAAAGGGGTTCCCTTTATAGAGAAATACTGTAGTTAGAACAGATGCCTTTGGACAGGAAGGTTACAGGTTTAAGTCCTAGTAATGGTGTACTGTCAGCCTTGACATTAGTCTACCATGATTGGCTGGTCCAGTGGCAGTGGATTGCATTGCCACTTAGGAGACTAGTCCAGTAGAATTCATGTTTTTGGGATAAGAGCTGTGCAGCTAGAAGCTGTAGGATATAAATTATCACACTTCCCAGGTCACATGGATAGAAGTGGCCATCCAGCACTTCATTGCCTCTGTTGCATAAGGGCACTGATAAGAGAAATGGCACTGCACCCCCTTTCTGTCTGAACTGTGTCTACGAACATATCAAAATTGCCAGCAGCAAAAGGCCATCGTGGTCTAACTGTGCTGCTCGTGAATGCTGCTAGCTCCCTATTCTGCAGCTGCTCACCCCCCTCCCTTTACCCTCCCCTTTGCCCTGTCCCACCCCTTCTTGAAGCATTCCACTGTGGTACATTCCACCACTTCAGCTGGTAGTGCGTTCCACTTTGCCACCACCCTCTCCATAAAGAAATACCTCCTCACCTCCCTTCTGAATCTACCCCCCTCCAAACTCATGTCATGGCCCCTAGTGTGTCTCCCCACCCTCCTCCTGAATAGACCTTCTGTGTCCATTTTAATTATCTCTCTCATGTATTTTGAAGGTCTCAGTCATATCCCCCTGTCCCTCCTCTCTTCCAGTGTGCACGTTTAACTGTTTTAGTCTGACCTCATATGGCAGTTCCTCCAGGCCCTGAATCATCTTCGTTGCCCTACGCTGCACCCCTTCCAGCAGCTTAATGTCCCTTTATAGGTATGGGTGCCAGTACTGAACGCAGTATTCCAGGTGGGGTCTAACCAACAATCTGTACAACGGTAGAATAACTTTCTTTCTCCTCGTGGTAATTCCCCTTGCAGTGCACCCCAGTATTTTGTTGGCCATTGCTGCTGTCTTTCTGCATTGTGCGGAATTGTTCATTGCTCCCGTGATGAGCACCCCCAGATCCTTCTCCTCTTCTGTTGGCTCCAGCTGCACTCCCCCAGATGGTAGGTTCTCCTCAGATTTTTTGTTCCGAAGTGCAGCACCTTGCATTTTTTTGCGTTGAACCCTAGCTGCCATCTGTCAGACCATGCTTCCAGCCTTGCCAGATCCTCCTGTAGCCCCTGCCACCCCACCAGGTCATCTACCACCTCTCCCATATTGGTGTCATCCGCAAATAGGCTGATTTTGCTGCTGATGTCCTCCAAGATGTCTGCAGCAAATATGCCGAACAGCACTGGGCCCAAAACCAAACCCTGCGGAACACCACTTGTCACAGGCTTAGGGGATGAGTATTCCCCTCCTACCACCACCCTCTGCTGCCTGTCTTTTAGGCAGTTCTCCACCCACCCCACCCCACCAGTTTTGCTCCCGCCCCTGTGCCCTTTAGCTTGATTCCATGTCACCCATGTGGTACTGAATCAAAGGCCTTACTGAAGTTTAGGTACAGGACATCCACCGCATGGTCCCTGTCAATTTGGCTAGTCTCTCAGTCATAGTATTCCACCAGGTTGATCTGGCATGACCTGCCCTTGATGAAGCCATGCTGCCTTCTCCCGTAGTGCCACTAGCCTGTCCTTTAGGATGGTCTCCATTAGCTTCTCCACTATGGACATTAGACTTACTGGCCTATAGTTCCCCGGTTCGTCCTTGGGTCCACCCTTGTGGAGGAGAACCACGTGAGCCAGTCTCCAGTCCTATGGTATGCATCCCGTGTCTAGAGATGAATTAAGTAAGTCTGTCAAGGCTCCTACCAGGATCTCTGCCAGCTCCTTCAGCACTCTCGGATGTACTCCATCTGGTCCTGGAGCCTTGTCTACCCTCAATGCCCTTAACACCTCCAGCTCCCTCCCCACTGTGATTTCACCATCCGTCACCCCCCCTCAATCTGTTTCTGTCCTTCCTCCTACTATGGGTAGCACCCCTTCCTTTTCTTTCGTAAAGACTGAACAGTAGTAGTCATTGAGCACTTCTGCCTTTTCACCCCCTTCCTCCACCCAGCCCCCCCTTCTTAATTCTTACAATTTGGTCCTTACAGCTTCTTTTCTCCCTGATGTACCTAAAGAAGTCTTTCTCCCCTTTTTTTATGCCCTGCACCAGCCTGAGTTCCCTTGCTGCCTTGGCTGCCCTTACCCCCCTGGTCACTTTCTTTGCTTCTTTCAGGTATTCCTCCTTATTGTCCTTCCTCCCCGATTTTCTGTATCTCCTGTAAGCTGCCCTTTTCTTCCTCACCCTGTCTAGCACCCCTTTAATTACCCAGCTGGGTTTCTTCTCCTAGCCTTCTTAGTCTGGGCCCCACTGCAAGTTTCTGTTGCCTCCACTATCCCCTGTCTTATCAGTTCCCACCTTTGCTGTGTGTCCATACCTGGTTGAATTTTGCACAGGAACCCCTGTACCACTTCCCTCCTCATCTTTTTTTTTCTTTTCAATTCTGTTTATAGCTCTGCCTTACCCTGAACTCTTTCTGGATGGTCACACAGCTTGTACTGGGTCCCACCCGTCTGAAGCTCCCTGCTCGACTCCTCTTGGGGCCCCAGCTCTCCATCCACTGTCCCGGCCACCCGACCCCCTGGCTCTGAGTCCCGGGAGGCGGGACTGCCGTTACTCCTTACTGGTGCTCTGTCTACAATTTAGAAGAGCAACCAGGCAGGGAGGAGAGCAGAGAAGCGAGCAGAGAAGCCCAACACTGGGCGTGGTGGCCAGCCTCTGGACCATCCTTCACCTATCAGGAGGCAGGGATTTTTTACTTAGACTCTCCTCTCCCCCGGCGTGGCTTGCAGTGGATGCCAGCGTGCGTCCACCCACAGGCATCCTGCTTAATGCCAGCCCCTCTTCAGTACCTCATTACTGAGCGATGCACCCAGCCTCCGCCAGGTGCTGCTAATAAGCTCGGTGTTCCCCTGGATCCCACTCCAGGAGAAGAAAGCGGTCCATTGGGTGCTTGATCTTCTCCTTCCCCGCCGACCCCGGCTTGTTCCCGAACCTGGGTCGCTGGCGTGGCACGAGGTGTGGCGTCCAGCGCCTCAACCCTCTGCGCCACCGGGCCGGCCTCCCTCATCATCTTAAAGTTGCCATTCCTGAAATTCACACCCTTGTGCCAGATGCCATCCTCTCTTTAGCCCTCTGTAACTGGAACCATACTGTCCGGTGGTCACTCCCTCCAGTGGTTCCTCCACCCTCACATCCCTCATCCACTCCCCATTCGTCAATACAAGGTCAAGGGTGTTCCTTGACCAACTGTACTAGAAAGCTTTTCTGGAAGGCGTCCAGCATTACCTGCTCCGTTCTGCTCTTTGTGATGGGTGTGTCCCACTCAACCCCGACAGGTTTAAGTCCCCTACTATCACCACCCCCCTTCCCGCAGTTCCTTCTGATCTGTTCTGCCAGTATCTTGTCCATCCCTTTAGTTTGAGAGAGTGGCCTGTACATCACCCCCAGTCTTAGTGATCTATTTATGGGATCCTGTAGTTGCACAGTATTCTGTCTCTCTCTCTCTCCTCCCTTACACATTTTAATCCCTCCTTTATGTACAGTGCACCCCCCCCTTCCCATTTTCCCTATCCCTCCAGTGTAATCTGTACCCTGGAACTGTCATGTCCCAGTCGTGGACTTGGGTGGCCCATGTCTTGGCTATAGCTGCCAAGTCCACGCTCCCCTCCTCCAAGAGAGCCTGTAGTTCCGCTCCCTTATTCCCCAGACTCCTAGCATTTAGTGTTACCACCCTCCAACCTTTGTCTCTACCCTCCCCCCGCCTCTCTCCCCTTATGTCTGCTCCCTTAGTAGTTGCCTTCCTCCTTACCTTGCTATTATGGAAGGTAAGCCCATTTGGTTTCACATCACTAGGCATCTGAACACCACCTTTCTTCCTCTATATATAGTTATTACAGATATAGTCTATAATATGAATAATAATATTTTTCATGGAACGGTGTGTTTAACTCTGGTTCCTTATGAAAGCTAGGTCAGCAATACTAATTTCTCTTTCCGTGGCAGAGTGTCTTGTAGTATCCACTGGATGAAGAAAAATAGCAAAGGATCGTGAATGGCCCCTCTCACAATACAAGTGGTTCTGTCAAATCAGTAATATGCTCCTGTGATTTACTAATATTGTCAGAACCCCAAGATACAATTTTAGATCTTGTATTACATAACGGTCATCTTTAATAATTGTTAAAAATGATTTGAACAGTATTTATTTTTAACTACCTAGATTCTGTTCACTACCCACACTTAGCCAGTCGTCTTATGAGTATACACAGCTACTGGAACAGTCTTCAAGCTTGATTCCTCACACCACTCAAACATATGATCTTCTGTCCTAGTCCCCACTGCACTCTTATCTTTTTTTTTCCTTTTTTTTTGTGTGCCTCCTGTGCTCTTGACCAGCCACTTCTTCGGGTCACCTAGGTGCACCCCACTGGCACTCCTTCCTCGCCGTCATCCACCACCCCACATTGCAGCTCCCCAGGTAACCGAACGTTTCCCTTTGGTAGATGGATCCACCCCTTACGGGGGAGAAAAGCGCCTGTGGGGTCGGCCAGCACAACTACTTGGCCTGGGTGCTGCTGTGGTCAGTCTGGGCTGTCTGGGGCTTCGTGGCAGTGGGGACCAGACTCTTATCTTTTCTAATGCAGGAAAGAACTGGTCTCCTCTGTCACAGCTCCTGATAGTGAATTCAAACTCTGCATTGATTTCAGGCTAATTGTGCAACTTTATTTGATTTTTTGGATCGTGTTTAATGGCTCATTGTGTGGCCCTTTGCATAACTGCTCCATTGATGTTTACTGTGGAACAACTGAAGAAGCCAGCGTTTAAGAGGTGCACGGTTTGCAGATACAGCATGTCTGCCACTGACAACCAGGATGCCTCTGTGTACTGCTTTGGCATTGCGCACAACATGGAGTATTGACACTGGTGTTAGGCCATGCACCCACAGCTGCTCATTGAGTACAGTCTTCAGGTGCTCCAGGGTAAGCCTACTATTAATGTTACTCAGATAGTGCTTTTGTGGATCCTACCACTGTCTGTCAGTTAGTGTTGGCATCCTACCTAGGAGCCTACCAGAAATCCTACCAAAGACAGACGTAAGATCCAGGGTCAGATAGCAATGGATCTTAGTTAGGATCCAGGGATCCTAGATCAGATAGTTAGGATCCGGAGTCAGATAGTGATGGATTCTAGTTAGGATCAAGGGATCCTAGGTCAGATCCAGCAATCCTAGGTCAGATAGTTAGGATCCGGGGTCAGATAGTGATGGATCCTAGGTCAGATCCAGGGATTCTGGGTCAGATAGGATCCGAACTGGATCTGTTGCTAGGATCCACAGGATCCTCAACGTTTGTTGCTAGGATCCACAGGAACCACAACGTTTGTAGGATCCATGTACTGATCCTAGAGGGCAGGATCCATGGTCAGATAGTACTACTGTCCTACCACAGCAACTATCTGACCAAATGGGAGGTATCTGTTGGTATCCTAGTTTCTAGGATACTATCTTATAACCACTACCTACTGTTGTGCAAGGGTGGTGTTTGACTGCATTGCTGGTGGCACAGTTACTGGCCCAAGAGGTGAGCTTTTAGGCTGGGGAAGGTGTCCTGGTGCTGGATCTTCTGTCAGTGGAGGAGTATTATGCAGTGGAGCACGTTGCTCCTCATGAAGAAGACTGATACCCCAACTTCAAACTGTCCCACCATTCTTTCAGATGTGAGTATTTGCCTAGTCACCGCTGGCACAAGAAAAAAAAGTTGACGCCAGTTGTGAGAACACTTTCTTTCTGGAGGGACCATTCAACCTGTGTTCTGGGCTCCAGTGCTGATGGTGGCCCAGCCCAGCCAGGGTGGGTTGAGGTCAACCGTACATCTGTTGAGCCACTGCCTGTTATTCAGACTGTGGCACAGCTGCCAGTAAGTCACATGTAGTTAAGTAGGTTTTTGCAAATCCTGATGTCCCTTATCCAAGACAAGTACATTTCATTGAAGGGCAAGTCCAAAAAAAGCAAAAAGAACAGCTGATTTCATTGTAGAGAGTGAGGGGCAAGTGCATTCAGCTACAGTCATGGTTGGACAAGTCCTAAATGTTTTGATTTTGACAGCCTTGCCATTAAGGCAACTGGCCTTTTCGGAGCCCACGTCACATTGACCAGAGGGTTGACAATCGATAGAGGCTGTTAGGTAGCTTGGTGGAATTGTCTCCGGAGCCTTCGCAACCTTCTCCCAGGGTTGAGGTTGACTGGTGATGCCAGCAGACCTGACTCAACCTTGGCTATCAGTACCAATGCAGACTTTGGTCATTCGCCCTGTGGCTCCTCCTCCAGGTTTTGAAGTCATGCTGTAGTGACCTGTGCTGGTGGGACCCACACTACTGCAACTGATGGTGGGTTCTTTGACTAATGACTGTAGGCCAGAGTCAGGATTTCTTCACCTCCTGTCATTAGTGGTAATCCTGATGGAGAGAGCCATCCATACCCCTTATCGGTTGTCGGCATTGCTGTGTCTGGACTCTGATTCAAACATGTGGTTTGTTCAGTCAACCCTGAGGTGACTGGATGGCATCGAGCTGACTGACAGGTTTTTTTTTTAGAGGGACCAATCGGTCCTTGTTTGCCTCACCTTTGGACTGAATGTCTATGTCTCTGTACACTACCTGTTGTACATCCTGGAATGCGATTCCTCACTGGGTGTGGTCTTCCCCATCACCCCAGTGGCCCCACGCTTAATATCTGGCAGCACCTGACTTCCTATCTGGCCCCTCTTGAGGTATGGACTCTTAAGTATGTGGTCCGCATGGGCTGGTTATCTGACTTTTTGGAGCACCCATCTCCAGAGGGGCTTATGATTGATGTGGTATTTCAGAAGGCTGAGGTGCAGGGCAAGTCGGACAAGCTGACAGAAAAAGGAGTCCTAGAAACAGATCAAAGTTTACACAGCTGGGTTCTTGGGTGTTTGTCAAGCCAGCTACACTATGCTGTTGGTTCGGTAAAGCCATGAGCTTTTTGAGCGCTCTTCAACTTGACTCCCCTTCTTCTTGAGGGATGCAAACAGGATCCTGTAGATATCAGTAATCTGCATTTGGTGATGACCAAGCACCAGTTGCAGGTTGTTTTGGATTCAGCTGATGTTTCGGATTGAGCAGTGGTGACAGCAGTCTCCATGGGCCACCGTGCCCGACTTTCTTTTACCCTTCATGCAGGAGACTGCTCTGTTTGATCCAGCAGTGGAGAAGCATCTTACTGGCATAGAGCAGTCGATTGTCATCCTGGATTCAGCCACTTCCATCACTAACCTGAAGCAACAACCAAAGCCATGGCTGCAAAGTGCTTGTGCCCTTTGTGGCATCTACAGGGGCTCACAGAGTCAACAGCATTTTCAGCAGCACCATTAGGCCAAGTTCTTTGCTAGGAGTTTATTTTTTTGGTGACTGGATAAACCCACTGGGACAGAATGCCCTGTTTCATGGGTGACCTGGATTTATTTACATAAGTAAATGCACAACACTACATTAATGCACTAGTTAGGGTTGATATCATGCCTTTGAAAGTATGGAAATGTGGTGTTAGGGTTCCCAGCCCTAACACCCCACTCCACCCTCCCCCATACAACCCTGCTACTCCATCCCATTATACTTTGTCCATCTCTGCTTCTTTACTTATGGAATGGGGTGAGCGTTAGGGCCAACGACCCCAAGGCACACCCCAATGTCTGTTGGTGTGTGGAGGATGGATCGGGTGGTAAGTTTGGGTGGGGGTGTTATGGTTGAGAATCCTAACACCACATTTCCATACTTTCAAAGGCATGATATCAACCCTGTTTATATTTTCTTTATATATAACTCTGTATATAATGTTTTTCATTGTTATTCATGCATAATACTACTGTAGATATAAAGTGTGTGTAGGGTTTAACTGAAACTGTATGCTGTCCGGCCAGGACCTCCTTGTAAATGATCCTGCTCAACAGAGTATCTCCTGTCAATAAACTTGAACTAACTAGTGCATTAATGTAGTTTTTTTGCATGTAATTTCCACACTTATCTCAAGTGTAATGAAATCAAAAAACATAAACGAATTGTTTTGCTGAATAGAATCGTAACCCTTTTCATATACCACATAGAGAACAATAAAGGTGAGCCATGGGGATAATGGTAAAAGAATTCAGCAATCAGCATATTAGTCAAAGGTCTGATGCCATCGTGCGGGTCAGACGTCATTTTGCAAACCTGCTTCGAACTAGGCATGCTAAGTAAATGCAACCTTTCCCTTTTCTGTAGTACATTTTAACATTCATTTTGACCCCAAATTGTCTACATCACCCTACCTCATAAACTCCATAAGTGAAAATGTGTTAATCCGTGGGAAAACGCCATTCTAGGGACATGGATATGTTGTTCAGTCCACACTTATTGGCAGGTTCCTTGCCGCTTTAAATCTTGCCGGAAGGTCTTCAAGCTGGCTCCTCCCACCCACCCGGGTGGTAAAACTCTCGGCTCCGCCCCATGATGCCAGATCTTCCTTACCGCTTGGAAGCTCAGGTTCCCTCCTTAGCTCTGCGGTTTAGACTGGATCTAACTCTTCGGTTTGTCGAAACTGGTTTTGAATTTTCTAAACTTGGTCTTCATCTTCCCTTGCGGCTGCGATGGACAAATCTATTCCAGGCTTCTGGAGGTACCCTAACGAATGAAGAAAATGTCAGGGCGGATCCAGCTCCACGTCGTCTACTGCCTAGGCCTAGATCGCGACCCGCAGGCCTGCGGAGTTGTGCGTTCTTTCTGCGATAACGTCCTGGATGATCGCATTGCCCGATTGCAGCATGGGCGCCCCAAGAAGCGTTTTCCACCGGTAAAATCAAAAGAGGCTCGTTGGGCGGTGTCCGGTGGCTGGTTCGGCTGAGCAGCTCGAGCAGATGATCACCCTCAAGGAGGAGGCGGCCCAGGCCGCATCTTCCTCCTCCTCGGCCGCGGCATTTATCCCTCTCTCTGGGTTCCTCGTGCTGCGGCTTCATTCAGGAGCTTTGTCAGTCCTTTCCACACGAAGGGAGGGGCCATCGGGACATTCTTCTCGGCCCAGAAGAAGGAGTCGAAGAGCAAGTCCCACTGTCGGTTAGGTGAGGTGGGAGAGGTCTCCTTCCCGGACAGCCAACCGTTGACTTCGGTCGAAGTTGCGGCTCAGGCCACTGGCTTCACGGTGTCCCCGTCAGGCCAGCCTGCTGAGACTCCCGTCGACGCAGTCGAGATTTTTCTCGATCCGTCGGATGGGCTGTCGACTGGTGAAGCCAACAACCCTCACTCGGTTTCCCCAGTGGAACCGAGGATCTGCCTGCGCCTTTGGGGCCGCAGTCCCGGTTAAAGTGCCTGAGCCGAGGGAGGCGGGTGTCCCCGCTCCCTCCCAGACCCCCCTCGGTCCCCAGTCTGGTCTCGGACTTCTTCTCGATCTAACGTTCCGTAACATCGGCGGTCTTGGTACTAGTAAAGCGGTGACACTGTTCCTCCTCGTCTTCTTCCTCGGATAAGGGAGGCTTCAGCGTAAATGACGTTGGCGCTACGAGGAGCTTATGTGGCAGCAGTTTACTGTTGTCTGGGTCTAAACCGACTCGGTTCAGACCCTGGCCATCAAGTGGCTGTCGCCCGAACGACCGAAGCAACCGCTCGCCCCAGTCGAGTTGCCCGTTCCAGGCCCGGTTGCTCAGCCAAAACCGGCTGCTCCACCGGTTGTGGTGGAACCTCCGCCCTCCACAACCAGTCTGGAACCTGACCAAGGATTCTCGGTGGTCTGGCCCGCCCCTGGAGTTGTCAGTCATCCTCACTCCCGACCGTCCTCGGCAGGTAGAGGTAGCTCAGGGCCGAGCAGCTCTTCGCGAACTCTTGAATCCGACGACGACTCCTCCGTGTTCTCCTGGCAGGTTGACGTGGGAGTCCTCTGAGGAGCCAGTCATTGGGCGATAGCCCATGTCCTTCTTAGGTCTGTTAGACTCATCTTGGAGTCACCGGGATGCAGCTCGAGCCCGTGTCTAGCGGGCCGAAGTGTCCCCAGCGGAGATTCTGGGCCGGGGAATCCCCCGGAGGCCTTTCCGTGGCTGAGGCCATTGTCAGCCCAGCCTTGGAGCTCTGAGCGGCCTGCTTCCTGTCCTGCGCCCTCGGCCAGGATGGCAAGAAAATATCACCGGTCCCTACCGTGCTCTTTGCCGGTTTCTCAGAGCACCCTCTGCCCGAGGGTTAGTCACAACAGCATCTTCAGCGTTCGGTAATGCTCAGGGCGTGGATAAGCCCCGACAGGTCAAAAGCTGGACTTTGCGGGCGCAGGTGTCACGCTACGTCCTCCTCGGCCTCCGTCAAAGCCAGCACCGGCCTAACTGATGGCACACTTCTCCCACGCCCTCTTGGGCTCCCTGGATGAGGTTGTCCCTCATCTCCTGACTGACCTGCAGACCACGGTCCACTAGGTGCGGGACCAGGGTAGGGTGGTGGCGAAGCAGCAGCTTCAGACTGCTCTTGATATAGGTGATTCCTGTGCCAGGTCAGTAGCGGCCGTGGTAGCCATGCGCCGCAGGGCGTGGCTGAGGATTTCCACCTTCATGGCGGATACCCAGCACAAGTTGGCAGACGTCTCCTTCTTGGGGACTGACCTCTTTGGCCCTGGAGTGGAGGGACACCTCCAGCAGATCGAAAAGTCCAATGCCACTCTGGACTCGGTCACCTCCACCCAGAGGGACAAAGGCCACCATCAGCAACAGCATAAGTCCTTTCGTCCTTCGCCCCTGCAGCTCGACCGGCCCACCAGCAACAGGGCCAGCAGGCTTGCGCTTGGCGTCCCAAGCCCAAGCCGGCGGCTTCCTCCAACAGGAAGCAAGGAGGTAAAGGCCCAGGAGGTCCCTCAGCCGATTCCTCCTCCAAGCCTGCCCAGTGACGGGTTGAGGGGTGCCGCTCCCAGCCTCGTCCCCCCCCCCTGGGTTCCCCCTGTGGGGGCGGCTCCATACTTCCTTTCCACCTGGTCACTGTCTCACGGACGCTGGGTGTTGGAGGTGGTGGGAGAGGCCTGCCTCTGGAGGTCGAGCAGGCTCCCACCCTTCGAACCCGTCGCCTCAGGGGGCCATGGAGTCTCTTGACCTGCGCTGTGGCCCCAAGCGATGTTGCCCTGCTCCTTGAAAAAGAGGTGATCAGGAAGGTGGCGGATCCTCCTCCAGACCTGGGGTTTGTGTCCAGGTATTTCCTGGTCCCAAAAGCGGACTGGGGGCTGGCGCCCCATTCTCATTACGACCTGAACAGGTTCCCTAAGGTCTCGGGACCTTCAGGATGATCACTCTCAGATCAATCCCATCCTTGGAGCGAGGCGTGTGGTTCTGTTCCCTGGACCTCCAGGGCCCCATTCTTTCACGTCCCAATCCGTCCGTCTCATCAGAGATTCCTCTGCTTCAGGCGGAGGGATCCCTTCTGAGTTCCAGGCTATGCCCTTCGGCCTCTCCACAAGCTCCCGGGTCTTCACCAAAGCATGGCAGTGGTGATAGCATGCGTCGCGGCGCCCGAAGAATCGGTGTACCCTACCTGGGCGACTGACTGATTGCAGCCGGCTCCAGAGTGGAGGCAGAAGCGGTCCAGAGATCTGCCCTCCAGGTTTGCTCTCAGATTGGCCTCCTCATCAGCGAGGCCAAATCCAGAACTGTGCGAAGCAGGTGATACTCTTCGCTCGGGGCAGAGCTAGACTATCTTGAGCCAAAGCTCGGCTCCGGGGACAGGGCTGAGGTTCTTTCCTCCTTTGCCCAGTCATTTCTTGTTGGGAAATCGCGCCCTGCCCGGGACTTCCTGCGCCTCCTGGGCCTCATGGCGGCCTGCACCAGCGTGGTCCGTTGGGCCCGTTAGTACATGCGTCCCCTTCAATGGGGACTGGCCAGCCAGTGGTCACAATGCTGCAATCCGTTGGACCAGCCCGTGACAGTGACCCAGGAGATGTGGAATGCTCTCCAGTGGTGGACCGTTCCGGCACATCTGCAGGAGGGCATCCCGTTCGTCTGCCCCGAGCCGACGGTCTCTCTATCGACCGATGCTTCTCTGATGGGTTGGGGTGCCCATCTGGGGGAGCACAGAGCCCACGGCCTCTGGTCCCCTCGGGAGTCCCGATGCCATGTCAACCTGCTGGAGCTCCGAGCAGTCTCCTAGCTCACCGCCTTCGCTCCGTTTCTAGGGTCAAGTGGTTCAGGTCCAGACGGACAATACCATGACTATGCTGTCTGAACCGCCAGGGAGGGATCGCTCCATGCTGTTATGCAAGGAAGCTCTCCATATGGTCCCTTGTGCGCAGCCTGGGCGGATCTCCTAGCCATTCACGTGGCAGGAGCCTCCAACACCCACAGCGATGCCCTAAGCCAGATAGGGGCTGCGTCTCATAGTGGGTGTCTCTCCTGCGGAGGTAGTACAAGATCTGTTCTCCCACTGGGGCACGCCTCAGGTGGACCTGTTTGCCTCCAGGAGAATCTGAGCTGAGTCTGTTCCATGCCGCCCCCTCAGCAGGGCTCGCTGCAGGGGGATGCGTTCTCGAGGCCGTGGACCCCGGGCCTCTTCTATGCCTTTCCCCCATTTCCCTTGATCCACAAGGTGCTTCTCAAGGCGAGGAGGGACAAGGCGCAGGTGATTCTGGTAGCCCCGGACTGGCCCCGCCAGTTCCAGTATCCAGATCTCCTCAGGCTCCCGAGGCGACTTCCAGCCCACCCGGACCTGATCTCAGTCAGCCAGGGGAAGGTATTCCATCCGGACCTTCAATCCCTGCACCTGACGGCCTGGTTCCTGAGCGGCTAGAGTTCCAGGCCTTGGGTCTTTCCGATGAGGTCCTCAACGTTGTTGAGGCGTCCCGTAAGGAGTCGACCAGGAAATGTTATGCCTTCAAATGGAAGAGATTCTCCATTTGGTGTCAGGGAGGCTTGGACCCTTCTGCCTGTCCTCTGCAGCATTCTGGACTATCTGTGGTCCCTTTCTCAGCAAGGGCTTGGTTGTGACCTTAAGGTGCACCTGGCAGCCATCTCTGCTTACCGGTAGCGGGCCGGAGGCAGTTAGTGGCAGGGAAAGGTATGAGGGCGGCTTTTCAAGGCCTTGACCACATTTCCTCCAGTGAGAAACCTCCACCTCCGTGGGATCTACTGCTGGTATTGGCCAAGCTCATGGGCAAGCCATTCGAACCGATGCACAGGTGCGATATTCCCACCTGTCGTGGAAGACCGCCTTCTTGGTGGCTATCAAGTCAGCCAGAAGGATGGGAGAACTCAGCGCTTCCATCGAGTCTTCTTATCTGGTCTTCCACAGGGACAAGGTTGTCCTCGCCCCCACCAGAAATTCCTTCAGAAGGTGGTGTCGGAGTTTCACCTTAACCAGGTGTTGACTCTGCCAGTGTTCTACCCCAATCACACTCGGAGGAGAGTATAGGCTCCATACTTTGGACCCTAGGCGAGCACTCACTTATTATAAGGCGGATGGCTGAAGTTCGGAGAGGTTGCCAGCTGTTTGTCACCTACTGAAGCCGCACCTGGCAGACCTGCAGCCAAGCGGACGATAAGCAGGTGGGTCACCTCCTGCATAGGCTCTGCTATGGGTTGGCGGGCATGGAGCCTCCCAGAGGAGATAAGGCTCATTCCTACCACCATACCGCTGCATCGGTAGCTGCTTCCAGGGCGTCCCTATCCAGGATATCTGCAGGGCTGCTACCTGGAAGTCGGCACATACCTTTATTACCCACTACCATCGACCTTGGGTGCAGCAGGATGCTGGTTTTGGGGCCTCGGTTCTCCAGTCTTTATTTCCATGTAAGTATCGAGGTATGCGCCTTGCCTTCCTCCTCCCGGAGAACTGCTAGGAGTCTGCCAGTAGTGTGGATTGAACAACATATCCATGTCCCTAGAAATGCAGGTTACTCACTGTAACTGGAGTTCTAGGAATGGTATATATTTGTTCATCCCCACCGACCTCCCCGGCTTGACCTTTTAGCCACAAGCTGGAGAACAGATCTGGCGTCATGGGGCGGAGCAAGAGTTTTACCATCGGGTGGGTGGGAGAAGCCAACTTGAAGACCTTCTGGCAAGATTTAAAGCGGCAAGGAACCTACCAGTAAGTGTGGATGTACAACATATACCATTCCTAGAACTCCTGTTACAGGTGAATAACCTGTATTTCCGCGCCACAGGTGCGGAAAGTCATTTTGGGCAGGATGTGAGAAATGACAGCTGTGTAGTGTTCATGAGGTGGTGTGAAAAAATGGCTATGTTGAAAATTTGGAGTGAAAATATGGAAAATTGGCAAAGTTACGTGTATGCATAGGAAAAGGTCAATGAGCACATGTAACTTGGGGATTTTTGGTATTTTGCTCAGATTTCAACATGATATGTTTGAACACTGACACTCACCTTCATTACTCAATCCTGAAAAGTGATTTCATGCAGTGACCATGCTATTCCATGCCACAGGTGTGAAAACACATTTTGGCAGGATATGAGAAATGACAGCTGTACTGTTCAAGAGGTGGTATGAAAAAATGTGTATGCTGAAAATTTGGAGTGAAAATATTAAAAATTGGCAAAGTTACTTGCGTGCATAGGAAAATGTCAATGAGCATTTGTAACTTGGGCGCTTTTTCATATTTTTGCACCAGATTTTTAACATGGGCTTTTTGAGACCCCACCTTGTGAACAGTGGCACTGTCATTTCATTACTCGGTCCCGAAAGGTGATTCCGTACAGCGAGTGCAAAATCACCTTTCGGGACCAAGTAACGAAATGACAGTGCCAGTGTTCATGAGGTGGGGTCCCAAAAAGCCCATGTTGAAAATTCGGTGGAAAAATACCTAAAAATGGCTGAGATATCGACATAAGCACAAAATGCCATTGCTAGTCATTATAACGCACTAACCATGATTCTTCAGTTGGCTTTGAAGAGTGCAGGCATGATTAAGCGGCCCGACTTCCGATTGGTAAGTATAAGTAGGGGGTTGCTATTAGCTGCTCGGTGGGCTGGGATGGAGGGAGAATTAGGAGGATAGCGAAGACCATTTTATTTTCCAGGATTTAAAAAAAAAAAAAAAGACTTTGGGGACAGTTTTCTTTTTTACAGGATGAAAATGTTTATTTTGGGACACTGGGAGTGGGCTCCCCAGTGTCCCACAGTGCTGGGAGTCGGGAGCATTCATAATGCTGACACGGGGATTGGGCACCCTGATGTCGGCGAACTTAAGACATGTTAGAACAGTTTGGGGGGGGGGCATCCGACACCGGGGCTGGGCATCCCAGTGTCGGAAAGAACATTTAAAAACATTAAGTATTTCGGCACACTGGGGGTGGGCTCTTCAGTGTGCCACAGTACTGGAAGGGTAGGTAAATGCCGACACAGGATTGGGCACCCCGATATCGGCAAGAGTAATTACAATGGACTTGAGGGAGGGCATCTGACACTAGGGGTGGGCATCCTGCAAGTCAGAAACATTATTTGGGAACACTGAGAGTGGACTCCCCAGTGTCCCACAGTGTTTGGGGGGGGGGTGCTATTAAAATAATTCTTACCCCAGGAGTCCTTTAGCAGTTAGCTGGCTAGGTGCAACTGCCCTGGAGGTGTGCCTTTAAGAGAATTTGTATTTAAATGAGCTTAGGGCCATAGCCAATCAAAAAACAGGAAGGGGAGTGAGCTGAGTGAAAGCTGCTGAAGGCTTCAGAATTTTTTCTCCTCTGGACTGAGCAACATTGCCCGTGAGGTGCCTCTCAACTTTCCTTGTTGACAGCCTCCTAGCACTTATCTGAGTAAAGTTTTCCTCATAATTCTTTTTCAATAGTGTGCTGAGTGAAAGTTTTACATTTTTGTTCGCACCATGCTAAATTTTATTTTTTTTGCACATCCGCGCAATTTTGTCTTTATTTTTACCGTGACTGCTCATTTCTTATGTTAATTTTATCGTGGGTGCTTAATTTAGATGGTTCCTCCTTTTTTGACCTAATTCTTGAAGGAACCGTCGAATTAGGGACAGTTGCCTTGTTTTTTTACCTCAGACCTCGTGGGTTTTACTGCGAGGCACTCCACTGGAATTCAAACCTCAGCAGTGGCAATTACAAGAAACCCATAGAGATACAAGGAAAGTGGACCTAAGGTATTGTCTATTACAGGACTGTCCGTAAGGGTCTAACAGCAACCTGTGTGCAGCTGACCAGTATTACTGGGTTTTCCATTAAGATTTCACTGGTATAGATCCCAGTTCTACAACTGACAAAAAAGGCACTTACAGTAGACAGAGTTAATTAACTGGGGCAGGACTGGCCGGTGGCATTTACACAGAAACCTGCACTCCGTTCATAAGGTCCATGACTGGTTTGCTTTGCTTAAACTGGCAATGTAGCAGACAAACCTTTGATAATTATGGCTGAGGATAAATCGAGGCTTCCGACTAGGGGCCATCCAAAAGTACTAATAATAATAATGTAAGTAGAGGTGCTGAGGAACCCTCAAGATCTCAGCCAAAAAAATGAAGCTTCCAAAGATGAAGTTCCTCACAAATTGAAAAATAATAAAAGTGATGAAAAAAGGAAGCTTGATCAAGCCATTGACAAAGTGGTTAAAAAGGAACTCTTGTCAAGACAAAAAATGCTCCCGTTGCTCCTGGGAAAGCCAATAGCGAGACAACAGGCAGCTTAAGCATACAGGAAAAAAAAAACAAAAAAAAAAAAACAAAGTACTTACAGAGTCTGCGCAGTATTCCATCTGTGCAAGATATGGAAAAAGCATGGCAACTGTTTCAGACCCTACAAAAGATGGGTCCTTTATTTACTGGGGCTGGCAAGCACTCTTCCACAGTTCTCTCTTCCATAGACTGTGAGGGTGATACAGTTGATGATAAATAATTTTATGATGCCCCTGCTTACAGGGACTGCTAACACTCTTCCACAGTTCTTGCTTCAGAGACTGTGAGGGTGATACAGATATGAGTATTTTTTGTGATGCCCCTGACATGACTTTGGAGGGCCTAGAACCTTATGTATCCACCCCCCTCTCCTTGGAGCTTCCTCGGCTAACCAGAAGGTTCTCCCTCTAGGCCTTCGTTTATCCAAAACTTATTAGACACCCTGGACCTCCCTTCTCAGGAGTCCATCCTAGGTAAGGATGAGGACAAAAAAGAAAAGATTATGGGGAGATGAAAGGTCTTCCACCTCCCAAAAGTCTGGCTGTGCCTATCTATAATGAAAAAAACTTAAATAAAAATACCTCGAAACTGCTTCAAACCCCCACTTCTATGGCAGAGGTTTATAAGCGGTCTGGAAACGTTAATAATACAATACATAAATATATCAATTGTTTAGCAGCAATGCTGAGCGCCTGTCTGTACATCCCAGCCTTGTGAGTATAGTGCAACAGGCAGCTTGTGAGAAAGCTGGGATCTCCTTGTCCACCTTAACCCCGGATAAGGACTCCAGAAAATAGATTTCTTAGCTACCCAGAGATGCTTGTCAAAATTTTTACTTACTTGGCTTTTCGGCCAAATATCAAACAAAAAAAAACACACCGGAACTCTGTCCTGGTTCTTGGGGCAGGAACCTGTGGATATAGTAAACCTGCCTTGGAAGCTATGTAGTACCACCTCCAGAGTCATGGCCCATGCCATCTCTCTGAGGCACTTTGTCTGGCTTAGAACTACTGGTCTACCCTCAGACTCCCAGTTTAAAGCCATGGACTTTCCCTGTGATCAAATCATACTGTTTGATTCCAGAACATCTGACTGCAACAAGGCCCCCTGCCCCACGGAAATTCCTCCAGAGGGCATTAGGGGCAGAGGTTATTTTCCCAGCTACCCCCCATCTCTCAGTACAGGAGTGCTTTCAGAGGGAGGGGCAGAAGGGGCCAAAGGTGGCCACCTCTACCCAGCCAGCATCTACGCAGTCTAAGCTCTGACGTTAGTGTGGGCAGACCTCATGTGTACCCAGGTGTCTTAAGCGTCTATCCCCAACACAGGTGTTACTGTTGGAGTGGGAGGTAAAAACCTTCTAGCTTTGCGAATGGTGGAGAGGGTCCCGGCCCATGGAAAGAAAGGGCCTCTACTCCAGGTAATTTCTGACACAAAAAGACAACTAGGGAGTGGCGACCTATCTTGTTGTTAAAACCCAAATTTGAGATGGCCACTCTGTTACTAATCATACAGCCCTTACAGTAGGTATATTGGCTAGCCTCCCTGGTCCTAAAAGGGTTCCTTTTTTCCATATACCCTTATGAGGTCTCACACAGGTGCGGGCTCACTGTGGCCCTTTAGCCTTCCTCGGCCCCAGGAGTCTTTATAAAGTGCTTGGCCGTGGTAGCCACACACCTCAGGAATCTGGGCATCTCTAGCTACACCTAAGTTGCTGATTAGCTCATAGTGCCAAAGTCTCCTTGTCAGGTCAAGGAGTCCTTTTTCCCCTTACAAGGCTCACTCTGTAGTCTCTGGGTTCCCTGGTAAATCTAAACAAAGTCTCACCTGGAACCCTCCCAGCATCCAGGAAGTATATGCCTTCCTTCCGCAGGCAAGAATTCAAGCTGTCCCTCTTTGGCAAATTTCTTCATCCAGAGACAGTGAGACCAGCCAGCAGGCGCTTGACTGGGTTTGAATCATTAACCCTCACTGGTTCAGTATATGATGCGGTCCTGAGCAAATCACGTAACGTTGACATTTCCTTAGGCTATTGGGACACATGGCTTCAGTGCCTGCAGTGGTCCCAGGGTTCAGATACAGGATGCGTCACTCGCAAGCCTCCTTTTAGCTTGCTGGTCTCAGAAAGCAACCATTTTCAAAGCTGAAATCTCTGATAGAGCAGTTCCACAGATGCCTCCCTCCTGTGGTGGAAGGGATATCTGGACAGTGCCTCAGTAAGTGGCATCTAGACTCTCCAAGAGTCACAGTTACTCATATTTCTTTTGGAACTCGGAGAAATCTTTCTAGCTCAAAGCATTTGCTCGTGTCATAAAAGGACAGACTTACAGAGTCGAACAGACACCACTGCAATGTTTTCACAAACAAGCAGAGTGGACCAGATCAGGAGTACTCTGTTTGCAGTCGCTATAAATTTGGTCTCTCGCCTTTTCCCTGGGAGTCAGCCTTTCAGCGATTCACCTCCCAGGCAGATACGTACTCTGGCAGATCCTCTAAGTCGCATCAGTCAAGGCCAGAGTGAGTGGACTCTGAACAAACAAATACTAGCCATGGTGTTCAGGCAGTTGGGCACCCCAGAAGTGAATCTGTTTGCCTCTTCCGTCAGCTTCCAGTTTCCTCAGTTTTGTTGCAGGCCCTAGTCCCAGGATCGCCTCCCCTGGATGCCTTGATCCTGGTCTGGATAGGGAGGTTCCTATATGCATTCCCTCCTTTTCCCCTGATTCTTAGGGTATTTCTGAAACTCTGACAACAGCCTGCATCAAAGATCCTGGTGGCTCTGGATTGGCCCAAGCAAGCCTGGTACCCTCTCCTTCTCTCAATGTCCTGCAGCAGGCCCATTTGCCTACTTCCAACTCACTCCCTACTGACCCTTCCTCAGACAGGAGTGCAGTATCCAGACATACTCTCTCTTCACCTCAAGGCCTGGTTCTTGAGGTGTTAACCCTTGCTGTGCCATGGACTGATATATCAGTCCAGAATTCCTGTACGTTCTAATTCTGTCGGCATTCTATGGGTTAAGAGTTTCCATCCTCACAGTACTCCGAACAGGTCCTTAAGATATTGAAGATGGCTAAAAAAGAACGAACACTAAGACGACTTATGCAGCCAAATGTAAAAGGTTTTCCCTTTGGTGCAAGAGCAAAAAGGTTGAACCCCTTTCAGCTTCAGACGCTTAGCTGCTAGATTACCTGGTACACTTACAGCCATCAGGCTTGAAACCATCTTCCCTCAAGCTACACCTGGCGGAAATTTCGGCCTACCTTTTGGTGGGAAAGAAAAAAAATCTTCTTTTTCCCACGCCATATTTAAACAGTTTTTCAAAGGCCTCTTGCACCTCCAGCCTCCAGTCAGGTAGCATGTTCCTCCTTGGAGCCTGAACCTTTGCATAGACAGGCTCATGAAACCACCCTTCGAGCCTATGTCCACAGCCCACCTCAAGTTTGTAACTTGGAAGACAGGCTTCCTGGTAGCCATTACCTCTGCCAGGAGAATTTCAGAACTACAGGCCCTGTGCACTGAGCCAATTTACATCATCCCTCACAACGGTAAAGTTGGACTCAGGATAAACAGGAAATTTCTGCCAAAGGTGGTTTCAGAGTTCCACTTGAACCAGTCCATTGCTCTGACTTTCTTCTTTACTGAGAAATCCACTCCTGGCGAGCAAAAGCTCCGCAGCTTGGATGTCAAAAGAACCATATTCTACTACCTAGTGCATACTAGACAGTCCAGAGGCTCTTCCTCTCAGTTGTTCTCCACCTTCGGGGATGTAGGCTGGGGAAGACCAGCTACCAAGAGGACTGGTTCCTGTTGGTTGGTCTCTTGTATTAGATTCTGCTATGAAAAAGCTGGTCACCAACCTCCAGTGGCACTCAGAGCCCACTCCACCAGGGGCACTGCAGCCTCGCTTGCAGCAGCAAGGGACATTCCCCTACTGGATGTCTGCAAAGCAGCTACCTGGAAGTCTGTGCACACCTTTGTGAAACCCTATGGTTTGGCTGTGCAGTCCACATCTGATGCCAAATTTGGTAGGTTCTCTGCCCACCTCCCTCTTGGTATTGCTTGGTAGTCTGCTAAAGTTACTGATGCTGAAGGACTCCTGAGGTAAGAAGAAAAAATTACTCACCGCAGTAATCTTCTTTCTTCCAAGGGGTCCTTTAGCATCAGTAAGCTCCCACCCTTCCTCCTCAATTCACCTGTCAGACAAGGGCTGTATATCACATCTTTTACCAAATTTGGAGTTTCTTATTGATGAGTTTTTAACTCGCATTGTTTTTGTTTCTGTTTCCACTTTTTGTGGACATTTGCATGTTTTTTGAATCTTGTAGATTCTTTTTCGGGGTATGTGCCCTCAGTTTTCCTTCAAAAAAATTCTGAAGCCTTCAGCAGCTCTCACTCAGCTCGCTCTCCTTCCTGTTTTTTGATTGGCTATGGCCATAAGCTCATTTAAATACAAATTCTCTTAAAGGCTTACCTCCGGGGCAGTTGCACCTAGCCAGCTAACTGCTAAAGTTGCTGATGCTAAAGGACCCCTTGGAAGAAAGAAGATTACTGCAGTGAGTAAATTTTTCTTTCTGGACACTGGGAGTGGGCTCCCCAGTGTCCACACATCAGAATTAATGTTTCTTTCGCTAAGTGGAGAAACAAAACGTCCGACCCACAAAATGCGTGCAACATAGAATCCCGCTTCGCAGCCACAACCATGACATAGAATCCTTCATCTTGCCTGACATCTGTTTTTTCCCCATAGGAAATAATGGCAAATGTAAAATTGAATAACTTTGGAACAGATTAATATTTTTTGTAACATGGCAAGAAATGTTATGGCCAAATAGAGAAAGTAGATTGGTGCAAACAGAACACATGGTACAGACTGAAGCGGGGATTAATTACTAATGCCCACTTCAGAATGTACTACTGTTTGCAGCCACAATCCCTGGTAGTGCACTTGGGAGCATGCAAAAGAAATTATTAGCTGACCCCAGCAAGTCCATGGAGACCGTGGTCGAGAGGGAGCTGATAAAACCTCCGCTAACTGCTCTCATTTTTTAATTTTTTTCAGATTGAATAAGCTTTATTGACAAGGTTGAAGCAACAAGTTACGTATTGTTTACACGTATCTAAATACAAATATAAAAAAGGAACAGGAAAAAATGACAGTACATTTTATATGTTGTCTATAAACCCCTCCCCTTCCACTTCCTGTTTTTTTTTTTTTCTGTTCCACCAACCCGCCGGATGGGCCTTGGGGAGTTTTGCGATCAGTGTAGCAGACGTGAAAGCTGTTGCCGTCCGGAGGAAGAGAGACAGACAGAGAACTCGGCAGTACTCACTCTGTCTTTGTGTTTCTCACTGTCACTCAGTGTTTTTGTTCTGCCAACCCCAGTAAGCCCATGGAGACGCGGTCGAGAGGGAGCTGTTCAAACCTCTACTCACTGCTCTGTGTCTTTTTTTTCACCTACGCTCATTGCTCTCCATTATGTCTTTCTAGTCAAAAATGCATTCTGGGCACAGTACAAATATTTGCATACATTGGCATGTACAAGCACGTGAGATGCCAGATATGCAAATATTCGTACTTTCTTCATAATGCATTCCTGAATCACAAGTGCAAATGAAGGAAACGAGTGAACAGAGAACTCTATTCAGAAAGAGACATAAATTGTTTTATCTTTCTGTGCAATTTTGTGGAAAACATCACATTGAAAGCTATATAAAAACAGCAGTCACAATATAAATATATGTTGAGTGCTGAACGTGCACGCGCCCCATCGGACATTTACAGATGTTTAAAAGTACACACTTGATCAGCAGATAATATTGTGTGAAGCAATGTTATGACTTGCTGTTCATATATTTCCCACATGTAATTTACTTGTAACATTACTCTCCTTGCATTTGCCATGTTACAAGTGCATTAATCCACTCCAGAGTGGGGCTGTACTAGGGGATTAATGCCTGGTTGTTGGTTGGAGGCACTCGACTTGCGGCCTCATGCCCCCCCTCCCCCAAGCTAGGCATTAATTCCCTAGTAGAGCCCTCCTTTGTTGTGGATCAATGCTTACTTCACCAAACCTTCAGAAGGCACATCTGTGAGGCTAAGACTTTCTGCCTTGAAAATTTCAACCCAGAACCTAAAGCTATTTTTGAGATGCAGATGAGCAAAAAAAAAAATGGCCAAAAAACACAAACCCTTCTGTTTTTTCAACATTCTGTATCTCAAAAACGACAACAGCAATTCTAACAAAATGTGCCACACAGAGACCTACCTCTTCTAGAGCCTCAACTTCCCAAATTTCATGCAAATCCATTAAACCATCCAAAAGTTATTAACCTGCAAAACGTTTCCTTTACCAATGAACCCTCATCAACTGTAACTATACTTATAATATCATTACAAGATCAGCATATGAAAAGACAGCAGCTGTACAGTCATGTACAACATAGTAAGATTTTTATAACTGACAAGGAGGAGAATATCCATAGTACTGTACTTAGATACAAGATAGTCAAATACTTAGACAAAACAATAACAAAATTCTCAGAACAGGCATCAGGCATGAACATACAATGCACAGTAGCGTTGATCAACAGACATGGTGAAAGTAAAGATCTTACTTTGAGAGGGTTCCTTCAATAGGTCATCACATATAGGATTGGCGCCACCTGGAGTCTGGCCGCACGGCAGACTTTTCTAGCAATACCTGATGGGGGACCGCCCTCCCGATGTCATGTGACAGATGTCAGCATGACTGTATATAGTGGGTGGTCCCCATACCGCCTGCCCTCCAGTTCTTTCCCGCCATCGCCTAGTGTCAGTCACATTGCAGACTTCCATTAGCGATCGTCGTGATAGTTCCTTGCATGGTTTTTCCTCACCTTTTTGTCCTTATTTCTTGATGTCTTCACCCAAGAAGAAGTGCTCGTCTTGTGGCACGCAGATCCTGCACAAAGACGGTCACCTCAAGTGCGTCCTCTGTTTAGGCCCGGACCATCCTGTTTCCTCCTGCCCTGAGTGCCAGACCTTCAATCAGGCCACAAAGAAAAGGAGACAGCAGGCTTTGGAGGCCCATCTTTTAAAATCCCACCTGGCTTCCCATGAAAAGAAGATAGACTGTTTAAGAGAGTCCTTGGCTGAAAAATCTTCTCCTTCCAAGAAGCATAAGGAGAAATCCAGGGAGCGGGAGAGCTTCGCGGATGACTTGTGGCCCACGATGAGCAAGGCCCAGCCGCCACCCAGAAAATCGGACGGTAAGTCTGGTAAGACCATAGCAGGTCAGCTGGTCATCTGCTCCTCCGACGACCGCACCACCACAGCCGATAAGTCAGCCCCTGGCTCCTCTGGGGATCGCGCGACAGCCGGTAAGTCGACTATCCAGGCTGTGGGTACTCGCCTGGCATCGGTCGATAAGCCGGTTGGGGGATCCTCCCCCACCAGCCCAACTCCACCCACTAAGATGGCCGTTCCCACAGCGGTCCCTGCGGAAATCTTGATTTCTCCGGGGCCTAACGGCGCTTCACCCAACATCGTAGGGAACCAGAGAAAGCCCCTCCCTCCTCTTCCTTCGCCCGCACCTTCCCCCCTCTCTGGCGGGTACTTCTGGTGACGATAGCGGTGAGCCCCTTGACACTGTTGATGCTACGAGGTCATCTCCGCGTTCCCCTCTCGGGGTCAAGGAGAAGGAGGCTCCTCCTCAGCCAGCAGGCCTTACTGTGGAGGCCCCTCCTCCACCTTCAGGAGGGATTCCGGCACCCCCTCCAACGACGGAAGTCCCAACAATCGTCCCGCTGACAGGGCCCCTTTGTCTGGCCCCTCCGACACCGGATCCCCTTCCGGTACCGGATCGGGTGGTGCTGGTTCTGATGTCGGTTCCCCTGACATGGGCTGTCCCGACCCTGGACCCCCAGCTGATGTACACTATGGTGGGTCCGACGTGGGTACCCCCACTGCCGGATCTGATGACGGGGATTTACTCTAGACCCTGAACTGTCCTGCATTACCCGCAAGGGTTTCCTGGGGACCACTACCTGGCGGGTCCCCCTCCGAACTGGAGTCACTTCGGACAGTTTTACCCTGGGTTTAATCCATACTCTGCTTATCGGGGATTCCAGGGTTACTACCCCTACTCGTAATTCCTTCCTCCTCCTCCTCCACCCCTCAGCCTCTGTCAACTCCCCGGTTGCTCCAGACTTCAAGGCTCTAATTCAGTCTTGGTGGCAGGGGGCCCAGTCGGAGTTGGTCCTGGACCTGGAGACTAGGCTCCCATCCCCACGGTCTTCCAGGTCCCCTTCCCCGAGCAGTTCCTCCATTGCTGCTGTCCATATCTCGGGGAAGACTCGTCAGGATGTTTTCCTTTCCGATACCCAACACCGTCCTGTCGAGGAGGGGGACGATGACGATAGCTCAGAGGGGGCTGACGATTCTTCAGAGGAGGTCCCGGAGGAGCCTGAGGGCCCGAAAGGCAAGGTTTCCCCAAAATCTCCACCAGTGGACCCTGCCTTTTCAGACCTTCTGAGGTCCATGAAGGATTACTTCAATTGGGAGTCTGAGGATCAGGATCCTATGAGACAGAGGCTCGCGGAACATCTCGACCTAGAGTCTCTCTCCTCCTTGGATGGCACCTCACCAAGACCTCACCACTACCATCTGGCAGATGCCTCATTCTCTCCCGGCTGTCCCCAAACGTGCGGACAGACTTTACTGGGTGCCGAAGGATGCCCCGTTCCTGAAGGTACATCCCAAGGCCGACTCTGTGGTCATCTCTGCGGCTTATGACTGCTCCTCAGCGCCAAAGCACATAAGCACCTCTCCTCCGGACAAAGAGTCATGGCAGATCGGCCGGTTCAGGAGAAAGATTTATTTGTTGGCCAGATGTGCCCTCCGGTCCCATAACTATGTGGCCCACATGGTGTCCCACCAAAAGACTACCTTGGCCAGGTTAGAAGCGCGAGTCCAGTCCATGGACCCCTCACCTTTAAAGGAGGAACTTGCCAAGGATCTTCGCCTCTCCAAAGTCTTGTGTAGGCACGCCTTACGCGCCACTTATGACTCCGTAGATTTGGTGGCACATACCTCGGCAACTGCCGTTGCCTTTAGACAGCAAGCCTGGCTTCGCCTCTCCGGACTCGCCAACGAGGTCCAGTCAGCGATTCAGGACGCCCCCTTTAGGGGCTCGTTGCTCTTTGGTGGGGACACCAAGGACATTATCACGACCTACAGGACAAGGGCCTTGCCCTTAGGTCTGTGAGGTCAGTGTACCAATCAGGCTCCCAGCAGGAGCAGCACTTTCGGAAAAGGACCTGGAGGCAGAGAAAGAATGCCCCTGCGCGCTGCCAGGAGAAGCGTAAGCCACGGGTACAGCCACCCCTCCTGCCTCCAAAAACCAGAGATGTTCAGGGGTCCTCCCCGAGCCCTGCCACTTCCTGACTTCTCATCCCCACTGCCTCCTCAGTCTCGCGACGGGGAGCAGGTAGGAGGGAAGGTTCGCCGCCACGCACAGGAGTGGAAGGTGATCACATTCGATGAATGGGTCCTGCAACTAGTGTCCGTCATACACACTGTAGAGTTTCTGGAAATTCCCGGAAACTCCGCAAAGAGAATCCTCCTACTCGTAGGGACCAGGACACCTAGATTCATGAAAATTAAGTCGCTCTTACTCAAAGGAAGCAATGAGGCACTTTCCTCTCTGGGAAAGGGGTTTTACTCCCACTTTTTCCTGGTTCCAAAAAAGTCAAGGGACTTCAGACCCGTACTCAACTTAAGTCAGTGAAATCAGTTTGCCGAGTACAAAACATTTCGGATGCTGACCCTCCAGAGCCTCCTTCCACTCCTTATGGAGAACCATTGGCTCTGTGCTCTGGATATGCAGGATGCCTCCTTGCACATCCCTATCTTCCCCAGCCACCGCTGGTTCCTGCGCTTTTGCTTCAGGGGAAGGGAGCACTTTCAATTTCGAGCACTCCCTTTTGGTCTGTGTTCGGCACCACGGGTCTTTACCAAGTGCCTGGCGGTGGTCGCAGCCTTTTTGCACCGCAGGGGTTTTGCGGTTTTCCCTTACTTGGATGACTGGCTGATTTCAACCCTGTCCAGGGATTCTTTGCTAGAGGCTGTTTCCTTCATCCTGGACCTCTTCACCAGACTAGGGATCACAGTCATCGTTCCCAAGTCCTCCCTCATCCCTAACTAGAGACTACAGTTTATTGGGACAGTCCTGGATACGGTCCAGTGCAGAGCCTTTCTTCCTCCAGACAAGGTGGAGACCTGTTCTCTGTCAGGCCTCCAAAGTGGCTTCTCTCAGGACCATCCTGGCTCGGGAGATCCTGGGCCTGATGGCGGCCTCCATCATGACCGTCCCCCTGGCAAGGCTTCACATGAGGCTCACTCAGTGGTCCTTGCGGGTGCAGTGGGATCAGCTCCTGGACGACCTGGACTATTCGGTACTGGTCTCCTCGGTGGTTCAGAAAGAATTGCGTTGGTGGATGGATTCTCACAATCTTTTCTTGGGGCTTCCCTTTCGGAGCCTGGCACCCTTAGCTTCCCTCACCACGGATGCCTCGAATATGGGGTGGGAAGCACATCTAGGGGAACACCAAGCCCAGGGACTATGGTCCAGCTTGGCGACTACTTTGCATATCAATTTTCTGGAGATGAGGGTGGTCCTGTATGCTCTACAGGCCTTCCAGCCCCTCCTTCCCAAAGGATCACTGCTAATCCAAATGTACAGCATGTCGGTGGTTTGATATATCAACGAACAAGGGGGGACCTGGTCGAACCCCCTGTGCCGGGAAGCGACGTGGGTGTGGAACTGGGCAGTCCAGCACCATCTGGGCCTAGTGGCCATGCACGTTCTGGGCATTTTAAACGTCCTGGCAGACAGTCTCATCAGGTCTCGGACCCTAGCTCACAAGTGGGAACTGCATCAGGAAGTGGCGGAATCCATCTTCCTACGTTGGGGGCATCCAGAAATCGACCTCTTCACCTCCGAATCCAATGCAAAACTTCCCAGCTTTTGATCACTCGTTCCAGGGCATGGTGCTTTTTGGAATGACACATTCTCTCTCTGTTGGACAGGGAAATAATTGTATGCCTTTCCTCCATTTCCCATTCTTCAGAGGGTCCTTCTCAAGCTTCAAGCGGAGAGAGCAAAGATGATCCTCATCGCTCCTGTCTGGCTGAGACAGATCTGGTTCCTGCTGCTGCAGCAGCTCTCCAGGGAACCATCAGTTCCACTTCCAGTGACTCACGACCTCCTGACTCAGGATCAAGGTCGATTGTTACATCCAGGGCTCAGGACCCTGCATCTTCATGCATGGCTCCTGCAGACATAGCGATCTCTCGCTTTCTGGTCTCCTCAAGTCCTCATTGAGGCCAGAAAACCCTCTACTCGTTCCACTTATGCCATGAAGTGGAAACGGTTTTCCATCTGGGCAACCGCTAAGGGTTGGAACCCCTTCTCTTGCTTTGCCCCTCAAGTCATGGAATACCTCCTTCACTTGTCAGACTCCGGTCTTTCCTACTCTTCCTTGAAGGTCCACATTTCAGCTATCTCGGCGAACCACGAGCTCATGGATGGTAAACCCTTGGCTCAGTTGGAGGTCTCAAAAACCTTTCTGAAAGGGATTTTCCATCTGAAAACCCCCATCCGCAGCCCAACTCCTCCTTGGAACTTGAACTTCGTCTTGGAAAAGCTCACCCTTCCTCCTTTCGGGCCGGCTATGAGCTGTGATTTGCCCTTCCTTTCCTGGAAGGTGCTGTTTCTTGCGGCCATCACGTCAGCCTGAAGGATTTCAGAGCTTCACGCTCTAGTCTGTAAGGAGCCCTATCTGGCTTTCCATAGGGAATGGGCGGTCCTCAGAAAGCATCTGAAGTTTCTTCCCAAGGTGGTGTCAGAAGCCATGCTGAATCAATCCGTAGAGCTTCCTGTGTGTTACCTGTTCTCCTCTAACAGAGGTGAGGCACTCCTTCATACGATGGATGTTCATCGGATTCTCCGGTGTTACACTCACCAGACCAAAGAATTCCGTACCTGCAACCAGCTGTTCGTTTCCTTTGCCCTTAGATCGAAGGGCAAACCAGTTTCTAAGTAGGGCCTGTCCAAATGGTTAGGCAACTGCATTCATTAGGTTCTGTTACTAGAAGTATGAAAAACCTCTGCCGGGTCCCATTAGAGGTCATTCTGCTAGGGGCATGGCTGCCTCCGCGTCCTTCTTGCACAATTTTTCTACGGCCGATATTTGTCCTGCTGCTACTTGGAGTTCGGTCCATACCTTTACCAAACATTACAGTCTGGACATCGCTTCAAGGCGGAGGGCTGGCTTTGGTCTAGCTGTCTTGCAGGGCCTTCTGTCCAGGCTGGGTCCATTCTGGATTCTAGTTTTTTCTGTTGGAGTTAGTTCTTCTCCTCCCTAGTTTCTCTTGGTCTCTCCTTGGAGGGACTGCTTGGGACTCTGTCCTATATGTGATGACCTGCTGAAGGGACCCTCTCGAAGTAAGATAGTACGGTTACGTAGGAACTTACCGTAACAGTAGATCTTCGAGAGAGGTTCCTTCAGTAGGTCATATTTTCCCTCCTCCTTCCCTCATTTGTATTTTGTAACGGACTCCAAATCCTGTTTGCTCTACTGTCAGACTCTTCCTGGCCAGTAGAACTGGAGGCGGGCATGGGGATGCCCACTATACAGTCACGCTGGCGTCAGTCACTTGAAGTTGGGTGGGCGGTCCCCCATCAGGTATTTCCAGAAAAGTCTGCTGTGCGGCCCGACGCCAGGTGGCGCCAGTCCTATATGTGATGACCTACTGAAGGAACCTCTCTCAAAGATCTACTGTTATGATAAGTTCCTACGTAACTGTACTTTATTTAGTACATGGCCCAGGCCCAAAATAGAGCCAAAGAACCAGTAAATAATATCTTAGAATTTCAAAAGAGGTGATCATGGGTAGTATGTACACATGTTTAGGACAAGGAGATATTTCTGAGTGCTGATTTAAAGGTGCACATCACTTAACATGATCTGAGTACACAGAGGTGGGAATTCTACGTGTGGCCTATATAACGCTGTCCCATTTAGGTATTCTTGTGGGCTGTTATGTGTGAGCTACTGGATGTAGACCACAGGTTACATTGAGGATGGTGCTTCATCGAGACTATACCAAAACTAGTTGGGAAATGGAATCGGCCCTCCATTGTATGCCAGTTGAGTTCAGCAAACACTCTGCAGTAATGATCAGTACATTATCCCAGGTGTCCTATTCTGTTTTAGAAAATGGGCTTTGCAAATAAACAAATCTGATTGGCTGGTTTGGGGTACATTAACTTACAGTGAGAGCCCTGTAAGTGAAAGGTACCAGCCATGCCAACCCTGACAACCTCGTAAATTGTATCATTGTGCTCAGCCTGCTTCATTGTTGGCTGAAGCACTGGGCACACAATTCAAACTGCTGCCATTTTTTTTAAACAGCGAGTGACTTATGCCGTCCCCCACCACCACCACCACCACCATGAAAAACAACATTCTCGGAGCAGTACTTTTGAAATTTATAAAAGACGTGGGGGAACAAAACTCGATTTTTGCTTTTGTTAACGCATTCCCTGTCTCTCGCTCTTCCTGCGGCTTGGACTCCCGCTCCTGTGGCTCGGACTACAGCTCCCCGACTCAGACTCCCGTGGCTCAAACTAATGCTCCTGTACCTCAAAATCCAGCTCCGTCATCAAATAAAAGGTACCAGACAACTAGTTTAATTTTCCTTGGACCTTAACGCTATTTAGTTTCAGGGACTACGTACAACAGGGCTGGTTCCCGAGCAAAATTAGACAGGACTGCTGCTTGTAGACCACGAATCAACGGGGCAAGGTTAACTTCCTGTACCGATGGACTGCAACCAACTTACCCGTACTGCCCTTCACCTTGTGTGCTACTAAGAAGCAGAGGACATTTCTATTATTTATTAGCAAGCTCCCCGTATTCACAGCATTTATTTTCCCCCTAAAACTGCATACATATATCTCCTTGGCTGACAAACAAGGGGTGGTGGGAGCTGAAACAGCACAGTACCAGAGGTACAGGAACTACTTTACCTTGAGGAAAAAGAAAAAAAAAAGAACTGTAGTCATTTTTATAGAATTACTTCTCATTTTTCTTTGAAATCCCACAAAAATGACACAGTTAGCCCATTTTCTAAGCACAATAATACCCTCCAGGGTGGGTGGTATGGGCAATACTGGACCTTCTAGGGCTCCTAGGTGGTCCGGTATTGCCCTATACCGCCCACCCTGTTGGGTATTATTGCTTCCATATAGACCCTTATTCTAGCCAGCTCAGTCCCCTTAAGGGAAGCCAGCATAGCAGAGCTATAGGTAAGAGTGGGTAGCATGATATTTTTAGCAACTGAAGGGCAGATAAGGGATGCCTGGATCTGTATAACAGCCCACATTTCTTGTTTAAGGTTACATGATTGAAGAAATGAAGTCGACATAGGTTCTAAATGGCAGACTTGGGTCCAGATACAGCCCTAGATATTTGAAGCTGCTCGTAACTTCCAAGAGATGGCCATTGCTAGAGGAGCTCTTGAGCTGTCCTGTACCTTTTCATCTGGTCCCAGCGAGCATGGCCTTAGTTTTCTTTTGGTTCATATTAAGTCTTACATTCATGAACCACACCTGCAGTTTTTTTTAAAATCATCCCCATGGCAACTGTTTATTATTTGCCAGATTTCTGGTGTAGTGCTGCATCATATGCATAGAGCACAATGTTAGCCCCTCCACAATTGTTAGGGAGGTTGTTAACAGAGGGAAAAGAGCAAAGGGCCCAGAATGGATCATTGAGGGACCCTTTCCGAACCCAGGTAGTTGGAGAACCAGGACAGAGTAAGGCTATCCAGACTAAGGTTGCTCAGATTATTGAGAAGCAGAGGGTGATCAATCGCATCAGAGGCTTTTATCAGATCCACAAATATAGTTGTTGTCATGCAGGTAGGAGCAAGGAACCCAAGGAATTATCAGCTAGGGAGTGTTCAGTTAGCCATTACAGAAGAGGAGAAAGATCTTGGGATGATAACAGGGCAAATGAACCACTCAGCACAGTGCAGGAAAGCGGCTGCTAAAGCTAAGATGCTGGAGTGTATAGCCAGGGGAATCACCTCCAGGAGAGGGGAGGTAATCTTGCTGCTGTACAGGTCATTGGAGAGGCCACACCTGGAGTACTGTGTGCAGATCTTATTTCAAGACAGCTTTTGCAGTAGGAAATAACCATTAGGACTAGAGCTGTCAGGTACTAGGACCACATGGAAAACTTTACCTAGCAGTATCTGGCGGGGCATCACGTGACGGACGTCAGCGTGACACTATATAGTGGGCAGCCCCCACGCCCACCCTCCAGTTCTCTCCCGCCATTGACCTGCGCACGTTGGACCTCATGGAGAATGCTGCTTGTTGACCGCCATTTTCGGATGAGTATTTAATCACTTTAATTTCTTTCCATAAATCTTTGAAAAGTTTTATTTTTTTCATGCACGTCTTCTCCCAACGCCTTCTGAGTCGCATAAGAACTGCAATTCCTGCGGCACTCAGCTCCCTCACAAGGGCAGCCATTCCCTGTGCTGCTTCTGCCTGGGACCAGAGCACAAGATCGAGGATTGTGAGGCCTGCCAGAATTTCAACCAGGCCTCACGAAAATGCCACCAGTAGGTCCTGGAAGCCCACGTTCCTAAACTAAGGATGGCTTCCATGGAGAGGGAGGCTGCAGAAGCTGCGGGGATCATCGTCCTCTCCAGGGGGAGTTCTTCAGGCTCCTATAAGAAGAAGGACAAGGAGAAGCACCGGGACTGCGATTGGTCTCCTTCTCTCCTGCGACCTCCTCCGGGAGCCATGGGCAACAAGTGACCCTCCGCTGGTGCTGGTACCGCTCCTCTGACCAAGCCTGCCCCTCCTTGCAGGAAGCAGCTTTTGGTCCCCCTGCCTGAGCTGGGCACAGTTCAGGTGGGCCCTTCTGATCCATCGGAGAGCTCCGCCACCTTTAAGCCCTTCAAAACCCCGGGGGCCTAAGTTTGGGGTGCGGCCGATAAGTCGGTCATCTGCTCCTCTGACAAACGCCCGTCCCTGGCTGATAAGTCGCATGCCAGTTCCTCTGTCATCCACTCAGCCACTGTACTTCCATCGGGCCTCATTGACAGGCCTGACACCAATCCTCTGGATCAGCGCAGACTGCCGCTTTGGCCGCAGCTCTCCCCAGAGGGTTTTCCCTCTCGGGATCCTCCTTTACCACCTCCCCTGGTGGTGACTCACTGCTCTCCTGCACACTCTGAGCCGGAGTCTGAGGAGCGTCTGCCCGACACAGCCCTGGCACTGGAGACAGACTGCCCGACGCCGGACCTCCCTCGGGAGCCAGTGTCCCCTGCTTTGCAGGCTCCCCCATTTGGGCCAGCCCCCTTGCCCCAGACTCTGGTGGGATCCTCTGCCCCCTTGGTGCTGATTCTGGAACCTCCTTTGGACGTTCCAGCGCCAGACCTGATGTTACCAGGCCCTTCCAACCCTCCATCAGGGCCCATACCATGTCCTATGGTCCCCTCCGGGGCTTACGCCTGGCTACCTGCTGTCAGGACTCCTGATAGGACATTCGGCTCCTCTGTCGGGTCCTACGCTGGGTTAACCGCCATCAGGGCCTCTGGCAGGTCTGTTGGCTCTGTCGTCGGGTCCTTTGCCAGGCCTTCCTATGCCAGACTTTCCTGTGCCTTACTACTCTTCCCAAAGGTATCTGCCCCCAGGGTACCATGTGTTAGGGTACCCGACGCCGGGGTATCCGATGCCTGGCTTTTCGCCCTACAGGACGCCGGGCTACCACTACCCAGTGCTGGGCTATATGATGCTGGGGTTTACCTTCCAAAGATACCCGCCCATCAGCTCCCTCCTCCACCACCTCAGCCTTAGGTGGATTTTAGGGAATCATTACAGTCTTGGTGGTCAGTAACCAAGACACAGTTGGTCTTGGAACTGGACCGACGACAACCAGCCGTGGCTTCCACGCCTGCCTGCTTGGACCCTACTCAGAGATCCCTTTCCCCAGTGGACTCTCACCCCTCTACCTCGAGACAGACTTTGCATCCTGCTGCAGTAGCCGGTATCAGCAGGGGCCTTGCAGTATCTCCACAGGAGCTTCCGCTTCCACGGTCTCTGTCTTTGGACAGAAGTCCGTCGTCTGAATCAGGCTTAGAGACTGCCGACTTCTCTTCCTCGGGATTTAAGAACCCCTCTCTGGAAGATCCAGAACCCAAAGACTCTCCCAAATCCCCTCCGAAGGTCCCCTCTTTTACAGAGATCCTCTGGAAGATACAGGAGGTAAATGGGTGGAAAATGGAGGATCAGGATCTCCAACGCAAGAGGCTGGTGGAATATCTAGATATGCCAGAAGTGTCTCCTGTGCTCATTCCTCCATGGATCGGACCACATGAGGACCTGGCAATAACCTTCGTCGGTGGCCGCAGTCGCCAAGAAGGCCGATAGACCGAATCGGGCCCCCGAGGGTAAAGACCACCTTAGTTTTCACCCTAAAGCGAACTTGGTGGTCATTAATGTGGCCCATGACCATATGGCTAAACCAAAACACATGAGCATCTCTCCTCCAAACAAGGAGTCACGGCACATAGACCAGTTTGGACACAAGGTTTATTCCTCATCCACTCTGGCCCTCAGAGCTTTGAACTATTTGGCACACATGATTGTATACCAGAAATCTATCCTGGGACAGTTGAAGTCAGAATTTGAGGCTTTGCCTGATTCCAAGGCTAAAACCAAAATTTCCCAGACTGTCAGGACAGCGGAAATCTCCTGCTGTCATTCCTTCAGAGTGACATATGGTGCAGTAGATGCCTCTAGCCCGAGTACTGCCATGGCTATTAGCAAGCACCAGTACTCCTGGCTGCGAGTATCCGGATTGACCCAAGATGTCCAGTCGACCATCCAGAACACCCCTTTCAGAGGATCAGTCCTCTTTCAGAGGCGACATTAAGGACATAATCACCGAGTTCAGGACAGTAGCAAGGCACTGCACTCTGTCCAGTCTATGTATCGCTCTTACACCCAGCCAAAACAGCCATTTCGTTGCCAGCAACGGCGCCAGAATAGGCAACAGCTGGTCTGACGTCAGAACAAACGTCGGGCCCTGTCAGCGAGAGCCACCCTTCCAGCCAAGTCCCAAAGGGCTGCCGGGACAGCGCTACCTCACCCCCTCCTGACTTGTGGCGGGGCCCCCAGCATCCACCACCAGCTCCAGAATAACCAATAGTTGGCAGATTCGCCAGCCACCTGGCTGGGTGGGAGGCGATCACTTCAGACACGTGGTTCCTTCAGCTCATCGCTCAAGGCCACACCATTGAATTCACAGAGGGGCCTCCAAGAAATACTCCAGGTCTCTCTCACTACCCAACAGGCCACATTCCTCTCATAAGGGAAGAGATCCAGGCTCTTCTGATAAAATCAGTTATAGAGCCCGTTCCTCAGATCCAGGAAGGAAAGGGATATTACTCCCACTTCTTCCTGTTCCCCAAAAAGACAGGGGACCTCTATCCAATCCTGGACCACAGCACGCTAAACCTGTACACAGAGTGCAAGAGGTTTCACATGCTGACCCTACCGGGTCTGCTGCCTCTTCTGCATCAGGGTCATTGGCTTTGTGCTCTGGATATGCAGGATACATACCTGCATATCCCAGTTTTTACCTCCCACTTCCTACGCTTTACCTTCCAGGGGGAACACTTCCAGTTCAAAGCACACTCCCCTTTGGCCTCTCCTCGGCACCCAGAATGTTTGCCAGGTGCCTAGCTGTGGTGGTGGCTGCTTTAAGCTGCCAGGGAATATATATATGTTCCCGTACCTCGACGACTGGCTCCTGTCAGCACTGTCGAAGGATAGCCTGGTGGCCTCCCTGACTACTACCCCGAATCTATTCAGGCAAGTGGGGATCACAGTGATTTACCCAAAATCCCACCTTGTTCCTTCACAACACCTCCAGTTTATTGGGGCAGTGTTAGATACTGCTCAGTGTCAAGCTTTCCTCCCTTTGGATGGGGCGGAAACCTTGCGTCAGCAGGCCATCCTAGTGCCAACCAGCCAATGGACCACCGCCCGTTCGGTCTTATGCCTTCTGGGCCTGATGGCAGTGGCTATTCCCACTGTCCCCCTAGCCAGGCTTCACATGCAGATTACGCAGTGGACCCTTCGGGTCCAGTGGGACCAGAAATCAGACGACCTGGTTCACAGGATTCCAATGTCCAGCCCCATGTGTCAGGACCTCCTGTGGTAGCAGGATCTGTCCAGTCTCACCAGAATTCCTTTTCAGATGCTCCCACCGGCTCAGAGCCTCACAACAGATGCTTCCAGTCAGGGCTGGGGTGCCCATCTGGGCGACCACGGGACACAGGGATCCTGATCTCAGCAGGAGCTATCCCTACACATCAATGTGCAAAAGATGTGGGCTGTACTATATGCCCTTCAGGCTTTTCAGCACTTACTCCTCCCGGGACAACATGTGCGTAGTCTGGTACCTGAACAAACAGGGAGGCATGCGGTTATATCCACTGTGCAGGGAAACGATGCACATGTGGCATTGGGCGATACAGCACAACCTGCATGTCCCGGACATCCAAAATGTTCTGGTGGACACCCTCAGCTGCACTCAGGCAAGGGCACACGAGTAGGAATTGAGGCAGTCATCTTCGCTCGATAGGGTCGCCCAGATCTTGATCTGTTCGCCTCTCCATCCAGCGCAAAACTACCAAGTGTCTGCTCGCTCATTCCTGGGCGTGTTGTTTTCTGGCGAGGTGCGCAGTCTCTCTGCTGGACAGGGTGGTTCAAACAACATGAAGTCTTGCTATATTATAGACATTAGCAGTTTGTTCCAGCTCTAGAACTGCCCTGGAGTGAAATGGTTAAAACCATTCCAAAATAGAACTTTGGCACGAGAGCAGCTCTATCTGTGTCATTTCAAACTTGAACTGTCAGATTCTTTACTCCGCCTCAGTGAACAGTCGCTCCGGAGATTTCTCCTTCTGCTCGGTCCATTTCTCGGTTTAAAAAGTGTTTTCTCTGTTGGATTTAACCGAGAATAGTTTATTTTAACCGCAAAACCGTTTGGTTCAAGCTCTATCTGTGGTAACCGTAAGTAAATGAAGGTTTTGTCTGTGTGGAACTTGTAAGTTATCGGTTCGGTTTGAACCGATCAGTGGGTTTAAAACTCATTTAAAATTAAAAGTTACTATTTTAGAGTGCGGTTCCGGTTCTTATTGGTTCTAAAAAGCGGATTTATTACGTTTTTCCAATACCAGTGACACGGTTAGGAACCGATAAGGTGTCTTGCCTGGCACTCCGTTAAAAGGGCAAGTTTTGGTTAGGCTGGCATTATGTCTGAGAAACCCAAAAGAAAAACTGGGCCCACTGGGTCTCAACACTGTGATGTTTGTGGGGAAGTCTTTGCCAAGGCTGACCCACACACCACATGTGTTTGTTGTCTGGGGTTTGACCACCTCAGTCAGACTGCCAGGTATGTAAGAATTTCCCTGCAGCCACCCTGGAAAAAGATTGGGCAGGCTCAGGGGCGAGGACCAAAGTCCGCTGACCGGATGGCCAGCCGGTTCGATGCCAACTGAACCAGAGGATGCCCTCTGACCAGGGCCAGACTCCTGGGCAAAAGAAAAGCTGGTTCTGAGGAACCAATTCCAGTAAAGAAAACAAGAAAATCAGCAGGTCTGGAGTCCAAATTCCTTCTCCAACTGCTGCAGAGATAGCAAGAGCCATACAAATTGTCCAGTCACTGTCTCAGGGTCCGTCCAAACCACCACTATCCGTAAAAGGTCGGTCGTCCGGTCCCAGTGGTTCAGGATTATGATATTGAGGATTTTTATGAACCAGAGGAGGGAGGAGGATTATGAACAGTATGAATGTGGCTGGGAAGGTCTGGGTGTGCCCATTGAACGGACATCTCCCAGACAGACCTTTAGAATCTCCCCCTATGCTGTCTGAGTCCCCATCTCATTTTATGTTTTATAAAAAAGTTGCTGAAACCCTCCAGCTTCCTTTAGAAGAGGCTGTGGATGAGCAAGAGGAGCCTGATTTTGTAGAAATGATGGATATTCCAGAGTCTAGGAGATTGTCTATTCCTTTACATAAGTCTTTTAGGAAACAAATAATTAAAATTTTAAAAGCTCCTAATTCTGTGCCTCCTGTAGATAAAAAGATGGACAGAAGGTATACATTGTCAGGCCCTGATACAGAATTCCTTTCTCAGCAATGCAGTCATGTTGGGGTAGTTCAGGCTGCTGCCTGTGATAAAGCTAATATTCCCTTGGCTTCACATCCTCCTGACAAGGATTCCAGGAAGATTGATGCCATGGCAAAAAAAAAAAACAGTATATGGCAGCCTCTCTAGGACTCAGGCAAGCAAATTATATGGCTTATGTAGCAGGTATCAGAAATCTAGATGGGATACTGTTATGCAATTGGCCAAGCAGGCCCATGGCCAGCTGGCTAGTGAACTAGAACAGGTGGCTGCTGATGGCATTGAAGCTCAGGTTCAGTTTCATGCTGCTGTGGATGTTAATGATGTTTCCTCTAGGGTCATGGCACATCTGTAGCTTTTCGTGAGGTTGGCCTGGCTCAGGTGTACTACTTTGTCACAGGATACCCAGACTAAGGCTATGGATTTTCCTGTGGTGGGAAATTCTCTGTTTGGAGAGCAGACAGAGAATTACATGAAAAGATGGATGAATATGGGACTACTTACAAGAGTGCCCAGGCTAAGGGCGGCAAGCCACTCCTCAAAGGCATGCCCCAGGGTTAGGGTGAGCCTTTTCACAGGCCTTTCTACCAGACTCAGGCCTCCTCTGCCTATGCCCAGAGGGGCTTCTTCAGAGGCAGGGGCAGGCGAGGGGTGGGCAGACCTGCTCCACCCCCAGCCTAAAGCTCCTGCAAGCAGGCACCCTGATGGGGTGCCCAGGGCCCATTCTCCTGTACCAGTGGGGGCAGGCTGGCTTACTTCAGTCAGAACTGGGCTTCTTTAACCTCAGACAAGTGGGTTCTGGAAGTAGTAAGCCAGGGTCTGGTTCTCAGCTTCAAAGTTTCCCAAGTTGAGAAGCAGACTTTTCTACTGCAAGTGCTTCAGAGACCCTCGCTCTGGAAACAGAGGTCTCATCCCTGTTAGCTCTCAGAGCAGTAGAAGGGTTCCTCCCTGCATCAGGGCAGGGGTCTGTATTCCAGATACTTCTTACCCAAAAAGACAGGAGAATGGCGGCCCATTTTAGATCTCAGATATCTGAACAAGCATCTTTTGAAACCAAAGTTCAAAATGGTAACTCTGGCAATGATTTTACCTTCCCTAAGGCCAGGGGACTGGCTAGCCTCCCTGGACCTCAAGGATGCCTATTTCCTGTCCTAATCAGAAGATCCCATCGAAAGTACCTCAGATTCGAACTGCCCTCAGGTCATTACCAGTTCAGAGCAATGCCCTTCGGCCTTACCTCTGCTCCAAGGGTATTCACAAAGTGTCTAGCAGTGGCCCACTTAAGGAGGCAGAGGATTGCTGTTTTTCCCCTATCTGAGACGACTGGCTCATTGTAGGCCAGTCCCAGAACAGGTAAAATCTCACCTGCAGGTCACCCAGCAGCTTCTCACCTCCTGGGTTTTCTGCTAAACCTACCAAAGTCGGTTCTGGAACCAGTCAGGTACTCACCTTTATAGGGGCAGATTGGACACAAGCTAGCCAGAGCCTTTCTTCCCCCAGAAAGGGTAGAGGAATTTAGTGGCTCTGGCCTCTTCCTTCACTCTGCAGGTCTCTCGACCAGCAAGACACTTTCTGCAGCTCCTGGGGCACATGGCTGCATCCACAGCTGTTGTGCAGGGAGCCAGATTTCAGATGAGAGACATTCAGTTTCACTTGAGAACCTTTTGGTCTCAGAGAAGACCCCCTTTCCAAGTTGGTCCCAGTGACTCGAACCTTGATCCTAGCTCTCCAGTGGTGGCAGGATCAGAGCAATTAAGAGCGGGGTCCCCTTCATTTCCCTTCTCGACTTGACTCTCACTACAGATGCTTCCCTTCTGGGTTGGGGAGCCCACATGGGCGACCTTTCCACTCAGGGAGTCTGGTCCCCCCAGGAATCTCTGCTCCACATCAGTTTGCTGGAACTCAGAGCTGTCTTTTTAGCTCTTCAGGCTTTTTCTGCATCTGTCCAAGACAAGGTGATACAAGTCAGAACAGACAACACCACAACAATGTGGTACATCAACAAACAGGGGGGCACTCGGTCTTCGGCCTTGTGCACCGAGGCAATGAAGTTGTGGTCTCTGGCTATTCCCTGAACACTTCCCTCATAGCAGTTCATCTTCCAGGGAAGGACAATGTCCTAGCGGATGCCCTCAGCAGGATTTCCAGGGCCATCACAAATGGTCCCTGGATCCTCAAGTGCTGGGGATAGTTTTGCCAGGTGAGGCATCCCTCAGATAGATCTTTTGCAGCCCCAGACAATCACAAACTTCCTCTGTTCTGTTGCAGGCCTCCAGTGCTGGGCTCAGTTCCCCTGGATGCCCTTCTTCTGGATTGGGAGGGGTAGTTCCTCTATGCTTTCCCCCCCTTTCCTCTCCTATTCAAAGTACTAGTCAAAATCAGATCTCAGCCTGGCAGGGTGATTCTGATTGCCCCGGATTGGGCCAGGCAGCCCTGGTACCCACTCCTTCTGTCTCTGATAGTCCATCTTCCCTGTGCCTCCCCAGGAATCACAATCTGTTGACTTGTGCCCAGGGAAGGGTTTGGTATCGGACCTCAATCCTCAACCTCAAGGCCTGGCTCTTGAGGAGTTTGAGTTTGCTGATTTACACCTCTCTCAGGGTGTTCTTGAGATCCTAAAGGCTTCCAGAAAGCCTTCCACTAAGGCTACTTATAGTTCTAAATGGAAAAGGTTTTCCATTTGGTGTGCTGGAAAAATATTTCCCCAGAATCTGCTGAATTGCCCATTTTGTTAGATTACATGGTACATCTTAATTCCTTGGGTCTCAGACCAGCTACCCTGAGAGTTCATTTGGCAGCTGTGTCTGCTTTTGTGTCAACAGGAAAGTCATCCCTCTTTCCTCTCATCCTGTGTTTTCCAAGTTTTTAAGGGATTACTCCATACTAATCCTCCTTTGGGAACCGCCCTGCCCCTGCTTGGGACCTTAATGTTTGCATTGCCCAGTTAATGCAACCCTTCTGAACCTCTGTCTTCTGCAGAGCTTAAGTTCCTAACTTGGAAAACTGTTTTCTAGTGGCTATCACTTCTGCCAGGCATAAGTGAATTGCAAGCCTTGTCAGTGGAGACTGACTTTATTTCTTTCCACAGGGATAAGGTAGTCCTTAGGACTAATAGGAAGTTTTTGCCTAAGGTGGTTTCAGATTTCCATCTTAATCAATCTATCTCCCTTCCAGTATTTTCACTGATCACTCCTCTCTGGGTGAGAGGAGGTTGCACACCTTGATGTTAAGAGAGCTCTTAGTTATTATATAGAGCGCATCAAAGGTCACAGGTTCGAATCCTCCAACTTTTCCTTACCTATGGTGAAGTTGGGAAAGGCAAACCTGCCACTAAGAGATCAATAGCCAGGTGGATTGTCTCTTGTATCCAATTTGTTATCCGAAGTGGGCAGAGCCCCCGGTTTGAGGGCTCATTCTACCAGAGGTACAGCTGCGTCTCTTGCTGCTGTCAGAGATATCCCTTTATTAGAGATTTGCCAGGCTGCTACTTGAAAGCGGTACACACTTTTACCAAGCATTACTCCCTGGATGTCCAGGCCAGGAGAGATGCTCAGTTTGGCACAGCTGTTCTTCAGAGCCTATTCCTAAGTAGGTTCTGCCCTCCTCCATGGAGGTACTGCTGTGTATTCTGCTAATGTCTATAATATAGCAAGACTTCATGTTGTTTGAGAAAAAATTACTCACCTTAGTAATGTTGTTTCTTCTAATGGAGTCTTGCTATATTATACTCCCAACCTTCCCCTCTCAGATCCTCTACTTGGTGGAGTGCGAAACTTAGTGTGGGCACTACTTATGTCCTGTTAGCATTTTGTTCCCTTTGGGACTTTGGGGGTGTGTATGTGTGCGGCGTGTGTGTGTTTTATTATACTTATGTTCCATTTTCATATTATTAGAATGGTGTTAGTATTTCTGGTCCCCTGACTTGAGTCTTGGGTGTTGGGACCATCAATGGTTGTTATTATTTAGGTAGCCATTTGGCTAGTGTAGTTACAGCTTCCACACAGACCTTAGTGAGTTTGGCTCGTAAAGATCTGACAGTTCAAGTTTGAAATGACACAGATAGAGCTGCTGTCGTGCCAAAGTTCTGTTTTGGAATGGTTTTAACCATTTCACTCCGGGGCAGTTCTAGAGCTGGAACAAACTGCTAATGTCTATAATATAGCAAGACTCCATTAGAAGAAACAACATTACTAAGGTGAGTAATTTTTTCTTCTTGTACACCTTCCCTCCCTTTCCACTGCTGCAGAGGGTGCTTCTGGAACTACAGCAAGAAGGAGCCCGCATGATCCTCATAGCCCCGTATTAGCCTCGCCAAGTGTGGTTTCCTGTTTCAGCAGTTGAGGGGGGAACCTCCGGTTTCCCTGCCCCTCTGCCAGAATTTGATGACTCAGGACCAGGGCAAGCTGGTTCATCCAGGCCTCAAGTCCCTTCACCTTCATGTATGGCACCTGCTGACGTAGCTGTTTGCACGCTTTGTGGTCTCTTCCAGAGTGGCCCAAGTTCTTGTGGAGGCCTGAAAGCCGTCCAAAGAACCACATATCCTATGAAATGGAAGAAGTTCTCCATTTGGGCAACCAACAAGGGATGGGACCCTTTCTCTTGCCCTGTTCCACAGGTCATGGAATACCTGCTGCATTCTCTGACCTTGGCCTTAGCTATTTTTCACTGAAGGTTCACTTGTGTGCCATTTCTTTTTTTTTTTTTTTAAATTTATGTTTATTGCTTTATGAATAAAACAAGTACATGATACCTCATACAGGGCAATAAAAGTAAGCATTTTCAGTAGTACAACTGAACAGTGTTTTGATACACATTTACGCGTCCCTTGTATTCTGTTACGATAGGAGGTGGGGGTTCTCCGTAATTAGCTTTACACAAAATTATAAAACAAAAATGCTAGCCATCTCAGCGGCTCTAGAATGTCCCTGATTAGGTAGAACTTACAAAGGTACGGTATATAAACTGCAGTCACTGTGAACTGCTTTTTATCCAGTTTACAGTTTGATTAAATTGAATATGAATTATAGGCTCCCCAGGCACACTACTTGATGAACACAATACAGTATTTCAAAACCCAGCAAACACAGAACTATATAATGAAAGTCAGTGCAACAGGCAGACCAACCCATTTAACTTGTAGCCCATATTAGAACAAAATACTCCTCCCCAAGTCCAAGAAGGTATAGGGAATTACCCAAAGTGGTGTCAAGCACCTTAAAGACCGAAGCGACCTGCACTAAGGCTCATCCTTTAAACAGTCTTCATTTGACCCCCCTTCTCGTCTTGAGGGTAAGGTGAGAGAAAGCACAGAGACAATAAACAGTCTGTAGGAGTCAGTAAAACTGATCAAAAGTCCAATGCCATGTCCTGGCTGTTCTAATTAGACTTGTTGTTAAACCTAAAGAATTTTACACTTAGTCCCATATTTTCAGTCTTCCCCCGACTCCTCACCAGTTACATCTTCCTCCATGCCCGACCTTTCCCGCAATGCAAACTCCTTCTCAGTCTTTTTTAACCATCTGCCTGCATCCTGAGGCTCAGAGAACTGCCATGATTTCCCCGCATAAGAAATCCTTAAGCGCACTGGTAGCAAGAAAGAGTGGATGATACCCAGTGCTTTCAATTGTTGGCAAACGCCATCAAAATGTTTTCTCTGGGCCTGCATTTGAAATGAGAGGTCCGGGTAACATTCATTGTCAGAGTCATTAACGGAGAGTGGGTAGGCCGCTCGAACAGCTGCAAGAATCAAATCCCTGATGTCTGCATCTATCGTTCGCACCAGGATCGTTCTAGGGGTATTAGCTTCTGCAGGCCGGACCCTGGGATTAACCTGGTATGCTCGTCTGAGGTTCTTCCAGTCGAATTGAGTTGGGGTAGAAATCGAAGCCTGTAGCCACTCCACCAGAAACATAAGTAGATGAGGTCCTCCGTTCCCTCGGGTATTCCAACAAAACATAAGTTGCCTGCCCTCACTTCATTTTCAAGGGCCTCCAACCTTCCCCTCAACTGCATGTTTTCTTGTGCCATTGTAGCGACTGTCGCTTGGGTGGATATAGATCTCTTCTCACAGTCGTCCACAACACCCGTTGGGTTCGCCAGAGCAGCATCATGTTTTTCTAATCTGGCCAAAGTTTTTCCATTTTGGCATCCATAGACCGCATGGTTGCCAGCATTTGCTGCCAGGATGGCCCCGCTGAGGGTCCTGCAGTAGTAGTTGACTCTGAGCATGAGGCTTCTTCAGCCGTTCCTGATTTAGTAGAGGTGGCTGGCATCGAGCCTTGTTTCTTCCCCATGGTAAGTTTTAAGTTTGGATTCAAAAGAAAACTGCTGAATTTGTCTGCTTATTCTGCCAAAAATAGTTTGATAGTGATGAGTTTTGAAACTATATTGTAGGGTAAATATAGTGTTGAAATACAGCGTGTTCAGGAGAGACTTCCTGCTTGGAGATCGGCTCTCTAGAGCCCTCCATGTGCCATTTCTGCCTGCCACACTCCGGTGGATGGCAAAACGCTGTCACAGTTGTAGGTTTCCAAAACCTTTCTGAAAGGAATTCTCCATCTGAAACCCCTGGTCAGGAACCCCATTCCTCCGTGGAATTTGAACTTCATCCTTGAGAAACTCACTTGGCCTCCCTTTGAACTGGCCACGAGTTGCGACCTGCACTACCTTTCCTGAGAAGCACTCTTTTCAGTTGCCATTACTTCATCTCAAAGGATTTCCGAGCTTCTGGCCCTGATGTGTAAGGAGCCTAATTGAATTTTCCACAGAGACCGGGTGGCTCTGCGTGCAAATCCTAAGTTTCTACCTAAGGTGGTGTCTGAATTCACTTTGAGTCAGACCCATACACTTGCCAGTGTATTACCCCGAGCATTCTAATCAAGGGGAGGCCATTCTGCACACCCTCGATGTGCACAGAACCTTGCATTATTGTACGAACTGGACGAAGTCAGTCTGTAAGAAGGATCAGCTTTTCGTTTCTTTTGCGCCCAAAAGAGTGGGCGCAGCAGTTTCCAAACAATGCTTATCCTAATGGTTAGAACACTGCATTTTGTTTTATCAGAAGTATAACAAGCCCCTTCTGGGGGAAGTTAAGGGGCATTCAACCAAAGGCATGGCTGCATCTACTGCTTATTTCAGGAATGTTTCTGCGTGGACATTTGGGTGGCAGCCACTTGGAGCTCTGTCCACAACTTTACCAAACACTACAATCTGAACATTGCCTCTAGGCGCAGGGCAGGCTTTATACTAGCTGTCCTTCAGGACCTCCTGTCTTTATCTGGTACCTACTGCAGACCTTCCCTGCCTCCCATGCTTCAGCCTTTGAATTACACTGCTTGGGACTCTGTCCTAATGGTTATTACCTACTGCAAGAGCCCTCTTGGAGTAAGATAGTACAGTTACGTAAGCACTTACCGTAATGGTAGATCTTCAAGAGAGGCTCTTGCAGTAGGAACCTTTTTCCTTCCCACCTTCCCCCTGCTTCTGTGTCTACTTGTTTTTAGCCTTTCTTTTGGCTCCAGGAGCTCAATCCTTTCTCGTGTTGCACCTTCTTAGGTTTCCGGCGGGAGAACTGGAGGGCGGGCATGGGGACTGCCCACTATATAGTGTCACGCTGACGTCCACGTGATGCTGGGTGGGGGGTACCCCGCCAGCCACTGCTAGCTAAAGTTTTCCGTGTGGTCCTAGTGCCTGACAGCTCTGGTCCTAATGGTTATTACCTACTGCAAGAGCCTCTCTCGAAGATCTATTGTTATGGTAAGTTCTTACATAACTGTACTTTCTGGTGCCCTCACTTAAGGAAAGATGTTAAATTGCTAGAGGAGGTCCAACGCAGAGCAACCAGGATGATCCTAGGACTGGAAAACAAACCCTACGTGGAGAGACTGGGTGGGCCAAGCGGTCCTTATCTGCCGTCAAATTCTATGTTTCTATGAGAGGTTGAAGGAGCTCAACATGTACTCCCTGGAGGAAAGGAGGGATAGAGGGGACATGATAGAAACCTTTAAATATAATGAAAGGTCTTTAACTAGACTGGTATGGAGGGAATTCTTAATTTTAAAGGTGGGAGGGACACGGGGGGGCACAGTCTGAGACTGGAGGGTGGAAGATTTGGGAGGGAATTGAGAAGGCATTATTTCATGGAAAGGGTAGTGTCAACGTGGAATGCACTGCAGGAAGAGGTGGTATCTGTAAAGTCAGTGGGTGGCTTTAAGAGGGGATGGGGACACCCAGTGGAGGGATGTCAGCAAGCACAGGCATGAATTCTGATATAAGGGTAGGGATGGGTGGGGCAGCTGTAGTGTAATAGAAACAAAGAATTTGACGGCAGATAAGGACCGCTTGGCCCACCTAGTCTGCCCATTTTCCTACCTAACAGATAAGCTGCAGATCCTAGTTAACCAACAGCTAACTTCCTCTTACCCGCCCCTAGGATTGCCTTATGCCTGTCCCATGCATTCTTGAAGTCCCCACTGTTCTTGACTCCACGACCTCCTCAGGGAGGCTGTTCCATGCATCCACAACCCTCTCTATGAAAAATACTTCCCTCACATTACCCCTGGCAGTTTCCCCTCTATCTTCAAATTGTGCCCCCTTGTTCTTGCACATCTTTTTCTGGAAGATGCTACCCTCTTGGACTTTAATTCCCTTGAGGTACTTGAAAGTTTCTATCATGTCCCCTCTCTCCCTTCTTTCCTCAAGAGTATACATATTAAGCTCCTTTAGTCTTTCTTCGTATGTCTCTTGGTGCAGACCCTGCACCATTTTGGTTACCCTCCTCTGGACAGCCTCCACTCTGTCTATGTTTTTGCGGAGATGAGGTCTCCAGAACTGCACACAGTACTCCAGATGGGGTCTCACCAACTGTCTGTACAGAGGGATAACAACTTCCTGTTTTCTACTATTGATGCCTCTTCCTGTGCATCCCAGTATCCCCCCAGCCTTCCTTACTGCCTTCTCACATTGCTTGCCCACCTTTAGGTCATCTGATATAATTACCTCCAGGTCTCTTTCTATTTTTACTGTTGTCAGTATCTCACGCCTCATTGTGTACGCTTCCCCTGGGTTTTTGTTTCCCATGTGCATTACCTTGCACTTCTTTGCATTGAATCTGAGCTGCCATACATTTGACCATTCCTCCAGCCTTGCCAGTCCTTCTCATCCTTTCCACTCCATTTTGTATCAACCTGTTGCAGATCTTTGTGTCATCTGCAAGAGACATACTTTCCTTCCAGTTCCTCTGCAATGTCATATAAAGACATTAAAAGGACGATCATGATACTGAATCCTGCGGTGCCCGCTAGTAACCCTCCTTTCTTCACTGTGTACTCCATTTACTACTACCTTTGCGTCCTGTTGTTTGTAATTTTTATCAGGCTACCCTTGAGACCCATTCCAAGGCTGGCTATCTTGTGTATTAATCTTTTGTGTGGGACTGTATCAAATGCCTTGCTAAAATCTAGGTAGGCCATGTCCACAGCCCTCCCTGGTCTACTACTTTGGTCACCCAGTCAAAGAAATCTATTAGATTCCGTCTGACACGACCTTCCCATCATGAATCCATGCTGCCTTGGGTCCTGTGCCCACTGGCCTCTAGGTACTCAACAATTCTTTCCTTCAAAGTGATTCCATCATTTTCCCTACCACTGAGGTCAAACTAACTGGTCTGTAGTTTCCAACCTCTGTCCTGCTCCCACTTTTGTGAAGAGGAATCACCTCTGCCCTCCTCCAGTCCTCGGGTACCACCCCATCCTCCCATGATTTGTTAAAGAGAGTAGTCAGCGATGTCACTAGTTCTACCCTTAGTTCTTTCAGAATTCTTGGTGAATCCCATCAGGCCCCATTGCTTTGTCCACCTTCAATTTTATTAGTTCTTTCAGAACCCTTTTTTTCTATAAATGGATTGGTATCGACCCCCGTCTTCAGAGTGTTTCTCTTGTTTGGTTTAGGTAACTCCCCCTCATCTTCCTTTGTGAATACTGAGCAGAAATATTCGTTCAGTATCCCTGCTTTTTCACTGTCACCCTCTACCCACATTCCCTCCCCTTTATTAAGCTTCAGTATCCCTCCTTTGGTCTTTCTTCGCTCCCTAATGTACCTATAAAAGGTCTTATCCTCCTTCTTAACAAAATTGGCTGTCCTTTCCTCGGTTTGGGCCTTTGCTATTCTGACTGCCTTCCCAGCCTCTTTCTGCTTTAACTGATAAAGTTCTCTGTCCTGCTCCTTCTGTTTCCTTATATTTCCTGAATGCTGTCCTTTTCTCCTTAACCTTCCCTGCCACCTCTTTTGTGAACCATAGCGGTTTTTTCCTTCGTTGTGTTTTATTGATTTGCTTTACACAAAGGCTTGTTGCCTCTGTGATGGCTGTTTTGATCACTCCCATTGTTCCTCCACCCTCCTTCTTGCCTGTTTGCTAGTGCTTTTCTGAGGCACTCTCTCATTTCCCAAAGTCAGCCCTCCTAAAGTCTAGTACTCTTGCTTTTGTACTAGCAGATTGTATGGCTGTGTTTATCGTGAACCACACAGTTTGGTGGTCGCTTGTTCCCAGATGGCTACCACTTCTAAATGTGAGATTCTTTCTCCATCCCCATTTGAAAGTACCAGGTCTAAGACTGCTCCTCCTGAGTGGGTTCCGATACTAGCTGTCTGAGGCATGCCCCTGTAGGGCATCAGAATGACCCTGCTCTTGGATGTGCCTGCAGCAAAGGTGCTCCAGTTAACATCTGCATATTCAGGTCCCCATCAAATATCTCCCTTTTTCTGCCATTCTAAAAAGCCTTCTATCATTTCCTTGTCCATTCCCTCCCCTGGGATGGGGTCTGTATACAACCCCATGCAGTTGTGGTGCCATTTCCTGTCTCCAGGGTGACCCAAAGTGCCTCATCTGTTCCCTGTTTACTCTTTAGTTCTGTTGCTTTGATCCTTCCTTTACATGAGAGCTACTCCTCCTCCTCTTTTACCCTCCTGTCCCTCCTGTGATTGTGTATCCTGGTATGTTGGCATCCCAGTCATGGTTCTCTGTACCATGTTTCTGTGACTGCCACAATATCCAGGCAACCCTCTTCCATCAAGGACACTAGTTCAGGGAGCTTGTTACACAGACTACAGGCATTGGTACTCATCACCTCCACTTTTTGATAGCCTTACCCTTTTAGCCCCATTTCTGTCCTTACTGCCTTTGCCTTTTTTACATTTAAATCTGTTCTGCTCCTAATAACTTCCTGTACCTTGGTGTTTACCTCACTAATCACCATGTTTTGTGGGGGAGGCTCGGTTTCCTGCGTCTTTCAGTGCCTCCCCCTTGGCTAGTTTAAATGCTTGCCAATGAAGCATTTAAACCTCTCACCTAGGATCCTGGTTCCCCCTGGACAGATGCAGACCATCGCACCAGTATAGGTCTGCATCCTCCAGGTGGCTCCCCAGTCCCCAATGAAGCCAAAACCCTGAGCTCCACACCAGTTTTTCAACCACTCATTGAATTCCCTGGTGAGAAGTGCCCTAGCATCTCCCTTGCCGTAGACAGGCAGCACCTCCGAGAAGGTTACCGTATCGCTACTTGTCTAAGGCCCCTTCCCAACTCTACAAACTCCTCTTGCACTGCTCTGATCCCATTCCTAGCCAGGTCATTTGTCCCTAGGTGGACAATGACATCCAGCTCCCTCCCTCGTGCAGCTCCTCCCACGATCCTGAGGATTACTTCCTGTCCTCAAGCCGTGGCGCAGGAAGGCACCTCACCTCCCTCTCCCTTCCTCCCCACTAATGATTGAGTCCCCACCAGGAGTTGTTTCCTTCCCTGTGGGGTCCCATGCCACCCTCCTGTGGGTCTCCTTTGTGAAGGTTCCCAGCATCCTCCTTGGTCTCCACTGCAGGTGCCTCCATAGAGGAACCACTATCCACCAGAAGAGTGAATGAATTGTGGAGAGGTACAGCTGGAGGGATACAACTCTGTTCCACCACCCTCTTCCTCTTTGAGCCCACCCTGGTCCAGCCTCTCCTCTTTCTTGGCAACCTCTGAGGTAGTGGCATTGTCCCTGGGTGGGGAGGAGGTTTCATGAATCCTAGCCAGGTCAGCCTGGAGACGGGCAACCTCCTCTCTCAGACCAGAGAGGTGCCTGCAAATAGGGCAGCATCGTAGCCTCCAGAATGTCTCCCGGAACACTGCCGCCCCACAGCCATTGCACTGCACCACTCCTATCATGTCTTATTTTGTGTCCCCTCTACTGTTTCTCTGGATGCTTACTCTCTCCTCTTCTAACAACTCTCACCCTTCCTGTTCTGGGACAGCAACTTCCTATCTTCTTCAGTAGCCTCCTTCTTCCTTGCTCAATATCAGACCACCAGCAGCTGGGGGGGAGAGTGAGCTACTTTTTCTACTTTAGGGTTGACAAAACCAGTGCTTCTCTATGATCCTTTCCTTCCTACTGCCAAACAGGAAGTTCCTGTTGACAGTCAAATCCAGTGGCTATAAAAGTAGAACTGGCTTTGGTGGGGTGGGATGGAGGGCAATTAGTAAGAAAAAAGGCTAGCAACAGGAAGTTGTAATTTGACTCACCTGCTTTTATAGTGTCTAAACCACACCCCCAGGTAAGCTCTCTTTCTTCCTACTGGTTTAGCAAAGTCAGCTGATACAGTACCCTTCACTGCACAGAATACACACTGACCTTCTTTCTTTTCTTTCTTTTTTTAACCCAAAATAAGTCTCCTTCTACTTCTAATAAAGTTATCTGTCTACTTAATCTTAACAGACACTGACTCCTGCTGAGATATACGTTTTAAATTAAGAAGAAAATGTAGCTTCTTTTAGTTAGCTGCTTTCTGCTCTACAAGCAAGGCTAGCAACAATAACTGTTAGCTGCACATTTGAGCAGACTTGTAGACCATCTGGCCTGTATCTGCTGGCAGTTTTGTATGTTTGTATAAGCCCCACATCCGTAGCAAAGGATATATTACTTGTAAATCTGACCAAGGCTGTGTCCATACTGTGATTTTTCCTGAAGCTGTGCTGCATACCGGCCAGCAATCACAGGCATCAGTGCACTTTCGCAGACTTGGTCATAAACTACACTTTTTCTTTCTATCTGAGTCAGAGTACAAAGTATTGGGATAGTCTTTAAATTATAGACCAGGTTTCTGGAACCCACCCACCCTCCTTCTAGACTTGTACCACCAATCCCATTTTCCATTTATCAGGAATGACACCTAGGGTAAAGGACATACAAAGCCTTTGCAAAGGAGTAGCAATGACTAAGGCTGCTAGTTTGAGCTGCATTGGCTCAAGACCATCTAAGCAGGTCAAGGCCAGCATTTGGGCAGAGGTGGCAGTTCCTCTGGAGGCCAGTCATCTGTGGCTGTGCCCAGAGGCAGTACTAGACAGGATGAGGGGCCCTATCCCCTCCCCATCTCAAACTCTGCTGCAGCTTCCTGTCAGGGATCAACTCTCCCACTTCTGTACACAGTGGTCTGCTATTACTTCAGACATGTGGGTTCTGAAAGTGGTGGGATCAGGGTTGTATTTGAAGTTGAGACTTTACCTCCTTGTCATTCTTACACACTGCTGGAGGACATGCTTTTGCTGGAGTCTCTCCCCATGCTTCAGAACATGGGTCAACAGCTCCTAGAGCAGCATGCGATGGGGCCTGTCCGGGAAAGTCAAGCACAGCAGGGGTTCATGTCAGTTTATTTGCTGGTACTTGAGTAGATGGTGAGTTGGTGCCCCATTCTCAATCTGCATATTCTAAATTGGTTTGTACAGAGGCGGAAGTTGTGCATGGTAACCCCAAACCAGATAAATCTGCCCCTGAAGCTTGGTTTTGTTGTGTATACATCCCAGGATATGTACTTCCATATCCTTATCTGTCTGGTTCACAGATGATTTATCTACTCTTCAAGTAGATGGAACCCTTCACCAGCTGAGAACAATGCCATTCGGCCTTTTGTCAGCACACAGTGTGTTCACCAAGTGCCTGTTGGTTGGGGCTGCCTTTCTCAGGTGCAGAGGCATCAAGGTGTTTCCCTGCTTCTACGACTGGCTCATCATGTGCATTTCAGTTCAGGATGTGGAACAGGGGACGGATTTGGCCATCTGACCGTGCCAGCAGCTGAGCCTTTTGTTCAACTTGGTCAAGTTTGAACTGATTCCGAAGCAGGTTATTCTGTTTATTCGTGTGCATCTGGACTTGCTCCAAGTGAGAACTTGCTTACTTCCAGACAGGGCACAGGATCTGTCCTCCTTCACACAGTCGTTTTGGGGTGGGCAGTTGTGTGTTGTCTGTGATTTCCTCAGGCTACTGCGCTTTATGGCCTTTGCCACAGCCGTGGTGATCTGGGCCTAGTGACACAAGACCTATCCAGTGGGTACTGGGGCACAGTTGGTCCTAGACACAGCCCCAAATCAACTGATTCTGGTGACGCAGCTGATTTTGGGTGCCATCAGCTGGTGGTTGTGTCCAATGAACCTCTTATGAGGGTATCCTGTTTGTCTGCTGAAACCCTTAGTCGCACTGACCACGGATGCATCACTGATTAAACTGGGGTTCATGCCTGTTGGACTGCAGAGTGCACAGCATCGGGTCCTCGAGTGAGGCTTAAATGTACATCGACCTGCTGGAACTCCCTGCTGTTTGTCTGGCATTGGCAACGTGGCCTCCCCCCCCCCCAGAGAAAGAGCAGCTTGTCCCAGTCAACACAGGCATTCCCACCATGTTCTGCTCAGACTGATAGGATGGAATGCACACTTTTCCTCCCTGTTCTGAGATGTTACAGATGTGACCCCTGGCTCACTGCCTGCAGATAGACCTTGTGTCAGCCCATCTTGTGGGGATGAAAAACCAGCCTGCAGACACTCTTGAGTCGTCTGGTGGGGATACATCCTACGAGTGGTCGCTGCACCTGCACGTTGTGTCCACTGTATGGAGACACCCATTAGCGAATGTTTTCTTCCTTAAAAAAAAATTTAAAATTAAACATAGGAAGCTGAGACTGTTCTGTGCCCATCTCCTTTAGCAGGGCACCATGTGTCGATATACTTTCATATGGTCCTGTGCTCAAGGTGTTCAGTAACCCTCTCCCCATTTCATCTGGTCCACATGGTGGTTCTCAAGGCATGTAGGGACGTGGCTTCTCTGATCCTGATTGCAGCAGACTCACCACACCATTTTTATGTTGCGTGCCAGCCAACATGTTGCGGTAGTAGCAGATTTGGAGGCGCGGTCACTGTTGGGCGGATGCAGGGCACGCATCAGTAGGTGCATCCCTCATTCCCCAATAAGCCAACAGCAGTCGCTGGCACCATGCATCCCTAATGTGGCCACTAGATCCTCTCATTGCAGCGGAACCACAATACGCCTCCCGACGTGCAAGCAACATGGCAGCAGTCACCTGTCACAATGCCGACAGAGAGCCCACTCCCGTTGGCGTAATGTCGTCCTCCTTTCTGCTGTGCTAAGCCCCCTCCCCAAAGTCTTTCTTTGCCGACGGGGGCCCAATCTCCATCGGCTTTTATCCCCCTTCCCCGTTTATTTTTCCGATGGGGTAGCCCACTCTCCGTTGGCATAATGCCCCCTCCCCTACTTTTGTTGTGTGCCGAGGTGGGTGTCCAGTTCTCCTTGGCTCTGGCCCCCCCCCCTTCGGTATGTGCTGACGGTGGTGCCCAATCCCCCATCGGCTACAGCATCCTCCCCAAAAAATAACACTTAGTGGCACGCTGGTAGCCCACCCCAGCATGCCAAATCCCCTGAAAAACAAAAACCGTCCTGCAAAGTTCCCTTTTTTTTTTTTAAACCCTGTAAAAAAGAAAATGGTCCCTCGAGTCTCCCTGCCCCTCCCACAACCTCGCCCACCACTGCTCACCCTGCCTCCTACACCCCCACCACATACTTACTCCGGAGTCCACGCGATGATCTTCGTGGACCGAATATGACTGCACTCTTCAAAGCCGACTGCTAACTGAAAAATGCTGGTAAGCTGTATTATGGCATAAATAGTTTTTTCAACTTTGGTGCGTACCTCGGGCATTTTTGGGAATTTTGACACCAAATTTTCAACATGGGGTTATTGTCACCCCTCCTCATGAGTTCAGTCACTGTCATGGCGTTATTCGGTCCCAAAAGGTGATTTCGCGGTCACTGCGCGGAATCTCCTTTCGGGACCGATTAACAAAATAACAGCGCCAGTGTTCATGGGGTGGGGGCTCTCAAAAAACCTATGTTGCAAATTTGGTGGAAAAAATCCAAAAAATGGCTGTTTTATGAGCGTGCGTTACGCAGTTTCCATGCGGCTCAGTAACCCATTGAATTTGTTATATTTTCTCCAGATTTTCAAAATTGGCATTTTTCCACACCTCTTTATGAACAGTACAGCTGTCATTTTGCATATCCTGGCCGAAATGTTTTCTCACACGTCCGGCGCAGAATAGCGTGGTCGCTGTGCGAAATCAGTTTTTGGGACAGTTTTTGGAAATGACAGTGACACTGTTCATGAGCAGAGGTCCTAAAATGCCTATGTTGAAAATCTGGTGTCGAAATTCCATAAAATGACTGTGTTACAAGTGTGTGTTGTGCAGTTTCCATGCTCCCTTGTAACTTTGCAAATTTGCAATATTTTCATGCCAGATTTTCAACACTGGCGTTTTGTCACACCTCCTTATGAACAGTACAGCTGTCATTTTTCACATCCTGCCCTAAATGTGTTTTTGCACCTGTGGCACACAGTGGCGTGGTCTTTGTGGGAAATCAACATTTGGGACAAATTAACAAAATCGCAATGCCACTGTTCATGAGGGGAGGTCCCAAAATGCCTATGTTAAAAATGTGGTTAAAAAAATCCCAAAAATAATTGGGTTACAGACGTGTGTTGCATAGTTTCTATGCATGCTCATGACTTCACCAATTTTTCATATTTTCACTCCAGATTTTCAACGTTGCCATTTTTTTACATCTCCTCATGAACAATACAGTTGTCATTTTCCACATACTGCCCAAAATGCGTTTTCATCCCTGTGTCGTCAAGTGGCATAACCGCTGTGCAAAACGACCTTTTAGCTAGCAAACTGATTGTGCCGCTCTTCATGTGGTGGGCTCACAGAAAGCCCATGGTGAAAATACCAACACATGCGTACGTTGTTAGGGTTTACAACTGTAGCACCCCACCCTGTAGAGACTGACAGATGTCAGGGGTGTGACTTGGGATCATCGGCTGTAATGCTCACGCCATTCCACCCCCACCCTGCAGCCAGTGACAGGCATCGTGGTGTGCCTTACAGTGTTCGACCACAAAGTTCATGCCATTCTCCTATACTGCACCCATCTTAGCGTATTTCCTTATGGAATGGGGTAAGTATAACGCCCAAAGACCCCAAAGCACACCACGACACTTGTCAGTGTCTGCAGGGTAGGGTGAGGTAAAATGGCATGAGCGTTTTAGCTGACGACCCAAAAGCACACCCCAGTGCCTGTCGGTCTCTGCAGGGTGGGGATGGGGTTGGTGTCACTTCAGTACTTCACAGCCATTCCTATTATGCGTCTCTAACTCCTGCGCTACCAATGCCAGCAAGACAACATTCGGCATTGACAAATGCTTGTTGGTACTAGGATCTCCTCCATCTTACCAGCAGGTTACCAGGGCTGCTTTCATTTCTACTGGGCCTGCCGACTAGGTCCAAGGGAATGGTCAGACATCCAGGCCTGCAGTCTCTTCACACGATGACCTGGTTCCTGAGTAGCTATAGGTCATAACCCTTGAGCTTTCTGATGATGTTCTGAGTTCTGGAAGCATCTAGAAAGGAGCTGACTCATAAAACTTACTCTTGAAAGTAGAAAATGTTTTTCTGTTAGTGCACAGAGCATGGATTGCTGCTCTACTCCTGCTTTATGAATGACCATTCTTGACTACCTTTGGTCCCTTTCACAGACAGGACTGTGAGCTACATCCCTCAAGCTGCATCTGGCAACCATTTTGGTATGCCATGCTAGGGCCGGTATGATGATGATGGCATTGGAGAAAGTGGTCACCTGCTGCATCTGTCCCCTCTGGTGTGTAAACCACCTCCACTGTGGGACCTACTGCTAGTGCTGTCATGGCTGATGTGTAAATCGTTCAAGTTCATGGACAAGTGTTACTTGCCACACTTGCAGAAAACCATGTCTTTGGTCGCTGTCACCTCAGCCAGATGGGTGGGTGAGCTCCAGGTGTTATTTATGGAATCACTGTATTTGGTGTTCCACAAGGACAAAGTTATCCTAAGCTGCCATGCTAAATTCCTGCGAGAGGTTGTCTTTGAGCTTCACCTGAACCAGACCTTTGTTCTACCTGATTCTTTTCAAAGATTCTTTGAATGTTCCACGTGCTAGATATTGCAGGACTCTGCTTTTTTACTGGGAACATACAGCATAATTTCATGGTGATGCTCACTTTCTGTTTGTGACCCAAGCTGAAGTTGCTATAGGCAGACCGGCAACTAAGTAGATATTTGGCGGGTGGATCACACCCTGCATTGCTCCATGTCGGTTGGGTGGGATGAAGACAGCCCTGGAGTTGAGACTCACTCCACCAGACATATAGCTGCCTCTGTTATTACTGTCAGGTACACTTCCATTTCCAAGATATGTTACCTGCTAGAATTCATGCACTGTCATATCCCATTACAGAATCAGCTTGCTCACTCATCACAGTGCTGCATTTGGATCCTCAGTACTCCACTCTTTTTCCACATAAAAACCGTGGGATGCACGTATGGCCCACTCCTCCCATAAGACTGCTTGGAGTCTTTCAAAAAGCAAACCCTGGGTCACAGACACGTACTTGAAGGCATTTTTAGCTGATGCAGGTTAATATCAAATTTAATTTAGTACAAGCCATACACAGGCGTCCACAACCAAACTCGCCCAGTAGCCCTGGGTTTTATCATGGGTGACCCTTGTATGGCATGTACCTAATTATGTTTAGTATTAAACTGCATGAGCTAAAAATGCCTTCAGGTATGTGTCTATGATCCAGCTTTTGATTTTTGAGAGACTGTTTCTGTTGCTGAGAGCATCACCATTTCAGAGCGTCCCTTATGCTGTTTGAGTGAAGTCTACCTAAATGTTGATAGTGAGTTCAATAGTAGTAGTAGTTTATTTCTGGCACCCTTCCCTGGAGGCCTAGGACATCATTACAAAGTAATACGTCAGCACAATCACATACTACACAGACCAACATAAGCATAACAGTAAAGTTCAGAAATCACTAATAATGAACTAAAGTCAGTTAAAATCCACAGTAGAGCCAAACACCTGAGCAAAAAGGTTTTGAGACCTTTTTTAAATATTTCAACTGAGGGGGCCTCCCTCAGAGCCCTCGGTAGTGAAGAGAAAGGGAACATTGTTTAACCAGGAGTAGCACACTAAGCGGAAGCTCGTTTCCAGATGCGACCTGGGAGCACAAAGAAGTTAAGTGACTTGCCCAGGATCACACAGTATACACCTAGGCGACTGTGGGATTCAAACCCAGGTCTCCAGACCTGCAGCTCAGAGCCTTAACCCACTATGCTGTACTGCCTCCATTCCATACTACCTATACCGGTCCAGCCACTCTGAAGGCTTTGTCCCCAGATGTTTTTAGAAGAGTCTTGGGAACCAGCAGGAGGCCCTCATTGGAAGAATGGAGGGAGCGGGACAGTGCAGATGCAAGAGATCACGCAGATAACCAGGACTCTGACTATGCAGGGCCATATAGGTTAGCAACCCGATCTTCTAGTAGATGTGCCTCTTGACCGGCAGCCACTACAGTTCCCACAGTGTAGGAGTGGCGTTACTCGACCTGGAAAGACATGTCAACAAACTCGCAGCCGCATTCTCCACCAGCTGCAGGTGTCAGAGCGCACTTCCACTTACACTGAGGTAGAGGGCGTTACAGTAGTTGAGACGAGACGTCATGAAAGCATGCACCAGTGAAGGCAGGTCCTCGGGGAACAAGGGAACGAATCTGGCTAATATTTCTAAGATGGTAAAAAACACACTCTGGATGACCGCCGACACCCGAGCCTCAAATGTCAGCCCTTAGTCCAGAATGATGCCTAGATTCTTCACCAGTTGGACAGTGTCAAAATGAGAGACACCAAAGACGAAGGTTCGATAACTCCTCTGACACTGTCCGTCACCCTTTCCTACCCGGTTCAAGCACCAGTACTTCAGTCTTATCGGGACTGAGTCTCAGACAGCTAGAGGACTTCCAGCCTTGAATCTCAGTCAAACATTTGTTCAGCACTTCCACCACCCCCGGTCCTAGGGTGCAAAAGACAGACAGAGCTGAGTATCAGCTGCAGAGCAGTGAAATCCAACTCTCTACTGCCTGTTGATCTTGCCTAGGGGTAGTATGTACACCAAAAACAACATGGTTAAAAGGACCAAACCATGGGGTATCTCACAGTGCAGGAACCTTGGTCATGACAGGAAATTACCCATTACCACCACCCTTTGAGACCTGCCCTGAAGGAAGGACTCTGACCAGCTCAAAACTGTGCTGGTGAGTCCAGCATATTCCCTGAGACAGTCTAAAAGCAGCCCATGGTCAACAGTGTCAAACGCAGAGGAGAGTTCTAGGAGCACGAGAATTGATTTCTCTCTTCTATCCCTCGCCATGAGAAGATACATTTTGCACCCTGACCAAAGTGGTTACACTGCTGAACCCCGACTGGAGAATCTCATAAATATCGAAGGTCTCAAGGTGAGCCTCAAGCTGCAACATAACCACCTTCTCAGTAACCTTACCTAGAAAACAGCAGGTTAGAGACAGGTCTGTAATTCGCTAGGACATCTGGGTCTAAAGTCGTTTTTTTCAAAAGGGGTCTCACCAGCACACTTTCAGTTCAGCTGGAAAGATCCCCTCTGACAAGGAATGTCCCACAATCCTAGTGAATACTGGAACCAACTAGATATGAGGTAGTTAGAAATAGAGGTAACATACTTTTAATCATAGTTCTGCTACGAGTATTTCATTCACAATCTGGACCACCCGCCCAGCCTCCCAGGCAGGCTTGCTTTCAGTTTCTGTGTTCCATTGTGCAGATCCTAATGCGGTGGGGCTGGTGCCAGGAAGAGTCATGCTTGAAGACTTCTGGTGACTTGAGTACGCTCAGTGGAAACTGCTTAAATCTGGATGTGGACTGAAATACTAGTAGTAGAACTACAGTTCCAGGTAAGTAACCTGCTCTTTTGCTCCTCTAATTCTCCAGCCATTCCCCTTCAGCCCCTGCGGTGGCAGTCTCGCAGCTCTTCATTCCGCAAACCTGGGGTGCCCCATGATGTAGCCATCAGGTGCTAGTGGATGAGACCCCCCCTTGAGACTACTGGTATGTAGGGGCCCAAAGACGTGGGAGCGAAGCCCAAAAGCACCAGTGGTGTCATCCTGATGGCCAGGGGTTTTCCATCAGTTTTCTACCCAAAGGTGTCTGCGACAGAGCTCTGTGCGCACGGCAGCATGCTGAAGCAGAGCACAGTCGGGCAGCACAGCTCCGTACACCTCAAGCCCTAAACTGCAGCACCACCTGTAGTCACCCAAGTGGTAGTACTGTAACAAGGTGTGGGATTGCCCCCTCCCCACCACCCCATGAGGAGCACGGGAAGCACAGTTCTTCATTGCCAGCTCTCCAGCAACCCAGGATTGGGGTACAAACCAGGGTCACAAGTGCTGTAAGCAGCATTCTTCATTGAGGATGCCTCCTCCATTAAGCCACATCTTTGGAACTGTAAGCCATCAGTGGCAGGACCTTCCAGAAACTTTTGCCTAGCTGGCGGCCACTCATGGTGACATACAATGTCTGCGCCTATAAAACATAAGCGTCCCCAAAATATTTTTTGTATCGATGTCTCTTTATGCCGCCATTGCAAGAACCGTTGTTTAGGTTTTGTACCTGATGCTACAAGATATACAAGGACAATGCTCATCGTGTGTGTGTGTGCTATTTGGGCCTGTCCCACAGTGTGAGGGCCTGTAGTATCTGTCAAGGATTTAACCAGGCCACAAGGAGATGCCAGAAGAAGACTTTGGAGACCTTCATTGCCCTGAAGGCCCTGGAAGCTCAGACGAAGGCTTTGGGATCCAAATTGGCTTCTCCGTTGATCACCCACTCTGGGTAAAGAGGCACCGTGGTGGTCATCAGCTGTATCACTGCCGAGGTTGATGAGGATGACGGATAAATCCAAAGAAAAGGAGAAATCATAGTTATGACCCTCCTCCTCTTCCAGTCACAGTAAGCATAAGGAAGAACATGCTTCACTGGTGAGGCTGAGGCGTCCATTGAAGGAGGGTAAGTCCTCATCAGTGTCCTCTCTGGTAGCGTTGATTACAGGTCCCCTTCCCCCCACCGTCGTTGAGACACCAGCATCCGGGCCTGGCTGTGTTGCTGCTGTAACTACTATGGATGGTATGCAGCCCTCATTGATGGGTTCCATCCCAACAATAACTTGTAGCTCCAACCCCTCAAGTGGGCGTCATTGACTCCATGTTATGCTGGCGTTGTTCTCAGAAATGTTAACATGCCTATTCCTTTTGCTGCTGTTGTGGCACAGTTGTCATTGATGGGACCAAAAAGCATACCTACTGTAACGATGGTGCATCCACACCCTTTGTCACTGTCTCCATCAATTACCCTTATCATCCGAGACGACGACGAGGCAGAGCACAGTTCTGACTTCCTAGACATGGAGGAGGATTTGGCAGATGAAGGTGGGAATGAGGAACTCAATGATGGAGGTTTCCTTCCAGCTCAACCTTGTAATCATGCACAGAGGACTCTGTGGTATGTAATCCCATGTCTCCTCCTGAGGTTCTCTTCCTTCCACAAACCTCGGGTGCAAACTTAAGAACTCACTTCACTTCAAAAAATGTGTATTCTTTATCTTTTATTGCACTTACAAGTAGACAAAAGTGCAAACTTAATGTGTGTGCAGAATTTATAAGCAGCAAAAACTACAAGCACTGAAGTGGTCTGGAGAGCACAGCCTACTTCCAGGCTTTGTTCAAATAAATACCATGCAGTTATGAATGAAATTTATTTCTTAGAACGTACAGTCGTCACTTAGATGGGTAGGGCACAACAACTTGAGCTGATACGGAGGCCATGGGTATTCTATATAACACAAGTAGATGAAACATTTATCCCATAGGTACATCTGAGCAGTATGGTATGTCAGATTTTCTATATTGGACATTGTGGACCAAAGATTATGGTACTGGATAGACTCGCTAGACCTTAGGATGACTATATGTTCTTCAATGCATTATTTTCATCCTAGCTGAACAGCTTGGGGCACTGAGCATGGCCTGTTGCACGTATGAAGCAAATCCTGCCACTCTGAGCCAGAAGTATGTTCTGAGGCATATACCAAAGGCAGCTGATCTAGCAGCCATGTCTGAAGCATCAAATGCTCAGCACAGACCCCCCCCCCCCCAAGGACATGGTACATTCCAGCTGCATTCCACCTCAGTTTTTATGTTTGCCTGCACGCATGTGCAAGAAACATAGTGCCATCATAGGAGTTTTCCAGAGGTGTGTCAGCCTCTTCCAATTCAGTCAATGTATTTGCAGGCACGATCGCAGAGCGCCAATCACTGCTCCAGCTGTCTGTGACAGTTGAAAATGCAGTGGCATACAGTTGAAAGGGAGAGCTCCCCCCACACACACACACACGCGCGCACACTGCATACTAATGCGCCTCTCCCCCACACTGTACGGCAGATGGGGGTGCCCAATCCCCGCCGGCTCCACGCCCCCAAAAGCATGCAGGTGCCACGCTGGGAGCCCACCCCAGCGTTGCAATCTTTATGGCGACAGGGTGCCCAATCCCCGTCGGCCCACTGTCTCCCCACCATGCTGTCGCCGGCCAGGGTGCCCAATCCCCGTCGGCTCCATATCCCCGAGTACAGGGTGCCGCGGCTGAGAGCCCCAGCGTGGCAACAGATGCCATGACGATGGGGTGCCCAATCCCTTCTGGCTCCACCCCCCAAGCCGTCCTTCTGCCATGCTGGGAGCCCACTCCAGCGTGGCAAGCGTCCGCATCGTCGTTAAAAAAAAAAAAAAACTGAAAAGCAAAATGGTCCCTCGCAGTGTCTGACCCACCCGCTCCCACCCACTCGCACTCTGCCTCCCCACACCTCCTCTCACCCCATACTTACCTCCGAGTCCGAGCGCGATGATCTTCGGTGGACCGGAATAAATCTGCACTCTTTAAAAGCCGACCGCAAACTGAAAATGCCGGTAAGCTGTATAATGGGATATATAGGGTTTTTTTTAACTTTGTTGCATATCTCAGGCATTTTTTGTAATTTTTGCACCAAATTTTCAACATGGGGTTTTTGGAACCCCTCCTCATGAATTCTTGCACTGTCATGGCGTTACTCGGGCCCGAAGAGTGATTTCGCTGCCACTGCGCGAAATCACCTTTCCGGAATGATTAGCGAAATGGCACTGCCAATGTTCATAAGGTGGGCTCTCAAAAGCCTATTTTGAAATTTGGTGAAAAATTCCTAAAAGTGATGTTTACGTATGCAGTGTGCGCAGTTCCTCACACACGCCTGAAGTTCGCGAATTTTCAATATTTTCACTCAGATTTTCAACATTGCCATTTTACCACACCTTCTTATAGAGCAGTACAGCTGTCATTTCACATCTCACCCAAAATGTGTTTCATACCATGTAGCGCACAATGGCGCAGTTGGTGTCTTGAAAATCAATGTATAGGACACATTAAGAAAATCACAGTGACACTGTTCATGAGCAGAGGTCTTAAAATGGCTATATTGAAAATTTGGTGAAAAATTCCAAAAATGACTGTTTTAGGGCCCGTTGCACAGTTCCTATGCCGCGCTGTGCAAGTTTGTAATTTGTAATATTTTACACAGATTTTCAACAGTGCCATTTTACTGCACTTCCCTTATGAGCAGTGCAGCTACCATTTTCACATCTACGCCCGAAATGTGTTTCGCATGTAGCACAATGGGTACAGTCGATTGTGCGAAAACAATGTTTGGGACAGATTAAGAAAATCACAGTGACACTGGTCATGAGCAGAGGTTTTAAAATGGCTATGTTGAAAATTTGGTGACAAAACTCCATAAAATGACTGTTACGAGTGAGCATTGCGCAGTTTCCACGCACCCTCGTAGGTTCATGAATTTGTAATATTTTCAGTCCAGATTTTCACCAGTGGCATTTTCCCACACCTCCTTATGAACAGTACAGCTGTCATTTTCCACAACATGGCCGAAATGTGTTTTCACACTGTCAGTGCAGAGATGCGTAGTCACTGTGGGAAATCATTGTTCGGGACAGATAAAGAAAATCACACTGACACTGTTCATGATCGGAGGTCCCAAAATGCCTGTGTTAACAATCTGCTGTAAAAAAAAAACCAAACTAGTTACATTACGGGTGTGCGTTGATCGGTTTCTACGCACACTCGTGACTTCATCAGTTTTTTTAAGATTTTCACAGCAGATTTTCAACATTGCCATTTTTTACACCTCCCCATGTACAGTACCGCTGTCATTTTTCACATCCTGTTCGGAATGTGTTTTTGCACCTGTGGTGCCAAGTGCCATAGTCGCTGTGCAAAAGCAGTTTTCGGCTAACAAACTGATATTGCCACTGTTCATGAGGTGGGGGTCACAAAAAACCATGTTGAAAATTTGGAGTGAAAATACCAACGAATGCCTGAGGCGTTAGGCTTTCCGACCATAACGCCCCACCCTGTAGAGTATGACAGGCATCAGGGGTGTGACTTGGGATTCTTGCCTGTCATGCTCATACCATTCCACCCCCACCCACACCCTGCAGCCAGTGAGAGGCATCAGGGTGTGCCTCGGACTCTTCGGGCCCAAACTTCACCCCATTCTCTATACTGCACCCATCTCACCGTATTTCCTGATGGAATGGGGTGCACATAAAGAACCAAGAACCCCCAAGGCACACCGTGACACTTGTCAGTGTCTGCAGGAGTGGTGTCAGTGAAATGGTGTGGTCATTATGCCTGACGACCGAAAGGGCCACCCCCAATGCCTGTCACTATCTGCAGGGTGGTGGTGGGGTTGGCTTCAGTTCAATACTTCGCTGCCATTCCTATTATGCAGCTCTGTAACTTCTACACTACCAATGCCAGTGCCAGCAAGCAAACAATTCGGCATTGACAAATGCTTGTTAGGTATACTACAGTAGGGGTAGAGCATGGAAGAATGCTCTGGAAGATTATTTCTATTTATTATTTTTTGATTAGGATTGTGTAACTCCTGGGTGGGTTGGAGCTTTCTGGTGACAGGGAACACCCCTAAATTTAGAAAGTGTGCCTGTTAAGCTGAGGCTTTCAAAGTGGATACATTGCTAGCTAACTTCCTTTTCCAGTGTGTACAGCACCTGGATGGAGACCACTTGCCTTGGAGGGTGCTTTTCTCTAGTAGGTCTGCAAGGTCTAGCCTGGTGCCTCAAGTAATTAATTTTTATTGGCTTAGGGGGGTGTTCTCCATTAGTAGCCTCTCTTCACAGCATATTTCCTAGCCAGGTCAGTTACAAGAGCGTTGATGTCGAGCACGGAGTATGTTATGGGAAGTGCCTGACTCTAATCCAGTGAGTTGGTCGCTTGGGGAGAGCTTTTTTTGTGAGATCTGTGTTTCTGTGTGGTTATGTTATCTTTCTGATTTTGTTGGGTCTTTTGGCTTTTAATTCTCCTTGGTGGTGCCTCCCATCCCCCCATGCTTCATTTGGAAGTGGCAGTTGTGGGTCAGACCATCCCTTTTTTTTTTTTTTTTTCAATTTTTACAACTTTTTTCTATGTGCCTCTTTATTTTGTTCCCACTTACAGCCGGCCATTGGTAATGGTCATTCTTCTGTCAGCACCATCGCTGGAGTTGCCGTTTAGCACTTCGTGTGCTTTTCACGTAGCTAGCCATTTGCCAGCTGCCATCTTTGCAGTTCAGTGTTTGGTGTGCTTTCTGACTGGCAGTGGAGTGGGCACAGCCATGCACAACACTTACAGCTGGCCACTGGCAAACGACTGTTCTCTCAGCACCATTGTTGAAGTCGGTGTTTAGAACTTTGCACACTTTTCACTTGGGTGGCTGTTTGCCAACTGCCATCTTTTCAATTCAGCTCTTGGCACGCTTTCTGATTGGCAGTGGATGGAGTAGGGCTGTGTACGAATGAGATGTGCCCCAGCATAATGACATCACATGCTTTGCATGACATCTGATGCCAGTGCCCAGTTGGAATGAGTCATAGCCTGTTGCCCGAGATGAGTCACGATTCCCTGGTGTTTGCGAGCGTGGGGTCTTTCTCCCAGTATGCAGCCTGTTCTTGCTCAATGTGAGCAATCTGCCAGGAAAATGTTTCTATTCTTTTCTTTTGAGGGGTCTTTTCCTCACAGTGTTCCAACTTGCTGCTGCTCAGCACGAGCAGTCTGGCAGGGGAAAGTTACTGATTCTTGCTCTGAAAAGAGCAGTCTGGCACAGGGCTTGAGGTAATTTTTCCTCAGATTGCATAGTCTGTAGGTTGCTCACAGTGAGCAGTCTGGCAGGGGGCCAACACTATTTTTGCTATGGGAAGAGCAAGAATAGAACTGGTTTACTACAGTCTGGCAGGAGATGCCACATTTTTCATGTTCAGCAGCCTGGCAGTGGACCACCTCTTCCATGTGGCCACAGGTGCGGTAAGTCCTTTCGCCTTCATTAGTCTGGCTTGGAGTTTCCAGAGTGGGGTGGTCTGCTAGATGTGCTGGGACACATCATCCAAGACCCAGCTTCCAGGACTGTAGCGATATATGCAGTGTCCATGTCATCCTGTATGAACTGAGGGGTGCAGGGGTTCTAAAGGGGTCTTCTCTGTTTGTGGAGGCCACATTGCCTCCAAGTCAGCAAACTGCAGTGATGTTTGGGCTGTGGGGCCTCTTTTGGGTTGGGGGCTCTGAGCCCAACAAGCTTCCCACTTTCTCCCCCCATCCCCATCACCCCAAACCTGGTAATCTGTATTGTGACGGTTTTGCTGTCCAGCTGTACCGTTCACAAGCCCGGCATGCTGTGACTGACCTTGTTGTTGGAGTTATGCGTGTGGTTAAATATGGATTGTATGGAATTTCTGCGTGTGACAGCATATTGATTTTTCAATGAATGTGTAATTACTTAAAGGACAGTATGTTGCTCTGTCATGACAGTGTGTCCGTTTCATATTATGATAAAATATCACTGTGTTGCATTAGCAGCTGAATGGAGCCCCCTTCCCGGGTGTATCAAACATACACTTGTAACTTACTACACAAAAACTTCCAGGCATTGCATCATACAGTTATTATCATACAATAAGAGCTTAACAGTTGAAGTACTTACAATTTGTGGTGGATAGTCAGATGATTGCATAGCAGCCTGCAGAACGATAGACAAAAACACAGGTTGAGACTGGAAAGGGGACTTGAGAGGAAAGAAATTAAAATCGGCTCGAAGGGAGGTGGGTAAGATTAGTAACAATTTCAACTAGGGGAAAAAAGTTGTGAAGAAGTGAGGAGGTAGCAAGAGGGATGGTGCTTGTCTAATGTGAGAGGGGGGAGGGAGTTCCACAGCTTGGGGAACTGGTGCGAGAAAGCAGCATGTCCAGCTGAAGTTTTATCTATGTGCAGCTGTCAAGGTCCGCGTGTTGTAGGATCTGAGTGAGTGGGAGGGAGAGAAAGAGGAGAGGTAAGAGAGGAGAGGAGAGAGCCAAACCAGAATCTTGGGGCCCCTTGACAAAGAGTCTGTCGACTTGAAGTGCCATTGCAGTCTGTGGTGAAAGTTTACCTGTGTATCACTGTTTTGGACATCATTTTGCCTCAAACAAATTTAAAACAGAGCTTTTATTAGTGCAAGAATGTGCTTCTTTGGTTCCTTTCATGTGTGAGGTTACTTCCTGGTCCAGTGTTCTACATCAAGGGCTGAATGCTGTTTTCCTTTCACCGATCCGGCACTGCAGTTTTCATGGACCTAGTCTTTCTGAACGTAAAGCTGAGTTGCACAGTGTTAGCTCTGTTTTGTTTTTCTGCTGAATATTCTGGATTATTTTAACAGTGATCCGCAGGTGCATTTTGTGAAGGCACTTACATCTTATGGATCCCTCTGGTCAGGAAGGGGTCCCTACAGGCATATCCAGGTGCATCACAGCAGAGCAGATCAGCTCACCTAATTGCAGGCAACCTCCAACCTTGATGGCAGGTCAGGAGGTGGATATAAGGGGGTATAACTATAATCCTGACTGAATGAAGCCAGGACCATCTCGAAGAAGGTGCTTGTCGGAGGCAGAGAGATGTGACAGAAGGTGGCAGCCTTCCCCCTCTTGTGTTATGCCTCTTGAAAGGGGGGGCAGTGATCCGCCCCCCTTCCCCTATCACTGTGTGTGATATATCTGAAATGGGCCATGTGACCAAGTCGCAGCTTCCCTATACAGGGCTATGAGGGTGAGTGATCTAAACCCTTATTTTGTTTGGTGCAAGGCTCCTTTGCTGTGTTACAGCATGTTCCTAGGCTCTGGAAAATATTACTTAACAGCCTTTCATCACTGTGTCTGTGACCGATGTGACATGGGCCAGGGTGGCCATCTTGCAGCTTCTCTGGGTTAAGCTGTGCTGTTGTGTTTCCTAGATGGATTCCCTTTACTGGGCCATGGCAAATGTACTTTGATGCCAGATGAGTTATATGCAGAGTCATAGGGGGCTCTGCCTTACCGTATAGCACCATACTGCCTGTCAGATGCTTGGACAAAGGGAACAGGGCAGGCGGCCAGATCTGTCCCTCCCTTGCAGCATCTGTGAATGAGGTCCCCAAGTTTTTATCTTGAACCATATGGGCACATCCTTCATACTTGACTGTTTCTACATATGTTGGTTTGGTCAGCCTACTCTAGTGTGACACCCAGGCGAGGCGAGCCAGTATCATGCGCCTATTGCCGAGGATTGGATCTTCATTCAGAATACTTCGGAGCAAGGCATAGCCATTTCCAATCCCCAGTCTGTTGTGGAAGGTAACTTTGGGAGGGGCGCTAGATTTCTCTGCAGGTACAGGTGTAGTTGGAAGTGGCGACTTTCCACAATGTACAAGGTCGTACATTTCTTTCTGGGCAGCAACTCCACCACATGCAACCATGTCCTGCTAGTCGTTAGGACACAAGGTTTTCAGTCTGTTCTGGTTGGTGTCTCTAGAATGGCTTGCCCAACACTTAACAGCCAAGAGATGGTCTGGCAGCTCCACCAATCACCTGCAGATTTGTGAACAGTGGGTGCATGGTTCATCTAAGTGTTCCTCATGGGGGTTAGATCATTCCAAATGGTAGCACGAAAGTCCTGTTACTGTTTAAGGCATCTCTGAACTAGGAGGGGCATCGCATATCTGGATGATTATGTATCAAGAGGTCGAGGTGCCCATGGAAGCAAGCAGTTTCAGACATATCAGCGGTGACTGGTCAGTTGGTATACTTATGACATGTCAGCAGCCAGGGCCTTGGTACCAGTGACCAGTATCCGCTTATGACCCACAAGGATGGACTACTGTCAGTGTGGTCACGGCCTGAAGACTCACTAAACTCCAGTTCAGTTGAACTAGTGTCCACTTAGGACCCACAAGGATGGCCTGCTGTCAGTCTGGTTCCTGGCAGTGTAGTCCTGGCCTGAAGGATCTCCAGTCTCTGATCCAGTTGGTCTCCGGTAGTCTTAAACTGGATGGCATGCTAGGAAACTTCCAAACTAGTTTTCGTGGGGGACTCACCTTAACGCCTCTTCTTGGCTTCTGTGGACCCCTTTGACAGACTGCCGACTGCTGCAGGAGGCATTTTCTAGATAAGATTTAGGTACAGCAGGTCTGAGGCCATCAGCATCTGTGTATGCCATCAGGAGAACAGATTGTCACAGTCGGTCCAGGCCATAACTATATACGCATGGTGGAGGGCACACCATGGTCCTGGAAGTATAGTACTTTGACCTGCAGAGCAGAAGGTCAGTCAGATGCAGGTCAATCTTTTAGGCCATAGGAGCCTTTAAGGTGTTTAGGAATGTCTGTCAGTTCTAGTAGCCAGGGGAGGAGGCAGGAGATTCTTATCCTGGAGGTGGTACATACGAATATATGAATCTGCCAGCAGAAACAGGCCTTATGGTCTATCAAGTCTGCTTGAGTGCGCAGCTAGCCCCCTACATTGCAGCTGCCCCCCCACGCATTTACCTCCCCCAACCGTGTCCCATCCCCTTTAAAACTGTCCACCGTCCTACAGGATACCACCTCCTTAGGCAGAGAGTTCCACTTTGCCACCACCCTCTCTGTGAAAAAATGTCTCCACATCTCTCTCTCCTCTACGCCCCTTCCAATCTGAGACCATGCCCTCTCATGTCCCTCCACCTCCTCAACTTAAATACCCCTTCTGCACCTGTCTTGTTTATCCCCGTCATGTATTTAAAGGTCTCAGTCATATCTCCCCGATTCCTTCTCTTCTCCAGTGAGCACATATTCAACTCCCTGAACCTGTCCTCCAAACCCTGGATGATCTTTGTTGCCCTGCGCTGCACCCCCTCCAGTAATCTCACATCCTTTTTCAGAAACGGGTGCCAGAACTGCACGCAGTACTCCAGGTGTGGTCTGACCAGTGACCTATACAGAGCCTGGAGGAGGTTCCTCTCGCAGTACACCCCAGCATCCTGTTGGCTTTAGCTGCCACCTTCCTGCATTGAGCTGAGTCGTTCATATTCCCCGTTATAACCACCCCTATATCCTTTTCTTCCTCAGTGGTACCTAGCTGAACCCCTCTCAACTGGTAGCTTCTCCCAGGGTTCCTTGCTCCAAAGTGCAGTACCTTGCACTTCTTAGCATTGAACCCCAACTACCACGTTTCCGACCACTCCTCCAGTTCATTTCGGTCATCCTGTAGCCCTTGCCACCCTACTGTGTCCTCCACCACCAACCCCATCTTGGTATCATCAGTGAACAGACTGATCTTACTCCTGATGCCATGTGAGACATCCGATCTGAAAATTCCAAACAGCACCAGGCCCATTACTGAGCCCTGTGGAACCCCGCTCGTCACAGCCTTTGGGGATGTGAGGTCCCTCCCACCACCACCCTTTGCTGCCTCCCCTTTCAGCCAGTTCACAGTCCAGTTCACCATCTTTTCCCCACCCTCACATACTCCAGCTTCCCCCCAACCGCCCATGAGGCACTGAATCAAAGGCCTTGCTGAAATCCAAATACAGGACATACACTGCATGTCCCTTGTCCAGTTCCCTCGTCACCCAGTCGTAATTCTCGACTAGGTTGGTCTGGCAGGATCTTCCTGAGACAAACCCATGTTGCTGACTGTCCTGGAGTCCACTGTCTTCCAAAAAGGTCATCAGCCTCTCCTTCAGGATTGTCTCCATTAGTTTCCCCTAAAATGGATGTGAGGCTTACTGGTCTGTAATTACCTCGTTCGTCCTTTGGGCCACTTTTGTGGAGGGGAACCATGTGAGCCATCCTCCAGTCCTGTGGTACACATCATGTGTCCAGGGAGGTATTGAACAGGTCTGTCAGTGGCTCTGCCAGGACCTCCGCCAGTTCTTTCAGCACTCTTGGGTGAATGCCATCCGGTCCTGGTGCCTTATCCACCCTCAGAGCCCTCAGACCCTCCAGCTCCCTGCTTTTTGTAATTACCTCATCTGTTGCCCCCTCCTTCCCCATCCCCTTAGGTAGATGCCCACCTTTCTCTTTCGTGAATACAGAACAGAAGTACTCATTTAGTGCTTCTGCCTGCTCCATCTCTTTCTCCACCCACTGCCCATCCTTCTTAATCCTCACTATCTGGTCCTTGCAGCTCCTTCTCTCCCTTATGTACCTAAAGAAGTCCTTTTCCTTGTCTTTGGTGCCTTTTGCCAGCCTCAGTTCTCTGGAAGCCTTGGCCACTCTGACTGGTTTGGTTACTTCTTTGGACTTCTTCACATACACGTCCCTGTTCTTCCCCCTCCCGGATTTCCTGAACCTCCTAAATGCTGCTTTTTTGCCCTCACCCCTTCCATGACCTCCTGATTCAACCAGCTTGGTTTCTTGGCCCTCCCCTTCTTGCTTTGTGTCTTGGTACTTGCCCTAGTAGCCTCCACCAGCCCCAGCTTGATGATTTCCCATTTTTTCATGCATCCAAGTGTGGATTAATTCCTGCCAGGTGCCTCTCCAAAATTTCTCCCATCTTAACAAAGTCAGCCTTTCTGAAGTCAGCCACCCTGGTTCCTGTACCTACAGCATCCTTGCCCATATTGAGTGTGAACCAAACCGAGTTATAATCACTGCCAGCCAGCGGGTCTTCCACCCCCAGCTCCCTTACAGCTTCCTCTTTAAACAGTACTAGGTCTAGAGTTTTGCCCAACTGAGTTGGCTTTTTAACCATCTGTGCCAGGAAGCTGTCCTGGAATGCAGCCAGTAGGACCTGTTCCCTTGCAATCGAGGTGGCTGGGGTGCTCCAGTCCAGCTCCTGGTAGATAGAAGTCCCCCACGTTCACTGTGTTCCCCTTCCCACAGACCGTCCTGATCTGTTACGTTGCTGCCCCCTGCTCCCACAAAAAACAGTCAGGCAACCAAAGTAAAATTCTCTGTCTAGACACGCAGCCCCCCAGAACTTAGAACAAACACCAATGCAAACAGGTAAAAATTAAAGCACTTTGTTCCCTTGTCCCCTGCTTCCTGCTTAGTGTTTTCTTATGTTTCTCCATTGCACCGCATCTGTCAAGGATTCAGGAGTTAAAAGTGAGTTCCCTCTGACAGCCTCAGAGTGGCCAAGAAGATCTTGCTTGTTCAGTACTGGTTTACATAACTATGTACAAGGTTGGCGACCAGCTTGTCCCAGGTCTGGAGGTGACGCCAGAAGCATGGGCACCTCACCAAGGAGGTTTCCTCCTGATGGTCCTAGGAGAGGTTCAACTCAGCGGCCACCATTCTGAGTGTAAAAAGGTGTCCTTTTTCATTTGACTCAGAAGACCAGGGTGTTAGGGCCCTAAAGGCCATGATGCTACAGATTTTTGATATTTTTATATGTTGCAGGTGGTTGTCAATAATAGCACCACCTTCTTTCCACAAGTCGATGGTGTCTTGGCCAGAAGTCTGGAAGACTATAGGTGCATTCCTTCCTCCGAGTTGGATATCCCACCCAGTTGTGCATTACGGCAGGATAATATGTCCTTCTGAGGTTGAGGAAAGACCAAGTATTATAGACGAAAATTATTTTTCTTGTTGTTCCCTGAGTGCCTTACTGATCTGAGCAGCAAGAGGCGCAAAGACTCCACACTCACTTTAGTGGAAGGATAAAGCCTCTTGAACAAAACAGGTCTGTTCAGGACAGAGCTTTTTCTTCAGAGTGCTCTTGGTATCCTGGGCTATGAGGGCAGAATTTGGTAATCAGTAGGTAATCATTTAACCTTCTTGTTTTTTCCCCAAGGCACTTCAGGGATAATGCCGTGAGCCCAGCGTACACAGCTGTCCAGTAGTCAGTTTGAAAAGCAATCTGATGAATCCAGCAATTAATGGTTAGGGAGTTACATGGGACAATAGTCTCATCCACCCTGCTTAGAAGGATAGTGCTTGTTAGAACCCATATATATTAACTGCCTTCGCCATTGACAACATGGAGAGATACAGAAAGGAGAAATTTCATCATACTTAACATTTCCTTATCCACAAGGATAGAGTGGTGGTGTGTAAGAATCCTCATTTCTAGGGGATTTGGATATGATGTTCTATCCACACTGTCTGGAAGTTGCCTTTCCTTTTAAGGATCACTGGAAATGTCTTCTAGCTGGCTCCTCCCAGGTGGTAACTCCAGAGACCACTCAGTCCAATGCAACTGCCTCAAAAGATGCAGAGAACAAGGAGTACTTGGATGACAGTGGGCTCAGGGAGGGGTTAGACCAGTCAGGCAGAGGCACATCCCAGATCCTATTCCACTCAAGAACTCATATGCCACACTACCAAACAGGGACAACCAAATAGAGGTACCCAGAGAAATGGAAGGAAAGGATGTGGAGGTTAGCCAAGTGCAAAAGATGGAGATTAGCGCCCAGGAGGTGGATAGGCAGAACAGGGGCAAAATTCAGCAGAAAGGCAGACAGCAAGGTGAACCAGGGATAAAGGACAACCAAGGAAGGGGCTGGAGTAGAACAGTGAAACAGTCTAGGGAGGTCAAATCATGGAAAGTCATGTGTGCAAATGCCAGGAGCCTTAGCAACAAGATGGAAGATCTGGAGGCTGTCATGGTGCAGTCAGACCTGGACATTGTGGCCATCACTGAAACCTGGTGTAATGATAACCACGACTGGGAGTTGGCCATACCTGGCTACAACATATTCAGAAGAGACAGGGCAGGCAGGAAGGAGGAGGAGTGGCACTGTATGTGAAAAATGACATAAGGGCCACAGAGATCCAGGAGGAACAAAATGGGGAGAGATACTATGGGTTAAGCTGGAAAGGAAAATGGGGCCAGCCATCCGCACAGGTGTGGTCTATAGACCACCAGCCCAGGAAGAAACAGATAGGGAGCTAATGCTAGCCATCCAGAGGATGGCAGACAAGGGTGAGGTAGTACTGGTTGGAGACTTCAATATTCCAGACGTGGACTGGAGCATTCCAGCAGCAGCATCAACTAGGAGCAGATTTATCCTGGACTTCCTTCAGGGTGCCTTCCTCAAGCAACTGGTCATGGAACCAACTCGGCAGAAGGTAATACTGGACCTTGTGCTCACAAACAGGGACAGTCTGATGGGGGTAAGAGTGGGGGAGCACCTGGGGAACAGTGACCACCAGTCACTGTGGTTTGAAATCACAGAAAGAGTAGCACCAAACCACACAAAAACACGTATCCTGGATTGTAGGGGGGCAAACTTTGGGAAAATGGGGAGATACTTGAAAGAGGCATTAAGGGGAATGGGGCAGGAATCAGGGGTTGAGGAACAGTGGGAAGTATTTAAAATGGGGATTACAAGAGCAACAGAAATTATGTATTAAGCAGGTTAGCAAGAGGAAAAGGAAGAGGAGACCATTATGGTTTTCCAAAGAGGTAGCAAAGAAAGTGAAAGCCGAAAAGATTGCATTCAGGCAATACAAAAGACACAGGCAGAAGAGGATAGGGAGAAGTACCAGGAGAAGCAAAGGGAGGCAGGGAGGTCAGTAAGGGAAGCAAAGCTCAGACAGAAGAACACATTGCAAAATCAGTGTGGTAGAGGGGACAAAAACCTTTACAGGTACATAAGTGAAAAAGAAAGGCAAAGGGAGGGATGAGTGAGACTGAAGGGGAGGATGGGGGCTGTGTGGAGGATGACAACAGTAAAGCTGACATATTGAACAGGTATTTCTGCTCAGTCTTTACTGAGGAAGAGGAGGGTAATGGGTCTGAATGGAGTACAGGGGTGAGAATGGTGCAGAATGGACACAAGTCCCTTTACAGAAAAGGTCCTGAAGGAACTGGAAGTAATAAGAGTTGATAAAGCAATGGGGCCAGATGGGGTGCACCCAGGGTCCTTAAAGAACTGAGAGAGGTGGTGGCTGAACCTCTTGCTATCCTGTTTAGCCGATCACTAGAAACAGGGAGGTACCCAAAGACTGGAGGATAGCAGATGTAGTCCCTTATACAAAAGTGGGAACAAAGAGGCGGGGAACTACAGGCCAGTCAGCCTCCACCTCGGTAGTGGGGAAGATCATGGAAGCACTACTGAAGGAGAGATTGGTGGAACATCTGGTTGTCAATGGACTACAGGACCCAAGGCAGCATGGTTTCACCAGGGGAAGGTCATGTCAGACCAACCTCATTGAATTTTTGACTGGGTGACTAGGGAGGTGGATCAGGGAGGGCATGGACATGGCCTATCTGGACTTCACAAGGCCTTTGACACTGTGCCACATAGAAGACTATTGCACAAACTGGGGAATATGGGTGTGGGCAGGACAGTAGTGCGGTGGGTAGGTAACTGGCTGGGCAGCAGGACACAGAGGGTGGTGGTAAATGGCTGTCACTCCACAGAGGGAAGAGTGACCAGTGGGGTACCATAGGGATCAGTGCTGGGACTGGTACTATTCAATATCTTCATCAGTGACATTGCACAGGACCTAGAAGGCAGAATTTCACTGTTCGCTGATGACACAAAGCTCTGTAACAGAGTAGACACCCCAGAGGGTGTAGACAGAATGAGAAGGGACCTGCAGAAACTTGAAGAATGGTCAGGGGTTTGGCAGTTGAAATTCAATGCAAGGAAGTGCAAGATAATGCATATGGGGCACAACAACCCTGGCACAATATATCAGTTGGGGGGTGAGGATATAGCATGCACCAAGCAGGAAAGGGATCTTGGAGTTATCATCTCTGATGACCTCAAGGCAGGGAAACAGTGTGACAAGGCAGCAGGTAAAGCAAATAGGATGCTGGGATGCATAGGCAGGGGCATCACCAGCAGGAAAAGGGAGGTCATAATTCCACTATACAAGACACTAGTGAGGCCGCACCTGGAGTACACTGTGCAGTTCTGGAGACCTTACCTACGTAAGGACATAGACAGGGTAGAGAGGTTCAGAGGAGGGCAACAAAGATGGTGCATGGATTGCATCACAAGTCCTATGAGGACAGGTTGAAGGCACTGAACATGTACTCCCTGGAGGAAGGAGGAGAGGGGATATGATAGAGACATACAAGTATCTTACAGGAGGAACAGGGTGCAGGAATGCACTATTTTTAAGCGAAAAAGATGTTCCAGGACTAGAGGGCATGGGATGAAGTTGGAGGGAGGCGATTCAGAGGAACGTGAGGAAGAATTTCTTCACAGAGCGGGTGGTGGACAAGTGGAACACCCTGCCAGAGGAAGTGGTGGGGGCTGAAACAATCACGGGATTTAAGAATGCATGGGATAGACATAAAGGAATTCTGGAGGTCAGGGGTAAGGGGCAACAGACTTCCTGGAAAACATAAACTGAACTTACAAACTTAAATGGGCAGACTGGGTGGGCCATAGGCCCTTATCTGCCGACACTATCTATGTATCTATGTAACTCCCATGGTTCCGCCCTATGACACCAGATCTTCCTTTCCGCTGGAAGAAGCAAGTTCCCTCCTTACCGCTCCCACGTTGAGTAGGCCCTGGTGCTTAAATTTTCGGATTTACTTCCAAAGCTTACACTAAAACTCATTCGAGTTTTGTCTTCACCTTGATCTTTGATCTTGACTGCAATGGAGTATACATCCTTGCCCGGGTTTCATCGGTGCCCTTGCGTGCAGAAGATGTCCCATATGGACACTCACGCCTCGTGCGTCTACTGTCTGGGCCACGATCCCAATCCGCATGCCTGCAGTATTTGTCAGTCGTTCCACCCGAATGTTCTCAACGACTGCACTGCCCACCTGAAGTTGGGCCAACCGGAAAAAACGATACCCGATGGTCAAATCAAAGGATGCCCGTTGGGTGGTCTCCGCGGCTGCAGGGTCAGTTAGAAAAGCTCAAGGCCTTTGAGGAGGAAGAAAGGCCAACGCAGACTCCCCCCCGGTGGGGCGGGCCGACACCCTTTCTTCCCCAGTGGAGCCAGTTCAGATCCCATTGGCTAGGCCGAAGCAGGCTTTTCCACCGATTGTGGTGGAGCCGCCACCTAAACAGCCAACAACCAGGCCTCCGACCAAGGAGTCTCAGCCGGTCAAGGGGCTTCCCTATCGGCTGTCGGTCACCCTTACGCCTGACCGTCTGTGGTGGGTCGAGGGTGACAAGGGTGGCTGCCCGCTTTATGCGGACTCCACGGAGTCCGAGGATTCCTCTTTGCACTCCTGTCCTCTGGACATGGAGTCTGTAGGAGATCTTTCCACGGATGAAGGTCCTACTTCATTCATGGGCATTCTTTGCCTCATCTCCGAGTCTACGGTGATAAAGCTGGAGCCCGTCCAAAAGTGGGCTTGATATCCCCTCACAGAAATTCTGGACAAAGGGGATTCTCCAGCGGAGGCCTTCCCAGTGACCGAGGCCATTGTAGGCACTGTCCTGGAGCTTTGGCAGCACCCTGTTTCTTGCCCTGCACCCTCGGTCCGGATGGCCCGCATGTATGTGGTGCCCGCCAGTACCCTTTCAGAGTTCACAGAGCATCCCTTGGCTGAGGGTTTGGTGGCTGACTCCGTGTTTCGGTGCTCGGGCAATACCTGGGGATGTCGATAGACCGCTGGACAAAGAGTCCAAGAAATTGGACCATTTGGCCAAAAACGTCTATGCTGCCTCCTTGCTAGGTCTCTGTCAGGCGAGCCTGGCCGTCTTCATGGCACACTTCTCTCATGCCCTTATTAGGCTCCCTGTATGAGGTGATCCCTCACTTTCCTGTGGACCTTCAGACCACAGTCAAACAGGTCCAAGACCAGGGTAGGGCAGTGGTGAAACAGCAACTCCAGACAGCTGTGGATATTGGTGATTCTTGTGCCCACTCAGTGGTGGCCACGGTTGCCATGTGCCGTAGGGCTTGGCTGTGGATCTCGACCTTCACGTCAGATACTGAGCACAAGCTGGCAGATGTCCCCATTTTTGGACACCGACCTGTTTGAGCCTGGTGTGGAGGGTCACCTCCAGTACATTGAAAAGTCCAATGCCACCCTGGACTCTGTGACATACACCCAGAAGGACAACAAGGGCTCTAAGCAGCAAAAGCGCAAGCCCTTTCGGTCCTTCACCCCTGTGGCAAAACCAGCCCAGTATCAGTCTGGCCAGCAGGCTCCGTTCTGGCGACCTCAGGCCAAGAACGTGGCCTCGGTGGTCCAAAAGCCCAGAGGGAAGCGACCTGGTGGATCCTCCTCCTCCAAGCCTGCTCAATGGCGTGATGGGGGTTGCCACCCTCATACCCATCACGCCTCCCCTGGGTCCTCCCTTGGGGGGGGCTGCTCCGCCACTTCCTTTCTGCCTGGTCCGCTGTTACCATAGACAGGTGGGTTCTGGAAGTGGTCGGACAGGGTCTGCCTCTGGAATTTGAGCAGTACCCTCCAAGTTGTGCCCACGCTCCACGGGAGGACTTCGTATCCACAGACACTGAGTCGGCTCTTCGAGATGACATAGCCCAGCTCCTTTGCAAGGATGTCAAGGTCAGAGTTGTGGATTCTCCGAAACACCCATGCCTTGTCTCCAGGTACTTTCTGGTGCCAAAACGGACGGGGGGGTTGGTACCACATTCTAGATCTGCACGACCTGAAAATTCCTCAAGTCCCGCACCTTCAGGTTGGTAACTCTGTCCTAGATTATACCATCTCTGGAGCAAAACATGTGGTTTTACTCTCTGGATCTTCAGGACACGTTCTTTCACGTCCCGATCTGCCCATCCTATCGAAGGTTCCTTCACTTTCGAGCAGAGGGAGCCCTTTACGAGTTCCAAGCTATGTCTTCCGGCCTTTCCTGAGCCCCAGGGTCTTCACCAAATGCATAACAGTGGTGGCAGCTTATCTGAGGCGCTGAGGGTTCCGGCTGTACCCCCGCCTGGACGACTGGCTGATAGCAGGTCCCTCCAGGCAGGAGGTGGACTGGTCCAGGGACCTGGCCCTCCAGACCTGCATCTCCCTTGGCCTGGTCAGCGAGGCCAAGTTGGAACTTGTGCCCTCACAGGTGATAAGTTTCATCGGGGCAGAGCTCGACTCTTGCCGAGCCAGAGCCAGGCTCCCGGCGGACAGGGTGGAGGTTTACTCCTCCTTTGTCTGATCATTTCTGGTTGGGAACCTTCACCCTGCCCGGGACTTCCTGCAACTTCTGGGCTACATGGTGGCTTGCACCTCCGTGGTCCAATGGGCCCGGTGGAACATGCGCCCCCTTAAGTGAGAGCTGGGCCAGCCAGTGGACTCACTGACTAGGTCATTTCGACCAGCTGGTCACTGAGACTCAGAAGATGTGGGACGCTCTCCAGTGGTAGACCATCCTGGAGCATCTGCAGGAAGGGATCTCATTTGTCCGCCCAGAGCCAGTAGTCATCCTGAAGACCAACGCCTCTCTCACAGGCTGGGTGCCCACATGGGGGAACACAGAGTCCACGGGCTCTGGACCCCTGAGGAATCCCAGTGTCACATCAACCTGCTGGAGCTTCGAGCAGTCCAGCTGGCACTGACTGTGTTCACTCCGTACCTTCAGGGTGAAGTGGTTCAGGTCCAGACGAACAACACCATAACTATGTACTATCTCAACAAACAGGGTGTCACGCACTCCACGCCTCTGTGCAGAGAAGCTCTCCATATCTGGACCCTTGTGAGCCGACTGGAGGCGGATCTCCTAGCCATTCATATGGCAGGTGCCACAAAACAGCTGGCGGACGCTCTCAGCCTAGTGGGTGAGGCGTCCCACGAGTGGTCTCTCCATCCAGATGTAGTACACAGCTTGTTCTCCCAGTGGGACACCCCTCAGGTGGACCTGTTCGCCTCAGGAGAATGCAAAGCTGAGACTATTTTGTGCCCGCCTCCCTCAGCAGGGCTCACTGCAGGGGGATGCCTTCTCAAGGCTGTGGTCCCTAGGCCTCTTTTATGCCTTCCCTCCACTTACTTTCATCCACAAGGTGCTCCTCAAGGTCAGGAGGGACAAGGCACAGATAATTCTGGTGGCTCCGGACTTGCCCTGCCAGTTTTGGTACCCCGATCTCTTCAGCCTTAGTATCAGGCTCCCAAGGTGTCTTCCAGCATGCCCGGACCTGCTCTCCATTAATAAGGGGAAGGTACTCCACCCGCACCTTCAATCCCTGCACCTGACAGCCTAGTTCCTGAGTGGCTAGAGTTCCAGGCTTTGGGTCTCTCTGAAGATGTACTCACTGTAGTTGAGTACATCTTCAGAGATATACTCACGGTAGTTGAGGCATCTAGAAAGGAATCGACCAGGAAGTGCTGTGCCTTCAAGTGGAAGAGATTCTCCTTTTGGTGTTAGGGCAAGGGGTTGGACCCTTTGTCCTGTCCAGTGGCTAGCATTCTAGACTACCTATGGTCTCTCTCCAAAGGGGGACTTTGGTCGACACCCTTAAGGTGCACCTAGCAGCCATCTCTGCTTACCGGGCGCGGGCCAGTCATCAGACAGTGGCTTCTTTAAAGGCCGCGACCATATTTCCCCTCCGGTGCATGAACCACCACCACCACCATCCTGGGATCTACTGCTGTTACTGGCAAAGCTCATGGGCAAGCCATTCCAATGAATGCACAAGTGCGAGATGTCACACTTGTTGTGAAATACCACGTTTTTGGTGGCTATCACGTCAGCTAGAAGGATTGGGGAGCTCCAGGCACTCCCTGTCGAGTCTCCTTATCTGGTCTTCCACAGGGACAAAATTCCTTCCGAAGTTTGTGTCGGAATTTCACCTGAACCAGATCCAGAAGCAAATGATTTGATACTTTTTATTGGACTAACATAGATGTAACAAAAAGAACAAAGTGCTTTAGCTTTCAGACCAACAAGCCCTTCCTCAGAAGCTTAATGACAATTATTTACAAAATTCCATACTTTTAACATCCAGATAATGCAGAAAAAACAGAATAAATTCCCACTGGTTCAAAATACTCATTTAAAAAATACAGAAGAAAATGTCAGTGAACTTGAATAGTACCAGTTCACCTTCAGCTGATAGGGCCTCAAGGTCAGATGTGCTTGGGGCATAACATGTAAGGAGTACACTGCATATACATTAAAATGACTGGAGATACTTTCAGAATAAGATAACTACTCGAGCAGAGAGCTCCTAAACCTAATTATGAGTGTCACATTGTGTATAAGAATGCATTAAATGAAGAGCAGAATCCACCTGGATTAAAGACAAACTAAAATTGTAAGTAAAAAATAAGCTCCACAAAATATAACTACAGAAAGTATCTATGTATGACATACAAGCTGGCCAGATGGCGCTGAGGGTTGAGGCGCTGAACGCCATACCTTGCGCCATGCCAGCGCCCCGGGGTCGGGTATGACCTCCGCTGCTGGGGGTCAGCTGGGAGGGAGGAAGGATTGAAGCGTCAGGGACTGCTCTCTCTTCCGTGGAGGTGGGAAGGATGACCGGCGATGTGCTGGCTCCTGGCGGTGGCTGGGGTTGCTGCATGTCGCGGTCTGCTTTAGGAGTTGACGGGCTGGCGCAGGATGTGCCAGGCACGGCTTGCCCGCACAGAACATCCTTGGCATCATTGCACATCTGCACGGTGGGGGAACAAAGCACAAGACAAAATCCTCCCCGTGTATGTGAAGGTAGTCGCTGGCATCACAACAGATGCATGCAAGTCAGCTCTCCTGGTGCTCGCCTGGCCTTCCGCAGTGAGCTGGGTAAGTCCCCACCGTGATGTGGCTGGAAGGGGTAGGGCATAGGGGCTGGGCTGTGGCTGCGGCTGGAGTGGGTCCAAGCGACAGCCGGATTGAGGGGACCTAGGCAACCCCACCGTTGAGAAGAAATAAACAACGAAGTAATATATATGTGGCATACAAAGTAAAGTTTACCTAAAGTGAGCAATAGTTACACACTATATGAGAAGTAAAACTTAGCTGGAACCATTAACCAGCTATACTCTCAGACTAGTTATTATGCTCCGTAAACCTTAAGGCCTATAGTGTAGTAACAGGAGTTTATAAATGATAATATAAATTGGCAGTACAAGTGCCAAATAAAAAACTGCTTGTCAAGGACCACCAAGAAATTAAGACCGTGCAGCCTGATATGTACAGATTTCAATAAATTCTCAGTGTATAATAAAACAACTTGATATACTGAAAATGTCTAAGGAATCCGAATAAAAAATCATAGGAATTAAATTCTCCCCATCCCCGAAGAGAAGATAACTAGTTTTAAGGCGATATACACACACATACACATACACACACACACACACACATACACATACATATCCTAATACACCATCATTCACATCCGTCAGTCCAGTTGTTATCACTGCTTCCAGCGGGCAAGATCTGGCGCCAAGGGGTGGGGCCGAGGGGATATACCACCCGGGTGGGTGGGAGAAGCCAGCTTAGAGACTTCCAGCTGATCTTAAAGGGAAAGGCAACTGCCACGACGTGGATGAACAGTATATACCACTTCTAGAACTACTGTTACGGGTGATTAACCTATGTTTACCTCCCTTTGAACTGACTGCGAGTTGCAAGCTGTGCTTTCTGTCGTGGAAAGAGCTCTTTTTAGTTGCTATTACTTCTGCTCGAAGGATTTCCAAGCTACAGGCTCTGAACCAGGTGATGACTCTACCAGTGTTCTACCCCAGTCACACTTCGGATGCCGAATACAGGCTCCATACTTTGGACCTGAGGTGAGCGCTTGCTTGCTATAAGGAGCGCATGGCTGGAGTTCGGGGAGAGGTTCACCAGCTGTGTGTCACCTACGCTGAAGCCTCACCTGGCAGACCTACAGCCAAGCAGACGATTGGCAGATGGATTACATCCTGCAGTGATCTCTGCTATAGGTTGGCAGGTAGAGAGCCTCCTGGAGGGTTAAGGGCTCATTCCACCCGCCACACCTCTGCGATGGTGGCTGCTTCCAGGGACGTCCCTATCCAGGAAATCCACAGGGCTGCTACCTGGAAGTCAGCAAACACCTTCATTTCCCACTACCACATCGACCTAGAGTTGTTCTGGGATGCTGGTTTTGGGGCTTCAGTTCTCCAATATCTGTTCCCTAAGTAGGGGAAGTGTGCCTTGCCTCCCTCCTCCTGGAGAACTGCTAGGAGTCTGCCAAGATGTGTGGATAAGAACAACATATCCACATCCCTAGAAACACAGGTTACTCACCTGTAGCAGTAGGCTGGCAGTATAGGTTAGAGTAACGAGCTGTGAACGAGCTTGGTACATCCAGCAGACCAGACCTTGGTTTGAGTCTCACAACCTCCACTTGCATACTGTGTGACTCTGAGCAAGTCACTTAACCGCCCAGAGCTCCCAGGTTGCCCCTGAAAACAGGCACTTGTGCCTAGTGAGCCCTATCCGGTTACCAAAGACTAAAATAAAAAAAAAAAAAGTTCTAGGAGTGGTATATGTTGTTCATCCACACGGACCCACCCGACCTTCCCGGCTTTGATGCACAGCCACTGTTTCCAATGGGCAAGATCTGGCGTCAAGGGGTGGAGCAGAGGGATATAGCACCTAGGTGGGTGGGAGGAGCCAGCTTAAAGACTTCCAGCAGATGTCAAAGGGAAAAACAAGTGCCAAGACATGTGGATGAACAACATATACCACGCCTAGAACTACTGTAACAGGTGAGTAACCTGTGTTTACCTCACTTTGAACCAGTTGCGAGCTGTGCTTTCTGTCATGGAAAGAGCTCTTTTTAGTTGCTATTACTTCTACTAGAAGGATTTCCGAACTACAGGCTCTGATGTGTAACCTTATGTGTATCTTTCACATGTACAATGTTTTGTTATGTGAACCATATTTGTGACTGCGAATTGTTTGATGTCCTGGACCACCTTGAAAATGAGCTTGCTCAGTGGTGTTATGCCTGGTTAAATAAAGTTTGATTGATTGATATGTAAAGAGCCTTATTTGGTTTTGCGTACTAATCCTAGGTTTTTACCTAAGGTGGTGTCTGAGTTTACTTTAGATCAATCCATCCGCCTTCCAGTTTATTTTCCTGAGTATTCCAGTCAGGGGGAGGCCTTGCTCCATACTTTGGATGTTCACAGAATGTAGCGGTATTACAGGAAGCGCACCAAGTCTTTAAGGAAAACTGTTGTTTTATTTGCCCCCAAAAGAAAGGGTGCTTCTGTTTCCAAACAGTGTTTATCTAAGTGGTTATCTAATTGCATTGTTTACTGCTACTGCAAGTACAACAAGCCCCTTCCGTGGGTTGTCAAGGGCCATTCCACCAGGGCTATGACTGCCTCCATGGCTTGCTTCAGAAATGTTGCTGCTGACGTCTGTGCAGCTGCCACCTGGAGTTCTGTCCACACTTTCATCAGGCATTACAGTCTGGAAATCGCCTCTAGGCGTAGAACCAATTTTGGCTTGGCAGTTCTTCAGGGCCTTCTGTCATGAGCTCTTGACTGCTGACTCGTCGTCCTTCCAGTGATTTCATCCTGGTGATACCGGTACTGCTTGGGACTCCTACCAGTGTGGCCTTCTGCAAAAGCCTTCCTTGAAGTAAGATGGTACAGTTACTTAAGAACTTATCGTAACAGTAGATCTTCGAGAGACGCTCTTGCAGCAGGCCCTGCTTTACATCCCTCCTTCCCTGTATAGCTTCCTGTGCTTGGCTCTCAGGAAACCTCCTCAGTTCTCCTTCAGCTGCCTGTATGGGGTCTCCAGTGGGAGAACTGAGGTGGTGTGGGGCAACACCCTCCTATATAGGCTGTGCTGACGTCAGTTGACTGGGGGGGGGGTTGTCCCCCGTGGTAGACTGGTAGCTAGATTGTGGTTCTAATGCCTGGCGGCTTAGTCCTACCAGTGTGGCCTTCTGCAACAGCTTCCCTCAAAGATATACTGTGAACGGGAAGTTCTTAAGTAACTGTACTGTTCAGAGTGAGAGGCTACTGGTGATAGCCTTTGCAGTCTATGATTCAGAGAGAGATGATGATACTCTTTGGAGTCCGTTTTGGATATTTTTTTTCAGCAACATTTGCCATACAGCTGATGTAAATTTTTTTCTGAATTGTTTTGCCACATACAGATGATTTTGTCGTGAGGTCCACAGATTACAAGTTAAACCTCATATTTGCTGACATAGATGACAGCAGTGCATTACAGTATTTTTGCTTATCAGACCACTTGTGTAAAAATAGAAGATAGCATCTATGTTAGAGTGTGGTACAGTGTTTATTATGTGAGTGTCTGAAGCCAAATAAATACTTGAGTGGCAAAGACAATGCCGATACTAGTGATAGCCTCCTGTAGCCCCAGTATCAGCTTTCTAGGTGAGTCCCCAGCTCTGCTGTCTGACTGTGACCATGAGCGAATATTGTAAGGTTTTGCTGTGTTTGGGGGTTTGTACCTCACCAATCCTCAGACTCTCTCCGTGGGGACACCAGCACGACCTGGTCCTTCCCGCCTGAAGTCCCAGTCCCTACCTCTCGGACTTTGGTATCTCCTCTTCGCCACCACTGACAACCTGGCTTCCCAGATCTAAGCCCACCCAGGGTGGGACCGGTCCTTTCGGTGACATTTCTGCAATCTAGACAGGTTGCCATGGAGCGAGAGGAGTTCTGAAATCAGGCCTGTGGACCCAGCACTGGGAGTGTAGGTTGGCCCCTGACCTCCACTGCATTTTCCTGTGTTCTCTGGTTTCCTCCGGAGGACGGAACTGCAATGACTTCTGCGCAGGCATACTGCTGACGTCTGCTGCTGCTCCACCCTTTTCTGCGCTGGCTCCTGCAGGACCCCCGATCTCCATCGGGGGCCGCTCAAGAGCGGAGCGGTGCCCACATCCCACACCGGGAGAGGAGAGCAGTCCTCCGGACACTCAATCTGCTCACTCCCCGGCCAACCCCCCCCCCGATGGCCTGAGTCCGTCCCCAGACCTGGGTCGTCGGCGTGGCATGAGGTAAGGTATCCAGTGCCTCAGCCCTTAGTGCCACCAGGCCATCAGATTTTGCTGTTGAGTGGGATACTGAACCTTTTCTCAACATAAGTATTTTAAAAGAAAAACTAGCATTTGTCGACTGTTTTTTAGAAACACAAGTTTGGTATCTTTTATGGGCTTTTTTAGGAGCTCACACACGTTGTATAATATATTAAGGTAAATCATTGGCTATTTTGCCATCTAGCACACCGGTCTCTAACTTTCCTTTTTTTTTCTTTTCAGGTGACCCTAACACAACCAGACGAGAGGCAGTTAAGAAAAAAACAGCAGAATATCTGCAGCGTGCAGAGGAGATTTTTAATTTACACCTCAGAGATGCTCAGCCCTGAGAAATTCCAGGTGTGCGGGACTTGTGATGTGAAACTGGACTTGGTTTGGGAAGTCTAATAGCCTGCATCATAAGCTCTTCTGAGTGACGCAGTGCAAGGAAGGGTACAAGGCTGTATGATTCCTACTCCCTCTCTTTACTGGAAGAGGGTGACTTTTTAACAATAAACCGATTAATCAGACTAAATCTCATTAGCCAGACCTAATACATTGTATAAGTGTAAGATCTTGAGAAACCACAACAAATTAAAACCTTTTTGCTGACAGATAGTGTGAGAAAATGTCAGACTCTTGTCCATTTTGCTAAAGAAGGCCATGGTACAGCTGCAGCGATTGTGGAGGACATTGGACTGGTGGCGCTTGTTAGGTTACTCATGGTAACCTTCTGAAACACAAGCGCAACGTCCCCCGACACAAAGAGCGATGTTGGATAGATTGTTTGCTTGTTTATTTAACAGGTTAGCACAACTGGAAATACAATCCTTTTACAGGTGCGACCCACAAAGTCAAACAGAAGTACAATTATGTAACAAAACACATTAAGAAAAAATTGAAAAATGTTTTTCTACGTTGAAAATTACAAATAGTATAACATTCAATTAAAATAGTTACATTCTAAAAGAGATTTAAAGTGCAAATACAATGTATTTGAGAAAGATCCATAAGAAGACAGATTCTTGCTGCCTGCTGCTTGTTACCTCCAGTGTCGCGTTGGACAGGGGTGTTATTAATGATAATTGTACATTCTAGGGACATGGATATGTTGTTCATCCACACTTATTGGCAGGTTCCTTGCCGCTTTAAATCTTGCAGGAAGGTCTTCGAGCTGGCTCCTCCCACCCACCCGGGTGGTAAAACTCTCAGCTCCGCCCAATGACGCCAGGTCTTCCTTACCGCTTGGAAGCTCAGGTTCCCTCCTTAGCGCTCTGTGTTTTTGACTGGTTCCTGAAATTTTCAGTCTCTCCGAATTTAATTGGAAGTTTTTCTAAGCTTCGATCTTCTTCTCTCGCTGCGGCGATGAATCATTCGTTTTCCGGCTCTCGGAGACGCCCGGTTAATTCCTCCAGCAAAGACCCGCACATCACGTGCGTCTACTGCCTCGACTTGGATCATGATCTGCAAGTTTGCGATTTTTGCTGTGCCCTTTCGACCAGCTCTCTGGAAGATTGTGCGGACCGTTCGGGGCTTGGGCGACCTGAAATTTTTCACGCTCCGGAAAATTTCTTAGAGACTCGTCGGGCAGTGTCCGCGTCGGCTGTCTCTGTCGAGCAGCTCGATCTTCCTTCCTCCGGGGAGGGGGCGGCTGCCCCTCCCTCCTCCTCGGTCGTGGCGCTTATCCCGCTCTCCTTGAGTTCTCCTCATTCAGCTTCGTTCAAGGAGCTTCACCAGTCCCTTTCCTCGAAGGGAGAGGGACCTTCGAGACCTGCCTCTCGGCCCAAGTCCAAGGAGTCACAGGCTAAGTCCCATCGTCGGCGCTGGAGGGAGCGGGAGGGTTCCCCCTCTCCTGCCGGCTGACGTTCGACTTTGGTCGAGGGTGCGGCTCAGGCCACTGGCTTCATGGTGTTCCCGTCAGGTCAGCCGGCCAGGAGTCCCGTCGACATTGTCGAGTCTCTCGACCCGTCATCTGGGCTGTCTTCTGGAGCCGCCATCCCTTCGCCGGTCCCCGGCGAAGGCTGAGGTTCTGCCTGTACCTTCGGGTCAACAGGCCTCGGCCCTTTCTTCCGAGCCGAGGGAGGAAGCGGGTGCGCCCGCTCCTTCCCAGACCCACCCTCGGTTTCCCGAGTTGAGATCTCGGTCCTCCTCTCGGTCAAGCTCACGCCGACTTCGGCGTTCTCAGTCGGGGCACCGAGTTAAGTGACATTACCATTCTTCCTCGTCTCCCTCCTCGGATGAGGAGTGGCTTCGATGCAGATGGCGCCGACGTTGCGAGGAGTTCATGTGGCAGAAGTTGTTGTTGTCCGGGAATCAATCGACTCAGATTCATTCCCCATCCAGCAAGCAGCTGCTGCCCGATCAGCCGACTCAACCGCTCGCTGCAGTCGAAGTGCCCACTCCGGGGCCGGTTGTTTGTCCGAACCTTGCTGCCCCACCGCCCTCGGTGGAATCTCGGTCGGGTCAAGACCTGTCCCACAGGTTGTCTGTTCCCCTCACTCCCGCCTGCTCTCGGCGGACGAAGAGTGACTCAGGCCTGAGGCAGCTCTTTGCAGACCCCTCGGAGTCTGAAGTCTACTCCTCTATGTTCCCCAGTCGGGAGGACCCGGGGTCCTCTCCGGAACAGTCTGTGGACGACAACCCATCGTCCTTCATGGGTCTGCTTCAGCTCATCTCGGAGTTCACTGGGATGCAGCTCGAGCCCGTGTCAAAACCGGGCCCTTATCCCCTGACGGAGATTCTGGACCGGGGGTTCACCTGGAGGGTCTTCCCGTGGCTGAGGCCATCGTAGGCCCGGCCTTGGAGCTCTGGCGGCGGCCTACTTCCCTGCTCTTACTGCCAGGGATGGCCAGGGTAGTACTCTGTCCCTGTCGGTTCTTTGCCCGGTTTTTCGGAGCACCCCTCGGCTGAAGGGTTAGTTACCAACAATGTTTTCCAGTGTTCTGGGAACGCTCGGGATGTGGATAGGCCCCCTGACAAAGAGTCTAAAAGGATGGACTATGTCGGGCGCAAGGTTTACGCTGCGTCCTCCCTAGGCCTCCGACAGGCCAGCTCAGCTGCACTGATGGCACATACCTCCCACGCCCTTTTGGGCTCTCTGGATGAGGTGCTCCCTCATCTCCCGACCGACCTGCGGACCACGGTCCGGCGGGTGCTGGACCAGGGTAGGGCGGTGACAAAGCAGCAGCTTCAGACTGCTCTGGACTTAGGTGGTTCCTGTGCCAGGTCGGTGGCAGCCACAGTGGCCATGCGCCGCAGGGCGTGGCTGAGGTTATCCTCTTTCTTATTGGAAACCCAGCACAAGTTGGCGGACATCCCCTTCTTGAGGACTGACCTTTTCGGCCCTGGAGTGGAGGGACACCTCCAGGGGACCGAGAAGTCCGATGCCACTCCGGACTCTGTCACTCCCGCCCGGAGGGACAAGGGCAGCCGGCAGCCTTTGCGTAAGCCCCTTTGCCCCCGGCCCCTGCGGCTCGACTGACCCATCAACCCCTCGAGGGCCAGCAGGCTTGGGCTGGGCGTCCTGACTCCAAGCCAGCGTCTTCCTCTAAAAGGAAGCAGGGAGGTAAAGGCCCAGGAGCTCCCTTGGCCAATTCCTCCTCCAAGCCTGCTCAGTGACGGACTGAGGGGCTCTGTCCCCGGCCCCGTCGCCCCTACCCGGGTTCCCCGGTAGAGAGGCAGCTCCGCCCCTCCTCCACCTGGTCGCTTTCCCGGACCTCTGGGTGTCCCGGAGGTGCTAGGGGAAGGCCCTGCCTCGGGATTGCGAGCAGGCGCCACCCTTTCGAGCCGTTGCCCCACGGGGGTCTTGGGGTCCACAGCCTTGTTGTCGGTCCGATGAGCCGTCTTGCCTGGCCCTCTAAATAGAGGTGATCAGGAAGGTTGTGGATCCTCCTTCAGACCCTGGGTTCGTGTCCAGGTATTCCTGGTCCCAAACGGACGGGGGGCTTGCGCCCCATTCTTTCCCGCATGTCCGGATGGTGTCTCTGCCTCAGATATCCCATCCTCAGAATGAGGCGTGTGGCTTCTTTCCTGGACCTCCAGGATGTACTTATACTTCGTTCCGTCCATTTCTTGGGAGGCTCCTCCCTTTCTCAAGTGGGGAATCTCTCTACGAGTTCCAGGCCAGGCCCTTCGGGCTCTGCTCAGCAGCTTCTGCGGCATTGAGGGGTCCAGGCGTAACCCCACCCAGACGGCGGCCTGACTGCAACCCTTCCAGGCGGAAGGGGACGATCCAGAGTTCTGGCTCTCATTCTGGTCTCCTTTTATCGGAGCCACGTTGGAACTCGTGTCTTAGCGGGTGATCCTTCTTCAGGACGAGGCTCGACTCTTTTTCCGAGCTCGCCCCATGCGGACAGGGCTGAGGTTCTTCCTCCCTTACCTAGTCAGGTCTGACTGGGAAGTTGCACCCTGCCGGGACCTCCTGGGCCTCGCGGCGGCAGGCTTCAGCGTGGTCTGTTTGGACCCGCCGGTTCATGCGTCCTCCTAGTGAGGGCTGGCCAGCCAGCGGTCACAGTGCTGCATTCCTTCGGACCAGTTCGTGACTACAGCCGAGGAGTTAGGGAACGCTCTCCTTCGGACTGTTCCAGCTCTTGCAGGAGAACATCCTGTTCGTCCGCCCCGAGTCGACGGTCTTCTCCAACCGATGCTTCTCGGATGGGTTGGGGTGCCCATCAAGGGGAATACAGAGTGCTCCCTCTCTGGTCCTCTCGGGAGTCCCGATGTCTTTCCTACCCGCTGGAGCTCCAGGCGGTCCACTTAGCTTGCACCGCTTGCTCCGTTTGTGCGGGGTCTAGTGGTTTAAGTCCAGGCGGACAACACCACGACCATGTGCTACCTACCCCGCCAGGTTTGGACGAGCCCCTTGCATCTGCATAAGGAGGTTCTCCGCATTGGGTCTTTCGTGCAGCCGGTTTCCTAGCCATTCGATGGCAGGAGCCTCCAGCACCCTGGCTGATGCCCTAAGCCGGACATAGGCTGCGCCCCACAAGTGGTCTCCCCTGCCGGATGTAGCACAGGATCTTCTCCCTCCTTCTCTCCAGGGAGAATACGAGGCCGAGACTGTCTCATGCCTGCCCCCTCAGCAAGGTTTGCTGTAGGGGATGCCGTCGAGGCTGCGGACCCCGGGCCTCTTCTACGCCTCTCCCCCATTTCCCTTGACCCACGGACAAGGCGAGGAGGGACTAGGCGCAGGCGACGCTGGTAGCCCCAGACTGGTTTGCCAGCTCTGGTATCCAGCTCTCCTCAGTCTCAGCCCCAGGCTTCCAAGGCGGCTTCCAGCCCGCCCGGTCCTGATCTTTGTTTTCAAGGGAAGGTTTTCCATCTGGACCTTCAATCCCTGCACCTGAAGGCCTGGTCCCTGTGTGGCTAGGGGCCAGGCCTTGGGTCCTTCGGCAAGGTCCTCAACGTTTTCGAGGCATCCTACCAGGAGTCGGCCAAACATGCTCGCCTTCAAATGGAAGAGTTCTCCATTTGGTGTTGGGATAGGGCCTGGGCCCCCTCTCCCGTCCCCCGGTGAGCATTCCGGACCATCTGCGGTCCGTTCTTTTGAACTAGGGCCTCGGCCGACGACCCTCTAGGTGCTTCTGTTGGTCACCCCTGTCTTCCGGGCACGGGCCGGAAGGCAGTCGGTGGTGCAGAAAAGGTGGTCTGGCGCTTTTCTAGGCCACGATCACACCTCCCCTTCGGGGAGAGTATCCCTATTTCTGTGGAATCTTCGCTGGTATGGGCTTAGCTCATGGGCAAGCCGTTCGAACCTTTTGTTTCCCCACCTGTTGTGGAAGAACACCTTCTTGGGGCTACCCTGCCATCCAGAAGGAGGGGAGAGTTCCAGGCATTCCTTTGAATCTCCCTATCTGGTCTTCCACAGGGACAAGGTTGTCCTGCGCCCCACCCGAAGTTCCTTCCATAGGCGGTGGCGGAGTCTTTTCCCTAACCGGGTCCTGTCTCTGCCGGGGTTCATCCCAATTCACACCTCGGAGGCCGTATATAGGATCCATTGGGACCCTATTTAACGCTCGCCTACCCAGGGAGCGTAGGGCTGAAGTTTGGGAGAGGTTTGCCAGCTGTTTGTCATCTACGCTGAAGCCGCACCTGGCAGACCTGCAGCCAAGCGGACAACGAGCGGGTGGGTCACCTCCTGCATAGGTCTCTGGTATTGGTGGGTGGGCATGGAGCCTCCCAGAGGGATAAGTGCTCATTTTACCCGGCCTTCCGCTGCATCGGTGGCTGCTTCCGAGGATACTCCTCTCCAGGATATCCACTGGGCTCCTACCTGGAAGCAGGCATATACCGATTTCCCCTTCCACATCAACCTTGGTCACGCCGGGATGTTGGTCAGGGCCTCGGTTCTCCAGTCTTCATACCTAAGTAGGGGGTGTGCGCCTTGCTTCCCTCCTCCCGGAGAACAGCTAGGAGTCTGCCAATAAGTGTAGATGAACAACATATCCATGTCCCTAGAAATACAGGTTACTCATCTGTAACAGGAGTTCTAGGAATGGTATATGTTGTTCATCCTATGACATTCACCCGCTTGACGTGCACAACCTGGTTTCCCATGGCTAGATCTTGAAGCCATGGGGCGGAGCCGAGAGTTTTACCACCCAGGTGGGTGGGAGGAGCCAGCTTGAAGACCTTCCGGCAAGATTTAAAGCAGCAAGGAACCTGCCAATAAGTGTGGATGAACAACATATACCATTCCTAGAACTCCTGTTACAGGTGAGTAACCTGTGTTTATTGTTGTGATTGTAATTGTGGGGCTCCGACCCCCCCATCAGTATTACCCAGTTACAAGAATTACAGTAAAGTACATGCCATATAAACATACTGAACTCATTGGCTCCAGTAGCGCTTTTCGAAGTCCAAGGATTCCATTGATTAACCGTAATTCAAAATGGCGTCCCAGAGACGATGAGTTAATTACTGACGGGGGGGGTGTGTGTGGGGGGAGGAACCCCCCCATTTACAAGAATTACAATAATATACATACCATACAAATATCAAGCATTTTAACCAGACTCCAAACCCTTTTTTTAACAACTACACATACTGCAGTGCAGACCTGGTGTTGCAGTTCCAAGTATTACTAGCTAATAGTTTTGCATGCAGAACATTGAAAAAGTTACTATAGTGAAACATTAAATGTGCTACAGTATTTTCTGTGTGAGGTTGCTTTTTGTCATCACTCGAAGTTAGAGAGTTCTTATGTTTCGTAATATTCAGTGATGATATTTTTTCTGTGGGGGTGCTCTACAACTTCATCGGTGCACCAGGAGGGTGTGGGGGCAGAGCGCCCCCGCAGAAAGAATATCACTGAATATTTCAAAACATAAGAACAGAAACCATAAAAAAACTGAAAGCATTGCTTTAAATGTACTTTTACTTGCGGCACCAAAGACTGCCTAAAACAGAGATGCTGATAATGAACGACTCAACTAGTTACTGCTAAACACCTTTCTGTGATTGCTGTGACAATAAGAGAAAATAGTGGTGGGTTTATTTTACTTGTCTGGTGGAGTTTTCACTCACAACTGAAAGCAACATGAGCACGTCCACTGCGCGATCACGTCTCCACCGTAGCGTGTGGAGCTTCCAGAAAGGCGCACGACCGGTCCAACGTCCTCCACAAATGGCACAGCTGCTACTTTCTCCACACTAAAGTTCAGACCTGATGGAGTAAGGGTCAAATTCCAAGTGGAACGAACAGACAGACGGTTGATGTACTTTGGTGACAGCCTCAAAACCTTCTGGCTGATTATGACCAACTGCTATTATGGAGTGCAGATGGACCACTCCAACACTGGATATCCAGGCATCAGATGCTGGTATCCAGTATGGAGATAATGTTTGGGTTTTATTTATTATGCAAAGAAGTTCCTTAACAAGATTGCAGGAAAAACTTCAGGTGCACTAGCTGTTAACAAACAAGAGGCCGTGCACAGCTAAGCAGTAAGCCCCGCATTGGGGTTGTTTAAGCATTTTTCCAAAACAAATCAAAATGCACAAGAAAATCCTGGCCTTTAGTATAGAACTCCTTTGCAGGGGGCCCTTAGACAAAGAGTTCTATACTTGAAGCACTGGGGTTTTCTTTTGTGCTTTCCTACTGGATGTTTTCGACTGAATGCTTTAATAAATCACCCAAATTCAGGTGGTCTTTGTTTAGCTGTGTGCTGCCTCATGTTTTGGTACTTGAGCCTGGGTTCCTGTTTCAGCTGCACCCAGCTCACATTCCATGTGTAATCCTTTTTGTCTTCTCACATTGGCTACTAACAGCTTACCTGCAGAGGGGCCGTTTATGTTCATTATTACTGCTTTTTTCTCCTAATTTCCAGGGACCACAAAAAGCGCACTCAGCAAAGGTTATTGCTGTGTCTCCTGTCGAAATACACTTTGCACCAGCTTTGACACTACCTTGGAGTGTGCTGTCCTTTTGTGGTCTCAGGTCGTTTGCCTCCAGTGGCGGCACCTACATGTGAGCACACAGCTTTTTGACTTTTTTTCCTAGATGGGAAAGTCTATGTAAAATGTTTGCTACAGGCTTTAAATGTGATGTAGAGCCATATATCAGGAAGTATTTTTGTAAATGAATCCAACTATGGAAAATGATTTGCTACTTACCATCTTGTACTTCATTTTCCTCTGGTTCAAAAGATCAAAGTTGTAGCCCTGTTTACCTCAAAACTTGTTTTTTATCAAAACATGCAGTAAATTTTCAAACGAAGAGTAAACTGAATAATCTTTTGTAGTATGTGAAGTGATGCCATATTGCTTTAGTTTATATATTGTTTTAAATGAGACACTGTCAGCATCTCCTTTGGAATTTTCCTCTATCTTGTTCCCCTACATCAGGTAGCTACTTGATTGCACGTTTGTTCTGGCTGGGCAGGCAGCTTTGTGAATGACTAACATCAGTGCCACTCTTTGTATAACCAGCAGAGGGTGCTTATGTACCTCCCACTCCACGCCTAGCCCTTTCCAGGCTGGTAGGTCACTGCAAAACTGATCTCACAGAGGCAGCAGCACTAAGTGCTGATAATTTGCAATATGGCTGGCAGTGTCAAAACACATTTCAATAGATTGTTTTCCTAGGGTTAAGTTTAGGATTTATGGGTAAGAGGTGGGGGGGGGGGCAATTAAATAAGTCATGGGACCCCTAGCAGACAAACTTCAGTCATATTTCTATTTTAGGACTCTTCTATGCACACCATTTTCTGTTTAAAAGAACAATGTTTAATGTTTTTTTTTACTTTTGGGGGAGGTAGCAGTGTTAGCTCTTGTGGCCTTTCTACCTACCTGATCCATTTCTGTTCATCTGTCTTGGATACCCTGGCAAGTGCTAGTAATTTCAAGATGTTTTCCACATCACTCCACATTGTCAGTGGGGAGTCAGTACATAGAAACATGTACAGTAATGGCACGGAAAGATCAAAGGTCCATCTAGTCTGCTGGAGTTTCCTGTTTAGCCCTGGGTGCTAGCTCTTCCCACCCCACCTCCATTCTTCTCTTCCTCCCCAATTCTTGCACCCTGAGCAACCACTATACCCTTCATGCCCCGGCCATGCTTAAAACCTCTGATGGTTTTTGCACCCACCACCTTGGCTGGCTGCCTGTTCCACGACTCTGCCAGAATTTGACCTCCCCATTAGTTTCCACCCATGACCACATGACCGCGAGCTGGTGTTCAAGTTAAATATTTCCCTGCAGTTCACCATGTTAATTCATTTTAGGAATTTGAAGGTCTCTGTCACATCTGCCTTCTGGTCTCCATCGAGTACATGTTCAGTGCCTTGAGACGCACCTCATAGGACCTGCCCTGCTGGCTCTGAATCATTTTTGTTACCCTGCGCTGCACCTTCTCCAGCCTATGTCTATCCTTCCTGAGGTGAGGACTCCAGAACTGGGCGCAGTGCTTCAGGTGTGGCCTCACCAAGGACCTGTACAGGGGAAGTATTATGTCCCCTTTTCTGCTATCAGTACACCTCCTGATACATCCAAGCCTCTTATTTGTCTTGCTTAAGCCTTGTTGCACTGACTTGATAGCTTTAGGAAGTTGCTAATAATAACTCCAAGGTCTCATTCCTCAGCCTTGGTATTGAGTCTCACCCCTCCCACCCAGTACATCATCCTGGGGATCTTCTTCCCTAGGTGCATCACCTTGCACTTTTTGACGTTGAATTTCAGCTGCCAAACCCTTGACCGCCCCTCCGGCTTTTGTAATTTTCTCTGCATTTCCTTTATTCCTTCATCGCTGGCCACCCTCCCACAGAGTTTAGTGTCATCTTTGAAGAGAGAGAGCCTGTTCTGGATCCCCTCAGCAGTGTCACTGATGAACATGTTGAAGAGGACCAGACCCAGGACAGATCGCTATGGAAACCTCATGACCTCCCTCTCCTCTGATTTAACCCCGCTGACCACTTTCCTCTGCTGCCTCCCCTTTAACCAGTTACCTGTCCAGTTTACTATGACCGTAGCTGCACCCAGATCCTCCATCTTCTCCAGCAAGTGTCTGTGGAATATCGAGTCGAAAACCTTGCTGAAGTTGAAGTAGAGCAAATCCACAGCATGGCCCGTATCCAGTTCCCTCATCACTCAATCAAAGAAAACTATCAGGCTAGTCTTACAAGACTTTCCTGCCCAGAATCTGTGCTGCTTACTGTGCTGGAGACTGTTGCTGTCCAGGAAGTCCACAGGGTCCTCTTTGACCAGTGACTTTGTAGGTTTTTCTACAATACATGTAAAACTGACAGATCTATAGTTCCCTGCTTATTCCTTGTCTCTCCCCCCCCATGCACTGGAACTATGTCCACCACCCTCCAATCCTTCAGAACCACCCATGTCCTCAATAGAGCTGTTGAATAGACTTACTGTGGGATTAGTCAGTTCCGCTGCCAATTTCCTGAGTATCCTTGGATGCAACGCATTTGTTCCTGGGGTCTCATTAAATCAATCTTTAGGGCTGTCGGCCCTTTCAGGACCCTTTTGCTAGTAAATGCTGGCTGCCTCATCTTCAGGACCCCTTAATGACTGCTTTGATGACGCTCTTTAGCAAGGGCCCACCATCCTCACGAGTGAAAACTCAGCAAAAGTAATCGTTAAGGACGGAAACCTTTTGCCCGTCCATCTCAGTCACCTTATCCTCTTCTGTTATCCCCACAATCGCCTCTCCTTTCTACCTTTTTTCACTAATGTACCAGAAGAACTATTTTCTCTGCTCTTGATCCCATCCCTAGTACACAGCTGTGTCTGCTTTTGCTTCCCTAACCCACCCATATGTTACATGGTAGGGTGCATATAGGTAATGAAGTGGCACAGCCAAAAGCTGTCAGTCTGCATAGAACCTTGGGCACATGAGCATTCTGAGATCACTGATCCTCCAGCCTTTGCTGTGCTTCTAGAGGAGTAGGACAGCGTAAGTCGAGCTCTCTCTCAGAAGTGTCTGTCTACAATTATTTTGTTGTTTTCTGCCAGGATTGTGCAACTGTGAAACAGGTTGGGGTTGCTTAGTGACAGGGAGCACCCTCAAATTTAGAAATCATGCCTGTCAAATTGACTAACCTGATATTTTTATCCCATTTTCGGTGCCTTCTGTGCATGAATTCGGGTCCATGTGCCACTACACTATATTTAAGGTGTACACAAGGTCTCCGATCCCCTTAGCCTGGTGTCTCAGGTAAGTGAATTATTTCTTTTGGGGGGGGGGGGCATAGTTAGTCAGCTAGCTTGTGGGGGTCCCTACTAATCCTCTTTCCTTTCCATTGTCTTCTAGCATTCCCTGGTGATGGACCCGGCCACCCTCCTCATCCTTGCCTGGGATTTTAATCAGAAGTGATGTTTTTCTGCATCAGTCTGAGCAGTGTAGTGTGTTTTGTGCCTTGGGCTGCCTGTAGCATTGCGCTGAGTTATTAGGCAGTATTTCAGGGCAGTAAGTGTGTTTTACTGTTTTTATTGTATTTTTCTCTCCCTTTCTCCCACCCACTATAAAAACTGCGCTTTGCAGCATGTCAGGTAGAAGCAGCACTCAGCAGCACTTCAGCTGGAGCTGCTGAGCTGTGCAGCTCTCCCGCCATTGCTGGAGGCCTACCAGTGTAAATTCACATCACCTTCTTCAGGCGCTTCAGCTCAGACTCTGATTCGATCCTTTTCTTTGGCTCGAGTGTTCATATAAGAGGTATACTGTTAGAACGGCAACTGAATTTTGTCACCGCAGTTAGGGCGCCTCAATAAGGGTGACAATGACAGGGGCAGTCTTGATTTTTAGATTGCCCCTCAGTCATGCCGCATTTTGCACCTGCACAATTTCTGCCCCCTCCAGAGCATGCCCGCCCCACAGGAGGTTATATTTTGTTGGGGGGCAAAGCCTCCTGCAAAACATGACTGTTTCCTGGGATGGGGCTTTGGCACTCTCTGTCCCGGGAACTGCAGTGCCTGTCGCAGACATGCTGGGCAGCATATTGCTTGTGCCCGTATCATTGTTGACAGAATGACTGTCGCACCGATATGGGTGTCCGTCAATAGGGGACACCTTTGGTCTGTTTCAAGACTTGGGTGTCATCAAAACGTATTTGATCTGTCAAGCTTTTAACTGAGGACGTTTTAAAGTTTACCGTATTTCATGATGGATAGATAAGTTTATGATCTCAGTTGCATCCTACTGATGTTAATTTTGTCATCATTGTATTTTTAAAATGTTTTGTATGATTTGTATGCTTACATTGTACAGCAGCCAGAGTCCACGGATATGGGTGCTATATAAATAATATATCTATCACTCTGAATCTCCCCAAGTTGTGTCCCTGGCCTACCCAGTGGCTGCAGCACATAGGGACAGTCCTGGACACCGTCCAGGGAAGGGCCTTTCTCCCCGCAGACAGGTTGAGGGCAGTTGCTCGAAGGGTAATGACTATCAGTCTAGTCCCGGCCAGAGTGGTGCTCCAACTTCTGGGCCACATGGCTGCAGCCATTGCAACAGTTCCCCTTGTATGCCTGAATATGAGGGTCTTGCAGTGAAACCTTAGAGTTCACTGGGACCAAGGCATGGACGATCTGTCACCCAATCCGAATCTCCAGTGTGGTTCTTCGGTCTCTGGAATGGTGGATCGCCCCTTCTGAGCTAGACACCAGGGTTCCATTTCAGTGTCCCAGCCCCCGGTAAATTCTGACCACAGACGCCTCAGGGCTGGGCGGCGCACCTGGCATCCCACCAGACAAGGGGCTCTTGGACTTCGACGGAACGTGCTCTCCATATCAATGTCCTGGAGATGAGAGCTGTCCTATACGTCTTGCAGGCATTCCAAGGGTGCTCTCACTGGGTCACCTGTGGGTCCAGTCTGACAACACTCCAGCAGTCTTCTGTGTCAGCAAGCAAGGGGGCACTCATTATTACCCCCTGTACAAAGAGGCCATGAGAGTTCGGCATTGTGCAGTGGATCACAACCCGGAAATCACAGCGGTCCACATAACAGGGATTCACAATGTTCTCGCTGACAGCTTAAGCCACTCTCGATCTCAGAGTCATGAATGGGAGCTACTGCAGGAAGTCGTAGACTTCTTCGAAAGATGGGGTCAGCCAGAACTGGACCTCTTTGCTTCCCCACACAATGCCAAACTGCCCATATTCCATTCGCTAGATCCAGGGCTTGGTGTTTTCTGGTGTGACGCGTTGCCCTTTCTTGGACAGGGAGGTTCCTATACGCCTTCCCTCTCTTTCTGCTTCTGCAGAGGGTACTGCTCAAACTGCATACAGAAGGTGCTTGCATGATTCTGGTAGCGCCCTTCTGGCCTCGACAGATCTGGTTCCTGCTGCTACAACAGTTGGCATTGGAACCTCAGGTCCCGTTACCCCTGTCCATTTACTTGCTCTCTCTCAGGAGCAGGGGACCCTAGTACGTCCGAATCTTCGGTCTCCGCATCTGCATGCATGGCTCCTGCAGATCTAATCAGAGACAGATTTGGGGTATCCCCCAGGGTGGTAGAGGTTCTCGTGGTAGTGAGAAAACCCTCTACCAGGGCAACATACGCCATGAAGTGGAAGCGTTTCTGTTTGTGGGCATCCCCCCATTCCTTGGATCCTTTCCACTGTCTGGTGGAATCTGTGATAGAGTACCTTCTTTCCCTATCTGACAAGGGTCTCAACTACTCATCCATTAAGGTGCATCTCTCTGCATTTTCAACTTCTAACCCCAGTAATACTCAGATAATTCATAACTTTATGCAGTAAGCCTTCTAAGTGGAACTGCTCAGAGAGATGGAACGTATGCAAATGATGTAATCTTTTGCATGAGCCACTTTTCAAATGCTGCATTCTACTAGCTGAAACAATTAAGTTTGGTTTGGAAGCAGCCAATAGCAGTCAGATGGCTGCTGACTTTATGACATTGCTGCCAGATGATGGCAAATAAGTGGTTCAGAGGAGGTTTGCCTGGCTGAGAGCTACAAACCTCACTCAGGATACCCAAACCAAGGATGTATTTCCCAGTTGAGGGTATTTCCCTCTTGGAGGAAAGATAAAGGCTTACATGAAAAAGGTGAATGTATACAAAACCACCTATAGTAGCAATTCTGCAAAAGAAAACGTCCCCGTCCAATAAAACATATGAAAGGGGAGGCAGAGGCAGATCATTTCACACAAAGCCTTTCTTTTATCAGGCCAGGGTTGTGCCTCAGTATCAGCAGTACCCACAGCAGGGGTACTTCAGGCACCACAGTGAGTCAGGGATTGTCTTGGAGTTCAAATCCCTTCCAGCATAAAACCATCTACAGATGTAAAGAGAAAACTCCTGGAAAAAGAGATCTTACTCCGAGAGGGCTCTTGCAGTAGGTAATTACATATAGGACTGACGCCGGCTGGCGGCAGGACCTCACGGGAAAATTTCTAGCTAGCAGTCCCTGGCGAGGGACGCGCCTCGTCAGGTGACGGCGTCATGCGTGGGGTATAAAGGCGGTCGGTCGCCACGCCTTCCAGTTCTTTCCCACTGTTGGCTCATGCAGCGCCTGATAAAGTTCGTGCTTTCATCAGCCCTGTCTTCGTCCGATTTTTACCAAATCAATATTCTTTACAACGTCAGGTACATCGTCGGTGTATGTCGTCCCCTACGCCCTCTGAGCACAAAACCAAGTGCGACTCGTACGGCGCCCAACTGCCACACAAGGACGGCCATTCCCTGTGCCTTTTCTGCCTAGACCCCGATCACCCGGTCGATAAGTGCCAGCATTGCCTCAACTTCGACGCGGCCACCCGTAAACGGCGCCAACAGTCCCTGGAAGCCGATCTCCTTAAGAAACAGATATCTTCTATGGAGAAAGAGCTGAAAAAGTTGAGGCAGGCGTCCACTTCCCCGAAGGACATCGGAAAAAGGACAAGGAGAGGCACCAGGAGAAGTCCTCCTCTACCGCATCTCCCGCTGGAGTCGCGGCTCAGGTAACATCCCCTCCGGGGGACCGTTCAATGGCAGCCTCCAAGGGTTTGGAGGAGGCGTCGGCCTGCTCATCTGGCTCACGCTCAGGCCTTGCGGGCGCCCGGGCGAATGAGGCCTCCGCCCCGGTTCGCCGCAGGTTTGCGCTCACTGGCGGGCGACTCTCAAGTCGGACGCCTGCTTCTCTGACGTCCGCATGGAGAGGTTGATAAGATGCCTGACCCTTCAGGCGGTGCGACCACTTCCCCATCGGACGGGCGCCCCTCCCCTCGGCCGCCTCCGGTGAGGGCTCCCGTAAGCCGTCCGCCCGGCTCCCTCGCCCCTATGCCGCATGCCGGCTCCTCCGGCCACGCGCCAGGGAGTGGAACCGACGATGGACCCCTCACGTCCGTCGTACTGGTTGCCCTCGGCAGCCTGCTGCCGTCTGGGGAGCCGAGTCACCCCAGCCTGAACCCAGGATTTTTCTCCTTCTTCGGGCGACGAGGGATTTTCCACCTCCGTCAGACCCTCCTCCGACGGACCAGATCTGCTGCCCCGGACGCTGGCCCTCCGGCGCCCGGTCCTGCCGGCGCCCGGCAGGGATATTCCCCCTCATCGGGCCCTCCGCCCCGGGCCCCGTGCTTGAGATCCGCCCCGTGGGAGCTGCCAGCATGAAACCGTGTGCTTCAGCAGCTCCCCGCTCCTGGGTACCCGCGCTTATCCGGCTTCATGGCTACCGGGACTCAGTATCCAGCGCCGCAGTACCCGACGCTGGTTCCTCCGCTCCACAGTACCCGGCGCCACATTACCCGGCGGCTGGGTTTCCGCAGCGGGTTATGGATCTCCGCACGTGTAGCCAGCGCTCACCCCCTCTCCTCCACGCCCCCGGCCGCCGGTGGATCTGCAGGAGACTCTGGCCTCCTGGTGGGCTGAGGCCAAGGCTCAGCTCACCAAGGAGGTGGAGAGCCACCTCACGATGACGGTGCCGCCCGCAGCTCCCGTATATCCAAGACGGCACACTCCCTCACCGCCTCCAGATTCCAGGGCTCTTCCTTCTGGATCCAGAGAGGGGCAGGATACGCGCTCATGGGTACTACCCAAGGAACCCGTTCCTCCCCCTAGTCGTGTGAGGGAGTCTTATTCTTCTTCTGCTTCTTCTTCACTCTCGGATTCCTCGGATTCTTCCGACGGATGTTCCGAGAAAGACGACGAGCCCCGCTCTCCTTCTAAGCCCCGGCCGAGAACCCCTCCGAAGTCTTCTCTGGAGGATCCATCATTCACGGAGTTGCTTAGAAAAATCCAGGAAATTCACCAGTGGCACTCCTTGGAACCAGATCCCCAACGCCTAAAACTCGCCGGGCATTTGGACCTGCCTGTGACAGCTCCAACTTTAGTGCCACCCTGGATCGAGCCTCACGCCCACCTTGTTACCACGATTTGGAAACAACCGTCGGCATTAGCCCCAGTTCCCAGGAAGTCTAACAGGCTATACCAGGCTCCCGAGGGCATAGACTATCTGGACTCTCACCCTCATGCCGACTCAGTTGTGATTAGCGCCGCTCACGGCCGGTCAGCACATCCAAAACATTTGAACTTGTCTCCTCCGGATAAGGAATCTCGCCTCCTGGACCAGTATGGAAGAAAGATTTACGCCTCTTCCACACTGGGAATTCGGGCCCTGAATTACGTCGCCCACATGGGGGATTACCAGAAGGCCATCCTTACCCAGGCGGAATCTAAACTAGACTCCTTACCTGACTCTCAAGTCAAACAGGAGCTTGCAGATCTTGTCCGTTCTGCTCATTCGGCCAGTTGCCATATGTTACGGGCGACATATGATGCAGGGGACACTGCTGGGCGGAGCTCTGCTTTCGCCGTAAGTCTACGGCGTCATGCCTGGCTCCGCGTGTCAGGTTTGGTCCCAGAGGTGCAATCCGCATTCAAGAGGCACCTTTCAGAGGGTCGGTGCTTTTCGGGGGTGGTGTTAAAGACATCATCACCGACTTGCAAGAGAAGGGGACGGCCCTGAAATCTGTGGATTCCATGTACCGTCCCCATACTCAGCAGCGCCATCCTTTTCGCAGACGGACTCGGCCTCAAGCGAAACCCCAAGGCCCAAGGAAGGCAGGCCACTAAACGTTGGGCCCTCACAGCTGCTAGGCCCCCTCCGCCCAAAAAAGCAGCTGGTGCCTCAGCTACGGTGCTGCCCTACACCACCCGACTCCTTTCCTCTCCCACCGCCTCCGGATCTACCGGAGGAACTGGTAGGGGGGAGATTTTCCCTCCACCTTCCGGGTTGGGAGAGGATAACCACGGATTCTTGGGTGCTCCAGCTTATAGCGGAGGGGCACTCCATAGAGTTTCTTCAGAAACCACCCCGCCACCCTCCCTCAGAAGACGACGATCAGAGACCATCTTCCCTTGGTCCAGGAAGAAATCTCGCCCTTCTAGCTTAAGAGGCTATAGAACCCGTTCCCCTTCATCTTCGAGGGACGGGTTACTATTCCCATTTCTTCCTGGTCCCAAAGAAGACGGGAGATCTCAGACCCATTCTAGATCTCAGCTCCCTGAACCTTTATGTGGAATACAAAAGGTTCAGGATGCTCTCTCTGCAGAGTCTTCTGCCCCTTCTTCGGCCGGGTCAATGGCTTTGTGCTTTGGATATGCAGGATGCCTGTCTGCACATTCCCATTCGCCTTTCTCATTGCAAGTACCTTCGTTTTGCTTTTCAGGGGGACCACTACCAATTCAGAGCGCTCCCATTTGGTGTTTCCTCTGCGCCCCGAGTATTAACCAAATGCCTGGCTGTGGTAGCGGCCCACCTGCGTATAATGGGAGTTCAGGTGTTCCCTTACCTGGATGACTGGCTCCTGGCAGCCTCGTCCAGGGAGGAACTCCTGCGTTTCCTCTCCCTTACCCAGCAGGTTTTTGCCTGCCTGGGTATTACCATCAACCATTCCAAGTCCCATCTGGACCCCTCCCAGAGACTTCAGTTCATCGGGCTGTCTCGACTGACGGCGAGCAAGGCTTCCTGCCTCTAGACAGGCGGCCTCTCTTGAATCCAAGATTTCCCTGCTACAGAAAGCAGGAGAGTTCGCCAGGTCGGTCCTTCTGCCTTCTGGGGCTCATTGGCGCCGCTTATTCCAACGGGTCCCCCGAGCTCGACTCCACATGAGAATCTGTCAGTGAACTCTTCGGCCCCAGTGGATCAACTTCTAGACGACCCAGATCAACTAGTCCTGATCTCTCGCCGATGGCACGGACCTTGCTATGGTGGATGGTTCGGGAGAGAACCTTATGCGGGTCCTCTTTCATCCTCCCCTCCCAGACTCTGATTACGGACGCATCAGGCGAAGGTTGGGGAGCCCATCTGGGCCCTCATCGGACCCAGGGTTTATGGTCCAGACTGGAACTAGCCCTCCATATCAACGTGCTCGAGCTTCGAGCTGTGCTATATGTCCTCCAAGCCCTTCACCAGTACATTCTTCCCGGCCACCTCGCCGTCCAGATGGACAATATGTGCGTAGTGTGGTACATCAACAAGCAGGGAGGAACTCGTTCCTACCCCCTATGCAGGGAAGCTATGAGGGGTTGGGATTGGGCAACTCTTCACAACCTTCACCTCACGGCGATCCGTGTTCCAGAAGTCGACAACACCCTGGCAGACAAACTAAGCTGCTCCTCTGCCAGGGCACACGAGTGGGAATTGGACCAAAAGGTGCTCGACGATATCTTTCAGCTTTGGGGGACTCCGCAGGTAGACCTCTTCGCCTCCCCCCAAAACGCAAAACTTCCCAGCTTTTGCTCGCTTGCTCCAGAGTGAGGCGCTTTCTGGAGCGACGCTCCGTCTCTAGACTGGAAGGACAGATTCGTCTATGCCTTTCGCCCAATTCCTAATTTGCCTAATTGCCTAATTTGGTGACATCCAGCAGACCAGACATGGGTTTGAATCCCACAGCTTCCACTTGCATACTGTGTGACCCTGAGCAAGTCATTTAACCTCCTTGTGCTCCCAGGTCGCTCCTGTAAAAAAACTTTCAGCGTAGTGTGCTGTACCTGGTTAAACAACTAAATAAATAAAAAAAAAAAAATTCCTCTGATCCCAAGAGTTTTGCAGAAGCTATCCACGGAAGGAGCGAGAATGATTCTTATCGCTCCTTTCTGGCCTAGGCAAATCTGGTTCTCTCTTCTACAGCAATACTCAGAGGTTCCTCCTCTTCCTCTTCCTTTATCTCGAGGTTTGCTGACCAAGGATCAGGGGACCCTGGTCCATCCAGGCCTCAAGTCCCTTCAACTTCATGCATGGCTCCTGCAGACCTAGCTCAGTCTCGTTTTGGCGTCTCTCCAAAAGTGGCGGAGATTCTGGTGGAGGCTAGAAAACCCTCCACTAGGTCCACTTATGCCATGAAATGGAAGAGATTTTCTATTTGGGCCGCCTCTAGGAACGTGGAGCCTTTCTCCTGTTCAGTGGCTGTTCTGCTGGAATATTTACGTCATCTCTTCGACCTGGGTCTCAGTCATTCCTCCTTGAAAGTACACATGGCTGCTATTTCAGCCTACCATGCTCCTTTCGCAGATAAAGCTTTTGCCCAATTGGAGGTCTCTAAGACCTTTCTTAGAGGGGTCCTTCATCTGAGGCCCCCCATCCGAACTCCTGCTCCCCCTTGGGACTTGAACTTTGTTCTCGAGAAACTTACCCTTCCTCCCTTCGAACCTGCAGCAACCGCAGATCTGAAGTTTCTTTCATGGAAGACGCTCTTCTTGGTGGCCATTACTTCCACTCGAAGAATTCCCGAGCTCCAGGCCCTCATGTGTAAAATCCCCTATTTGATTTTTCACAAAGAATGAGTGGCTCTTCGCACGAATCCTAAGTTTCTACCTAAAGTGGTAGCAGAGTCTACCTTAAATCAGTCCATAGAGTTACCTGATTTTTCACGCAGTACTCCAACCAAGGGGAATATTTACTCCATACCATGGATGTTCACCGGATTCTGAGATACTACACCAACAGGACAAAGGATCTCAGAAAGACTGATCAGTTCTTTGTCTCTTTTGCTCACAAAAGGGAAGGCAATGCTGTTTCCAAGCAATGCCTATCAAAGTGGTTGGCTCATTGCATCACTTTCTGTTATGACAAGTACAAGACCCTTCCGGGTCAAGTCAGAGGTCACTCCACTCATGGAGTAGCGGCCTCTGTGGCTTGTTTCAAGAATGTGTCTGCGGCAGACATCTGTGCTGCTGCCACCTGGACTTCGGTTCATACCTTTACAAAACACTACAGTTTGGACACTGCCTCTCGCTGTAGAGCAGGCTTCGGGCTAGCTGTTTTGCAAGGCCTCCTGTCTTGAGGCCTTCAAGGCTACCGCTTCTTTCTGGAGTAGTTCCCTCCTCCCGGTGCCTCTTATTTGTTCCAGACTGCTTGGGATTCAGTCCTATATGTAATTACCTACTACAAGAGCACTCTCAAAGTAAGATAGTACAGTTACGTAAGAACTTACCATAACAGTAGATCTTCGAGAGAGGCTCTTACAGTAGGTAATACCTTCCTGCCCTCCTTCCCCCTAGGCTTTTTCAGCTCCTTTTCCAGGAACGGGAACATCCGCTTTCTCTCTGTCCGGCCTTCCGGGGCCTGTGGCGGGAAAGAACTGAAGGCGGGGTGACCGACCGCCTTTGTACCGACATCGCATGACGCCAGTCACCTGATGTGGGGGCGGTCCCTCGCCAGGGACTGCTAGCTAGAAATTTTTCCGTGGGGTCCTGCCGCCGGCCGGTGTCAGTCCTGTATGTAATTACCTACTGCAAGAGCCTGTCTCGAAGATCTACTGTTACGGTATGTTCTTACGTAACTGTACTTTTCAAAACCTGTTACTGTCAAACAGTGGAGCCTGTCCTAGTAGAGCAAAAGGTACCAAAAAGAAAATGGGGAGTGCCAGCCTGTCTTAGACTTCACGGTACTAAACAGGGCTTGACAAGGCCAAAGTTCAAAATGATAACTTTGTCACTGATTATGCCAACACTCCAAACAAAGGAATGGTTGGCATCACTGGACTTAAAGGGTGATTATTTCCACATCCCCATATGGGAGTCTCACAGAAAGTACCGTAGGTTCATACTCTCATCGGGTCACTTCCCAAGAGTGTACACAAAGTGCTTGGCAGGGGTTGGGGCACACCTTCAAAGATAAGGTGTCAGTTTTCCCATACTTGGGTGACTGGCTGGGGGTTGTAAAATCAGCCCAGCTAGTGGGAGCAACTGCAACTCTGCCAGGGGCTCTAGGGTTCCTGATAAATCTAAAGATGTTCTGTCATTCAGCCTGTTTAGGCACTACGGTTCATAGGAGCAGGGCTAGATACCCTGCAAGGCAGGGCATACCTGCCTCTCGGCAGGGCAAGAGGTATTCCACTGATAGCGGGCTCATTCAGCCTGAACAAACCAAAAGCTGAGTGACAGTTTCTTCAGCTACTGGCCACATGGCACCTGCCACTGGCGTAGTCCTTGAATCCAGGTTATAGATGAGGGACATTCAGTTTCACCTCAGGGCTCACTGGGAGAAAGGACGCTCTTTCAAAACTAATTCTGGTAACAAAAAACATTGTTACAGGCCCTCCAGGGGTGGAAAGAAGAAACCAACCTGAGGAAAGGGGCCCCTTTTTTCATCAAGAGTCCCCATCAAATGTTTTTCCGCCAACAGATTCATCTCTACTAGAGTGGGGTTCCCACCTGGAGGTTCACACCATCCAAGTGCAGAGTCACTCCTACAGAAACCTGCTGGAGCCAAGACTAGTGTTACTGGCGCTAAATGCTTTCACATAACTAGTTCAAGACAGAACAGACATTACCAAGACAGTGTACTACACAAATAAACAGGAATGGATAAGGTCAAGCCCTCCCTGCACAGGACTCGTGTGCTAACATGGAGTCAGTCTAGGATGCTTCATGGGGGTTCCCCTGCAGGCTGTTCTTCCGCCAGGCAAGGACACTACCTTGGCAGATACCCTGATTCAAATCAACTAATCCCATCACGAATGGGCCTTTGACAGTCAGGTGGTGCAAGTAATCTTAAAGAGCCAATGTACTGCCTGGAAACTGCTTGCAATTAATTGTAACTTTCAGATGTAGGCAGCTATCACTTCTTATATCTCAAGTATTTTTCCTTTTTTGTTTGCTAATTAGAAGATTTTTCACCTGGCAGTACTGGGGTGATGTGTGGAGCAGCACTCTGTCTGGAGGAATAAAAAAGTCAGTTCTAGGGACATGGATATGTTGTTCATCCACACTTATTGGCAGGTTCCTTGCCGCTTTAAATCTTGCCGGAAGGTCTTCAAGCTAGCTCCTCCCACCCACCCGGGTGGTAAAACTCTCGGCTCCGCCCCATGACGCCAGATCTTCCTTACCGCTCGGAAGCTCAGGTTCCCTCCTTAACGCTCTGCGATTAAGTTTTGGGCCTAAAATCCTTCGTTTTAAAAAAGAGAGAAAAACCTTTTATAACCTTCTCGGTCTTCTTCCTTCGCGGCTGCGATGGACAAATCGACTCCCGGATTTCGGAGATGTCCCTGTGGGCAGAAGATGTCTCGGACGGACCCGCACTCCACGTGCGTTTATTGCCTTGGCCAGGAGCACGACTGCAGGCTTGCCACCTGTGTTCCCTCCTTCTCGGTCCACGCCCGAGGACCGCGCTGCCCGCTTTACTTCTGGGGCCGAAAGATTTCCTGGTCAAATCCAAAGAGGTCCGACTGGCGGTTTCTACGTCAGGATCCGCCAAACAACTAGAGAGGTTGGTCGCCAAGAGCAGGCGGCTCAGCCTGCGGCTTCCTTCTGCGGCCTTTGTCCCTCATCGCCGGGACCTCATATTCAGCTTCCTTTAAGGAGCTTTGCTTGACCCTCTCAACTAAAGGCGAGGGTCCTACTTCTTCCAGTCCGTTTCATCGATCGAAGAAGTCTAAGAGTAAGTCTCATCGTCGACGCTCTTGGGAGCGGGAAAGATCCCCCTCCCCTCGTCGACAATCGACTTCGGTCGAATTCTCGGCTTCGGCCACTGGCTTCACGGTGCCCCCGTCAGGCCAGGTGACTGATTGTCGGCTGGAGAAGCCGAGATTCCCTCCTCCCCGGTTCCCCCGGTGAGGGCTGAGGATATCGTCGGCTCTCCCATTCTGGTGAATCAGGAGCCGTCGGTTTTGCCGACCGAACCGAGGGGATCGCCGATCCTCGGCTCCCCGCCTCACCGACCTCGGCCTAGCCGAGATTCTCGGTCTCGGTCTCGGACATCTTGGTCCAGCTGCTCCTGCCGCACACAGACGGTCTCGGTCTCGGCATTGCTGCAAGCGGCCCGCTCTTCCTCTTCTTCCTCCTCGGCCGAGGAGGGAAGGTTTCAGCGTAAGCTACCAAAATACGAGGACCCCATGTGCAACAAATTTTTCTGGCCAATAAGTCGACCAGGCCTCTTCTCCGCCATTAAGTGGTTGCCACTGACCGGTAGTGGTCGAGAGCCTGTTTCAGGCCAGTTGTCAGACCTATTCCGCCTGCCCCACCAATTGTTGGAACCGCCTCCTCCTCAGCCGACAGCTGGGGCCCGACTAAAGAATCACGGTTGGCCCAAGGCCTTCCCCGTAGGCTGTCGGTCACTCTCACGCCTGACAAGCCTCGGCAAGTGGAGGGTGGCTCAGGCTCCAGGCAGCTATTCGACAACTCGTCAGAGTCGGATGACTCCTCCCTGTTCTCCAGGCGTTTTGACTTGGAGTCCTCTGGGGGCAGTCAGTGGACGATAGCCCTTCGTCCTTCCTAGGACTTCTTAGGCTCATCTCAGAACCACTGGGATGAAGCTTGAACCCGTATCCAAACGGGCCAGATATCCTCTCACCGAGATTCTGGACTGAGGGATTCTCCACGGAGGCCGCTCCAGTGGCGGCTACTGTCGGGCCGGCCCTGGAACTTTGGCAGCGTCCGCTTCCTGTCCTGCGCCGCCAGGATGGCCAGGAAGTATGCTGTCCCTACTGGCTCTCTGTCCGGTTTTCTGAACACCCTCGGCTGAAGGGCTGGTCACGGACAGTGTTTTCCGCGTCCGGGTAATGCCAGGGACGGACAAACCGCCCGACAAAGAGTCCAAGAAATTGGACTACTGGCGGAAAGTGTATGCTGCCTCTTCTCTCGGCCTCGCCAGGCCAGTTCGGCCCTCATGGCATTTCTCCCATGCCCTGTTGGGTTCCCTGGATGAGCGGTCCTCATCTTCCGCTGACCTGCAGACTACGGTCAAGCAGGTGGGATCAGGCAGGCAGTAGCCAAACAACAGCTCCAGACTGCTCTGGATATAGGAGACTCATGTGCCCGTCAGTGGCGCCGCTAGGCTATGCGTCGACGGGCGTGGCTGTAATATCCACCTTTATCGCTGGATACCAGCACAAGCTGGCGGACGCCTTTCCTGGGAACAGACCCTTCGGCCCTGGAGTGGAAGGCCACCTCCAGAGGATCGAAAATCCAATGCCACCTTGATTCGGGTCTCGCCCGTCGACAGAGGGACAAGGGTCAAGCCCCAGTTCTAAGCTTTTCGTCCCTCTACTCCTCACAAGACGCCCGCCCAACAACAGCGCCAGGGCCAGCAGGCTAGACGTTGGTATTCCAAGCTCAAGCCATCGGCTTCTCTAATAGGAAGCAAGGAGGAAAAGGCCCTGGTGGTCCCCAGGCCGTCCTTCCTCCAGCTGCTAAGTGACGGGCTGAGGGGTGTCACCCCATCCCCGCTACCGCCTTGTTCCCCCGTGGGGGACGGCTCCGACACTTCCTTTCCGCCTGGTCCGCTGTTACCACGGACAGGTGGGTTTTGGAGGTGGTGGGAAGAGGCCTGCCTCTGGAATTCAAGCAGGCTCCACCCTTCAGAGCCGCTGCCTCACTGGGGCTTTGGGGTCTCAGAATTCTACAGGCTTGTCGAGCCGACACGCCTCCTCCTTCAGAAAAGGGTGAAGAGATAGAGGACCCTCCACCAGAACCAGGGTTCGTGTCCAGGTACTTCCTGGTCCCGAACGGATGGGGCTGGCGCCCATCTTAGACCTACACCGACCTGAACAAGTTCCTAAGGTCTCGAACCTTCAGAATGGTCACCTGGCTCAGATAATACCATCTCTGGAACACGGCGTGTGGTTCTGTTCTCTGGACTCCAGGACGCGTTCTTTCACGTCCCTATCCGTCCGTCCATCAGAGATTCCTCTGCTTCAGAGCGGAGGGATCCTCTTCGAGTTCCAGGCCATGCCCTTGGCCTTCTTCAGCTCCCAGGGTCTTCACCAAATGCATTGCAGCGGTGACAGCTTTCTGGGCTCGAGGGTCCGAGTGTACCTTACCTGGACGATGATTGATAGCAGCCCCTCCAGGTTGGAGGTGGAGCGGTCCAGAAATCTGGCCTCCGGGTTTGCTCTCAACTGGGCCTCCTGGTCAATGAGGCCAAGTCGGAACTCGAGTCAAGCAGGTGATATCCTTCATCGGGCAGAGCTCGACTCTCTTGAGCCAGAGCACGGCTCCCGGCGGACAGGGGCCGAGGTTCTTACCTCCTTTGCCCAATCATTTCTGGTTGGGCACCGCGCCTGCCCGGACTTCCTGCGCACTCCTGGTCTTATGAGGCCTGTACCAGCGTAGTCCGCTGGGCACGCTGGCACATGCGCCTCCAGTGGGGTCTGGCCGGCCAGTGGTCACAGCGTTGCACCCTCTGGACCAGCTGCTGTGGACGACTCAGGAGATGTGGAACGCCTCTCCAGTGGTGGACCGCTCCGTCCCATCTGCAGGAGGGTATCCCGCTTGTCCGCCCTAGCCGACTGTCTCTCATCGACCGACGCCTCTTGATGGGTTGGGGTGCCCATCTGGGGAACACTCGGCGCCCGGCCTCTGGTCCCCGCGGGAGTCCCGATGCCATATCAACCTGCTGGAGCTCCGTGCGGTCCGCCTTGCTCTCACCGCCTTTGCTCCGTTTCTCCGGGGTCAAGTGGTCCGAGTCCAGACGGACAATACCACGACCATGTACTATCTAAACTGCCAGGGCGGGACGCGCTCCTTGCCTCTATGCAAGGAAGCTCTCCGCATCTGGTCACTAGTGCGCAGCCTGGAGGCGGTTCTCCTGGCCATTCATGTGGCAGGAGCCTCCAACACCCTGGCCGATGCCCTGAGCCGATAGGGCTGCATCAAGACGAGTGGTCTCTCCTGCCGAGATAGTATAAGACCTGTTCTCCGCTGGGGCACACCTCTGGTGGATCTGTTTGCCTCAGGGAGAACGCCGGGTTGAGGCTGTTTCATGCCCGCCTCTCAGCAGGGGCTCGCTGCAGGATGCTTTTCGAGGCCGTGGACCCCGGGCTCTTACTTTTTCCGCTCCATTCCCCTGATTCACAGGGTCCTGCTGAAAGCGAGGAGGGACAAGGCGCAGTTGATTCTGATAGCCCCAGACTTGCCTCGCCAGTTCTGGTACCCAGATCTCCTCAGTCTCAGCTCCAGGACTCCGCGGCAGCTTCCAGCTCGCCCGGACCTGCTCTCAGTCAATCAGGGGAAGGTGTTCCATCCGGACCTTCATTCCCTGCACCTGATGGTCTGGTTCCTGAGCGGCTAGAGTTCCAGGCCTTGGGTCTTTCCGACGAGGTCCTCAACGTCGTTGAGGCGTCCCGTAAGGAGTCGACCAGAAAATGCTATGCCTTCAAATGGAAGAGGTTCTCCATTTGGTGTCGGAAAAAGGGTTGGACCCTTTCTGGTGTCCTGTGGCGAGCATTTTGGACTATCTATGGTCCCTATCTAGTCAAGGGCTTAGGTTGACGACACCTTAAGGTGCACCTGGAAGCCATTTCTGCTACGGCGCGGGCGGTCAGCAGTCAGTGGCGCAGGAAAAAGTGGTCGGGCGCTTTTCAAAGGCCTTGATCACATTTCCTCCAGTGCGGGAACCCCGCCTCCGGGATTTACTGCTGGTATCTGGCAAAGCTCATGGGCAAGCCATTCGACCAATGCACAGGTGTGGTCTCCCCACCTGTTGTGGAAACCGCCTTCTTGGTGGCTATCACGCCAGCCAGAAGGATGGGAGAACTCCAGGCGCTAAGCATCGAGTCTCCTTACCTGGTCTTCCACAGGGACAAGGTTGTCCTACGCCCCCACCCGAAATTCCTTCCGAAGGTGGTGTCGGAGTTTCACCTTAATCAGGTATTGACTCTGCCGGTGTTCTACCCCAATCACACCTCGGAGGCCGAATATAGGCTCCATACTCTGGACCCTAGAAGGGCGCTCGCTTATTATAAGGAGCGCACGGCTGAAATTCGGGGAGAGGTTCGCCAGCTGTTTGTCACCTACGCTGAAGCCGCACCTGGCAGACCTGCAGCCAAGCGGACGATAGGCAGATGGGTCACCTCCTGCACATAAATCTCTGCTATGAGTTAGCGAGGCATGGAGCCTCCCAGAGGGATAAGAGCTCATTCTACCCGCCATACTGCTGCATCGGTGGCTGCTTCCAGGGATGTCCCTATCCAGGAGATCTGCAGGGCTGCTACCTGGAAGTCAGCACACACCTTTATTTCCCACTACCACATCGACCTTGAGTCACGCCCGGATGCTGGTTTTGGGGCCTCGGTTCCTCCAATCTTTGTTCCCCAAGTAAGTATTAGGTGTGCGCCTTGCCTCCCTCCTCCCGGAGAACTGCTAGTCTGCCAATAGTAGTGTGGATGAACAACATATCCATGTCCCTAGAAATACAGGTTACTCACCTGTAACAGGAGTTCTAGGAATGGTATATGTTGTTCATCCCTATTCTCCGACCTCCCGGCTTGACGCACAACCTGAGCTTCAGCGGGCCAGATCTGGCGTCATGGGGCGGAGCCGAGAGTTTTACCACCCGGGTGGGTGGGAGGAGCTAGCTTGAAGACCTTCCGGCAAGATTTAAAGCGGCAAGGAACCTGCCAATAAGTGTGGATGAACAACATATACCATTCCTAGAACTCCTGTTACAGGTGAGTAACCTGTATTTCTGTGCCTCCCACTACATCAACACTGAGACCACACTGACTATGGCATCACTAGTAACCAATGAGAACCATTTCTCACTGCCAGGTTTCAGTTTCACATGAAGCAGCAGGGACTGGCTCTCCCTGGTTACTAGTGATGTCACAATTTCCTGCATTTTGATTGGTAGTTTGTGAAAGTCACTGCTCATGCTGCAAGGACTGTGGTGCCTCAAAGTGTTTGGTCTCATTTCTGATGATGTAGTGGGAGGAACAGAATTGACCCCCCCCCACCCCTAGACAGAGTGGTGCTCCACACATCACCCCAGTACTGCCAGGTGTAAAATCTTCTAATTAATAATTAGGAAAGAAAAAAATACTTGAGATATAATAAGTGATAGCTGACTGCATCTGAAAATTACTATTAATCCCAAGCAGTACACTAGCTCTGTAAGGTGGTGGGACACCCCAGAGGTAAACTTGTTTCTAGGGACATGGATATGTTGTTCATCCACACTCATTGGCAGGTATCCTTGCCGCTTTAAATCTTGCCGGAAGGTCTTCAAGCTTGCTCCTCCCACCCACCCGGGTGGTATAACTCCCGGCTCCGCCCATGACGCCAGATCTTCCTTACCGCTTGGAAGCTCAGGTTCCTCCTTAACGCCCGCGCTGAGACTGGTTCCTATTTCTCCGCTTTCTGGATTTAAAATAAATTTTGAGTAAAAGACTTCAGTCTTCTATCCCTCACGGCCGCGATGGACAACCTCGACTCGATTTCGGAGATGCCCATGCGGGCAGAAGATGTCTCGGACGGATCCACACTCCACGTGGTGTTCACTGCTTAGGGCCTGAGCACGACCCCAGGCTTGGCATCTGTGCTCATCTTTTCTGCCTACGCCCTCGCAAGACCGTGGTTGCCCGATTGTAACTGGGCCGGTCCCGAGAAGCGCTTCCCTCCGTGAAGTCCAAGGAGGCCCGTTGGCGGTGTCGGGCGGATCAGCTCGAGCGGATGGTCGCCGAAGAGGAGGCGCGCTGGCCGTATTCTTCCTCGGCCGCGCATTTATCCCGCCTCTGGGGCCTTCTTACACGGCTTTTTTATGAGTTTTGTCTGTCCCTTTCCACCAAAGGAGAAGGGCCTACTTATGGACCTTATTCTCGGTCCAAAAGAGGGACAGGGGTAAGTCCTCTGCCCGACGCTCTTGGGAGCGGGAGTGTCCTCTCTCGGTTGCCGACTGCCGGCTTCGGTCGATCATTGCTTCGGCCATCACTTCTCACGGTGTCCCCCGCCAGGTCAGTTGACCGAGACTCCTGACCGATTAAGTCGAGATTTTTCTCGGACCCATTGACAGGCTGTCGCCTCAGCAGCCGAGATTCCCCTCTCCCGTTCCCCCGGAGGAGTTGAGGATCCTGGGCTCGCCTGTGCCTCCGTCCCGAGCCCTCGGATGCACCATCCGAGCCGAGGGAGTGCGGTTCGGCGACACCTCCCGCACCGACCTCGAAATTCGGGACTCTCGGTCTCGGACCTCTTGGTGTCCAGCCGATCCCACCGCCATAGGCGGTCTCGTCTCGGCACCGCGTAAGCCGGCGTCACAGCCGGCCTCGGCCTCCTCCTCCTCGACGAGGGGAGGCTTCGCTGCACCAGCCGACGGCACGAGGACCTTATGTTGCAACAGCTCTCCTGGCCGGGAGTAAGCCGACCCGCCGCCTCCCGCCATTAAGTGGCTGTCACCGAGCGGCCGATACAACCCCCCGACTTATCCGAGAGCCTATACCCAGGCCGGTTGTTCGGCCAAACCAGCTGCCCACCGACCTCGTGAACTCTCCGCCCACAGCCACCACTGGGGCTCACCAAGGATTCTCGGCCTGCCAAGGGTCTACCCCATCGTTGTCAAGCGCCTCACTCCCGACCGACCTCGCAGGTGAAGGGTGGCTCAGGCAGAGGCAGCTTTCGAGGACTCTTCCCGAATCCAAGATGATTCCTCCTTTCTCCAAGCGACTGGACTTGGAGTCTTCAGGAGGTCAGTCAATGGACGATAGCTCTGTCAGTCCTTCCTAGGACTACTGGCTCATCTCGAGTCCACCGGATGGAGCTCAACCCGCTTCCAAACGGGCTAGGTATCCTCACGGAGATTCTGGACCCGAGGGATTCTCCGACGGAGGCTTCTTCCGTGGCCGAGGCCATAGTGGGTCCGGCACTGGAGCTTTGGCAGCGCCCTGCTTCCTGCCCTGCGCCTTCGGCCAGGATGGCCAGGAAGTATGCGGTCCCTACCGGTTCCTTGTCCGTTTTTTTTCGGAACACCCCTCTGCTGAGGGGTTGAGTCACCGACAGCTGCCCGGGCGCTGGGCCGCAACGCCAGGATGTGGACAACCTCCTGACAAGGAGTCCAAGAAATTGGACTATGTCGGGCGAAAAGTCTACGCCAAGGCCCTCTCTCGGCTCGCCAGGCCAGCGTTCGGCCTCATGGCACATTTTTTCTCATGCCCTGTTGGGCCCCCTGGATGAGGTCATCCTCATCTTCCCGCCGATCTGCAGACTCGTTACAGGTGCGGGACCAGGGCAGGGCAGTGGCCAAACAGCAGCTCCAGACTGCTTTTGATATAGGGGACTCATGTGCCAGATCGGTGGCGGCCGCAGTGGCTATGCGTCATGCGGCTTGGCTGAGGATATCCACCTTTACTGGATACCCAGCACAAGTTGGCGGATGTCTTTTTGGGACTGACCTCGGCCCTGGGTGGAATGTCACCTGTAGAGGATCGAGAAGTCCAATGCTACCTTTGACTCGGGTCTCTTCCGCTCAGAAGGACAAAGGCCGCAAACCACAGCTCAAGCCCTTTCGTCCTTCCGTGCCCCTCGCGCGCCCGGCCCAGCACGTTAGGGCCAGCAGGCTCGGCTCATATCCCAAACCAAGCCGCTGGCTTCCTAACAGGAGGCAGGGAGGAAAGGCGCAGGAGGTCCCTCGGCGGTCCCTCCTCCAAGCCTGCCCAGTGATGGGCTGAGGGGTCGCCTCATCTCCGCCACCTACCCTGGGTCCCCGTGGGACGGCTCCGCACTTCCGCTCCGCCTGGTCCGCTTGCTCAATGGGACAGGTGGGTCTTGAGGTGGGGGAAGAGGCCTGCCTCTGAATTCGAGCAGGCACCACCTTCAGAGCCGCCGCCTCGGGGCTTCGGGATCCCCAGCTCACTGGCGGCTCGTCGAGCCGACATCGCTCTCCTCCTCCAGAAGGAGGTGATAAGAGAGGTGGTGGACCCTCCTTCAGACCCAGGGTTTGTGTCGAGGTACTTCCTGGTTCGGAGCGGACGGGGTTGGCGCCGCATTCTCGACTCCACGACCTAAACAAGTTCCTAAGGTCTCGAACCTTCAGGATGGTCACTCTGGCTCAGATAATACCATCCTTGGCGCTGGAGTATAGTTCTGCTTCTGACTTGCAGGACCTGCTTTTTACCACGTCCCTATCCGTCTGCCTCACCAGAGATTCCTCCGAGCGGAAGGATCCTCTTCGAGTTCCAAGCCATGCCCTTCGGCTTGTCTCCAGCTCCCAGGGTCTTCACCAAATGCATGGCAGTGGTGACAGCATTCTCGCGGCGCCCGAGGGGTCCGGTGTACCTTACCTGACGACTGGCTGATAGCAGCTCCCTCCAGGAAGGAGGCAGAGTGGTCCAGAGATCTGGCCTCCAGGTCTGTTCTCAACTGGGCCTCCTTATCAACGAGGCCAAGTCGGAACTCGAGCCAAGCAGGTGATTCTATTCATCGGGCGCAGCTCGACTCTCTCGAGCCAGAGCTGCCCCGGCGGACAGGGCCGAGGTTCTTTCCTCCTTGCCCGATCATTTCTGGTTGGGCAATTGCGCCCTGCCCGGGACTTCCCTGCGACTCCTGGTCTCATGGCTGCCTGCACCAGCGTGGTCCTGCTGTCTGCTTGGAACATGCGTCCCTTCAGTGGGGACTGGCCAGCCAGTGGTCACAACGCTACGATCCTTGACCAGCTTGTGTCGGTGACAGGTGATGTGGAACGCCTCCAGTGGTGGACTGCTCCAGATCATTTGCAGGAGGGCATCCGCTCGTCCGCCTTTAGCCGACGGTCTCTATCGACCGATGCCTCTGATGGGCTGGGGTGCCCATCTGGGAACATCGGCTCATGGCCCTGGTCCCCGCGGAGTCCCGATGCCACATCAACCTGTTGGAGCTCCGGCTGGTCCGCCTAGCTCTCCCGCCTTTGCTCCGTTCCTCCGGGGTCAAGTGGTCCGAGTCCAGGCGGACAATACCACGACTATGTACTATCTAAACCGCCAGGGCGGGACGCGCCTCCATGCTTCTATGCAAGGAAGCTCTCCGATTTGGTCACTCCGTGTGCGTGCCTGGAGGCGGATCTCTCAGCTATTCACGTGGCAGGAGCCTCCAACACCCTGGCCGATGCCCTGAGCCGATAGGGGCTGCATCCCACGAGTGGTCTCTCCTGCCGGAGGTAGTATAGCATCTGTTCTCCCATTAGCACCTCAGGTGGACCTGTTTGCCTCCAGGAGAACGCGGGCTGAGTCTGTTCCATGCCCGCCTCAGCAGGGGCTCGCTGCAGGGGATGCCTTCGAGGCAGTGGACCCCGGCCCTTTTACGCCTTTCCCATTTCCCTTGATCCACAAGGTGCTTCTCGCGCCAGGAGGGACAAGGCGAGGTGATTCTGATAGCCCCAGACTGGCCTCGCGCCAGTTCTGGTACCCAGATCTCCTCAGTCTCAGCTCCAGGATCCGCTGCAGCTTCCAGCCCGCCTGACCTGTTTCCTCAGTCAATCAGGGAAGGTGTTCCATCCGGACCTTCAATCCCTGCACCTGACGGCCTGGTTCCTGAGCGGCTAGAGTCTCCAGGCCTTGGGTCTTTCCGACGAGGTCCTCAATGTAGTTGAGGCGTCTCGCAAGGAGTTCGACCAGAAAATGTTATGCCTTCAAATGGAAAAAAGGTTTTCATTTGGTGTCAGGGCAAGGGCTTGGACCTTCCTCCTGTTCCTTGGCAAGCATCTTGGACTATTTATGGTCCTTTCTAGTCAAGGGCTTAGGGCCATTTACTACTTGGCAGTGCATCTGGCAGCCATCTCTGCTTACCGGGCGCGGGCCGGAAGCAGTCAGGTGGCAGGAGAAGGTGGTCTGGTGCTTTTTCAGAGGCCTTGATCACATTTCCTCCAGTGTGGGAACCCTCACCTCCGTGGATCTACTGCTGGTACTGGCAAAGCTCATCGGCAAGCTCATTCGAACTCTATGCACAGGTGTGCTCTCTCACCTGTCGTGGAAGACCGCTCTTGGTGGCTATCACGTCAGCCAGAAGGATGGGAGAGCTCCAGGCGCTTTCCATCGAGCCTCCCTACCTGGTCTTCCACAGGGACAAGTTTGTCCTGCACCCCCACCCGAAATTCCTCCCGAAGGTAGTGTCGGAGTTTCACCCTAACCAGGTGTTGACTCTGCCGGTGTTCTACCCCAGTCACACCTCGAGGTCTGAATATAGCTCCATACTCTGACCTTAGAAGGGCGCCGCTTATTATAAGGAGCGACGGTTGAAATTGGGAGAGGTTCCGCCAGCTGTTTGTCACCCACGCTTGAAGTCAGTGATCTGGCAGACCTGCAGCGCAGACGATACAGGTGGGTAACCTCCTGCATAGATCTCTGTTATGTTGGCGGGCATGGAGCCTCCCAGAGGGATAAGAGCTCATTCTACCCGCCCATACTGTTGCAACGGTGGGTGCTTCCAGGACGCCCCTATCCAGGAAATCTGCAGGGCTGCTACCTGGAAGTCAGCAACACCTTCATTACCCATTACCACATCGACCTTGAGTCACGCCCGGATGCTGGTTTTGGGGCCTCGGTTCCTCCAGTCTCTTTCCCAAGGTAAGTATTGGGGTGTCGTTTTGCCTCCTCCTCCCGGAGAACTGCTAGGAGTCTGCCAATGAGTGTGGATGAACAACATATCCATGTCCCTAGAATACAGGTTATCACCTGTAACAGGAGTTCTAGGAATGGTATATGTTGTTCATCCACACGACTCCACCCGACCTTCCCGGCCTCGACAAGACAACCTGAGCTTCCAGCGGCCAGATCTGGCGCCATGGGGCGGAGCCGAGAGTTATACCACCCGGGTGGGTGGGAGGAGCAAGCTTGAAGACCTTCCGGCAAGATTTAAAGCGGCAAGGATACCTGCCAATGAGTGTGGATGAACAACATATACCATTCCTAGAACTCCTGTTACAGGTGAGTAACCTGTATTTCTGTCCCACCAGAACCACCACTTGCCATAGTACTTTGGCAGACCACCACATATGGGAAAAATCCCCCTTGATGCTCTGGCTCTGCATTAGTTGGGGAAGCACCTATATGCTTTTCCTCCTTCCCTCTGGTGTACAGAGTATTTAAGCTCAGGTCCCAGTCAGCATCAATGATCTTGATACACCAGACTGGGCCAGGCAGCCATGGTACTCTATGCTACTCTCCATGTTTGGTTCTGATCCGCTACACCTTTCTCGGAGGCACAGTCTGATCTGCTAACCTCCAACCAAGGGGGTCTTCTGTACCCAAGCCTCGGGTCATTCAGGATCGAGGCATGGCACCTGAGGGCCTATAATTTGTGGGTTTCGTGTTTTTATGAAAGTGTCTTGGACATTTTAAATGGTTACAGGAAACCCTCTATTAAGAAAATCTATGCTTCAAATGGAAAATATTTTTCTGGTTGGTATTCAGCTAGGAACTGGTACCAACACATGCTGGGGTCCCAGCTGTGCTTGATTATCTTTCCTATTTATATTCATTGGACTTGCAGTCCAGCACTCTTAAGGTCCACCTAACTGTAGCATCTGCTTACACATCAGCTGGACAAAATGTTTCAAAATAGTTCCATATCCTAGCTCCAAAAGGCTATTTAAGGGTTTGGTCCATAACAGTACAGGCTGTTGTCCCAGCTGTGCCAGACTATCTCACCTATTTTCATTTACTGGGCTTGCAGTCCGATACCTTAAAAGCATATACTTACATTTCAGTGGACAGAATGTTCTCTGTTTCTCTGTTCTCAGACCCTGTCTTCAAAAGGTTTCCTAAAGGCGTAGTCCATTTGCACACACCTCACAGGGACGGTGCCAGTGGCACCTACAGTGTGTGTATAGTTAGGCTCATGGGCCCCCGAGCCTATGTTTTCAGTTTTTTTTTGAGAATGTCACATGGAAGATTGTTTTCCTTATGGCAATGACCTCTGTCAGAGGAATCAGTGAGCTCTAGTCTCTCTGCATTGAACATAACTACATTTCATTCCACAGAGACAAAATGGTCTTTAAAACAAACAGGAAGTTCTTAAAAGGGTTTCTGAGTCCATTTGAACCAACTCATTACCTTACTTGTCTTTTCACTGAACACTTTGGTTCAAGTGAAAGGAGTCTTCATAGTTTGGACGTCAGAGAGCTCTTAACTGCTACTTGACAGCTACTACAATCCATAGACAGGACAGAAAACAGCTGTTCTTGACCTATGAAATGTGGGAATGGGTAACCTAGCATCAAAAGGTCCATTTCATGATGGTTAGTATCCAGTTTTTTATCTCTCTAAGGCTGGAAAGGAGCCCTCAACAGGGTTGAGGTTCCATTCTACAGGGGACACAGCTGCTACCATAGCAGCTGTGGGGGATGTTACCATGGTGGACATCTGCAACGCAACTAGTTGAAGAACAGTACACACCTTTACAAAGCACTGTAACCTGGATATTCAATCCAGGGGTGATGCTAGGTTTGGCACAGCAGTCCTGCAGAGTCTGTTTCCAAAATAAAGTTCTGTGCGCACCTCCAGTGGTACTGCTTTGTAGTATGAGTAAAGTTATGAATATCCTGAGTATTACTGGGGTAGAAGAAAAATTACTTACCATAGTAATCTTGTCTTTTACCGAGAGGGCTCTTGCAGTAGGTAATTACACATATAGGACTGATGCCGGCAGGCGGCAGAACCCCACGGGAAAAGCCTTTTAGCCAGCAGTCCCTGACAAGGACTGCCCCTGGCCAGGTGTGTGACTGGCATCAGGAGATCGCCGTATAAAGGGCGGTCCTGGACGTCCGCTTCTCCAGTTCTTTCCCGCCGTTAGCTCGGTGCAGCCGCAGAAAAGTTCATGTCAGTCAGCCCTACCTTCGCTGCTTTTTACCGGTAACTCTTTATTTTTTTTCTACTAACGCTAGTACTAGCATTGGTGTATGTCGTCCCTCACACCCTCTGAGCACAAGAATAAGTGCGATTCGTATGCGGCGCTCAACTACCGCTCAAGGACGGCCACTCCCTGTGCCTGTTCTGCCTAGGCCCCGATCACCCAGTCGAGAAGTGCCAGCACTGCCTCAGTTTCAACGCGGCTACCCGGAATAGGTGGCAGCAATCCCTGGAAGCCCATATTCTAAAGAAGAAAATGAGTTCTATGGAGAAGGAGCTCAAAAAACTGAGGCAGGCATCCACTTCCCCTGAAGGCCATCGGAAGAAGGAGGAGAAGGAGAGGCACCGGGACAAGGGCTCCTCCACCGCGTCTCCCTCGGGAATCGCAGGGACGCAGGTAACATCCCCTCCGGGGGATCGCTTCTCGACAGCCACCTCTGTGGTTTCCGAGTGGTCGGCCTGCCCGCCTGGCTCACGCGGCCTTTACGTGGTGCCTCTGGGCAGCTGGAGGCTTCCGACCTGGTCTCGGGCGCAGGCTGGCAGCCCACCACTGTGGTGACTCCGGTAGGCGGAGCATCGGCTCTCTGACGTCCGCCCAGAGAGGGCCGGCAAGCGCCGACCCTCTGGGGCAACGCTACGCTCTCTCCACCGACCAGGCCGATCACGCTTACTCGCCTGCCTCCAGTGATGGCTGTCGGTGCAGGATCGCCGCTCCTCCGGGCGCCTGCCGAGAGCTCGCCACCAAGCCTCACCGCCAGCTCATCCGATGTCCCGCCGGGCGGCGAACCGACAACGACCCCCCCACGGCCCTGCCGTATCTGCTCCCCTCGCAGCCTTCGCTGCCATCTGGGAACCAGAGTCTCCCAGCCCAAGCCCCGACTTTTCCCCTGTCTCCGGTGAAGCTGGGATCTTTGCCGCCCAGTCCTTCCTCCACCTGAGCGCCGGACCTTACGCTGCTCCCCAGACGCCTGCCCGATGCTGGCCTCTGACGCCGGGTGCCTCTGGCGCCAGGGCCTCCACCGCTGGCCCTGACGCCGGCCTTACTGGACCTCGGAGACATTCTGGCCCTGTCAGCCCTCCGCCCTCTGGGCTCTCCACTCTGGACCTGACGGTGAGGCCTCCAGCCGGGCTGCCTGCTTCGGCAGCCACCCCTGGCTCCCGGGTATCCTCCATCCTATTCGACGCCGGTGTACCTGGGACCGCAGTATCCGGCGCCACAGTACCCGACGCCGGGCTACCCGCAGCCGGGTTTTAGATACGCTCCATACGGTTATAACCCGTATCCTTATCCCCCGCCTCCTCCACTGCCCTCGCGGCTGCCGGTGGACCTGCAGGAGACTCTGGCCTCCTGGTGGGCTGAGGCCAAGGCTCATCTTACCAAAGAGGTCGAGAGCCGCCTTCCGGTGACTGTGCCATCCCAGGTTCCCGTACGCCTGAGGCGGCACACTCCCTTACCACCTCCGGACTCCAGGGTTCTTCCGTCTGGGTCTATAGAAGGGCAGGACACGCTTCCCCGGGGATTTCCCAAGGGGTCCGTTCCTCCCCCAGGTCGGGAAAGGGAGTCTTTCTCTTCATCCTCCTCTTTACTCGGACTTTTCCAACGGCTGCCCGAGACGACGAGCCTCGCCTCCTGAAGCTTGAGGCCAAGGACTCCTCTGAAGTCGCCCAGAGGATCCTCTTCTTTTACGGAGTTGCCAGGAAAATCCAGGAGGTTCATCAGTGGCACTCCCTGGAACCAGATCCTCAGCGTCTGAAACTCGTTGAACATCTGGATCTGCCCGTGACAGCTCCCACCTTGGTGCCACCCTGTGTAGAGCCTCATGCCGACCTTGATCTTACTTCGAGATACAGCTCTTGCAGCAGGTAACACCATTAGGACTGAAGCCGGCAGGCGGCAGGACCCCACGGAATTCTTCTAGCTAGCTAACTTCAGTGGGGACCGCCCCCGACGTTGGTCTCTCCTCCGACGTCAGGCGTAGTACATAAGGGGGCGGTCCCGCCAGATTCCCCAGTTCTTTTCCCGCCATCGACTTGCATGTCTTGACCCTTCGATCGCTTTCTAGCTGTGACGTATGGTTAAGTTCTTCCTTCGGGAAAAAAATAATTTTTTTCGCTCAGTTGCTGTCTGATGTCCTCCAACCTCCGCTGAAGGCCATCCCCAAGTGCCTGTGGGAAGCAAATCCTGCTCAAAGATCCGTGTGATCAGCCTGCGCCTGGTGCCTAGGCCCAGACCACTTGAAACCTGGTCCTGTATTTTCTGCTAAGGGTTCACACAGCCGGATCTCGGATCCGCCTGCCGGAAGGCTCTGCAGGCGCTCCTGCTCGAGGAGAAAGTTAAGGCCATGGACACTCTAAGAGGAGTTCTGCTGAGAAAGCCCGGAAACATTCTGAGAAGCTTAGGGAGAAGGCTCCATCCCAAGTCCCCTGCCTAGGGCCTCCCACTCCGTGTAGTTCTGGCTCCCGGTCCCGACTGCTCGCCTTCCCGGCCCTGCTCAGCCTCCTCCACTGCGTGTGAAGAAACCTTCGGCCTCTTCCTCACAGGCCAAGACCTCCAGGCCCTCTTCTTCGTCTTCTTCTTCCAAAGCTCTGGTTAGGGTCTGGGACTATCATCACCCAAGTCGGGTTCCCGCCATTCCGAACCCGACATCAGGTCTGCCTCCTTGCCTCCTCCTCCCCAGCGGAAGACCAGGGAGCTTAGCTCACTTAAGAAGCCGTCGGACTAGACGTCGGCCCGTCCGACATCTGCCACTCATCACAGGTCCCAGGAGCCGTCGACCGCCAGACGCCCGTCGCTGGTCAGGCCTTTTCCGTCTCGGTCGTCGGCAGGAGGGCCGACGTCCGCACGAGTCGAGAAGAGGACCCCGACGCCTCCTACCGACGTTGGTCAGGAGACTATCATGGAGGAGGAATTGACGCAGCCCGAGGACCAGACGGGTGAACCCGGTCCTGTCGAGCCTCCCAGGGAACCCTCCCCGCAACCTGAGGAGCCGACACCGGAACCCGATGACCGGCCACCGGCACCCGGTCCTCATCCGGTCTTTCCTTTTCTGAGGTTATGGAGCTTTACTCACTGGTAGATACCATTAAAAAGGACGTGGTTCCCACACCACCTCCTCTACCTCCTCCTCCGCCGCCACCTGCAACCCCTCCAGCCCCTGCGCCCCCTTCTCCATCCGGGGCAGCAGGCCGAGTACCTCTCCCCCAGGAGCCTACAGACCCTCCAAGGGGAAGACCAGATAAAAGGAGACCTCCGTCCAGATCCTCTTCAGGGTCACCCAGTCCTAAGAGACCCAGAAGACACCGCCGTTCGGCCGACGGAGGATACAGGATCGGAGTCCTCGGTAGGATCCAGATCCCTCTCTCCCCTTCCGCTGCCCCTCTCCGGACCCACGTGAGCTTCCTAGATCTCCTTCCTGGATGACCCATCGCTCTCGGAAATCATGAGACATATCCAAGAGAATCATGGGCTGGGATGCAGAAGAGTTAGACCCAAGAGACTACGCTGAGATATCTTCGCAGAAGTATCCTAAGCCTGTGGTGGTACCACCCTTGGTGACACTTTTTGTGACGCCACTGAAGGCATGCGGGAAGCGCCCACACTCGCCTCCCGCTCCATGCCGAAGAAAGTTGACCGCCTGTACAAGGCTCCTAAGGAGGACCAGTACTTGGCTCAACATCCTCTGGCCGACTCTCTGGTCATAACAGCCTCCTCATGACTGGTCCCAGAGACTGCAACATTTGAGCACCCTGCCACCGGACCCGAGTCCAAAACAGCTGGACGCTATGGGCAGGCGTGACGATATGTTCCGCTACTCCGCCATCAGATCCCTGAACTACTTGACCCACATGGTGCAGTTCCAAATGCTTTGTGGAACAGGGACTGGATCTGGCGGAGAAATTGCCAGAAGGTGAGCAGAAGGAGGATGTTGCAGCTCTCCGCACGGGTTCGGACGTGAACTCCCAGGTGTCGACGAGCCGCTGTGATGATATTTGGCGGACTCGGCCAGAGCGGCAGCTTCAGGCGAGCCTCCGAGACACTCATGGCTTTGTGGTCTCCGATTTACCCTTGGGATGTCCAGAAGAACATCATGGATGCCTCTTTCGAAGGAGAAGTTCTCTTTGGTGCACCCTCTGAGAAGGTTCTCACCAAGCTCCAAGAGGCCAGGAAGGCGGTGAGGTCGGTCCAGGCAATGTACCGACCAAAGCTTAGTTCCTTTCATAGGAACCAAAGCCGTTTTCGTGGATGGACACAGAGACAACAGTCCCGCACCGGTCCACAACAGAGGAGCACGGTTCCTGCAGAGCCCAGGGAAGACAGCCGTCGCGGCAGAAGTCAGCGCCCAGCTGCTGGCGCTCAGCCCGGCGCTCCCCTCCGCCGCCACAGCCTGACTCCTTCCCGGCCCTGCTCCTCAGGATCAACAGGACATCAGGGTCGGGGTCCGACATGTAATTACTGCCGGATGGCAGTCCATAACCACCGACAGGTGGGTTCTTCAGTTGGTCGAGAAAAGGCTACTTTATAGAATTCCGGATAGCCACCCTCGAGGGCCTCCTCTGCTCTCCTGCTACTCTCCGGGTCAGCACAAATTGCTTATCAGGCAAGAAATACTCACGCCCTGCAGAAGGGAGCGGTGGGTATGTTCCAGAGAACCAGATAGATTCTGGATACTATTCTCACTTCTTTCTGGTTCCCAAGAAAACAGGGGACCTCCGTCCATCTTGGACCTCAGCTACCTAAATACATTGGTCGCCTACAAACGATTCTTCGCATGGTGACCCTTCTGGGCCTCATTCCCATGCTAAAGCAGGATGCCTTCTTAGCTGCCCCTAGACATGCAGGACGTCCTACCTGCACACCCGTGCTGGCTCATGCTTCTTGCTCCTAGTTTCCTCGGCTACTATTGTGTTCTGGGCTCTTCCGTCGACTGTCATCGCCTCAGGGTCTTTCTAAGTATGGCAGTCGTGGCATGGCCCTTAAGGAGACAGGGCCACTATGTGTTCCCTGCATTTGGACGACATTCTCATGGCTGCCTCAGAGAGGCGTTGTTGCTATGTATTCAGAGCACCCAGGGCCTGTTCCAGTCTGGGCATTCTAGTCAACTACGAGAAGTCTCTCCTTGTACCGTCACAGAAGCTGCAGTTCATAGGCGCAGTTCTGGACACCGTTCGGGGGAAAGCATTTCTCCCAGACGACAGAGCGGAACGCATCAGATCCCTCATCAGGGATCTCTCGGCGAAGAAGACTGTTCCTGCCAGGCTGGTCCTTCGTCTGCTCGGTCACATGGCTGTGGCCATTCCGACAGTCCCTTTGGCAAGGCTCCACCTGCAGGTAACTCAGTGGATGCTCAAGGTGCAGTGGGACCAAAGGCAAGACCACATGCAGCATCCGGTCAGAATCACAAATGCTGTGATTCAAGACTGGCAATGGTGGCTAGACCCAGGGACACTTTCTGCGGGTGTCTCGTTTACAGCGCCGTCCCCGGAGATAATCCTTCCACAGACGCCCAGGCTAGGGTGGTTAGCACACTTGAACGGGTGAGGTCCCAGGAACATGGACCCTCAGGAAGCCCACCCACATCAACGTGCTGGAGATGAGGGCGTCCTCTACGCCCTGCAGGCCTTTCAGTCAGAAATCCCCTCGAGCACTCTTCTGCTTCAGACAGACAACACGGCGGTGATGTATTACCTCAACAAACAAGGAGGCGCACACTCTTACCCCCTTTGCAGGGAAGCTATGAGAGTGTGGAATTGGGTAATTTGACACGGCGCAAACCTGATTACAGTTCACGTTCCCGGAGTGGACAACACAATCGCAGACGGCCTGAGTCATTCCCAGGCCAGAGTCCACGAGTGGGAACTTCTTCAAGGGGTCGCAGAGGATCTGTTTCTTCGATGGGGCACTCCAGAACTGGACTTATTCGCTTCCCCATCCAACGCAAAACTGCCCAATTTCTGCTCGCTAGATCCAGGGCTTGGTGTTTTCTGGCGAGACACGTTGTCCCTCTCCTGGGTGAACAGATTCCTCTACGCCCTCCATTCCCTGCTGATCCAGAGAGTTCTTCTCAAACTGCGCAGGGAGCACGCAACAATGATACTGATAGCGCCTTTTTGGCCCAGACAGATCTGGTTCCTTGCTCACGCAGCTGTCCCGGGAACCTCCGGTCCTGCTTGCCTTCAGTTCCCTCCTCTTGTCTCAGGAGGAAGGTTCTCTAGTCCACCCGGACTTACGCTCACTGAACCTGCATGCATGGCTCCTAGAGACGTAGCCATTTTGCGACACGGGGTCTCGCAAGAGGTGGCGGAAGTTCTTTCCGCGGCCAGAAAACCAGCAACGATGCGATCGTACGCCATGAAAATGGCGCCTGCTTTTGCTTGTGGTCGCAGCACGCCTTTCCCTCTAGGTTGCCCGGTGAAAGCAGTTAGAATACCTGTTCTCCCTTTTCCATTTGGGTCTCGCCTACTCCTCTATTAAGGTGCACCTCTGAGCTATTTCTGCTTACCACTTCCCGGTGGGACAGCACACAGTGGCGCAACTTGATGCATTTTGAGACTTTCTGAGAAGGGTGTTACACCTTAGGCCACCCATCAAGGACCTTGTTCCTCCATGGGATTTACTCTTTGTCCTGGAACAACTCACGCTTCCCCCTTTTGAACCTGCCGCGGATTGCGAGCTGCGTTTCCTGTCATGGAAAACATTATTTTTAGTTGCTGTTACGTCAGCAAGAAGAATTTCCGAGCTTCACGCTCTCATGTGTAAGGAACCTTATTTGATTTTCCACCAGGACAGAGTGTCCCTGAGGACGAATCCTAAGTTCTTGCCTAAGGTGGTCTCTGCACTCACTCTCAATCAGGTCATTGACCTGCCTGTATATTTCCCTAAATATTCTAATAGAGGAGAAGCGCTGCTCCACACCCTGGATGTCCACCGCTGTCTAAGGTACTACCTGAACAGGACTAAACAGCTTCGCAAGTCGGAGCAACTCTTCATTTCCTTCGCTGAGAGGATGATGGGCCGACCAGTATCGAAGCAGTCCCTTTCTCGCTGGCTTGTCCAGTGTATATCATACTGCTATGATACTAAGCAGAAGCCCCTCCTGGGTACAGTCCGGGGCCATTCCACTAGGGGGGTGGCTACCCCCTTTGCAGCACCCCAACGCCTCCTCCTCTGCCATTTGTGCTGCAGCCACTTGAGCTCTGTGCATACTTTTATCAGGCCTACAGCCTGGACATTGCTTCACGGCGAAGAGCCGGTTTCGGCCTGGCTGTACTACAGGGTCTCCTGTCCTAGACTCAGGACTTGGTATGGTTTTTCCTAGTTTCCTCCTCCCAGAATGCTTACAAGCGTTATTGCTTGGAAATCAGTCCTAATGATGTTACCTGCTGCAAGAGCTGTATCTCGAAGTAAGATAGTACAGTTACGTAAGAACTTACCATAACAGTAGATCTTCGAGAACAGCTCTTGCAGCAGGTACCTTCCCTCCCACCTTCCCCCTTGGAGGAGGCATGGCTTACCGAGCCTTTGGCAGGGCTTTCGCCCTTTGCCTTCTGATGGTGGATCCTGGTCTCCCATTCTGATGTAGATCCTGTGGCGGAAGTCTCCGCGGAGGAGAACTGGGGAATCTGGTGGGACCGCCCCTTATGTACTCGCCTGACGTCGGAGGCGGGACCGATGTCGGGGGCGGTCCCCGCTGAAGTTAGCTAGCTAGAAGAATTCCGTGGGGTCCTGCCGCCTGCCATCTTCAGTCCTAATGGTGTTACCTGCTGCAAGAGCTGTTCTCGAAGATCTACTGTTACGGTAAGTTCTTACGTAACTGTACTTTACCACAATATGGAAACAGCCATCGGCCTTAGCCCCACTTCTGAGGAAGTCAAAACAAAAGGAGAGCATCAGGACCTTCCATTACCTGTCCCCCTGCCTCCAAGACATAATGAGCTGCAGGTGGTGCCTTCCCCTCCCATTCCTCCACCTCCTGACTACTTCAGCCTCCTTCTACCTCCACTTCCAAACAGTGTACAGCCAGTGGGGGGAAGATTTGCCCTCCACCTTGCAGAGTGGCAGGGCATCACTCCGGATTCCTGGGTCATTCAACTCATAGCAACAGGGCACACCATCGAGTTTCTGGAAGAACCTCCAGATTCTTTTCCAAGATGATCTCATTATCCCTCAGACCACGTAACACTGGTGAGGGACGAGATCCAGGCTCTACTCCGAAAATCCACGATAGAGACAGTTCCTTGGGCACAGAGGGGAAAAGGGTATTACTCCCATTTCTTCCTCGTTCCCAAAAAGATGGGCGATCTCAGGCCAATCTTAGACCTTAACCAGCTGAACCTTTATGCAGAGTACAAAAGGTTCCGCATGCTGATGCTCCAGGGACTCTTACCCCTGCTCCAAACAGTCCATTGGCTCTGTGCACTGAATATCTAGGTCACGTACCTGCACATTCCGATTTGCCCGGGCCACCACCGCTTTCTGCGGTTTTCCTTCCAAGGGGAGCACTTCCAGTTCAGAGCCCTCCTCTTTGGCCTTTCCTCTGCACCCAGAGTCTTCACCAAGTGCCTATTGGTGGTGGCATTGGCACTTCATCACCATGGAATTTGTGTTCCTGTACCTGGATGATTGGCTGTTAACAGCCCTGTACGGGAGCAGCCTGGAGGATTCCCTGTCCTCCACCCTGGAACTTTTTGCATGACTGGATATTACTATCAATTACCCTAAGTCATCTTTGGTCCCATCCCAGTGCATTCGAATTATTGTGGCGGTACTGGACATAGTCCAGGGCATGGCCTTCCTCCCATTGGACAGAGTTTATAATTTGCAGGAGCTGGCCAAGCTGGTAGCCTACTCCAGTCATGCCCCAGCCAGGGTGTTTTTATGTGTCCTCGGCTTGATGGCCGTGGCCATTCCGACTGTACCTCTGGCCGGGCTGCATATGAGAGTCACCCAATGGACCATATGGGTCCAATGGGATCAGGGTACGGATGACCTGGATCATCCTATTCTGGTGTCCAGTGCACTCAAAAATGGCCCTCTTATGGTGGCAGGACCCTCTGAACATGTCTCAGGGCAGGGGACACCATTCAGACACTCCCCTCCCTCTTGGACCCTCACCACAGACGCATCGGGTCTGGGTTAGGGAGCTCACTTAGGAGACCACCAAATCCAGGGGAAATGATCCCAGTTAGAATCCTTGCTCCACATAAACATTCTGGAGATAAGGGCTTCTCTGTATGCCCTTCAGGCCTTCCAGTCCCTTCTTACAGCGGGAACACTGTTGGTACAGACCGACAATATGTCCACGGTCTGGTACATTAACAAGCAAGGAGGCATCCAATCATATCCCCTGTGCAGGGAAGCGGAGAGGATCTGGTACTGGGCAGTCCAGCACGTTCTACCTCACACGGCCGTGCATGTTCCAGGCATACAAAACATCCTGGTGGACCGTCTCAGCCGTACCTTTGCCCTAGTTCACGAATGGGAACTACACTAGGAAGTGGCAGAAAATCTGTTCCACTGCTGGGGGCGTCCAGAGGTAGATCTGTTTGCCTCCCCATCCAACGCAAAGCTTCCCAAACTTTAATCACTAAATCAAGGGCCTGGTGTTATCTGGCTAGACACATTATCTCTCTGTTGGACAGGGAGATACTTGTACGCCTTCCCTCGCTTTCCCATTCTGCAGAAGGTTCTGCTGAAACTTCAGGCAGAGGGGGCACAACTGTTGCTGATCGCACCCCCTCTGGCCCAGGCAGATTGTTTCCATGCCTACAGCAGTTGGCTGTGGAACCCCCAGTACCTCTGCCTCTTTGGTATGACCTGTTAACACAGGATCAGGGCAGCCTGGTGCATCCAGGCCTCAGGTCCCTACACCTCCATGCGTGGTTCCTTCAGACATAATCGTAAACAGTTTTGGAGTTTCCGATAGGGTCGTCCAAGTTTTGGTGGAGGCCAGAAATCCATCCACTAGAGCTACTTACACTATGAAATGGAAATGGTTTTCCATTTGGGCGGCCTCAAAAAAGCGGGACCCTCTTTCTTGCTCAGTGCCCCAGGTAATGGAGTACCTCTTCCACCTGTCTGACTCCGGACTCGGTTACTCTTCGTTAAAGGTCCACCTATCTGCTGTATCTGCCTATCACTTCCTGGTGAACAGGTAGACAATTGCGCAGTTGGAGGTATCCAAAACATTTCTGAGAGGGCTCCTGCATCTGAAACCCCCTATATGGCACCCCCCCCCCCCGGGATTTGAATTTTATTTTGGAAAAGTTTACTTTATCTTTCTTTGAACCAGCAGTAAGCTGTGAGATGCGCTATCTATCTTGGAAGGTGCTCTTTTTAGTTGCCATTTCTTCTGCTTGAATGATTTACGAGCTTTAGGCCCTGATGTTTAAAGAGCCTTATATGATTTTCCAAAGAGACCGGGTGGCTCTGCGTACAAATCATAAGTTTCTTCCCAAGGTGGTTTCTGAGTTCACTCTGAATCAAACCATTGAACTGCCAGTCTATTATCCAGCTTACGCAAATAGGGGTGAGGTGCTCTTGCACACTTTAGATGTGCACAGGATTTTGCGCTACTACACTAATAGGACTAAGAGCGTCTGCAAAGACGACCAGCTTTTTGTTTCCTCCATCCCCAAGACTCTGGGGTTGGCAATCTCTAAGCAGTGCTTGTCCAAATGGTTGGCCGACTGCATTCATTTCTGTTACCAGAAGTACGTCAAGCCTCTTCCGGGAGAGGTCAACGGTCATTACACCAGCGGTGTGGCTGCTTCTGCTGCCTTTTTCAGGAATGTGTCCACAGCAGAGTTTTGTGCTGCTGCAACTTGGAGTTCAGTCCACAGCTTCACTAAACATTACAGTCTGGACATTGCCTCGAGGCGTAGGGCGAGTTTTGGCCTACCTGTCCTGCAGGGCCTTCTGTCATAGACCTGCTTTGGTCTTTCTGAAGACCTTCCTTCCTCCTGTGCTTCAGTTTGTCTTGATCAGTTGACTGCTTGGGACTCAGTCCTAGATGTTATGACTTACTGCAGGAGCCCTCTCAAAGTAAGATAGTACAGTTACGTAAGAACTTACCGTAACAGTAGATCTTCGAGAGAGGTTCCTGCAATAGGTCATCTTTCTCCCTCCCTCCTTCCTGTAGTCTTCTGTTTGCTGTTGCAGGCCTGTCTGGATTGGGCTCCAGGGATTATATCCTTTTCTCCTGTTGCACCCTCTTGGGTCTCCAGCGGGAGAACTGGAAGGCGGGCGCAGGGACCACCCACTTATAGGATCACGTGATCGTCAGTCACGTGATGTCAGGTGGGCGGTTCCCCCGACAGACATTGCTAGCAAAAGTTTGCTATACGGTCCTGACACCAGAGGGCACAGTCCTACGTGTTATGATCTACTGCAGGAACCTCTCTCGAAGATCTGCTGTTACAGTAAGTTGTTACTTAATTGTACTTTTCTTCCGAAGGCTGTGTCGGAATTTACTTTAAATCAAGACATTCAACTACCAGTTTACTACCCAGAGTACTTGAACAGAGGAGAGGCCCTGTTACATACGCTGGATGTACATAGGATTCTTTGTTACTACATAGACCGTACTCATTCCTCCTGGAAGACAGACCAGTTGTTTGTCTGTTTCACCCAAAGATTACTTGGGGCTCTTGTGACCAAACAGACATTGGCCAAGTGGCTGTTCAGTTGTAATACTTTCTGCTATCAGAAGTACGGCAAACCCTTATCAGGACTGGTCAAGGGTCATTCCATCAGAGGGGTTGCCACTTTTTTTGAGGCCCTCAGAAACGTGTCTGCAGCAGATCTCTGTGCAGCTACTACTTGGAGTTCAGTCCACGCCTCCGTTAGGCACTGCGGCCTGGACATTGCTTCCAGAAGGAGAGTTCAAGTTTATTGCAGGAAAGACTCCGTTGAGCAAGCTCATTCACAAGGAGGTCCTGAGTCACATACACATACAGTTCGCAGTTACATAGATAGGAGATAAACAATGTAGGACAACAGGAAGAAAAATATATAAAATTAAGAGGAATGCACAATAGAAGTTCTTATACTATGTATGCAATACATTCCAGTTTTAACCTAGTCCTATATTATGCAACACATTTCAGCTTAAAAAGTAGAGGGCCAGTTGGTACCTAGGGAGTTGACTTGGCATTGGGGGCCTAGTAGCACCTACGTATTTTGCAGGTTTCGACCTAGCGGTCCTCCAGGGACTTCTCTCCTGAGCATGCCTAGGACTTTGGTTTACAGTCCTCCACCCTTCTGACCTGGGTCTCTTCTTGTACTGCTTGGGACTCAGTCGTAATGGTGTTACCTGCTGCAAGAGCTCCCCTCAAAGTAAGATAGTACAGATCTTACTTTGAGAAACAGCTCTTGCAGCAGGTTACACCATTAGGACTGAAGCCGGCAGGCGCCAGAATCCCACGGAAATTTTCTAGCTAGCAATATTCAGCGGGGAACGCCCTCCGACGTCGGCCCCGGACGTCAGACACAGTACACAAGGAGGCAGTCTCCCAGAATCCCCAGCTGTTTTTCCGCCCGTCAGTCTCCCCCGCCAGCATCGGACTCTCGGTCTCTACCTAGCGGACGACGACTACAGAACTTATTGTGTTTCTTCAAACTGATGTCCTCTTCAACTCCTTCGCTTGAGGGACACCTTTCCAAGTGTGCCTACGGAAAACAGATCGCTTTCAAGGATCCTCATTCCTCCTGCGTGTGGTGCTTAGGCCTAGACCACAATACTAAGGCCTGCGCCTTTTGCCATGGGTTCAATAGCCACACCAGGATCCGCCGTCAGAAGGCACTTCAAGCGTATCTACTGGAAGAAAAGCTGAAAAGGATGGACCAAGGACCTTCCTCCAGGGACGAATCTTCCTCGAAGGCCCATAAGCACCGGTACAAACACCGGGAGAAAGTAAGGTCCAGATCCCTGAACTGGGCCTCGGACTCCCGCAGCTCAGGCTCCACTAGATTGGACTGCTGTCCCTCCAGGGCTCGGTCTCTGCCCCCTTCCAGTTAAGGTCCGTGCTTCAGGCGGCTCTTCGACTCTCCAGCCTATCAAGACTTGGAGGCCTTCGGCTTCCACTCCCTCTAAGGCCTCTTCCAAGTCTTCCGAGTGCCATAAGTCTTCCTCATCCACCTGACATCGGGACCCCAACTCTAGATTGGTCTCTCAACCTCCCAGAGGTCCGGATTCAATTCCAAGGAAGACCAAAGACCTGATGTCCCTGAAGCAGACGTCAGACCTGACGTCGGCCAATCAGTCGAAGTCGGACTGGCATTCGCCGGAACCGAGGACACCAGCCAGGCACTAGACGCCGGCTGGGCATTTGCCGGATCCAAAGACATCGGCCAAGAGACAGACGTTGGCCTCGCATTTTCTTGAGCCGAAGACCGCCCCCCCAGTCACCAGTGGACACCGGTCACAGGGACTCCACGGAGGAGGACGCTACACTGCCTGAAGACCAGGTGGGTGACACCGAGGATGCCAGGCTCCCGCAAGATCCCTCGTTGACTCTGGAGACACCCGCGGACCCGACACCCAACCCCGGCGACAGACCACCGGCTCCAGGACCGTCGTCGGGCATGAATTTGCAAGAAGTAAAGGACCTCGTTACTTTCTGGTGGGACACCATGTGAAAGGATGTGGTCCCCGTGAATCCTCCTCCTACCCCGTCACCTCCTATGCCCCCTCCTCCACCTAAGGGGCCAGCAGGATGACCACCAACCCCTAAGGAGCAGACTCCACCTCCTAGGGGCAGATCTAAGGACCGGAGAAGGTTCCCATCAGGGTCCCCCAGCCCCAAGCGACCCAGACATCGTCGGTATACTCCGTCGGGGGAGACTCCAGATCGGATACCTCGGACTACTCCAGATCTCCTTCTCCACTCAGCATTTCCTCACCTGACCCACATGACCTCCCCAGGTCTCCTCCAGATGATACCTCCTTCGCTGAGATCATGAGGCACATCCAGGACAACATGGGGTGGGCTGCTGAAGACGTCGACCCCAAACGACAGCGCCTTGCCCGTTATCTTTGGCAGAAAGACCCAAAGCCTGTGGTAGTACCGCCCTTGGTGGACACTTTTACGGACATCACCAAGGCTGCGTGGAAGCATCCGCACTCCACTCCTGCAGTGCCGAAGAAGGCTGACCGCTTGTACAAGGCCCTGAGAGAGGTCCAGTACTTGGCTCAACAACCTCTGACAGACTCTCTGGTCATTACGGCCTCACATGACCGGTCTCAAAGACTGCAACATATGAGCACACAGCCACCGGACCAGGAATCCAAACAATTGGATGCCCTGGGGAGATGCACGTACGCGGCTGCTACATGCGCCATCAGGTCCCTGAACTACCTCATCCACATGGTGCAGTTTCAGAACGCCCTGTGGGAACTGGGCCAGGACCTGGCAATAAGCTTCTGGATGGTGATCAGAAGGCGGAGCTCCTCAACCTTTTCCACACGGGGTCTGATGTGGGTACCCAAGTGCTACGAGCCACGTACGATTCTGCGGACTCGTCTGCCAGAGCTGCAGCTTCAGGTGTTTGTCTCCGGAGACACTCTTGGCTCTGTGTCTCCGGCTTCACACCGGACGCACAGAAGAACATTCGTGACGTCCTGTACAATGGCGAAGTACTCTTTGGTGAGCCCTCTGAGAAGGTCATCACCAAACTCCACGATGCTGGGAAGGCAGTCCAATCTGTACAGGCCATGTACAGATCCAGGCCGGGTTCCTTTCGCAGGAACCAGAGCCATTTTCACAGCTGGCAGCAAAGGCAGCAGCCATGTTCCGGCCAGCAGCAAAGGGGCACCTTTCAGCATAAAGCCCAGGCAGAAGCCAACGTTACGCAAAACCGGCCCAGCCCGCAGGGACCAGTGCTGCCACAGCATGACTCCTTCCCGGCCCAAAAGGTCGGGGGTTGCATCGCTCACCACGTTGCAGGGTGGCAGTCGATAACCGCCAACTGGTGGGTTCTTCAGTTGGTCAAGAAAGGCCATTTCATAAAGTTTCTCAACCACCCACCGGCAAGACCTCCCCTGCTCTCCCGTTACTCGGGTCAGCATGCCCTGCTCATACAACAGGACGTGCTCACGCTTCTGGGAAAAGAAGCTATGGCGCACGTACCATGGAACCAGAGGGGTCTAGGACATTATTCTCACTTCTTTCTGGTTCCAAATAAAACCGGGGACCTCCGTCTGATACTAGACCTCAGCGACCTAAATGAGTCGGTCCTGTACAAACGCTTCCACATGGTGACCCTCCCAGGTCTGATTCCCATGCTCAAGCAGGACGCCTTTCTAGTGTCCCTGGACATGCAGGACACTTACCTGTACATACCCATTGCTCAAGTACACAGGAAGTTTCTGCGCTTCGAGTTTCAGGGTTGCCATTATCAGTTCTGAGCCCTTCCCTTCGGGCTGTCATCGGCACCTCAGGTGTTTACGAAGTGCATGGCGGTTGTAGTGGCATCTCTGAGAAGACAGGGCCACTACATGTTCCCCTACCTGGATGACTGGCTTCTCATGGCACCCTCCCGGGAGGCCTTGATGTCCACCATTCACTGTACCCAGTGTCTGTTCGAGACATTGGGTATCATTATCAATCACGAGAAGTCACTCCTGGTTCCATCTCAGACCCTGCAGTTCATAGGTACAGTTCTGGACACCATCCAGGGGAAAGCTTTTTTCCCCCAGGACAGAGTGGAACATATCAGATCCCTCATCAGGGAAATTTCGGCGAAGAAGACCATTCCTGCCAGACTGGTCCTTTGCCTGCTCGGACACATGGCTGCGGCCATTGCAACAGTCCCGCTAACCCGTCTCCGCATGTGGGTAACCCAGTGGATGTTCCGGGTCCAGTTGGATCAAAAGCAAGATCATCTGCAGCACCCAATCCGGATCACGAAGGCCGTACTTCGGGATTGGCAGTGGTGGCTAGATTCGAGGAATCTGTCCGCGGGAGTCCCCTTCATTGCGCCGTCTCCGATTGTGACACTTTCCACAGACGCCTCAGGACTCGGATGGGGCGCACACCTCGACGGTGTTCGGTCTCAGGGCTTGTGGATAGCCCAAGAAGCTCATCTCCACATAAATATCCTGGAAATGAGAGCAGTGCTTTACGCCCTGCAGGCTTTCCAGTCAGAGATCCCACCGGGGTACTCTCCTATTACAAACGGACAATACCACAGTGATGTATTACCTTAACAAACAAGGAGGCACCCATTCCTACCCACTTTGCAGGGAGGCCATGAGGGTCTGGGATTGGGTTCTACAGAACGGCGCAAACCTCATTGCTGTTCATGTCCCAGGGGGTGGACAACGTTATCGCAGACAGCCTGAGTCACTGTCAGGCCAGAGTCCATGAATGGGAACTACTCCAGGAAGTAGTAGAGGATCTGTTTCGCACATGGGGTACACCAGAGTTAGACCTTTTTTGCGTCCACATACAATGCAAAACTGCCCAATTTTTGCTCGCTAGATCCAGGACTTGGTGTTTTCTGGTGAAGCGCATTGTCCCTCTCCTGGGCGGGCAGATTCCTGTATGCCTCCCCCCCCCCCTTTCCGTTGATTCAGAGAGTACTCCTGAAACTTCGCAGAGAGCAAGCGATGATGATACTCATCGCGTCATTTTGGCCCAGACAAATTTAGTTCCCTCTGCTGCATCGGCTATCCCGGGAACCTCCAGTACCTTTGCCAATCAGCTCTCACTTACTGTCTCAGGAGAAGGGTTTCTTGGTTCATCCGAACCTTCGTTCATTGAACCCGCACGCCTGGCTCCTAGAGACGTAGCCATTATGTGATACGGGGTCTCGCAAGTGGTAGCTGACGTTCTAGTGGCTTCTAGAAAACCGGCCACTCATGCTACTTACACCATGAAATGGCGCAGATTTTGTCTCTGGGCTCAAGCGCGGGGTCTTTCACCTAAGGACTGTCCCGAACGGTCGGTATTGGACTACCTCCTATCTATCTTTCAGACAGGCTTGGCTTACTCCTCAGTTAAAGTACACCTCTGTACCATCTCAGCCTATCATGCCCCGATAGGCCAACGTCCTATATCTCAGTTGGACACTGCACGAGCCTTCCTGAGAGGGGTTCTCCAGCTTAGGCCTTCCATTAAGGACCCAGTTCTGCCACGGGATTTACCCTTCGTCCTGGAGCAGCTTACACTGCCACCTTTTGAACCAGCCGCGGATTGTGAGCTATGTCTCCTCACATGGAAGACGAGAGACACGTGGTCTCTCGTGAGCAGACTGGAGGTGGATCTCCTAGCCATCCATGTGGCAGGAGCCTCCAACACTCTGGCCGATGCCCTAAGTCGGACAGGTGCTGCATCTCATGAGTGGTCTCTCCTGCCGGAGGTAGTACACGATCTGTTCTCCCACTGGGGCACACCTCAGGTGGACCTGTTTGCCTCCAGGGAGAATGCCCGCCCCCCGCAGCAGGGCTCGCTGCAGGGGGATGCCTTCTCGAGGCCGTGGACCCTGGGCCTCTTCTATGCCTTTCCCCCATTTCCCATGATCCACAAGGTGCTTCTCAAGGCGAGGAGGGACAAGGCACAGGTGATTCTGGTAGCACCAGACTGGCCCCGCCAGTTCTGTTATCCAGATCTCCTCAGCCTCCGCTCCAGGCTCCAGAGGTGGCTTCCAGCCCGCCCGGACCTGATCTCAGTCACCCAGGGGAAGGTACTCCACCCGGACCTTCAGTCCCTGCACCTGGCGGCCTGATTCCTGAGTGGCTAGAGTTCCAGGCCTTGGGTCTTTCTGACGAGGTCCTCAGTGTTGTTGAGGCATCCCGTAAGGAGTCGACCAGAAAATGCTACGCCTTCAAATGGAAGAGATTCTCCATTTGGTGTCAGGATAAGGGATTGGACCCTTCCTCCTGTTCCTTGGCTAGCATTCTGGACTACCTGTGGTCCCTTTCTCAGCTAGGGCTTTGGTCGTCGACCCTTAAGGTGCACCTGGCAGCCATCTCTGCTTACCGGGCGCGGGACGGAAAGCAGTCGGTGGCGCAGGAGAAGGTGGTCAGGCACTTTTTCAAAGGCCTTGATCACATATCCCTTCCGGTGCGAGAACCTTCACCTCTGTGGGATCTACTGCTGGTATTGGCTAAGCTCATGGGGAAGCCATTTGAACCAATGCGCAGGTGTGACATCTCTCACCTGTCGTGGAAGACCGCCTTCTTGGTGGCTATCACGTCAGCCAGAAGGATGGGAGAGCTCCAGGCGCTTTCCAAGAGTCTCCTTATCTGGTCTTCCACAGGGACAAGGTTGTCCTGCGCTACCACCTGAAATTCCTTCCGAAGATGGTGTCGGAGTTTCACCTTAATCAGGTGTTGACTCTGCCGGTGTTCTACCCCAGTCACACCTCGGAGGCCGAATATAGGCTCCATACTTTGGACCCTAGAAGAGCGCTCTCTTATTACAAGGAGCGGATGGCTGAAGTTCGAGGAGAGGTTTGCCAGCTGTTTGTCCCCTACGCTGAAGCCGCACCTGGCAGACCTGCAGCCAAGTGGACGATAGGCAGGTGGGTCACCTCCTGGATAGATCTCTGCTACTGGTTGGCGGGCATGGAGCCTCCCAGAGGGATAAGAGCTTATTCTACCCACCATACCGCTGCATCGGTGGCTGCTTCCAGGGACGCTCCTATCCAGGAAATCTGCAGGGCTGCTACCTGGAAGTCAGCACACACCTTCATTACCTACTACCACATCGACGTTGAGTCATGCCGGGATGCTGGTTTTGGGACCTTGGTTCTCCAGTCCTTATTTCCCAAGTAGGGGGTGTGCGCCTTGCCTCCCTCCTCCTGGAGAACTGCTAGTAGTCTGCCAGTAAGTGTGGATTGAATAACATATCCATGTCCCTAGAAATACAGGTTACTCACTTGTAACAGGAGTTCTAGGAATGGTATATGTTGTTCATCCACATAACCCACCCGACCTCCCCCGGCTTCGACGCACAACCTGGCTTCCAGTGGGCTAGCTCTGGCATCATGGGGTGGAGCTGAGAGTTTTATCACCCGGGTGGGTGGGAGGAGCCAGCTTGAAGACCTTCCGGCAAGATTTAAAGCGGCAAGGAACCTGCCAGTATGAGTAACTTGTATTTCCCCTTCATCAGGGTGCTGGTTCACAATATCTAGTACAAAATGAAAATACTGATTATAAATATTCATACTTCTTTCTAAGTTCAAAATTACTCCTCCTTTAATGTGAAAATAACCCACTTCATACACTTCTCAAAAGATTCATGTCTTCTGATTTTTTTTTTTTTTTTATAATATTCTGTATCACAGCTACTGCTGATAAAACAGGTATAAGAATTTTATATTCAATATTCCACATTCATTTATTCTAACCCCAGAAGTCACTCATTATGATTAAAGTGATGCAGTCAGCCTCCTGTGTTGAACTGCCCAGAGAGATGGAATGCTATGCAAATGATGGAATTCTCAGTTGACCTGTGCCAATTTCAGACTAGTAGTAACTGCTGCACTCTGAGTGCTTCAGATTCTTTACTCTGCCTGCCTAGTGAAGACGTCCCAGCAAGCTCTCCTTCAACTTTCTTCAAATTTGTTATCTTGGTTGATAAGTAACGTTTTAAGTTTAATTTTAATTGCTGCTCTTAGAGTTAGTTAATTTTGTAGTTTGTATTAATTTTTTATGTTGTTCGCAGTTCCCTCATGGTTCCTTGGAGCCGAGGGTTATGGAGTTTTAAGTGAGGTTTTTACCTCATTCTTTAAGACATAAAGTGATTTTGCGGTTGGTTCCTTTGACTGCTTTATAGTATTTGTATTTATATTAATTTTTGGTTCCCTTTTTCTCTCAGGAACTGAGTAGCGCTTGGTTCCAGGAACCGTTAGCGGTTGTTTATATTTGAAATCTCTGGTTCCAAGGAACTGATAAAAATTCTTTAATTTGATTTTACCGCTTCCTGCTCAATGTCGGAGATCCCTGTTGACAAACCTAAAAAATGCACAGGACCCACTGGTTTTAAGTATTGTGGGTCTTGTGGGCAGATTATAGCAAAAGCAGACACAGACATTCCCTCTGTTATTTTTGTCTGGGTACTAGCCATATTTTTGCCAATTGTGATATTTGTAAAACCTTTTGTCCTAAAACTTTGAGAAAAAGGGACAAGAAGTTAGAAGAAATTGCCTGTGCTTCTGTTACTACTGGGGAAGTAGTTCCTCTACCTCAGCCCCTAAGAAAGATGGAGGTAAAGCTAAAGACTCCGACAAGCGGTCAGACAACACTGAGCAAGGAAAGTCAGAAAGGGCTGTGGAGACAGGGTCTGGACCTGTCCCACTTAAGAAAAAATACAAGAAAAAGCATGTCGTTGCGCCTCTGGCCGAGAAGGCTAAGGAGCTCCCAGCAGACAAAACACAATATGCCCTCGGCTGAGGACGTTACTAAGGCCTTACAGGTTTTACAAGCACTGTAGGCTGCAAGTCCCAGGTCCCACACTACCTGCACTGGTTCCTGGGCCAGTACAAGCTCCTCAGGAACCACAGGCTATTTATGGTGAGGAAGATTTTGAAGGAGAACCGATAGACCCGGAGGTTTCCCCAGAACAAGAGTTTGGATCTCCTCCTAGGGGACCAGAAGATTATACCACCCACTATGCCTTTATAAAAAAAACATGGAAGAGACCTCTACCTTCCTCTGCAGGAGACGGGAGGATATGGAGGAAGCAGAGTTCCTTGACATGATGGGGCTAGCTCCCCCAAAGTGCCTTTTGCTACCTGTGCATAAGCCCTTAAAAAAGGCAGCATTGGAAATATTTCGAACTCTAACTTCAATACCTGGAGTAGACAAAAAAGTTAATGAGAAATATCAGCTGGATAGAACCACAGCTGACTTCCTATTCAGCCATCCTGACCCTGAAGAAGTGGTTCAGGCTGCTGCCTGTGACAAGCCCAGGATACCTTTGGCTACTCATCCTCTGGACAAAGATTCTTGGAAAATGGATGCCATGGGAAAGAAAGGCTACATGGCTGCCTCCCTGATAGTCAGGCAAGCCAATTACATGGCTTACACAGTGCAATACTGGAAGGCGCTCTGGAATTTAGTTTTAGCCCTGGCTGACAGGGTGCCAGGTGAAATGGCAGTCGACTTGCAGGATACAGCAAAAGCTGCACTGGTTGCCACCAGATACCAGTTCCACATGGCAGTGGATGCAAATGACACTGAAGCCAGGCCAATGGCTTTAGCTGTTTCCCTCAGGAGATTTGCATGGCTCAGAGCCATTAACCTGACCTTGGATACTCAGGCCAAGGCAATGGATTCCCCATTTGTGAAAAACTCACTGGTGACAAAATAGAGGCCTACATGAAAAAGGTAGAGAAATACAAGGCTACCTATAGAAGTAACTCTAAGGATAGGCCTTCCACCTGTTATTGGGCCTAAACTAGGGGAGGCAGGGGTAGGGGATCCTATCCCAGACCTTTTCTCCAAGCACAGGCCTCTCAGCCGCAACAGCAGCCTAGAGGCTATTTTAGAGGAAGGGGCAGGAGAGCTATGAGAAGAGCTTCTCCCTCCCTCCCCACAGACTCAGGCCCAGCCTTCACAGAATCCCTGCTGTGCCGTTACAGGTAGTGTCCCCTATCGTATAACCACCAGTAGGTGGCAGGTTGGCTCACTACCTCCAGGCTTGGCATACTATCACCACAGACAAGTGGGTCTTGGAGGTAGTGAGCCAGGGGCTGTCACTCGGCTTCAGATCATTCCCCAAGCTAAGAACAAGAACCTTTGCACCAGTTACATCTGCAGACATAATCTTACTGGAAGCAGAGGTAAAACAACTTCTGGCAAGCAAACCAGTGGAGTCAGTGCCCCTAAACAAGAGGGGCAAAGGCTTCTACTCCAGATACTTCCTTACCTGGAAGAGAAATGGGGACTGGCGACCTATCCTGGATCTAAAACTTCTGAACAAACACGTCCTGTAGCCAAAATTCAAAATGGTCACTCTCTCAATAATCATTCCCACATTACAGAAGGGAGACTGGCTAGCTTCCTTAGACCTAAAGGATGCTTACTTCCACATCCCTATTGGACCATATCACAGAAAGTACCTGAGATTCAGGCTGGCCTCAGGCCATTATCATTTCACAGCACATCCATTTGGCCTAACTTCTGCACCAAGGGCCTTCACAAAGTGCCTGGCCATAGAGGTAGAGTTTCAGAGAAAACTGGGTGACAGTCTTCCTCTACCTGGATGACTGGCTAGTAGTGGATCAGTCTCTGCAACATACAGAGCAATCCCTAGCACTAACAAAATCTACTCTAGAGTCCTTAGGTTTCCTCATAACCGAGCAGAAGTTGCAACAAATACCAGTACAGATACTGGAGTTCATTGAAGCAGAACTGGACACCAGCCTAAGCAGAGCTTTTCTGCCCCAGGACAGGGTAGACAGCATTCTGCAGATTGCAAAGTCATTCATACTAGGAAAACCCAGACCAGCCAGAGAATTTCTCAGGCTGCTGGGCCACATGGCAGCTGCCACCACAGTGGTGCTAGGTTCCAGATTCCAAATGAGACTTCCAGTTTCACCTGAGACAGTACTGGTCACAAAGGACAGACCCACTGTCCAAACTGGTTCCAGTTACCCATAGCCTATTACAGGCGTTATAGTGGTGGCTGGATGAGCACAACCTTTGGGTTGGCATACCTTTTCTAAGGGAACAGCCTTCCCTAGTTCTCACAACAGATGTCTTGCTTCTTGGTTGGGGAGCACACCTGCTGGACCACACAGCAAGTGGCACATGGTCTCCCCAAGAGTCCCTGTTGCACATAAATCTGCTGGAGCTCAGGGCAGTGTACCTGGCTCTACGGGCATTTGCCCATCTTCAAAACAAGGTGGTGCAGGTCAGAACAGACAACACCACAACTATGTACTACATCATCAAATGGAGGAACTAGGTCAGCCTCACTGTGCACACAGGCAGTGAGGCTGTGGTCCCTGGCATACTCCATGAAAGTATCCTTATCAGCCATACACATTCCAGGGAAGGACAATGTACTGGCAGATTCCCTCAGCAGGATAAGTCAGGACCGCCATGAGTGGTGTCTGAATCCCCAGATACTCAGTACAATTTTCAGGAGGTGGGGCACTCCAGAGGTGGATCTTTTTGCCTCTGTAGAAAATCACCAGTTACCAATGTACTGTTGCGGGACTTCTTTCAGGGGTACACTTCCCTTAGATGTGATGGCCCTGGACTGGTCAGGGAGGTTTCTGTGTGCCTTCCTTCCTTTTCCAAAGATATTCAGGACCCTGCTGAAATTGAAGTCCCAACCAGCAACAGTGATACTTGGTGGCATCCGATTGGGCGAGGCAACACTGGTACTTGCTTCTGCTGACCTTGTCAGTGGCCCCCAATTCACTTGCCCAGGAGGCACAACCTGCTGACCTCCTCTCAGGGCAGGATCCTGTATCCCAAACTCAAATCACCGAGACTCAAGGCCTGGCTTTTGAGGACTTAGAATTTGCTAACCTTAAACTGTCAGAACAGGTGCTGACAGTGCTTAGTGAGTACAGAAAACCTTCCAGTAGAAAAACATATTCATCTAAGTGGAAGAGGTTCTCCATATGGTGTTCAGGTAAGGGTACTGACCCCTCCAAGGCTGACTTGGCTATTCTCCTAGATTACCTGACACATCTACACTCATTAGGCCTGAAGCCCTCAATCCTCGAGGTCCACCTGGCTTCAGTCTCAGCTTATCTGTCAGCTGGTAAAGAGAGGTCTATGGCTTCTCACCCAGTCTTCAGGAAATGCTTTAAAGGCCTCAATCTCCTGCAGCCTCCCCGAGGGAACTGATACAGCCTGGAATCTGAATATCTGCATTGCCAAGCTAATGGATGCACCATTCGAACCCATGGCAACTGCAGATCTGAAGTATATCACTTGGAAAATGGTGTTTCTGGCTGCTATTACTTTGGCCAGAAGGATCAGTGAGTTGCAAGCCCTGTGTACAGATGTGGACTGCATCTCATTTCACAGGGACAAGGTGGTCCTCAGGACCAATAGAAAATTCCTTCCCAAAGTGGTATCCGATTTTCATTTAAATCAGTCAGTCACTCTACCTGTTTTCTTTACAGAGAATTCCAGTTCTCCAGAAAGGAAACTTCACTCCCTTGATGTCAAAAGGACACTTAGCCACTATATTGACAGAGCCAAGTCTTACAGATCAAGTTGAATACAGCTCTTCTCACCTATGGTGAAGTGGGTTAGAACAGAGCTGCCACAGAATGTACAGTTGCTCGCTGGATAGTGGCATGTATACAGTTTTGTTACAGTAAAGTGGGTAAACAGGCGTCCCTGGGCCTAAGGGCACACTCCACCAGGGGCACAGCTGCTTCAGTGGCACCTTCAAGAGAGATTCCACTACTAGAAATCTGCAAAGCAGCTGCATGGAAAACTGTGCACACTTTCACAAAGCACTGCAGCCTGGACCTTCAGTCCAGAAGTGATGCCAGGTTTGGTACAGCAGTTCTGCAGAACCTGTTTCCCAGATAGGTTCTCTGCCCAACCTCCAAGGGTACTGCTTGATAGTCTGCATCAGTTTAATCATAATGAGTGATTCCTAGGGTTAGAAGAAAAAATTACTCACCATAGTAATCTTGTTTCTTCAAAGGGATCACGCATTATGATTAAAGCACCCACCCTGCCTCCCCTACCAGAACCTTAAAAAAAAAGGGGGGGGGTTTGTATAGAGGAGGGAAAGTTGTTCTGCATCCTTGCTTTAAGATTTTTGTATGTGAGCCAGGTTAGAGACTCACCCTTTAACCAGTTGGTTTTCTTGTGGTCTTGAGTTTTACGCTTGTCTCAGGGATTATTTGACCTGTGGGGACAAAAATTCTTCTGTAATATGTTAGGTTTAGCTAGTGGGTCCTATACCCAGTTAGGCTACGTAAGAATCTGAAGCACTCAGAGTGCAGCAGTTACTAGGGCAGCAGTTTGAAATTGGCACATGCCAATTGAGAGTTCCATCATTTGCATAGCATTCCATCTCTCCGGACAGTACAACACAGGACACTGACTGCATCAGTTTAATCATGAGTGATCCCTTTGAAGAAACAAGATTACTGTGGTGAGCAATTTTTTCTTACTGATGTTTTTTTCAGGCTAAAAGTTCCTCACTAACCAGGATTCTTTGAGGACAACTCCTGCGTGTTCAAGAAAAACTTTTGCTCGCTCTTTCGGTTCCTTAAACTAAACAAAACGGTGGTCTTATTAACATGAAACAGAGCGGCACAGCAACAAGTATACGACTTTCACAAACTTTTCCTCTTTTCCTTCTTTAGCATTCTCCAAGGAGTGTCCTCATCTGCTGCGCAGTATTGAAAGGAGAAAACTGCCTGAAAGCACTCCCTTAAGTAGTGAATCCCGGGGCCAGAATCCGGCAACTTGCGCTAATCCAGGTGACGTCACATAGTCACCTGGAAGCACGTTCACGGCAAGCGTTTGCGCTTTCTTGCAAGCCGGACCCACTGCTGTAGCGGTACCTATGGTAGGCATCTGGCAATGCTGATGTGTCAAAATATGTTTATAATCAAATGACACAGTGGAAATCAAAATGCAATGGCGCATACCAGCTTTTAAAGAGAGATAATTTTTTGATTACACTATATTCATTTCTATCAAGTTCTTTTAACCTTCAGTATGAAAAAGCAAATAATGATCTTTTACAGTAAAGAAAGGTTAATTTTGAACTTGGAAAGAAGTCTGAATTTTTATAATCAGTATTTTTATTTTGTATTAGATTGTGAACCGGCACCCTGATGAAGGGGAACTATCAATCCTCGAAACGTAGGATGAAATCATCTGGATGAAAAATACTTTAAAATAAACTGTATTTGTACATATAACTTGGTGAGAGTTTTTATAAGCACTGATCTTTTGTTTGCTGGTTCTGCTGTTCTCCTTGGGCTAAGTACAGTACAGTGACAGAGGACTGTACTTAGCCCTGGTAGAACAGTGGGATCAGTAAACGGCTGATTGGAACTTTTAAAAGTTTTAAATACACTGCAGGCTATTGAATCTCCCAGCTCTGACATCAGCCACATGGAATTCTGGGATTTCTGATTACTGCAAATGTTACTTGGGAGTTGGCAAGATCAAGTCAGATATAGTCTGATATACTGCAGTAAACAGTAAGTTCATTTTTTTTTTGTTTTATGTACTGTTTATTTATTTAGATTTTGATAACTGGGTAAGCTCACTGAGACCAGAGGTCCCTTTTTCAGGAGCGACCCGAGATTAGTTACAACTGTTACATACAATGGCAGGAGTATACAAAATTACATTAATTGGAAAGGCATTGTAGCGTTGGGAAAAAATTACAGTTAGTAAATTATCTATTACAAATACTTAGAAGACAAACGGAGACGAGACTGAAGGCGGAAGAATTTAATGATTATAACAATAATCACAGCGAGAGATTACAAGTGGTACATTCTTCATTCTTCAAAATAACAGTGTGTGCTGGCTTGCTTATATAGTGGAAGACAGCATCATTTCCTATGTTTTTTTATGATTGGTTCAAACAAGTACAAACATCAACTTAAAAGGCAGTTCTCCTTTGGTATATGTATGAGCTCATCCTTGGTCAGCACAAGTATAGATAGTGTACATTCTATTATTATATATGGCTAGCAACAGCTGTGACTACCAGTTACCAAGGTCTAGGAGGAAAAAATAGGTTTGGACTTAGGAATGTGCATACAAGCATTTTGGCCTGTCCTGATTAAGAATAAACACTAGAGATAGTCAGAAGGGATAATTTGGACACTATCATGTGTTTCTGCTTTGCAATCACATAAAACAACTGTTTGCTATTACTCACATGGTCAGCACAAATGTCAAAAGGCACTTTAATATTGCAACTTATGGCTTAGTTTGTCTTGTGGCTTTACAAGTTTTATATGATTCAATTATATACGTCAACATTAGTTACACAAACACATTATGTTTTAGACCAAAAATGAGGTTTAGGCTGAAATATGGGGACAAACTTCTTTATCCCTTGTTACAAGCCCCCCTTGGCCCTATATTTCTTAATTATTATTTGTGCAACAATGCAGCTCCTCGGAGCACATACATCTCACTACATACTTTACGAATAGTGAGTCTTAAGCGACACAGGCCTATAATTACCAAGAACACTAAGACCACTTGCAACACAAGTAAAACTTTAAAAGACAGGACTCCTAAGGGTCCCCCCTGCATAGCTAAAAATCAAGTGCTCATTATCACTCTCACTGAGCAATTCATTTACAACTACTTGTGCCTTATGGGCAGTATTTTGGATTTGTATCAAATGAGTGTCTTTTCGATTTAAAAGTGACTGCACAACTACTGTTAACATTTATATTCCAACCAGAAAAATCTAAGTTTATATGCACTCTACTGTACTTCACATTATTTACAAGCATTTGATCAATAGGTGTTGATGTAAGTCCACTCTCTGGCCCTGTTGTCACATTTGGGCATTCGGTTGGTGTTACGGTTAAGTATATGGCATCTGAGACTGCAAAACATAATGAGTTGTTTACACCAGCATAGTTACAAACACTATTATCACCCCAAAGACAGTAGGACAGAGTTAACACATAAACACCATTGTCCTTTGGTGTGGCTCTGTTTATAACAAGAGACCCATTTTTCTGTTCCCAGTCCATGTAGCTTTGCGGTGATCCAGTCTTGAGCTCTGATGCACAGCTGGACCAGCTGTTAAAAATGTCCACACACCAATTTGTAGATATGAAAGTACGGTTGTTTTTAGTCCAGGTGGCTTTCCATGCTCGTGTCGTGTAGGCGTTTGTATCAACAGGATCCCAGTTCCAACTGATTAACAGTGTAATGGACTGTTCATACTCACACGTGACATTAGTCTGTTCCACATTAATGTACAGAAAGTCTTATGGCTGCCACCAAGCCGATGATAATGATGCCTTGTGTCTTCATGGCTATAAACATCAAGTGTAGTATTTTAATTTATTTTCAACCAGCTTTGTTTGACACTTTTTTTACACTGATCAACATGTACCCAGAATTCTTGTTTCCTTCCTCCAGCCCCTTTCTTGCCACTTACTTTAACCACATATACCGTACTTTTACCTAAACATTTGCACACTTGGTACGGTCCTAACCAATTAGCATCCTTCCAAGGATTTTTCTGTTCCCAGTTTCGCACCATCACTACATCTCCCTCCTCTGTAGGTAGCCCCCATCATGCTACTGACTGTATTCCCTTTTTGATCTATGTTTTAGCCATTTGGAGTCTAACATTAGTAGATACTGCTCTTGTTGATGTCGGGTTGCAGCTGACATAGCTCCCCCAGCTGCGGTCATTCCCCGTGTGCTTACAGGTGCCATTTGAATGGTTACTGTCCCACCCCTTTTTCCAGTAAGGAGCTCATCTAACTCATCTTGTTTTTCCTGTAACTCCTGGATCTTACTTGCAGCATCCTGAAGTTCAGTGTACAGGCACCTAGTCTCACTAGCATGCTCTTGTGACTGTTGGTCTAACTTAATTTGTAAGAGGGCATTATTTCTGTCTAACAGACATAAATCCCCTTGTGCTTTTATTAGCTGTGTTCTAAAGTCAACACACTGTTGTTCTAACTCTTGGTGTTGATTTATTGGGACGCTATCTTTATACTTCAATGTTAATTCTTCTAGTTGTTTAGCATTTTGATCCCCTTTCATCCTTCATCTGAGCTACTTCTTTATTCTGGCGACACACAATAGTCTGATTATACTGCCACAGCCCTTGCAATGCGTTTGCAAAGATTTCCTTTTCATTTTTTACTCCCTCATTATGAAGGGACACTTGCTGAGTAAAATACAATTGTGCCTGTTGATCATCAGGCACTGGTTCGTATGCTTCCCCCTTTAGGTGTTTTCTTAGAAAACGACCTATTATTGTTTCCATACTCATTTTTTATCTTTTTGCCTGCCTAGTCTTTACAGCCGGGTGCACCCGTGCACTGGTGCCCTGGTCTGTCTGGCTACATCTTACGGCTCCCTTGTGAGGTCCGGCTTGCAAGTCCCAGCACCTTCACTTACCTACTCTCCCCCATGAGTTCCTACAGAGTTAAGCATTACTTTATATTTAAAACAATTTGAGAAGCATACAAAGCATACATCACCTGATTGTCAAGTGGCTGTGACTGTCTGTGTGTACCTTCGTCTCTCGCTTTAAGCCAGCATCACCACGTCTCTGAGCATCGTCACCTTCTTATTGGGGCCCGCAGACTAACCGACCCACAGTCAGGCGAACTCCTCACATGCAGCACCAGCGATCCGAGTCTTTGAGGCACCAATTGTAGCGTTGTGAAAAAATTACAGTTAGTAAATTATCTATTACAAATACTTAGAAAGGAGACAAACGGAGATGAGACTGAAGGCGGAAGAATTTAATGGTTATAACAATAATCACAGCGAGAGATTACAAGTGGTACATTCTTCATTCTTCAAAATAACAGTGTGTGCTGGCTTGCTTATATAGTGGAAGACAGCATCATTTCCTGTGGTTTTTTATGATTGGTTCAAACAAGTACAAACATCAACTTAAAAGGCAGTTCTCTTTTGGTATATGTATGAGCTCATCCTTGGTCAGCACAAGTATAGATAGTGTACATTCTATTATTATATATGGCTAGCAACAGCTGTGACTACCAGTTACCAAGGTCTAGGAGGAAAAAATAGGTTTGGACTTAGGAATGTGCATACAAGCATTTTGGCCTGTCCTGATAAGAATAAACACTAGAGATAGTCAGAAGGGATAATTTGGACACTATCATGTGTTTCTGCTTTGCAATCACATAAAACAGCTGTTTGCTATTACTCACATGGTCAGCACAAATGTCAAAAGGCACTTTAATATTGCAACTTATGGCTTAGTTTGTCTTGTGGCTTTACAAGTTTTATATGATTCAGTTATATACGTCAACATTAGTTACACAAACACATTATGTTTTAGACCAAAATGGGGTTTAGGCTGAAATATGGGGACAAACTTCTTTATCCCTTGTTACAGGCATAGAGTATTTACAGAGTGTGACAGTACACAGTACATATGACAGCTTAACACATGAGTATTTACAGAGTGTGACGGTACACAGTACATATGGTAACAACACATGAGTTAAGAGGGTGTAGTAGTAACAGCAAGAGAGACACAGGGTATTCTGTTCAGACCATCTAGTTCACATGCAGAAAGCTAGTGATTGCAGCCACAGAAACTAAGCTCCAGCAGGTACACTTTCAAGCCAGACTTAAATCCATGAAGAGTGGAACACTTGGCCAAGTTCTCTGGGACAAGGTTCCATGAGTGCAGAGCCACATAATGAAAGGATCTCTTGCCTTGGTTATTGCATACATGCGAGATGTCAAGGGGACCACCAACCAAAGATCTAAGGTCATGGCCCCGGACTCTGAGATTGAGCAGGCCATGTAGGTGGGGAGGAGGGCCTGCTGTGGTAAATCTAAAGGTCAAACATAGGGAGGAGAAGGCCAGTTTGTGCCACAGGGTGGGCCAGTGGAGGTCCGCAAGGACCTCACAGTGGTGTCTCCTGGGGGGGGGGTTAGTAGCGAAACGAGCCACCCTGTGTTAGAGGACAGTCAATTTAATTAATTCACCCTCTCTAAGGAACTGTAGCAAGGGAGCCCCATAGAGAAGGGAGGAGCGCAGGGTGCAGTTAGCTATGGCATACAGAGCCTCAATGGAGAGAGAGTTTCCCAGCCTGTAGAGGAGTCCAATCTTCTGGTGAGTGGACTTCACTAAGGAGTCAATATGAGGTTTGTAGGGCATCTCCTGGTTGAGAAGGACCCTGAGGTATTTGATTTCATCAGTGACCTCTACCCTGTTCCCTTGGGCTGTGTGGAGTTGAAGCAGGCCCTGCCTGTCAGCTCCGAGGCATCTAGTACCAAACATAATAGCCTTCATTTTCTCTTAATTCAGCATGAGGGAGTTTGTGCAGAACCAGGCCTCAAGTGCCGCAAGACTGGTCTGGAGGTTGGCATTGATTACGCTTGGTAGTGGATCACTGCAGCAGGCAGCTGTGTCATCTGCAGAGAAGATAAGGTTGTTCAGCCCACAGACCCCCCCCATGTCCTTGACAAAGAAGGTGAATAGCGGGGAGCCCAGGATCGAGCCCTGGGGTACCCCGGAGGTTACTGGTTGAGCACTAGACTGGGTTCCTCTCCACAGGACTTTTTGAGTTCGGTTGAGCAAGTAGCTCTGGAACCAAGAAACAGAGAGCCCATCCAGTCCCAGTAGTTGGAGTTTGGAGAGGAGAAGTTCATGGCTGACCAAGTCAAATGCCTTGGACAGGTCAATGAATAGAGCTCCCGTCGGGGAGTTCCAATCCATGGCATTGAGGATTTCCGATGTGTTGGATAAGGGCTGTGTCGGTGCCATGACCTTTCCTAAATCCGTGTTGAATGTCGGCTAGGAGTAGGTGCATTTCATGGTAGTCCTGGATTTGGTTGTAGACCAACCTCTCCTGCATCTTTGCGAGAGGACAGATAATAGAGATGGGCCTATAGTTCCCCACTTTATCCCGTGGCCCTTTTTGTGAATGGGGACGATGGTCACAACCTTCCATTTGCTTGGGGCTGTTTTTTTTGAGGAGAGACCTGTTGAGCATAGTGACAGGACAGGAGATAGCTGGGGCAGCGGCCCTCAGAAGCCTAGGTTCAAGCGGGTCGTGTCCTGGGGAGGAGTCGGGGTTCATTTGAAGCAGAAGGGGGAGCACCGCCTTGGGTTGAACCAGTTTCAAATGGAACTGGGGTCTATTATGATCCCAAGCAGCACCTCTGCTGCAGGGGATGCCAGTGGGCAATGGGGGTCTGAGTACATAAGGATTTGAGAAAGCGTCATTAAACACCTCGGCAACTAAAGAGGGGTCATTGGTTAGGGTATCACCAACCAGGAGCGCTCTTTCTTGGGCACTAGAGGTTCCTTTTAGCAGCAGATTTATTTGGCCTCAGAATCTCTTGGGATCCCATATGTGTCTCGACTAGAGATCATGCAGGTATTTAGATTTAGCCTGTTTGGAGGCTTTCTTGCATAGATTCCTCAGCTCCCTGTACTTCTCCCAGTCAGATTTGCAGCCAGAGGATTTGTAAAGTCCCCAGGCACGGTCACGGAGCGACATGCTTCGTTTGAGGCTGGGGTTAAGCCATTTATGGCATTTCCCCATAACTCTTAACTTCTTGGGGGGGATGTACATTTTCCATGGATGTAAAAGAGTTTGTAAAATAATCCAGCGCCTCATAGAGGGTGAGAAGAGAGATGAGGGGATCTCAGTTAACAGCTCGTAGGTCAGAACGGAATGCTTCTGGCACGAGTCTGCTGTAGTTCCTGGTTTCATTTACTCTGGCGGGCACTTTGGGGAGCTTACTGGACCAGGTACAGAAGATTGGCAAGTGGTCACTCAAGGAGTCTGCCATGATCCTGGCAGTCAGTATACGGTCTGGGCTGGATACTAGGGCCCAGTCAAGTAAGGAGCAGTTACCTGTCTTGGCGTTGAGCCTGGTGGACTGGTCGATAACTTGGGTCAGCTTGGTATCGAGTACTGGGTTCTTACTGACAGAGGCCCCCAGTGCGATCCAATTCATGTTAAAGTCTCCAAGGAGTATCATCTCCCCCAGGGAGTGTTCTGCCAAGGCACAAATTAGTGATTCAAGGGAGGAGGCAGCCATTGGGGGGGGGGGGAGGCAGACACACCCTATGTACAAGGATTTGGTGTCACCAAGGAGCACTTTCATGAAAATTATCTCGTTTACAGAGGGAGGAGAGTGGTCAAGCTGCGTAACATTAAGACTAGTCTGGGTGTAGATGAGAACCCCCGCCTTTCTTTACTGATTGGCTATAATGCATTTCAGAAGGATCAATCAGGTCAACTTCATGAGGAAGAATTTGGGGTTTGAGCCATGTCTCAGTCACCACGAGTACATCGGGTTTGTAGAGTGCAGTCCAGGCTTCAGGGTCATGGACTTTATGCCTTAAGCTACTTATGTTCATGTGGATCAGCTTGATGCCCCTGGCATTGGTCCAGTAAGGGCAAGTGGGTCACTGAGTATGGTATTGGAGGGGTGGGGACCAGGGTTTAATTCCATATCCCCCCTAGTGCAATATTAAGCCTGGCAAGGTATCCAATACTTCTAGTGGCAGTGGAGGGGAGCCTTTCTATCTCTTGAGGTGAGGTGTAGAACAAGTTATAACAATTTCTGTGTCTGGTTAACCCATACATGGATAGTAGCAGTGTAGTAGTCCCCCCACCTGAGGTTCAGGGGATCCATGGGAGGGGCAGCCAGAGTTGCTGTCTGAGTCCAGGGGACTCAATCCCCAAGAGAAAAGCTGGTCAGTCCCTAATATTAGTGCCATATAGGCAAGAGCTAATGTGAGTCCCAAGCACTGCATTATTGAGTCAGGGCCTTGGAAGAGGAAGGGTCAAGAGAAATCCCCTCAAGAGGTAGGAGTGTACCCCACTCAGGCGGTAGGAGGCAGGGTGGGTCTATTACCTGTAGTAGAATGGTATCCAGCAGCTTCCAGTTGCTAGCTTCTATAGTGGGATAACATTCAGCAACTTCCAGTTATTAATGATCTCAGATACTGTTGCAAAGTAGCAGGATTCAGGATTAAGCAGCGGGTGACGCATTCAGTTTGGATATTTGATTAAGTAACCCCCCTAGGTTAGACAAGTCAAACTTCACAGGAGGGGCAAAACCAGGGCCTGTCCTTACTAGGTTAGGACTGGAAAATACGATGATAAAGTAAGGCTAAATTGCTGCACCTTTGTAAAGCAGTAGAATATCAGTACAGTAGGTCAAATTCAGCTTTAAACAGGGGATATCAGAAACAGATAAAAATAAATTAGTACCCGTAGGTTTAGTGAACTTTGCAAAGCAGTAGAAACATCAATACAATAAGTCAAATTCAGCTTTTGAACCTGGGGGTAGCAGAAAGCAGATAAAAAAAACAATTTGTACCAGTAGACTTAGTGAACAGGATTTACAGTATTTTGTACAGTGTATTAAAAGCAGAGAATATCACTCCCAAAAATGCAGGCGCACTGGGAGTAGCAGTCCCAGAGAGCAGACACAATGGGATAGGCTCCTAAGAGATGAGTGGGAGGGGTTTAAGAGCATTTAAGGTGAGGGGAGGGAAGGAGGGAACGGGGAGGGTGGGTGGAAAAATTTGAAAGGTTGCAGGTCCCAGATCAGCAGACTTCAGGGGAGATCCGCCTGGCCATTGCCAGTGCCTCGACCCTGAGGAGATTCTTCAGTGGTCCTATGAGAATAAGTCCAGTACAGGGGAAGGGGATCCACGGCACAGGGTCACCCTCTCAAACCCCCGAAGTGAAGTCCAAAAGTAAATGTTACAGCTGGAGGGGCTCGGAACGGCTTTATGTCCACACCATCCGAGCATCACTTGCAGCAGGGCCAATGAATGCAGAGAACCTTTTTTAAAATTGGCACTCAGGAGGCAAGAACAAAGATACAGTTAAGATTTATGGCTGACGAAACTCCAAAGCAACTCCAGTAGCCGTGTCAGGAGCAGAAACTCTAGTAGCAGGTCCGGTAAGTTCGCAGCCCAGGAGGGGGTTCTGCATCATCGGTGAAAATTCCTGCATTGGTAGAAAGGTTGCAGGTCCCAGATCAGCAGGTTTCGGGGGAGGTCCACCTGGCCATTGCCAGTGCCTCGACCCTGAGGAGATTCTTCAGTGGTCCTACGAGAATAAGTCCAGTACAGGGGGAGGGGACCTGTGGCACAGGATCACCCTCTCAAACCCCCGAAGTGAAGTCCAAAAGTAAGTACAAATTGGCACCAGCCCCACACTTTGGTGTGGGTCTCTTAACGCTCACTGTTCCACTTTAATGAATGCCCAACTGGGACTCCAGGCTTGGAACATGAACCTGGATCCCTCCACCCAGAGATCAAACATGTTCTCAGTTAGGCTGTTGGCATAGCCTGGGGTGCTGTGCCAGCCCAACTGGGACTTCAGGCTTGGAACATGAACCTGGATCCCTCCACTCAGTGATCGAACACGTTCTCAATTAGGCTGTTGTCCTAGCCTGGTGTGCTGTAATGTAAGTGTAATCCCTACACCCCTGCCTTTTTGCAAATGACAGGTGGTATGCTGTTGAAGCTGACAGCAGTACCAGGTGGGGACTGGGTTCAGGGAGGACAAGGTTACTCGGCACAAGGGCTCAGGTTTGTCTACTCTGCACAGGGGCACCCAAGTAAATCTGAACACAGGAAGCAATAACTGTAATGTCCAATACCAGGAATGGGATTCTAAAGTGTGGCTTTTATTCACATCCAAACTGAACAAACAAAGCATAGATGGACCCCCACGGGGCTACATTACTGGTAATGCAGATAAGAGTAACAGAACACTTCTTCAACACTTCAGCCCTCAGTCTCTGAACCCACCAGGCACACAGCCCGGACTTGCACGCTGCTTTGGGTACACAGCTCAACGTGTACACTGTTTGGGTTTTTCCTGGCCCGGCTCCCCTGCCGGCCACTCGAACTCTGTCCATATGGCAGTGGACACATCTTCCTGGTGGCTCCCTAAACCACCTTAGAGCCTTCGACTCCTTAAGGGAAATTTCCTTTCAATCCCACGTCTGGGTACTTCCCTCAGCACTGGCCAAGTGCCTGAGGCAAAGTAAAAGATCCACAGAGCAACTCCGTAAAGGTGAACCTAGTTACTAAAGATGGGGAGTCTCCCACCTCCAGCTTCCACAATCCATACCCGGCCATTTCTCTGGACATTAAACAACTCTTTTTGAAAAGCTTGGCAATGTAGATTAAAGGGTAAATGTATAGCACATTTCCTCTACATGTCTTGACTTTCCCCTTGTACTAGACTCGAAACATACTTACACATCTTTTTCTGAAAAGCTTGGCAGTGTAGATTAAAGGGTAAATGTATAGCACATCTCCTCTACATGTCTTGGCTTTCCCCTTGTGCTGGACTTGAACATACTTTTACTTTGGCTAAGCCTATTCCTCTAGGCCTCCCACTGATTCAGCAGTCCAATCCCCACTTTGACAACAATTCAGGTGAAACTTAGGCCCTTTGACAAGAGCAGAACTCACCCTTTGGTTGCAGGTGCCCCACAGGCGAATTTTCACAGCTTCTGGTGCCACAACACATTTCACAAAATAAGGCAGCTTCTTCCCTAGCCGGAACCAGGAGGTTGCCCCTGGAATAACAGGCAACCCTTCCACCCCCATCCCCTCAGGGATGGGGCACAGAGACCAGTAACAGCGATCTCCACCACTTCAAGAACAGCTTACTGTGTTCCTCTTTAGGTGGAAACACACACCTCTCCCTAAAAGTAGCTCTGTATCAGAGCTTTAGGCTCCAAGAGCCTGTGCACAGACTGCTGTGCTCCTCTCTTCAAGACTGCTCACACACAACTGCTCTCCACTGTTCAAAAACTCCCAACATTCTATCCTAACTCCCATCTGCAGATTTCAATGTGGCTTATGCAGCTGCGATAGTTCTATGGTGATGCCATCCCTCAGTCTCAGCTGAGACTGAGAACAGAGTGAGACAGTGTGAAATCCATTTAACTGGAGTTTTACAAGCTGCCTTCCCTGCCTATCACTAGGTCTTACTTGGATTCTAGTAACCCCGGGTAACGGGGGTTACACAAGTGTCCCAGAAATACTGTCCCTTTACCTGAAAAACTGTCCGCTTGGGATCGCCAAGAGTTAAGTCACAATCTCCAGACTGATGGAACAGAACCCACCCCCCGGTCATGCAAATAGAATTGAACACCCAGACTGCCAGCCAGGAATGTAGATCTGAGGGTCAGAGACCAGGAAGGTGTCTGGGCACTGGGCGAAGTAAACAGCAGACAGTTAAGAGTCTGGATTGTCGAAAAGAACTTTGGATGTAAAGGATAGACTCCATTGTTAGGCAGGTGGAACCTGTTGTGGAAAGGAACAAAAAAAGCACAGCCACAGCAGATCAAGTGGTTTTGAAGAGGTCAGGCAGGAGAGCTGACAGATCTTGGGAAGCCTGTTTGGGGGTATCATATGCGTGCCATTGCCCATTGAGCCACACCTGTAAGCGGGCGGGATACCCCATTCAGAACTTGATGCTGGCTGCAATAAGATTTACCACCATTGGATGAAAGACTACACATTTCTACCTTGTTTCACCGGGCAGGTCTTGGGTGATCCTCAGAGAGTGTCCCTTCCAGGTGATGCTCTGAAGTTCCCTTGATTTATGGAGGACATGCTGCTTTCCAGATGACTGAGGAATTTAAAAATAAAGGGGGGGGGAATCCATCCGGAGGCCTCGGGTGAAGGGAGCAGTGTGCCCTCTTGATGAGATAGGAAGGGTTATGAGGTGAGGGCCCAACAATTTTAGCCAGCAGTTTCTGTGTAAACAAAACTGGGGAGGAACCTTCAGCCACTTCAGGGAGCCCAAAAATTAAAAGATTGTTCCTGTAACTTCTCTCCTCCAGGTCTTTAGTCTTGTCTTGGAGTTTCTTGACTTGTTGGCAGAGACTGGTGATCTCTGGATCTGCTTTGTACTTCCAGAGCTCTAGGGAGTGTGTGCAGGCCTCTGTGTCACCTACTCTCTGGCCCAAGTCACCCAAATTGGCCTATAATGATTTAAGTTCAGGTGTAATATCCTGGAGAGCGTCACAGAAAGGTTGTAGCTCTTGTAAAAAGTGATCTTCCATGAGTGATGTTGCTTGAACAAGATGAGCAGGTTGATGGCTCGATTGCTGCCCTGGGGCTTAGCTTTTTGGAGGCCTTCGGGGTAAGAAGGGAGGTGTGTTGGCAGTAGGGCTCGCCGCGATATCTGCTTCCATCTCAGAGATTAACATGCTGCAGAGATATGCTTGAGGCTATTAGAAGCCAGAGACAATTAGGAGATGATTAAGGTGTTTCTTGTTAATTAGTGAAGCCTAAATTAGCTAAAAAAAAAGCTTGATGGAGGTAGAGAAAGGAGGGAGCCCAGACGCAGAGCTACTGTCCATGCCTAGGCATCACGTGATCTCTCATACATTATTTCTTTGTGAAACAGCAAAGTATGAAGCTCAGGCCAAACCAGATTCCAGCCTACCTATATCAGCTGGATTAGACAGGATGCACCTTCGTAACATATGGTACCACTAGCCCAATAAACAATAGTGGTGAAGAAACAAGTGAAATATTGGGTGAACGATAAAAAAGAAAATCACATGAGCATGTTCTGTTAAGTCCAACACAATACATGTATAAACATCACTGATACTCATAATCTAGCAATGGGAGATTTACTTTCAGGAAAAACAAGCTCTTCTACCTGCTCTGGCTTGAGACTGGATCTGTGTGGAACTACATCACCACCTGCAGTACTAAATATTCTTTCAGAAGGCACACTGGTAGGAGAGCAGCCTAAATATTTTACAGCTACTTGAGTGAGTGCAGTCTTTTTTGACGTCCAGTATTTTAAGGGATCTGTTTTGAAGTGTTGCTTTTGTTCCCCCAAATAACTGACCACTATGTTCTCTGCACTAATAGTATTCCTAAAGATGGCATCTTCATCTGAGTCTGTGTCTTCTAAAAGACTGATGTGAGCCCACATATCACATCCAGATTGTAGTGTTGAAACTGTAGTGGTTTCACCTACTAGAAGGAAAAAATAGGGCAGCACAGTCACTGAAAAGAAAACTACTATGCTTGGTCTCGTTAAAGCTGTTTAATTATCATACACTTAAAAGTTCATATGAACTGCAGCACCCCTCTCCCACGTATACAGTTTTCACCTACTGCCTGTGCATTGCCAAATCCAGTGCCATCATTTTCATTTTCCTGAGAGCGACGCTTGTCATTACCAGTATCATGAGCAAACTGACCTTCCATGTCACCGAAAGCAGGCATAGTGTCTTTAACATACTGAACCTCCCTTACTAAGTCATTTTTAAAAGATGCTGCGACCTCCTTTGGTACAATAGACACTTTCAAACGAGGGTCAAGAATTGTTGCTAGAACATACTTTTTGTCTTCAAATACTCTGTCAAAATGCCTGTGAAGTTGTTCAATGAAAACATTTGCAACAGAAGCAACCTCTTGATGCACATCCTTTTTTTGCTGGAATGCTTCCATCTTGCTCAACAAGATGCGAATCATGGGTATGACCTGACTTAGGGAAGAAAATTCAGCACTCCGGTACCTTGTTGCTTGTTCAAATGGTCTTAACACATCAACAAGAGCATCTATTATACCCCACTGCATTCGTGTTATACTGCCACCAATCTCATGCTCAGTCGCCATTGCATTCAGTGCCAGTTTTTGCTCTAGCAACCGTTCCAGCATGTAAAATGTTGGATTCCACCCGGTCTCGACATCTTGGATCAAGAGGTGCTGTGGACTATTGGTTTCCTTTTGGAAATTGCACAAGTACCCATTCTATTTTACTGAGTGGTGAAAATGACCACAGATTTTTTGTGCAATGCTGAGTAAATTGCATACCATTTTATTACCATCGATGGTGTTACGTACAACAAGATTTATTGTGTGTGCAAAACAGGAAACATGCTCATAACCCCCTATCACTACTTTCAACATGTTTCTAGCATTATCAGTAACAAACATGCCAGGATTTAATTTGTTTGCATAGATCCAGTTATTCATCATGGTAGTTATATTGAGCAAGATATTGGCAGCAGTATGTTCTCTCTCAAAAACAGCAACATGTAAAAGAGCCATTTTTCGCAATGCACTAGCACAATCTTGTATCCTGATCTGAGCTAGCAGTATTCTGCACTACAATTTCATTTTCAGCAAACTGCACCCAGTGAGCTCTTAAAGACAGGTATGCACTAAAGTGAATAAGACCACTTTCAGCACGTTATTTTTTCACAAATTTTGTTTTTCACTGCAGTGTAAATAGAAGGTACAATAGTATGGCTAAACGTGGTATGAGATGGAAGACTGTAACCGGGTTCAAGTAACTTCACAAGCCTTTGGAAACCAGTTTCTTCAACAAGAGAGACAGGTTGGAGGTCAAGAGCTATCATCTCACCTATGCATGTTGTGATTTTTTTTTAAATTTATTATGCTTTTTCTGGCGGGTCTTCTGTCAAACTCTGCCCTGGTCCACTGCTGCCAATTCTCCTGGTCACCCCTGGTTTACCCCTCTGAGGGTGGGGCCATGGTGCTGGTTCCCCTTAATCCCAGCACCACAAAACCAGTATCTGGTTGGGAGATCTGGCGACGGTAGCTAATCGAAGCCCGGGGAGGGCTTCATAGAGATGGAGGACCCACCTATTTTTCCATTTTTCCTGGGAGGTGGGGACATGCAATGATGTCCAGCATCCGCCCAGCCTCCAGTGCTTGTTAGTACCAGTAGCTTGCGTGACTCCCGGCCTCCACCAGGGGTCCGTCTCACGCCAGGCACTTCCCCGCCCTCCCCCCGGAGAAGGAGAGCAGCCCACAGGATGCTCTATCCTTCTCCTCCTGGCTGGCCGTCCAGCGACCCGGGTCTGTTCCTGAACCCAGGTCGCCGGCGTTGCAAGTGGAATTCCAACCGTTGTGCCGACGGGCCGGTGGCATGTTGTGATTTTGTATGCAAGAGGGTGATTTGATGAAAAAACCTGCCTTACATTATAGTGGTTTGCTTCTGCTTGCTCCCTTGGCTGTCTGAAGAACTATTGAATTTGCTACGTAATTCATGGCGAAATTTTTTTACATGATTCCACAAACCAGTGGTGGCTAGATGGCTTATTTGCCTACACCGACTAATACAAGCTTTGCAGTGTACACAGATAGCTGTTGTGACATCTTCTGGATACAAAGTAAAATGCTGCCATATAGTGGATGTGACCCTGGAACAATGTGACTTCTGTGAAGAAGATGAAGAATCTTTTTTTTGCTGAAGATTTTTGGGTCAAATTTGACCGGAATAAAGCTGAAGCAGATGTCTGTGCTGCTGGTGGAATACTAACATTAGTGTCACTATCATTTCTTTCATTATCAAAAGGAAAAGAGAGGTCTAAAAAATCTGTTTCATTTGACTTATTTAAAATGTCATCATTTGAACTGAAGTGTTAATTAAGGTAGATGAACTACAATTGGAATTAGCTGATGCTGCTGAAGTGGTGAAGGCACTGGATTTGGCATGCTGTTTCATATGAGGACACGGCAGGTCACTTGTTTCTAAAATGATAGAGGCAGTGGCAGTATCGCTAGAAGTAGCATCAGTAGTAGCAATGAAGTCATTATTTTGCTCTATTGTATTAGCACTAGCAGCAGTTGTGCTAACAACAGTAGTTATTTTGCTGGGAGTGGGAATGTTTGTACTGACAAGAGGAGTACTGCTGCTTCCACTGGTAGTGGTATCATTATTTTTATTTTCTGTGGAACGTTGCACTTGTACTGCATTTCACAGATTTTAGAAAAAGGGAGAAAGCAAGCTTCTTTGCAACAGATGATTGTCCATTATTGCTGCTGCCACCAGCACTACTAGTACTGGGTGCAGAACAAGTTGGTTGGCAAGCAGATGTAGTAGAAGAGCTTTGTTTTTTATTCAGTGCATTATGTGCTTTAGAAAATGGACTTATATTTTTGGTTTAACAATACGACCAGGTCTTGTTTGTGTCACTCCAAATGGCACTTTTGCTGTTGGCGGAGTACATGGACTATTGGTGCTGTCCTCATCACTGCTGTTGCTGGCTGAACCGTTGTTTGTTCTTTTGCTCATGGTAAAGTGATAAAATGGTGGTGACACTGGAAAAATACACAGCACTACAGAGCCTAGTATTGACAAGACCTGTGATTGTTTTAATGGTCACACTGGGCAAGATGAACAAGGACGCTGACACTCTGCAGTTTGTACCACTATGGTGTGTAACCCCCTAGGGGGCGCTATCCCAAGGGCTACTACCCCAGCCTGCTCTGATGTTAACAGGTTGAGGGGCCTGTATCCAATGGCGGGTGCCTCCACCCAGAGGTCGGGGTTGGAACAGTCTGATATGACCAGTTCACAGCCCTCTGGGTCACTGCAACCCCCTTTCTGCCCACTAGTGGCCCACTCAAGTAAACCACAGTACCCTTGCCATATACACTTACCCCCCAGGTTTGGTTCAATCAGCTTGCTCTGGGGACCCCCTGAAAAGTAAGATGCAGTTACACAACAACTACTGTACAGTAATTCAATGTAGATACACAGCTCAGTCAGTATACCTTTGCAAAACAACCAATCTGATTTATTTAGGGGGAGATAACAAGGACTGGGGGAAATCAGGTTAATTAGCTTACCACTCTAATATATATATGTATACCTAGGGCACTGTACACAGGCCTAACCTATAAGTCACTGTCTCTGGGTACCCAGGCTATAGAAGGCTAGCCTCTCGATGCAGCTGGTTGGGGCCCTGACACAAAAACAAGCACTTGATTCCTACGAGGATTAAGTAGAGCCAGCAGGCTCAGTTTGTGTAGCCAGTTAAGCAGCCAGACAAATCCTGCTCACACTATGACCATCTGACACCTACCCTGACTTAGTACTCACAACTCCAGCAGAAAGATCGCTCTCACACTACTTGCAGGGACGAGCCTGGGATTCCAACACTCCTCCACACACTTATATGATGAGCAGAGGGGTACCATACCAGGCAGCTGCTGTATACTCCCGATCGCTTTCACTGCAGTAAACCGGGCCCAATGATGCAGCTTCACTTGTCCTGACAGACCAAGAGCGATTGAAGCAGATTCTCCAGTCCTCTACAGGGTGAGCCTGGTAGGTAGCTGCGCTTTTGCACAGCCTCCTCTGACCGCTGCCTAGCAGATTTAGTCCGAACTTTGTGTCGTTCAAGCCACCCGACTCTGGCCTTCCACACACGCTTCCTGCATGAAAACTCAATGGCGCAAGAGCCTAGAGCTCCTTCCTCACTCACAGCCACAACGACTCTGCCCCTTGGCAGTTTGGGGAAGGACTCTCAGTTCAGGCGCCACCTGATCCCATTGGTGGGCTGCAGATACCAGGCACTTAAGTCTGTCCTCATTGGTGCAAAAAGGGCACCCTAGACCAGAACTTCATTTCCCAGAATTACTGGCTGTATCCCCTATGGCCAGCCGGCTCCAAAATGAGTCCTGATCCTGGTTGGCTCAAAAGTTCTCCATTTTAGTCACCCCTCACTCACCATTGTCCCAGTTCAATAGTCCAGGTCCAAAATGGAGGGGCCAAGCGCACAAAGTCCCAGCTGCAAGGAAAGCAGGTTAGACAAACTGTAATTTCACTACTACTATAAATGATTATAGCCAAACAGCTACATCTATCAGTCAGGCTCCCTTTTACACTTGCAGCGACTACAAAATGGGAGTGATTTCACCACAGCTCAGGCAGGATTCGAGTAAGGAAACCCCAGTCCCTCCTGTACAAACCACTGAAACTTGCGAGCAGGCAGCTCTTAAAGGGACCATACTGGAGGCTTTAAAACACTCACAGTGGCAGCATTGCACCAAACACCAGTTAGGCAAGGAGCTCCTAAGCAGCTCCAGGAAGGCTTTTAGGAACCCCTATTTGTAAGGGGGTTACAGGTCCCTCAAGAAAGAACTGCTTTTTTTTTAATGGTCACACTAGAAGAGTCGTACAACAGCATAACTGACCCTATGCACCACTGTAATTTGTTTTTTTAATGGTCACACTGGGCAAGATGAACAAGGACACTCGCACTCCGCAGTCTGCACCACTATGGTGCCTCAAGAAAAGAACTGCTTTTTTTTTAATGGTCACACTGGATACCTCCTGCCTCAGATGATGCCACCTGCCTGCGCTAATGTGACAGTACCTCTCCCCCAGTTTTCCATTTACCTACCCCCCTACATCTTTCTGCTATGTACCACTTTTTTCTTAACCTGTTTCCCTACCCCAGTTACCTGACGATGGCCTCACTTGGTTGAAAGCTCCACCTCTCTCCCACCTCTGACGATGCCACCTTCAGCTGATTCCTCTCAACCCCCTCTTATCTAATCAGTCTATCTGTTAATATTTACTAATTTCATGTGTATAAGTTAAATTTTTACTATTACTGCCTGTGTATATGCTTCAATGTTTGTTCTCTCTCTTTTTTTTTTTTTTCTTCTTCTCTGTAAACCTTGTATTTTTGTAATGTTTGTTCAACACTGAAGTGGAACCTTTGAAAATGAGTCCTTGACTCAGATTCCTGCAAATGTACTGTCATTGCTGAAAATTTTGTATAAGTGTACTATGTCTGACTTCTACTTGTTCCCATGATGTTTTCTTGTATCTACTATTGTCTACGTACCCATTGTTGTAAGCTCCTGGGTCGTACCTGAAAATAGGCCGCTATGCTGTCTAGTGTACCTACCCAGTTAACAAAAACTAAATAAATAAAATAAACAAAACTGAAATAAATAAAAAAAAATAGATAAAGATGAACAAGGACACTGACACTCTGCAGTCTGCACACTACGGTGCCTCTATAAAAGAACTGCTTTTTTTTTAATAGTCGAGCTGGAAAAGACGGACAACGTATCTGACCCTTTGCACCACTGTCATTTTTTTAATGGTCACACTGGGCAAGACGAACAAGGATGCTGACATTTTGCAGTCTGTACCACTACAGTACCTCAAGAGAAGAACTGATTTTTTTAGTGGTCACACTGGGCAAGATTTAAAATTAAGTTTTAACACCTTTACAATCTAACTCTGCACCTATTTTCTTTCTTTGGTTTCTTTTCTCACTATTTTTTTTTTTATTCCTCAGTGCTCCCAGGGCAGGCACAATCTCACAGCCACACACACCCTGGCCCTGCCTTCCCAGTTCCCACATTTGACTTCAGTTTCAGTAAGGCTTCTCGTAGTTCTTTCTGTAAAAAAAAAATGCCTTTTTCCTTTATCTTCAGCTTTCAGTTTTTTTCTTTATCTAGACTTTTTCCTTATTTGTTCTGAGTTTCTTTGCACCCTTCTCACTCAGTCCCCACAACAATTCCAGTGAATCACCCCCCCCACAAGTTCCCAATCCAAGTGAAATCAATGTAGTACATTTTCTTTTCTATATCACTTCACTTTTCCTTTCTTTTTTCCCCCCCTGAAGATCTTGCAGTTCTCTTTGTCTGGGGTGGACAACAGTGATCGAACAATCAGCTGTCCTCTCTGCCCTCCCTATGATCTATTCCTTCCCCACCCCCAACTTTACTGCATCATGCATGCACTCTGTGCCTGACCCTGTATACTTTTTTTTTAATCTATATTGCAGGCTCTGGCTTAGATTTTTCAAAATACAAAAAATATACAGTATATAAGCTGATGGATGGGCTCAAAGCAGTACAAGCCCCCGATCCATAAACAAAACAGGAGACACTGAACAATTCACTCAGTGCAAGCTGCACTGCCTGAACAAAGAAACACGTCTGAGTCAATTGGAAGAGACTGGCGAAATGGCACCTCATCAACGGGCGCCGTGCAGAGGGAGACGTCTCTATCTACTCTAGCTCCATCCTTCCCACTGCATTGCCCAATAGCCAGCACTGACAGGCAGTCTGAAATCAGCTATAGGCTGCCTAGCCTGTTAGTCTGGCTTATTCAGCCAATTGCATTTTGTCGAATCATCGGCCATGGCATGCCTCCTTCTACAGAGTTGCTCCACTCGCTCCTGCTGCCTGACGAGTGCAAGCATTAGTGATGCCAGACAGACAGCCATGTGAACTACAATGTGGCCAGCATGTGACTGCTGGCAGGTGGCCAGATGACTTTGAGCAAGCAGAATTGCCCCAGCGATCGTGGGAGAAATTAAATAAAGAAAATCCTCATTTCCTATTATGGTGTGGTGGCAGCAGATTTTACAGCACAAATATTGTCCAAAATATGCTGGTATTCGGGGTTTCGATTTGGCAACCCGAATACCAACATATTCAGGGTATTTATGCCGAATAATATTTGGCATGCACAGCCCTAATCTCCACTCCTTGCCTTCAATCTGTCTATTCTCTCTCCCTATCAAAATATCTGCTTCTCTCACTCTTCCCTATCTGTCTTTAGCCTTCGCCAAGTTCCACCCCCTCCCATGAAGTATGCCAGTTAACAGTTCCTTCCCCCGTCGTTATCGTCCTAAACTGGTATCCCTCAGCTGTCTGTCCTTAACTGTGGCCAAGTTCCACCCCCTTCCCTGAAGTATGACAGCAACAATTCCTTCCCCTTCAGTATCTTCCTAAACTGGTACCCCTCATACTGCCTTTCTTGCCCTTTTTAAAGTGAACATTCCGGCTGTACCAACCTATAAGCCTATCTGTTGTAAAGCACCACATGTTCATATTTTGTTATACATATGCTGTCTTTTTCTTCTTTTGTATAATATCGCATTATGTTCTACCTTGCTACTGTACTGTATATATTGCATATTTTTCCTCTCTGTATAATATTGCACTATGTCTACCATGTTACTGTACAATGATTTTTTTCATGACCAGGTCCATCTTGCAAATGAACCTTGCTCAATGGTGCCCGCCTGGGTAAATAAAGATTTTGATTGATTGATTCTTTCTAAAACTGTGTCTTCCTGTCACAAAAGAGTCTATTGCTGGGTACCCAGTCTTAATTTGCCTGCCAGGCCTGCAGTTCCTGGTAGGCAGTGGCTGACTGGCTCACTGCTTCATCCAGTGTCACACTGGCAACACTGGTAAAACTCAGCCCAGAATCATGGAGGTGGCCCTTTTTATAAGGATGGAACATTGATGTTCCAACTGTTCAGCAATTTTCTCAGGCAAACTGTGTTTAGAATGTTGCCCCAGCAGAGCAGGGTTGCCTGTAGACTGGGGAACAAAGCAGGCTTCTAATTGGCTGAAAGTCCCAGGCAGTTGTTGCTATTCACCTCTGACCCCTTCCCAGCAGTCTCTGTGGGGTCAGAGTGCTTGAGAGTTACAGTATGTGGCCACCACCACAGTTACATTGTGTGCCAGTGTTAGCAGTTGCTGCGGTTTTATCTTTAGCCTTTTGGGGCCATCACTTTCCTGTTCTAGCCCTACTGCCTGCCCTGGGGCCAGAAAACTACTTATTTTCATGGACAGCTTGCCTGTTTGTCAGTTGGCCGCTCCAGAGTAGAATGTGGCCTTGGAGCCACTCTCCCTGCGTGCTGGTGGTGCATGCTTCCTTGGCTGCTTCTGTTACTGGTTCCCCTGGCTGCTTTTGTTACCCGCTCTGTTGCTTGCCCTGGGCCAGGAACCTCTTTGTATTGCAGTTGATGGTGCTTTTCTTTGGTCCTGGCACCACTGCCTGCCATGAAGACAAGACCCTCTGAGGGAGCAAACACACAGCCTGGGAGTCGGTAGGAGAGCTGGCTGCATTTTTGGCAAGCCATGCATGCGTGGCCATTCTGGCTGCTCTGGTGGCAGTTTGCCTGTCCTTATACCAAACCCAACTGCCTCTCCTGAGGTTGAGGAATTTTTGGTTGGTGCCCAGTGGTGATCTGACTTCAAGGTGGAGCTCTTGCAGCCGGTATTGCACATAGGACAAATGCTGCCAGGCGTTAGGACCCCACGGAAAAAATCTTCTAGCTAGCAGTATGTAGTGGGGGACAACCTCCGACATTGGCTCTGCCTGATGTCCAGCGTGGTATAAAGGGGGCGGTCCCCCAGTGCCGTCTCAGTTCTTTTCCCACCGTCGACCTGCTTAGTTCGGCTCCACAGATGCCTCACCTTAGCACAGGATGTTTTCGCCGACAGTCTGAGCCACTCTCGTTCTTTGAATCACGAGTGGGAGTTGCTTCAAGAAGTAGCAAACAACCTCTTCAACAGATGGCGTCATCCAGAGTTGGACCTCTTTGTGTCCCCCTGCAACACCAAACTGCCAAATTTTTGCTCACTAGATCCAGAGCCTGGTGCTTTCTGGCGAGATGCATTGTCCCTCTCTTGGACAGGGAGGTTTCTCTATGCCTTCCCTCTGGTTCAGAAAGTACTGCTCAAACTGCAGTCAGAGGGGGCCAGAATGATTCTGGTAGCCCCTCTTTGGCCTTGGCAGATTTGATTCCCTCTGCTGCAGTAGCTAGCCACATAGCCCCCCGTGCCACTGCCTCTCTCCACTTGCTTATTCTCCCAAGAACAGGGGATGCTCATCCATCCATCTCTGTGGACTTTCCATTTGCATGCCTGGCTCCTACAGTCCTAGCAGAGGAGAAACTGGGATTATTGAAGAGAGTGGCAGAGATTCTTGTAGCAGCAAGAAAACCCTCCACTAGGGCAGCTTATGTTGTGAAGTGGAAACGCTTCTGTCTATGGGCGGCAGCTCGCTTCTTGGATCCTCTAGATTGCTCGGTCAACGGTCAAGCATGTGCTGGAATATCTTCTCCATCTCCTCAATTTGGGTCTCAGCTACTCATCGATAAAGGTGCACCTCTGTGCAATTTTGGCATATCATGCCTCTGTGAGAGAGAGGACTCTGGCACAGCTCAACGTATGCAAAACTTTCCTTAGGGGTGTCCTACATACAAGACCTCCAAGGAGGGACCCCGTCCCTCCATGGGATCTTCTTTTTGTTTTGGAAAAGCTCACCCTACCCCCTTTGAACCAGCTGCAATGTGCGAGCTATGCTTCCTGTCTTGGAAGACGTTATTTTTAGTTGCCATTACTTTTGCTCGAAGGATTTCTGAGCTTCAGGCCCTGATGTGCAAGTAGCCTTACCTTGTGTTTCACAGGGACAGGTACAGCTATGTACAAATCCTAAGTTTCTTCTTAAAGTGGTGTCCGAACTGACACTGAACCAGGACATTCAACTTCCGGTTTATTACCCAGAGTTCTCTAATGGGGGGAGGCCCTGTTACACACTCTGGACGTTCATCGTGTTCTTCATTATTACTTAGACCGAACTTGTTCTGTTCGCAAGATGGACCAGTTGTTCATCGCTTTTACTCAGAGAAAGGCAGGGGATCCTGTCACTAAGCAGACTCTAACCAAATGGTTAGTACACTGCATCACTTTATGTTATCAGTATTACGACAAAGCCTTACCGGGCTTGGTTAAGGGTCATTCCACCAAAGCAATGGCCACTTCATTTGCCTCTTTGCGGAACGTTTCGGCAGCAGACTTATGCACTGCAGCCACTTGGAGCACTGTCCATACATTTGTTAGACACTACAGTTTGGACATAGCCTCTAGGAGGAGAGCAGGATTTGGGCTGGCTGTCCTGCAGGGACTGCTCTCCTAAGAGGGTAGGCACCCCTCTGTTTCAGTCATTCCTCCACCCTTCTGACCTGTACCTATCTAGGGATGCTGCTTGGGACTCAGCCCTATGTGTAATTCCTGCTGCAAGAGCTCCACCTCAAAGTCAGATAGTACAGTTACGTAAGAACTTACCGTAACAGTAGATCTTCAAGAGGAGCTCTTGCAGCAGGTGGCTTTCCCACCCACCATCCGCCAGGTCCTTTCTTTACTTACATCTTATACTTTCAGCAAGGTCTCCGGCAGGGAACTGAGATGGCGCCGGGGGACCACCCCCTTTATACCACATTGGATGTTGGGCAGAGCCGACGTTGGGGGCGGTCCCCCACCACAGACTGCTAGCTAGAAGATTTTTCCATGGGGTCCTAATGCCTGGTGGCATTAGTCCTATGAGCAATACCTGCTTTAAGAGCTGCTCTTGGAGATCTACTGTTACGGTAAGTTCTTACGTAACTGTACTTTCTCGTACCTAGTCTCAGCCCCACCAAATAGTTCTGGGGCTGAGAACGTGGGTCCTGTTGTGTAGCTCTAGCCATGAAGACATGGTGGTATGGAGCCCTGGCTTGACTCCTGCCTGGGCTTCTGGATGACATCTGCCCTGCAGGTCCTCCCTTCTACAGTCCGGGGGCAGGAGGGTGGAGGCATGGTGGACCGGGGGAGGGGAAGAGGGAGAGGGGAGAGGAGAGGGTAGAGGGGAGGGACAGCACAGGGGCCTGTGACCTTACAGGCGAGCCCCAGAAATGGGGGGGGGGACTTACAGTTTATTTAGTGTTTATTTACCATGTTGGTGCACTAGACAGATGCCTATTTTCAGGCATGATCTGGCAGGTTACAACTGAGATAACATTACAACAATAACAGCATATACATACAAGAAAACATAGACATAATATTACAATGACAGCAACAACAGTGTATACATACATGAAAGCATCAGAGATATAAATACAAATAACAAAGTAGCCCGAAGTGTAATAAACTAAATGGGGAGTGGTAGGATAGTGGGAAGAGGATTGTGTGCTATAATGGTTGCGGGGTGGCAGTATTTCTGGGGATGTTGTGGGTAACGGGTCTGTCTACTGTGCAGGAGCCTTGATAAAAACAAATGATAATGAGTATCCAATGCAATATGTCTTACTGAAGGAAAACAATAACATTATTCAATCACAATACATTCAGAGGTGACTTGGGACATGCACAATGCCAGAGTGCCTTACAGATGAAACCAGCTAAGAGCAAGAGCATGTAAATGCATTATGTACTGTAGGTATCTACGGTGACTGCTATGGAATTCCTGGATAGCTGGTCAGAGTCCAAGCTCAGATAGAACAGAGTTCCACAGCCTAGGAGTGAAACTCAACAAAGCGATAATCTCCTAGTTTTGTTTGCATTTTGGGGATGAACAATAGAGCATGATCAGCAAGGCCACTGTTTTTCGGTTTTAACCGGAAAATCCGGTAAAATTCCAGAATTAGGGCTGCCTGAAGACCGTTAAAAATGAAGATTTCATGGACTCTGGCATTTTCTATAAGATCAGTAAATCTATAAAAAAGTGTGTTTTTCTTTTAATTCCTTCCTGTACTATTTTAAGTTTGCTTTATTTAATGCTCTGTATATTAAGCCTTCTTTAATTCTGATTATTTATGCACATACTAAAAGAATGATAGCAGAATCCTGGTAAAATCCGGAAGTTAGAGTAACAATCACCGGTGAAATTCCGGAATCTTAAGTCTTGAAAACGGAATTTAATTATTTTAATCACCGTAAAACAGTGGCCTTGATGATCAGTAGATTTTAAGGGGTAGGTGCCGTGAGAGGGCAGAAAAAGTGAGGCAAGGGATGAGGGCAGTTACTTATGAATGTATGATGTTATAGAAAACACCACCCAATGTGAGGTCACGTAGGCATGAGGAGGGTCCAGCCAAGCTTGGTGTACAGTGATGTACTGATGTTCAAGGAAGAGGTAGGGTGTAGGAGAATCAGTAGTCACCTACCTAGGATAACGGGTATTTGGGGGCTTTTGTAGACATCCCAACTGGATTATATAAAGAGATGCTTATCTGGAGGGTGAGTGGGGCAGGGGTCATGAGGATGTGGGGGTATAGGAACATGTACAGGCATTAGGACGGTGGGAAGAGGACAGTGCGCTGTTATAGGTATGGGGTAGCAGTATTTCTGGGGATGATGAGGGTGATGGGGCTGTTCACTGTACAGGAGCCTGAAGCATCTAAAGGCAGAAGTAAGGCAGCTCAGATTAGAGGTGGGGAGGATGGTGTGGAGCATATGAGGAGCAAATCAGGGGAGAGAAAGACAGATGGGGGATACCCATGGGAGCAAGATCAGCAGGCAGTGGATGGGGGTACAGGGGATCACCAAAGCTCCAGGGGTACCTCTACCTCGGAGAGCAGGGGGAGCCCAAGGGAGGGAGGGAGAATGGCAAATGATAGCAGGAAGGGGTGAGACTGTGAGAGATGCAACAGGAGTGGGAACATTCAAAGGGGTGCCTTTAAGGAATAGATTTCACCCACTGTCTGTAAACTGGGGGGGGACAGGAGGTGGGGAGAGAGATCAGACTAAGACAGTTTGGTCAGGGGGAGAACAGGAGAAGGGGGTAGGACACTACAAAGTAGTCACCGTAGGCAGGAAAGAGAGAACATGGAGAGAGGGACAGGGAGTGGGGGAGTGAGTGGGTATGTTGACAGGAGGTGGGGAGGAGAGAGTGTGTGTGTGTGTGGATGGGTAGAAAGTAAAGGGCACAGAGGGAGGTGGGAAGACAGATGGAGGGGTGAGTAGAAGCTTTGAGGGTGTCAGGCAAGTAGAGTTTGGGAAGAATAAGGGTGGGGTGATAACCAGGATGCAAGGGGAGCAGTTAGGTGGGGAGAAGCTCATATGGCAAAGAAGAAAAAGAGGGAGGCAGGAATGGAGGGGGCAGAAGGCTGGCAATCCTAGTGGACTACGAAGGTGGTTTGCATGCCAGGGAGGACAGTGGAGAGGTTGTGCACAAAGATTGGGGAGCTGATGATGGGAGTTGGGAGGAACTAATTGAAGTTATACTTTTAGGTACTAATGACCTAGTAACAGAGGAGGTGGGGGTAGTACAGGAAAGATTCAGGGTGGAAGGGAGGATCTGCACAGAGGTAGCCAGATCACTGGCATTCTCGGAGGTATTGCCAGTACTGAAAACCAGCATGATCTGGAAGAAAAGGATAGAGGAGTTCAATGACTTGCTGAGGGAGTGGTGCAAGGAAGAAGGGTATGACTGTATTGTGAGCTGGGGGAGACCTGATCAGATAAATCACTTTTTGCACCAGACAGACTGCACTTCAGTAGTGGGGGGTTGAGGGTCCTCAGGGACAAGCTGAGGTGGGATTCATTAACCAAAAACCTAAACTGCTACGGGGGGGGGCGAGTGGGCCTGCAGCCCTTGAGACTCTGGGAGGAGGTCAGTCGACCTGCCCCCATACCAGTGTGGGGAAGGGGAACAGGACTGGGGGATTGAAGTGCAGGGGGATCAGAGAGGTTAGCAGTGGGGGTGGGGGCACAGGTTGTGGAGAGAATGAGAAAGGCAGATTGGAGGGAAGAGTAGGAGGCTTAGACTCTAGGTGGTTGGTGTCTCTGAACGTGCAAAGTTTTGGCAAAAAGATGGATGATTTTATTTTATTTATTTAGTTTTTGTTGATCGGGTAAGTGCACTAGACAAATCCTGCCTATTTTCAGGCACAACCCGGGAAGGGGGATGCAGATGAATGCCAACTGACCTTGAACCAGATTAAGCTGTTGGTATTTTTTTTTTAGTGAATGAGGGAAATTTGGCCAGGGCACCGCGGAAATTCCCCTACTGTTTTTGATAAGTGCCATGGGTTCTTTAACATCCACCTGAACTACAACCAATCCAGGCAGATGAGACCTCGGTTTAATGTCTCATCTGAAAGACAGCACCTCAGAAGTGCAGCACCCCTCTTATGCTGCACTACAGTGTCAGTACTGGCATATTAACCCAAGTGCCAGATGATCTGCAGGCATTGTTGACAGAGAGGGGAATGGACACTGTGGCTTTCACGGAGACATGAGTCACACCTAATCATGACTGGGACCTCTCAATCCCTGGTTATAAATTATACTGGAGGGACAGGGAGGTGGGAAAAGGGGTAGGGGTAGCAGTTTACATCAGGGAGGGACTACCATGTACAGTACAAGGGAGGAGTCAGAAGAGAGGAGGGCAGTTTCTATGACCCAAGTGCATTATTTTGCACTTTTTTGCTTTAAAACCCAGCTGCCATACCCCTGACCATTCTTCCAGTCTTCTTAGATCCCTGCCCATCCTTTCCACCCCCCAGAATGTCCACTTTGTTGCAGATCTTGGTGTCATCTGCAAAGAGACATACCTTCCCATCCAGTTCCTCTACTGTGTCACTTATCAAGACATTGAAGAGGACTGGTTCCAGCATTGATCCCTGAGGCACCCTGCTGGTCACCCTCCCTTTCTCGGAGTGAACACAGTTTACCACTACCCTCTGTGTTCTATCCCCTAACCAGTTCCTTACCCAGGTTGCTACTTTATTACGCACCACAAGTTATCCAACTTGCTGACCAATCTTCTATGTGGAATGGTGTTGAAAGTCTTGCTGAAATCCAGGTAGGCCACATTCATCGCTCCTCCCAGATTCTACTCCTTGGTCACCCAGTCAAGGAAATCTATCAGATTTGTTTGGCTTGACCTTCCTCCTGTGAAAACATGCTGCCTTGGATCCTGTAATCTGTTGGATACAAGATATTCCACAATCCTTTCCTTTAATAGTGTTTCCATTAACTTACCCACCACCAATGTCAGGCTCACAGGGCTATAATTTCCCTCCATGGTGGCCATCAGCAAAGAGGGAATAATAGTTGCCACATGGAAGTGCGTTAGGCTCAAAGGGAAGAACTTGAAGGCCAAAGCACCCAGCTGCTTTAGTACTGTGGTTGCCCAGGCAGTAACGGATAAATGGTCAGCCTACAAGAAATTCAGGAGGACACAGATGGAGGAAGACAGAGAGGATTACCTGAAGATGGCTGGTGTAGCTGGTAAGGTAGTCTGGTGGGCTAAAGCTCAGAAGGAACTGCAGCTGAGTGAAGGATTTAAAAAGAAGGAAAAGGCTTTTTTTTCACTATATTACTGAGAGGAGGTACAAGAAAGATGGGATTGTTAGGCTCAGGAAAGGGGATGGTTTGATGAAAGAAAATGGGGGCGAAGCAGAGATATTGCACAAGTACCTCTGTTCCATCTTCACCAGGAAGAGAGAGACAGAGCAGTGCCACTAGGAGGAAGGAGGTGGGGGGGGCAGGGGACACAGTGTTTTGATAGAGGTAGACAGGATGAGGACAGGGCTACTAGCATTGAGGGTAGCTAATTCCCCAGGACCAGACAGCATACAACCAACTGTGCTGAGGGAACTGGCAGATGAGCTTGCAGACCCCTTGGCTGGCCTGTTCACTATCTCACTGGAGTTTAGTGTGGTACCACAGGACTGGAGAATGGCACTTGTAGTGCCCCTCCATAAGAGTGGTTCCAAGAATGACCTATGGAATTACAGTCCGGTCAGTCTGACCTCAATCGTGCGCAAGCTAATAGAGATCATACTTAAGAAAAGGATACTAGAGTATCTGGGTGAGAATGGTCTCCAGGATGAGGCAACATGGGTATGTGAGAAGGAGGTCATGTCAAACAAATATGATTGACTTCTTTGACTGGGTCACTAAAGCAGTGGACAGGGGCCAAGCAGTGGACATTCTTTACCTGGACTTCAGCGAAGCCTTTGGCTCTGTACCCCACGAGAGGTTGATCAGAGAGAGGACATGATTGAGACCTTCAGTTATTTGAAAGGAATAAATAGGGCAGAAAAGGAAGGTCTCTTCAGGCTTAGTGGAAACCAAAACACAAGGGCACACAGTCTCAAGTTGGAGACAATAAATCACAAAGAAAGACACCAATAAAGCAATACATTGAGATGCAGATTAAATTAAAGATAACAGAGTGTTCCTTTTCATACTTTGGACCAATGTTTGTAAACAATTTCAGTGAAAAGGGGGTTGGATTTTAATACTAAACGTAGTATTTTTAAGAGAAACTTGAGGGAACTTATGAAGACAATGTCGATTTGCTGTTGTTTCAATGTATCTTGATTTTGTTGTTACAAAGCTAAATTATACAGTTATCTAAAATGTATGAAAACCTTGTACATATTGTTTTTATATGAGATTTTGATGGTATCAATCTATGTTTTGTTTTTATTTATAAATTCAGACAAACACCTTTGAGCCGAACAGCTTGTTTACAAAGGTTTCTCGTCATCAACAAAGCAGTGACAAACATCAAATCTAGTGCTAAAGGACATAACAATGGATATACAGTAACAGTCAACAAGATATACAACAAGATATACAAGGTTTACATTATAATGTATAAGTTACACCAACAATATACTATAAGCTTTGTCAACATGTAAGTAGACACAAGGCAGCTTATAATAGACTTTGTCAACATGAGAATATGAGACATTTGAAGAGATGATCAGTTGGAGCAGTGGAACAAGCAACTCAAGAGAGCATTGTCTGGTACAAAAGAGGGGAGAGATCGGGGCAGTTATAGATGATCTTGGGGGTACGGTATTGTCTGAGCAGCCTCTTAAACTAGGGTTAGAATGTGCTTCTGGAGGAGATGGTTTCACTGCAAACAGTAGGCAGCTTCAAGAGAGGCTGGGATAGTGTTAAGGGGAAACTAAGGGCCGGGGGGTGGCAGAGTCAGTAGCTTATGCTGAGGACTGTAGAATATGAACAGACTAGATAGACCTAATGGCTTTATTCTGCTGGCTTCAACATATATTTTATAAGTACGTACAGTATGATTCAGTTCAAGGCCAGAGCAAAATGGCAAATGTTTTTGTAAGTCATGTCCTAATTCTCTAAAGTGGATTTGGCAGAGGTCAAGGGACAGTGCAACCACTTATAATGGACTAGTTTGTGCATAGCACAAAAGTCCGGTATAAGTGAACATCCTATATATCGCAAAGCGAGTCATAAGCCTGTAATTTGGATCCCTCATCTTATACATGTACAGCGCAATGTTAACCTGGTTATCCAGATCCATCCATGACTCCTTCGTCTCCCTCCTTGGTTACACCCTTTTCAGGGAAGATCGGGTGGGTAAGCATGGAGGCAGTTGTGCTGTCTACGTGCGTGACTCCCTCCTTGGACATGCACTTACACCACCCAAGCTTGATAACGGGGCGCAAGCCCTCATGCTAAAAATCTCCCCCAACCCTGGTAAGGGCCCAGTCTTTCTCACTGTTGCCTATATTCCCCCCAGAAAGCAAGACCTCGCCATTGAGGCACTTGCTGACTACCTCTCTGGCCTACTGCCCAGAATGGCCCAGATAATTGTTGATGGCCTGAATATCAAGTGGCTCTCTCCCACGGCCTCCCAAACCAGAAATATCTTTGCTGCCCTTGACATGTCTCAGTTTGTCACCATCCCAACTAGATTCAACCCCTCTACTGGCTCCAGCATCCTCCTTGATATCACCATTACTAACTGCCCCCCGAGGGTGCTCGATATCACTGTACTTCCCAACTCACTTAGTGACCACTCCCCGGTCGTATTCTCTTGGTCCACTGCCAACAGCAAACCTGCTTCACAAACCACCCAGTGACTTCACCTACTCCCAGGCAGCCTGTGTCGCCTTAAACTGTACCTCTCACAACTGGATTGGTCCCCAATCAGGCTTGCACCATCCATAGACGAGGCATTGGATTTTTTCACTCGCACTTTTAACACTGCCTGTGACCTCTATGCCCCCTTCGCTAGAAATCCCACCAGAAAGCAAAACATGCCCTGGGTAACCCCCTTCCTCCTTCACAAACTTAAAATGAGAGACAACCTATGGCATATTGCCATGGAATCTGATGAGCCAGCTAATAGGCAAGTGTACAATGCTGAGCGCAATAAGTGTACTTGGGCCATTTGACAGGCCAGAGCCCAGTACTACCAGTCTGCTCTTGTCTTCTCTTGGGGGTAGGCTAGAAACTTTTGGGATAATGTAAAGGAGCTGAATGGGAAATCCCGCTCCCCACCCCCCTTTCAACTCTCCTTTAATGGAACTGTCTGCTCTGACCCCCTTGGCATTGCAGACTGCCTAAACCACACTTTCTTAGACCTGAGTTCAGTCCTGCCCAGTAACTTCTTTGACTCCATCCCAGTAGCACCCCTGCCCACCCTCCAGAGACCTCCTTTCTACCTACATACCATCTCCCTGTTAGAGGCTAGACCCCTTTTGCAAAAAGCTGTTAGTAGTAACTGACCTACTGGACACTAGGCTACTTCGTCTGACGTTGGATGCCACTTACCGAGCTGCTCAACTGCTCTCTGTGCCTGGGGCAGTTACCAAGCACATGGAAAACTGCCATCATCACTCCTATCCTAAAGAGCAGCGCTCGAGAGACCCCGGGTAACTATCGACCTATCTCCATCCTCCCCCCCACTCTCTAAGGCCTTTGAAAAAGTAATTGCCAACCAGCTTGCTGAATACCTGGCCATGCACAATACCCTGTGCCCTGAACAGCATGGCTTTCATGCAGGTCACAGCACCACGGCTACGCTACTTGAATTCTCCAACTTCCTGCACTCTGCTCTTGATTCCGGAAGTCCTGCCGGTGCCGTGTTTATTGACCTCTGCAAGGCCTTTGACATGGTTTGCCATCCTCTCCTGTTTGACTCCCTCAGATGCCTTGGTTTCTCCCCCGGCCTCCTTGCATGGTTCACCAGCTACCTCTCTGCCAGAACTCAGTGTGTAAAAATCAGTAGCACCCTATCTGACACATGACCTGTCTGCTGTGGGGTTCCCCAGGGCTCCATTATAGGCCTTCTCCTCTTCAGTCTCTACCTCAACTCCCTCCTCTTGGCCTGCCCAAGTAAGATCCTCCTCTATACGGATGACGCTGTGCTCTTTGCCACTGACCCCAACCCCAACACACTCCAGGCCACCCTCCAACAAGCTTTTGATAGAGCTGAGCATTGGTTCACATCATGAGGGCTAGTCCTGAACCTAAAAAAGACCAAAGCTATGCTCTTCTCGCACCGCCAAAGCAAAACCAGTGGTGCCCCTCTCGTGATACTGCGTAGCACACTAAACCCCACTGAGCAGGTTTCCTCCTACAAATATCTGGGCATTACCTTTGATTCAGCACTCTCCTTCCATCCCATGTCATTGCCCTTTCTGCTGCCAATGTTAGGATTGGACTGTTATACCGCCATAGGGACTGCCTACCACAAGAGGCCCTTAGACTGGCAATCACCTCCTCTGTCCTGTCGCTGATCAACTATGAGCTGCCCACCTATGCTGCCGCTGACAACACTGTGCTTGCAAGAGTCCAGCTCTCTGTAAACAAAGCCTGCATGCTAATGCTGGGAGCCCCTAGGCGCACCCACACGTGCCTGCTGTACTCCACCAACAACTTACTCAACCTTGAAGAAAGACTCTGGTTCCAAACCTGCCTTCTTGTAAAAAAGACCCTGCTAGGGCTCTCCCCCTGGGGGTCACCACCTCCCTGCAGCGTGCCTCCCCCTCAGTCTCCACCCACAGCACTGTCAAAACCTCCCTTATTGTCCCCAGGATAAGGACCTCTATGGCCCAGAGATCCTTTTGGTATTGTGCTCCCTTCTGGTTCAGTTCTCTCCCAGCCAACTTAGCTGACTCCACTAAGCTTGGTCCTTTCAAGGTCTCCCTAAGAAGCCATCTGCCAAGCACTAGTTGCTGCAACTGGACATAATCCCGCACCTGCCCCTTATCCTCACCCCTAGACTGGGTCTGCCCTGTCTGCTTTTGCTGTATATACCTGGGATCTCAGGCAACATCTGCTGACTAATGTAATAAAATATCTCTGGTTGCTACCTGACGTGGTACTCGTGTACCTATATTATGACTACTGTGATCTACCCATTACCAAGCGTGTACCACCAGTGAATGCCTGTAACACTGGTTGCTTTTTTAATCTAAGCGTTATGTACTGTACTGTTTTGTTTGCTGTGATGTATTGCTCTCTTGACGAGGTGTCTTTGTAAATGAGTCTATGACTCAAAGATCTGTAAACCGATGATCTAATAAATAAATAAATAAACAAACAGTACAGCACTATAGAGAGAACTAGTCTTCAGGGGCTGATTCTGTGTTATTCTACAGTACTGTACTTTTTTGTAAACACAGGAGCAGGTACTGTGTCGGCTGTACTTCTTTTTGTACTGTACTTTGTTTTAAACACAGGAGCAGATAGTGTATAGGTACAGGGTAGTGTGCTCGCCTGAGCAGAGCTTTCAACAGGAAAGGTCATGGAAGGCAATTTCTTTTTGGGACAGGGCTTCGTGTAGAGATATAAGTTGTGTATTACTTTTCAATATAGTTTTTTCAGTGTTGGACTTGGTTGAAGAATGGGAGTTTTTTTTGTGTGGATACTGTGTGCTTCATGATCCATGTACCACCAAAAACAAAACTTTATTTTTCATTTTTATTCAGCTTTAAAAAAAATGATTTATAGTGGTCTGCTTCTCTGCTCACTTTGTATATTTCCCCTTATAAACTCAGTAGTGGCTATGACAGACAAGTCAGTTGTCGGATTGCCACTTTGTTCCATTACCGGTTGTACAGACTTGCTGTTTACCAAAACATCTGTCTTCTCTGTACCTGTCACATTGCAGCAGCATAGCATGGAGAGACGTTCTTTGGCTTTTTTCTACTCTAGCAGGGTTTTGCTCTTAAAAGTCAGAATCACACTACTAATACAGCAAAAAAAAAAAAAAACTGGTCTCATCACAGTTAAAGACACCATTTGGGGAGAACTGTGACAAGAGACCGGGTAACACATCATTCATCCAGGACTCAGCACTACTGGTGTCAGCATTTTGTTTCTCCCCATGAGCCCTTTTATATCCAGTGTTGTGCTATGCATGCACCTGTGAGATCTACGAACACGCAAACTGGCTCCAACTATCTGGCAGAATTAAATATCAAACCTACATCCTAGCAAAAAAGAAAACATTGAACCTACTACCCCCTGGATGACAGGCACTGCTGAGGCCATATAGCGGCCCATGACAAACCAGGAATTCAAACAACCTCTCCTTCACTGTTCCCCTTTGCAGGACTACCGAAGGCCAATGATCCTTCTTTTTCAGAGCCTCTTTCTGGTTCAACACCCTGCCAGCAGAAGTTACCAGCAAAGCAACCCTGGGTGCCTTTAAGCTCAGCATTGAGTCAATACCTCATCTCCTGTGCCTCCTGCAACTGCTACACCCAAATGGTTATCTCCCATCCCCACCCTTCCCTCCCTACTCCTTCCTCCTCCTCCTACTCCCTCCACACACCTCCTCGCTGCCCCTGCCCCACCCCCCCACTCCTCTCTTCTCCCTCTTTACACCAGCCTCTGGCCTCGCCTCCCTCTGTCGGATGGCTACCTATACAAATCTATATTGTTTAAATTATTATAGAAGTGATTTTCACAATTATGATGTTTTGGTAATTGACAAAGCCCTCCAACTGCAATGTTTATTTCTCTTTGCACAAAACCGCTGCCTGTCCTCATGTTTCAAGTAACCTGGCGTGGAACCTTTGTAAAAGAGCCCCTGGCTCAAAGGTGTATCTGATTCCCTTAAATAAATAAAATAAAATAAATAAAATGCCTTCCACCTATGGAACCATCCTTCTGAGGATTTTTCCGTCCTGTTTTTGTTTGTGGTTGGGGTTTTCATTACAGTGCCACTCATCTAGAAATTTAGTGCAGCTTTTGAAGTGATCGGTCAGGGTTGAATGTGACATGCTAAGGTGGAGAGCCAAGTCTCTGACATCTTCAGCATGTTGTCTATCCTTTTTAAAATCTCTATCTTTCGAGATAGAGTCAATGTATTTCTTTTGGCCATTTTCAGAAAGTTTTGACAGGAGCATAGCAAACGCAACAAAGACACCAACAGCAGCAGCAGGGTGATTACCAGAGCCGTAACTGATCATACCTCACTAATACATAACCTTAAACAGATGCAATTCCCCTGCCACATGACATGTTAATGAGTGCAGTTAGGCCCCCTGATGTCTGATATACATGGTAGCACCAGATCATTGCAATGTTAGATTTTAATACACAATCCTCTGCAGTGGGTTTGGGAATTTGAATATCGTCCAGTTTGCCCGAATGTCCGTAAGAACCATGTCTGTTATACAGTAGGACCTCTTGAGTTATGAACGGTTAGGGAATGAGGCTGTTCATAACTTTGAACATTTTGTAAGTTTAAAACAATTTTGACATGACTTAAAAACAAAAGCAAATTGGGCAAATATTGTAAAAAAAAAAACAGTTTTATTTAGAAAAAGTAAAAAATTATATGCTTTTATTGTGCTTTCACTCAGTATGTGATTAAAGTGCTTTAAAATATTTATTGCTGCTGGGTGTTTCAAGCACTGCAGATGAGAAGACATTTACACCTGAGCCTGCATTGCTATTGGCTGCTGGGGAGGGTCCGTTGACTGGTCAGTTCGGAAGTGTGGGGGTCCGTAACTACGAGGTCCTACTGTACCTGGGTTGCACTGTACCCCATATAGAAGTGTAGGAAGGATACCACAGGTCATGGCTAACCAGGCTTTGGGAGTTAGATTGTAACCAACCTTATATGAGAGATCTAACCTGGAGCTGACTGTCTTGCAAATACCTGCAACAGGCAAACAGAAATCAAGAGATGGGTCCAAAGTAATGCCTAAGCAGTTAAATGAGGAGACAGAGGCAAGGAAGGTTCTGTCGCTGCAGGAAGTAGATAGAGGACCAGATATACACATATTTTTTTATTCCTTGGTAATTGGGTAAGGCCCACTAGGCACAAGTGCCTGTTTTCAGGGGTGATCCAGGAGCAGTGGGTGGTTAAGTGACTTGCTCAGAGTCACATAGTATGCACGTAGAGGTTGTGGGAATCAAACCCAGGCCTGCTGGATGTACCAAGCTCATTCACAGCTTGTTACTCCAACTGGTAGGCTATACTGCCAGCCCATACATTTAAAGAGCAGCTTTTCTTGAATAATTACCCACTGCTGTGTGCCTTGAGAATCTTGATCACTAAGCATTCCACTCAAAACCATTCCGAACTAGAAGGCCAGTGCCAGGTTCCGCAGGTAAACTTTTACCTGCAGCATTACTTGAATCAGCAGTATGGGTATGGGAGGGAGCCTCCTCATTTTATCCATTGCTCCTGTCCCCAAAGAGTTTCAGTTATTTTACTTTGGCTTTTCATGTTGTCAGGGTTTAGTACACATTTTAAAGGAGTCAGCTGTGGAACTTAACTCTTTAGAAGCCAGTACTTGTGCAGTACTTGCTGTTGCAGTGAGAGTACTATACTTCAGCGTAATCATGCTGAAGCAGGCAGGGCAATAAACATGTTTCTTTGAAAAACTAATTTCAGTTACAATTAATAAAAATATTATCATAACCATCAAGTCTACTTTTCTAGGTACCTTCTATGCTACGCACCATGCGTTTCCTTTTATTTTACCGATCCTAACCCTTCCCAGGTCTACAGTGCTATTTCTGAGTCAAATGTGGTGGGCATCTTTTTTTCTTAAGAAAAAGCTAACTTAAAACATTTATAAAATACTGAAAGTTTGGCAGAACAAGACAATTTTATCACCAAATAAAACCGGAGGATGTCCGGAATGTTTTATGGTGGAAAAAAAAAAAAAGGCTGGTGAACCTACAGTAGGTAAGGTCCATCCGGGTATAGATGGAATGACTTGGGAAGTGGCACTCCAGTACTTGTGGTATTTATTTATCTTGTTTTTTATTGTATTTAGTTTTTGTTGACCGGGTAAGTGCACTAGACAAATCCTGCCTATTTTCAGGCACAACCCAGGGGAGGGGGATACAGATCAATGGCAACTGACTTTGAACCATATTAAGCTGTTGGTGGTATTTTTGGTGAATGAGGGAAATTTGGCCAGGACACCGGGGAAATTCCCCTGCTCTGCTGGCGCTCTGTGGCCAGTAGAGGGCTGTGACTGTTCTGCTGTTTGGCAGAAGCGTTCTGATACTGCATGGTGTCAGTCGTTGATGTGGCAGCTCCAGTTTGTGTAGCTATGATGGAGGTACCGGAGGAAGTTCCTATTGCCCCCGATACCGGGGTTTCAGAGCCAGAGACTGAGGCTCAAGAGGTGATCGATGAACTGCCGATTCGGGAGATGTCTACAATATCGGACAGCTTGATTTGTTTCATGGATTCTACCTGTTTACAACGAGATGCAGATTTCTCTGGGTCAGGAGAGGTTGTTGCTTTATCGGAAGGGTTTCATAGCACCACGCTTCTGGTTTTTGTGTCGGCCGACTCGGCAGCTCCAACAGCAATGGATACTGATTCCCAGCAACCTTCAACATCGCAAGTGATTAGAAAATAATTTGGTCTGCAAGAGGCTCTCCCCACTGGATTTAGAGACTGGTCGGCAGATGATTCTCTCGCTAAAGCTGGATGGCTTCGAAACTCTGAAGGGACTTGGATTCCTGATCCTTACTGGATGGACACACTTACAGTTCCTGCTAAGCATGCCAACTCCCTGAGCTCAGGTATTCAGACCGCTTCTTCAGATTAAAATACTAATAATGGTGCGCACCTATTGGAAGATTCTGAGGCATTTTTCAGCCCCAGTACTTCTTGGGGGGGGGGGGGTTAAGCCAGAGAGATCTTGTGACTCAGACAAGGGTATTCAGAATGAAAACGGCCCTGAGCCTTCTAATCGCATTCCTATGGCTGACTTGTTCAAAAACAGACTAGAACAAGCTCCCAGGAGGAATGCAGTCAGATTAAGATATAGAGGGGGTCTAGGCTCTCATCCTGATAGATATTATGTAGCCAACATTTTACTTAGAGGCTCTATGTCATTTTTACCTTCTGATTTATTTGCTTTAATACATGTTTCAGGGGAAGACTCGTTGGATGTTAGTTTTCGACTTAATCATAGCTTGGAACTATTTTGGGAGAAGTATTCTATCCTAAAAAGCAGTCCTCTATGGGTTCCCTTTTTTGCCATTCCCCTTACTAGGCCTCAAATCCGGTATGTCTCTATCATTTTCAGAAATGAGGGAGTGAATGTAAGTGACATCTATCACTGGCTGCAAAACTGCTGTGACATTCTTGGACCCCGTGAAGCTTTATTAGATCTAGAAGGTATATGGACGGGAGGCTGGAAATTTAAAGTAAAATTATTCTAAATAAATTCAGACATCATTCATCTACCCAACAGTTTTTTTCTAGGTAAGGATAGAGGGGTATGCTTTTACAGTGGGCAACCCAGAGCATGTTATAAATGTGGCTGTCGAACTCACATTAGTAGTGCGTGTGATATGCTAAAATGTTCCCTATGTGGGGGATATGGGCACTCAATGGATCTATGTGAGAACATCTTTCAATGTAACTTATGTGATGATAAAAGTCATGCTTTCCATCAGTGCCCTTGGGCTAAGAGGAATAGGACCGAAGGGTGGGATCATGACGAGCTAGTGATTCAGGCCCAAGAAAAACAACAAACTCATTCATCTGCTGAATCCTCATCTTTGTCTACTACGTCACTCCCTGTTGTACCAGAACCAGTCCCATCAGTTAAAGACACTGGGACTACTAAACACCCAGACCATGTTCCTGTGTCTGCTCCTAAATTAGGTACTGTGACTGATACTACTCCTCCTCATGTATCTACCAGACCCACTATGCCCCCACCTATTTTTGAAACTGTTAAAGGGAAAAGGTTTACTAGATCTTCATGAAAAATTCCCATCTTTGTCCTATTCCCACCACTAATATATTTTCCCCCCTGCAAGATGATGTTGGGGACTCGGACTTGGAATCAGATGCCTCTCATAGATCTGAATTGGTTACTGAGGATGAGGAAAGCAGATCCACAGAATTATCTAAGGATAGAAAGGGAAAGAAAGGAAAAAAAAGGAAGGCTAGTATTAGTTTAAAAGGAGGGCCATGATAACTGTGTTTTTTTATGGCAACTTTAAAACTTTGCAGTGTCAGTGGCTTAGTAGGTAGCACACTCACCTCTGAGGCCGGGAGATCAGAGGGCTGTGGGTTCAATTCCCACATCTGGCACTTGGGTTAATATCCCAGTACTGACACTGTAATGCAGCATGAGAGGGGTGCTGCATTTCTGAGGTGCCGTCTTTCGGATGAGACATTAAACCGAGGTCCCATCTGCCTGGATTGGTGGTAGTTCAGGTGGATGTTAAAGATCCCATGGCACTTATCGAAAAGAGTAGGGGAATTTCCCCGGTGTCCTGGCCAAATTTCCCTCATTCACTAAAAATACCACCAACAGCTTAATCTGGTTCAAGGTCAGTTGGCATTCATCTGTATCCCCCTCCCCCGGGTCGTGCCTGAAAATAGGCAGGATTTGTCTAGTGCACTTACCCGGTCAACAAAAGCTAAATAAATAAATAAATAAAACTACTGTCATTTAATGTCTGCAGTTTAAAAGCATATAAAAAACAGATTTCTTTACTATCTTTTTTTGAGTCTCTCTCAGTGGACATTATTTTTGTTCAAGAGACTCGTCTCACTTCACTTCATGAGGTGGAACTGATTAAAAAGAGATGGCATTGGGGACCTTCGTTCTGGACTTTTGGTTTAGAACCTGCAAATGGTATTGGCATCCTTTTTAAATCCACTCAGTTTCGCATTTCACGCCTTATTGATGTTAGTCCAGGTAGAGCCTTAATCCTTGATGGCTTCCTTAGAGAGTTTTCTTTTCGTATTATCAACATATACTCTATGCCCCTCAAACCAAATCCGCTAGAATTTCATTATTTGAGGAGATTAGGCCCTTTTTATTCTCTAAACTACATATTATTTGGGGAGGTGATTTTAATTGCTCCTTGGATACCACACTGACAGGAGTTGCCCCCCAAAAAATATACTGTGACTCTACTGCTTTATCTCAAATTCTTTCTGGGGCCAGTATGAAAGATACCTATTGTACCCTACACCCTATGGGTAAGGGAGCTACCTACCACAAGGGAGGGGAGGGCCTCGGCACCCAACTAGGGATCTGAGGTTCGAGCAGACTCGATAGACTGTAAGGCCTAATCTGCTGGCAAATAGTATGTTAGATCTATATATGCTACACGTATTGACATGTTTTTTGTCTCTGCGCATTTGGTTCTTTTTTTGTGTAAATCTCAACCCTCGGAATTTTCTGACCATAATATTCTTATTTGCCCCCTTAGTTTACATTCTCTTCCTCCCAAGATTTTCTCATCATATAACTGATGGAGACTGAATTTGTCTCTTCTGGATAATCCTTCCCTTTTTTTACAGATTGAAATCTTTTTTGCCAGTAGAGACTCTGTCTCATGTGCTTATGTCTCCCCCTTAGAGTGGTGGTTAGATACTAAGAAGAAGCTTAAGAAACTGGTACTTTCCTTTGGTAAAACTCAGGCCAATTCAAACTGTTTAACATATCTCCTCTTAAGGAATCAGTTATATAAGTTAATGTCTTTTCCTCCCAGTAATAGTGCTAATTTTCACTCTCAAATTTTGAATATAAAAAAACAGATGAGAACCTTCCAGTATGATAGAGCTAAATCTTTAGAATTGGAATTTAATTTTGGTACTAGAAAATCACCAGCTGCGGACCCATTTGAAGCCTGTAAACTAAGATTGGATAATACCCTTATGACCCAGCTTGCTTTGCCTAATGGCGCTTTAGTCTCAAAAGACATAGAGATGTTAGCAATAGTCCAGAAACATGTTAGTGATTCTTTCTATGACAGGTCTGATCAGCCTTTCCTTGAGGTGAAGGGGTTTACTGTCTCATTATCTCAGGTCCCTACTTCTCAGGTATTTTCATTAATATGGCCTATTTCTTCCCAAGAAGTGGAGCTAGCTATATTCCAGTTGAGTAAGGGTACATCGCCGGCATTGGATGGTGTTCCCAATGATTTTTATAAAACATTTTCCTCACACGTGATTTATTTTCTCCCCAAAGTATTTAATTTTCTATTATCTTCCTCTTCCTCCCTTTTGGGATTTAATACTTCTTTACTTTATTTTTTATTCAAATCAGGAGATAAAACTTTATTGTCGAATTGGAGACCATTAAGCTTACTAAATAGTGATTACAACATTTCTGCTAAAATTTTGAATAATAGGATATTATTGGTAGCGGATTTCCTTATACATCCGGCTCAGACTTGTGCCATACCCAATCGGCATATTCAACATAACTTATATCTTTTACGTGATTTATTTGAATTTAGTCGAGCTAATACAATTTCGGTTTATGTTGTTGCCTTAGACCAGGCTAAAGCCTTTGATAAGGTTCGGCATGCTTATTTATTTTCTACACTTTTGAAGTATGGGTTTCCAAAACCTTTTGTATATTGGATATCTACCCTATATAAAGGTGCTACTATTGTTCCTATGGTTCATGGCCTTTTTGGAGCTGATATCCCTCTTACGGTTGGGGTAAGACAGAGATGCCCCTTAAGTCCGCTACTTTACTCCTTTGTGTTAGACCCAGTCATTAGACAAATTCTATGGGATACTACTATTGTAGGCTTGGCCCCTTCTCCTGCACTACCTTACAAGAAGGTTACCGCTTATGCGGATGATGTCACATTACTAATACAAGATATCTCCTCTCTAGTTCATGCACTGCAGATTTTTTACCATTTTGGAAAATTATCGGGAGCCCAGCTTAATTTAGAGAAAGGTTTTATTTTCTCTTTGGACCCTTCACTTACAGTCCCTTTAGATATAGGAGGTATACCGGTTGTTTCTTCCCCTCATAAGATTTTAGGTATCTGGTTTGGAGCTGGAGATTTGGCTTCATACAATTGGGAGAAGCAGTTATATATTGGAGAGTTTAAGATTCATCGATGGAAAGGTTGGAAATTTGGGAAAAAAAGAGGGTAATGATTATTAAACAATTTTTGTTACCAGTTTTTTTATATCTCAGTTATATTTTCCCACCTCCACTGCATCTGAAAACTAGACTATTTAGTCTCTTTTTTCAGGTGCTTTGGGGCAACGGGTTGAATCCTGTACGTAGAGATATTACTTATTTACCTATTCAAAAGGGAGGTCTAGCTATAGTTTTTTACCATTCCCTGTTTCTGTTTGGTTCCTATTCTTATTTATGGTCCCCAGCTTCCATGTCTTGGCAGTTATGGACATAATTTCTATGGTCCAGATATCTGGATAAGTGGCCCCTTTTACCTCCCAAGATCCTGTTGTCTGACTCTTTACCAACTTACGGTATTCCCACTTTAAAAAAACTTCAACAGTGGAAAATCTCTTTTCCACATCTTCTCACTCTCTCTAGAAAATCTTTCTACAATTTTATTGTTTTTGAGGTTCAAAAAAGTGTTCTTTTATTTCCAGAATGTGTCCCCTCTAAAATGTTGTTTTCTCTTAGGAAATTAACAGATTTTAGGATTCCCCGGCATATATGGGATATTGTTTGGCTCTCTATGCAAGGCTGGTTAGGGGTTAGAGGTAATTTAAAGTATAAACCCATTACGGAGCGGTTCTGCTTAAGACCCACCTGTATAAACTGTGAAGAAACTATGGTTCATTTTTTCATCACTTGTCCCTTTACTAAAAATTTTTGGCAGGACGCTGCCTTACATTGGAATTTACCTTTTTTAAACCATATTTCATATCAAACCATAGTTCTTGGTGATTATACAGGGAGTTGTCGTCTGTATCATGAAAGTACTTTGAATGTTTTTTTTTTTTCCTTTATACAATATTTTCTGTGGCAGGCCCGGTGTCAATTTATATTGCAGCAACAAACAGTATTATTTAGTACTATGTTTTTACAGATTGAGAATGGTTTAGCTTCTATTAAAACCAGGGATCTTGTCAAATTCTCTAGAGCTAAAGTGGATTCATTTTGGAAAAATTTTATTTCTCAATGAATTTTTGATGATACTGTTTAATTTCTTCATTTTCTATATTTTATATAACCTTGTGATTTGATTGTTTTTGTTTTCTTCTGTGATGTTGTGTTTCTTTTCAATAAAACTTCCCCTACTCTTTTTATAAGTGCCATGGGATCTTTAACATCCAGCTGAACTACCACCAATCCAGGCAGATGGGACCTCGGTTTAACATCTCATCCAAAAGACGGCACCTCAGAAGTGCAGCACCCCTCTTGTGCTGCACTACAGTGTCAGTACTGGGATATTAACCCAAGTGCCAGATATGGGAACTGAACCCACAGCCCTCTGATCTCCCAGCCTCAGAGGCGAGTGTGCTACTTACTGAGCCACTGATACAAATATTTGCAAGTCTATGTGCCCATTTTATGAATGGTGAATTTGATCTGTATGTGCCCTGGGCGGGTTCTGAACTCTCTGGTGAAGATGAAGCTCCAGAATCATGATGTCTGTCATCCACACTGATATTTGAAGTACGATTAAAACCTGTTCTGCATATGTGAAGATTAATTCTGACCAGAAGTCATGTCAGTTCTGTTTCTTTTCAGTATGCTGGTGACAAAGTAAAGACCTCCTCAGTATGGAAATGAAGCAAATTCTTGTCTGTAACTTGATTTATGTTTATTAGGTGTACTGTAGGTTAAGGATTTAGTGGAAGTGATAGGGACTCTAAAATGAGTACAGGATAGGGCAGTTTTCTTTACATGGATGCTGTGCTATGAAGTGGCATGAGAATGCAATCAGAGGGTCTATTTGCCAGAAGGTCCAGCCACTGGATGGGATGCCAGAGTCAGAGGCTTCAGGTGCAGGAGAAGATACCAGAGCCGGAAGGTCTAGCTGCTAGAAGAGACACCAGAACAACAGGAGGATCCATTTTCTGAATGTCTGGCAAACCATAAAAAACTGGATTAAAGGACATAAATGAAAATGCAACTTGTTCAGCTGTGTATTTTTTAAAAATCTTTCTTGATTGTGTTTTAAGTTAAAATACAACCAAATACATTTCAATGGAGAAGTGTGATTTGATACATAATACTAGGATCTGATATACCAGGTAATCCATATTTCCTCCACACTTCATTACACAATAGGTGCAGATTTCTATAGAAGTCCACACAGAACAGAGAAACCCATCATTGCTCAGGCTAAGCATACCCCATGCCTAAAGTACCAGTCAAATATTTCTGCCAGATAAATTGGCCTATATAAACATAGAGTTTGTGGACAGAAAAGGACCACTTGGCCCACCCAGTCCTGCCCAGATGGTCCCTGCCTAGTCTGTCTCCGCAGACCCTAACTGGTCCCTGGTGACCCCCTTTCTCACTGCCTATTTACTAATATTCCCCTATGTCTATCCCACACATGCTTGAAAACCCCTACTGTATTTGCCTCCACCACTTCCGTTAGCAGTCTATTCCAGGCATCTACCACTCTTTCAGTGAAGTAGTACTTCCTCACATCCCTCTTAAACTCCCCCAGTCTAGCTTCATTGTATGCCCTCTGGTCCTAGTGCTCTTCCTCATTCAACAGAGACTCCTCTCCTGCACCCTGTTCACCACCATGAGGTATTTATAGGTCTCTGTCATGTCCCCGCTCCCTCTCCCTCTCCTCTCCTCTCCTCTCCTCTCCTCTCCTCTCCTGTAGGGTGCACATGTTGAGATCCCTTACTCACTTCTCAATAAGGCTTTTGGTGCAACCCTGCACCATTTTTGTTGCCCTCTTCAGGACTGCCTCTACCCTGCCTATGTCCTTTCTGAGGTGTGGCCTCCAGAACTGGACACAGTACTGCAGATGGGGTCTCATAAGTGAGTGATACAGTGGCAACACCACCTCCCTCCTCCTATTGGAGATACCTCCCCTAGTTCATCCCAGTACTGCGCTGGCCATACCCACTGCTTTGTCACACTGTTCTGCCCCTTTGGGTATCCAGTGAGTATAGTGACCGAATATGGGCACTATGTCAATACGGCGACTCATATTTGGCAATATACTCCTGGGCTACCTTACAGGGGTAGCGACTGTATTCGACTGCTATGGTACTGGACAGCGACGGGAAGAAAGAAATAGCAAGGGGAAGGGGAGGGACAGGGAACGTTTTTTGGGGATGGGTGTACCTGCTGCTGCCACCACTGAGCTAGCTGTGTGGTGTGGTGGTGTGGGAGGCTGTGGTGCAGTAGGTACAGAGTTCGGGACTGGGACTGGGTGCATAAAACTTTTGCCACTGGCTACAGCTCTGGCACTTAATTTTTTGTGCGATATGGGATTTTGTCCATTCCCCAACATGCAACCCCCTGGAGTTGGTAATCCTTATTCAGGGGTGTGTGTGGGGCCATGGGGGGGCACAGCCCCCCTGCATAAACACTTTTTTTGATTCCGGATGTCAGGTCGCCTGAAAGTGTATATCGCCGAGTTGCTTTTCCGTGATATACACTTGCCATAATAGCGATCGCTATTCTGCAATTGCTATTATGACATGGAACTGCCACTTTGAGGTCATCAGATATGATAACCCCAAGATCCCTTTTCTGCTTTGTAACTGAAAGTGCTTCCCTCACATCCTATACTAAGTACATGGGTTTCTATGCCCTAGGTGCATGATGTTGCACTTTTTGGCATTGAACTCCAACTGCCATGTTCTTGATCACTCCTCGAGTTTCCTGAGATCCCTATGCATTCCACCCCCAACCCCCGACTATGGGATGTAATCTTGGAGGCATTCCAAAATCCTTATAGACAGGGTTATGGACTCAGTAGGCTCCTACTGCACATGTGACTTCAAAGATGAAATCCAACCCACCATACGTGCTGTCCATCCCAGGAAAGCCTAGTTTTACATGTGCATCTGACCAGGCTGGAGATCAGGATCACAGCTCCTGCCAACCAGCATTTGTTGTTTGTAATCCTAAATATGTTTCTGACAAAACACCAAGGTTAATATCTTTTTAATGCTTGTGAGTAATATATTAGAAAAATGTAGACTTTCACATAATAACAACACTAATTTCTTAATACTTCAACTGCCATTCTCTGTCTTGGGCTGGTATCCTGCTCTATTAAGGACGAGCATAACATTTTAGCATCGAATATCAAAAGATTAGCTTAGAAAAGTAACACCATACCTTTCAATTTCTAAACCTCCAGTTTGCTGCACACTGTTGCTTTACATTTTATCTTCAGGGGCCCAATATTCAAATCTTTGTGCGGGCGCTAATGGGTCTTTGCCAGCACAAGCTGAGGTTTGTGCCAAAGCCCCATATTCAAAAGGGGCTGTTGCATGGGCAAAGAGGATTAGCACCTGCACAAACCATAATGTATTCATGCGGGCAAGGGGAGGGGCGTGGCCATGAATATGCATGTTACCCCATATTTAGTGGCATTGCACTGCACAAAAGTGTTTAATGTGGTCCTTTTGAGCAGCGCAAATACCACTGAACAAAACCCCGACTTAACTCTGGGCAATCCTGTTGGCTGCCAGAGATAATGCAGCCACTGAGCTGGTTGTCCACAGGGAAGCACAACCTCTCCTGAGATCCCTGGCACCCCTCCTGCCAATCACCGGCCTGTTACATAGAATTTAATGCCCCTGGTGCTAGTGGTATCCTCCCCTGATTGCTGGCTCCACAATATATAGTAACATCCCTAGTGGTGGTGGAAACCCCCTTCCGATCCCCAGCCCCATAGTACATATACAGATCCCTGGTGCTAGTGGGCCCCTCTCAGATCACCAGCCCTGTACTTTGTAATCCATTCCTGGTGGTAGTGGTGCCCTCCCACCCCTGATCCCCAGCTCCATACTCTGTAATCCATTCCCTGGTGGTAGTGACCCTCACCATCCCCATGCCCGTATTTTGTAATCCATTCCAGGGGATGCTTTCAAAAGAACAGGAACTTTCAGGATAGCTGTCAGAATGACAATGGTAACTGAATCAATAATGTTCATCCCTCCTCTGGTAACAACAATAACAGGTTGTGAAACTGCAACCACTTTAACATAGGCAAATTTAACAACTCTTTCAAGTCCAAACAACAATCCAGTCAATGATTACAACTTGGCAGTCAAGGAACACCCACCAGTAGGGCACAGCTATTACAGTTCACAAATGAGTGGAGAAAGACTACCCAGGACAAATAGGTCCTGGAAATTTTGCAAAAAGGTTACACAACACAGCTGACAGAGACACTGGTAAGGGATCGCATGATGACATCCCCTATTTCAAAAAGAAAGCAAGCCAGGAACTGGTGCAACAGGTCCTTAGCAACTTAATCTCAGCCAAAGCCATTACAGAGGTACCACAGAAGGTAAGGGGAAGGAATATATTTGATATTCTTCATGGTGCCAAAGAAAACAGGAGTCTTACATCCCATGCTAGACTTGAAATTCTTAAATCAATTCATCCAGCAAAGAATGTTCAAGATAGACACTATCAGGTCCACATTCAAGGCAATCCATCTAGGAGAACCTCATGTTGATAGACATGAAGCACACATATCTCCACATTCCAATCAAACCAACGCACCACAAATATCTGAGGTTCCACATTTTGGGATGGCATAATAAACACCAAGCCCTCCTATTCAACCTAGCCTAGGCACTGAGGGTATTCACAAAGGTGTCAATAGTATTAGCTGTCAAAAATGAGAGAGCAAGGAATTCAGTCATACCGGAGTTCGACAACTGGCTCATCTGAATCAGATCTCCATCACAATCCCACAGAGAGACCAAGACCATTCTCCAATGTCTGGAAGACCATGGATGGGTAATAAACAAAAAGATGAGCAGTCTCAACTCCAGTTGCACATAGAATATCTGGGAACACTGGTAGATAACAGCTGCTGGCATAGTCTACCAATCAGACAAACAGGTACAGAGCATGATTGTACAAGCATCCAACCCCCAAAGCAACCAACATCTGACTGTGGAACACCTGACCCAAGTACTAGGAACCATGGCATCATGTATCAACTTAGTCCCATGGGCTTGGTGTAATATGAGGCTCCTACTACTGCTACCATGCAACAGTGGTCCAAGGCAGACTGTGACCTATTGGGCAAGGTGCCCATACCTTCTCAGGTATGGACATCCCTGCACTGGTCAATGGAGTGGTCCAACCTAACCAAGGGAGTAGCACTAGCCATACAACACAATTTAGTAATAGATACCAATGCCAGTCTAAAAGGGGTGGGGAGCAGCAACAGGTTCCCAAACAGCTCAAGGGAACTGGACAATGCCCATATCAAAACTGCCATCAAAGTTCTGGAGATGAGGGCAATATACAACACCTTAACTCATTTTTGGGCCAGAATCAAGAACAAGAACATTCTTATATGCTTCAACAACAGAGCAGAGCCATGACAATGCTCATTGTGAGAAAAGGGGGAACAAAAGGCAAGGCTATGCAAAGGGAAGCCACAAAAGTGCAAAAGTGCCGAACTGGGCAAAAGACAGTTTGACTCACATTAAAGCAATAACACCTGGCAGGGAAGCTCAACCCAACAGTGGATTGGTTGAGCAGGTAGCAGATCAATCCAGGGGAATGACATCTCCATCACCAAGCATTCTTGCAAATTAACAAAAGATGGGATCTGGTCCAGATAGACCCAATGACTACCAGCAATAATGCACACTTTCCAAAGTTCTATTCCAGGTGCACGGAGAATCAATCGTTGGGAGTGGATACCTTATCTCTGAATTGGTTCTTCAAAGTGGCATGCACCTTCTCTCCATTTCCACTACTTCCACAAGTACTAAGAAAAATATGTAATCCCAGGGCATGTGTAATTCTAATAACCCCCTACTTGTCCAGCAGATCATGGTTTTCAGTGGTGGTAGCTATGGCACTAGACCATTCATGGTGATTACCCAACAGACCAGACATGCTACAGCAGAGCCCAGGGAGACAGCCAAATCTGCAGAACTTAAAACTAATGACTTGGCTTCTGAAAGGGAGAGACTGCTGAAGGCCGGCTACCACCCTTCAGTGGTCAACACCATGATCCTACAGGAGACAATGGGCCATATTTACCAAGTGGTGCGAACAGAAGTCCATAACACTGGAATAGGCCTCTGTCCTGGTCATTCTCATTTTTCTCCAGGAAGACATGCACAAAAGCCCATCCTCATCATTATTGAGGGTCCAGCTAGCAGCCATCAGAGCAGTATGCAGCCAAGTAGGAAACACAACTCCTGGGGCTCACCCCAATGTTTTACGATTCTTAAAGATGGTTTCCACTAAACGACCAACAATCAAACCAGACACCACTCCTTGGGCCCTCAATCTAGTCCTCAAGGCTGTGACATCAGCACCGTTCAAATTGAACTGAAATGGCTGACCCTCAAGACTGTGTTTTTAGTGGCAATTTGTTCAGCTAGGAGAACCTGCAAACTTCATGCACTATCATCATAGAATCATAGAAGCTTGACAGCAGAAAAGGACCACACTGGCCCATCTAGTCTGCCCTATTTACCCCCTACACCTCCCCCACTACTCAGCCCCATATGTCTGTCCCATGCCTTCTTGAATCCCTCCACCGAGTCAGTCCCCACTACTTCTTCTGATAGTCAGTTCCAGGGCTCGACCACCCTCTCTGTGAAGAATTGCCCTCTCACATTGCCTCTGTATCTATCTCCCTGCAGTCTGAGGCTATGCCCTCTAGTTCTGGCCTCCTCCTTCTTCTTAAGTAAACACCCTTCCCTTACTTTGTTGAGCCCCTTCACATATTTAAAAGTTTCAATCATGTTTCCCCTTTCCCTCCTAGTCTCTAATGTGTATAGATCTAACTCCTTACACCTCTGCTCCTATGTCTTCCCTTGCATAGCCTGCACCATCTTGGTTGCCCTTCTCTGAACCCTTTCCATCCCATCTATATCCTTATGGAGGTGTGGTCTCCAGAACTGGACCCCGTACTCCAGATGCAGCCTCACAGTGGCTTTGTAGAGGGGCATTATTACCTCCCTCTTTCTACTAGTAATGCCCATGCCGATGCATGCCAACATTCCATGGGCCTTTCCCACCGCCCTGTTACATTGGTTTACTACCTTAAGATTGGATGAGACTATGATCCCCAGATCCCTCTCCTGTTCTGTTACTTTGATTGCCTTCCCTCATAGGGTGTATCCTGCTTGTGTGTTTCTACTTCCCATGTGCATCACAGCACCATTTTTGTTATTAAATTTCAGCTGCCACATCTCTGACCACTCCTTGAGCATCTTCAGGTCCTGCCTCATGTCCTCCACTCCCCCTGTGGTGTTCACCCTATTACAGATCTTTGTGTCATCAGCAAATAGGCACAACCTCCCCCTAAGACCCTCCACTATATCGCTGTTTACACCCTCCCATCAGCCATTCATTAAACTCCTCAATCCTCAGCCTCCATCTGTGCTTGCCTTTGGTACAGGCGACACCTCTGAAAAAGCCACAGATTGGAACACCAGTCTGCTGCAGTACCTAGCAAGCTCTCTGAATCTTTCAAATCATGCAGAGAACAATTGCTAGTCTTTTACGACAACTGTGTCACACTTATGACAGTACCATCATTTATCCCCAAGGTGGCTTTGGACTTTCACACCAGTCAAGTAATTGAACTGCCTGCATCACTACCAGAACCCAAAGATGCAAATGAAACAGCATTAAACACGCTGTCCTAGCAACTTATATTAACAGGACAAAGGACTTCAAAATGTCCAACAGACTGTTCATCATTGTACAAGGAAACAAGAAAGGGTTTTTGGTTTCCAAGTTGACTATAGCAGCATAGCTGAAGAGAGCCATTCAGGAAGCATAAAAGTCAAAGTCTGTGGCCTCACCAACAGACATTCGAGCATACTCCAATGGTAGTTTACTCACCTGGTAAAGGGGATTGTGGGAGTATATCTCTGAGGCACTTCAGGGTCATCCATACTGGAGGCAGCTCATGACTGGACATTCAAGGTACTTATGCAATATGACGTGTGGCAATTCACACTGGCATGCTGTATTGGCCAGTTTATTAGTCTGTATATATTAGTCAATAAAGTACTATAATCTTATATTTTGTCCTCACATCATTTAGAAATCACAAGCCTATTGCACTAATGGAGCTTTTTCCCTGGTAACATTATGCATAAGCTTTGGAAGACATCCAACTGAGCTTTCCTGGGACAGGCAGAGCACAAGGTGGGTTGGATTTCACCTTTGAAGTCAGATGCCCATCAGCAGCCTGTAAGGTGAACATAACTAGGTCTGTAAGGATTTTGGAGCGCCTCAGAGATATATTCATGCAATCACCTTTAACAGGTGAGTAAACTAACATTGTTCACCATATTACAGATTTTAGTATCATCTTGCAAAAAGGCATACTTTCCCTTCCAGTTCATCGTCTATGTCACTTATGAAGACACTGAAGAGGACTGGTCCCAGTACTGAGCCCTGCAGCACCCCACTGGTCACTGTTCAATCATTAGAGTGAGTGCCAATAACCACCAGCCTCTGTTGCCTATTTGTTAACCAGTTCTAACCCAATTCATCACTTTGGATGGCTCTACGATGCAGGTTCAACAACCCTTTTGTCGACCGGTATCTCGCCGACAGGAATCATGTCGACCACAAGTTATGGTCGTCATGATTTCTATTTGTCTCCTTGTCCTCTTTTTTATCGGTGGGCTTTGCCCCCAAACCCCTCTTGTGGGGGGTACTGCCCCGGGCCCCCCTGATTTTAGGATTCTAACTCCAGTCAGAGTTACTTTGGGGTAGGTGTGCATGACCGGGAGACAGTGTGCTCCTGTCTCAGGCACACCAACACAGTGACCTGTTGGCAAAGTATTGATTTGGCTGACAGGATTGTAGTTTGCTGTGTTGTTGTTGCCCTAAGGGGTGCATACTACTTTGTATCCAACCCCTTAGGCTGCCCCGTTTCTTAATCACTCTCCTATGTGGTGTCTCACAGTGTTGAAGGTTTTGTTAAACTTCAGATAGGTCGTGTTCACTGCCTTCTCTCGATCTCTTTCCCTGGTGATCCAGTCAAAGAAATCCATCATGTTCGTCGGGCATGACCCCACTCGTATGAATCCATATTGTCTTTGGTCTTGCAGCCCAATGGATTCAACATAGTCTATCAACCTTTCTTTTATCAGTGTTTCCATTAATTTCCCCACCACTGAGGTAAGGCCTATCAGCCTATAGTTGATAGCCTCTTCGCTGCTGTTGCTGTCATGTAGAGGGGCCACTTCTGCTCTCTTCCAGTCCCCTGAAACCATACCCGGTTCCAGTGATCTGTTGAATAAAGCCATCAATGGGGCAGCCAGCATACCCCATATCCTTGGGTGTATCCTGTCTGGCCCCACTGCCTTGTACACTTTCAGAGCTGCAAGTCCCTACAGGTCTCGTTCCTCTGAAAATGTACTTGAGTCCACCACCCTCCCATTTGCCTTTCAGATCATAAAGATTTCTAAATATTGGACCTTATGCACTATGCCTATGCACTGTGGAGACCGGGTGCATAGGCATAGATACACGTGAATGCCATGGGACCTCCCGCGGCATTCACTTAAGGTGCGCAAACAGTTATGCACTGGATTCCTGGCTACGTGGGCAGCATTGCACCAGGCGGGCAAGGGACATGCCTGCACTACACACCATTCAGAAAGGTGCATAGTGCTGCCCACAGGGGGGTGTAGTGGTAAGCAGGTTATGGCAGGGGGGACCCTGCCGTAACCACTGTACATGCTGTGCACACACAGAGCACCCACCTGGTCCAGGCAGCAGTGTACAAACCCCCTCCAAAGAACACCTGCCCCCATCCCACATGCCAGCCCCCCCACACATCAGAGCCCTGTTCCCATGTGAATAATGGCAACCCCACATAACCAAGCCCCATCCCCATTTGCATACTGACAGCCCCTCCACACATATGAGCCCTGTCCCTGTTTGTATAATGACAACCCCCCCACACACATCTAAGCCCCGTCCCCGTGTGAATAATGGCAACCCCCACACACATCTGAGCCCCATCACCTTGTGAATAATGGCATCCCCCACACATCTGAGCCCCATCCCCATGTGAATAATGACACCCCAACCCATCTGTGGCCCGTCACAGTAGTTGATGTAACCCCCCCCACTGGAGCTCTGTCATGACAGTCCTGGACCCATACAGCAGTGCCTGCCCACCTCCTGAACCCCCAAACCTGGCTCCCCAGCCTGCTTATTGGAGCATAGTGGCCCCCCAGAGCACTGACAACACCTCCCACCTGTCTCACGATCCAGCATGATGGTGCTGTGGCTATGGATGGCCAAGTGGCTTATCCCTCCACACGCTTCCTCGGCTGCCTGCCATCCAACTGATGCTAGGAGGGTGCTGCTATAAATAGGCAGCATGCTCCCAGCATCAGTTGTATGGCTGGCTGTGTACAATATGGCCACTGTAGCTCAATTCACATGCATGACTTCATCGTGGCCATCTTGGACACGAGGGACTTTTCTGTCGTGAGCTCTTGTTTATGGCAGCCCCTTGAGCACGCTTAAAGCACAATTGCAGCCGTATGGGCTCTGATCAGAGTTTGTTTCTTTTATTTGCAGGATGAGCAAAAAAGTGTAGCCCTGAACCCCTCCTCCTCCTCAACTCGCATGTCATTGTAATTTGATTGTTTTTAACATGTGTTAACCAGTTACACTTGTGGTTGCTTATCATGCAGAAGCTGTTGAGGATGCATTTGTTCTAGAGAGTAATCAGGAGTAGGTCTCTCCTTTGAAAGGGTAGCTTCATTTTTTTTTTTTTTGTTATTTAATCAAACATTTGTCTGGAAAACACATTGGAGTAAACTACATTTTCACATACATCCCAGAAGGCTGGGTGCAAAATGGGGCTGAGTAAGCAATAGGACAAGACTGAGTGTGGGGTGTTGGCAGATACCCGCACACCCAGAGGAATAGTGAGGTACAGAACTATAGGCAGAAAGCTTTAAAGCTCTTAGGAGTGTGGGTATCTACAACACAGAACACCTTGAAGTGTCTTATTCTCAAGGCCACTAATTTACAGTGATTAAAACAATGAAATTCTGCTTTCAGACTATTAGTCTAATTTCCAGATTTTCTGGGATTCTACTGTCAATCTTTTAGCATGTGTATAAATGATCAGAATAAAAGGAGGCTTAATGTACAGAGCATAAAATGAATCAAATTGAACATAATACAGGAAAACGATTATAGCAAAAATACAGGTTCTGTAGATTTACTGATCTGGGGTAAAATGCCAAATTCCATGACATTCAATGTTTTTACCAGTGTGCAGGCAGTCCAAATTTTGGAATTTTACCAGGTTTTCTGGTAAAAACTGAAAACCAGTAGCCTTGCTTATTGCACTGAGAAAATGGGGTTTAAGTACATTTTTAAGGAAAAGTATACCAGACCATAGGGGATGCATTAATATGACGGCAGAGCATTTTCAGTGATGAGGACACAACAAAAATACCAGGTAGGTTTTGTATAACTTCTTTTTCAGAACTTGCCATGGACATAGTTTGAGGTATTTTTCAAGATAGTGGTTTGTAATGTGAGCAAGTGGCTTGCTTGCACATTCATGCTAGATAGTTTCAGAAGGCTTTTTAAACCGAAGTGGGGAAGAAATGGAAGCAGATTTAGAAATAAAAACTTAGAAACAGCACATAGATATAAGCAGTAACACAACAGAGTGGTACCGTGTCATTTTTTTTCTAAGGGTGTGGTGCTGGCAGATAAACATATGGCATTAAAAGACTTTCACAACCCATTTTCTAACGTACATTATAAAACCTCAAAAGTACATACCAGTACCATATTAGGGCTGTGCGAATACTTTAATTTGAATATTCTGATAAATATTTGTGTTTGGGTCACCATAAAAAAACATAGAAACATAGATTTTGACAGCAGATAAAGACTGCCTGGCCCACCTAGTCTGCCCATTTCCCTACCTACTTAAACTCCATATCCTAAATGATCAGCAACTTACCCTCTCTTTCCTATCACTAGGGTCGCCTTCTGTCTAGCCCATGCATTCTTGAACTCTCCAATCATTTTAGCCTCTACTACCTCTGCTGCCTGTTTCACACATTCACTGCCCTTTCTGTGGAAAAATACTTCCCCACATCACCAATGAGTCTCCCTCCTCTAGCCTCATATTGTGACCCCTTTTTCTTGCACATCTCTTTTTTTGAAACATGCTGCCCTCCTGGACCTTGTTGATTCCCCTGAGGTACTTTAATGTCTCTATCATATCCCCCCTCTCCCTCCTTTCCTCTAGGGTTTTGAGGTTCACAAAACCTTCTTCATGTATATCAGGGAAAGGTTTTTCAGTCTTTCCTCATATGTGTTCTGGTGCATTCCTTTCACCATTTTTGTTGCCTTTCTCTGGACTGCCTCCATTCTGTCAGTGTTTTTCTGGAGATGTGGTCTCCAGAACTGAACACAGTATTCCAGATATGGCCTGCCCAGTTGTCTGTACAGTGGCATCACCACCTCCTGTTGTCTACTGGTGATGCCCCTCCCTATGCACCCCAGCATCCCTCTGGCCCTCCCCACTGCCTTTTTATATTGTTTGACCACCTTCAGGTCGTTCATTATGTTTATCCCAGGTCCCTTTCCAGTTTTGCTGTTGTTAGTATCCCCGGCCATTTTGTATTCCTCTCCAGGATTCCTGTGGCCCAAGTGCATGACTTTGCACTTTTTTGAATTGAATTTAAGTTGCCACCCTCTTGATCACTCCTCTAAGCTGCCTAGGTCTCTTCTCATTTTTTCCACTCCATCTGGAGTGTATACCCTATTGCAGATCTTGGTGTTATCCCCAAAAAGGCTTACCTTCCCTTCCAGTCCCTCTGCAATGTCACTAATGAAGACATTGAAGAGGACCAGCCCCAAAACGGAGCCCTGTGGCACCCCACTTGTCATCCCCTCTCCTGGGATTGAAGTCCCTTTAATACCACCCTCTGTACCCTGTTGCTCAGCCAATTTTGGACCCAGTGTACCACCCTGGGACCTACTCCCAGACTACGCAACTTGTTTACCAGCCTCCTGTGTGGGATGGTGTCAAATGCCTTGCTAAAATCTAGGTAGGCAATGTCCACCGTCCCTTCCTGATCCACCACCCTGGTTACCCAAAGAAATCTGTCAGATTTGTTTGACAAGATCTCCCTGCTGTAAATCCATGTTACCTTGAGTCGTGTGCCCCACTAGCCTCCAGGTATACCATAATCCTTTTGTTTAACATGGATTCCATAATTTTCCTCACCACTGAGGTCAAGCTGACCAGCCTGTAATTTCCAGCCTCCACCTTGCTCCCACTTTTGTGTAGTGGTACCACATTTGCCCTCCTCCAGTCCTTTGGTACCACTCCCTCCTCTAGTAATTTGTTAAATAGGGCTGTCAGTGGTGCCCCTAGTACCTCCCTGAGTTCTGTCAGTATTCTGAGATGCATTCCATCCAGTCCCATTGCCTTGCCACTTTTACTTTCGAGAGTTCCTTTAGGACTCTCTCCTCCATGAATGTACTGGTGTCCACCATGTTGTGTGTGTTTCTACCTCCTAATTTTGGTCCTTCCCTTTCCCTTTCCTTTGCAAAAACTGAGCAGAACTATTCGATTAGAATTTCTGCTTTTTCTAGGTCCCCCTCTGCAACTTCTCCCCCTTTATTCAATCTCACAATCCCTCCATTTGTCTTTTTCCTTTCCCTGATATACATGAAGAAGGTTTTGTCACCTTCTTTTACTGATTTTGCTATCCTTTCTTCAGTTTACGCCTTTACGCAACTGATTGCCTTCCCCACCTCCTACTGCTTTGCCTGGTACATTTCTCTGTCTGTCTCCTCCCTCCCTCCCTTAGTGTTTCCTTGTATTTTCTGAATGCCTGTTTTTTCCCCTAACCTCCCCTGCCACTTCTTTTGAAAACCATAGTGTTTTTTCTTTCTTTTTGCTTTGTTTACTAGCTTTACACAGAGACCTGTTGCCTCTGCTATGGCTCCTTTAAGTTTCTCCCACTGTTCCTCCATTCCCCCCTTCCCCTTCACCAAGATTCTCTGGAGATGTTCCCCTATTTTTGCAAAGTCTGCCCTCTTGAAGACCAGGACCTCTACTATTGAGTAGCGTGACTCTACTACTGTCTTCACCTTAAACCACACTGTATGGTGATCACTGGACCCTAGATGGCTGCCTACTGATAGATCCAACATTCTGTCACCATTTGTGAAAACCAGGTCTAGTATTTCTCCCTTCCGTGTGGGCTCCTTCAGCACCTGTCTGAGGCATGCTCCTTCCAGGACATCCAAGATGTCTGCTCCTGGTAGTGGCTGCTGCATAGGTGTTCCAGTTAACATCTGGCATGTTTAGGTCCTCCACCACAAACACCTCCCCTTTCTCTGCCATTCTGTGTATGGTTTCCACTAATACCCTGTTTATTTCTTCCCCCTGTGCTGGAGGTCTGTAGACAACTTCAGTGTGGATGGTGGTACCATTTCCCATCTCTAATGTGACCCATAGTGCTGCTTCCCCTTCCTTTTCTTTCCCCATAACTCCATTGCCTTGATCATCTCTCTGATGTACATAGCCACTCTTCCCCCACTTTTTTCCCTCCCTGTCTCTCCTGAAGATTGTGTACCCTGGCGTGGTAACATCCCAGTCATGGTTTTCTGTGTACCATGTTTCAGTGGCTGCGACAATGTCTAGGTCTTTCTTCACCAACAAGGCCGCTATGTCTGGGATCTGTTTCCCGGGCTCCAGGCATTTGTACATATGGCTTTCCATGTTTTAATGCCCTTGCCTGTACCAGCTCCCCCCATCCCAATCCATATACCTTCCCTCCATGCCCCCTCCACTATTACCTCCCTTTGTATTTCCTTTTGTTGCTGCCATGGCCATAGCATCACCCTGTTTGTCTACCTTTCTCTGTGGAGGAGGGGGGGCACCTAGTTTTTCCCACTTAATTCCACCATCCTCCTTGGCTAGTTTAAATGTTCCTTTCTCAGCTGTGGTATCTGTCTGTTTGACTACCTTAACGTGTGGGGGGGCACTTGATTCTTTCTTGTTTAATTCCGCCACCCCCTCTTGGCTACTTTAAATGTTTGCCAATGAAACATTTAAACCTCTCACTGGCCAGCTGTGTGGCACAGAGTCAAGGGGTTCATTCGACACACTTGCAACCTGGGTTCTTGCTCCAGTTATCAGGAGCGTAGACTGGCAAGAAGGAAATACAAGCATCTAATTAGACACTTCCCTTCTGGGAGGTGGGCAGACCTTTGGCATTGGGTTGGCGGCTTGGGAGACTTATTAGGTGGTGTGCTGCCTCGACACGCCATTGTATGTCCCTACCCCAGGTCGCCACTGTATAGGTCCATTTTGAGAGGTGGGCAGGACAGAAAAAGTGAAAAAGAAGGCCTCCTATGTCACCCAGGTGCTGCTCCCTTGTCACTCCAGCAAGGATAGCGGAGTGTGCCTCTGGGCACATGAAAGTCTCCCCTACTGGTTCCAGTCACAGAAGGGGGGGCCCCTGGTGAAGGGATATGATGGGTCAGTTGGGAAGTGACACGATGAGGGGCAGCGGACGACGACCGGTGGAAGCGGGGTGGCAGTGCTTGGCCACCTGAAGGAGTGGGTGGCTGGGTTGGTGCAGAAGGCTAAAAAAGCATCATACAAGAAAAATAAATAAACCTCTCACTAAGGATCTCAGTCCCCCAGATGGAAGCAGGCGGCCCCTCCCGTATAAGTCCACATCTCTCCAGGTGGTCCCCCAATCATCAATGAAGCCAAATGCCTCAGCTCTGCACCAGCTCTACAGCCATTCATTGAATCCCCTGGTGCAGAGTACCCTGGCCTCCCTCATGCTGTAGACAGGTAGCACTTCTGAGAAAGTTGTTGTGCATGCCACCTGTCTAAGACCCCTCCCCAGTTCTGCAAACTCCATCTGCACTGCCCTCACCTTGTCCCCAGCCAGGTCATTTGTCCGCAGGTGGACAATGACATCTAGCTCACCCTCCCACCTTACTGCCCCAGCAATCCTTTTAGATTCACTTCCGATCCCTCCAAGTGGTGATGCTGGGTAGGCGGTACACCATATATTTGGTATTCATTATTTGTTACTCATTATTCAGCCCCAAATAAGTGTTTTTTAAATAAGACATTGTAACACTGTTAAAGTCCATCACTTCCTTCCATTTTGATGTACAACAGTTAATTCTGCCATAAACACCCCCCAATAGCCTTTCAGCAGCCAAAAAAGGCAACAAACTACTGCACTGATCAGTGATCAAGTGACAGATGGTCATCAAAGATTGACCAAAGACTGTAGATGAGGTGACGTCTTGTGTCTTGCCTAGGGCAACTAAAATGGCACTGGCATAAGTGCATTGTATGTGCACCCTGGAAGAGAGGCATGCGAGATGAGCCATGATAGAGACTATACAAGTACCTCACAGGGTGAAGAGGGCACATAAGGGGAGTCTCCTTTAATTGAGAAGGAGCACAAGTACTGGGGCAATGGGAGCATATGACGAAGCTGAAGGGGGAGTTCAAGACAGATGTGAAGACATATTTAGTCACAGAAGGCATGATAGATGCCTGACACAGACTGCCAGCATACATGATGGTGGCAAAAACAATGTGGGATTTCAAGCATGCATGGGATAGGCATAGGAATGTATTTCAGAACAGGCAAGAAGGTGGCAGGGTTGCTTTAAGGTCTGCAGAAGAGACTGATAAAGCAGTGATGGATGGTAACATGTCGCAACAGTGATGGGAATACAGTGAAGACCATCACAGTGATATTTTCGGCAGTTCGCTGTGATTGTCTGCTGGGTTCCTGTTGCCTCTGGGGTGTTCGCCGCTCCCCGAACCAACTGCGACTCGGAGTTGGTTAATTTAAGTGCAGGGGTGCAGGGGCAGAGCCCCCCCACAGAAAACACAAATTCCCCCAGCGACGGCACTAAACCAGTTGGCAGTGCTGTGCCGTCGCTGTGCTGACGGTTGACAAATTCTGAGTTGCTGCGGCATGGTGGAACCGTGATAGACAATCTGGGCAGACTGTATGGGCCAAGTGATCCTTTTCTGACAGCAGATAATTAGTACCCTAATGTACACAACAGTAAGTGCACTAAAATATTATGCAGTATTTAATTGTTTCTAGTTTAAGAGGGGCTTCATGGTAGTCCTGCAGCATATATGCCAGGGAGTGGAGAGTTACCCTTTAAATTAAATATTTAATGTGATAGAAAAAAGAAAGGGTGAGCCAAAAAAAAACAAGTAACATTACACTGTTAGAACATTAGGGAGAGTGACAGTAGTACTGTACCACCAGTTTTATGTGAGTAGATCATATTTGTAGCCAACTACTCGTAAGTTTAGCTTAATGAACATTAGCTGTTCAACATGTTGAGGGTCCAGCTTGGAACAGTGTGGCTTAACAACATCACCAGCAGTGCTAAACTTTCTTTTGGATGGCACACTTGTAGGAGGGCAGCTTAGGTATTTTAAATCAGGCTGTGCCAGGTGAGGAGAGGAGTTCATTTTCCAAATCCAGTAGCCCAGTGGATCAGCTTCAAATGGTTCAATTGATTCTGCAAAGTAGTCATTAAGTAAATTTTCAGCAGAGAGAGGCTGAGACTGCGAGTGTTTGTGTTGCTGTTTATGCAGTGATGTGCTGAGTAATATCCAGTCACTCTCTGCACTGCTACTATGCCATCTTTTCCCATCTCCACCAGCACCATCTGATTCCAGACCACCACATGACTGGTTCTCTCCCTCAGGAACCTGAACTGTAGCATCTTCTTCCCTTCTGAGTGTCTGACTGCCTGCATGGTACTATTTAACTCTTCACTGAGCTGTTGTCTAAAATGAGTCACCCCGTGGCTGTCCATGGCTATATGAAGGATCTCACATTTGAACCTAGGGTCCAACATGGTAGCAAACATGTGATGGCAGATATCCATGAATGCGGCTAACCTTGCATCATGTTCTGCAATGAGATGAATAACAAGCTCAGTGACCTCTTGTGTAGTGAGTGTATTGTCAGCCAAAAAACAGTTGTAATGATCTTTTGAGAATATGCACAGTTGGGATAACCTAAGTAAGGCTGTGGTAGCATTTAGGTCACATGTACTCATCTCAACTGGCACCAGAACTTTCACCATGCCCTCAAGAACTAACCAATCTTGCTGTCCTAGGACCCCTCCAATGTCTGCCTCCATAGACATATTGTGTAGTGCCTGCTTTTGCTCCTGCAGTCTTGAAAACATCAGGTATGAAGAATTCCACTGAGTGCTAACATCTTGTGTTATATGGTGTTGGGGTAGACCAAGAAGTTCCTGAACTTCTCATAATTTGCTAGTGGCTTTTACAGAGTGATGGAAAAGGCTTTAGATGGAATGGGCTGTGTATGATATGTTGTTGGTCCTAGTACTGTTACGCAGTGCATGATTCACCACTAAATTCAGTGTGTGTGTAAAGCAACAAATACTCACAAAATGTCAATCATTGATGGCTTTCACATGTTTGTGCCATTGTGCGTAACAAAACCTCCAATTTTTAAACTGGTGTTAACTCTAGTCCAAGACCGCAACATGTCTTGCAGGAATGTGAGAATATTATGTGCTCTGTGGTCTTCCTCCATCTGTTCGATGTTCAGCAAAGCTGATCTAATGTGACTACCAGATTGTGTGTGTGTGGGGGGGGAGGGGGGCAAGGGTGAGTCACAAGGTGATGCATCAGAAACAGCAGCAGTAGGCTGTTGCACACACTAGTGTGTGGTTAAGGAGAGATAGGCATGCAGGGAGTTACCGCTAGTCCAGATATCTGATGTGCAGTGAAAAAACACCACCAACAGCCTCTGCAAGCAAAGCAGCAACAGCAGATTGCACACCATCATACTGTACATTCATGGCAATACGCTCCATGAAAATTTAGTACGAGATGGTAGCTGATAACGTGGGTGCAAATAGTGGAGAAGCTGTCAGGAACCAGTATCTTCCACAACTGAAAAAGACTGGAGATCCAACGCCATCATCTCAGCAATCAGCTGTTTGATTAGCTGTGCTGTTGGATGTGAAGCATGATATTTTGTTCATGCATGCAGAGCATCCATTATTGGAACTGCCACGGGAGACATGGATGTGGACTGCTTCACCGGTGGTGTGCGAAGTGCTGATGACTGTTTCTGCCTTGTAGTATCACTGGAGTCAAAAGTAACCAGAGTAGAGGGACTCTGTGTTGGTGAGGGGAAAGGAGTGCCATGACCCCTGGGTTGCTCAAAATCAGATCTGTTGGTACCACCACCACTGCCAAGAGTACATACCTGTCCACTGGAGGGGTTTGGTCTTGGCAAAACCAAGGGTCTGGATCCAGACCCAGACGAGCTTTGATACAGCTGAGGGTGCTTAAGCTTCAAGTGGTTCTGTAATGATGTTGTGGTTAAATCAGAGAGTGATTTCCCCCGGCATATAGTGCTGTTGCAAAAAGAACAGACTGCCTTCCTTGTGTCCTCCTTTAACACAGTGAAATACAGCCACACTGCACTCTTCACTGCGCTTACCAGTGATTCTGAGATGTCGACGTTGAGATGAGACATTAAACCGAGGTCCCATCTGCCTGGATTGGTGGTAGTTCAGGTGGATGTTAAAGATCCCATGGCACTTATCGAAAAGAGTAGGGGGATTTTATTGAAAGAGTGGACTTCATTACAACAAATACAATAAACCTTCAATCAAAGATCAGTGAACAAAAAAAGAAAGCAACAAAAAACAGTCACTTAGTCCATGTGGCACAATTAATCCAATAACTCATAAATTGTTCATTAGGTCCATTAGTGGAGTCATAGTGCATAAGTCCATCCACCGCTTTACACACAGTGGCAACCAGTTCCGTAGGAGTAATGGTTTTCTATTGCAGAATCCACAGACATCTAGACTGCCAAATATGAAATCTCAAAATACACAATATAACATAAATAGTTGCACTGTGATATTGAACAAAAGTATTAGGGAAAGGGCCAAACATAATCGTAGAATAATCAAGGGATCGAAATTCAGGAACCTTCCAGTAGTCCGCCAGCAAACTCCAGAATGGTTTAATATAAGAACAGTCTAGAAATAAATGACATTGGGTTTCCAGGATTTGACTACACGCAGGCCTAGGACAATACCTTTCCGACAATTGTTTATGTTTACTATTGCCCTTTACTCCCAATTTACCATAATTTGCCAACCAGACACAATCCCACATATATGGTGGAATACGCTTATTGGTAAGATACTGTAAAATAACCACCTGCCTGTCTGACGGGCAATCTGGGAACAGGACCTCAGAGGTACGTTCCATGGAGAGCATATGTTTATACAACTTCTTCCTATCATAAGTCTGCAACAACTGCATAGTAATTTCCCATTTGATAAACTGCCTCATACAGTCTTTCATATTCATTGGCAACTCTACCAGCCTGGATAATAATCTAGGCTTTTTCTCCTGCCACCCTGAGCGACAGAGATCAATCCACTGCTCCATGAAGGGTCTCCAAATAAGCCACCCAGGTTTAAAGACTGACCCCAAATTATATGTAAAAAACAGACTGAAAAAAAAGGCAATAGGGTGGATCATAGCAACCCCACCTTCAGCAACAGGAAGATAAGTGAATTCCCTTTTAATAGGGTTTAGTCGAGACCCCCAGAATGCTTGGAAAAAAAACACTAAAAAGCTGCATCCACATACGCAAGGGGGGGGCAGAAAAAAATATATACAAACACAGGAACTAGGAGTGTTTTAATCAATAAAACCCATTTTTTCTTGGAGCGTGGCATACCTTTCCATTCCCCCACTAGTCTTAAACCCTTTGCTAAAGCCCTTTCCCAATTGTATCCAGCCATATCCCCTGGGCCAAAAAAAACCCCAGGACTTTAATAGGAGCTCTGAAACTGAAATCCAGCCATACTCCCTGTCTCAGAGTACATCGTGCGGAGCCTATAACAACTCCAGTACACTTGCTATAATTAACCCTTGAACACGAAATACTTAAGAAAAGGTGAATAGATTCTTGTAACGCTGAGACAAAAAAATAAGGAGGTAGTAATAAAACCAAGTCATCAGCATAAGCTAATACTTGCTGTGGTGGCCTACTCTGGAACACATCAAGACTCCGTAGAGCTTTGTTTGCATGTAATAATCTAATAAAAATATCAACAGAGAAGGCATATAAAGTAGGACTCAGTGGGCAGCCTTGTCTAACACCCTTCGTAATGGCCAGCTTCTTCCCCAACCAGCCATTAATATTAGGTATAAGTACTGCCCCCTGATACATTGCCGAAATCCAAAAAACAAATGTCTCTGGCAACCCAAAGGCTTTCAATACCAAAAAGAGAAAATTGTGAGAAACCCGATCAAAGGCTTTCTCTTGATCTAGTGCAAAAGCGAACCTCTGCAACTGTCCAAGATCCCCTCTACAAAAAAACCTCTCTAAGGTATATCAGGTTATCCTGTTGTTTTCTGCCCTTAACTGCACAGGTATGTGCAGGATGAAATAGTAATGGAATGATCCTGGCAAGCCTGGCCAAAAGAATTTTACTCAGAATTTTCATGTCAGTATTTAATTGGCTAAGTGGACGCCAATTACTGATATCGGTTTTATCCCCTTTTCTATAAATGAGAAGCAAGATCGCCTCTCTCATAGAGGGGGCATAAGATCCAGAGTGTAAAATATGATTAAAAAGAATAACCAAAACAGGACCGATAGTCTGTAAAAAGGTTTTATAAAACCCAGCACTGAGACCATCCGTGCCCGGGGCCGTGTGAGATGTCAACAGACTAACTGCAGTTTGTACTTCTTCCAAAGTAACATCTACAGTTAGTTCCTGCTGTTGATCCCAAGACAGACCAGGTAGCTGTAATTCATGTAAAATGTTGTTGACAGCTGTATCATCCAAAATAGTATCAGGGGCCAAACTAGAGGATAAATATTGTTCCACTACATACAAAAGTTGGTGTGGATCACTCACAAGGTGTCCTGACTTATCAGTGAGGGAGGTAATAAGTCTGGAGTTTACTCTTTTCTGACTTTCTTTAAACGGGTCTAAAGAATGTTTGGACAAACGTGTGCCAAATCTCAATTCTTGATCCAAAGACTTCCCCCTGTTATACTGTAATTCCACCATTTGTTTTCTCAAAGTCATAATATGAGCACTATAATTATGTGTTGTTGTCTCAGCCAGCGATATGAGACGTTGTAATTGATGTCTGAGTTGTAAATATGCCAGGTAATCTTTCTGAGTTTTAACTTGAGCCCTATGTAGAAAAAAATGTTTCCAACCCAGTTTGGTATCCTCCCACCACTCTAAGATGGAAACATAGCATTCCACAACAGACATCCAGGCTGCCCAATCTCTCAACCAGAACCTTTTAAGGGTATGATCTTCCAATAAACTCTCATTTAACCTCCAAATGTTTTTCTGACATCTCGGGGCCCCATCCCAAGAAAGGAGAACTGTAAGAACATTATGATCTGAGAATTCTATGGGTCTAGAGGAGGCCTGAACTATTTGTAAAACTGATGATACAAAAGCAAAATCTATTCTCGTCTGAAGGGTACCCCTAAAATAAGTGAAGCCACCTGCAGGGTACAAAGCCCTGTAAGCATCTACTAAATGGGCTGTAGACACTACTTTATGTAAAGCAATTGAATCACAAAACATTTTATCAGTTTTAAGACCCCTATCATCAGTTGATAAAGCACAATTAAAATCACCTAACCAAATTACTAATCGTGAAGTATGTAAATATGGCTGGACCTCTTTAAAAAGAGCTACCCATTGAGCTTTTGTTTGTGGGGCATAGACAGAAAGGATCCGAAATCTAGCCGTATGAATAGAAATGTCTAAACATAATGCCCTCCCAGGGTGAATATCCACTAATCTGGACACAGAAAACGCAGAATTAAAAAACAATATAGCCAAACCATCACAGGGTTCCTCCCCTATAGACCAGAATGAGGGCCCCAAAGTCCAACTATGAGAAGCATGTTGAAGTTCCTGAGAGGTCTTCAGTCGGATGTCTTGTAGACAAATAACGTCCAAGTCAAAAGTTTTAAGGAGAGAAAAAAAGCCAATATGTTTCTTCACTCCCTTCAAACCATTGACATTTAAAGTAGAAAGCTTTAAAGAAGACATATCAGGAAAAAAAGAAGGGTGATTCAAAACCAAAAAACAAAGGGAGAACCTCAAGGGGGTTTACCCAGTTGCCTACATCTAGTTCGTTTGGCAATGGAATCATCAAATCTAGTTTCTGAATCCGTGGTAGAAACAACCGACAAAGTGTCGGTGTCATCTCTGGAATCCCCACCAATATCTTCCTCAAGAGGGGAAAAAACATTCCCCAATTTAACCGGGTCTCTCTGGGCAAGGGTGGTAAGGGGGGGTTTAAATTCTGGCATAGTTTTGCCACGTCTGTTCCTTTTCCTAGGTTGCACAACCTTGAATGGGGTTTCAGATGGGGGGGCATGTGGCCCACAGGGTCCTCCACAGGCAAGTCCCCAGAATGAACAGGAAGTGAAGGCATAGTAATATCCACCGATGTATCGGGAAGGGGGTAACATCCATTGTGTCAATTGGGCTAGCTGGATGAGGAGCAGCCTGGGCTGGAACCTGAACAGAGTCAGATGCCTGGTGCACCGCCTTGTCTGATTTCTGGGAAAAAGTCCGCTGTGCCTGAGTAATAAGTCCATCATGGGAGGGACAGTCAGCTCTATTGTGCGAGGCCCAAGGACATCGCCCATAGGCATGATCAGTCTATTCACATAGGTTGCATTTAAAAAGGTTCAGGCAAGCAGCGGCCAAGTGTCCATACTCTAAACAATGATTGCACTTAGAGGTGTCACAGGCTGAACTTAGATGCAGGCGAGACCCACATTTAAAACATGATCTAGGTTGCCCAGCATAGAAGATGGACCCCCGATCTTTCCCAAGAAAAAACACACTAGGTAGATGGACTGGACCGGAATTAGTAGAAAAAAGTTTCACTTTAACCCTCCAACTGCCATCCCAGATTTTTTCACTGTCTAGCGTGGGAGTACGCCTCCCCAAAATTTCACATCTCTTACGTAACCAAAATAGGATGTCTTCAATACTGACACCTTCATTCTTAAATAAGATAGTTATGGTTTTAATCAAGGGTTTAATGAGTGGAATGGCCTGAAACGGGACCCATAAAGGGTCAGTCTTAAGGTTCTCATATTATGCCCAAAACCTGTCAAGATTGGAGACGTTTGAAACTGACATCGAAGTTTCCATTCCCTAATGAAATCAATGCAAAAATTTCTGATGAGAAATATTTCATGGACTGCTTCAGCAAAGTCTGAGCTATAAACAACCTATCTGGTGGTTGTTCTAAGCCCCCTTATATAGCAAGCAAACTGCATTTCTCCGAGGAGCAGGCTCCCCAGTCGGCTGGAATAAATCAGCTAGACAAAACAAGGGAGCTTTAGGGGGCAAACCCTTAGTGTTATCTTAAGAACCGAACTAGACCCCCTCTCAACAGCAGTCGGTAAACCCTTATCCTGAACAACTGGTGAGGTAGAAACATCAAGAGGAGAAACAGAAACATTTGGCAATTCAACAGTAGGATTACCCCAGGGTTTGGTGGAGCTCTTTGAAGAACTGTCGTTGGTGGCCACATCAGCAGAAGAAGTACACAATTTCAGAAAGGAGGGGTCCATTGGGTCCGGAGTCCATTGACCCGAAGCCCCCGGAATCCAACCTGCTTCAGTCAGAGCTCTTTCGGGTGACCAGGATGCATTATGTATGGTAGTGGGTTCAGGGGCTAAATCACCCCATTTCTTTGATTTCCTCCGATCCAAAAAGGAAAACGTCTGCTGTGTATCAACCGGAAAAGCAGATATAGTAACTGAAGGGTTTGAGACCAACCTTGTCATTCCTAGTCGAGTTTTTTTGGCGTGCAAGTCTAGTGGAGCAGGAACATCCGAAGTAACCTTTGATGGTGAGCCCGCCACAGGAACACCTACTGAAGCACTAGAGAATCGAGAATCCGATGATTCCACTGGGGGAGGAAGCACAACAACCTCCTATGCGACGTCCGACCGGAACGCCAGCTGTATCCGTCCGAAACATCCTGGGCCCCCTGTGAAGCCTCCTGTAGTTCTCTTAGTTCCGCCTTGATAACTGCACTTCTCGCAAGCAAATCCTGTTGACAAAGCAAAAGCTCCTGCCGATGAGAACAGGCAGGCATTGCAGGAAGCTCTCCCAGAGTAAACCCAGCATCCAACACCGGTAGGTCCACTGAAGCGGACGTAATATCTTTTGGCAGAACCAAATCGTGTCCTTGGGAAAAGTCAGCAATCGCTGTCACCACATCAGTGGCCTCCTGCGTAGACAGGACAGGAGCTGAGGCCAGAGCTTCCATCCCAGAGATATCCTCCCTCTCTGCCACTCCCGGAGAAGTGTCCATCTCTCCCAGATGGCCCGCAAGCCCCCAATGGAGAGTAGGGGATTTTCCCTGGTGTCCTGGCCAAATTTCCCTCATTCACTAAAAATACCACGAACAGCTTAATCTGGTTCAAGGTCAGCTGGCATTCATCTGTATCCCCCTCCCCCGGGTCATGCCTGAAAATAGGCAGGATTTGTCTAGTGCACTTACCCGGTCAACAAAAACTAAATAAATAAATTCTGGTAGCACCACATCCCTCAGTTCTTTTTTCAACAGATGTGCCTGTCTTGTCCTCATGTTCTTGCCCTGTGACCACTGGCTACTTCTGCCATCACTCGGCTGTCCTTCAGACTGTGACGGAACCTGCTAAAGAAACATCAGTGTTGCTTGTTTGGTTTTCTTAGGGGTAGAGGGACCCTTATGTTTACTATTACTTCTATTACCCTGGGTACTAGTGCTACTCCTAGAGACTCTTTTGCTAGCCACTTTTTTTTCTGTCCTCAGGGTACATAGCATACTCTGCCTCATCCTTAAAGTCACTCACGTTTGCCTCTGATGAAGATGATGTGTCACTGGGCAATTCATGTGGAGGTAAATACTCAGAGCCAGATGACTGCTCCTCCTCTACAACTTTTTCAGGAGTACTGAGATGTTGAGAAGCAGGAGGCATAACTGAATCAACTATAGTGGTCATGCTGGTAATATTCACTGTGGTGGGGATAACGGACTGTGGTGATAGTGTTACAGTAGTGGCAGGGTTCATAGTGGCAGTAGTGGCTGGAGTGACAGTCACAGTTGCAGGACTGGCTGTAGTAGTCATGCTGCCAGTTGTTATGGAAGACAGGGCAGCCGATACTAGAAGAATGGTGCAAGTCACCGCCAAAGGCAACTTGCGCTAAACTCAGTTGTGGCAAGGTTCCTGCACCCGATTGTGCAAGGGGCAGGGTCCCTGCGGCTAAGTCTTGTGACTTATGACATTCCCACAGGTACGCCCAACAAAGGGTGTACTTGCAGGATATGTCGCAAGTCACAGCCCTGGATGTGTAGAGTGCAAGTGCCCCATCTTGCCACAATCCACAGGCCCCACAGGGCTTGAAAATGCCCCCAACCCCCAGTACCAACACAATAGCCCCCAACCCCCTGATCCTGCAGATCATGCCCTGCAGGGCTGGAATGTGCCCCCAACTCCTGTTCCTGCACGTTATGCCCTGCAGGGATTACCTGCACCCAGAACCCCCACAAGTTGTAACCCCCACCTGACCCAATCCCTGCAGTGTCTAAACTGCAACAAATCCCTGGTAGTCTAGTGGCCCCCCACCCAGTATTGCCAGGCCACCCCACACCCCCCATCAAGTTGGCGACTGGCACAGACCACCTCTCACCACCATGATCAGCCGTTGACTGACCTCCATCTGAGCGTGTACTGTGTATAAGCACTCAATGAATGAGCTGTCATTCATACATTGAGTGTGTATATACAGTACATGCTCAGATGGAGCTCAGTCAGTGGCTGGCCACGGTGGTGAGAGGTGGGCTGTGCCAGTCAAGCCACTGGGTCAGGTAGAGGTTGTGGGGTGGACTGGCACTGCAGGTGGGGTGATGTAAATACCTAGACTACGAGGGAGATTGGGGTCTATGTTACTTATTACTGTACATATTGTAATTCGGGGTTTGAGAAGTGGAAGCGCTAGACCTGCGGGGCTTCTATGTGCACTATATAGGGCTGGGGGATTCGATAGCCCTGTGGGGCTTTTATAACTGTTTTAGGGATTGGGCTGGGGGATTGCATATACTGGTGGATCGGGCTGGTGGCACATTGACGCAACCCCCGGTGGATGCAAAATGCACTTACACCAGCTATTTGCTGGTGTAACTGTACTTTGATGGATGTCCTCTGGTGGTTGTTTTAGAATTGCACTTTTGTGGACTTGAAGGCTGCCCTTACAGAATAGGGTGCAACTAATGCCATAAATCCCCTAGCACCATGTTTCAGGGGGTTTATGGTGTAACTGGTGGCATAGGTCGACTTTGTGCATAGTTCAAGTATATGTCAGATGCTTGCAGAATACTGCATGTCGCAACTGTTGGCGTAACTTGTTACTAGCGACATTTATTTTGGCACATGTCAAGTTATGCCAAGCATAGGCTTTTAGGAATCGGGCCGCAGGGTCTCTACGGTGGTTGTGGTGGGGACAACAGATATGATGGTACTAGTGAGAGATGGGGACACACTGGTGGTTGTGGGAGTCAGGAACAGTGTCCTTCTGCCTGTGCTTCTTGTATCACTTTCTCCTGTGCCAGACACAACACTACTATTGGTTGAAGAAATAGGCTTAAAAGGGGCAAATAATAATTTTGGATGTTAAATTTGACCTGATCATCACTCACATTCAGGTTTACCATCCTCAACCATTTCCTCCATTGTAGATTTGCATGGGCTGAACCAAGCACGTTTTTTACAACCTCTAGCTGCCATTCTGTATGCCAACAATTTCTAAACACTCTCAACTACTGTAATACTTTTAAATGACCAGAAGTACTGATTTACTTTTGTACAAAAAAATTCTTGCAAGTGGCAAGCAGGTAAGGGTGTGCAATGCATGCGACTGGGTGGCATCACTACCTGGCCCTAAACTGTGGCGGTGGTACTGCACTCAGCCGAGTGCCCTCCAAGACTGCTGGCTGCTACTGACTTTAGTGAAACCTAAGCCCAAGCCCAGATTACACCACCAATATTTTTAAAGACAGATTTCTACAGCAGAACTACTGTAATAATTTTTAAATGTACAGAAATACTGATTTATTTTTGCACAAAACAATTCTTGCAAAAGTACTGATTTGTTTTTGCACAAAAAATATTCTTGCAAGTGGCATGCAGGGTAGGCAAAGGGGTGTGCATACAGTGCAACTGTTCGGCATCACTACCTGGTCCTAAACTGTGGGTGGTGAGAGTGCAGTCAGCTGACTGCCCTCAGAGGTTGCTGGCTGCTCGCTGCTACTGACTTTCATGAAACCTGAGCCATTACACCCTATTATTCAAGGCAGAACTAAAATAATTTTAAATGTACAGAAGTACTGATTTATTTTATCACAAAAAAAATTCTTGCAAGCAGCATGCAGGCAAGGGTGTGCATGCAACTACGCAACATCACTACCTAGCTTTAAGCTGTGGGTAGTAGCCTGGGAGTGCTGTCAGCCGACTGCCCACCAAGATTTCTGACTGCTACTGGCTTTCATGAAACCTGAGGCCCTCCACCCCCCAGAATACTTATTACTTGCACACCACTAAGCCAGAAGTTAGAACTACTGTAATTAATATGTATATAAAAAGTTTCAGTAACACTGTCTTCTTGTCCTTCACCTTCGAGCACGGAGGCCTGTGAATCAAAGTAGCGAAACTGCAAGTCTCTTTCTGCACAGCTCTTGCTAAATAAATCACTAGATCAAACGATTTTTCTGGGAAAATAAAATTCCTACTAGTACCAGGCACCAACAGAAACACAATGCACTAACAGCAAGACCTGGCCAGAGTCGATAGGACTGCAGCTAAGGAATTTGGGGTACAAATATTGAAAATCTGTTTTTTTTATATTTTTACACATAATATTCAACATAGCCTTATTATGACCCTGCCTTATGAAGATGGGCAGAGAAAATGTTCAGCTCTTGGCCTAAAGGTGATTTTGTGCAAGGACTTTGAAATCAACTTTCAGGTTGCAGAAATACATTTTGGGCAGGAGCTAAAAAAATGGCAGCTGTCACATTCATGAGGTGCTGTAAAGAAATGCCTATGTTGAAAATTTGGGGTGAAAATATTGAATATTGCCAAAGTTATGAGCCTGCATTTGCAAAATTTAACATAGCCTCATAACTTTTTTTAAATATTTTTACACCAAATTTAAAACATAGCCTTCTTATGACCATGCCTCATGAATAAGTTGAGAGAAAACTTTAATCTCCTGTCCAAAAGGTGATTTCATGCAGGGACCGTGAAATCACCTTTCAGGATGTAAAAACAAACTTTTAGCCAGGATTTGAAAAATGACAGCTGTCACATTCATGAGGTGCTGTAAAGATATGGCTATGTTATAAATTTGGGTTAAAAATATTGAAAATTACCAAAGTTAGGAGCCTGTGTTTGCAAAATTCAACGTAGGCTCATAAGGTTATTGTTTTTTAATATTTTACACCATATTTTCAGCATAGCCTTCTTATGACCCCACCTCATGAACAAGGGCAGAGATAATGTTCAACTCCTGCCTGAAAGGTGATTTTGCACAGGGACCGCAAAATCACATTTCGGGGTGTAAAAATGTTTTTTCCCAGAATTTGAAAAATGACAGCTGCCACATTCATGAGGTGCTGTAAAAATATGGCTGTGTTGTAAATCTGGGGTGAAAATATTGAAAATGACCAAGCTTATGAGTCTGTATTCGCAAAATTCAACATAGGCTCATAACTGTATTATTTTTGAATATTTTTTAAACCAAATTTTCAACATAGCCTTCTTATGACCCCACTTCATGAACAAGGGCAGAGCAAAGTTTCAACTCCTGCCCAAAAGGTGATCTCACTCAGGGACTGCAAAATCACTTTTTAGGATGGATCTACCAAATGACAGTGCAATTGTTCATGAGGTAGTGTCCCAAAGAAGGCATGTTGAAAATCTGGGCCACAGATATGCAAAAATGGCCAAGTTATGCCACAAAGTTCAAAACCCCATTGAAATACATTGAGCTGCATACCTGTTTCTTCAGTTCACGGTCCAGCTTTGAAGAGTGAAGACGTGCCTGTGGTCCAGAGTGGATTATAGTGTTGGACCCCTGATGGTAAGTAAGGGTCTGGGGTGGTGCAGGGTGGTGGGTGCTGAGTGGGAGGCAGTTACAGCCACAAAAGACATCAATGGACATTTTTCTTTTTGCAGGGTTAAAAAACAAAACAAAACAAAACAAGGAGGATTCCTCACCGGGACACTGGGGGATTGGGCACCCCCAGTGTCACTGCTATGTTTCTGGAAGTGGGGTGGGGTGGTGGGTGCTGATAGGGAGGGTCAGGTGGGGGATACCAATATATTTAAAAAAAAAGAAGAAATAACTGTGCATGCGTAGTAGGGGTGGGGTAAAAACAAAACATTGAGGAATCCACATCAGGACACTGGGGATTGAGCACCCCAGTGCCACTCTTATGTTTCTGGGGGTAGGTGGGTGCTGAGAGGGAGGGTTGATTGGGGGGGGATAGTAATATATATATTTTTTTTAAAAGAGGAAATAACTGTGCACGCGCGGCAGTGGACAGGTCGCTTTAAACGTGAAAAAACCATCAAGGACTCCACATCATGACACTGAGGGATTGGGCTCCCCCAGTGTCACTCTTAGATTTGTGGGGGCGGGGTGCTGAGAGGGAGGGCCAGGTGGGGGGATAACTGGAATTTTAAAGAAAACAACAAATGGTGGTCATGGCAGAACATTGCACACTCTGATGTGTGGAACATGGCCACTGCATTCTGCTGTGCATGCGTGACTACTAGCGCCTACGTAGTAGAGTGTAACGACCATCTTGCACATGGCAACGTGCACATGGCAGAGTGTGCCATGTCCTGCTGTGACCACTGTTTGTTTTTTTCTTTAAAATTACAGTTACATAGATACATAGACACTGTCGGCAGATGAGGGCCTATGGCCCACCCAGTCTGCCCATTTGAGCTTGTAAGTTCCCTTTACGTTTTTCTAGAAGTCTGCAGCCCCTTACCCCTGACCTCCAGAATTCCCTTATGTCTATCCCATGCAGTCTTAAATCCTGTGATTGTTTCAGCCCCTACCAATTCCACGGGCAGGGTGTTCCACTTGTCCACCACCCTTTCTGTGATGAAATTCTTCCTCATGTTTCCTCTGAATCGCCCTCCCACCTACTTCATTCCATGCCCTCTAGTCCTGGAACATCTTTTTCACTGGAAAATATTGTATTCATGCACCCTGTTCCTCCATATAAGGTACTTGTATGTCTCTATTATATCAGTTTATCCCCCCCACCTGACCCTCCCACTCAGTACCCTCCCCCCCACAAGCGTAAGAGTGACATTGGGGTTGCCCAGTTCCCCAGTGTCACAATCAGGATACCTCCCAATGTTTATTTATTTAGTTTTTGTTTACTGGGTAGGTGCGCTTGACAATATAATTACCTATTTTCAGGCACGACCTGAGAGGGTTACAGACATGGTGACAGAAGTCACAGGGTGACAGTATATTTCAGAGAAGAGCAAATGAGATTAACACTGAGATACATGTCCTCAGAATATGTTATGAGACAGAGAATTTAACTATGTAAGAGCAGTGCTATAGCAATACATTATTGAACATAGCGTTTAACTGTGGTACGGGCAGTACAGACAGTTATTAGGGTCAAAACAAGATATTACAGTCAGAGCCCAGAGGAAAATAGCAGGACAAGAATGATAAATGAATAGTGCAGTGCAAGCAGAGTGCTCCACAGATGTGGAGGTGACTGTGGTTCAACTCCAACATGTTGTTTGGCTGCAAAGAATGCAAGGAATGTGGAGTCCTTTTTTGAAAGCAAGAAGTCTGCAGGGCTCGGCCCACTGCAACCCTAAAAAAGCAAAGGTTTTGTGATGTAACATAATTTGTTTGTGCTTAATCTCGCCCTCTCTTAAGCTCTCTCCACCACGTCTTTCTCTACTGCAATGTAGCAGTCACATGATCTGGCTTCAGTGAGCTTTGGCAATTGCTCAGCGATTGGCTAACAAGTCCCGCCAGATCATAAAATCCTGCCGAAAAGCAGACCAGAATAGCTGCTGAATAGTGCTGTTATTTGGTATTTGGCTTCTGAATAGTATATTATTCATGGTATTCAGAATTTGATATTCATTACTCACACACCCCTACCGTACAACAAGCGCATTCAAAACTTGTACAATGAGCAGTGAACCCTAAATATTTTAACCCACTACTTTTAAAACAGAGTCTCTTCAACCTTTTAGTCAGGGGGCAAAATGCTCTAATGGAAAGGGGCATTGATTGAAAAATATATAGATCCTGTATTCATTTTAGTTTTGGGCACTATGAAATTCACAGTAAGACCCCCCCCCCCACCATGTACTGTATATTGTGGCTATAACTGTAATCCTATGGTGTCACTTTTCAGGCAAGGTAGGGCAAAGCCCTTAGTCTACAAGTGTACAGTATGCAGATAAGAAATGAGCTGTATTTCATTCTGCTGTTCAGGACCAGGCTCTTCACATTAGTATACATTGCACAATAATGGTGATGAATTTCATGGTATGAGGGATAAAATTAGAATTGTTTTTTCATTCTTAAACAGAAGAATCAATAATATCTTCTGACCATTACTAAAAATAATTTCACCATGTTTTATATCGCTATATTTCAAAAGCTGTAACTTTTGAACTGTTAGGCTATGAAATGTAATTTATTTTAATGTAAGCTTTAAGTCTGAAGAATGGGCCCTATGCCCGATGCCAATGTGCCACGTAAACTGGGCGAATTCGCATCGTTAAACATGAATGTCGCAGAGTGGTGTCTATGCGGCATTCACCAAAGGGATGCGCAACAGCTACATGCCCGATCCCCTGGCTGCGCAGACTGCAACATACCGGGGGGTGGGCTGGGGGCATGCCAGCACTATGCGCCATTCACTAAGGCGTGTAGTGCTGTACACAGGGTGGGTGGAGAACTGAGTGGGTTATGGCTCCCGGGGCCCTGTCGTAAGCCACTGTGCGTCCCCATGGTCATGACATGCTGGTCGCAGTGGACCTGGGAGTCCAACTGCCATGCTGCCCCAGCCCACAAGGCCGTTGGTGAGGGCTGGGGCTGCTGAAGGGGTGAGTGCCTCAACACTGAGGTGCTGCATCCTGTTAGTGACATCCTCCCACCACAACATAGCAGCTCTGTCCCCATAGTGCCAGGCATACACCCCCCACATGTCATCCCCGACCCCTGTGCTGTCCATGCCCCACCCAACACATGCCTGCCCAGGCCTCCACTGGTGTCATACAGGATGTCCCCTCCACCACACAGTCAGATGCCCCGAACACCACTATCCCATTCCCCTACCCTGGTACCCAGCCCCATCATTGGTGGCCAGTGGTCCCTCCACCTCTGCGGCACAAACAACCTCCCCCCAAACCCCTTACCTGACTGCCGGTGCCGTGGCTCCGGACGTCCAGTGGCAGAGTCCTCCGCAGACCTCCTTGGCTGCCGGCCATCTAACTGATGCTGGGAGCACGACACCTATGTATAGCGGTGCTCTCCCAGCATCTGTTAGATGGCCACGGCCAAGGAGATGTGCGGAGGGCTATGCCACTGGCTGTCCGGAGCTGCATCACCGGCATTTAGGTATGGGGTTTGGAGAGGTTGTCAGTGCCATGGAGGATGGAGGGACCACTGGCCACCAATGATGGGGAGGGGGTACCAGGGTAGGGGAATGGGATACTGGTGTTTGGGGCACCTGTGTGTGTGGTGGGGAGGTTCACAGCAGATGGGGATGGGGAAGTGCCAGTTGGGGGGGTCTTGTACTGCACAGGGGCTGGGGCTGACATGTGTTGGAGGGGACTTCACTTCAGAACCAGGTTGGGGCAGACATGTGTTGGTGTGGGTGGGGGGCCTGGCATGGAGTAACGAGGTCGGGGCTGAAATGCATTGGGGAGGGGAGTGATTGACATGGTTGGGGTTGGGGCAGCACTGTGCCGGGGTGGTCCTGTGTTGGGGGCTGTGCAGTGGCAGGGGCAGGTATGCCTGTGGGGCTTGGGCAGGGGAACTGTGGTCAACGTAGCTGCATGGGTCCGGGTGCCTGCGTTCACTATTCCCACACCTGGACCCATGCATCACTGTGCCAGTGATCTACTCCTGTACCCAGGATGGGCATCCGATTGGATGCTTGGCTGGGTCTGCTACTCTGACCTGCATGGACCTGTGTGCTGGGGAGTGGGGCCGTGGACAGGGAGTGGCTGTTGGTGAATACTGGCCTGTGCACACCTGTCCGCAGGTGCAGAGCTATGCAGGCAGAATACACACCTCTGGCACGTATTTCCTGCCCATTTGTGCATAGGGGCCATTATGAGTAAATTCTAATGGTGCAGGTCTTCTACTGATACATATCTCTGCATACTGATATGATATGATATGATATGTTGTTAAAAATAACTAAACAAAATTACTGGACCATTTTACATTTTTATATATTGATACATGAATGATGCAGCAACCTTATTGATATGTCAAGTTTGCTGACTCCAAATTTTTAATTACGTTTCTAGACCTTACAGTTCCAGAGTTATCCCATTTTAAAGAAATTATCGTTTAAATGGTCTAACTTGGGACCTGTTGGGGCTAAAACCCTATTTTTTAAAATGAAAGCTTGGAGTCTGGCCATTAAGAATCAGTCCTACTGATAGAGTTTTTATGTGCTGATACTATTCCATATACATCAATACCACGTGAAGCTAATTTTGAGTACTTTATCAATACATGTTTTTAGTTGCATCAGTGCCAAACCAGAGCTGGCTGCAGTCAAACAAGGCTGCTTTTGCATTTTCTTGTACAGTATACAGTGTAAGTGGAAATGTTCATTCCATCAGGGAGAAGGGTTAGGAACCACAGACAATGATTGCAGAAGGGAACAGGGCTATGGAGGGGGATCAATTGGATGCCAGGGACATGGACAACCAATTCACAGGATTCCAGGGTCATTGGACACTAAAACAGTGAAGAATGGTATTTTAGCAGATATTGGCATAACCCATCAAGGCACTGTTTGAGGGAAATGACTTTGGCAGTAGTGTCATGTGCCCAGGCTTTATTTATTTATTTATTTATTTATTTATCTGAATGGGTGACTTAACTGAAAGGGAGTTACTTTTACAGTAGTGACCTGGGAGGAAAGGTAACAACATTAAGGAGCATTAGCTAAAAAACAAAATAAAGGGAAGATAAAGTATGCAGAGTATCAGAGACAGTTATTGCCCATGTCCACAGACAGACACTCCTTCAGCCTTGATTAGAAGGCAACATTGGGTCAAGGGATGTGGATGCGGTGCACTGTCCACACATTGAGAGTTTTCCTTTCCCTTTAAATCCAGTGGGAACATCTTCAAGCTAAGCTTCTCCCACTCACTCTGGTGGTATCCTTCTCAGCTCTGCCCTGTGGTGTCAGAGCTTCCTTTCCGCTGGAAAAGTCAGGTCTCCTCCTTCACAGTCCTCTGTGTGGGGTGTAGGCCCAATAGTTCTGCATCTTTAGGCATTATTTTCTCTCTGGTTTGGTTTTCTTCTCCAGTACGCCTCCTCAAAATGGAGCGTGACGAACCCTGAACTGGCCCAGGATTCAAACGGTGAGTGATGTGCAACCATAAATTGCTGTGCCCCGACCCTCACCCCTCGTGCATGTATTGCTTGGGGGCAGAGCATGACCTTGCAGCCTCTTCAAGACCCTACTCCCCTCCTCTCTTGAGGACAGGTATACCCATCTCCTCCTTGGTGAGCTGGATGAGCAGGATCCTCCGATCTGGTCCAAGGACACCCACAAGGCCATTTCGACGGTGGCGGGCTCAGCCTCTCAGCTGGCTGCTCTTGAAGAGGTAGCAGCCCAGGCTGCAGTGGTCTCTTCTTCTGCCCTGCTGCTGCTCCTGGTGGGCTCCAGTGCAGGGGCTTCCTTTTGTCCTTTTTGGGATCACTTCAGGACATGTGCCAGTCCCTCCAGACCCTTGGGGAGGGCCCTTTCTGAGGGGCCCATTCCTCCAATGCTAAGCTCAAGAAGTCTCACTGTAGCCGGCCCAGTGGCATTGAGGGTTGAGGCGCTGGATGCCACACCTCATGCTACGCTGGCGACCCGGGTTCGGGAGCAAGCTTGGGCACCGGGGGTCGGTGAGGGAGGGTTGAGGATCGAGTGCCCTTGTGGCGCTCTCCTCCCCAAGGAGGGAGGGGTGGAATGGCTCGGCATGCCAGTGACCCCCTGGTGGAGACTGGGGGGCACTGCAGCAAGCCGGGCAGTACATGATTAGCGTGGCTGACGCAGGCAGGTTGCCATGAGCCAGTGAGTCAGGGTGTGCACCACGCATGGGGGGGGCTCAAGACCCAGAAAAAACCCTACCAGCTGGAGAGGTGATGGCTCCACAGAGCCTGACCGCCACACATCCATAACTGGACCTCCGCCTCCGCCCCTTGAACTCCCTGTGGACCTAGGGGCTGGGGGTCCCGAGGGGAGAGCTAATGCCTTTGAGGAGGTTGGGGGTCTAAGTGGGCGGTAGAGTGGCGGGCGAGCTGGCAGCCTGAGAGAGTTCCAGTCCAGTGGGACGCCATAAAGAGAGTAAAAAAAAAAAGAAGTCTCACCATAGGTCATGGGACCAGAAGCAGGCTCGCTCTTCTCACTCTCGCGACTCCTTTGACCGCTTGATGATTGTCGAGCAATCAGCTTTGGCTGATCCTCCCAGGGCAGAAGGAAAGGCTGCTAGCTCCATGGTGTCCCCATCGGGCTTGCTGTCCGAGACCTGGGCCAACCAGCTGGCTGAGATTTTTCTTGACTCAGTCAACTTGTTGTCTGATGAGTTGGGGATGACTGTCTCTCAGATTCCTGTCCTCTTAGCCCACTTACAGGAGGGACCGGAAAAGTCAGTTGACCTTGCTGTCTCCTTCCATGAGATTTCCTTTCGGGGGGTTTGCAGAAGGACCCAGTCCATGTGGTATACATGGCCTTTCCTCCTGCATCTCCTCGTCGGTGACAGTCTCTTTGCCGATTGAGGTCTAGGTCAAGGAACTGGTCCCAGTCCTTGTCTCAGGATTCAGGTTGTTCCTGCTCTCGACCTCCTCGGAAGTGCCACCGATACTCCTCTTCCTCCTTGTCTTTGGATGATGAGAGGCTCCACCACAAATTGCGGCAGCACTATGAGTAGTTCATGTGACAGCAGTGGATCCTTGGGCAGAGCCACTCCTTACAGTTGGCTCCAGCGCTCCCGAGGTCTACGCTGGTGAGGCCTGTTCTGGTTCAGCCCCATTCAGTTGCACATTCCCTGGCTTCTCCACCAATTTTAGTGGAGTTTCCGCCCAAGCAGCCCTTGCACAGGGCTTAGTCCAAGGCTGCTCACTCAGTCTCCAGCCTCCCCAGATGACTTTTGGTGCAGATTATCCACTCTAATGAATCAAGGGTGATACATGGGGACAGGAGACCAAGGGCAGTGTTCGAGGAGTCATCAAACACAGATGGCTCCTCCATGCATACCTCTAGGGCCCTGGGTTTTGATCAGTAGTCCTCCGAGGACCTTTCTTCTGACCAGGGTCCTGTCCCTTCAGGGCCCTGCTCTGGCTTATTTCCCAGTCCATGGATATTCTGCTGGAACTAGTTTAGAAGCAGGCCAAGTACCCCCTGACAGAGATACTTGACCGGGATGACTCTCCTGGGGAGGCTTTTCTAGTAAAGGAAGCCATCCTGGGTCACGCTTTGGAGTTGTGGCAGCATCCAGCTTCTTGCTCAACACCTTCTGCCCATATAGTCTGCAAGTATGCAGTCCCCACCGGGTCCCTCCATGATTTCTCTGATCACCTCTCGGCTGAGGGGATGGTGGTGGATCCCAAGTTCCATCAGACAGGTAATGTCAGGGATGTCAACAAGCCCCCTGACAAGGAATCAAAGAAACTGGACCATGCGGCCAAAAAGGTGTACGCTGCATCCTTCTTGAGCCTCATGCAGGTGAGCTCCACCATTGTGATGGCCAACTTTGGCCATGCAGTTATGGGGATCCTGGACTACATCATTCCCCAGCTTTCTGTGGAGTTGCAGTCTGTGGTGAAAGTGGTCCATGACTAAGGCCGCACTCTTGCTAAACACCAGCTCCAGATGGCCTTGTACATAGGTGACTCCTGCACTCATTCCATGGTGGTGGCATTGGCTATGCACCACAGAACCTGGCTTAGGATCTCTACCTTCACAGCAGATACCCAACATAAGCTGGTGGATGTCCTGTTCTTGGGAACTGACCTCTTTTTTGGCTGGGTGTGGAGGGCCACCTTAAGAGGATTGAAAAGGCCAATGCCACCCTGGATTCTGTCACATCCTCGCAAAAGGACCTCAAGGGCCAGAGGCTGAAGAAGAAGCCCTTTCATTTTGGCCCTTTCAGCCCCAGCAGCCAAAGCAACAGCAGCCCCAGATGGGGCAGTTCCAGGTCTGGTGACCCAAGCACTAAGTCAGCCAACCAGGGCCCCAAGAAATCAAGAGATCAGAGCAATAGCATGCCCCTGGCAGCCAGAGCCAGGTCCTCCTCCTCCTCCTAAAACACAGGAACAAAGGTGCACTTACGGTGTAAGTAGGAGCAGCGGCTTAGGTAGGCAAATAGTATAACTGAAACAGAATAAAGCAGCACTACATACGAACTCCAGAAAAGAATAAAGAATTTATTTGAGGTGCTTCCAAACAAACAATTGCCCCAGTGCGTCTATGGTTCAAACCGTCTTCATCCTCCTCCAAGGCTGCACAGTGACAGGTTAGGGGGCATCTGACTCCCACCACCATGTCCCTGCTTCAGCTTCCTGTAGAGGGGTCAGCTTCACCATTTCTGGCATGCCTGGTCTGCTATTACTATGGACAAATGGGTGCTGGACATGGTGGGTCAAGGTTTGCCTCTCAACTTTGAGGCTCTTACCAGGACATGCTGTTTGCCGACAGGGAGGACATTGCCCAGCTCCTCAAGAAAGGCACTGTGGCCCATGTCCTGGACACCATAGCTGGCTAGGGTTTTGTGTCCAGGTAATTCCAGGTCCCCAAACGGACAGGGGCTGCCACTCCATACTGGATCTTCATGACCTGAACCAGATCTTGAGGAGGCGCAAGTTCAGGATTGTCACTCTGAACCAGATAACCCCATCTCTGGAGCAGGGCATGTAGTTCTGCTCTCTGGACCTCCAGGATGCCTTCTTCCACATCCCTGTCTGTTCATCCTACTGGTGGTACCCTTGGTTCCACACAGAGGGGGTGCTGTATAAGCTCTGAGTCATGCCTTTTGGCTTCTCCATGGCTCCCAGGGTCTTCACCATGTGCATCACAGCAGAGGCAGCATTCCTGTGGTGCCATGGAGCATACGTCTATCCGTACCTGGATGACTGGCTGATTGGTGGTCCATTGTGGGAGGCAGTGGAGCAGTCCAGGTATCAGCCTTGGGTTTACTTATCAACCTGGCCAAGTCAGAATTCAATCCTTCACAGATCATTCACTTAATCAGGGCAGAGTTTGACTCCCTCTGGGCCAAGGCCCGACTCCCTGTGGACTGGGCAGTGGACCTTACCTCCTTTGCCTTATCATTTTAGGCTGGGCACTTGCGCTCTGCTTGGGACTTTCTGCAGCTGCTAGGGAACATGGCGTTCTGTACCAGCATGGTCCAGTGGGAACACTGGTGGATGCACCCCCTGCAGTGGAAGCTGACCCTCCAGTGGTCTCAGTGCCATGGTCACCTCGACCAGTAGTGGCACAGCCTATGTGGGATGCCATCCAGTGGTGGCTGATACACTTGCAGGAAGGAGTTCTCTTCATCTGCTCAGAGCCAACTGTATTTGTGATAACCGACACATCTCTGCTGGGTTGGGTAGCTCACTTGGGGGACCACAGGGGCCCATGGGCTCTGGACCCCCAAGGAGTCCTGATACCGCATTAATCTGCTGAAGCACTGTGAAGTGCATCTGGCTGTGACGGCATTTGCTCCATCAGTTTGGGGTCAAGTCATACAGGTCCAGACGGACAATACCATACCCACGTACTACCTCAACAGGAAGGCTGAATGCATTCCCTCCAACTGTGTTGGGAAGCTCTCTGCACTGGGACCTTGTGCACAGTCTGGACACTGATCTCCTGGTGATCCACATGGCTGGAGTCTCCAACCAGCTAGAGGATGCCCTCAGCCAGATGGGCGAGGCATCTCATGAGTGGTCCATTCATTGGTGATGGTGAACCATCTGTTCTCCCAGTGGGGCACTCCCCTGGTGCACCAGTTTGCCTCCCAGGAGAATGCAAAGCTGAGGCTATTCTGTGCTTGTTCCCCAGAATGTGAGACACTGATGGGGGATGTCTTCATGAGGCCCTGGACTCCATGCCTCTTTTATGCCTTCCCTTCCTTTCCCCTGATCCACTGGGTGCTGGTCAAGGTGTGGAGGGACAAGGTGCAGGTTATCCTGGTAGCCCCAGACTGGTCGTGCCAGTTCTGGTACCCAGATCTTCTCAGCCTCAGCTGCAGCAGCAGCAGCAGGCTTCCGTGATGTCTGCCTCTACACCTGGACCTGCTCTCCTGTTGCAAGAGGAGGTTTTACACCTGGACATTCAGTCCCTGTATCTGACAGCCTGGTTCTTGAGTGGCTAGAGTTCCAGGATTTGGGTCTCTCTGAGGAGGTTCTCCAGGTGGTGGAAGCCTCCTGGAAGGTGTTGACCCACCAGTGCCATGCCTTCAAATGGAAGTGTTTTTCCATTTGGTGCCAGGGCAGGGAGCTAGACCCCCTGTCCTACCCCCTGGCTAGCATTCTGGACTACCTTTGGTCCCTCTCCCTGTTGGGCCTGAGGTCAGTGACCCTCAAGGTCCACCTGGCAGCAATCTCTGCATACTGGGTGGGGGCTGATATGCTGAAGGTGTTGCAGGAAAAGGTGGTTGGGTGTTTCTTTAAGGGCCTTGACCACCTGTCCCTGCTGCTGCGTGAACCACAACCATGGGACCTGTTGCTGGTCCTGACAGTTTTCATGGGCAAGCCACTCGAACCAATGCACAGGTGTGACATCTCTCACCTGTCATGGAAGAGCACCTTCTTGGTGGCTATCACCTCTGCTAGAAGGATCAGTGAGCTCCAGGCACTCTCAGTGGAGTCTCCTTACTTGTTCCACTGGGACAAAGTTGTCCTCTGCCCCAACCTGAAATTCCTCCTGAAGGTTGTTTCAGAGTTTCACCTTAACCTGGTAATCCATCTTCTGGTGTACTTCACCAGTCCAACCTCGGAGGCGAAGCACAGGCTCTACTCGTTGGACCTGAGGTGGGTGCTCACTTACTATTTGGAATGCACAGCTGGAGTTCAGGGAGAGGTTCACCAGCTCTTTGTCACCTATGCTGAAGCTGCACCTAGCAGACCAGTAGCTAAGTGGATGATTGGCAGATAGATTGTATCCTGCATTGAATTCTGCTATAGATTGGTTGGTAGGGAGCCTCTTGTAGGGCTTAGGACTCATTCCACTTGATATACTGCTGCCTCAGAGGTTGCTTCCAGGGACGTTTCTATCCAGGAAATCTGCAGGGCTGTTACCTGGAAGGCAGCATACACCTTCATTTCCCATTACCACATCAGCTTGAGTCATGCTGGGATGTTGGTTTTGGGACCTTGGTTTTCCAGTCCATTTTTCCCAAGTAGTGGTTTGCACCTGGCCCCCTCCTCCCAGAGAACTGCTAGGAGTCTGCCAATGTGTGGATAGTGCACCATATCCACGTCCCTAGAAATAAGGCTTACTCACCTGTAACCATAGTTCTAGGAGTGGTATATAGTGCACTTCCACACAACCCACCCAACCTCCCCTGACAAGTGACACATGGATTTCTGCTTTTAGCATGTAAGATCTGATGTCACAGGGTGGAGCTCAGGAAGCTACCATCCAGGTAGGTGGGAGAAGCTTTGCTTGAAGACATCTCAGCTACATTTAATGGAAATGAAGACATGTGGATGTGCACCATATACCACTCCTAGAACTATGGTTACAGGTGAGTAACCCTAATATTTTGTAACCTGAATAGTGGTAAGGAGATTAAAGTTTGTGAGGCTTGCCCCATGGCCATGTTAACCTGTGGAAAATTAAGCAGATTAGTGTCCATGGAATGAAGAACTTGGGTTCTAGCCAGAGGGATGTTAACTGGGAGGTTAGATGGACCAAGAGCCTATATGACAGTGCCTTGTGAGCAAGAGAGCAGATGTTGAGAGTGGCTTTATTGTCCAATGCTAGCCGGTTGAGTCTGGAGTACAGGAGACAATGGTGCATTTATAGGTCTGCCATCAGTGCAAACCATGCAATGCAGTTATGGAGTATTGCTTTCCTGTGGAGTGCTGAGTCTGGGGCCAGATCAAAGACTATGGTCCCAGATTCAATTAGAGGGAGCAGCATCTTCTGAACAGTACTGACTCTGACTTCAAGAGTTAGACAGTTGCTGTCTTGATATAGCATACTAGTTTTCTTGTGCACCTTTTTATGTTTGCTTGAACGCATGTGCAAGAAACACAGTGCCATCATCCGAGTTTTCCAGAGGTGTGTCAGCCTCTTCCAATTCAGTCAGTGTGTTTGCAGGCACGGTCGCAGTGCGCCAATCACTGCTCCAGCTGTCTATGACAGCTGAAAATGCAGTGGCATACAGTTGAAAGGGAGAGCTTCGCTTCAGTGAGCAGAGCTCCCCCCTCCACACACACACACGCGCACACGCATGCACACTGCGTGCTCATGCACCTTCCCGCTCCCCCCCAACACTGTAATGGGCCGATGGGGTGCCCAATCCTCGGGTTGGCTCCACGCCCCCAAGCATCCAGGTGCCATGCTGGGAGCCCACCCCAGTGTGGCAAAATGTTTTATGGCTGACGGGGTGCCCAATCCCCGCCGGCTCCACGCCCCCAAAGCATCCAGGTGCCATGCTGGAGCCCACCCCAGTGTGGCAAAATGTTTTATGGCCGACGGGGTGCCCAATCCCATCGGCTGCACCCCCAGAGCATCCAGGTGCCATGCTGGGAGCCCAGCCCAGCGTGGCAAATGATGTTATGGCTAACGGGGTGCCCAATCCCCGCCGGCTGCACGCCCAGCATCCAGGTGCCACGCTGGGAGCCCACCCCAGTGTGGCAAAATTATGTTGGCGGCGATGGGGTGCCCAATCCGCTGGCTCCTGCCCCCCACCAACATCCTTCCAGCTGCCACGCTGGAAGCCCACCCCAGCGTGGCAAACGTCTCTAGTCATCTTAGGAAATTAAAAAACCTGTAAATACAAAAACTGTCCCTCTGCGCTTCTCCCTGCCCCCCTCCCACAACCCGCACCCACCCACTGCGCACCCTGCCTCCCCACACCTCCCTCACCCCATACTTATCTCCGGAGCTTGGCGCGATGATCTTCGGCGGACTGGGAACACGTCTGCACTCTTCAAAGCCGACCGCAAACTGAGGAAATGCCGGTAAGCTGTATAATGGGATAGTTCAGGTTTTTTCAACTTTATTGCATATCTCAGGCATTTTTTGGAATTTTTGCACCAAATTTTCAACATGGGGTTTTTGGGACCCCTTCTCATGAATGCTGTTACTGTCATGGCGTTACTCGGGCCCAAAGGGTGATTTCACAGCCACTGGGCAAAATCACCTTTCCAGAATGATTAATGAAACAACACTGCCAGTGTTCATAAGGTGGGCTCTCAAAAAGCCTATTTTGAAAATTTGGTGGAAAAATTCCTAAAAATGACTGTTTTACGAGCGTGCATTGCGCAGTTCCTATGCACGCTCGTAAGTTCACGAATTTTCAATATTTTCACTCCAGATTTTCAACATTGCCATTTTACCATACCTTCTTATTAGCAGTACAGCTGTCATTTTTCACATCTCACCCAAAATGTGTTTCCGCCCATGTAGCGCACAATGGCGCAGTCGGTGTGCGAAATCAATGTACGAGACACATTAAGAAAATTACAGTGACACTGTTCATGAGCAGAGGTCTTAAAATGGCTATGTTGAAAATTTGGTCAAAAAAATCCTAAAAATAACTGTTTTACAAGCATGCGTTGTGCAGTTCCTACGTACGTTCATAAGTTCGTGAAATTTCAATATTTTCACTCCAGATTTTCAACATTGCCATTTTACCACACCTCTGTATGAGCAGTACAGTTGTCATTTTTCACATCTCACCCAAAACGTGTTTCTGCCCATGTAGTGCACAATGGCGCAGTCGGTGTGCGAAATCAATGTACAGGACACATTAAGAAAATCACAGTGACACTGTTCATGAGCAGAGGTCTTAAAATGGCTATGTTGAAAATTTGGTGACAAAATTCCTAAAAATGACTGTTTTACGAGCGTGTGTTGAAGAGTTCCTACGCACGCTCGTAAGTTCGCAAATTTTCAATATTTTCACTCCAGATTTTCAATATTGCCATTTTACCACACCTCCTTATGAGCAGTACAGTTGTTATTTTTCACATCTTGCCCACAACATGTTTCTGCCCATGTAGCGCACAATGGCGCAGTTGGTGTTCGAAATCAATGTATGGGACATGTTAAGAAAATCACAGTGACACTGGTCATGAGCAGAGGTTATTAAAATGGCTATGTTGAAAATTTGGTGACAAAATTCCCAAAAATGACTGTTCTAGGAGCGCACGTTGCGCAGTTCCTACGCACGCTGGCAAGTTTGTGAATTTGTAATGTTTTCACGCCAGATTTTCAACATTGACATTTTACTGCACTTCCTTATGAGCAGTACAGCTACCATTTTTCACATTTTGCCCAAAATGTGTTTCCGCCCATGTAGCGCACAATGGTACAGTCGGTGTGCGAAAACAATGTTTGGGACAGATTAAGAAAATCACACTGACACTGGTCATGAGCAGAGGTCTTAAAATGGCTATGTTGAAAATTTGGTGACAAAACTCCATAAAATGACTGTTACAAGTGAGCATTGTGCAGTTTCCACGCACCCTTGTAAGTCCATGAATTTGTAATATTTTCAGTCCAGATTTTCACCAGTGGCATTTTTCCACACCTCCTTATGAACAGTACAGCTGTCATTTTCTACAACATGGCCGAAATGTGTTTTCACACTTTCAGCACAGAAATGCGTGGTCACTGTGGGAAATCATTGTTCATGACAGATAAAGAAAATCACACTGACACTGTTCATGATCGGAGGTCCCAAAATGCCTGTGTTAACAATCTGCTGTAAAAAAGATCCCCAAACTAGTTACATTATGGGTGTGCGTTGCACAGTTTCTACGCATGCTCGTGACTTCACCAGTTTTTTAAAGATTTTCACAGCAGATTTTCAACATTGCTATTTTTTACACCTCCCCATGAACAGTACTGCTGTCATTTTTCACCTCCTGTTCAGAATGTCTTTTTGCACCTGTGGTGTGAAATGCCATAGTCGCTGTGCAAAAGCAGTTTTCGGCTAACAAACTGATATTGCCACTGTTCATGAGGTGGGGATCACAAAAAAAACATGTTGAAAATTTGGAGTGAAAATACCAACGAATGCCTGAGGCGTTAAGGTTTCCGACCATAACGCCCCACCCTGTAGAGAATGACAGGCATCAGGGGTGTGACTTGGGATTCTTGCCTGTCATGCTCATACCATTCCACCCCCCACCCACACCCTGCAGCCAGTGAGAGGCATCAAGGTGTGCCTCGGACTCTTCGGACCCAAACTTCACCCCATTCTCCTATACCACACCCATCTCACCGTATTTCCTGATGGAATGGGCTGCGCATAAGGGCCAAAGACCCCAAGGCACACTGTGACACTTGTCAGTGTCTGCAGGGTAGGGTGTGGTGAAATGGCGTGGCCGTTATGGCTGACGACCCAAAGGCACACCCCAATGCCTGTCACTCTCTGCAGGGTGGTGGTGGGGTTGGCTTCAGTTCAATACTTCGCCGCCATTCCTATTACGTATGCAGCTCTGTAACTTCTACACTACCAGTGCCAATGCCAGCAAGCAAACATTCGGCATTGACAAATGCTTGTTTGTAATAAAATTTAAAAAGCCCCTGACACCATTAGAAAAACGTAAAACAGTGAGAGTTACACAAAATTCAGCTTATGTTTCATATATTGCATACAGTTATTTCTTTTTTTTTTTTATTACTGAGGACAATTGCATGAAAGAGGATTACTGTCTCTTAGACCTTATCTGCCTTTTCTGATTGCCTACACCTGACATCATAATCCCCTTTTAATGGCATCAAAATTATCTCCACAGCAACAGATTGTGGTGTCATGAACAGAACTGTGATGTCAGGTGTAGGCAAGCAGCCAGAACAGATAGGGCAGTGATCCTGTTACATAGAAACATAGACTTTGACGGCAGATAAAGACCGCTTGGCTCATCTAGTCTGCCCATATATGCAGATGCCCTTAGTAAGATTTAAGGGTAAGGATTATGGAAATATTTTTAAATATAAGCTGAATTGTGTCTATTACAGTTTTTCAAAGTTGTCACAATGGTGTCAGGGGCTCTTTAAGCGTTCAACATAGGAGAGGAAGCTAGAAGCTAGAAGCAAAGCATTTTACATATAATTGCTATGTTTAATCAGTTTACTGGTAACCCCCCCGACTTGTTATAATTTGGGGAATACTGATGTGTAACTAGATTATCAGCATTATCTATTACTTGATATGATGTTTTCCTGACAGAAATACTGCATGTTCACTTTTTTTTTATATAGCTATTTGGTCCCTGTCGCCTCCTCCCGCCAGCTGGCGATGGGGACACGTAAGTATTTTTTACAGGTTTTCTCCTCTTGCCCCCAGGCCCTGGTACATGGCTGTGCCAGCATATGGAGGCACGCACCCCGTGGTACCACTTCAGCCCCTTCCACCTCCCGTAACTGTTTGTCTCCCCCTCTCTGCCTACGCTACCCACCGGACCGCCACCTGGTGGGAGTGGAACTATGGGGGGGCAACAACCCACCCTCACCACCCTCGGGAGAGGAGAGCTGCCCATCGGCATGCTCGATACTGCTATGCCCTCTTCCCCATGCCGGCACCTCGATGACCCCAGGTCATTCCCGAACCCAGGTCACCGGCATAGTTTGAGATAAGGCATCCAGCACCTCAACCCTCTGCAGCACCGGGCTGGCCCCTGTATGTTAATTTCTGAAGAGAATAAACATTAGGTAGAAAAAAGTAGTGTTTTTAAAGGGGTTTATTTATAAATACATACTTTACCTTTCAGAGATTGGCAGCTCTCCCTCCTTTCTCTGCAGCTCTTATTTTGACACCATGTTGATGTCCATCTGAACAGGCTACAACCCTACCCCCCCCCAGGCCACAACCCTAACTCCGCTCATATTTTGGTTTCAAGCACTTTAAAACTTGGCTAAATATACAGGCATGGCAGTGATTGATGGCACAAGGGGGTGACGGTTCCTACTTTGCTGCATAGTTGGGTCCGATACTGGGTTGTTTGTTGCCTGTTTTTGCCCCAGTCTAAGCAGTGTTGCTATAGCTGCTGGCTCTCCATCTTTGTGGCACTAGCTGGGAGACTGACAGGTGACTGCACATGCCATTATGTAGTGGTGTCGGGGAGTGAAACACTGCTGAATAACATCTGCCCAAGTCTGCTACATGAACCTTAACACTATCACGTGCACACATTGACTGTCACACACCCCTTGGTTGTGCAGTTCAGCTAAGAATAGCTAAGCGATTGTTATTACTGCTGCTATGTGTATTGATGTGTTGCCAAAATGTAACACACTTGTATGTATTGTAATATGTAATGTTCCTACTTGACTGTAGTTATCTGACTTTCATGCTGTCATATGATGTTATGTTTACCCTGCTCCCCAATTGCCCGTTTTGTACCCAGTCCCCAGGTCACACCTGGAAATGAGCCTTGGCTCAGAGTGCCTTTCCCAGTTACCAAAATTTAAATAAATAAAAAAAATAAATAAACACATTACACATATATAGTGCTGACAGTTCTGCACTATCTCTACAAAATGTTTTTGCATGATGGTGGAGGCTTTGGAAATATGGGCCAGATTAATCTCAAAGATCTCATGCTGCCACTGCATTCACTCTGCCAGTTGCCCTGTGGCAAACCAGCTGTATACAAGGCTTTATATGAAATATTCATGGTGCTAGATGTGCTAATATTCAGGGGGTGCTAACATTTGAAGGCTTAGTAATTCCAAACAGCTTGAACCAAGTAGAAAGGAGGTCCACACAACACATGAGGGCCTGCCATTATGTTGATTTTGGCCTGCAGTAAATGAGTGCACCGCCAGATCAACAAAGTAAACAAGTGTAAGAGCATAGAGAGAAAGAGCGGTTTCTGATATTAATATAGCTATTGTTAGCCAGATAATGAGGGGCATAGATATTGTTAGATGGATTCATGCTGAAAAACGTGAAATGCACTTCAAAGGCTCTCAGAATGTAACATGATAGCCCGCAGTCTAGCAGCTACTCAAATGGGATCACAGCTTCTCTAGGCGGAGAGGTAGCATTTTGATTAGTAATGAATTCAAAGACTGCCAAATGATGCAGTTTAAAGCACAATAGGGGCTAAAGCAATAAAATGAGATTCTGTTTTTCTTTTCACATTATGACAGAGCTGTTAACGTGAACAGTCTCCGATATGCGTGTTACAGCAGTAGCCAAACCACTGGTAAAGAACAAACTGGTGCAGATTCTCCCCCATGAGAGCACCGTTGTTGCAGTGCACTAGACTTTGGAGGAGGTCCTGAAATGGCAAGGGAGGAATGAATCGGACCAGGCTGGATGTGACAGCCTTTGTACTAACTATTTTAGCTAACCTTGAAGAACAGCAGTTCTGTAGATCCATAGATCTTTTAGTCGAGACTCAGCTCAGAAAATATATAGTAATTACACAGTCACTAGATTTTGTAAGCCTTAGGTTTATCTATTTTACTTCTAAAAGCTTTCAGGCATTTAAACAAACCCCAAACAAACAAACAAACCCATGTCCAGAGGTCTGGGAATTAAAAAAAAATTCCCTGGATATTTTGAATATTTTACACAGTTTAAGGCAGCTATACTAGAGTAAACTTTGGGAGAAATTTTACCAACAAATAGGTCTGTTGGAATTTTTGTCACAGCTGCTGAATCATAAAAGGTTATTTCAGAAACGAAGATGGTTGTGCAAGCAGTATTATTCACATTGTTCCATTTGATAGACTGATGGGCAGGTATGATTTCAATGCGGCGCTATTCGCTTGTGAGAGCTATTCTTGCAGTGGGAATTTTGTTTAAAAATCTGTCCCAAAGCTGTCAGCAGTAGCCTCAGATGATTACAACTGTTACATTGCTAGGGACAACAGCAGATTAGAATTGAACTGTTAAGGCGACACTGTCAGCTTTTTACCCAGTTTTCATGACCCCTCTACTATTTGCGTCTTGTAAGCTGAACTCTCAAAGTAATTTCTTACATGGCATTCCAAATGTATATATTTTTCATGTAATCAGTATTTTTTACAAAAGCATTGCTGCAATTACATTATGCATTCAGTATCTAGTAAAGCCCTTCCAGGTAAATAAACAACAACAAAAATGCCTATTTTGCTCTGTGTTCTAGCAGGAGAGACTTGCAGGTGGGGAGTAAGCCAAGTAGGGGGTATAGCTAGGCATGCACAAGTTCCGAAGCTCTGTTGGTTGGGGAAGCAGAGGGGGTGGTTGTGGTTAGGCAGGAACTGCTGCTGGGGGCGGGACTCCATTTGTTTTATTTTACAAACTACATCTCCTTATCTCCTAATGCCCCCTTGCCGCCTTGCTCTGTTTATTTAATTTTAGCAAATACACTACATCTCTTCATTTTCCGATGGTCACTGCTGGCTGTTTCCATTTTTCTGTTGGGTTTGTTTTAAAAAATACATTTGCCCATCAGATGCTTCTTGCTAGCTGTCTCAGTTTTTCGCTAAAACAAATGCAGCTCCCAGTTTAGCTCTGCTGTGACAAGAGGAACCTCCTGGAAGAGCAGAGCATCGGGAGATGAGATTAGGCAGCAGGCTCTGTTGCTGGGGAAGGGGGCAGAATGGTACATTCCTCTGCTTATTGTGGCATTTTCCATATGTTTGTCTCTGCATATTGTGCTTGTTTGCATCCTTGCTGTCTGGCTTTATTTTAGTTATAAAATCAGCACTTGTCAATGCCGGATGTTCGCCACAGGTTTAGAAGTCTTGTGGTACTACATGCTTTGTGGTGCATTTGGTGGCTTATGTAGTCTGTGTTCTTAAATTTCAACGTAGGCTCATAACGTTGTTTTTTTTTAAATATTTTTGCCCCACATTTTCAACATAACTTTCTTATGATCCCACCTCATGAACAAGTGCAGAGAAAATGTTCAACTCCTGCCTGAAAGGTAATTTCATGCAGAGACTGTGAAATCACATTTGGGGATGCAAAAACACATTTTGGCCAGCATTTGAAAAATGACAGTTGTCACACTCATGAAGTGCTGTGAAGAAATGACTATGTTGAACATTTTGGGTAAAAATATTGAAAATGACCAAAGTTACAAGCCTGCGTTAGTAAAGTTCGATGTAGGCTCATGACTGTATTAGTTTTTTAATATTTTTATGCCAAATTTTCAACACAGTCTTCTTATGACCCCGCTTCATGATCGAGGGCAAAGAAAATGTTCAACTCCTGCCCGAAAGGTGATTTCATGCAGCGACCATGAAATCAGCTTCCGGGACAGATTTCCTAATTTCACTGCAGTTGTTCACACAGTGGGGCCCCAAAAAAGGCATGTTGAAAATTTGGGGTAAAACTATTAAAAAGTGGCCAGGTTATGCCACTAAGTTCAAAACTCCACTGAAATGCATTGACCCGCATACAGCACCTGATTTCCTCAGTTTGTGGTCTGGTTTTGAAGAGTGAAGATGTGTCTGTGGTCTATAGAGGATTATGACGTTGGACCCGTGGGTTAGTAAGGGCTTGGGGTGTTGGGGGTGGTGATGAGTGGGAGGGTTGGGTGGGGGACTAACAGTGCAACAGACATCGGTGGATGGTTTTCTTTTTACAGGTTAACAAAACAAAAATAAAATGATGAGGGATGCTCAGATGGTGACAGCGACACTGGGGAATTGGGCACCCCAGTGTCAGTGTTATGTTTGTGGGGGGGTGGATGGGGCGGTGGTGCTATCAGGGTGGGTGGGGGCTGCTCACAGCCACCTAACCCCTGCTAGGGTAAAAACATGCAAGGCAGCTCATGCTGATCCCCAGACACCGACTCACACACTAGGTGGCCGGGCCAACGCCACTTCATCCATGCCACCACTGACAATTTCAAAAATGTAGATGACCCCTACTCCCCCCAGAATGAAATCAAGCCAAAGACATTAAAAACTGATGTTTCTCTTCCTCCCCATGACTGGCATGCCAATACTGAAGAAGAATGTACAAGAAATGTATAAGGGGGGAAGTAGCTGGCAAATCGGACCTTGGTCTCTACCAGAATAACAGTCTGACCACTATAGTTCTGAACAGTATTAACGTCCAAGGTACCTTCAACAAATAAAGACCCAGCAGCCAAAACCAAAACCCCATGGCAAATCAGGACCCTGGGGACAGTTACAGGGGCATCAGCAACAGATGTCGGTGGATGGTTTTCTGTGTTACAGTTGGCCTCTGCAACAGCGTGGGGCTCTTCCTGGATGTTTGAAATTCCTCAGCAGGCTGATCATGATAGATCAGCTTGCTGGGTAGTGTACATAAAGGGAAGAGCCGACCCATGATTGGGTCAGTTTTTCCTTTTCAAGTACAAGATGTTTCCACCCAGCAAGCCAAAACTCAATCATTATGAGCCTGGCTGATGATTGGTGTGGCACTGATGCGCCTCTTGAAGATTGCTTGGCACTGGACCAACAGTGTCACACTTCTCAAAACCCAGCTCTCATAACAAAATGTTTGCTGCATGCACACGTGCATGGCGAACATAAAAATGCAGCTACCCATCTGATTCCCCCTTACTGTCTGTCTCTGTTTTTTTCGTACATTAAAAATACATCTCCCCATCTGATGCCCCCTTGCTAGTTGGCTCTATTTTTTGTATTTCACCAAAACTGATCTCCCAATTTAACCATTCTGAGGCAAAAGGAGCCAATTGGAAGAGTGTCACATCAGGAGAAGAGTTTTATTTTTAATTTTTATTTGAGTTGAGCAGGAAGCTCTGTTGTTGGGGGTGGGGACAAGGTACCTTCTCCCTCTGGCTATGGCTATATGTTAGTAATGTGTCCTAAGAGCCCTGAAACCCCAGGGAAGTGGGTCTGGCAGGAAGGCTAGAATAAGGTGATCTCTCTTCCAGGAGGGTAAATATAATTAAAAGGTCTCCCTAGTGGGAGACATCACAAAGTGTTGCCATAGGAAAGGGTGTGGGCTGTATGCCCTTGGAGACTTATTAGGTGGATCCCAATGTTATTTGGAGCTGTGACACTCCAGGATTTGAATAGTCATTTTGTGGTGCAAGGCAGAGCGCTGTAGAGCACCTGCCACTGCCTATTCCCACTGACTTTTTCAATGGCAGTTGGGAGAGGATTGCCCTTGCCCCAACCACATTGCTTACCTTTAACCCCCCCCACTGACCAGACCACTGCTAAGTTTAGTGAATTGGGCAGCTGTTAAGGAAAAACAGAGGTGGCAGCCAGGAGAGGTTGGTGTTTGCCCCAGCATTGAGGTTTATTTTCAAAGCAGCCCTGTTCCCTGAATGGACTATCACTGACTTTAGTGAGTTGGGAGGCCAGCAAGGAGACACAGAGCATACAGGCAGTCAGGTGAGGATAGCATTTTCCCCAGCAGTGGAGACTACTTTATAAACACTCCTTCACTGACTGGACCACTGCTTATAGACTGGCTGGGGTATCCAGTGAGGACAGCGACGGAATATGGGCAACCATCAAAACGACGACTCATATTCAGTGCTTTCCCCATGGGCTACCTTACAAAAGTAGCGACCCTAGTGAAAGCGAGTGTTGGAAAGGGTGACTGGAAAGGGGAGGGATAGCGAGGGGAAGGTGAGGGACAGGGAAGCGGTTTTAGGGGACTGGTTTGACTGCTGCTGCTGAGCTAGCCATGTGGTGTGGTGGTGTGGGTGGTTAGCTGTGGCACAGCAGGTACCAGGTTCGGGGCTGGGAGCATGGAAATTTTGCCACTGCCTATGGCAGTGGGACTTAATTTTTTCCTGACATCCAGATTTTGCCCCCTCCCTGACATGCACCCCACTGGAGTTGAGAATCTAATTTCAGGGGGGCGTGGGGGGCAATTCCCCCCTGCAAAAACACTTTTTAGTGTTCCAGATGTCAGGTCGCCTGGAAGTGTATATCGCCAATTTGCTTTTTGGTGATATATACTCGCCATAATAGCGATCGCTGTTTTGATAATCAAATGTTCCCTTCTTTCAAACTAGTAGATTCTGATAATTCCTGAATGGCATTCATATTGCCGAGTAATCCTGACCTGGCTGTTGACTTCTCAGGTGACAGTTCCCTGATGTCCAGTGGCCTACATCTGGCACCCCCCGCACTCCTGCAGATTTTGCATTGTGCTGGCTTTTCAGCTTGTTCACAGTGTTGGGCAATAATGGTTGTAGCTAGGCATTGGCACCAAAGGCTGGCACAGAACTGGCAGCAACAGCACCACAGTCTGTCTCTAACTCATTAAAGAGCTGCAGCTGTATACTTCAAGCATATTGGTCACACTGTCTACAGAAGGACTCAGTCTGGAGCCTTCTGTGTCGGATAATGGTCCTAACTGGTCTGCCACTGCATTCATAAGCCTGTAGTCCAGAATTAAGGAATGTGGTTGCTCATGTGTGGTACAATCACTGAGTCACCTGATAGTTTTTACAAGTCTGCTGTCAGTCTTGTATAAAATGATTTCCATGTCACGATCTGCATTACTTACTTTCCTCTCCAACATTGTCCCCAATCCACTACTCTCATTTCTCTTTGCTCCTGTGTGATGATCGCTGTGCTGTCTACTGCTGGCATTCTGAAGTCATTATAGCAATATTTCAACCATAGGTACAGTCCCAAGATGCTCCCAATTGGGAGCTGGCAATGGGCACACCTGCATGCCCACCCCTCGCCTTGTCCATCCCATTTCTGATTAGTGTGCCACCTTTTCACCATGCTGCTGTAATTTCCATTGTTATCTATTATGGCCCATCCACTGAGCACTCTGATCACTAGGTTCCCACCTTTCTGGCCCAGCTTGACAAGCCTGGTGGACACATCCCACACCGAGCTGTCCAGTGTGCACAGGACACACTAGAGCTAGGAGATGGACAGGTGCCACCCCCACCACAGTACACATGCAGACAACCCCTCTGCAGATCAGCCCAGACTCAGTCCCTGTCAATAATTTGCCTTTGCTTAAGCAGCGTCTTTATCCATGCTCCAGGTATTCGAGAAGGTGGTAGCCACAGCAGAGGCTGAGAGATTCTGCTTCAATCTCCTTCTCAGTAACAGAGAGTTGGGGTTGTTGTGGCTGTTGTGACTCCTGTTTATGTTCACTATGTGAACAAGCAGGGGTGCAGATGCCACCCTCCTCTCCTTCCTGGCCTGCTGGGTGGACATGCTGTCCTTCCCATTCACCATAGTGCCAGGCTGGCTCTTGTCCTTTAACTGGAGATTTCTTCTGCCAGTTTTGGGCAGGTGGGGGAGAGCGAGTGAGAGAGAAAGGGAGAAAGGAGGGGAGAGAGAGAGAGAGAGAGAGAGAGAAAGAACTCATTCATGCTTACTCATTATGTGCTCCAAGTCCACTGCAGTAAGCAACATTATGTGATGCGGTCGGTATCCAGTCGTGCCCTTCCACACCCTCTGTATTCTCTCTCTTGCTCTGTTAGCAATACAGTAGCAAAGGTGTCACTATGTAGCCATAAAAAAGACCTTGTGAGGGCTACTAGAGGATGGGAAGCTAATTTAAGGCTGTTGCCAGCCTACAGAATAGGAAGAAATGCTATTTAAAAAGCTTTTGTAAAATCAGTAAAAAAATAAATAAAAAACAGAAAGGATAAATATTCTGTGGGACAGGCTAACCAACTGCTCCTGACAACCCCCCCCCAACAGATTATTTCTAGCCCAAGCACCAACAGTTTATCATTTCTAGCACCTGTAGTGTATTTATTTTCTAATCCAGCTCCATACCACTATGGATCTACACTCTGGCAAAAGTTGGGATACAGCAACATTTTCAAAATATTTAAACTTTTGCTGAAATTTAACTCCCCGTCCCCACCTCATAGGTTTTTGGTGACATTCTGACTCACATTTTCAACAGTATCTTTTTATGACCCCCCCCCTTCTGAACATGACAGGTGTTATTTATAAAATACTGTATGAAACGTCATTTCGTGCCACTTATGCAAAGACACATTTTGGCCAGGATTTGAAAAATGATACCTGTCACATTCATGAAGTAGTGTGAAAAAATGGGTATGTTGAAAATTTGCTCTCAAAATACTGTACATATCCTAAGCTATGAACGAGTGTTGAAAAAATTACAACATACTGTACCTTCATAACTTTGTTGTCTTTTTTAAATTTTGATCCCAAATTTTAAACACTGTGTTCTTATTACCCCACCTCATGAACCTGGTAGGTAAAAATGTTAAAATCCAGCCCATAATGTCATTTCGCACCACAATGTGAAAACACATTTTGGCCAGGATTTGAAAAACAACACCCGATACATTCATGAGGTGGTGTGAAAAATGGCTGTGTGAAAAATTTGGAGTCAAAATATTGAACATTACTAAAGTTATGAGCGAGCATTGAGCAGTTTCAGTGTACCTTCATAACTTTGTTGTTTTTGTAATATTGTGATCCCAAATTTTCAACATAGTCTTCTTTTGACTCCGCTTTATGAACCCGGTAGGTGAAACATTTTCAAATCCCACCCAAAGGATGATTTCTTGGAATGACTGCAAAATCACCTTGCAGGATAGATTTGAAAAATTTCACCTACCTTGTTCATGGGATGGGGTCCTAAAAAAGTCATGTTGAAAACTTGGTATAAAAATATTTAAAAAAAATGACCAAATTATGAGTAACAGTTCAAAATGCATTGAAATACATTAAACACACTTAGTTCCTCAGTTCCCAGTCCAGCTTTGAAGAATGAAGATGTGCCTCCAGTTTAGAGAGGATTATGGCATTAGACCCCTGGTAGATAAGTATAGGGTGGGGTGGTGAGGAGTAGATGGTGCTGAGTGGGGGGATCATGGTGGGGGGGTCAGAATGGTGGCACAAGATGAGGGACCATTTTCTTTATTTCAGGGTTAAAAAAAAAAAGAAAAATACATTGATGGGTGGTTTTCTTTATTACAGGTATCTACCGACACTGAGGGTTGGGCACCCCAGTGTTGGTTTGATATTTGGGGGTACTGGGGGATGAGCACACCGGTGTTCCTGACTATTGATTTGGATGGTGGTCTATGCCAACACTGGGGATTGGGCACTCTGGTGTCAGAAGCTTGAAGTGGCAGGTGGTGGTGGTGGGCTCTAGTACTGTGGTATGGGAGTGGGATGGAGTGCCACTGAGTGGCTGTTATTGTGGGAGGGAAGTAGAACAGAGTGCTGCTGGATGATCACTGGTGGGAGGGAGAAGAGGGGAAAAGAGAGAGATAGAGGAAGGGGGAGAAAGTGGACTGATTCATGCATATGGTATGTGTTTCAGTTCCACTGAGCGGAGCGTGGAACAAACATTTGTGATGCATTCAGTATCTGGTCACAACCCCAGACTCCATTTTTCTATGCTCCTCCTGTTCATAATATGTCAGCATAATTCTCACTATTCAGCTGTAAAGAAATTTCCAACCAGCCATCTTAAACTACTGTAGCCCTTAAAGGAAAACTGCACCCTCATATCTTCCAAATGTCATTTGCTTCCATGTCAGCAGACAAGTCTTTTCATACAGCTGTTAAAGATGTATGCAACTGCTTCTATTAGTTTTCACACTTCATACTAGGCACTGTCACTCTCCTGGGAGGGTCCATTTTGTCGTTGTTGAAATCTCATTGTCCCTGAGAGCTGCATTAGCATATGAGCACATGATGTCAGATCAACCATTTATATCATGTATCTCTGTGCTAAAATAACAAATACCCTGCAAAAACTCTCTGGAAACTTATAAACTGAATGGAGTTTAAAGGGGGGAAAAAACTGCATTATGACTCAGATAGCTTGTAAAACTCACTGAAGGTAAATGTGGTATTTCACACCTTCTTGCAGCTTGGTTCTTTTAAAACTACTTAAGCAGACAGGTATACTGGGGAGTTTTAAAGGTTGATTATGCATCACATTCTCATAAGCTAATGCAGCTCTCAGGGGCAATGTGATTTCAACAACCACGAAATGGACCCTTCCAGGAGAGTGACAGTACCTAATATGAAGTGTGAAAACTAACAAAAGCAGTTGCATGCATCTTTAACAGCTACATGAAAAAAGTTGCCTGTTGACATGGAAGCAAATGACATTTAGAAGATATGAGGGTGCAGTTTTCCTTTAATGGGTTACTGTGCCTGTTTTTGATTTAGAAACATAGAATTTGACAGCAGATAAGGACTGCATGGCCCACCCAGTCTGCTCATTTCTGTTAGGGATCCCTTTGGTACCAAAGAACCTGTGCTTAGTATGCAGGTTACACATTACTTAAAACGTAGGTGGGACTGAAAGGGCGTCCTTAATATGCCGTGTCCTTAATAAGCCAGCTTAACTGTATTTAACAAAGACAAAATGCCAGTGTTATATGTTATTTACGGTAGTTAAGCTGAAAGGCAGCTACTGTGTACCGATCAGCCTGTTTAATGGAACTGCCCATTTGTACCCCAAAATAAAGGTTTTTACCTATTTAATGTTGTTTCTGAAAGACTCACCCTCCAACTGAAAATTAATATTCCTCACTACAGGTTGCAGTTGCGATTTGGATGCCTGCAAGCTCCCTCCTAAAGCTGGACTACAACGGAGCGCCTAAGAGGCCTCGCAGTCCCCCCCCCGTACTCACTACAGGTCGCAGTTGCGATTTGGACGCCTGCATTCTCCCTCCTGGAGCTGGACTACAACTGAGCACCTAAGAGGCCTCGCAGCCCCCCCCCCGTACTCGCTACAGGTCGTGGTTGCGATTTGGATGCCTGCAAGCTCCCTCCTGGAGCTGGACTACCACGGAGCGCATAAGAGGTAAAGGATACCTCTCCTCAAGACTGCTACCTGTGTGGGGTGTTTTTAAAGGGTCTTTAGGGCCTCTTTTTGTGTCCCCACACAACAACTGATTGTTTTTTGGGACTGGGACATTGCCTTGCTGCCTAGCAGTTTGCTGTAACTCTCGGGGGTGTTTTTTAGTCTGGGAGCAACTGCCTTTCTATCGACTGTTTTGTTTATAACTCTGCCTAACCACCTATGTATACTATATTTGTGGGGGACATTGCAACTGCCGGATTCTCACAAGTTCTGCTTAGTTTAACTGCATATGTTTGAATTTAGGCATTAGTACTGTTTTCTGAACTTACCTGTTGCTAGCCCTGGATGTCGCCATGACTTGGATTCTCACGCATGCGCAGTAGGAGTTGTAATCAGGACGTAGCCCAACAGCTTGCACATGCACAGTTGGGGTCTAAGCCCCTGCAATCCTCCCACTGCATACTAATTTCCTTTGTCTGGCTTCCTTTAATAGGTCTCGCAGCCCCCCCCCCCCGTACTCACTACAGGTCGCGGTTGTGATTTGGACACCTGCAAACTTCCTCCTGGAGCTGCACTACAAAGGTGTGCCTAAGAGGTAAGGATACTGCTCCTCAAGACTGCTACCTGTGTGGGGTGTTGCGCGTCGACTGCCGTGCCCGCCCCAGCCACCCACCCATCCAGGGGCGTCCCTTAATTTATAGGCCTCCCTCATGACATCACTTCCTGCCTGCTGAAATACTAAGTTCCCACTTTTCCATTTGCAGGTTATACCTGCCAGTCACTAGAGGGACCCACACACTCCAACCTCAGGCTCCACTACCTATCTTCTTCCCCTCCGACTTCCTTGAACCCGTCTGACCTCCTGTGCCACTTCTCTTCACCACAACTTACACCTACCTCTGCCCGCACCTCTCCCAGCATCCAGCCCCACAGCTAGCCCTACCTCCTGACTCCCAACTGCACCACCAAACCTACACCCAGTGACCACGAGGAGTCGCTATTTCTCACCCTGTTTTCGTCTACAACCCAGCCTGCATCAGTCCCCTAGAACGTGGATCACTGCTGTCATCCAGGCACTTTTCTAGCTGCCCTGGCAGAAACTCGAAACTTGTACCCTGTCCACCAGAGTCCGTGTCACTGCCACTAATCCAAAGTGGTATCCACGCTTTCTGAAAGACAACCTAAATACTTCTACCTTTCTACCCTACTGCTACCACTAGAGCTATGTTAGTCCACCTCCTCCTAAAATGCCTCCCCCTCATCTACTTTCTAGTACCCTCGTCCCACCAGCCAGTCATCTCCCCTGGCTCACTGGCACCAGTGCCAACAATTCTCCCTGACATAGTTCGATCTCACCCTACACCGACCATGTGCACTGGCCCACAGCACCCATCTCCTGGGTACCTCCCCACTGCCTACCCAGGCTCCCTTTGGCGGCTAATCGTTCTCGCCCTCCCAACCTGGCAAACCCTATCCATCCCCTGAAGGTTCCCTACCAATCCCCACATACCCATTGGAAGCTTACACATCACCGCTCCCTGGCCAGAGCCATGGTCCTCCTTCTACTCTTAACAGGCAATATACATCCTAACTCAGGCCCCACCCAGACCAGCCCACCAGGTGGCTCCCCTGGTCTGAGCATTGTCTCCATGAAAATATGCAGCATATTGAAAAAATATGATACCCTCCGATGCTGGGTCATGCTGCACAAACCAGATGTCATTGCACTGGTGGAAACCTGGCTATCAAAGTCCACCCCTGACTCCTTTGTCTCCGTCCCTCCCTGGCTACACTCTATACCGGGAGGATCATGTAGGCAAACATGGGGGTGGCTGTGCAATCTATACCAGGGATACACTCACTGGTCAAGCACTCCCTGCTCCGGCCCTTGCAAGTGGGGCACAGGCCCTTACCCTTAAACTTACTCCAGACCCCTCCAGGGGCCCCCTTTATCTCACCACTGCCTACATTCCCCCAAAGAACCAAAACCTGGCACTATTTTCCTTAACTGATTATCTTGCCACCTTCCCTCACAAGGCAGAACAAGTCCTTGTGGGGGACCTTAACATGAACTGGCTCAGCGCCGCCTCCTCCACCACCTGGGACTCCTTCGTGGCCATTGATCTGACACAACTCATTTCCCAACCCACAAGAGTAAACACTAAGAGAGGTACCAGCACCCTCCTAGATGTTATCACCAACAGCCCCAAAAAATCTTGGATATCCAAGTCCTCCCTGACTCACTCAGTGACCATTCCCCTATCCTATTCCTCTGGGTGGCCCCCTCTCCCCGACTCACAGCCCAGCCCACACTCCACCGGCATTTCAGACCAGGTGGGCTGAAAAACCTCAAGCAATTTCTTGCCCAGATAAACCGGTCCCCATTCACCCACGCTCCTGACATAGATACTGCCCTTGCCTTCTTTTCCCAAACCTTTAACAAAGCCTGCGACCTCTTCGCACCCCTCACGGCTGCCCGACCCAAAAAACATAACATGCCCTGGATTACTCCAGCCCTATTACAATTGCTCAGGCTTAGGGATAACCTATGGCACCTTGCCACAGAAACAGGCCAGATGGCTGACAGACAGGCCTACAATGCTGCACGGAATAAGTGCACTTGGGCCATCCGAAAAGCCAAGGCTGACCACTACCAGGCCACTCTCACCTCCTCATGTGGGTGTGCCTGAACTTTCTGGGATAATGTCAAACAATTAAATGGGAGCCCATGCTCCCTTCCCCCATCCTAGATCACCATTGATGGCACTACCGTTATGGACCCAGCAAACATTGCAAACTACCTTAACACATCCTTTACGGACCTTAGCTCTGTCCTCCCCAGTAATTTCTTTGACCCGCCACCCTCCCTACCTGCCCCAGTCCTCCAACGCCCTAGCTTCTACCTACGTAGGGTAACTGCCCAGGAAGCCAGACCCCACCTGGTCAGAGCATTAAAGAGCAATAGTCCCGGCGCCGACTCCCTGGACCCCAGCATTCTCCGTCTGGTACTGGATCAGGTCCTTGCCCCACTCACCAGCCTTCTCAACAAATCCCTCTGCCTGGGGCAATTCCCAACTGCATTGTAAACCGCCATTGTTACTCCCATTCACAAAGGTGGTGACAGGTCCTCTGCCGGGAACTACCATCCTATCTCCATACTCCCACCCCTCTCCAAAGCCCTAGAAAAGCTGGTTACCACGCAAATCACTGAATACCTGACCAAACGCAACATCCTCTGCCCTGAACAGCATGGTTTCTGCACAGGACACAGTACCGGCACTGTACTAGTTGAATTTTCAACTTTCCTACACTCTCTGGACTCTGGCTCCCTAGCTGGGGCAGTGTTTGTCGACCTCTCAAAGGCTTTTGACACTGTCTCCCACCCCCTCCTGCTGGATGCCCTCTGCCACACTGGCTTCTCTACCGGGCTTCTCGCCTGGTGCACCAGCTACCTATCTGCCCGCTCCCAATGTGTCAGAATTAATGGGACACTTTCCAAAACTTGTCCCATCCGCTCAGGGGTTCCTCAGGGCTCCATCCTGGGACACCTACTCTTCTCACTCTAACTTAACACCCTACCCAGTGCTTGCACTGGAAAAATTCTGCTGTATGCAGATGATGCCGTCATCTTTGCCACCCACCGTAACTCTATCTCCCTCCAGGACTCCCTACAACTATCCTATAATGATGCCGAAACCTGGTTTAAAGAGCACAGACTGATCATTAATCTCAAAAAAACAAAAACAATGCTCTTTGCCCACCCCCAAAACAAAGCCAGCAACTTCCCACTCCATATCCTCCCCTGCTCCAAACATCCACTAGAGCAAGTCCACTCCTACAAGTACCTTGGGGTCTCCTTTGACTCAGCCCTCACCTACCATACCCACATTGATGCACTTGCTTCAGCCACTAATGTGCGGCTAGGTATATTATACCGCTATAAAAACTGTCTCCCCCCCGCTGCCCTCCTTCTAGCGGTTACATCCTCTATATTATCCCTTGTTGACCATGGCCTACCAGTATACGGTGCTGCTGACATGACTGCCCTCAATAAAATTCACCTCATGCTAAATAAGGCATGCAGGCTAATCACTGGGGCCCCCAGGCTCACGCATTCGTGCCAGCTCTATGACATGGCAATACTGCTGAATTTAGATGAATGTCTACGATACCAAACCTCCCTAATAACAAAAAAATCTCTTCTCAGGCTATCCCCACCAGGGCTGACAGCCTCCCTCCGCCAAACCCAACCCTTGGTCTATACACGGACCTCCTGCAAGGCCACTTTTCTGGTCCCAAGATCTAGGACCTCCCATGGACAGAGGTCCTTCTGCTATAGAGCTCCATCCTGGTACAACTCGCTCCCTGCTCCCATCTCGGATGCCCCCACGATCTCCAGATTCAAAACCGCACTTCGAAGCCAACTATTTAATACACATAGCTGCACCTGTCTATAATTGAGGCATAGTTTCTGTGCTCTGACAATGTACCCGCCATGGCATCCACACCACAACTCTTTTAATCCTCACCCATTGCTGATTGAACTGCTATTATCCTGCTGCTTGCTGTTACCATCATGCAAGAATGTGCCATTGTAACTAAACTGGCTTATCTGTGTAACTGTGGTAATCACATGTGCTTGCTAACTATGTAACCCTTATGCTGTAACCAAAAGTCTGTTATGTATTTGTCCTCAATATGACGAGATACCTTTGGAAATGAGCCTCTGGCTCAAAGGTTGTAAACCGATGTACAAATAAATAAAATAAAACTGGCTTTTCCCAGACTCAGCATCAGCATGTTTTCAAAATGGGGGCAGAGACACTAGCTCTGCTCCTTTTCATGGCGTGCTGAGGGAACTGGGAATTAATGTGATTGTTGTGAAAACATGGGGGGGACATTATAATGGGGCCCATAGGTTTATATTGGGTACATAATTAGGATAAAATACACATATGCGGTAGAGGGGTAGTCTAACACTACAGCAGCTCTTCGAAATGAATGTGTATGTGCCATCCTGGTGGTATGACAGTAGCGCTACCGTCTGCCACGCTGGTGACCCAAGTTTGGGAGTGAACCCTGGTCACATGTGGGCCGACCAGGAGAAAGAGAATAGAACATTCCTTGGACTGAATGCCTCTCTCAGGGAGGAGGGATTTGCTATGTTTCTACTTGTGTGCCCCTGGCAGATGCTGGGGGTGGGGGGAGTGGCTAGCTGGGGAAAGGGCCTGCCTACAGATACTGATAATCTTTTATGTGCCCTCGTAACAAGACAGAGTGCATCACTGCATGTTCTGAGACTCTCAGGGTGAAAACAGTGAAAAAGGCCCCTGACCAATTAGGATGGTGCCCTGGTCTGCTGCGGGCCCTGCACCACTGAGTAGGTACAGTACCTCCTCCTGAGTTTCTAGACTGTGCTTCAGAGGGGGCCTGGCCAGCCTGGATCACCCTGCCATGGGGGGAATCTGTGGGGGATTTTGTCAGAAAATGAATATTCCTCAGAGACGGTAGCTGATGGGGGTGGGTAGATGGGGCTGATGGGGCAGGTAGGGTCTGAAGTATAATTCCTTGGAGGAAAAAAGGATGTACATATTTAAAATGAAAATCCATAATATTATTCCACTGTTCCTAAATTCCTCCATCACCTAATGATGACAGCCAGGTCTGATGTACTTTGGCAGAATGGAGCCATTTTAAGGAAGTCTGGGAGTACTTTCTGTCAGCACTTCATCAGCTTTCATTCCTCCAGGTGTTGGAATGGGAGCTGGCAAAGGAATGACAAAACACTGAGTGCCCAGATATCCATGGTATTGCCCAGCCTGAGTACAGAGCACTCATATACAGTATCACTGAAAAAAGAAATCCAGTCTGACTGCTTTCATGAGATGATTGAGGTATTTGAGCAGAATGGAAATAAAGTGATCTGCAGGTTTTCTGCAAACCACTGACAGGTGGCATCAGCAGGGCTCTCAAATCTCACAACATTCTAAAAGAACTGAATTTCAGGACACTCCATTCTCTATCACTAAAGTAAGGCCCTGTCCACACTAGGGCTCCTGTAATGTTACAGGTGGGCAAACACATTACAGGAGCCCCCAAACATGGTGCACGTCCACACTGAAAACATTATGGAACCGTGTTTGAAAACCATGTTCAAACCCTAATACTATCAGGGTTTTAGCATAGTTTGTAACACGGGTTGGCTTGAAACACACTTGCATCAATAGTGTGGACGGGAATCTGTAGCGTGTTTCTTATGGGATGGCTGATGAGAAATGATATCACCCCAAGTCTCCTTAACATGGTTTACTCTGGAGTTTAAGCACGGAACACACGGAAATATGGCAGTATGGACATGTTAGCACAGTAAGTCTTGTAACATTATTGAAAACGTTACCCAACTACCATTGCTGGTGTGGACAGGGCCAGATTTGTAGGACTGCAGGCTCTTTGCCCCTTAGACTTCAAGAGTTCCTTCTTCAAAGTCACTATCCTCTGTTGTGACATCACAGCCTGTTGCCATGGAAATTATTCTGATGTCACAGGCAGAGACCTGTGACTTCAAAGCAGGAAAAGCAGCAGGAACAGATAAAGTCTGAAGGGCAAGGCATCTGTTTTCATGCAAATATCTGTAGTAATATAAAATAAAATTTCCAGAAATTCAAATTTTGAGTGAATTTGGTGTAACTGAATTCTACTGATGCCAATTGAGAATTTTTGCTAGAAAAAAAAAAATCACCTTAGACACTGGGTTTATATACATTCCCTTTCAGTGAATATTGTAACTCAGCTACTGCTGTCACATTTCAGTAGTTAAAACTATTATGAACCTTTTACATAGATTACATAGACATTGTCAGCAGATAAGGGACGCTTGGCCCACCAAGTCTGCCCATTTTTCTTACCTACTGTAATATTGCAGACCCTACCTGGTTACCGGTTTTACCCCCCCCATTCCAGTAATAAGATTCCCTTATATCTATCCCATGCATTCTTGAATCCCGTTACAGTTTTTTACTTTGACTCCCTCTGCTGAGAGATTGTTCCAGGCATCAACCACTCTTTCTGTGAAGTCGTACTTTCTAACATTTCCTCTTAATCTACCCCCCTCCAGCTTCATAGCATGACCCCTTGTTCTGGAGCATCTTTTCTTTTTAAAAATGCTTTCCAATTTTAGTACCCCTTAGGGGCACCCCAAAGAAATGAGGGCTCTCTCCCTGACATGGAAAGTTTCTTTTTTTTTTAGCTAGTTCCCCATTCCATCCTCCCCACCTGCAGTCCCACATACCCCACCCAGTCCCTTTGTTCTTTTTTGTGCTGTTTGGTGCTAAGAAGGGGGGTCATGGGCAGGAGACCCTCCATGTGGAGCTTGTGCTGCCCAGTCTCCTGGCCAGATGCCAGGCCCTCCCCTGCCCTACAAAAAGGCCAGGGAGTGGCTTTAGTGAGGAGTCGGCAGCACAGAGAAGAGGATGGAGGACATGAGGAGCATGGCAAGGAGACATACCTGAATATTGGTCCGTGGCTCCTCTGGTGTTACTCCCCTCCTGAATCAGGCAAGCTCTGAGAAGTCAGGGGAGCAGCGGCTCCCTAATGTGGTCCTGTGCACAGGTCCGTTTGACCGTGGCAGTGGGGACAGGTTTGGTGGGATGAACCCCAGAGTGCAGCGGTAAAATAGGTCCATGCAGAAAACGTGCCCTGGACCTTTTAGTTCTGCTTTAGCAGCTGCAGCAGTGCCTGAGAGAAGCTGGATGGTAGTGCGGCTTCCCGGCTGGTTTTCCTCCCTCCCTCAGTACAGTAGCCGACCCGGGCTGTGGTGGTGAGTGGGCCAAGTGCCTGGTTCTTTGGTTATACTTGCACCACAGACATTGGACAGGGGAAGGGGGAAAGGGAAGAAGGGGAAATATAAAAGGGCCAAGCACTCGATTTTAGTTACACTCATGCCACGGGTGCTAGGGAAGTGGGGAGGGGAAAAGGATAGGGGAAGAGGAAAGAAGAGGGGACATATTAAAGGGCCAGAGTCTAAAAATAAAGGAAAGAGACATAGTGGTCTCTCAGGGAGGGTGGGCAGCGAGTGGAACTAAAGACCCCTGTGTCTCCTGTGACACCATTCTGTGCCAGGGAGTAGCAGCTATTATTAATATACATTAAGGGGGGACCCAAGGTAGATCCAGCCCATGGCAGGATGACAGGCTCCTAGTCACTATTTATAAGGGAGGTAGTACCCAATTAGGGAGTCCCAGAGACCCAGTCACAGGAGCAGTTATCAATCTTAAAAAAGGGGGTTGGTTGTGCAAAGACAGCTTAAACAAAAGACCCGTAAAGGTACAGCACCCTCTGGGGAGAGCAGGGGAATGGTCTGATGGCCCTAGGTCACCCATGGGGTCATGTAAATGTGTCCTGATCCCCACCTGAACTGAACTACACTGTTGCCTGCCTAGCACCCCCTAGAGACTGTATTTCCTGCAAGAACTGAACTGTCTGTTTAAAAATCTGAACTGTTTGCTTGCTACTGAACTGTGTTATTGAATTGCACCCTGGTGTACCAGATGTCCAGCTTCACCTTTTTTGCCCAGACCAGCTTCTTCAGAGCCTAACACTGACCCAGGGAGGTCCCTGGTCCATCCACCATCTGCAGCAGAACCACCTCCAGTAATATCAGCCTGTGTTGAAGTTCCACCACAAGTGTTCCAGCATCAGTCCTGTGATGATAAGTGGTAGAGAGCCACTAGTAGGGTATCCAGTAGTGAGTCAGCTTAGGAGCCACCCTGGCTCAAGCGTGAGGGACCACAGTTAACGTCGCGCATGCCCTTTTCTTATTTTGCCTGCCATCCATAAGAGTGCACGTGCCCATGTCGCTCCGTAGAATCTGTGACGTGATAACCCTCTACATGTTATTATTTGTATAACATTTGTGATATAAATATATGTTTCTGTTAATTTCTGCTGGGAAAATATGGCAGCAGCCCAGATCATCTTGGGATATTGAATTTTTTATTTTTTTAAGCAAAAAAAATGTGCTGGTCTAGTTGTTACCTCCGGCTTGTAAAAGCTGGCTTCCTGGGACTATAATGATACCAGGTTATAACACATTGTAAAACACCATTTACTTTGAAATCCAGGAAAACAGTCTGCATTTTATGACCTATTTGGAAGAAGCAACTTCTTACTGATACTTGATATATTTCACAAATAGGTGGCATAGCTCATCAGGACATTTGCCTGAAAACATCAAAGGGGTAACTCTGACCTGTCATGAGGCATCACCAATTAGGAAGAATATATATATATTTTTTATTAGAATGTTTAGCAGTGTGCTGGGGCATGTCACTGATCAATTAATTCAGTATCCAGGTTTGAGTGACCTCACAACCAGCATCAATGTGAGCTGTGACATCACAGGGAGGTTAGGGGCTGTAACTGAATATTACCAGTTGGCTGGAAGAAAAGAATGCTTTTGCTTTTTGATTCCAGACTCCTGACAAGACACACTCTCCAGAGCACTTTAGGTAAATCAACCACCACTATTTATTACTGGAAACTAGGATAGGAGTAAATGTGTTTATTTTATTTACTGTATTTAGTTTTTGTTTGCTGGGTAGGTGCACTAGCCATAGCAATGACTATTTTCAGCCATGACCCGGGAGGGTACAAAACAACACATTCTGGGATGACATTCCAAGCACAAGCACAACAAAAATTCATTACAACAGTTTACAAGCAGGTTGCAATAAATTAGCTAAAAACATGGAGGTTATGGTAACAGTGCAGAAAAATAGAAACATGGAGCTGTACAATAACTAAATTCCACCACAGTTTACTTTGAGAACAACAAAAAAATGACATAATTACATTTTCAGCACTAATAAGGGATTGAAGAGTTAACTTAGGGGAGGGCTATCAGTAAGTGATAGAAGTAAGAGATAGGGAAAGGGGAGATAAAGGAGAAGTGCTAAGGGGAGGTACAGGAGAAGTGCATAGCGTATGGGGACAGATAAGAAAGAAGAAGTAAGGAGTGGGATGAGAAGAGCTAGGGAGGTTTGAAACAGGAGCATTTGTGAGAAATTTCAAGATAAGTACATAGTCCTTTTTTAAAAGACGCATGGGATGTTGATTGGCGCAAGGTTAGTGGAAGGGAGTTCCAGTATTTGGGGGCATGGCAGGCAAAAGCATCAGCACCTTTAGTGGTGCAGTGTCTGGGGATGAAAATAGGGGCCTGGTCAGTGGAACACAATCCATAACATGGAGTCAGGTTTTGGAAAAGGCCTGCCAAGGATTTAGGGATTTGTAGACGGACCATATTGTCAATGATAGAGCCATAAGCATGTAGCCTTAGTTCAGTGGGGGGAAGCTATCCCAGGTCAGAATAGAGGAGACAGTGGTGGTTCAGCTGATGTGAGGAGGAGGAGGCATAGTGACAGATGTTGTTGTATGTAACATCCCATTTCCTAAGGGTCGATTTGCACGCAGAAACATATGTTGCAGTCCCATATGGTGGTTTTGTTTAAATTGTCCATTTAATTTAAATGACTGTAAACTCAATTGTATATGTTCTGTGTTTTGTATTTCATCTACCTTTTTTTAATTGTAGTAAACTTTGTTCTCCTTGAAATTCTGCCTGAGTCTTTTTCTCATTTTGAATGTGAATGCTGGGACAGTGTTGATAAGTCTGACAGAACTGTTAAGCGCTTACAGTGTGTTACCATTTTGCACCAAGGTAAGAAAAGTACCTAGGTCTCAACTGAGTCAAAAAGGGGGATTGTGAACTAGGTTGGGTACCTGCTGGGTTAAGTATTGCACTGTATTTTCCTGTAGAGGGTGTGATATTTGATCCTGTTAACTGGGCATGCTAGCAAAAAAGGGCTCATATTTGACCTCAGGACTTGGGACTGGTAGTTGTTTCAGACCCAAAACAGACAGGTGGGTTACCCTGTTTGTCTCCTGTTCACATATTGCACTTCAAGGTTTGGCACTGTGGGAGCAGAGGGCCTGACCTGCGGAGTGCGTTTGTGACAAAGCTGGTTGGCAGCAGTACGATTTAAAAGATTTGGTTTACAGTGCTGCAATCAAACAGATTTGTTTGTATACTGTGAAATTATTTGGTAACACAAGCATTAACAGTCCAGTGTGCAAGATTAATAACTGTAACAGTTCACACACAAAATATGGCAGTGGTTTAAAAAAATAAAGAAATATATAATTGTGGTTACTGTCAAAAGTTGTCTACCTGTTTTATTTTTTTCAGGTGTAAACTATTGTAGCTATAGATTAGGGAAAAAGATGACTTCCACCTACAGCGAGTACATTGCAGATTACCTGAGGCAGTTTTGCCAGGAGAGAGGAGTCCTTTGTGAGGGGCAAAACAAGCAGCACCTCGTGGAGGCTCTGGTGGCAGCTGATGCCCAAGACCTGGAGTCACAGTTGGTAACTGAAAGGGACTAGATCTTGGGCGTGGAGGGGCCAGGTTCCATCGCAGTGTCCAGACCCAGTGAGGAGGACAGCAGGACCAGTGTAAGCCGAGAGCCACTGCAGCAGGGGAAGGTCACCACCATTCTGGAGCCAGAAGGGATCAGGCTGCAGATGGAGTTGTGGAGAATGGAGCTGGAGTTTGAGTAGAAAAGGTTTGAAGTCCAGCAGCAAAGGGAGCTTGAACAGAGGAAGATGGAGAGAGAGAGAGAGAGAGAGAGAGAGAGAGGTGAGAGCAGCTAGAGGCTGAGCGAGAGGAGTGAGAGTGCCAGAGGAAATTTGAACTGGAGAAGCTACAACTCCAAAGAGCAGCATCACAGAAGGTAAGTAGCATGGGTGAATCTGGAACTCCAGGACTGGGTTACAAATTTAATTCTAAATTGATAGCTGAATTTAAAGAAGGGAAAGATATGGATGCATTTTTAAATTAATTTGAAAAAGTATGTATTCAAGCAAAAATTCCCAGAGAGTCCTGGAGCTTCCAGCTATCCCCACTGCTTTCTGGGAAAGCTCGTGACGCATTGGGTCAAATGGACAATCAGGACAGTAATGATTATGGCAAACTTAAAGCTGCTTTGTTAAAAAAATATGACTTGACAGCTAAAGCGTAGAGTTAAATTCCGTAAGCTCAGGAGAAGCCCTGACATGAGCTATGAGGAGCTAGCTACTAAACAATGTCAGTTTTTAAAACATTGGTGGGATGGGACCCAAGCAAACTCTGTAGAGAAAATTGAAATTGCACTTTTGGAGCAGTTCTTTTGGGCTTGCCCAGCAGAGCTGAAAACCTGGCTAGAGGACCAAGAACCAAAAACAGTGCAGGAGGCTGCTGAGCTCTTGACCACTATGCCAGGAGCAGACCTGCTCTGAGAGGGATTGGGGTGGGCATGGCAGTGCAGAAAGGGAAAAGTGCACCTTCAGGGCAGCTAAAACCCTCACTGTGTCCACCGAAAGTGGGCAGCCCCAGGTTACAAAGAAAAGATTTGCCAGATAAAAGAAATGAATGTTGGGTTTGCAAACACCCTGGACATCTTGCAAGACAGTGTCCTAGAAAGGCAGAGAGTGGACAAATTGGTGCTGGGAAAGAAGTGAGTTTTTTGTGTATCCATGAAAGCATGCCAGTAAACATGAGGAGCACATACACCCAGTTACTGTGAATGGGGTGCAGACCCATAGGTTAAAGGGGAAGTAAACATTGCAAGGCTCACTCAAATTGTGAAAGCGCAAGACTAGACCATTCAAAAGAGGTACTAGGCTTAGCTGAAGGTTTCAGGAGTCCTGAAATATGAATATCAAATTATCTGTCAATGAAAACAAAGCAGTAGCCATTTCTTGTAATTTTAAAACAGGAAGTGATGTCACTGAGGAGCCAGCTCTATGTTGTTAATTATAACTTGCCCCTCAGTGACATCACTGTCTGTCTCAGGATCCCATGAAATGGCTGCTGCCTTGTTTAATTTACTGAGTGTTTAGATATTCATATCTCAGGACTCTTGACACTTACAAACAAGTTCCATACCTCGTTTGAAATATCTTTTTATGGGCTTTCAGAATTTGAGAGACTCCTGCAATGTTTACTTCCCCTTTAAGGGACATGGGGGTGCCCCTTACTCTAGTAAAAGGGGATTTGGTTGAGCCTAAACAGCTTATACCCAATCAGTTTGTTACAGTACGGGGATTCACTGGGGAGGAGAAAACGCTGCCACTTGCTAGTGTTCTCCTGGACTGGGGTTAGGGTTGCCACCTGTCAGGTTTTTTACCTGGTGATCAGGTTTTCAGGGTCCCTATCAGGTAATCCGGTTTTGCTCTGTGCTGATCAGGTTTTTGAGATATTTTGAGAGCTCACATACTTTTGAAACAAATGTCATATTACTCATTATTTCAGCTACATGTCCGGGTTACAGACAAGTACTGTTGTCAGTGTAGCCTTTTGTTTGTGAATGCAGCCACCCTGGGAGGTGTAAAGTAAGGCCATTAACACCATTAGCACTTACTTAACATAATCTTTCCACTGCATCTTAAAGTGGCATTGCAGCACAGCTGCCCCCACCTTTTGTAACAGTAACAGAGCCAGTTGTTTTCCACTTTCATTTGCTGGTAAACATTTTCATCTCTAATGGAATTTAGACATTTTTAAATGTTTTAAATTATTTTTTTCCTCAAGAAAAAAGTATAGTCACTTCTTTGGTTTTGAAATAGTACTGTGGACAAGAACACGAAATGGAGGCAGAAAAAGATATAAAGTTTGAGTACTGTTGTATGCTATTTACAGTATTTCCCTTGTCTCCCCCAAGATCATATCTGTAAATGAGATTTCTTTTGTCTCTGTATGTTTATCTGGTTAACCAACGTCAATAAATAAATAAATACATAAATAAATAATTAGGAAGAACCTAGGAAAGTAACGTTAACAGACACAGTACAGTATCTTAACATTTTTATTTGACTGCTACTTTAAGTGTTGTATTTTATTGCAGGAACAGTGCATGATGAGTCATGAAAATGGGTGGGGCTAGGGGTGGAGCTTAGGATCTAGTTTTTGCCTCATCAAAAGGTGTCAACCCTAACTGGGGTGAGACAGGAAAGACTGTGCAAAAAGTTGCAGTGGCAGAAAATCTTGCCCTGGATGTGATTATTGGGAACAATCTCCAAAAGGGGATGGTGTGTGCAGTTACCTGCAGTCAATCAGCAAAGGCAAACTGTGGTTTCCTGGACCCCATAGAAGCCCTGTGGAAAACACTGGAAGGCCGGTTCCCCAGCCTGTGTCTCCTGATATGAAGAATAGTGAAAGAGGGGTAGAAATTCCCCAGGTAGCAGTTAGCAGAACAGTTACAGAAGGTTACTCTGAGGAAGGAGGAGTAGTCAATAGTCAGAGGGTTAGGGGTGGCAGTGACCCTGAATGCCCTGATGCTAGAGCTAGGGGACCCTAGTTTAGAAACTGGAGGGGACCTGTCCCATGCCTTGGGAATGTGTAAAGATTTTGCAGCTGCTTAGAAAAATGACCCCAGTTTAGAGAGGCTGAGGGCTTGGGCAGACTCTAACAGAGCACTGGGAGGTGATGAGAAACATAGAGTTTACTGAGAGAATGGATTGCTGTATACACAGGATGTAAAGACAGAGGAAGGGGTGATGGGCAGGCAGCTTGTCATTCCCCAGGGGTACCATGAGTGGTTGCTCAAGATTGCTCACGATATTCCCATGTCTGGGCATGTGGGAATCACATGCACTATGCAGCGACTGGCCCATAATTTCTATTGGCCCAACTTCACCCAGCAGGTGAAGGAATATTGCAGGTCTTGTCACTGGTGCCAAGAAATAGGGAAGGTGGATAGGAAAACCCAAGCCACCCTAATTCCTTTACCCGTAGTGGAGGAGCCATTCCAGAGGGTAGGAATGGATATTGTGGGGCCTTTAAATACCCCCAGCTCCTCCAGGAAAAGGTTTATCCTAACAGTGATGGATTATGCAACCCGCTACCTAGAGGCAGTCGACCTATCCTCACTGAGGACAGACAAAGTGGCAGATGCCTTACTAGGGATTTTCTCCCATGTTGGGTTCCTGCAGGAGTGTATCAGCGATTGAGGGGGTTCCTTCATGTTGGACCTGATGAAATGTTTGCAGGAGACCTGTGGAATTGCGCAGAGATGCACGACATCTTATCACCCGCAAGTTAATGGGCTTGTGGAAAGATTCAATGGTACCCTTAAATTGATGCTCCAAACGTTTGCTGAACAGCATGGGAGGGACTGGGAGAAATACCTTTCCCACCTGTTGTTTGCATACAGGAAGGTGCCCCAAGAGTCAACAGGGTTTTCCCCCCTTTGAGCTCTTATATGGATGTCGGGTATGTGGGCCCCTAGACTTGAACTGGGAAGGCAAGCATGCCACCCAGGGAACTCCCATAGTGGATTATGTCCTTAAGTTTAGGGAAAAGCTGAAGGAGCTTATGGGAACAGCCCAGAGCAACCCGGCAGCTGCCTAGCAAAAACAAAAGGTATGGTATGATTGCAGAGTCAGAGCTCACTCATACATTGTGGGTCAGGAGGTCATGGTCCTAATCCCAGTCCAGAAAAATAAGCTGCAGGCAGAGTGGGCAGGACTGTACAAAGTAGTCAGACAGCTGAATGACGTAAATTACATTATAGAACTCCCTGACAGAAGACATACCCAAAGAATGTACCGTGTCAGCATGATGAAGTAATATGCAAATAGGGCTGACATGGTCTTTGCAGTATGTAGTCCTGGGGAAGGGATGAACAAAGAAGACCCCCCTTCTGGACTTGCCAGAAGAAAGCAAGCGGGAATTCTCTGTGGAGGCAATTAAAATGTCACCCCAGTTGACCCTGGACCAGATCCATGAAGTAAGGGAGGTTTTAGTAGACTTTGTCCCATTGTTTAGCGTCAAACCTGGATTAACCCCCTTAGCGACGCATGATGTAGAGACAGGGTCGCAAGTGCCCATACGACGGACAGCATATCGGGTGTCAGAGACCATTCAAAAAGACATTAGGAGGGAGGTGGAGGAAATACTAGATTTAAGGGTAATCCAGAATTTCTATAGCCCGTGGGCCTCACCCGTAGTCCTTGTTTCCAAGCCAGATGGCTCTACTCATTTTTGCATGGACTATCATGGACTCATTGCAGTCATGAAGTCAGACGCCCACCCAATGTCATGGATGGATGAACTACTCGACAAGTTGGGAGGGGCGACGTACCTTACTACTATTGACCTGACAAAAAGGTATTGGCAGGTAGAGTTAACTGCCAGAGCTAGGGAGAAGTCGGCCTTCATCACTCCGATAGGGTTATTTGAGTTTAAAGTAATGCCTTTTGGAATGAGGAATGCCCCTGCCACCTTCAAAAGGTTGGTGAACCAGGTGTTAAAGGATGCTGAAGAGTATGCCATGGTGTACCTGGATGACATCGCCATCTTCAGTGCCAGCTGGAAGGAACACCTGTCCCACTTTAGGGAAGTGCTAGACAGGATACAGAGGGCTGGGCCCACTGTAAAATCTGAAAAGTGGCAGGTGGCCATGGTTGAGGTGGCATACCTTGGGCATGTAGTAGGCTGGGGACAGTGCCTTCCTAATCAAGCAAAAATTGAGACAATCAAGGCATGACCTAGATCTGAAACACAGAAGCAGGTTCAGAGTTTTCTAGGGACCGCAGGGTACTATAGAAAATTTGTATCTAACTACAGTGCCCTGGCACCTCCCTTATCTGGCCTGTTAAAGAAAAGAATGCCTAAGAAGGTTAACTGGGAACCAGCCTGTGAACAAGCCTTTACACGGCTAAAGGAGGCACTGTGCAGTGCTCCTGTATTAGCCAGTCCAGACTATGGTAAACCCTTTGTAGTCCAGACAGATGCCTCAGATGTGGGTATTGGGGCAGTACTTAGTCAAACTTCTAACCAAGGAGAAGATCACCCAATGGTGTACCTCAGTAAGAAGTTACTTCTCAGGGAGCAGGCTTATTCTACAGTGGAGAAAGAATGCCTTGCAATGGTGTGGGCACTAAAGAAGTTAAAGCCATACCTATACGGGCAGCATTTCAAGGTACAAACAGATCACAACCCCTGGTTTGGCTGGCACAAATGGGTAAAACAAATGGTAGGCTTTTAAGATGGAGCCTTGCCTTGCTGGGGTGCATGACTGTTACTCACAGGGCAGGGGCAGAAAACACAAATGGAGATGGGTTATCATGTCAGTTAGAGCAGTAAACTGAATTTGGGGGAACTCATCCCATGCCTAGGGATAGATTCCCCCAAATTCAGTCTAGGAGGGAGGGGTGTGATGTGATAACCCTCTACGTGTTATTATTTGTATAACATTTGTGATATAAATATATATTTCTATGAATTTCTGCTGGGAAAATATGGCAGCAGCCCAGGCCATCTTGGGATATTGGATTTTTTTCTTTTAAAAGAAAATAAAATGTGTTGGCCTGGTTGTTTCCTCTGGCTTGTAAAAGCTGACTTCCTGGGACTATAATGATACCAGGTTATAACACATTGTAAAACACCCATTTACTTTGAAATCCAGGAAAACAGGCTACATTTTATGACCTATTTGGAAGAAGCAACTTCTTACTGATACTTGATATATTTCTCAGATAGGTGACATAGCTCATCAGGATGTTTGCTTGAAAACATCAAAGGAGTAACTCTGACCTGTCATGAGGCATCACTAATTAGGAAGAATATATATATTTTTTATTGGAATGTTTAGCAGTGTGCTGGGGCATGTCACTGATCAATTAATTCAGTATCCAGGTTTGAGTGACCTCATAGCCAGCATCACTGTGAGCTCTGACATCACAGGGAGGTTAGAGTCTGTAACTGAATATTACCAGATGGCTGGAAGAAATGAATGCTTTTGCTTTTTGATTCCAGACTCCTGACAAGACACACTCTCCAGAGCACTTTAGGTAAATCAACCACCACTATTTATTACTGGAAACTAAGGTAGGAGTAAATATTCAGTATTAAGGCAGTTTTGTTTGAAGTATCCATTTAATTTAAATGACTGTAAACCCAATTGTATGTGTTCTGTGTTTTGTATTTCATCTATATTTTTTTAATTGTAGTAAACTTTGTTCTCCTTGAAATTCTGCCTGAGTCTTTTTCTCATTTTGAATGTGAATGCTGGGACAGTGTTGATAAGTCTTACAGAACTGTTAAGCGCTTTCAGTGCGTTACCATTTTGTACCAAGGTAAGAAAAGTACCTAGGTCTCAACTGAGTCAAAAAGGGGGATTGTGAACCAGTTGGGTGCTTACTGGGTTAAGTATTGCACTGCATTCCCCCGAAGAGGATGTGATGTTTGATCCTGTTAACTGGGTGTGCTAGCATAAAAGGGTTCATATTTGACCTCAGGACTCGAGACTGGTAGTTGTTTCAGACCCAAAATAGACAGGTGGGTTACCCTGTTTGTCTCCTGTTCACATATTGCACTATGAGGTTTGGCACTGTGGGAGCAGAGGGCCTGACCTGTGGAGTACATTTGTGTCAGAGTCTGCTTGAGGGTTGCATCACCAGTGGTCTTTCCTGAAAGGTGTACTGGGTGCCAGGGGCCTACAAGTGGTCATTGCTGCGGATCGTCCATAAAACCATCTGCTGACCAGATGTCTTTAGCTTCTTGCTCGGAGTCACAGAGGATCACCAAGTTCTTCATTGTCCAGCTAACAGTGTTCCTCTTTGTGTTTTATTCATCTGGGGGATGCCCCATTATGGCCTGTTTGTAAAAAGCACTCTGTGGGGTCAATGCCCACCTGCTGATCAGCCGACGCATAGGAAAGCCCAAGCTTGGTTCATCAGTTGTTTCATCATCTCAGCCAAGTGCAAGTAGGATTTAGACTAAAAAGGGTTAACCCCATGTTCTTGGTCAGCCAGTTGTTGGTCCTGTTTGTATTGTTTCATTGTATATTTCATTACCCTGTAGTGTTTTAGAAAGCTGTTATCTTGTTTTTTGTTGTCTGTGGTAAATAATCCTCTTGCATCTTGGTCACTGAGTAAGCTTCCTGCCTCTCCTTTCAGATTTGTCTGGCCTAGCCAAAATTTGTCAGGCAACCTTTCAGCCTGCCACACTCTTGTACCTTATTTATACCTGTGAGGTATTCGAAAGTCTCTATCATATCTCTTCTTTCCCTCCTTTCCTCCAGGGTATACATGTTGAGGTCCTTTAGCCTCTTCTCATAAGGCTTTTGATGCAGACCCGGCACCATTTTAGTTGCTCTCTTCTGGACCTCCTCTATTCTATGTCTTTTCAGAGATGTTTTCTCCAGAACTGAACACAGTATTCCAGGTGCGGTCTCATCAATGTTTTATATAGTGGAATGACTACCTCCTACTTTCCGTGAGTAATACCCCTCCCTATGCAGCCTAGCATGTCACTAGCTGTCCCCACTGCCTTGTCACACTGTTTGGCCACCTTTAGATCATCAGAAATGATTACCACCACCATACCTTTCAAGTGTCCCGGATTCTCTGGGACATCCCATTTTTGGACGCTCTGTCCCGTTCACCCAGTGTAAAATCCCGAAGAACCGCGGTGCTCACTGTTCACACTGGCTGCGCTGGGGTCTGAGACAGTTTTTTTTTTTGTGCTGCACGGATTGCCAGCAACTGGCGGCTGGCATGCAGAACTTCCGGGTACAGACACAAGAGATGCTCTGACATCATCATACAGAGCATCGGGTGTTCTCGTCTGTACTCAGGGAGCTCAAGTTGGATTTGCAGTGCTCATACAGTGCGCGGCGTGTGCACTTTAAATGCAGCTGCAGAAATGGCCTCAGTCAGCAGCAGGGACTGATAATGGAGTGCCTGTTTCCCACCTGCACCAATGGGGAAATTTATTACCTGTGCCTTGTCTCCCCATCCCCCTCAGGTCTGTCTTGTCTCCAGGGAAGCCATCAGATAAAGTCAAAGCCCCCTCTGTCTCTGCACCAATCAGTGCCAGCCTGTGTGCAGCTCATCCTTCTGAATCAGCAGGGAGCTTTGAGATATCCCTGACACTTCGAGGGCAGGCTGAAAACAAAGGCACATTCCAGAGGAATGACTGAACCAGCTAGCCTGAACACTGCAGCACAGGGTGTGGATGAACTAGATAGAAGAGAGGACAGACTGGACTGAATCAACACACAACAGCAGAATAATTACTATATATACATACATATATATATATATATATATATATATATATATATATATAAATATCTATCTATCTATCTATATATATATATATATATATATATATATATATATATATATATATATATATATATGTAACCCTTCCCTAGCACCGTGGTCTGGAAAGAGAAGAGAAGGGGACTACAACCCCTGCCTTGTCAGTTCGGAACAGCTCGAAACAAGGTTGAGGGACCTGGGATCGGATTCTGATGGAAAGATGGCGGGTTCTTTCCCAAAGGTTAGGTAAATAGCATGGTGCCTCCACCCGGAGTGAAATATAAAGTGGGCCAGATGTTGTTTTAGCAGTACAACCCTCCGGGATGCTGTGCCTACCCACCTCCCCTTACAGTCATCCCAACACATGGCATACCTGAAACCAAAACATCCATTTTCATAACATTTGGAATTAAAGACTCCAGCTAATAATATGCAAATGAGTCAGGTATTGTTCCAAAACAACAAAACACATTTATTTACATGGGGGAGGGCTAGGAAAAGGGAATTGGAATGGAGTTAATCTTTTAATTCAGTTTTTGCATGTCTGAAAACATTCACCTTTCAAGTAACACATTTTTAGTACACACCTCCCACCAGCATTTCCCTTTAAATAATCACAGGTGTTAACCCATTACCCACTCCTAAACTGGTACCAGTATAACCCCTATGAGTCCTATCTGGGTACCCAGGTTCTAGTTGCAGGCCTGTATGATGCAACTGGTTGGCCAGCAGTTGATGTCCTTTTAAAGTCAGCTTAACAACCCAGTAACCCCAAAGGCCATGCAATTTCTTAAATGGCATTGAAAACTCTTTAAAACTTTGGCTTTAAAACTCTACACGCCATGGGGCATAGCTTGAAATGTAATAACTATATACAGTTCCCCATGGGCAGGACAATCCCTGTGGTTACTCCCGGTTCTGCAGGCAAACTCTGGTGGTATTGAATCTGTAGCTCTGGGGTGGATGGAACTTGCAGGAACCTGAAGACTTGAAAAGCTTGAGACATGATGCAGGCATCTTGCAGCTTAGAACAGAGGCATGATGAAGCAGGCATTTTTTGCAGCTTGGAACACAGGCACGATGAAGGATGCGGGTCTTCACCTGTCAAGCCTTTCCAACTTCACCATGACCACCTTTGTAAACAGTGTTCACTTGAGAGGCCTGCATCTTTTCTGTTCGATGGTACCCAGGTTGGGGGGGGGGTGACAGGTAGCTGTCTCAATACTGCAGTCTCTCATTGCTTAACAGTCAATTGTATTTCATTTTTGAACAAATACAGTCACCTCGCGCGACAAGACAGGAATCTTCGACTGCCTGCCATATTGCAGCTGTGGCCCATAACATTCAGTACACAGTCTCTGAGCTAAATTCTAAAGTCACTTCATGCGACAGGAAAGGCATTTTCCGACCACCTACCAGCATGGCAGTTGCAACCCATTACATTCAGCACGTACAGTCTCTGGCTAAAAGAAGACAAAAACAAGGCTTTTTCAACCACCTACCCACATGTCAGCTGTGGTCCTTTGCTTTCAGCACATACAGTCTCTGAGTAACAGAAGACACTTTTTTATCTTTTATTTCTCACCATATAGGTGATGACGAACAAGAAGAATAACTCACTGATCAGATGCAGCAACAAATTTAACTTCCATCGCACTGGAAATTGAGGCAGGCTTCTTTGGGCATTTAAACGGCTGTGCAGGCACCCAAAGGACCTTCACCCTTTCACAGAATTCACAGGCATCCGGGCAGTTCTTCTTCCTTCAGCAGACTCCAGCCAATAACCTTGACTCTGTTTTAGACTATCTCAGACTTCGCAGGGATCCGGGCAATTCCTCCTACTTCAAGGGATCCCAGCCGATGACCTCAACTCTGCTTCAGATACACCTTTGTGCTGGAAAAATGTACTTTATTCCCATCAGTGGGAGACATGCAGCAATCTCCTGGGCTTTGTGGGTCAGGCAAATCCCCAGACAGTCCTTTTATTTCACTTAGGAGCACATAGCAACTGTCAGACAACTTCCCTGCCTCGGACAATTAATTATCTTTCTTTGAACTGGAGCACCTTCCAGGGATTGCAACTCATATACCACTGTATTTCTTAGGGATTTACTTTTCTTTTGCCCTCACAGGATCAGGGAGCAAGGAGGCAAGAGCCCCCCCGAGGAGGGGGCTCCAGTCAACACACTGACTGAATTCAAACTCTCACATCCACTAACTGACTAGAACTGACTTGAACTCAACTGACTCTCTCTCCTCATAAGCTTCAGAGAAAGAAAAACAGTCTCTGATTGGTTAAACAGAACAATTGGGGAAGCCTGGCATCTGCTGACTGGTTGATGCTAGCTGTCAGTCACAGAAAAAGCAGTTAATGAGCTTCCTCGATGCCCTATTGGCTGGCAGTTATGGTGGGAAAAGCTGGCACCACCTCCTTTTCCCAGGAGCCTTCACAGCATCTCCTCGGGATCCTGGCATTCTGATTGGCTGCCAGCAGTCACAAGACTGGTAAAACATGGCCCCCAGTGAAACATTTTACACAGTGCCCCAAGTTTAACATTACATTGCAGACAATCCATGTAACTTTATATTTATTAAATAACATGCAGCTGTAGCTGCCTTTGTGCCCTTCTAAGCAACCACAGTTTAAATTTAAACAAGGGCTGCATGAGCCCATCGCTACACTCATAGTGCTATCCCCCTAAGGCACTTCAGTGCTCATATTTATTTATGAGCAGTCTTGGCTGCTCTTTAAAGTGACAGGCACACTTTAATGAATACCAGCACGTAAGAGTACTATAAAACATTTAATTGTATGCTCCCCTAAGTACCTCCGGATCCCCTTTCACTTTTATTTCACTTGGGGACTGGGGCACAAACAAACAGGCTGCTTTAGAGCTGCAAGGAGTGGCAATCACATTCGAGTGCTGCAGTGCTCCACAATGTGTGAGAGAGAGAGGAGGAGGAGCCAACCACAGCAGCTCTCACAGGAGCTGCGCGGCGATCGGCGAACCCGCCACAACATGCAGCTTTAAATTAATTTTTCTTCACTCCACTGGTCCCCAAGCAGGTAAACAGATAGTGGGGCCAGCAGGAGCATTCAGGAGTCACTCTGGATCGGGCACAAAGTGCACCAATCAACTGGAATGACATCTGGTAAGCCCTCAACTTTGGTGGGGGGTTACACTCCCCTGTGCCTTAATTGCTTGGCAACTCCACCAAGTGCACACCATAGCTAGAAATGTATAACCTTAACGATCACTAAGCATCTTCTAACTAGATATATGATTTCTATCTTAGACATTACTATACATCCTAGTCTAGACAAATGTAGCTATCTACAACAGAATAAACAATCACAATAAAAATTATGCTTTTTAAGCAGTGGTGACAATATTCCTCAACAAACCCTTGGCTTTAAAAGTTTTAAGTTCTGGTACAAATGTTTTTACATTTCTCCCTTTGGCCACTAGGAAGTGTCTCCCCTACACTTTTTTCATTGACCAGCAATGAAAACAGCCTAGGCAAAAATTGACATTGAACACTCTACCATAACTTCTCATAAGTTTTAACCATTCCAAGGGTGACCACCATCTTAGCAAGCAAACAGGCTCCATGATGGGCATGACTGAAACAGGAGATCCCAGTGATGCCTCCAAATTTGTGTACCCCTTCCCTAACGCTGTGGTCTGGAAAGAGAAGAGAAGAGAAGAGAAGGGGACTACAACCCCTACCTTGTCAGTTCAGAACAGCTCAAAACAAGGTTGAGGGGCCTGGAACTGGATTCTGATGGAAAGAAGGGTTGTTCTTTTCCAAAGATTAGGTAACTAGCACAGTGCCTCTACCCGGAGTTAAGTATAAAGTGGGCCAGATATTGTTTTAGCAGTACAACCCTCTGGGATGCTGTACCTACCCATATTCCCTTACAGTCATCCCAAAACATGGCATACCTGAAACCAAAACATCCATTTTTATAACATTTGAAATTAAAGACTCCAGCTAATAATATGATCACGGGTCAGGTATTGTTCCAAAACAACAAAACACATTTATTTACATGGGGGAGGGCTAGGAAAAGGGAATTGCAAGAAGTTTTATTTATTTATTTTTTATTCAGCTTTTGTTAACCGGGTAAGTGCACTAGCCATAAAATGACTATTTTCAGGCACGACCTGGGAGAGTACAGACATGTAGAAACTTAACAGGATAACAAATTATAAGTGCTTTACATACAATGAGTTAGAGAGGATACAATATATCTGAACATACAAAGTAAAGCGCTTTATATACAATGAGTTAAAGTGGATACAATATATCAGAGAGACCATTCATAAGTTCATAGGTGCCTATCTATGCAATGAATAGAGAGGACCTTGGACAATAAATTTTCAGGTGGCACATCATATGAACAGAAACAAGGTACACAAAAACAAAAGCAGGTAATACAAAAGGAAGAAATAACCATTGAGAGCAGGGGGTGTCATTAAGGAAAAGGTCGGTAAGTGAGGAAGAGGGGAGCAAGCCATGAAATTAGATTATATGAGTGTATGTAAGTGTAAGGGAGATGCCTGCAGTGCAAGATTGTATATGGGCAGGGAAAGGGAGCTGGGACAGGCTGAGGCAGTAAGAGGGTTATATAGAGGTAAGGAAATACTATTGTATGGCCAGAGACATCAGTCATTAGGTAGGGTGAAAGCAAGTTAACCTTTTGATTCAGTTTTTGCATGTCTGAAAACATTCACCTTTCAGGTAACACATTTTTAGTGCACACCGCCCACCATCATTTCCCTTTAAATCATCACAGCTGTTAACACATTACTCACTCCTAAACTGGTACCAGTATAACCCCTATGAGTCCTATCTGGGTACCCAGGTTCTAGTTGCAGGCCTGTATGATGCAGCTGGTTGGCCGGCAGTTGATGGCCATTTAAAATCAGATTAACAACCCAGTAACCCCAAAGGCCACGCAGCTGCTTAAATGGCATTGAAAACTCTTTAAAACTTTGGCTTTAAAACGCTACATGCTGTGGGGCGTAGCTTGAAATGTAATAACTATATACAGTTCCCCACGGGCAGGACAATCCCTGTGGTTACTCACGGTTCTGCAGATAAACTCTGGTTTCATTGACTCTGTAGCTCTGGGGTGGATGGAAATTGCAGAAACCTGAAGACTTGAAAAGCTTGAGACATAATGCAGGCATCTTGTAGCTTAGAACAGAGGCATGATGAAGCAGGCATTTTTGCAGCTTGGAACACAGGCATGATGAAGGATGTGGGTCTTCACCCGTCAAGCCTTTCCAACTTCACCACAAAGGCCTTTGTGAACAGTGTTCACTTGACAGGCCTGTATCTTTTCTCTTGATGGTACCCAGGATGGGGGGTGACAGGTAGCTGTAGTCACCCTGCAGGTCCCTCTCAGTACTGCAGTCTCTCATTGCTTTGCAGTCAATTGTAATTCATTTTTGAACAAGAGCAGTCACCTCGTGTGACAAGACAGGAATCTTTGACCACCTGCTGGATGGCAGCTGTGGTCCATAACATTCAGCACACAGTCTCTGAGCTAAGTTTTAAAGTCACTTCATGTGACAGGAAAGGCATTTTCTGACCACTTACCAGCATGGCAGCTGCAACCCATTACATTCAGTACATACAGTCTCTGGCTAACAGAAGACAAAAACAAGGCTTTTTCAACCATATGCTCACGTGGCAGCTGTGGTCCTTTGCTTTTAGTACATACAGTGGCTGAGTAACAGAAGACACTTTTTATCTTTTATTTCTCACCATGTAGGTGATGACGAACAAGAAGAATAACTCACTGATCAGGTGCAGCAACAGATTCAACTTCCCTCACACTGGAAATTAAGGCAGGCTCCTTTGGGCATTCAAACGGCCATGCAGGCACCCAAAGGACCTTCACCCTTTCACAGAATTCGCAGACATGTGGGCAATTCCTCTTCCTTCAGGGGACCTCAGCTGATAACCTTGACTCTGTTTTAGACTATCTCAGATCTCGCAGGCATCCGGGGAAGTCCTCTTCCTTGCGTGGACCCCAGCCGATGACCTTGACTCTGCTTCAGACCCACCTTTGTGCTGGAAAACAATACTTCATTCCCATCAGTGGGAGACATGCAGGCCCCTCCTGGGCTTTGTGGGTCAGGCAAACCCCCAGGCAGTCCTTTTATTTCACTTAGGAGCACATAGCAACTGTCAGGCAACTCCCCTGCCTCAGACAATTAAATATCTTTCTTTGAACTGGAGCACCTTCCAGGCATTGGAACTCATACTCCACTGCATTTCTTAGGTATTTACTTTTCAATCAATCAATCAATCAATCAAAGTCTTTATTTAACCAGGCAATCACCATTGAGCAAGCTCATTTTCGAGGTGGACCTGGGTTTGTTAATGAGGAACAAGGGACAATATACATGGGATGCAACACACAAGAAAATAGTAATAATACAAATAAAGTGAGATACAATAATACAGTATATACAAAGTATCAGCAGGTAGCATTGACAGTAGTATATGTTTGGAACAGAAGATACAGCTAGTTTTGGGTAGGACGCAATTTTTGATAAAAGTAAAGAAATATACATATCAGGTGCACCGAACACAGATAAAACCTAATATAAAAAGAAAGATAGCGATACGGGATGGAGAATTTAGAGCTGGAACCAGGGTCAAAGGAATGTGGAAGAGACAGATATGGGGGTAGAAAAAGGAGCGAGGGAAGAGTCGATTATAGATGTGATATATTTTTGGCCCCCACAGAATCAGGGAGCAAGGAGGCAAGAGCCCCCCTCCCTGAGGAGGGGGCTCCAGTCAACACACTGACTGAATTCAAACTCTCACATCCACTAATTGACTAGAACTGACTTGAACTCGACTGATTGTCTCTCCTCACGAGCTTCAGAGAAAGAAAAAACAGTCTCTGATTGGTTAAACAGAACAATTGGGGAAGCCTGGCATCTGCTGACTGGTTGATGCTAGCTGTCAGTCACAGAAAAGCAATTAATGAGCTTCCTCGGCACCCTATGGGCTAGCAGCAATGGTGGCAAAAGCTGGCACCACCTCCTTTTTCCAGGAACCTTCACAGCGTCTCCTCTGGATCCTGGCATTCTGATTGGCTGCCAGCAGTCACAAGACTGGCAAAACATGACCCCCAGTAAAACATTTTACACAGTGCCCCAAGTTTAACATTAAATTGCAGACAATCCATGTAACTTTATATTTATTAAATAACATGGAGCTGTAGCTGCCTTAGTGCCCTTCTAAGCAACCACAGTTTAAATTTAAACAAAGGCTGCATGACTCTGTCGCTACACTTGTAATGCTATCCCCCAGGGCACTTCAGTGCTCATATTTATTCATGAGCAGCCTCGGCTGCTCTTCAAAGTGACAGGCACACTTTAATAAATACTAGCGCTTAAGAGCGCTTTAAAACATTTAATTGTATGCTCCCCTAAGTGCCTCCAGACCCCCTTTCACTTTTATTTCACTCAGGGACCGGGGCAGAAATGGGCTGCTTTACAGCCGCAAGGAGTGGTATTCACATTCGAGCTCCGCAGCGCTCCACAATGTGCAAGAGGGAGAGGAGGAGGAGCCAACAGTAGCAGCTCGCACAGGAGCTGCACAATGATTGGCGAACCCGCCACAACATGCGGCTGCAGCTTTAAATTAATTTTTCTTCACTCCGCCGGTCCCCAAGCAGGCAAACAGATAGCGGGACTGACAGAAGCATTCAGGAGCCCCTCTGGATTGGGGACAAAGCACACTAATCAACGGGAGCGGCATCTGGTAAGCCTCCAACTTTGGTTTCACAAAAGGGCTTAATCTCAAGTTTATCAACTTGGCTTGCTACTTTCATAGATATTACCTACTGTAATTAGTATTAAAAGCACAGCAACAGCGAGCAAGTACATTTTAAGATAATATCAGATGGGACAGGCTGAGCCCAGAGACTCCTTAACAGGATCAAGTAAGAGAGACAAGAGGACCCTTCCCTCCCTTGACCGAAGAAATAACAAAGGTAAGCTGCTTTTTAAAAAAAAAATTATTATTATAGGCTAGTAGTTAGCTAGTGGCTGGTGGAAATCTGGCAGTAATACAAACAATATAGGGAGAGCCTAGAGGCCGCTATGTTAGATGAGCCAAAAGGGAGACAAGCAGAGTCTGGGTGGGAGAATGAATAAGCATAAGCCACGAAGGAATGAACAACTGATTAATTACTGATTAAAATATAAAGAATACTTGCTGGACAGTATGTATTTTTTAATTGCTGTAATTTACTAGCACAGGAGGTATATTATGCAGCAGTCAAATAAGTACCCCCCCACCACTGGCTATAGGGGAAAATGTGGGGGCCAGGGATTACTTGGGGATGTGAGCATCATAGGTCAGCATCTTTCCTGCCCTAGATGCTGTTTCACATCCCCACCCACTGCTCAGGTGTTTTTCCTTGGGGCATTGCTGATGTGGATTTTATAGAGGATTCAGACCAAGGCTAGTCCGCTCCCCACAAGGTGGACATCAATCAATCAATTAACAAATCTTTATTTATGCAGGCGAACATCGTTGAGCAGAGCTCATTTGCAAGATGGACCTGGTTAGGTCAAAAATCAGTTACATAAAAATATAGTACAATTCAAGGAGCTAAACACAATGAGGGAACAGGTTATACAGGCATAAAGGATACCAACACATGGATATGTACAATTAGTCAAGATCTTCTGACACAAATTCACATATATAACCATAATAAGGAAATTGGGGGAATACGAATTTGGGCATGAAGAGAGAATAGGTGGTGACTAATGTATAAAGTATAAGGGGATTTGTCAGAGGCGGAGGAATGGGCAGTAAGTGGTCTGAACAGATGAAGGAGGTGGTGCTTCAGTGAGAGATGAGGGGGGAGGGATGCTACTAAGCAGGGAGGGGTGACAGAAATAGGCATTTAATGGTCTGAGCAGGTGATGGTTGGCAGGGCTTACAGAGAGAGACAGAGAGGGGAGGGATGCAAGTAGGCAGGCAGGGAGGGTGGAAATAGGTGACGAAGGAGTGGGGAATGTGAGAGGGAGGAAAGATAGGACACCATATACTGACATGGGTAAAAAAAGAGAAGTAAAGTAAGAACGCAGTACGTGGAATTAGCGGAGAGTGTCGGTGGAAGGGACAGACTTGGCGATGAAGGAGAGGAGGAGGATTTTCTCTACTGATGTCAATGACAGTTGCATTTTTCCTTGATAAGCCTAGAGCAGACGGATTTAAAGGATGTAATGGGTATAGGTATACTCAATTTCAGCATTTTCTACAAATTGTTCCATAGTGAGGGTAGCACAAAACTAATGGCAGTCCTTCCAAAGCGAGAATTGACTTTGGGCACTTTGAGCATGATGGAAGTGTAGCTTCTTGGGGCATATTTACTTAAGGTAACTTGTGAGAAGCAGTCTGAGACATATTGTGGTAATTTCTTAGATATGGCTCTGAAGATCCACAGTGTAGCGTTTCTGTCCCTTCTGAACTGAAGCGAGGTCCATCCAACTGCTGCATAAAGGGAGCAATGGTGGGTGTTGTAAGGGAGTTCTGTGATATATCTCAAGGCCCTGTGGTAGAGTGTATCCAGTTTTCCCAGATATGAGATGGGGCAATGACAGTATAAGCAATCAGCATAGTCGATTACAGAAAGAAATGTGGCCTGGACCAGCTTTTGCTTAGCATCACTTGTGAGAAAGTGTTTTATTCTAAAATAAAGGCCAAGTCTTTGGCGAAGTTTTTTTAGTAGTTCTTCCATACGTTCTATGAAGGAAAGTCTACTGTTGAGCCAGACATCCAGATATTTGAATTTTGTAACAAATTCAAGGTTTTCACCAAGGATAGTGGATATGTGTGGGAGCGTACTTGAGACTGAATATCCTGCATGCGTGTGGGGAGAGAAAACATTGCCTTTGTTTTCTTTGCATTGAGCAGAAGTTTTTTGCTCGGGAGTTGGTGTTGGAGTAGATTGAACTTTGTTTGTAATTCTTTGCAGGCTGCCTCTGGAGACGGGCGGCTGACATAGAGCACTGTATCATTGGCAAATAGATGTACGGTGGCCTTGGTGATGTTATTATCAATACTGTTGATGTAAATGGCGAATAGGATAGGACCGAGGATAGATCCTTGGGGTACTCCTCTTTGCAGAGGTTTAAGTGGGGACAGCTCTCCTACGGCTTTAACCTGATGGGTCTGTCCAATAAGGTAGTTGTTGAACCATTGTAAGAAGTGTGAATCCAGTCCTATGGATTTCAGGGAAGAAAGGAGCAGTTTGTGGTCAACTGTGTCGAATGCCTTACTCAGATCTAAAAACACAGCACAGATACAATTCTTTTTATCCAATTCTAATTGCCAGTCATCGGTTACTTTTGCTAGGGCTGTAATGGTGCTGTGTTTGGCTCTAAATCCAGATTGTGCTGGGTTTAAGAGTTAGCTGATTCAAGGTAGGCTCTCAGTTGCATGCTTACAATCTTTTCCAGTAGTTTGGATAGTACAAGGAGGATGGAGATTGGTCTGTAGTTGTTGAGGTCAGAAGGGTCCCCTGATTTAAATAGCGGAACGACTTGTGCAGTTTTCCAAATCGAAGGGACAGACCCTAGACGAGAGGTTAAATAAATGTGTTATTGGTACTGCTAGTACATGCACGGCAATCTTTAGGACGTAGGGGTCAAGGGAGTCCATACCTGCACTTTGCTTTATGCCCAGTTGGCATAGTAAGTCTTCCACTTGCTTCAAGGTGGCTGGTTTGAAGGAGAAGGCAGAGTCGGTTACCTGAGTTTCGGTAAGATGTATGCCTAACTGGGATCGCATTGAGTTTGCTGGAGAGTTGTCAAATGCTAATCCTGTGGTCTTGAAGTGATTGTTAAAGGACTCTAGGACTTCCAGCCTGTCATTGATGATGGTCGTCCCGGAGATTATCTTGGCTGGGAGTGAGTTACTTGGAACATGTCCAGATATGTCATTTATGGTATTCCAGAATTTAGCGGGGTTATGGAAAGAGGAGTCTAGTTCAGCATGATAGTAAGCAGCATTTGCATCTCTGACCTTCCTGGTACATATGTTCCTGGCCTTTTTGAACTGTCCACAGTCTGACAGTGTCTTTGTTTTACGTGCCTTTTTCCATAGGTTGTCTCTCTCTAAGAGAGCGGATTTAAGGTCTGGTGTGAACCAACGACAAGTTTTGTTTCTGATACGCACTTTAGATACTGGTGCATATTTGTTAAGAGCTCCAATGATTATGTCATTAAGGACATCATAGGCTGTATCCACCGTATTTGCCAAGTAAAATTCTTGCCAACGTGTGGAGTACTTCATATCTTCCAGATATGCATGGATGTCAAAATTCTGCTTCGATCTTCTCGCTGAGAACTTTGTGGGGTATGCGGGTTTATAGGTTGATCTTATGCTAGCAATGAAACAGTGGTTGCTGATATCATTGAAAAAGACTCCAACGTGGGAGAATAGATGAGGCTTGCTCACTAGAATAACATCCAGAAGTGTGCTGTTACTTGGGGTCTTATTATTAATTCTGGTAGGCTCATTGATGAGCTGTGTAAGGCTATGTGTGTCACAGAATGATAATAAAGGGGTAGCTGCCTTGGAAAGCCAATTTAGATTTATGTCCCCAATAATAATAGTTTCTAGGGACTCTTTTTCGATTATCTCACCTAGATGTGATAATAGTTTGAGACCAGCGGTAGGAGGTCTATAGCAGCCTATTACCTGCAAAGATGTGGTATGTGAAATTGCCACTTTAAGGGATAGGCATTCAAATTCTTGCACCACAGAAGATGAGATGAGGCAGGTTGCAGTCAGGTTGTCCTTCACATATATAGCTACCCCACCAGATTGTCGATCAGCTCTGAAAAGTTGGTAGTTGGGTACGTTTATATCCTTGTCGGCTGTGGTAGGCCTAAGCCATATCTCGGAGACCACCAAAACATCTGGTACGGTATGATTAACCCATACTTGGATCATAGTAATCTTTTTAAGTAGGCTTCACACATTAACGTGGAGAAAGCTTAATCCTTTAAGCCTGGCTAGGTCGAAGGTGCAACAATAGCCTCTGGAGGCCCTGGATTAAGTTCCACATTTCCTGAGCATAGTAGTAGTAAGAGCAGAAGTTTCATGACAGCAGCAAGGGATAGTTTGTAGGTTCTTGATTTTGCCCATTTCTTCGTGCTCTGAGTCGGCGTTCTATGAATCCCAGGTAAGATGCTTTGTCCTCCTAGGAGAGCAGAGACTAAAACTCTGACTGAAAGGAGCAGTGAAGGTTTTACTGTATGGAGGGGGTGCTGCATTTCTGATAATAATGAAACCGACTGCGTCCCTCCATAGTAGGTTAGCCAAGGGCACAGTTGTAGCTGGGGGAAGTTATAAACACATACCCAGTCTCTTGACGCTGTTAAGGTATTGCGGTAGAGCAAGGTCAGCCTCCAGTCTCTCCGTGGGGCATCCTGTGATTGGTGGCATTGTCCGCAGGGATCCGCATACAGAAGAAGTACAAGGAGAATCCACAGATCCCCCCCCATTATAAGCATTGTGGGGAAGGTAATGTTCATTCTATGGGTTTTGGCCTGTACTGACAGGTGCATAGCAAAATGTTTATTAGTATATGTTTAGTGTGGCCACAGTGAATATCCCAGCTAGTTATATGCAAGGAGAATAGATCTTTTGGCAGAATGAGGACTAATCCTGATAAGTGTAAACGAGTGGAGATGCATTTAGGGAGATGCCTAAAAGTCTAATTAACAAGCATATGCCAGAATGCATTGAAGAACAAGGGAGTTCATGCAAATAGGGACTAACTGACAGTATATTAAATACTACTTGAGAAATGGTTATAGGTTGATGTTATTGAAATGGGCATAGGACATTTAGAGTAGTTGTTTGGGTCGGGACCTGGGTCCAGTCATATTTGAATCTCTCACTATTTCCTGAGGTGGGGTAAGGGGATGGGTGTTTGCTTTGACGGCTACAGCTGCATGACTCTCTGGTATTCCTGAAGGGGCCTAACTTTTTACAGAGCTCTCTTTTTTTTTTTAAATATTTTTTATACTTTCTTTTTCTCCCTCCTGGTATTTCCTACCCTCTTGGTCCTACTCCTTCGGGCCTCTCAATGCTCTTTTGCCATCCCCTAGATCTGCCCCTAGAGTGCCTCCTCTCCTTCCTCCTGCACAGTGGGGTCTTGTCTGGTGTGGCGGTCTGAGCGGAGGGGTCGTCATCCAGGACCGCGAGGGTGATTTTTCCCCTTGCTTCATCCCCTGGGGACGCCGGCGCTTGGGACTACGTCCCGAGAGGTAACATGCTGACGCACAGACCTCTCATGCGCCATGTGACGTCCCCCCCGACCCCTTACGAAGGAGTCGCCCGTCCCTCTCAGGAATCGGTGCTTCCACCGATTTCCTTTATGGAAATGATGGACGCTTGCGCGTCCCGGGTATCCCACCCCTGAGGGAGGAGAGCATCTGTAGGGACGCTCAATCCTCCCCCCCCACCAGCCCCCGGCCCCAGGTCCGTTACCGAACCCGGGTTGTCAGCGTAGCACGAGGTGTGGCATCCAGCGCCTCAACCCTCAGCGCCACCCGGCCGGCCTACTGAGCTCTCTTGAAGTACAATTATGCAGAAGCTGTACTGCATTTTGCTATGGTGCTAAAAATGCTAAAAAACTGTGATTCAGTTATATTTCATGATGAAGTCAGACAGCAGTGGAGGCTCGCTGTATAAGTTTTGCTCTGTGTAGTCTATGTAGTGATTTTGAATAAAATGTGTTTGTTTTTTAAAATGAGCTGTTGTAGGCATAGCTCATCTGCACAAACTCTCGTAAAGAAGCAATAACTATTGGCTTGGCTATGTTGTGCTTTTTTGCTTTGTGTGTTTGTGGGTTCAGCTTCTCTGCTTCACTGTGTTCCCTTAAAGTGATGTTCCGACCTAAAGTTATAAGGTATTGGGCTTCATAGCCCAATACCTTATAGCTTCATGAGCTGACAGGGGCCAAAAATGTAAACAGAAAGTTCTTACTTTTTGTTTTGGAAGGGATCATAACTGGTGTCGAAGTCTCCACCAGCTGATCCCTTCCAGCTTCTTGGTGCTGCGCTCCACCCCAACTCCCACTTCCAGCTCTCTGAATTTGTGACGTGTGCCTAGGGAGAGTACAGGGGCAAGCCCCATTCAAGTCTATGGGGGCTATTTTTAAAGCCAGGTTTTAGCCATTTTAAACAGTCTTTGGAGAAAATTACAGCAGTCACTTATCCCAAGACTGTTTAAAATGGCAAAAACCCGGCTTTAAAAATAGCCCCTATAGACTTGAATGGGGCTCTCCCCCGCTCTCTCCCTGGCCACATGTCACAAATTCAGAGTGTGTGGGAGCGAAGTTGGGGTGGAGCGCCGGCACCAGGAAGCTGGAAGGGATCGGCTGGCCGAGGGTTCGGCACCAGTTATGATCTCTTCCAAAACAAAAAATAAGAACTTTTTAATTAAATGTTTGGCGTCTGTCAGCTCCAGATGATATAAGGTATTGGGCTGTGAAGCCCAATACCTTATATCGGAAAGTTCCTAGGGCTATGACTATGCTAAGTACAGTATATGTTTGTATCATTTGATCACTTTGTTTCAGTTGTGGGTCTCTCATTGATCTGCACGTCTCCTCACCCCATGTTTTTTTTCTTAACACAGAGGGGATGGGGGGCAAAGTGACAAGTTCCCCAACTGAAATAACATGATAACAGTATGACTATGCCAACTAATCCCGTTCCTAAATAGTGTAAGTAGCATTGCGTGTACTGGCATGGTTCTAATGCTATTTAATTCAAGGTGTAGGCAGTATAACGCAGTGGGTTAACACTCTGAACTGCAGCTCTAGAGACCTGGGTTTAAATCCCACAGCTGCCTAGGTGCATACTGTGTCATCCTGAGCAGGTCACTTAACATCCTTGTGCTCCCAGGTCGCATCTGTAAACAAGCTTTGGCTTAGTGTGCTGCTACTGGTTAAATAATGTTCCCCTTCCCTTTTCCCTATTTAGTTCAAGCTGTGCGGTCCTTATAAGTATAGGGCTTGTTGTACAGTAGTACTGTAGCCTGCATGGCCATGGCTGTTTTTGTCACAGTCAGTTTTAAACTTGAAGATGCAACTGCAGATGTGTTTTGGGCCATTTGGGCCATTTAAAGGTGTATTTCCATTTTTGGGGGAGGGGGAGTAGTCCAGTGGCAGTGTATGAAACTTGGAATTGTATGTTTGCTGTTTAAATAATTTACATACCTGAGTTTCACACACTGCCACTGGACTAAAATCCCCCCCCACCAAGATGACAAAACAGCTGTAAATGCCTCACAACCCACCTGGTCACACAGATTTACAGATCTAAGTTTCTGCTTCACACAATGGACTAAATGGCTATTTTTGTGTGGTAAAACATTGCTCACCTGTATCATGCTAACTGCAAATGTTATTTCTTTGTTTGTGATGGGGGGGGGGGTTAGTCAGTCGTGTGAAATGTTGATATGTAATTTTTTTTGAGAGGAATTGCAATTCTGCTGTATATATTTAGCAATAGCAGGATTTAAAGCTACTATGTATATTGTGCTATGGCCTACAGGGCACAAACTTTCAGTCTAAGCCCTGTGGCTGGACTGGGAGGCATTGGTGAAAAGCAGTGTCGCTACGTCAAAGCCCTCCCCAATGGGCACTGTTTAAAATAAAACTGTTAGCATACAGTGTGAGAATGGTAGGTTTCCTTGTACATAGGAGGAGAGGGGTACATTTTTTGATGCTGCAGATATCACACGCTACAACTACATTTTTCCTATCATCACTGATGCACTGTATGACTTTGGGATGACCTCAGTGATTCACAGAATCACAGAATTTATCAGTGGAAAAGGACTGGTTGGCACACCCAGTGTACTTAAATTGATATTCCCTGCCTAATCTGTTTCTAATTCCAGGCACTGTTAAACTGAGCCAGCCTGCCATGAGAGGTGCTCAGTGCCACCTACTTAAGAGAATGCCAACAACCTGAAATAGAGTATATCTATTTTTCTCAAATTCTTCGTGTAATAGGAGATGGTGGATTATGGAAATACATTTCCTAAAGAAGAAGTCTGTGGAGATATCAACACAACTCCAAGCAAGAAAACCAAGAGGAATTCAGTATTTCAAAGGTCATGGAAGACTTCCTTTGAGTGGGTAGCAGCAAGCAGGAAAGGATCCCTCTATGCCTTTTGCAAAACATGCGCTGCTGACATCAATGTGAGCCATGGTGGAAGGCATGATGCACAGCGTCACGAAGCTTCACAAAAGCACCAGATGAATAGGAAGCATGCTGCAGGGAAGAAACTGACACATTTTTTCCAAGAACAGACTACATCAAAAGTTGTTAATGCTGAGGTGCCTTTGTGAACCTTTTAGCAGAGCACAACTTGTTAGTTTCTAGTGCTGACCACATTTTTAAATTTATTAGAAAGCCCTGCACAGATCAAGAGGTGGTGAAGATGACCTGTGGCCCAACAAAATCAGCCTGCATTGTACGGGAGGTCCTTGGGCCAAAATATCAAGAGGATGCAGCTGCTCAGTGTTGCCAGTTGCCATTTTGCTTGTACATTGATCAGAGCACTGATACGGGCAATGAAAAATTGATAGTTATCCTGGTTGGTTTCTATGACACGCAGATGGGAACGAATGTTATCCGCTTTCTGGATATGCCATCATGTGTATCTGGGACTGGGCAGTCAATGTTTGAGATTGTAATGAAAACCCTGAAACAGTTTAGTATCCCACTGCAAAACCTTGCTGCTTTCTCCTTGGACAATGCTTCTGCAGTGATAGGAATACACAACTCTGTGTTTTCATGACTGAAACAGGTCAACCCAAGCATTGTAAACATGGGATGTCTGTGTCACCTAGCAGACATTTATTCCAAATAGGGGATCAAAGCACTATCATCACCTGTGGAGGAGCTAATTTCAGACATTCATTGTCACTTTTCATCAAGCTCACAGTGGCAGCAACAGTTGAAAGAGTTTGTCATTTTTTGTGGACACTGACCCCTTAAAAATAATCAAACATGCACCAACAAGATGGCTCAGTTTGAGCAAAGTTGTTCAGCGAATGCTAGACATGTGGCCAGTTCTACTTTCCTGTTTTATGTCCTTTGAGCCCAGAGGTGCCAAAGTGCAACTGATTGCTGCGCGCCTGGGCAGCCATGAAATAAAAATGACTTTTCTGTTTGTCAAATATGCAGCTGAACCATTTTGCCTGTTTAACAGAAAGCTACAAAGCAGAGACAGCCAGCTGATGCATCTTCATGGGGACATTTGCAAAATCATTCAGCTGTACGCAGGCAGACTTCTCCAACCTGAGGTGGCAGTCAGCTTGTTCACTGAAAGTAATGCTGACTTTCTGGCAAACACTGACAGTGTCCTTCCCCTTCAGGTAACCCGTGTTGGACCAGAAGAATACATCAAGGAAAATTAAGACAGTGTTGTGTGTACTTCTGCTGAGCTAAATATCTACAGGAAGGCAATGGCCTTCTACTCCACTGTCCTTAAAAAGATGCTGACAAAGTTTCCTGTAAAGAATAAGTTATTAAAAAATGTGGCCACACTTCTAAACCCATTCTTGAAGCTGAACATGTCTGGGACAGCAGTACTAGACTTGGGAAGCCAGCTTGGCATCTGCAGTTCATCCGCTGAATGTGACCAACTGCTGGATGAATTTGGGACATATCAGTTTGCAGAGACATTACCTGAATGACACCAGCCAACATTTGTCTCCAGTTCTTCTGTTCTTTAGCACTAGGTGAAGGTGCTTTGCCAGCTGGGTGGAATGGAGTGTGAGCAAAGTGTACCACTGTTCAGATGACTCATGGAGATGGTACTATGCCTTCCACACTCAAATGCTGAGTCAGAGTGTGCATTCAGTATGGTAAGGAAGGTCAAAACTGAACTAGGCAATCCATGCATACAAAGACCTTGAATTCCTTAATTGCCATTAAGATGACTAAAGAGAGGGAATGTTTTGAGGTACAGCACCCCAAGGATGTCCTGGAAGCAACAAAGAAGGCAACACATTTGTACAAAAGAGACCATCCCACCTCAAAATAAAGACTGCATTTAAATTAATAAAGACAAGCAGCATACATCTTTTTAACATTTATTGCAAATAAAATAACAGAAAGACTGCATGGACATTAATAAAGACAGAAGCATACATCTTTTTAACATTTATTGCAAATAAAATAACAAAGATTGTAGTTACATTAATAAAGACATAAAGCATACATCTTTTTAAACTTTATTGCAAATAAAATAACAGAAAGATGCCAAACATTGTCTTTTCTTATTTTTGCTTTTTGGTAACAAGTCACGCAATGGCACGGCATGGCGTCGTGACACCACCATACTGCGTAAAATGTGGTGTCCCTGATTTTGGCTGTTTGTCCTTGATTTTTGGGGAGAGTGTCCCTGATTTTGGTCCTAGCAGGTTGAGAGGTATGACCCCCACGTCCCTTTCCTTCTCGGTGGTTGTCAGTGCCACTCCCCTCATCTTGTACTCTGCCCCAGGGTTTCTGTGCCCTAAGTGCATGACCTTGCACTTCTTCACATTGAATCTCAGTTGCCACACCTTTGACCCCTCCTCAAGCTTTCCTAGATCTCTATTCATTTGTTCCACCCCCCCAGAGTGTCTACCCTATTGCAGATCTTTGTGTCATCTGCAAAAAGGCATACCTCCCCTCTAGCCCCTCTGCAATGTCACTAATAAAGACATTAAAGAGGGCCAGCCTGGTGGCGCTGAGGGTTGAAGCGCTGGACACCACACCTCGTGCCATGTCGGTGACCCAGGTTCGGGAAGGAGCCTGGGCTGCCGGGGGTCAGCAGAGGGGAGAGAGGATTGAGCATCCATAGGACCACTCTTCTCTCTCGGGGAGGGTTCTGAGGAGAGCCCGGCACCACAGTGGCCCCCAGTGGAAGCCGGAGGTACTGCTATGTCTAGTGCTAGAGTAGTGGGGATGCAGAGCCATGGCAGACATCGTCAGACGTCATTGCATGTCCGGGTTCTGAGAGGGGGGAGGTAGGGCATAACTAAGAAAATCCCCACCGGTGGGGATAGGCGAAGGTACCACTAGCTCCTGGAAGCCACACTCCAATGCTGGGCACCTCTCCTCACATCCTCCCCCCCGTCCACCTGGCAAATTAGATTGTAGATAGAGCACCCTGGGAGAATAGGGCAGCCCTACCTCGGAGGGTGCAGAGTCAGGGGGTCTGCCAGGTTGATACAGGGCGAGGGGTAGTGTGCTTCAGGCAGGAGGTAGAGCTCTGAGAGTGGGTGGATGCCGGAGAGAGTTCCCCTCTGGGCGGAGCAAAAATAGAATTCAAAAAGAAAAAGACATTAAGGAAGACTAAACCCAGTACCGATCCATGTGGCACCCTACTGGTCATCCTCCCCTCCTCGGAGTGAACTTCATTTACCATCACCCTCCGTCTCCTATCCTCTAACCAATTTCTTACCCAGTTTACCACCTTTGGACCCACTCCCAGGTTGCACAGCTTGTTTGCAAGTCTCCTGTGTGGAACTGTGTCGAAGTCCTTACTGAACTCTGGGGGTACTCAAGAATGTATGGGACAGACATAAGGCAATTCTGGTGGGGGTTAGGAAAAAGTAGGCTGTTGGTTAACTAGGATCTGTAGCTTATCCAATAGGTAGGGAACTGGGCAGACTGGGTGGGCCAAGCAGTTCTTATCTGCTGTCAAAGTCTATGTTTCTATGCTTCTAGATAGGCCACATCCACGACCCCACCCTGATCTACTTTCCTGGTCACCTAGTCAAAGAAATCTATCAGATTTGTTTTACATGACTTTCCTCTTGTGAATCCATACTGTCTTGGATCCTGTAAGCCCCTGGTTTCAAGATATTTCACAATCCTTTCCTTCAGTAGTAATTCCATTAAGTTCCCCACCACCAAAGTCAGGCTCACTGGCTTGTAATTTCCAGCCTCCTCCCTGCTACCACTTTTGTGAAGTTGGACTACATCTGCCCTCCTCCAGTCCTCCGGAACCACTCCCATCTCCAGTGAGTGGTTGAACAGGACAGTCAGAGGAGCCGCCAGCACCTCTCTGAGCTCCTTCAGTATCCTGGGATGTATCCTGTCTGGCCCTATCGCCTTGTCCAATTTCAGATTTACAAGATCCTTCATGACCCTGTCCACTATAAATGGACTTGTGTCTACCTTCCTTCCCTTGATTCTCCTGGCCCTAATCTGTGTTCCCTTGCCATCCCCTTCCACTGTGAACACTTGAGAAAACTATTTGCAGGATGGCTGCTTTTTCTTGGTTCCCTTCCATACAGTCCTCCCTTCCCCCTTATCCTTACTATCCTTCCCCTGGTCTTTCTCCTTTCGCCTACATACCTAAAAATGTCTTGTCCCCTCTCTTGACTGCCTGAGCTATTTTCTCCTCTGTTTGCACTTTTGTGCAAATGACTGCTTTCCCTGCCTCCTTCTGCTTCTCTTGATACACCTTCCTATCCTCCTCTCTCAGTGACTGCTTGTATCTCATGAATGCTAACTTTTGTGCCCTTGCCTTTCTAGCCACCTCTTTTGAGAACCATAGTGGTCTCTTTTTCCATTTTTTAAGTTCACTGTCCACTCATGTGCAGCAAACATTTTGCTATAAGAGTGTGTTTCGAAGGGTATGACACTATCTGTCCAATGTAGAGTGGTCTGCAAGGAATGAAACAGTGCCACACCAATCATCGGCCAGGCTGATTGTGACTCCATTTTGAATTGATGGGCAGAAATTTTGTCTAGTTCAAAAGAAAAAGCCAAACCAATCATATGGCAGCCTTTTCCTTTGATCTACAGGACACCACTCAGCAAACAACTGTTCAGTGTCCTGATCAGCCTGGTTGACACTGGGGAAATGTGTTTTTTTTCTCCCTGACTTACCCACCCCATCTTTGGCCAGTAATACCAGAATGCCTTGTCTGTTGCTGTACTGTCCTTCACAGCTGCCTCCCTCAGGGAGCTCCATCCAGCCCCACCCCGACCATTTAAGACTCCTGATCAGGTTGCCCAGTGTTCTATGTACTGACGGGGTGCTGGATGAGGGGAGATGGAGACACTGAGGGCTCAATTCCAGAAGCTGCTAGACTGACACAAGATGCTTGCATCAAAAAACAATGACACAAATTGCACCTTGTGTCACATTTTGCAGCATTCCCTATTCTGAAATGTGGTCTGCGCTGGAATGGGAAGCTGCTGCACCAAACAGGCACTGCACCACCCTTGCGACCTACATCAGGGTCCACCAGGTCATAAGGGGGCTTGCGCCATGGCAGGGCTGCAACATCCCCTTTATTGGGATTCTGAAAGTCCTGCCATGGCCATAGCAAGGGAGTCATTTTAGTCCATCCAGGAGGTGGTCTATACCCCTTGTGGCATTGCCCCACAAGATGGGAACCTGGAGGTGGGACTCTGTATGTGGGATCTGGGGGCAGACAGGATGAGAGTACCATAGGGGTGTTGGGGAGTAAGTGGGCATGCCTGGGGAGGGTGATTGGGAACCCGGCGAGGGTGACATAATAGCATGGCATACACCAATACATGACTAGCACTGACAAGGGCAACCCGGCCGGGTGCCCGATCATCCCCCGGCACACCCACTCACTCCCTCATGCTCCCTATGGTATCCTCTGTGCCACTTCTGCCCCAGGACCCCTCCTGGCATTGTTTACTTTCTTGCGCCAAATTAGGGGGGGGTAGATCTGTGAAGCAAGTCCTTCCGGTGTGTCTAGTGTTCGACACAAGCCTGCCCTTGCAGGGAATCCCGTTTTTTTGTGCAGGTACCCCTGATGTTATGGAATTGAACGCAGGGTCCCTGGCACACCAGCAGTCAGTGCAAGCTGCCTTTGGTGCCGCTTACGCTGACTTTTTGAGAATCAGGCCCTGTGTCTATGTCCCAGTCCCTGCGTGATGGTGTTGGTCAAGGCATGGAGCACAGTTGCTATCTAGCAGTTAAGTTTGTATAAGTCACTGCTATCTTTGCGGTTCCATTTTTTTCCTGTTTTGGACATTGTGGTGCTCGTTCCCTCTCCCCTCCTTGCCTGTCCCTGTGCTTTGTTGGGTGTTTATCAGTGAGAAAGAGAGACCGAGTAGAGACCGTGCTGGTGTGAGACAGTAACTAGGGAAGGGGAATTATTTTCACTTGCAATGTGTTTCTGCGGTCAGAGAGAGAGAGAGAGAGAAAGAGAAAGAAAGCAACAGTAACAGTCTCTGCAGCATGCACACACCAGAATTCCTTTTGTGTGTGTCTCTCTCTCGCTCTCTGTCTGTGATTGGAAGCTGTCTTGTGATCAGGAGCACTGGTATTGCAGCACTCAAGTGAGCACATCCCAGTATTACTGTGCCTCTGATCTGACAGCTTTCCATACCGGTATCAGCTCTGTCTCTCTCCCTCCCCTGGTGTGCTGGGACCACTCTCAGCAGTATTGCTGTCATTTCCAACTCCTAGTGTCAGCCTCTCTGAATCCCGGTGTGATCAGACAGCTCCCTATGTCAGTACATCTCTCTCCATCTCCATCTCTCTCTCTTGCCTCCTACCTTCCGATGTGATATGCCAGTTGCTGGTGTTGGTCTCTCTCCTGTATCAGCTCATGGATAGAGAGAGAGAGAGAGAGAGAGAGAGAGAGAGAGAGAGAGAGAGAAGTAACATGACTAAGAATGTCTAAAAAGGTGTTATATTCCATTTGACAAACCACTATGCCAACCTCGCAGCCGACTCACACACACTAAATGTCGCACTGATCTTTCAAATCTGCACAAAAGAGTACATATAACAATAGGTGGAAGCAGTGCTTGCTGCATCAAAATAGGAAATATGTGAACTGAACCAGAACATGCACTTGCCCAGTGTGCACTTAAATGGGCACAACTATGTCAAGCACTACATTTCCATAGTGCAATTTGACCTTTGTACAGTAATGTCGAGCTGTCCCTCATTCTTGTCTAGCACTTCAATCAAATTATACCTTCACAGCTTACTGGAATCTTCATCAACGGTCTCCAAAGGTAGAAAGCCAATAGACTTCACATTGTACTCAAAACTAATGTTCCAGAGGTAGACCTCACTCTCCAGACAGCCATGGCATTAACTTTCTATGGTTTGTTATGTCCTGGTTGTTATGCCCTGGTGAATTTTCTACTCCTACTGCTGCATTTGATCCAACTCAACATCTCTGCTATTCAGATCTTGTAAAAACTGTAAAGGATTGATATCTTCTAATTCTCTGAAAATCCCAAATTGATTGACTACTGCAAAAATTGTTGATTCTCTTCTACCCTGCTCACAATCGGTAGTATCTGATTGCAATACTAGAGGACTGTCTTGCTTCCATCAACAGAGTGGTAATCCCTCGGCCACAGTTTTTAACCAATAGTTTGGCATGTCCACAGCCTGTTTCACAAAACATTTTAGGCATGTACTACAATGCTGTCCATCAGGAATCAGACGAAGCACTCTGTGAAAAAGGTGTCTCTGGTTTCTGAGTGACAAAATTGAAGTAATTTTGACAGCAAGCTGTTCCAGCACTGCAACTGGTTCATGCAAGGGGGTTAAAAAGTGTTTGACATATGGGGAGTGGAGAGAGCAGATGAGCATCACTTCTGTCTCTTCTGCTACACTGGGGGAAAGCTGCTTCTGGGGCGTACGTGGCTAATGAGCGGGTGGGCAGTCGGGACTTACATTGCACTGTAAAAAAGATGTCACTCTTTTCAGGGTGACAAATTGCAGTAATTGTGAAAGCAAGCTGTGCCTTCACTACAAGTGGTTCATGCACAGGGGTTAAAAAGTTTTATTTATTTGTATTTTTTAACCCATGAAAGCACACTGAGCTGCGACAGAAAGTTTCTAAGTGTGTTCTTGGGGTGAGTTGCATGGGACCTGTTTTATTTGTAATTGTAACAATTTGCCATGTATACCTGTCACTCTGTTTTTAAGTTTGCCGTATGCACATGTGCAGTGAAGTTCTTGCTATAAGAGTGGGGTTTTGAAGGGTGTGACACTGTCTGTCCAATGCACAGTGGTCTGCAAGGGGCAAGACACTGCCACTCCAATCATCAGCCAGGCTGACTGTGATGCCATTTTGCCTTGATGGGAGAAAACTTTGTCTACTTCAAAAGAAAAAGCCGAACCAATCATATGGTGGCTTTTTCCTTTGATCTGCAAGACACTGCCCAGCAAACAGCTGTTTGGTGTCTTGATCAGCCTGGCTGACGTCACCCATTTTTGGCATGCTTGTGCTTCCCCCTCGCTACCCCAGCAGTCCCTTCCCCAATTGTCTCCACTCCAGAATGGGACAATCTTACACTTGTCACTCTCCCCTACTTGTCACTCCCCCAAGTGTGGGGCTTATCTCCTGCCCAGAATGTTCCCGCTGCTCACTGCCACCAACCTGGGTCCTGTGCCACCTTCTGAAACCTCCTGCCAGCTCCCAGAGTGCTTTCTGAAAGTGGAAGGCCGGAGGAGCACAGATGTGTGACTGCTGTGCAGCCACAACCTGAAAGTGAGGGATGGCGGGTCGCTCACATGTTTGTTTTAAGGCCCCTCCTGCAGCAAAATGGAGGTTCTCCCCCATGCTCCCGAACCCCCAAATCATCTAATCGGGGTCTGGAAACATGAGGGAGGGACCTGAGGGGCCACAAAAGTTGTTTTGTAAAGGTGCTAAAAAGTACATGTACATAAGCCAGCAGCAGAGACTGCTGGGAACTGTAGTCCTGCCAACCGGTACCCAATAGCAACAGCAAACTTTCAGCATTGACACATGCTTGTTTCTCTTTTGCCTTGCTCCCTAGTTTCTGCTAAGTGTGAATCTGCTTTGGCCAAAATAGAAGGTTGTGCTTGAACACTCACTGTCTAACCATACTCCGCCCCTAGTACCACCCCCAGCTCCTAAGGCTTTCTACATCTGTACCAACTAAGAAAACTTTCAAGAATTTTGCACACCAAAATATATAAGAGGTTTGCACGTCAAAATGTTAAAATGTTATAATGTCAGTGGCTCAGCAGGTTGCACACTCATCTCTGAGGCCGGAAGATCAGAAGGCTGTGGGTTCTATCCCCACACCAGTCACTTGGGTTAAATCCCAATACTGACACTGTAGTGCAACATGAGGTGGGGTGCTGCACTCCTGAGGTGCAATCTTTCGGATGAAATGTTAAACCAAGGTCCCATCTGCCTGTTCTGGTGGTTATTCAGGTGGACGTTAAAGATCCCATGGCACTTCTTGAAAAGAGATGGGGAATTTTATTGAAAAAAAAACATAAAAACAGCATACAATTTAGTAAAGCAGAACTCATAATAATACAAAAATAAGATACAGGGTCATCCTTCAAACTAGTATGTATCATATTCTAAAATTTTACTTAAAGAAAAAGGGGGATAAATTAAACTAGAAAAAACAACAGAAATTAATATTCATTTCCTTTCAAACAATATACTTTTTTTCAAACGCCCCTTTTTTCCGACCCCTTATTTCTCTGTTATCAGAAACATAGAGACAAAAACTCCTATTCCCTATCAGTGCACTGATATAGGTAGACTCATTTATATTAAATAAAAAAAAGAAAACCCTGTCTACCATTTGAATCCTTTAGATGATGGATGATGGGATAGATCTTTGTGGTAGGTAGGTGCCCAGGATGGCGACACTATTGCAGCGAAAATGTCGATGCCAACAATATCGATGTTTTTGCTTTAATAGACTGCCCGAGGTCCCAGCACTCTCTCTCCTGGTCCTGCACCCCCTCCCTGATCCAACTCCGACTCTGAGTTAGAATCCTAGAGATCGGGTGTGGAGGCCAAAGCCCCCTGATGAAAATGGTCAGGAAAGTCTGTCGGATTTATGTCAACCGCAAGTTGCAGTCGACATAAATCCATCGCTGTGATGGCAGTTGGCAACCTAGTTGTCGAACCGGCATCATAGAGCCTTTGTGGTATACCACAATCGTAGCATTTTGACATTGGACACTAAAGGTTTCATGTGTCATCATTTTTTGCTTTAGAAACCATTGGCACCTTGCTTGCCAAAGAAAACATTTTTGGCAAAAAAAGAAAACCTTAAGAGTGTCCTTGTGGAATTTATTTGGGAGAGACGTGTAGTCGCCTAAAACCAAAATACCATAGGTCAGGGCATTTCATCAAGGCAGATTCCATTTCCTGGCTAGATAGTCCCAGAGGTTCTGAATGCGAGTACAGTGGAGTAAAAAGTGCTCCATGGTCTCTTCAATAGCCCAGCATGTTGGATAGGGGCAATATATTTCCTCCAGTGCCTTGTGTTTATTATTCCCTTTGACATTTAGCCTCACATAGGAGGACGACCATAATATTTCCCACATGTGGGGGGGAGGGGGTTCTTGTGTTATTAAATTCAGCTAACACCCTCTTATGGAGATGAAGGGGACAGTTTTTAAATTCTGTTTCTGAAGCATGATTAATATCCATAATTATATTGTATAAGTTAGGGGTAGAATTCTGAGTTACTTGGGTTTTGGTCAGGGCCCATCTGTGCAATTTTTGAACTACCGGTTTAAGAAATTCAGGCACTTTAAACTAAGCCATGAGTTTAGGGGCCTTATCTTCCCAGGCATCTAGATATAGGCTTAAATTATTTCTTATCCTGTAATAGAGCGGGGTATTTGTTGGGGTAAAGCCTATTTTTATTGTTTGTGTTAGGAAAAGGGAGTGAAAAAATAAGATAGGATCGATCATTCCGAGGCCTCCTTTGAGTTTACATAGGTAAGTATATGTCCTCTTGATGGGGTTAAGTCTGCTGTCCCACAGCATCTGAACGAAACAGCTATAATTGTATCTTTCAAAAATGAAGGGGGGAGGAAAAATCATAGGTACATATGAAAAACAAGGCACCAAAATGTTTTTTATTATCTGAATCCTTTTTATCATTGACAGTTTCCAACCTTTCCATTTACTGATTTTAAATTCACAGGAACGTAAGGTATTTTCCCAGTTTCTGTTGTGGTAAGTTCTGTTGACCAAATGGTATCCCAAGGATCTTTACTGGCTCAGAGGAGAAGGGGATACTATTTATGGAGGTAGCCTGTTGGTTGATTGGGCCTAGGAACAGTCCAGTGCTTTTTTCTAAATTTAATTTAGTATTTGATATTGAAGAATATTGGTTGATATTTTCCAAAACAGAAGGGATACAGTTAATACTGCTCAGAAAAAAGGCATAGGTCATCAGTGTATGCTAAAACCTTAATCTCCTCTACTCTACTGGTGCATATAAGTCCTGACCATTTGGGGTTATTTACCAAAGTCCTAATTAGGGGGTCTAATGAAAAAATATAGAGGAGAGGGCAGAGTGGACAGCCTTGTCGTACTCCTATTTTAAATTGTCTTTTTTGGGTAAGCAGACCTAAAATAATGGGCTAAACTACTGCTGAGGAATATAAAGTATATAGCCATTTAATGAATACTGAAATCCTATATGCACGAAGAGTACTCGATAAAAAGGAGTGACTGGCTATGTCAAACACTTTGCTGAGGTCTAGTGATAATATTAAGCCAGATTTTTTATTTGAATTGTGATATTTAATAATTTTCCTGATTATCCTAAGAGGACATTGTATTTTTCGATTTGGAAGACCACAGAACTGGTGAGGGTGTATAATAACGTTTGTAACTTTCCTTAAGTGAATATTTAGCAATTGTGTTAAAACTTTGTAGTCAGAATTTAGGGTGTTTATTGGTCTCCAGTTCTGGATTTGCTGTCTGTACCCAGGTTTATATATGAAAATCATCAGGCCTATGAAAAAATCTGTAGGCAAAGGCTCCTGCCTTAGGATAGAAGTATAGACTTTTTCTAAACAAACAGATAAAACACCTGAAAAGGTTTTATAAAATTTGTATGGTAATCCGTCTATGCCAGGAGAAGTGACAAGTTTTGGTTTTTTAATAATAGCTTCTATTTCATCAGCAGTTTCAGGGTTTCCCAATTCTTTGGACTTATATGATTTAATTGAATTTTTGATTGTTTTTAGATAGGAGGAAATGTCTCTATCTGATGGGGGTGGGGGTTGTTAAAGCTATTAAGGTGATAATATGTAATTGATTTTATGAGTGCAATAAGTTTCTGTTTGCGTCTTTTAAACAAGAAAAAGTAGTGGCGTCCTTTCTTTGTTTGCAGGTTTCATACGATTCACCAGTAGGTTTTTTTTTGGGTACTATAATTTAATTCTGCCATTATTGTTTGAGCTCTGTCTTATTGGAATTGTTTCATTAGGGATTTAATGTTATTAATTTGTTCTGAGTAGTCATATCCAGGAAAGTACTCCAAGGAAAATAGATATTGGCGTTGGATGCGTAGCCGTATGTAATGAAAAAATTCTCTCTTTCTTTAGTCTTACCAGAGTTCTGAAACCAAGATTTTATATCGTTTTTGGTGTCTGACCACCAAGCTCCTATTTCACCATATAGGTCAAAAACCAAGGTTCTTGCTCATTAAAGTTTATTCATTTCAGATATAACGAAGGGGTCTAATAATGCTGAGGTATTAAGCCTCCACTTATTTTGTTTTGTTTTTGATGACTGGGGTTTTGTAATTGTAGTTCTAACGGCAAATGGTCAGAAAATTCAGAGGGAAGGGTAGCAAAAAATAAACTTTGCACATTTTTGGATTTGAAGATATGCTGCCAAATATTCAAAGGTTAGCGTCAGGCGCAAATCCGTTGCACTGGACTAACACTGAATTTGCACCCGACTGCAATATTTAAAAGGACAATGAGCACTGGCACTAGGTTTTAGCACCGATGCTAAAGTATAATGTATGCAGGGAAGGGGCTGAGTGGAGGGGCCCTGAATGCCAGCGCACCAGCATATTCAAAAGTATAGTGCCACGCTACAGGCATTAGTGCGACCTGTAGCGCTGCGCTGAATATCGCTGAGAAAAGGCCGGCAGTAATGCAGTGGTGGTGCGCCCCCCCAAGCATGATTCCTGATCCCCAGTGATGCCCTATGTAATCATTTCCCTGGTAGTCTAGTGGTCCCCCCACCCCAGCATGTATCCTGCCCTGATTTGCATAAATATAAATTTGTTTCCTGGTAGTCCAGTAGTCCCCCACCCCCTGCATGAATCCCATCCCATTTCAGATAAGAATACATGTAATATCCCTGGTAGTCTAGTGGTCTCCCCACCCCCGGCATGTATCCCACCCCAATTTGCATACATATAAATTCATTTCCCTGGTAGTCTAGTGGTCCCCCCACCCGGCAGTGAAACCCCGCTCAGTACAATCACATTCCAGAATGGAGCTGGTGACTGGCTCAGCCCTCCTCTCACCACCACAGCCTGCCGCCGACTGAGGCACCACATTTATAGCAAGCTCAGGGTTGGCCTGCATAAAAGCAGACCCCCCCAGTCCCTGCCCAGCAAGAAAGAGTTTGGTATGTGACATATTCCCTCTGTAGTTTGGTGCAGCTTAATTTTAAATTTCTAGCCACCAGTCCAGAACATTTCCTCATCAAGTATTGCTTCTGGAGAGCTGAGAACCTCGCACTTTTGGTTCAACCAGTAAATGATGTCTTCTGTATGTACTCCCTCATTTTGGAACATTATAGTGACAAACTGTATGAGGGGTTTGGTTAGAGGGATGACTAAAAAGGGGGACCACAGTGCTGAAAACTTCACCCTGTTGTACCTCTGCCAAAGAGCTCTAAGGCATGAGGAGACCTGAAACTGATATCATAAGTATCCTTGCCAGACACACTGATGAAGACAAAAACCTCTGCTGACGAGAAATGCAGCAAATCCTTCGGTACATTTTCTCCTACGTATGTTCTGTCTGGTCTTTGCTCTAACCCCCCTTTGTAGTGAATGAGAACCACATTTCTTACGGGGGCAGCTTTTTAATTTTTGGAAAAGAGGTCAGACACTAAAGGCTTTGAAACCAGGTCAGGGTCCCCTATAGGTTGATCCTTGGGCTGTTCAGGCCCCTGCATACTACACACATTTTGCTGTGAAGGATGTGGAGATGGGGCTATTCCTGAACTAACTACCTCGGGGTCTGTATTGTTAGTGGTTTTGAGGTTCAGGCCTTGGGCAGTTGTAGGTTTAGCTTCAGTGTCTTTTTTTTTGTGAGGAAAGGGTATTGATTTCCTTACAGACCTTGCCCTGTTGGGCAGAATCAATAGTATTTGCCTCTTGCAAAACTGCTGCAGCAATGCCATCAATAAAAGGAGGTGATACGGATACACTATGTTATCTGGAAACTCAGTATCCTAATGCTCAGGATGCTGAGTCCAGATAACCGAAATTAACAAACTCGATTGGCACCACTTGCCTAATGTAATGTCGGGCAACATGGCAACAAATGCCATTTCTTTCAAAGTGGGGAGCTGTGCCACTTGCATCCACCATGTGGGGGGCTTCACCCCCAAACCCCCCCTAACTAAAATAACTAACTCCAAGGGGGAGTGGACCCCAGAGTAAAAAAAACTAACAGTTATGGGGGGCAAAAGTATGAGGCCGGACCAGAATCTGGGTCCAACGGCACACACTGGCTGAGCTGCATGTGTTTCAGACCTCCACACCACAGGAGCAGCTCGGCCAGCTTCTGGATCCAACTGTGTTTTCAAGGGTAAGATAGCAAGCTGTCACATCCGTTACCTTACCCCGTCCAGTAACACCATCCGGCATGTATCCATTGGCATGATCGCTATCAGGACACTGCACCTGTCAGGCAATAGCAGGTGCGTGTTGGGATAGTGAGCCACAGGTATAACATAAGGGCACCAGTGATACCTATTTTTCCTCTGCTACTGTCCATTCAGAAGACTGTTGAGACAGTGTAGTTGTGTCCCAAGATGGATCAGGAGTCCATATTCCGTTTTGCATTTGCATCCATCCTGCCTCCCTTAAAACTTTTTCTGGTGACCACACTGTGTTATCCCTGGAGGAGAAGTGACTACAAAAGTGGCTTGAAGAGCTGCCGCAGCTGTATGTTGAGGCTTTGACGTCTCAAAGCAAAGAGAAGGGTCTACTATCAGTTCTTCATCTGATGTTGGCAAGTCCTTAGTAATATTCCTTTTACAGAATATCACAGAAGTCCATTTTGATTTAGCACTTTCTTGTTGTGCCATTTTTTTCGGGATGACTCTAGCAGTAAAGGAAAACACAGTGGCATTTCACTGGTCCATGGCAGCAGTTTGGTAGTGTATCGGGGGAGTGGCCATCTCAGACTCAGAGATGGACATCCTGAGTATTTGGATCTTGGAGAATAGTTTACCATCGGTACTGCCAGGGCAGGCTTTACTATAAATAGGGCCCAAACCCTCAGACTCACTCTTTTTTCCATTTTGCAAAATTAAAAGAGTCTCAGTCACTTTTTTCTGTCTGTCAACCAGTGCTGCATTTCTAATTCTAGATCAGCTTGAGAAAGAAGAATAGGAGCATTTTGGTCCATAATATTTGAAGTACTCATGGGACTCGGATTTTCTGCTTCACAACTTTGTATGTCAGCTTTGTTCATGCTATACGTTACAGACCCCCATCTCAGGGGAAAGACATGGACAAGGAAATGATAGAAGGCATCCTTAAAATGGCAAAAAATGGGGAGAAATTGCTGATGGGGGATCTGAATATGTCAGAGTACCTTTGCTGCAGGCACATCCAAGAACAGGGTCATTCTTGATGTCCTACAGAGGGCATGCCTCAGACAGCTAGTGTTGGAACCTACTCGGGAGGGAGTAATCTTAGACCTGGTACTCTCAAATGGGGATGGAGAAAGGATCTCAGATCTAGAAGTGGGTAGCCATCTGGGAACAAGTGACCACCAAACAGTGTGGTTCACAATAAACACAGCCACAGAGTCAAGCCATACAAGTATTGCACTTTAGGAGGTCTGACTTTGGGAAAATGAGAGTGCGCCTCAGAAAAGCACTAGCAAACAGGCAAGAAGGAGGGGCGGAGGAACAATGGGGAATAATCAAAAACAGCCATCACAGAGGCAATAAGCCTTTGTGTAAAGCAAATCAACAAAACAAAATGAAGGAAAAAACACTATGGTTCTCAAAAGAGGTGGATGTAAAAGTTAAGGAGAAAAGGATAGCATTCAGGAAATATAAGGAAATACAGAAGGAGCAGGACAGAGAACTTTATCAGTTAAAGCAGAAGGAGGCAGGGAAGGCAGTCAGAATAGCAAATGCACAAACTGAGGAAAAATAGCCAACTCTGTTAAGAAGGGGGATAAAACCTTTTATAGGTACATTAGGGAGTGAAGAAAGACCAAGGGAGGGATACAGAGACTTAATAAAGGGGAGGGAATGTGGGCAGAAGGTGACAGTGAAAAAGCAGGGATACTGAATGAATATTTCTGCACAGTATTCACAATGGAAGAGGAGGGGGAGGTACCTAAACCAAACAAGAGAAACACTCTGATCAATAACAGTCCATTCACAGAACAAAGGGTTCTGAAATAACTCTTGAATCTGAGGATGGACAAAGCAATGGGGCCTGATGGGATTCACCCCAGAATTCTAAAAGAACTAAGGGTAGAACTAGTAACGTCACTGGCTACTCTCTTTTTTTTTTTAAGTCTTTGCTAACCGGGTAAGGCCCACTAGGCACAAGTGCCTGTTTTCAGGGGTGACCTGGGAGCACTGGGCAGTTAAGTGACTTGCTCAGAGTCACACAATATGCAAGTGGAGGTTGTGAGAATCAAACTCAAGTCTGGTCTTCTGGATGTATCAAGCTTGTTCACACCTTGTTCCTCTAATCTCTAGGCTATACTGCCAGCCTTTAACAAATCATGGGAGCATGGGGTAGTACCTGAGGACTGGTGGAGGGCAGATGTGATTCCACTTCACAAAAGTGGGAGCAGGGCAGAGGCAGAAAACTACAGACCAGTTAGTTTGACCTCAGTGGTAGGGAAAATGATGGAATCACTTCTGAAGTAAAGAACTGTTGAGTACCTAGAGGCCAGTGGGGCACAGGACCCAAGGCAGCATGGTTTCACAGCAGGAAGGTCATGTCAGACGAACCTAATACATATCTTTGACTGGGTGACCAAAGTAGTAGACCAAGGAGGGGCTGTGGATATGGCCTCCTAGATTTTAGCAAGGCATTTGACACAGTCTCACAGAAAAAATTAATATACAAGTTAGCCAGCCTTGGAGTAGGTCCCAAGGTGGCAGCCTGGATAAAAATCTGGCCAGAAAACAGGACGCAAAGGGTAATAGTAAATGGAGTCCACAGTCAAGAAAGGAGGGTAACTAGTGGGGTACCACGGGGTTCGGTACTGGGACCAGTCCTCTTTAATGTCTTTATAAGTGACATTGGAGAGCACCTGGAAGGAAAAGTATGTCTCTCTGCAGACGACACAAATATCTGCAACAGGGTTGATACACAAGGTGGGGCGGAAAGGATGAAAAAGGACTTGGCAAGGTTGGAGGAATGGTCAAATATATGGCAGCTCAGATTCAATGCAAAGAAGTGCAAGGTAATGCATCTGGGAAACAAAAACCCAGGGGAAGAGTACACAATGGGGGGGGTGAGATAATAACAACAAACATCGGAAGAAACCTAGGAGTAATTATATCAGATGACCTAAAGGTGGGTAAGCAATGTGAGAAGGCAGTAAGGAGGGCTGGGGAGATACTGGGATGCATAGGGAGAGACATCAACAGTAGGAAACAAGACATTTTATCCCTCTGTACAGACAGTTGGTGAGATGCCATCTGGAGTACTGCGGGCAATTCTGGAGACCCCATCTCTGCAAAGACATAGACAGAGTGGAGGCTGTTCAGAGGAAGGCAACCAAAATGGTGCAAGGTCTGCACCAGAAGGCATATGAGGAGAGACTAAAGCAGCTTAATATGTATACCCTTGAGGAAGGGGGGGGACATGATAGAAACTTTCAAGTATCTTAAGGGAATTAACAAAGTACAAGAGGGTAGCATCTTTCAGAAAAAGAGATGTGCAAGAACAAGGGGGCACAATTTGAAGATAGAAAGGAGACGGCTCAGAGGTAATGTTAGAAAGTATTTTTTCACAGAGAGCATTGTGGATGTATGGAACAGCCTTCCTGAGGAGGTTGTGGAGTCAGGAACAGTGGGAGAATTCAAGAATGCATGGGACAAACATAAGGCAATTCTAGTGGGGAGTAGGAGGAAGTAAGCTGTTGATTAATTAGAATCTGCAGCTTATCCATCAGGTAGGGAAATGGGCGGACTAGGTGGACCAAGTGGTCCTTATCTGCTGTCAAATTCTATGTTTCTATGGTTCTATCTGAAATTATATCCCGTACATCCACATCTGCATCAGCGTCAAAAAACTCTTCAGCCTCTAGCAATACCAAAGCTGGGGAGGAGACTTGTGCCCCAGACCCCTGAGCATCCATACCCTCTGAAGGATCGGCCGAACTGGCCATTTTGGGTGTGACCAGCAGCTCCCCCTACAGCAGAGTAGGGGAATTTTGTTGGGGAGTAGTGAATGTAATATTCACAAAAATTTGTATTCATGTCGATATACACTCAAACTGCATCATCATCCAATTCACTTTTCCTACTCAGATGAATGTGACTTTTCTTTTCATATTTCTTTTGAGTCCTGTATTACTTTTGTCTTCCAAATTTCCTTTTCCTGTCCCTTCTATCCTCTCTTGTTTTTTTTTTTCTCTGTGTTATAGTCTTTTCTTCCTTTTTTTCTTTTTTCTTTTCTTTTTTTCTTTCTCCCTTTTTTTAACCTTTCCATCCGCCTCTGTCAATCTTTTAAACTCAGGTATACTTATCCATTTTCAGTCCAAATTAAACTGCATTCATTCCATAAGCTGTGTGCTTTCTTTTTTGTCACAATTCCTTTATCTTTCTCGTAAACTTGCTGCAGTGAGGTCTGTATGCTATTTATCAATACTGCATGTGTCATGTGAAGTTGTTGCAAGTTCCATTTACAGCACGCTTGCCATATATAATACTTTATAATAGCAAATATAACTTACAGTGTCTCTGTATGGAAGGATTTCCACCTAGGTATGAAAATTGCATAAACCAGTTGCATATACTGAATGTTTCTGAAAAATGCTATGTTCCATTTCCTCACTAAGTTTGACCATAATTCTTGCATGTATCCACACTCCAAAAATAAATGTTCCTGTGTTTCCAAAATTTGTTGACAGTCTGGCCTTGGGCAATATCACTCATTTAGGGGTTTATGTTTATTATTGTTTTTGATATTCAGTTTCCCATGAATACTCAGCCATACTAAGTCCCAAGCATAGCTCTGGATTTGCTTATTCTGTACCTGTGAGATGATTGTGTTATTCTGTGTTTCAGGGCAATTTGAAAACATTATCCTCTCTTGCATTTGTGTTTGCAATAGCCTTTGGTATAGCTGTTGTCTTGTCAGTCTATACAGCCCCTCCACTGATACTTTCCATTTGATCATTTTCATGAATGTTGGTTTCGTATAGGGTGGTATCACCTGGTCCCTATTCAAAAAGCCTTGATTTCCCCTGTTCCCATGCCTGCATACCTAATCTTATCTGTTCATCAATCACTTCTGCCCATAGCTTATTAGCCCCTGTTTTTGGTTATATGAAATTGTAGTAAATAAATATACTATAGTAAAATGCCACGGGATTAGACATGTCTAAGCCTCCCTCTTTTATCTTCCTACATAACTCTCTTTCTTTTTTCCAGCTGTGTATGTATCCATTTAGCTGATGTCTGTTCTGCTTTCTGTAATTTATCTTCCCAGTTTAGCTGGGCTAAATCCTCATTTCCAAACTTAATTCCTAAAATTGGGATTGGGTCTGCTGTAAAATCTTATGGATGCAAATGTTTGTTTCATCTGTCTTCCCTTTCCTAATTGCATCCCTATACTTTTCTCCATATTGGTCTGTGCCCCTGAGGATTTGGAGAATTGCACTAACAAGTTCCACACAGCTTCTTCTTTTGTCAGATCATTCAATATGAAAACTACGTCATCTGCATATGCCAAAGTTGTCAAGGGAGTACTATCATGTATGATTTGTATGCCCTTTATAGCTACAGATGTTTTAAAGGCATGTAACAATGGATCTATGCAGTATACACATAAAAGGGGGCTAAGGGGACACCCTTGATGGACCCCATGTTGTAGCATTTAGGTTTTCCCTGCCTACCCATTTACTCTAGGTGTTATTGTAGCCATGGAGTAAAACCCATATATCTATTTAATAAAAATGTCTGGGAGTCCAAACTTTTGTAACACCGCAATCATATACACATGTGAGACTGACTCAAAAGCTTGCTGTTGATCTAAGCTGAGTTAATACTCGTGCTCTGTACCCTCCTGACTTCACTGTATAAGTTCTTGTAACATTATTAGGTTATCTTGAAGTCCTCTTTTCAGTATGGAGCATGTTCGTTTTTTTGTAAATCAAGGCGTCCGAGATATTTGCCAGTCTTTTTGCTAAAATTTTACCAAGAATCTCGACATCTGTATTTAGTAGGCTAATGGGCCTCTGATTTTTTAACTCTTTTCTATTTTCTTTTGTAAATAGAAAAATCAGATCTGCTTCAGCCATGGTTTTTGGGAGTTTATATTGTGCTAATATCTCATTATATATTTCCGTCAATTCTAGTGTTAACAGCTCACTATAATTCTTGTAGAATTCTGGCATTAGGCCATTACTGCCTGGTGCTGTGTCATTATTCAAAGTTGTAATCATGTGACTCACTTCTTTCTTTATTGGAAGGGTGAGTTCTAAAGACTGCTCTATTGTAGGGTTTTCAAAGTGTAGTCCATCTAGAAACTTCTTGTACCCCTGTATGATGGGAGGTGAACTGAATTTTTCTGTCACATATTTATTTACAGTTTGTAATATCCCTTTTTTTCCCCATGTGTTCTTCACCCTGTTTGTCCTCTAGTACTTGTATTAATTTGTTTTCTACTTTCCTTTTATTTTCTTTAAACTGATCAAAAGTTTTTTTGTTATTTGTTCCAAATCTTTTTTCCTGTTGTAGGGATTTTTCTCTGTTATATTGTAACTCAAACATCCTTTTCTTTATTTCTTTTATCTGTTTACTATAATTTTCTGATATGTTTCTGTATAGGATATGAGTCTATGTAGCTGTTTCCTTAAAGTGAGGTAATCTAGATATGACTGGGTTGCTTGTTTCCCTGCTCTTTTTTGAAAATAAGTTTTAAAATGTTTTTTGTGTCTTCCTACCAGTCTGTTCGTGTGTCAAACAGACACTGTACTGATAAGTGAGCCTACCAAAGGCCTAAAATTCAGTTGTTGATATCTTCACTTTCCAGCCATGTGGCATTCAGTTTCCAGGGTCCTTTCCCATGGGTCAAGGTACCCTCCCCCTTGATTTAAAAAAAAATTCTCATATGATCCAAGAAGGCCAGATCTTCTGCATACACTTCATCAATTTGTAGTGTTTGAGACACAAATGAAAAAATCAATTCTTGTATGATGTATCCCTCTGTGGTGTGTGTAACCCTCTTGTGGATGTAAGGACCTGTATGCATCTTTTAATTGTGCATGATGTATAACATCTTTTAATGCGTTTGTATCGCAAAATTATTTTTCTGTTCTTAATCTTGTATCTGCTTAGTGCAAACTGCAATTGAAATCTCCCCCATATGACTGCCCTTGCTGTGTGCAGGTAAGGCTGAATGCTCCAAAATAATGCCACTCTTTGGATCTTTGTCTGGGGGGCATATGTGTTGACTAGCCTGTATCTATTCTCCCCATGTTGGATATCTAGTATAAGAGCTCTTCCTGGTTCTAAATCTATTAGTCTAGTAACTTTTAGGTTTGGGTTTGAAAATAATATTCCCACCCCATTGTGGCTTTCTTGTCCTTGTGACCAAAAAGATGGCCCTTTTGTCCATAGTTTAGTGGTTTCTGCAATTTCCCTTAACGTCTTCAACCTAGTATCTTGTAAACATATTATATCTATGTTTTGTCTCATAAGTTCTGTTATCACTGTGCACATCCTATTCAGGTTCTTAATGCTGTTAACATTAATGGTGAGGACCTGTAAGGCTACCATAAGAGTAGAGAAGGTTGTGTACCACATGACTTGTTCTTACTGTTGTGATCTCGTTGCCCATTTTTTTTTCACCTTATCTCCTATAGCATGGTCTTCTAGACTTGAGGAATTTTGAGGAGGATATTATGGATGATGAGTCAGACTCTAAATCCTCCTTGTCCATGTCCACTGATTGTTTTTCTTCCTGAATGCTTCATATTTGTTTCTTAGTGGTATTTTTAATTTTCCTGTTACCATGTTCCTCTCTTTTCCCTTTGGTTCTGTTTTGTTTCAATTTTTTGTTCTTTGTCTTTTTTGTAGACCATTGTTTTGAACCCTTGTTCTGGTCTTGGTTTGGGTGGGGGGAGGAGGCATAGTCTCCTGTTCCTCATTTTCTCTGGGTTCCAGAATGATGATTTCTTCTAATACAGTTTCTACCATGTTTATTTCTTCTGTCTGTTGCTCTCTTACCACCCCTGTATTCTCTTGCTGTTCTTTTTCTGTTACTTGAGCATGTCCCTGTATCTGCATGTATGTAGACTGACCTTCTAATGGGTCTTTTGAAGGAGGTAAGCGTGTTTGAGTATCTAAACCTTGTTCTTCCTGTATATGTTGTTTCTGTCTTGCTGCAAATATTTCTTTCATCCTCTTTTCTGAAGCTTGAGCTCAACCTGTTTTCTGTGCCTGTGTGACCAACGCTTCATGTGGTGTGCTATCTGCCGTGTTGTGTGAGGCCCATGGACACCTCACATATGAATGACCTTTTTCTTCACAAAGGTTGCATTGGAATTGATTTATGTATGTTGCAGCTGTATGTGCTGTATCTAAACAATGGGTGCACTTGGGAGTGTCACATGCATTGCTTAAGCGAAGTCTCGAGCTGTATTTATGACATGACTTGGGTTGTCCTGGGTAGAAAAGTAAACCTCTATCCCTACCTAAATAAAAACAGCTTGGTAGGTGTAGAATTCCTGTGTTTGACATTATCAGTTTCACTTTGACTCTTCAACCCCCTGTACATATCTGCTCTGAATCGATTATAGGGGTGGATTCTCCAATACTTCACTCTGTTTTTTTAAACCAGAACATTATGTCTGTTATAGTCACCCCTTCATTTTTTGAAAAGGATGTTTAGTGTCCTAACTGCTGGTTTGGTGATGGGAACAGTGAGAAATGGTGACCACAGTGGTGTATCTTTTAGGCCATTGTATTTTGTCCAGAACCTGTCTAGTGCATCTACAGTCTTGCAGCTCACATCATAATTATATTTGTCTGTGTGGATTAGTGCAAACACTTTGGAGGCATAACATTTTTGTGAATTCTTAAGTAGTGTCCTTCCTATGTACACCCTATCTGGTGGGTCCTCAAGACCTCCTTTATACATTAGTCTTATCACATTTCTGCACGGTGCTGACTCTCCTTTATTTTTTGAAAAGATCTGACAGCCTTAGAAGAGGTTTGTACCTCTTTTGTAAATTAGGGTCTTACAGGTTCTGGGCTCCTAGGCCAAGATTTAAATTAGATCCGTCATCATTACCTCTCGATGGGCCTACTGTTCCTTGTGGAGCGTTATTTCCAACTGCCTGCTGAGGGCCCTTTGTGTTTCTATGTTCTGGTACTTCCATGTTCCTATTTTCTTGTACCTCATCCATTTGTATGCCATCTGGAACTTGGGAGTTAAGCTCTCTTTCATTTCTCTCACTTTGTGCATCTTTGGTCACCCCCTAGTCCCACTGTCCCATTTATTGTTACTTCACTTAAATCTGTATGTTCTGCATCATAACGAACCATCTCATGCCCAGCAGTCTACCCCCTCACAGGAGATAAGATCATTTTACCAACTGTTGTGATCTCCATGTTCGCAAATAGCACTACTGCAGGGTCCTTAGGATCTGGTGTTCATGAGCCATCCTTTTCTGGGATCCATCCCGTGCTTTGTAGCACTGCAGTTGCTGTCTGTTTCTCTGTACTGCTTGTATTTTTTCTTATTCCTTTGCGGCCCTCCTGCCATCAGTTGCTTGCTCTCAAAGTTTTTTTCTTTGCTTTGTTCTCTATCGGTGTGTCAGTCATGTCATTGCCAGACTTAGCCAAGGGACCTTTAGCATGTTTCAATTTTGTATAAGTCATGTCACCAGAAACATTGCTACTGGATGCCACCACACCCTTCAGTCACTCCATTTCTGCTTTAAAGAGTCTCTCCTCCTCCTCTGCTTTCTGTTGCAGCAGAGCTTTCTTCTTATTTTCCAAATGTACTCGCAGAGTCACCTCTTTTTCTGAAACATCAAAGCTAACGGATTCTTGGGCTCGCTTCTCATCATTAGACATTGTGATCTCCTCATTCTCTGTTTCTATTACTTGACCTGCTACACTGTACCTGGATTGCTCCTGCGTTACAGTAGCACAGTTTTCTACTTCTATCGGTAAGTTTTTTTCCAAATGTATGTCCTGTGCACTCATGCTGTCTCTTGGTGAAAAGTTTATTTCTTTTTCCATCGTGGTCTCTAGTTCTGTGGCGGTAAGGGAGGAGACCAACTCCCCTGCCTCCTGCACATCCTCTCTCCTCTTCTACAGACCCGAAGTAGACATCTTGCTAGATGACCAGAATTTCTTCCTGCTGGAGAGTAGAGGAATTTTTATTAGAAAGAAGGACTGCAAACTGAAGATTTACAAAATACATTTCGTTAAAAAATAATTCATAACGAAGCAAGTATCAAGCACATAAATAAAACAGGGCTAAGTGTAAATTTAAAGAAACAAGTACATACTAAGGAGGTTTAAACCAAGATTCACAATTAATCCAAAGAAGCTTACATGTTGCTTCTGAATGTTGTACACAGTCCAGTTTTCATACTTTATGAAAAGAAATAACAATGTTCCTAAAAATGTCGAAATGAGATACCATCTTTTGTTGTGGGAGCCCAACACAGTGGGCTTGCCATAGGTAATACCTAATGACAGTAAACACCACAAAAATTGTTTCTTTATGATATTTCCCCCACCCCCCTACAGGATATCCATATACCGACATAGAATAGGATAATGAATTAAACAAAGGTTCTTTCCATTCTTGTCCTAGGAACTGCCAAAATGACTTGACACACTCACATTCTAAAAAAAGGTGCTCTTGTGTCTACAAGACATGTACACATGATTCCCATAAACAGTACCTATCATCCACCTGTTTATGCTTGTTGTTGTTATGTATATTTAACTTCCTATGTAGGCTGAGCCATACTGTATCCCATACAAAGGCAGGAAGCCTCTTGGAAGTTAACATAACTAGATTAAAGGGAAGTGCAGCCAGGGAGCAATTGGACAAGGAGATGTGCTCTCTCCTTTCCTGAAGCATAATGTGACAATATATCTCTTTCCTGGATTTAGTTTGTAGAAAGGTTACAGATATATTCCACTTTATCATTAATTTGATATGTACCAGCCCATAACTAGGAAGCATGCTAATCTTATGGAGAGAAACAGGATTACCCTAAGTCCAAGCAGGAAGGCAGGGGGAAAGCCAACTTAACACTGGCTTCAAGGCCCCCCAAAAAAATCGAGTGAGTAAAATATGCTACAAAAAAAGCTAATGGATGAATCATGTTTAAACCACCCTCTTCTAATGATCTATATGTCACTTCTCTGTTAATTGGATTTAGACAACTCCCCCATACAGCCTGAAAGAAAACGCCATACAAGGAGGTTATTATGGATTGTGGAGGTAGAAAAACAGCCAAAGTATAAAAATATAGGCAGAAAAAGTGACTTGATGAGGAGGACCCTCTTTTTTTTTGAGAGCTGCTGTCCCTTCCAGGAGTTAACTAACCTAGATGCCCGCTGTAAACCTGTCTCTCAATTTCTTGAAACCATATCTGTCCCCCAAAACTTAAACCCAAAATATTAATGCACCCATACATTACAGTGAACCATGACGAGGAAGTTGAGTGTTGCCTAAAGCTGCACCTGAACTTTTATTATAATTAATCTGAGAACCAGAGAAAGCAGAATACGTTTGAAAAAGGTACAATAGATCCTGTTCCTGTGTATTCTGATGTAAACACAGTAGTAGATCATCTGTATAGGCCAGCACCTTAACAGAAGGAGTAGAGTGACTAAGTTGCAGACCTTGTATATGATTGGTTTGTTCAATGCTCTGCAGCAGAATGACTATACAGAATACATAGAGTAGGGGGCTGAGTGGGCATCCCTGTCTAACTCCTCTCCTGACTGGTATATCGTGACTTATCCAACCATTGATATTGGGAATGAGAGAAGTGCTATTATATACCACCTGTATCCAAGACACAAACGGCTCTGGTATTCCATATGCTTTCAGGGCTTTATATGGAAACTGATGGGAGATTTTATCAAATGCCTTTTCCTGATCAACCCCAAGAACATATCCCTGTAAATTCGAATGTTCGGCCTGGAAGAATATTTCCCTTAGCAGAATCAGATTGTCGTGTTGTCGTCTATCTGGAATGGCGCATGTCTAATATGGGCTGATGACTGTGTCTGCCATGGTAACTAATCTATTAAGAAGAATCTTACTAAAGTATTTTCAAGTCTGTATTTAAAAGATTAATGGGTCTCCAATTTCTGAGATCCTCACAGTCCCCTTTTTTATATAAGAGAATCAAGGAGGCTTGGTTTATGGATTTTGACAGAGCACCTTCTCTAAGCATACAGTTAAAAACTATTTCTAGGGCAGGGGCCAAATCCTCTTCAAAGATTTTGTACAGTGTTGCACCTAAGGCTCTGTCCACACTGCACATGATAAACCGTTACCAGTGCTTTGAACCGTTACTGTGAACTCCAAAAATGGGTCGCGTCCACACTGGTAACAGTTTACCATGCAATTTTAAAACTGTTCTTTAGACTTGTCAAGATGTGGTCTTTAGGTTGGAATGTGAAACGGTTCATTTTCTATAACATTTCTCTTACCAGTGCGGACGCGTGACTGTACTGATTTCTATGCTTTATGTATGTGTGTATGAGGGCGCCCTGCAAGGCACTGTGGGATAGCCCCTTGATTCGGTTTACATGGAGCTCCAAAAAAGAGCAGCAGTGTGGATGGGAGGTGACCGTTTCAAGAAATGGTTCAGTGTCAATGCGGACGGACGGTAACGGTACATACCATACCGGTTTTAAAACCGTTACCACTCAACCATGTGCAGTGTGGACAGGGCCTAACCCATCTGTGCCTGGGACTGAGTCCAATTTTAACCCCTGAATAGCTTTTTTGACTTCACCTAAAGTAACAGATGTACTGAGAAAGGCTTTGTCAGCTTCTGAAATCTGAGGGATATGTCCCTTAAAGAAGTCACCCTGCAGTGTGAGTGAATCAGCATCCAAAGTGTTCCTGAGGTACAAATCCACTTGCTCCCAGATTTCTTCCGGGGTGGAAGTTACTTGTCCTGTTGCCATCCTTACCTGTGTTAAAATTCTATGTTCTGCTCTATTAGTGAATTCCTTGAAAGGATCCAAGGAGCCTTTAGATGTAGTTACCCCAAAACGTAATTCTTGTGCTAGAGATTTTGCTCTATCGTATTGGAAACTGAACATCTGTTGTTTTATTTCCTTAATTTGGGGCCCATAATCTTTTTTTGTATTGCTGTCAGGGAGATCAAAGTCTGTAATTTAGCCTTTAACATCAGGTATTCATTATATGTTTTAGTAGCATTTAACCTAGAATGAAATTGAGAGAAATCTTTCCAAGATCTTTTTGTGTCCTCCTACCAAGTAGCTACACAGTCATAAAGTTCAATTACAAATACCTGGCCTGCCATTCACGTCTCCAGGCCCTTTGGGTACCTTCATTAGCTAATATAGAACTATTCAAATGCCGCATATTCTTTTTGCAGCGAGGGGCTGAGTGCCAATCAAGCATCACAGTAATGGATCTATTATCCGTGAACTCCCATGCCAGTAATTTAACCCGTAAAATCTCTAATATAGAGGACAGAAATATAAAATCTATCCTGGTAGAGAGGGAGCCCCTGAAATATGTATTACCACCAAATGAATACTGACACCTATAAGCATCTTTCAATTTTGCACTAACAATAATCTGTTTAAGGGCTGTAGTGTCACAAAATAATTTCTCTGTCTGCGCACCCCTGTCTGACCTGCCCAAATCACAGTTGAAATCCCCAGCCCAAACAAGTAACCTGGAGGTATGCAAAAATGGGTGGAACTGCCTAAACAGGGTTGCATGGAGGGATTAAGCTTGAGGGCTGTAAATGGAAATGAACCTAAAATGTTCCATTTGATAACTAAAGTCTAATAATAGGGCCCTCACTGGCTTAATGTCTACCAACCTTGACACCTTAATCCCGGGGTTGTTAAACAAAATACCTATCCTGTCACAGGTCTCCTGCCCTACAGACCAGAAAAAAGGACCTTTAGACCAAAGCCTTGTGGCTTGCTGCACCTCATGTGATGTTTTGAGCCTAGTGTCTTGGATACAGGTAATGTCAGAGTGTTCCTGTGCTAAGGTGCCTAACACAGAGAGCATCCTAGAGTGGCTGTTAATGCTATTCACAGTGAGGGTTGTAATCCTCAGGGTACTCATAACAAGGAATAATAAAAGGTAGGGGAAAAAAGCCATGTTACACATCAAGGGGTTTTACTACATTTCCTACGTTTAGTTCATTGTGCAATATATTTTGACTTTCCACCGTCTTCAGTGTTTGATGTAATATCAGCAGAATGAGAGGTTATAGAGGAAGAATCTGAGATGGTATCCCCTGAGTCCTCATCCGACTGATCTGTCACCAAAGCAGAATATTTATTCCCTTTCCTCCAAGAGTCTTTTTTAGCTTGTTTAAATGGACCTTGGACCGGACCCCCCCTCTCTTCCAAATTGTTTTCCCTGATCTATTACATTTTTAGCGAAGCTTTCCTGGGTCCAATTTCCTAATCCAGTGGGGGAGGCATGTCTGTGTCTATTATCTGACTAGTTTGGGGAGGCTGTGGGCCTGATTCCAGGATGCCTTACGCATGGTGCAAGGCAATTTATACCAACCCTATGGTGCAAATTGCACCTTGCTCCATGCGATACAGAGGTTGTGATTCCGAGCCATGGCTTGTGCCATGCCACATGCGGGTTGCACCAAAGGTGGGCTACACCACCCACTATGCTCGCAACCCACTGTGGCATGGCGCAAGGGTGGGATATGGCAGCACCCACTCCCTATTCTGAGAGGGCGGCTGCCGTAACCTGGATATGCCATTCCAAGTCCTGCAATGGCACTGCAGGTTAGATCAGCAAGGAGGTGGTCTAAAGGCATCCATCCTGGCAAAATGATGGATGCCCCCCACAGTGCTGTGGAATGCACATTGATGTGCCTTACGAACCCTCCCAGCACAGTGATGCCCCCACCCCCTGATTTCGGGGTGCCACCCAGGTCAGTATTGCGCTGTGCCCCCCTTGCCCCTGTGCCACCCAGCCTACCACACCAAGGCCATGTTATGGGGCAGGGGGCTCTGGGTGGGCAGTTGATTGTGGTCTGTGACTTGCAGCACCCAGGTCCATTACGCCATTCCCATGAAGCAACTCTGTGACAGCCGCAAGTTGCAGGTCATAGGTGCCAGGGACCCTGCCTGTCCTGGAATGGGGCACAGGGTTCCTTGCACAAGGCACAACTTGCATATGCCTGTGAGTTGCCCCATGCATTCTGCAATCGGGCACCATGTGTCTAAAGAGATAGGAGTACTGTTGTCCAGAGGTATAGAATCAATTAGTTTTGTTTGAGGGGCCTCCGGAGCTGGGGGATCTCTGGTGCCGGCATCCACTTGGGTTATGGGGGGGAGGAGTGGGCAGCAGGGGGGTGCACAACTACAGCTACTCTCTGGGCCTGTATCTGCTGCACTCTGTTTATTAGACCATCTTGAGGGGGACAATCTTCACGACTGTGTGAGGCCCATGGACATTTCCCATAACCATGCCCAGTATGCTCACAGAGGTTGCATTTGAAAAGATTGAAACAAGCTGCAGAGGCATGCCCATAGTCCAAACAATGACTACAACGAGGAGTGTCACAAGCGGAGCTTAGATGTATGTGTGAACCACATTTAAAACAAGATTTGGGCTGGTCTATGTAAAATTATATTCCTCTATCTTTACCCCAAAAGAATGAGCTGGGCAAGTGCACAGGGCCTGTGTTTGTAGTAAACAGTTTGACCGTAACCTTCTACCCCCCATTCCTGATTTGTTCACATTCAAATATTGAGGTCGGCCTGTCCAGAACCTCACATCTTTGCCTGAGCCAAAAAAGAATATCCTCTATATGGACCCCCTCATTACGGAACATAACTGTAATTAGTTTAACTGAAGCCTTAGTTAAGGTAATGGCCATATAGGGAATCCATAAGGGGGAGTTCTTTAATGTTTGGTATTGAGACCAAAATCTGTCCAGACTTGAAACTGTCTTAAAGCTGATGTCAAAGTTCCCCTTCACCTAAGTGAATTAAAGCAAAAATCTCCAAGGAAAAGAAATGCATAGAGCCTTTCAACAATTGTTTTGCTACATGGAGCCTGTCAGGTGGATTCTCTAAACCCCCTTTAAAAATTAAACAAACAGCATTACTCCACGGGGCAGGCTCACCCTTGTTTCGAAACAGATCTGATCATTTAACCATAGGGTTGAACCAAGCCCGCTTGGAGGGATCCTGCAGAACTCCTTTTGAGGGGCCCATTTTAACAGGTTGTAAGTCATCAATAGCATCAACATTAGCTACTTCATCAGTTTCTAAAACAGACACAGACATAGTGCTATCATCGTTGGGGCCCATACCTGCAGGTTCTATGTCAGTTAGAAGCCTTGGTTCAATTAATCCAGTTACTGAGGTGGTAGCTACTTGGGAGTTATGAAGATCCTTGTGAAAACACTGCACATCTGAGTTTTTGGGGTCTGGAATCCAAGACCCATTAGATTCTTGCAGCCAGCGTCCTGCAGTGCACGAGAAGTAGACCAAGATTGTTCCGGTAAAATACTAGCAGGAGGGGGAGCAGACTGTTCCAAGATTGCAGGTATAACAGATTCTGTAGATGCTGTTGAAAACTCAGGAATGGCATCAGTGTGCTATGTCTCCGTATGCAAATCTTTGTCCTGAATGGCGTGAGTCATCCCTAGTCTGCATCCTTGCTTTTTGCCATTTTTTCCTCCGGGAGGCTTTTCCTCAGCTTTTGGCACTCAGCAGAGCACTGATTTGAGCTGCCAGCCGGGATTGCAGAGATGGAGCCTTCACTGGAAGTGGGCCCTGCTGTTTCTCTATCTGTTCCTGCGTCATTGCTCAGTTGTGCAGGAGGCTCTGAGTCATCTGAAGCAGAGAGGTTCTAACAGGGGCGTTCCTCTGTCAGTTCAGCCAGGAGCACTTGCTGTTGTCTTTTACATTCAGCCTCCTGCATTAACAGTTACTGGATTCATTTTTCTCTGTTTTCTGAGCTATGCAAATGTCACAAGGCTTTATCACTCATCAAACTCACTGGGACAGTAACAGACCGAGAAATCTCCATATCAGTATCAAAATAACATTCAGGAACATCTCCCTCATCAAACAATGTTGAATTCTGCACAGCAGCCTCTAGCAAAGTTGGGTTAAGGGAGGAGGCCTTCTCCCCTGTCTCTGTAGCCAGCAAACCACCACCTCCAGTGTCCACAGGAGTGACCATTTTGGAAAAAGATGGCCAAGTGTTCCCCCTACTGAAAAGTAGGGGAATTTCCCCAGTGCCCTGGCCAAATTTCCCCCATTCACTAAAAATACCACACAACAGCTCAATCTGGTTCAATTTCAGTTGGTTACCATCTGTATTCCTGCCCCCGAGGTTGCCCTGAAAAAGGGACTTTTATTCTCAGTGGGCCTACCGGGTCAACAAAATTCAATAAAATAAATAAATAAATAAAATAAATGCCCCAAAACAGTTTATTTTGGTAATAGAGATATAAACTGCTGATAATGTTTTATTTTTTGTTAAACATAAGCAGAGTATGTATGCAGCCAGACCCCTTTGTCCACTCTCTCATGGTCCTTACAGTGGCGAGGAGGGGGAACAACAGTCTCTGGGGTGAATCTCATATCTAATGGTATATGATGGTAGAATCTTGCTGAGAGTGACCCTCCTGACTTCTGTACAGTTCCTAAGCATGGCACTTAAACCATACCACTGGAGGTGGAGCTTGGACTGAATGCAACTATAAATGTCCCAATGCATCACCATGGCCTTTCTCGGCAAGCCTAATTGACTTGCCCTTCAGGGAGAGAACCACTTGCCTTATTCATTCAGTGGCCTTTGCACTGTAAGGACAGATGAGACCCATGGCTACCCCACTGGTGCAGCATGGGTCCCATGTGTGGCTCTTTGGTTCTTCCTTATGCTGGGAGAATGGCTATTCATCTAGGAATAAGCCAGTCCCACTCTTTCTGTTTGGTCCCAGGTGTAAAACAGGCAACCTTTTTTGGTCAAAAATAGATTTAGCTTGTACCACACACTGTATATATATTCTGACCCCAGCAAGGCAGCATGGGGTAGGCCTAAACTCATTTAAACTGGGAGCTGCAGAAACTTACTTTCACTTGTGCACAGAACAGCTTACATGCATTTTCTTGCAGTGCGCGCCATAACTTTACTTTCAGTTTGCACAGCAGTTTACAATGCATTATAAACACTGTGCTCTTTCATAAATCGCAGACACAGGGCACAACACTTTAGGCAGATTTTACTTTCAAAACACCAAACATTTATTTACAAAAGCAGGCCACACAGCTTGAGGTAGTGGGAAACTGCCACCACAACTCTTGGTTATTAGCCCAGTTCAAATCAGCATTCACATTCATAATCTGGCATAATCACTGTTATTGTACATGTCCCAAATCCAGCTGGCCATGCGTTACATTTGGATTAGCATATCAATTATTTTAAACATATTTACAGTTCAAACTCTGTTCTCCTCAGTGCTTTACTTTGGTTTCAATGCAGTTACAAATTTCCTAGTTAACTTTTGATGATCCTCAAGAATTTATACAATTACTTGACAGTGCCCCTACTCGTAGCCCAGAGAGGAACCAGGGGATCAAGTTATGCCCATCCCTGCATGGCAGAGGGGTACCAGTGCTGCCTGACGTAGGGGCTAAGAAGGGATATACCCTCCTGAACACATCATACACTGAACATTAAAGCAGTTTAGATGGCTACTTCAGCATTCTGACCTAAGCTCCAAGTCTGCATGGGGTTAGAGTCAGCACCTTCCATGGTCCCAGCAAACAGTGGCTTAAAACACAAATGGGACAGTCCTTTGCATTGGTGGGATCCTTGGCACCAACTGTCCTAATCTTCTGTCAGTCATACAGAAAGGCCTCTTGCTTTAGGCCAGAGTTCCTTGCCAGAATAGACTACCTGCCATACTTGGACAGTCTCATCAGATGCCATCAGGAAACCCTCCTTGAGGACGAGCCCCAAGCAGGTCCTACTGTCCCCAAACTCAGATCCTTGAAAGGGCACAAGCCTCCAAGACCCAGAGACCATGCCACCATCCCTGGACTTGAAAGGACCTCCAGCTGATCGCAGCCAGAGAAGCAAACCCATAGGTGCTAAACTGGAGACTGCCATACAAGCAGCCTGGGTTGGGATGCACAAGAACAAAAAAACTGCTTTTGGCAGGCTAGAGTCCCCATTTGTCTGCTCCTAGAGGGTGGTATTCCTCCCATCAAATGGGTAATTAAGGGTGCATGATGCCTGAGGTTGGCCGGGGAGGGAGAGGATTGAGTCTCCCCTTGACTGCTGTCCTCTACCGAGAATGTGGGAAATACCACACTGCTCCTACACTGCCACCACATGGAAACATAGTGATAGGGCAGTGAGAGCAACTTACAAGGGGCTGGCCAGCAGTGGGTGCATAGTGCATATGTGCCTACATGCTCACACTTGACCAGTGTCATTGCATGCTGCTGGTTGGGGTGGAACAGAAATGCAGAAATGCTGGGAGCAGGAGCAAGAAACTCCACTCGCTGGCTCCTGCCTGCTCCTCTACTCGGACCTCTTACCACCATCTAGATATGTATTGGTGGGGTGGAGAGGATGGTCCTTCCTTTCTGGCCCCAGCATGGCGGGGCAGTCCATTGGAGGATTCTGTGGGGGTGGGTTCTGAGGGAGGTGGGAGACAGTGGGAGAGGCAGGCAGGAGTGGAAGAGCTTTCTGACTGGGGGGAGGGGGTTGTGGTGGTAGAGAATACTTGTGGAAAAAAGGGTGCATAGCTTGCACCTAGATTTACTGTCTTAAATAAAACACATTGCATAACAAGATACATTTGAAACTAGCTATGGCCTTGCTGACATTATGAAAAGTTAGTTTTCAGCTTACAATAATATTATAGACTTGCTTATTTTGTTTCACAGCAAGGCTTTCATTTCTCTGTTGATCCTGCACATGGACTAAATAAAAAACATTTTATGAGTGTACTGCATACCCATGCCACCTAGTGTAGTATAACATACATCCTGAATTTACTGACTGTAAAACTTTTATAGAAGTAACATTTAAGATTGGGGGAGATGCTAGATAGCCAAAGACAGCAATGTTTGTTACTGTGGCAACCCCACTTCACCCCTTTCTACTGTGCCTCAAAGGGGGGGGGTTACCATAAACTGAATATGACACCCATTTCTAGTAGGTGCCTTACTTCCCGCCATGTGGATGACCCAGGTTTCGAAGCGGACCTTGGTCGCTTGGGGGCTTGTTGGGGGGAGGGAAGACTGAGCGTCTGTAGGAAAAGCTCTCTTCCTTCTGGAGGAATCTAGGTGGCAGCACCATGCAACAGCAAGGGAGGTGGACCCCACAACTGGATGACAGTGGCATTTCAACAGAGGTGGCACATGCACAATGCATCATTACATGTGTATGGGCCCCAAACAGGGAGGAAATCAGAGGAAAACCCTTCAACCCCACACCTGCAACTGGGTGCCTCTGGCATGTCTTGTGGCAGGATCAGTGGAGAAGGTATGTCACAGAGATGTTGAGTAATGGGATGGGAGACCAGTGCTGATAGAGGCCGTTCAGAGCAGTTAATAGATAAATATATAATGGAACAAAAATGACAGTGTGGCCATCCCACCCATTTTGTCACAGCTGGTATCACTCTTTCACCATTCCTGTGCTAGGTGCAGGTGTGCTTTGGACAGTTAAGTAGCTAGTCAAATTGGAAATTGATCACGGACCTGCCAATTACCCCAGGCTATCTATACCTTTAAAACCACAGTCACAGAGATCATGAAGTATATAAAAATAATATATAATAACTGTTCAGCAGTATTTTTCCTATGCACTGATCCAGTTGATATTTTCCATAATAACCTGTGGGTCATTACGACATTCACGCACCTTGTCCTTTTGTCCTTCAAAATGTGTGCTCCCTCACTGGCTGTCATTCTGTGTGTGGACAGGCTTATGCCCTCAAGATTTATGTACCATTGCATATCTCGGCTGTGCATTAACTTCTCATATCACACAATTCCCCATCATTTATTCTATATTTAATACTCCATGATATTTACATATGGTACAGTATTATACACACTAGACTATGGAGAATATAGTACACTACAGAAATGGAAGACAAAACAGTTGAAGAGATAGAACATACAGAGAATAGCATTAAGTCTAACTGAATCATAAGTACAGGTAGATAGGTTAAGCTTACATCCAGCTGGGATCTCTTGAGTCCTACTGACAGTGATGGTGTGGCCTCAGTCCTCCCAAAAAAAAAAAGGATCTTTCATAAAAGAATACAATGACAGAAATACCTTTGGCAGGCCAGCCTCATTTGCCTGCATAATTGACCCTGTCTCTCTGACATCACCCTCTCACCTTTCGTTGATCTTTGAGCCCACCTCCAAGGCAGAACTGGTCCAAACTGGTTATGTAGATTCAGACTTGCTTTCATTGTCCTCATGGCCCAGTGCTCTTCAGAGCGCATCAGGCTTGGTCAGCTATTTGTGCACAATAAACAAATAGCCTGTTTAGAATAAAGGGGCTCAGCCATTTGTTGATACCCAAAGCATAGAGTCTTTTAGATGAAAAGAACTCGGCTATCCACATCCAGCCTGCTTCCCCTCTGTGAGAACACAGGAATGCTCAAACAAAAGACAATTTTAGCTGAATGATCTCGAGCCTGGGAGAACAATAGAAAAAGGCAATTTTCAATTCTCCACAAACCTGCTAACTTATTTTACAGGGAAATATAAAAGAAAAGAAAAAAAGTTGCACTGGTGTCACAGCTATCATTTTTGTTTTTTAAAAAGGGTGTTTTTTATACTTGAATTGTATGTATTTAGGAGTTAGGGCTATGTTCCTGGCAATGTTGGACAAACCACCTCAACATCTAGTGGTCACCTTCCTGTCAGCCTTTAAAATCAGGTTATGAATCTTTTTTTTTGGTGTCCAGCATTATAAGGCTGGACATGGGCTGGTACAGTAGTGGCAGGTTGTGATGTACCATTCTAGCATGGTGATGACCCAGGTTTCTGCCCCAAGCCCGGGACATCAGAAGTGGAGACCAGCAGGAAGTGCCTAAAGCATACACTGTCTCCTGGGCAGGAAGAAGGATGTGGCACTGCTGCCCTAGTCACTGTTGGTGGTGGTGCCATGGAAGTGCTACTGATGATGTGGGTGACCACGCATCCCAAGTCACCCAACCAGGCCAGATGTTAGGGTGCCCATAGTGTGGGAGGGTGGGGAAGAAAACATCAGAAAAAGAGAAGCCTTGCATAATGGCCTCTGTGAGCTTACTCCCGCCATACCAACAAGAACCTCATCAGCAATAGGCATCATGTTGCCACCAGTCCTAAAACAGAAGGTACAGCTCTCTCTCTCTCTCTCCTCCTGTAGTTGGCTTGGGGGATAGAACCAACGTCAGACTGGAAAGCAACATTGTAGGACAAATGATGTGCAACGGCTTCAAGAGTGAGTCTAACTGGAGGCACAGCAGATGTTGATCAAGAGCTAGAAGTAATGAGGCTCCTGAGGGACAAGGAAAGATGAAAAAAGAAAATTTAAAATAAAAAAAATCCTGTTTCACAGTCATCCTCCCAAGTTTCGGACTTACAGTTTATGAGTTTTGGGAGCTATGGGGGCCCATGAGGGTCCTATCTTTAAATTGAGCCCCCTTTCCATTATGTTCTACTGGGGCTCACTTCATAACTATTGGGGCTGAGCCCTGGCAAGCCCCATTGTGATTCCAACACTGGCTCCCAGCAATTTACACTTACTGTATGCACAGGCAGCTGCCAAGTGGAAGTATCAAGTTGTACAGGGTGCCTTTCTGAAATTTACAAACACATATCGACAGGAGTCATTCAAGATCACCTAAATGGCTACTTACTATAAAATCCTATGGCCATTCTCCAATGTTGGTGGCACTGGGCAATCTGGAGCCTGACTTTGTCATAGCTTGGCTTTTAGATGTCAGCAGTCCTGCAATCAGGTAGACAAGTAAGGCAGCACTGAGCAATACAACCAGGGAACAGGAGCAAACATAAGCCATCTGATTATAAGCAGGACTGGTTGTTTTGTCATTGAGTATGGAAATCTGTGTTTGCATTCTACCATCCCTTCTCCCTGTTCTTGCCTTGTCACTAATACACAGCAATACCTACTTGTGGCAGCCAGTCGATGGCATGCCCACTGAGTGCTGGATATTCTGTGAAAATCAGCCAGAAGCAAGCAGCTGAGCCCTAGCTCAGAGATTGCTCATATTTGTCAACACTTCTGTTTCCCTCTACACTTCCTCCGGAGGAAGATGTCCTGTGTGAAGAGCCTGCCCTTTGATTGGGGTGCCAAGACCCATATAATTGTATCAATATAAACAGTGCAGATTCTTGTCTTTTTGTCTTTCTAGTCTACCTACTTAGGGCAGCCCTCTGATGTGTAATGTCTCAGTGAGAGTGCCTGATTCTACCTAGTTTTGCAGCTGAGGGGACTGAAACACAGGTAACCCAAATGACTTTTTCTCGGTCACCAAGAGAGCTAGATACAGAGCTGGGATCTGAATCAAGATCTCTTGGTTCACAGCTCTAGTCTCTAACAAGGCCTACATTGCCCCTGTAATTGACAGTGCTGGGGATTCAAACTCAGAATTATGCCACTAAATTTGCTATTCAGGGTAGTCTTGGTTGTACTACAGCTACACCTGTGTTTATTGTGCTATGCTTTTTTTTTAAATATAATTTTTATTAACCATTTTAAACTGTCAATAGTGACCAATTCCTGTACATCTTTTTTCTGCCAATAATAAGCACTTACAGGAGAATCCTTCATATTCACAAATGCTCCTTTTTTTTCCTGAATAATTTAAAGACTTTAAGCAATAAGGATACAGTTTTGTTTTGTGCCACCAATCCCTTATTATAGTGCGGGTGGTGGGTGGTGGGGTTGTAGGATAACACAGTTCATCAAGTATCCAGTTTGATCAGGGATTAGGCAAAACCAATAACTTCTGGGTTTCAGGTGAGGGTGATCTCCTGAGGAGGAAGCTAGGGGTGGGGGTGGGGCAGACACTCAGATTGCAGAGTTTGTAGTTATATAGGCCAAGGGGTACAAACTGGTTCGGGTTGGGTCTTCCCTCCTGTATTTGCCTTGTGTGTGTGTGTGTGTATGTATGTGTGTGTGTGTGTGTGTGTGTGTGTGTGTGTGTGTAGTGGGGACATCATGGGACAAAGGTAGTATCCTTCACCATATAGTACCAGATTCAGCTTGTGCTATGCTTTTTGATGCAGTTGTAAATGTTATCAATTGTAATCACGAACCCTGTCTTGTACTGTCATATTACTATTGTTTTGTGTAGTATTATCATGCTGCCACTGTTTGTACTGTATTTTACTCTTCAAGGCTGTGCCAGAAAATAGGCATCTTTATGCTTAATGTACCTAACTGGTGAACTAAAAACAAAATAAATAAACACTAGCTGAGGGTTTAAACACTATCAAAATAATACAGAAAGGTGAGCATGTTTGCTCTCCTTGTATCGCTTAGGGTAATGAGATTTTTGTATGGGTTACCTATGTTCAAGTACAAGTACAACTGTTGACTTCTTTAATAATTTACAGTATGTATTGCCTGTAAGATCTATTTCCCTTTCAAAGCATCTTTACTGCTTAAGTCCAATTACGTATCATCCTTGTTGTAGTTCATGGATTATGAAATGCAAAATGGACAGGATTACCAACTTCCTAAGTGAAGGCTTATTGCAAAAAAACAACACAGAAGATACAGAGATAGAACTCTCTGATTCTCAACTCCCCATGTGTCAGAAAATCTTTGCCAGTCGGATAAAGCCAAATAAAGCTTATCTAATAGTTGGATTATTGTAAAACAGTTGACTTTTTCAAGTTCTGTCTTTAAAGCTGAGGTGGATTGTGTCATGCATTGAGCCGATGACTGAGGAAAAACAATGAGAGTGAGAAGCTTAGCTCTTGACAGAATCCTCAGATAAGTTTCTGCAGAATGTAAGACAGGAGATATCCAATGAACAGTGACAACATGATTAAATGCAACTATGTTGCAGTTTCTACTGAGCACTATGAATGGGGAAAAGGCGCTTGCCTGAATCAATGATAGCAATAAGCCCCTGATCACAGGCATTTAAAAGGAGGAATGGCGGCCACATTGGAGCTAGAAAATGGATTTCTAGCTTTTCCTAAGAATTTAGATCACTTATCTTTTATTGCTGGCTCTAAGGCTCTTTAGGGCAAGTATCACATTCAGATCCTTTACTGATCCCTACTTAGTGTTCTAAATACTTCAGGCTCAGTTTCTGGCTGGTTCAATCCCACTCAGCTCCTTCCTTCTACTAGTACCCTGTCACATACTGGGCACTGATTCCATCTATTGGTACTGAACAACGCTCCTCAGGAGCACTTTTATCAGGTTACAAAATACATTGCAGTGCATCTTCTGTCCCTTTTCTGAGACATTAGAATCTTTATGTATTTCAAACGTTTCTTAAAGTGAAAAATCAAAGAAGCCATCCAAGGAGTGTGTGTGCACTTGTGTGTGTATACACACACACACACACAAGCACCCACCCAATAGGAAAGAGCACTCAAAAGGCACTAAAATCTACAGTGCACAGATTAATTCAAGATACATGCAGTGCAAAGTGAGCATAAAAGACAGATGAACACCCCTCAGACACCGAAGAGCCACTTATAAGACGTTTCACACAAACAATATATGCTTCTTTGGGGAAGCATATGTTTTTTGTGTAAAATGTCAGGTCATAGGCACTTTCTCATTTGTGGGGTGTTTGCTTGCCTTAGAAACATAGAAACATAGAAAATGATGGCAGAAGGAGACCATAGGTCCATCAAGTCTGCCCGTGGGTTTCCCACACCTTCTATTGGTCCTGGGACCTAGCCCCTAACCCACTTCCAATATCCTCTGTTCTTACATTGGCCCTAGCCCTGTCCCATCCCCTCTTGAATGCAGCCACAGTTTTTGATCCCACCACCTCAGCAGGCAATCTGTTCCATGGCTCAATGACCCTTTCTGTGAAGTAATGTTTCATTAGATCCCTTCTGAAGTTCCACCCCAAAGCTTCCATTTGTGTCCTCTAGTGGTTAAGCCGTTGACCCTATTAAAAAGTTCAGAGTAGGGCACTTTATTAATGCCTCTCAGGAACTTGAATGTCTCAGTCATGTCTCCTCTTTCCTTCCTAGTCTCCAGAGAATACAAATTCAGCGACTTTAGGTGCACCTTGTACAAGAGCCCCTGTAGGCACTGCACCATCTTAGTTGCCCTCCTCTGTACAACCTCTAGCCCATCCCTGTCCTTCTTCAGGTAAGGCCTCCAGAACTGAACACAGTATTCCAAGTGGGGCCTCACCAGCGACGTATATAGTGGGAGGATCACCTCTTTGTCCCTGCTGTCAAATCCTCTACCTATACATCCTAACATTTTATTTGCCTTACTGTAAGCTTTATTGCATTGACTTGACTGTCTTAGAGTATCAGTTATGATGACCCTTAGATCCCTCTCCTCATGTGAGATACTTAGCTAAACCCCATTAAGCCGATATTCTGCCCTTGGGTTCCCTTTTCCTAGATGCATTACCTTGCATTTCTTCACATTAAACTTCAGCTGCCAGATATTGGACCATCTTTCTAATCTCTGCAGGTCTTTCTGCATGTCCTTCACCACTCTGCACTGTCAACCCCACCTCCTAGCTTAGTGTCATCTGCAAAGAGAGCAATCTTGTTCTGAATGCCTTTGCCAATGTCACTAATGATCATATTAATGAGCACTGGACCCAAGACTGAGCCCTGGGGAACCCTGCTAGTGACCTCTCCCTCCCCTGACTTTACCCCATTTACTACTACCCTTTGACATCTGTCTAGCAGCCAGTTACCCACCCACCTAACTATGCTCCTTGCAGTGCCTAGGTCCTCCAATTTTCTTGGCAGGTGTTTATGCGGTACTGAATCAAAGGCTTTACTAAAGTCAAATTAGAGGAGATCCACTGTGTGGCCTCTGTCCACTTCCTTCGTCACCCAGTCAAAAAATGAAATGAGATTTGACTGGCATGACCTCCCTGCAACAAACCTATGTTGTCTCATGTCTTGGAAACTGTTTCCTTCCAGATATTCTACTAGGTCCTGCTTAATTAATGCTTCCATTAACTTCCTGACTATTGATGTGAGGCTTACCGATCTGTAGTTGCTGGCCTCCTCTCGACTCTCACCCTTGTGGAGTGGTACCACATTTGTACTCCTCCAGTCATAGGGCATGGTTCCTGTTTGCAATGAGTGGTTGAACAAATGTGTCAAGGGTTCCACCAATTCTTTGATGCTTCTTTATGCTTTTATGTTTCTTCAGTTCCTTTTATGCTCACTTTCCACTGTATGTATTGTAAATACCTAAGTGTATTTTTGCACTACAGCTTTTAGCATGTTTTGAATGCTTTGTCCTTTGGTTGAGGGGGGAGGGGGTATGGTCCATTTGTTTGGTCTCTGTCATTTCTTAGTGTCATCTGGCCAATCCACTCAGAGTAAATACCACAGCCATCTACAACAGGACATTTTTGTTACAGAAAATACTGCATATCCTACTTAATAACTATAACAAACAGCAAGATGTTTTTATAATTTCTTGAAGACTGACAGTGAGCACTCTTGCAAGGCTATGCCTGTAGTTCAATGGACAAGCAGCCAGCCACTCCCCCTTCCTGTGCTACATAAGTAGTTCCTGTGAGTCTCTCTCTCAAGCACTTTTTCTTTGCAGCTGGAGGCTCTGTTGGTCTGTTCTTTGCAGCCTGCTGCCCCCGCTGTGTTTTGGCCTTTGCTTGTTTCTGCTGGACTTCTGTTTTCTGTTCTCCTGCATTTGGTTTGTATTGTTTGCGTGTGGCTGTGTGCTTCTTTGTGTTGCTTGCTCCCTGTTCTTCTGTGTTTGTGTGTCTTTTGCTTTGCTTTCTTTTTGGGGGGGCTTCTGTTTCTAAACTCCTTGTATTTTGCTAATCCTGAGCTCATGCTACTTGCTCCCATTTACTCACAATGCAACTGCAATCATTATCTGTGTGTTTCAGCTCAAGCTGCTTCCCTGCTGCTGTTCTCCATGCTTGCACCTTGATTCACCTGGTTCAGCTTCACTCTGAACCCTAGCCAATGCAGCTCAATCCTGCTTCCTGAACTCATACCACTTACTTCATTGCTGCCGTTTTCACTGCACTGCCTATCCAAAGTGCTGCTTTCAGAGCTTTGCCTCCATCCAGTCTCTGTTCATTTGAATTGCTACCCTTGTAACTCAGTTACTCAGTACTGATGCTGCTCTCTTATGTTTTATGCTGCTATTATACTCTGAAGTCAGCTAAGCTACTGCTGATGCTGTAAACTAGCACTAATGTCTGCATGTGGGTCGTGACGCCTTCCTCACTTTCTTGTTTTTCCTACAGTGGGGACTTGGAGGTACTGGGGGAGCCATAGCCCCAAGTGGCATACTTACCTTATGTTCTAATCCTGCCTCTACCACCAAAAATCCTCAGAGAATTTGTTACCATTAATTGGCTTCCTTGAATGCCTGGCTGGTTTGTCCTGCTGTTCATAATTGCTGCTCCTTCGACCTCCATGCAGGTCCCACCATTTGCTTACTCTGCTTACTGACCTACATGCAGGTCCACTCATTGCTTACGCAATTCATTTGCTCAATGCTCACTACTACCATGGCTGACCTATGTGAGGGTCGTAGCACTCAACGCTTCATTCAGCTCCTCCTCAGTTGTTTTCTGGGGCATGCCAGCCATAACCATTCCATTGCACAGGACCTTCCTGCAGCTGACTGTCTCACTCTGCACCTATAAAGTCTGCATCTTGAATGTGTCTGACTTGGGGCGGGGTCCTTCACACCTGGCCCATAGCTGGGAATGTCCTCACTCCAGGCTTGGCTTTAGCTGCTCGAAGCTCATTGGCAGCTCCTGCTGTAGAATTTAAGATTAGCCGTGAAGAGTGGTTACAGTGATCTGCTTTGGCTCTAGTATTCTACTAGCGAGGCACCTTCACTGCATTCTCCCTATGACTGCCTCTGGTTCGCCTGGTTTGATTTTAGGGTGGGTAGGCCAGATGAGTGCCTCAGCAGTCATTGCTCTCCTCCTCTCACCTTGGTTGCCTCTGATGTTGCAGAGCACTCTCACAAACTTCCATGGCATTCCTGTTAGAGGGATCGAGCAAGAGCTTTCTTCCAAATCGGAATATTTTTCACCCTCCTTTAATTGGGTTTCTAAATTGCAGCAGCAGAGCTGTCACTAAACAAACATCCCAAGCCTGGAGGGAAGGTGACCTAGGTCTTGGATCCCCAGAGATTTCCTCCTCAAAGGTTTTTTTTTCCCTCTCCTCCATGCCTCAGGTCATAACCTTTAGTTAGCCATAGTTAGTGTTCCCTAGTTCCTTTAGGTAGGTTCCGCTGTTGGATGGAGGTGGATGGTGTCCCTACGTGCTGTTCTCTTTCTCCTTAGGAGGCCCCCTCATCTCCAGTGCAACCCATCATACTCACATCATTGCTAACCTGCACATCTCATTACGTTATCAAGCTGCCTGGTGCCTAATCTACTACTATGCCTCACAGTTACTGATTGCTAATGTGCTTTTGTACTACTATATTTCTTTTTGGGGGTGCTTCCTAAGGTACCTTTAGCCAAGGGAATAGTCCCACAGGACCTCTATGGGTTGAACCCTCTTTGAGGGTTCCTTGCCTTGGTACTCCTACAGGGTGGTAATTCCTCTGGACTAGAGAGCGCGAACGGCCGAAACCAAGTAACACAGTTGCACAAGCATAATATCATACTGTCTGCATAGGCCATTGAATTGGAAGGCTATGCCTGTAGTTCAATGGACAAGCAGCCAGCCACTCCCCCTTCCTGTGCTATATAAGCAGTTCCTCTGAGCCTGTCTGTCAAGCACTTTTCTTTGCCCTACCATCCTCCCCATCTCCTCCAGCGGCATTACCTCTCTCCTTGCGATACTTCCTAAGGTACCTTTAGCCAGGGGAATCATCCCGTGCACCTCTAGGTGTGGAACCTCTTTGAGGGTTCCTTGCCTTGGTACTCCTACAAGGTGGTAATTCCTCTGGAATAGAGAGTGCGAATGGCCAAAACCAAGTAACTCAGTTGCACAAGCATAACATCATACTGGCTGTATAGGCCATTGAACTAATATATTCCAATTGGTGGAGAGTTCCTAACCTTAGAGACTGCAGTGGTAAAAGCCTAATCATGGCACATGATCTCTTCATGGTGAGGTACCAAGGGCAATGTATCATCTTGGTGCTCTTGGACCTGTCCTCAATTTTTGACACGGTGGATCATGGGGTGCTGTTGGACCATCTGCAGAACTATGTGGGCACTACTGGCACAGTTTTGTGCTGGTTTAGCTTATATTTAACCAGAAGATCACAGCGCATTGTCTTTGGGAATTATTCCTTGGGACTTTTCACCCTGCCTTGTGGTGTTCCTCAGGGTTCTGTTTTGGCCCCCCCGACGTGCTCCATGTACAAGCTGCTGCTGGGAAAGATCATTAGGCAGTACAGTCTGGGGTTTCACTGCTATGCGGATGATGCCCAGTTGTACCTGTCTTGTGCTAAGCCAGTGTTTGGCCGAGATTAACAATTGGATGTCTGCAAACTGGCTGTCAGCCTCGGTGAGACAGAGGTCATGGTGATTGAGCTGGGTCATGGATGTGTTTCTACTGATGGGGAAGTTGCTCACCTCAGTAGTTGGTGGGTGGCCCCTGTCGGTGGTAAGTGCAGTTAAGGAACTTGGAGTTTTCTAGATGACCGATTGACCCGTGAACAACAGGTTTCGTTGGTTGTTTGATCTGTTTTTTTCCATTTCTGGAATTTTGCCAGGATGCGACCATTCTTGATGCCTAATGATCTGGCTATGGTCATCCATGCCTTTGTCATCACCAACAGACTTGATTATTGCAATGCTCTATACCTATGGCTATCTGGAGGATTGATGCATTGACTGCAGCTAGTGCAGAATGCAGTGGTCAGGATGTTGATGGGTGCCTCAGTGAGGGATCATGTCACTCCTATTCTGTGCGCTCTGCACTGGCTGCCTGTGAGTTCCATCTTTGTAGAACTCTCTTCCACTTTATTTTCTTGCAGCCAGATTGGTGGAGGCCTTTAAAGCCTCTTTAAAAAACTTATCTTTTTGATAAAGCTTTCAGTTTTATTTAAAATATTTTGGTCTTTATTCTTGGGGTTATTTTTATTGTAAAGCGCTCTGAGCCCCCTGATAGGGTGCTATGAAAAGAAAATTTGCCTTGTCTTGCCTTACCATATCCAGCCTGGTAACTAAGACATCAAGCAACACCTCACCAGCAGACCCAAGGAGTTGTAGAGGAATATGAGAGGTCAAAGGTTTGGAGCTATAGAAGGGACCAACATTTTAATGGCCCTAAACTGTGGGTACTAAACAACATTTTGAATTCAGTGCTACTCTTTAGGGGCAGCCAGTAGACATCTTTTAGCACAACCGAAATAGGCTCAGAATGCCTGGTACACATCACTACAGGCAACCCATGGCATTATGAAGAAGTTTTAGCCATCAAATCAACATCTGAGAAAGACCAACACAAATAAACAAAATTACAAGACTTAAACCTTAACAAGATGAAGGCATGCACTAATGTAAATGGGAGATAGGGGTGTCTCTGAGCCATGCTGATAAGATGGTAAAATGTCAGCTTCAAAACTGCCAACATCAGATCTTCATTGCTCAGTATCTGCCATGCTAGACTCCCAAGTTGCACATCCCCTCAAATAGTCACAGTAGCATCCTGTCAGTGATATGTAACTGCAAAGAATTTCCAGTATCATTCAACATCCTGCCTGTGCTCACCATAATCTCAACCTTGCGGGAATTGAACCTGAATCATTTGCTGGCCACTCAAGTTTTAAACTGTTCCTGGTAATTAAGTTGTTCTAAGAAGTCACACATGCATACATGATAGCTGTTGATGCCACTTTACAAGCCTTATGTTTGCACGCATCATTTTATACTCTGGGATCCTTTTTTTTTTATGAATTAGGATTTTTGGCCTGCAATTCTAAAATTCCTAATTCCTAAAAAATGGTAAGTATACAATGAATCTGATTCCAGTTCCACAATTCTGTTAGTTGCAGTCCCTGGGCATCAGTCCAACAGCTCAGGTACTCAGGTTAATCCTGTATAAACTGACACTTGGCGAATCTCACTCTTACTCAATAGGTCTGCAGTCTGGTAAGGACTTGTTCTAAGATAAACACATGCTCTTCCACTGTGGCTATTGTTATTAAGATATCATCCATAAATTTGACTACTTGATCCAAACCATGAAATATCATATCCACTGTGAGCTGAAAAAATTGCTTGAGTGGTAGAAATTCCATACAAAAATGATGATATTGATAAAGTCTCTGGCAACAGAAGGCACCACCAACAAATATAAGTACTGGCATGGGAGGGTATCCCCGAGAAGCCAAAGTGAATTAAAAAAAATGTCCTCATTACCGGGAGAGGTATGATCTTGAGCTTTATCTGAAATCTTGTGAAGTATTATGTGGGCAGTTTAAATGGAGTCGGGCTTCTTGGGTGACACACCTCATGCCATTATTCACAGTAAGATTACTTGGAATCTGCTGAACAAATTTCTGATTTCAGGCTATTTTTCTGACTTTAGAATGTCGATATTAAGGGCCAAAAATCCAAATCCAAAAACCCTAGTCAGATGCGGATTCAGAATCAGATTCTGATTCCGCATCTGAATGCTGCCCAAACCTTTTTTTTTTTTAGCTTCCCCAACCCAGCAGAAAAAAACCAAGGTGCCCCTAGTGAGTCAGTGGAAAAGCCTCCCCCCTCCTCCACCCCCTCTGCTTACCCTTACCTTATGGACTCTCTGTCTAACCAGCAGTTCCACTGGTACTGTGCTATCTATTTCCACTTCAGAAGCATGTGATCCTTACCTCCCTATCAGGCTTGCAGTGTGCAGCACCAGTGAGACCTCTGGATAGACAGAGTTGATAAGGTAAGGGAAGGGAAAGACTTTTCCTCTGGCTGACTAGGGGTTGCTCATTGTTTATGGTTCTATGTGATAACGGTGACTGCCAAACGGCGAGCCGAGTTATTGTGATGTCAGGGCAGTGAAAACATTTTCGCCACCCTGACATCCTCAGCGCCCGGAAGAACGGTGCTGGGGACTTACTTGTTTTGCTTTCTGGGGGGGGCTGTTCCCCCCACACTCACCCCCACATGGGGGCTTTGCTCCCCACACCCCTCTACTAAAGGATTCTCAACTCCAGGGGGGGGTGCATGTTGGGGTGGGAAAGCAAAAAATGCAAGTTTCAGGCCGGCTGCAACAAAATTGCAGTAGTGCCCGGACCCAGACCCAAACCAGTACCTCCCGCAACACAAGTGGGGGCCAACCCCCGATGTCACGGTGCAGCTCGACAGCTGACCGCAGTGCCTCCCCCTACATCCCTCCACCCCCTCCCAGCCCATGCTCGCTGTGCTCGCCCCCCCCACGTGTGTACATATAGCGACATCTTGTCACTGCAGTCACCCACCCCACCACATCCGGTCACCCTCTCCCCCCATCGCCATTCGGGCTTTCGCCCACAACGCATCACTGTTTTGGATGGCACCTTACATCAGGCACCAACATCACAGGCTACCATTGTTTACTTTGCATTGGGAGGTTTTTTAAAGTTTATATTCAGAGTCAGATACAGAATCAGAACTTCCCATTCTGGATCCAATTCCTTAGTAGGTACTGGAATAGAATCCGAATTGGATATTCCGACAATCACAAAAATGAATGACAGAACAGAACTGACAGATTCCGAGCACCCCCTAACTCACAGGCAAAGCTTTAGAAGCTTTTGACAGAATGAACAAAGGTGCTGACTGCACAGAATACTGCAAAGTGAAACATTTTTATTGAATCATTTTGAACTGACCTCCTAAGTATATAAATCCACATTTAGGGGTTTAAGGAAAATACTGGAAGAGAGTTATTTTGAAATGGATGTTTGAATGTGCAACCTGTTAGAGCAATGGATCGTGAGTATGAAAGTGGTTTCCATAGTAACCATGACATATGGTTTACCATACCAGGAAGTACATGTGATGCTATGTTGGTTGTAGTCCCTTATACATACACGTGTTGAATTCCATACCAAGATTTCTGTCATGTGTTGCCCTGTGAATGGCAGTTAATAAAGATGGCAGCTTGACGATAAGGCTTGCATTCATATCCTCTGAGTCAGTATGTTACAGTGGTGATAAGGTGTATCCACATGCATGAGTACCATCAGGATGAGGTAAGCCCTTCAGTTTAAAAGATTTAGTGCCTCCTGTTCATCAGAAGCCATAGCTTTAAACAAAAAAATGTCCCCTCACAGGTAGAATGCATTGTGTTATCCTCTTGTCTTTCTTTCCCACCCAGCATTCTCTCTGATTACCAGCCCAAGGAATGCTCATCTTAAAGTGGCCATTTGCAGTATATAAGGGGAAAAAGGAAGAGGAGTTACAGTAACCCTCTGCTCCACTGCAGGGTCCTGGCAGCTTGCAGTGTCCATTTCTTGTCTAAGTTCGGGCAGGCTGCAGCTGAGCATGCATGCATATTCAAACATAAGTTAGAGTAAGTTCTGGCTTCCATGCTACTGCTCTTTCCCACTCTTCTACGTACATAACAGAACTTCCAGTGAAAAAGGCAGTCTGGCAGCAAGGACTAGTGGCAAAAGCTATAAACAGTACTGAAAATTAAAGGAAACTGCAGGGGGCTAACCAAAGAACTATAAGCACACACTGGGCCAGGCATTTGCCAGTATGTGTCAATGACAACCAAAGCCTGGAAAAGAGGGAAGCAACAAGGAAAACAAACAAACAAAAATACCAGAAGGACTTGGGGACAGATTAAGAGTTACAACACCATCACTCCCAAGGACACACACTGGTCAACAGGACCATTAAAGGGAAACATTGGAAAAGACAAAGCTTTCCTCAGACACTGCAGAAACTCTCAATTAGTGCTTTCAGACAGTAACAACTTTATTTAATGATTTAGAACAGCTACCCACAACTTCCACTTCCTGTTGCTGGCAGCAGCCATTTCATGAGCAGCAGTGAGCTCTTGAGCTCACTGTATGCTAATATGCCTGTTTCACCTCAGCTATTGGTTGGCAGGACATATTAGCATAAAGTGAGCTCAGGAAGCTCTCTGCTACTCATGAAATGGTGGCTGCCAGCAATAGAAAGTGAAAGTTGAAGGCCACTGTTTAAATCACTAAAAAATCAATTAGAGTAATTTGTAAAAAACATTTTACTGTTTGAAAGCACTAATCAGGCATTTTTGTAGTGCCTGGGTAAAGCTGTGCCTTATTCACTGTTTCCCTTTAATGCATCAGGAGTGACACACTGCCACAAACCACAGGGACTGTAATTCTCTGGTAACAGGATATCAGTTGGATGGGTGCCTGAATTTAACAATCCAAAAAAAGACTTTGACTATTATTTGGAGCATTTTGAATGCTGATTGGTGGCAAACAAAGTGGCAGATGAAAAGAAAGTGGATGTTTTTCTGGCAATTTTGAGTCTCACAGTTAATGGCCTTTTCCAAAGTCTGATGGCAGCAGTCAAATTTCTGGACATGTACGCACAACTCACAAAGATGCTATTATGCCATTTTAAGCCTGAATTGATTCTCATTGCAGAGCATTTTCACAACTGCTGTTAGAACCAAAAAGAGGGGAAAGCCCTTGCTGACTACGTTATAGCTCTGAAGTGCCTAAATAGCATTGGTGAAATCAGCCAGTTTCTGGATGATGGACTATGGGATCGGTTTGTGGCTTCTGAGGGGGATGCCACCCCAAATGGCTGTTATCTGAAAAGTATGTAACCTTAAAATCAGCCTGTGATATTGTGCTTACTTTGGAACTCACCTGGAGGGATACCAGTGAGTTAGCAAGGCACCCTGAACCTACAAAAAAAGTAGGATTCTCAAAATTCCAGGAGCTGAAGGACATTACAGACAGTTGGGTGGTTCATCATCATCTCAGCAGCACCAGCAAGCCTCTTGATCGACCACAAGCCACAATCTTCACAAGCAAAGGAAAAATATCCTTGCTACAGTTTTGAGTAAAACACCAGCAATGTACCTGCAGATTAAGACAAGAAAAATGTCACAGCTGTGGAAAGGTTGGTCATCTTGTGTGATTATGCACAAGTGCATCACAAACTGCCTGAGTACAGTATGTTATGGACACCATACCAGAGATGGAACAAGGGAAGATCCATTGGAACTGTTCATCTTCTATGTCACACAGGCAATGGAGTGGGTAGTTACCTCCAGACTGGGCTGGCAGGACAACCAGTAAACACAGATAGAAGTAAGAAAGATATTAATGCCACAGCTGGGATTTGAATACCATTCTGCTGTGCTACCAGCTGTACCTCCACAAAAACTGAAAACCTGGGACTCTCAGAGATGCACGTTTATTCTCAAATGAACAACCTAGAGCTACTCTACACAAGATGTAATTAAATTTAATCCACAAGGGTGCATGTACAGGTGGACTATAAACAGACAGAAGTGATCCAGAAACAAATGGTTTGATACCTTTTATTGGACCAACATAGATGTAACAAAAGAAAGCTTCCGATGAAGGACTTGGTTGGTCTGAAAGCTTAAGCACTGTTTTCTTTTGTTGCACCAGTGTTGGCCCAATAAAAAGTATCAAACCATTTGTTTCTAGATTTGTTTCTGGATCTGTTCTTACATGGACCGACACAACAACTAATTAATTATGTGTATCAGACAGACGTGAGAATGATATAAGTGCTCTAGCTGAGATTGGAAATCCCAGCTGGGTCACTTATTTCTTTCTCATTTCTATTTGTATTCCATATATATGCACATTGTGCCACTGTGGCTTAAAAAAACGAAGGAAAAAAACAACCAGTGACCATGCAGCATGATACCGGAGTATCAGTATCTCTTGTGCCAGTGCATATCTACAAAAAGAACCTCAACAGGTGCCCCCTGCAGCCATCGCATATCCAGCTAACATCATACATATGAGATTGGAGCCCTGTGCTGGGGGACATTCAGATACCAGTCACCTATGAGGGAGGAACATGGACCTTGTGTCTAGTAATGGAAAAGGGTGAGAGACCCGCCCTACTGGGAACCAAAACACACTGGGCTCTCTATGCCTCACCACAGAAAGTTTAACAAAGGAAATGTAACATAATCATTTTATTTGTGTGTAGCATACAGTGAAAGTCAAAAGTGGATATTACAAAGAGTATTAGCAGTACAAAAGAGGCCAGCATTTTGCAACAAAAAACATGCCCTTTCTCAAGGCATAGTATGTGATATCTCATAGTGGGTTTAAATAGTGGTAAATTGACATGTGCAGTGATAAAAGTTTAAAGTGACAAATCATATTTTACTATTTACAAACAGCAGCCTGACGTATATAATATTTTTATCTGTATAAATGGCTGTTCAACTATTGATCACAGAGAAGAAAAAATACATTTACTAACAACTATCAAGCTAGCTAAACAGACATTCCTCATTGCATCCTCCGTAATTTTCCATCTGTGACGTAATTTTCAAATCACTGGATGTCTGAAGGGGAGAATATCACATCCAAAAGGCAGCATCCTACATTAGTCCCATGTTTCATTTCTTGCGATTCTTCTAGTGGGTGCAAGCTCATCCTCTGATGACCAAAAATAGAATAAAGATGAGCGACCGAAATGACTCATGGGCTTATTGAAACTTTGAATAATGAATGATGGAGCCAATACATTAAACCTGATCCCTCTCACAACAAAAAAGAGGGGATTTACTACTTCTCTTTGACACTGTGACTGACCCTTTGCTTAGGAATAACTTGGGCCTTGAATTTTAACCTGATCACTGTGGGACCAGGGGACACCCTCTTCAGATAAAAAGAGGAAATTTAAAAACTGAAAAAAGGGAACACTTCCACGCCCAAGGTATAATTGGGCTATGGAATGGCTTACCGATCGAAATACAATAATTATCAGTGAAGATAAATTATAATTCAAAACCAAATGAGATAATTACATGAGTGAGTTCACAGATGTAAAGTATCACCACTGAAATAGTGGAGGAACAGTACCTCTGGACCAGTAAGCCTTTTCCTGCTCTTACACTACCTTAATATGAACCTTAGTATAAGCTGGAATTAAAATTCTAAATTCTTTACTTACTGAATTTTGTTATCCAAGTAGACTCACTGAGATATGTGTCCTTTTTTTACTCAGCATTACTCGGTATGGTCTAGAGATAAGCAGGCAGTTTCCCATCTCGAATGTCTCCCACACTCTGTGGGTGGATTATCCCTTGTTTGGTGATCAGTTGAAATAACTATCCAATCTGGCCTTAATGATGTCAAAGTTTTTTGCATCGACCACGTGTTGGGGAAGTTTATTCCAGACTTTGGTGACCCTAACTGTAAAGTATCCATCAATTTTACAGTTGTTCGCCTTGGGTACAACTAATTGCTCATTATGGGATCTTAAATAAGGAGTACGTTGGTTATATCTGAAGTTGCACTGGGTACTTAGTTCTGGGTTTTGTAAGATTTTGTAGAGTAACAAAAGGTCACCCCTACTTCTCCTCTCCTCAAGGCTTGCCAGCCCGGTGCTTGTGAATCTTTTCTTATAACTGAGATTTTTATGGCTGTGGACAGAGTCTTCAGCCATTTTGGGATCTATCATAGCTTACAAAAACGACTGATCGTGGCATCTTCCATTGAACTTTTGGAAGTATCCTTCTGAAAGTTCAATGGAGCTTGAAACACTCCACCATGATCTGCCACTACGGAGTAATAGCCACACTATTTCGGCTGTTACTTCTGCATTCCAGGGCAAGAACTGCGCATGCTCCACTCATGCTCATGTGCAGTTCTGCTGGTGCTGCCATGTTGTGAATGGCAAAATGTCATTCACTGCAACTACGCATGCATGAGTGCTGCACATGCACAGTTGTGTCGCTGCTGCCATCTTTCAGATGGCACTCCTCCTGCACCCTGCCACTGCTCCTTTCCTCCCCACTCCCTCCCAGCACTGGCAGCAAAGAAAACCCTCCCGTACCCTTCCACTGCTGCTGTCCTCCCTGCTCCCTCCATTTCCCATCCCAGCACTGACATTGGGATGCCCAATCTCCGTGTTGGCATTATGTACCCCCCAACTCATGTGGCACACTGGGAGCCCACCCCAGTGTGCCCAGATTTATGTATTTCTGTTCCCCACACTGACATCAGGGTGCCCAGTCCCCATGTTGGCATTATGTACCCCCCAACTCATGGGGCACACTGGGAGTCCACCCCAGTGTGCCCAAATGTATGTTTTTTTTTCTTTTTTCTCCATGCCAACATCGGGGTGCCCAGTCCCCGTGTCAGCATCATGTAGCCCCCCAACTCATGTGGCACACTGGAAACCCACCCCAGTGTGCCAAAATGTATGCTTTTTTCCTTGTAAATAATGAAAACTGTCCCCGATGTGTTTTTTTTACCTGAAAAAGAAAACAGTCCCTCATTGTGGCCCCAGTCCCCCTCCCCCATCCCACCCTCCACTGAGCACTCCACCTCCGCACCCCTCTTACTCCCATACTTACTCCAGAGGTTGGCACTGTCATCTTCTCTGGACTAGGACATGTCTGCACTCTTTAAAGCCGAACCACAAACTGAACAATCAAAGATAAGAATGCTATAATGTCAGTCAATGGAGTTTTCAACTTATGTTGATAAATCAGTCATTTGTTGGAATTTTGGCCCCAAATTTTCCACATAGGGTTCTTGGAACCCCACCTCATGAACACTGTCACTGTCATTTTGTTACTCAGTCCTGAAAGATGATTTCACGGTCACTGCATGGAATCACCTTTCGGGACCGATTAATGAAATGACAGTGCCACTGTTCATGAGGTGGGGTTCCAAATAAGCCAGTGTTGCAAATTTGGGGAAAAAATTCCAAAAAATGACTGCATTACAAGCATGCATTATGTAGTTTCTACAAACACTCCTAACTTCGCTAATTTTTAATATTTTCACTCCAGATTTTCAACATTGCCAGTTTTGCACACCTCCTTATTAACAGTACAGCTGTCATTTTTCACATCCTGCCCAAAATGTGTTTTCGCACCTGTGGCACGGAATGGCGCAGTTGCTCTGAAAAATCAGCTTTCGGGACACGTGAACAAAATGACACTGGCATTCTTCATGAGGTGGGGTCCCAAAAAGGGCGTGTTGAAAATTTGGTGCAACACCTCCAAAAAATGGTTAAGTTACACCAGAGCATTCAACATTTTCTATGCGCATGTGTAACTTTGGGCATTTGGCAGCTCTTCACAGCCGTATCGGCTCAGGCAAGAGTTTGTTTAGATTAGGTATCATTTTAGTCACTCTTCATTGGACCCTCTTGACTAAATCTACATCAAGTCTCAGGTAGGGGCACCAAAAGAGGGAGCCTGTGTAAAGGTGAGGTCTGATTTAGGAACTGTATAAGGGCAGGATACACGCTTTGCTTTTCTTCACAAATGAACGATTGACACATGTCAGCATTCTGTTTGCAGTAAGTGCGATTTTACTGTACTGGTCTGCTGATGACAATTTATTGTTGACAACAATGCCTATCTCTCTCTCTCTCTCTCTCTCTCTCCCCCCTCTCCCTCTCTCTCTCTATCTCCTGATTTTAATACCACAATAGTAAGTGTGTAAGGGTATAGTGGGTTGTGACTGCCAAAGTGTTATACCACACATTTTTCATGATTGAAAACCATGTTATTTGACTTGGCCCAAAGTTCTATGGTTTGTAAATCTTGAACCATTGAAAGGTATTTACTATAAGTATTAAATCCCACCCCCCAATTTAGTGTCATCAGTGAATTTTGATGGTAGATTGGACACGTTGGTGTTTAGATCTGAAATGAAAAGATTAAACAGCGTAGGCCCAAGGACCGAATCCTGAGGCACCCCACTACTGACAGGTCCCATGTCAGATAGTACTCCATTAATACCTACTGTATGTATTGTTTTCTATCTTTTAACCAGTGGTTAACTCATCTGATCAGAAGATAGTTAAGTCCCATTTTAGTTAATTTGACAATTAATTCATAATGGGGGGTTGTGTTGATTGCCTTGGCAAAATCCAGCATGATAACATCAGTGGATGTATTAGTGTCTAGACTGGTGCTAGTGACATTATAGAAACTGGCAAGGTTGGCGGTGCAAGATAATCCATTAGTGAACCTGTGTTGATGGTTATCAATTAATCCTTCAGTTTTGATTTCTAAATCAGTTCTCTCTTTAATAAGTCATTCCATGATTTTACAACATAGTGAGGTTAGACTTATTGATCGACAATTACAAGCAGATCTCCTATTTCCCTTTTTATGAATGGGGACCACAACTGCTGATTTCCAGTCCTGGGGCACCTCACCAGTAGCAATAGATTTGTCGAAAAGAATTGAGAGGGGGTGGATGTAACTGAAGACATTTCTATTAGAAATCTAGATTGGCTGTAACTGGGGCCTGCTGAAGTATTGACCTTCAGTTTATTTATTGCACATTCAATTTCTTATTTGGTGAAATGTATACTCGAATTTCCAAAGACTAAAGGTGGATCTGGAGCAGAAATATTCATTGTAAATACTGGCTGTTGATTTATCATCCTCAATTATGGAACCATTGATGAACAAGGGTCCTACATGCTTTGTTTCATTTTTTTGAGTGTTAACGTATGAGAAAAAAAGCTTTATTGCTCCCCTTGGTTTGTGAAATTTTGAGTTCTATCTTGTATTTATCATGTTTAATCATTTGTTTGAGTTTTTTTAAGTTCAGTTTTATAATGAGTTCTAGCCCTTGTGGAATTATCTTGTTTCAATTTTTTTAATGCTTTCTCCTTTTTCCTTGATTTGACATTTAATAGATTTTGTTAGCCTGATTGGGACACTACCCTTTTTGTTATATTTGTTTTTTTGGGGAACAAAAGTACTGTCTAGGTTAGTTATTGTATTTTTGATTAAAGGGAAATATCCACGACTGATCAGGCCCCACCTCTGTGTTAAGCAGGGCCGAATTAGCAGTTTCAGAAATAGGACACATTTTTAAAGTTACTGTGCATCATTTTATTTTAAATTCTATTTGGTTGATCCTGCGCCTTCCCTGCCAGCATTTTACAACTAACAGCCCTCCCCAGTGCACCCACAATCACCTGCGGTGTCCCCAGTATGACTTGTCCTGCAGGGAGCAGCCAGGGCTTTACCTTCAAATGGCTCCAGTTTGGACACTACGTGTGTCTGTGCTATACCAAGACCAGGTACAGACTGACAGTCACCCTGGCAGTCTGTACTTGGTATCAGTATATCACGGATACATGCAGTGTCCAAACTGGAGCTCTTTGAAACTACTGTGCTATAGTAATCCTGTGGATGAGCCTCGGCTGCTCCCCGCAGGACACATCATACTGGGGACAGCTGCAGGTGATTATGGATGTGCCGGGGAGGGCTCTTAGTTGTAAAATGCTGGCAGGGAAGGCGCAGGATCAACCAGATAGAATTTTAAATAAAATGATGCACAGTAAGTTTAAAAATGTGTCCTATCCCAACTGAGGTGGAAGCTGCACTGAAGTTCATGAACTCAGGCAAAGCCCCTGGGGGTGATGGTTTCTCTGCAGAGTTCTGGCAACTTCTTTCATCCCAAATCTCCCCCTTATTTAGTATGGTGTACGATGAGGCACTGGAAAAAGGTATCTTCCCTCCCACTCTTCGAGAAGCGGTGATTACCATCTTCCCTAAGAAGGGGAAGGACCCTACACTCCCCTCCAGCTATCGGCCAATATCACTTATTAATGCTGATAGCAAACTCTTTGCTAAAGTTCTGGCCTCCAGGATAAATCTGCTGCTCCTCTCCCTTATACATCCATCACAAGTGGGCTTCATTCCCAGGCATCTTAGTAGGGTTCATATTAGGTCATTGCTTTATCTCATGTACCAAGCTCAGACACTTCCCATCCCAGTAGCGACTGCAGCCATAGACTTTGAAAAAGCCTTTGGCTTCCTGGAGTAGGACTATCTCATGCGAGTCCTGTACCAGCTGGGCTTTGGGGACTGCTTTAGGAATTGGATGCAGGCACTATATCACCACCCTTTGGCTAGAATTCAAACAAATGCTGTCCAGTCTCCTCCCTTTCAGTTAGGAAGTGGCACTAGGCAGGGCTGCCCCCTGTCCCCTCTCGTTTTTGTCTTGGCGGTAGAAACTTTGGTGGCTGCCATCAGGCAACATCCCATTATATGTGGGATTCCGGTGGGGGTTCACTCATACGCTACCCTCATGTACGCCGATGATCTGTTGGTTCCAATGGAAGATGTGACTATCTCCCTTCTGGCCCTTCTCTCCCTCCTCGCAGATTTTGCTGGTTTCTCTGGCCTTAGGATGAATAAATCCAAAACTGAAGTGCTCCCCCTCAATTCCGGATGTACCCAGGCCATGGTAGCCCACTTAGGCCTAAAATGGACTCCAGACTCTCTGGTTTATCTTGGCATTCATATATCTCCAGATATCTTCAGAATGTGGGACCTTAATTTGAAGCCGCTGGTATCTGAATGCAAAGCTGAATAAGACCGCTGGAAAGCCCTCCATCTTATGTTTGCGGGGAAAATGTAACCCCAAAAAATGATATCGGCCCCCAAGACTTCAACATGCCGGATACAGACTGGTCAATACTAGCAGGAACATCTGCCAGAACTAGACACATGGAGGATTCCCTGCAGGGGGAGGGCCTCAAACAACTGGTACAGCAACCCACAAGAGACAGGGCTATCCTGGATCTAGTACTGACTAACAGGAAAGGGATCACAGATCTCCAGGTAGAAGGTCACCTGGGGCCAGTGACCATCACATGGTATGGTTCAATTTGGTCACTACATCTAAATCATCCCATTCCAAGGCAAAATATGTGACTTCAGAGGAGCTGACTTTGATAAGATGGCCAACAGAGTTAAGCTAGCTCTGGCAAAAGAAACACAGATGAGGGGTACAGGCAAAGTGGGCAAGCATTAAGGATGCAATGAAGCAACATCCCATTGTGTTAGACAGAAAAGGAAGTGCAAAAGAAGAAGGAAACCACTTTGGTTCTCAAATACAGTAGCAGAAAAGGTCAGAGCCAAAAGTCTGGCCTTCAGGAAATATAAGGGAACACAGCAGGATGAAGATAGGGAGGCATACCAAACTGCCCTAAGGGAAGCAGGGAAGGCAGTAAGGCAGGCAAAGTCCCAAACTGAGGAAACACTAGCACGAACAGTAAAAGAAGGTGACAAGACTTTCTATAGATACATTAGTGAAAGGAGAAAGTCCAGAGGGGGTATTGCTAAGCTCAAAGGAGAAAAGGGGGCATGTGAGGAGGAGGACCCTGTAAAAGCATTTATCCTAAATAGATACTTTTGCTCAGTATTTACTGAAGAGAAGGTAGAGCAGGGCCCACAGCTCAGCACCATAGACACGGGAGGGGGGGGGAGTTGAGCACTACTCCCTTCACAAAAGAAAGGGTCCTACAAGAGCTCACTAAGCTCAGGGTGGAAAAGGCAATGGTACCTGATAGCATACCTCCCAGGGTACTTAAGGAGCTAAGGGTGGAACTAGCAGAGCCATTAGCAGAACTGTTTAGTGAGTCTCTGAGCACAGGAGAGGTCCCAGAAGACTGGAGAAGGGCTCATGTGATCCCGCTCCACAAGAGTGGTAGCAGGGAGGAGGCAGGGAACTACACAACAGTCAGTCTTACCTCAGTAGGGGGCAAGATTATGGAGGCACTCCTTAAGAAAGTGATAGTACAACACCTGGAATCCATAGGGGCACAGGATCCAAGACAGCATGGGTTTACAAAAGGAAGGTCCTGTCAAACTAATTTCATAGATTTCTTTGACTGGGTAACTAGAGTAGTGGACCAAGGGGGAGCAGTTGATGTCGCCTACCTTGACTTCAGCAAAGTTTTCGACACTGTTCCACATAGAAGATTGATAAATAAGCTGGGTAGGCTCAAGGTGGGTCAGAAGTTGGTCAACTGGGTGGCAAACTGGTTGACGGGCAGAAAACAGAGAGTGGTGGTAAATAGCATACAGTCAGAAGAGATGCAAGTCACAAGTGGGGTACCTCAGGGATCAGTCCTGGGGCCAGTCCTCTTCAATACCTTCATTAGTGATATTGCAGATGGACTAGAGGTTAAGGCTTGTCTGTTTGCAGATGATACCAAGATCTGCAGCAGAGTAGATGATCCAGATGGGGTGGGCGGAATGAGAAGAGATTTGGATAAACTAGCAAAATGGTCAGAAGACTGGCAACTGGGATTTAATGCAAAGAAGTGCAAGATCATGCACATAGGGAAGAGAAACCCTGAAGCCACCTATAGGCTGGGAGGGGAGTTGCTGGCAGTCACAAAGGAAGAAAGAGACTTGGGCATCATCATCACTGATGAGCGGAAATCATCCAAGCAGACCTCTAAAGCAGTAGGTAAGGCAAGGGGGATGTTAGAGTGTATTAGTAGGGGTATCACAAGTCGTAAGAGGGAGGTAATAATCCCTCTTTACAAGACACTGGTTAGGCCCCATCTGGAGTACTGCATGCAGTACTGCAGGCCACACCTTCACAAGGACATTAACCAAATTGAGGCAGTCCAGAGAAGGGCAACCAAAATGGTGCAGGGACTGCATCAGAAGACATATGAGGACAGATTAACGGAGCTCAATATATATACTGTTGAGCAAAGGAGGGAGAGAGGTGATATGATCAAAACATTCAAACACCTTAAGGGCATTAACAAGGTGAAAGAGTCTAACATGTTAAAATGTAAGAAAAATAGCAGGACAAGAGGACACAGCATGAGATTAGAGGGAGGCCGATTAAGGAGGAATGTGAGGAAATTCTTTTTCACAGAAAGAGTGGTGGATGCATGGAACGGCCTACCTCAGGAAGTGATGGCTATGAATACAGTGCAGACCTTCAAATAGGCATGGGATAGGCATAAGGGAAGCAATATAGATGAGTATGAATAGATAGGCCACTGATAGAGCAAAGGCCGATGGCACATTTATAAGGTAGAAAAAGAAATGGGCAGACTGGATGGGCCTTGCGGTCCTTATCTGCCATCAACCTCTATGTTTCTATGTTTCTATGCCACATTCCCCTGGCTCCTCCCCTTAAGTGGCTTCGGACCATTTATGTGACCATAGGGAACTTTTTATGGGAACGGAAAAAAAAACCCGATACAGTAGGAGCAAATTACGGTCCCACTGGAAGGTGGGGGACTGGAATTTGCCGTGGCTGGAGGGCTACGAGTGGGGCCTATTCCATCTCTCAAACCTTAAAATGGTTTACCGCTGTGTCTCATACATCACCACAGTGGTTGCATATGGAACAATCGGTGGCCCAGGTTCATAATCTATCCTTATTATTTTTTATCCTGTGCCCAAAGTCTTGTTGACACACCCTATCATTGCTCCATCAGTTCAACTTTGGAACAAGGTTCACACTAACATTAAAGCAAACCCCAGCCCCCCCTCTCATACTCCGCTATTCAACAATCAACACATTCTGATTGACAACAAACCTTTCCTATGGCCACAGTGGGAGAGGAAGGATATTAAACTCTTGTCAGAGGTCTTGGATAAAACTGGCCAGGGGATTCAGTCATTTCAAGAGCTCTCTGCTGTGAAAGGGCTGGGGAAGTCGGACTTTTGGAGATATTTGCAGCTCCATACATCTGTCACCGATTATCTCAAGCTTCACCCACTCAGTGCTGCTGAACTGTAGAAGCTGACTGGGTGGCTCAGGCTTTCCAAAGGCTAGACCAGTAAGGTCTATGCTGCTATCCAGGGTAGTAATCCCTCTCAATCTAGGAAGTCAAAACTTAAGTGGGAAAAAGTGTTGAACCTTACCATAACAGATGCCTAGTGGAGCTTGTGCTGGAAATTGGCCCATGTGAGATACCCGGATTTATGGAGCAGACTTATCTAAAACAAAATTTTGCATCTCTGGTACAGAACACCTGATATATTGCACAAAGCTAGGCTCTTGGATAATAATCTCTGTTGGAGATGTCTGGCACAGCGAGGGGACCTATACCATGTCCTTTGGCAATGCTCTTTGCTGACCCCATTCTGGTCGATGGTATGCCACCTGGCTACTCAAATTTTAGGCTCCATGATACAGCTAGACCCCATGGTCTGGATACTGGCCCCCCCCAGGGGGTTTTCCTTGGTGTTCATCAACATTGCTGGCTAGCTCTCCTTTGCATTCAAGCTAAGTGCCTTATTCTGTCCAGATGGAGAACCTCTGCAATTCCATCCCTTTCAGAGCTTTTCCACTCACTAGCACAGCTAGCATCATTAGATCATATGACTCATATGATAAACAACAACCTGGTCAATTATTACACCTGCTGGGATCCTTTTCTCACTTATCTAAAACCACGAACTGGAGTTGGGTGAGCACTTTTCTTGATTTCTACCCGTATCTAATCTGTGTATTTCTACGGCAGCTACTCAGTGTCCATGAGCTAGTGCAAGCTTGCTGTTATACTTCAGTGACTGTTCCTGACCCCCTTTATGGTGTATTTATGTCTACCTGGTCAATTTCTGTTGTTATTTGCTGCTCAGAGCAGAGAGGCCACCCCAGGTTTGATGGGACCTAACTGATTGATAGATATCTGGCTGTGACTTTATGCAGCATATTACCACATTCACCTGGTAGGTGCTTCCCTTTTTCTCTGATCTGCTGCACCACTCTTTAGTACCATTTACTTTATTCATGGACATTGCTCATGTTGTGTGTCTCTGCTTCTGAGCATATGTTTATTATGGCTTAAGTGTGTACAATCCTTGGCATAACCATGTAACATGCTTGCTAAGCCTGTTTGGCTTTGATCATATGTTTTGTCTGTATGCTGAAAAATGTAATAAAATTTATTTACTGAAAAAAAAATGTGTCCTATTTCTGAAACTGGTAATAAGGCCCTGCTTAACATGGAGGTGGGGCCCAATCAGTCGTGGACATTTCCCTTTAATGCTCAAGTGTTTTCAACTGACAGATTGTTGTAGTAAGTTCCCAATCGATTGCTTTTAAAGCTTTGTGCATACTATCAAGATCTGCCTTGTTACAGCTGCTAAATGTTTGGGTGCCTGAAGTTTTGGTTTACATTGGTTGAAGCTAAATTGAATTGTGCTATGGTCGCTGCCACCAAGTGGGCAGCCCACCATAATTTCTGAGTGGTCTTGATCCATGTTAGCAATGATAAGATTGAGTATATTTATGCCTCTGGTTGGATGTGTTACTAGCTGATTGAGGCCTAGACTAGAGATTGAGTTAAGGAACTCACATTCCTGACTGTTGGTACCCGACAAATTATCCCAGTTTATTGCCAGGAAATTGACATCACTGACTATAATAGAATTACCTGTATCACACATTGATTCTAGCGCCTTAATTAAGGATTTGTTATATTCTGGCCCAGAATTAGGTGGTCTGTAGAAGTTTCCACTATTATCTGAGGCCTGTTATTAATTTGGAACTGTATCCAAACGTTTTCAGTTTCTATCGTTAAATTATTTGGTGGTGAGATTTGGTGACAATCAAGACTGTCCCTAACGTATATACAGACCCCTCTTCCATGTCTGTTACTTCTATTGTTCTTGAATAGTCTGTATCCCCCCAATCTCTTTGCTCCACTGACTTGCCTTGTCCCACCATATTTCTGATATGGCTACCAGATCTAACTCATCCCGTAACATGATTGCCTCAAGTTCTAATTTTTGGACTAGGTTGAGGCTCCTGGCATTGATCTGCATTATTTTACATTGCTCAGTCTTTGCAGATATGTTTTTTTTGTTTGTTAGTTATTGTAACTGCCATACCCGTGTCTCCCTTCCTGCTGAGTTTAAAGAAAGCAGCAGCAAAGGCAAACAAGATGCTGGGATGCATATCTAGGGGGATCAGTAGTAGGAGAGAGGAGGTTATACTGCCCTTGTACAGGTCACTGGTAAGGCCGCATCTAGAGTATGGGGTTCAATACTGGTGCCCACACACATCAAAAAGGACATTAACCTGATGGAGAAGGTCCAGAGGAGGGCTACAAAAATGATAGCCGGTCAGCAAGGTAAGGCATACGAGGAGAGGGTGAGGGCACTGAACATGTACTCCCTGGAAGACAGGAGAGAGAGAGGGGACATGATTGGGACCTTCAAGTACTTGAAATGGATAAATAAAGTTGATAAGGAGAGTCTCTTTAAGCTGAGTGGCAACCATAACATGAGGAGGCACAGTCTTAAGCCGGAGGGTGGGAGGTTTAAGAGGGAGATCAGAAAGCAGTTCTTCACAGAGAGGGTGGTGGACACTTGGAATGCACTGCCAGAAGAGGTAATCTCATTGAAGACAGTGGGCAGCTTTAAGACAGGCTGGGACAGGTACAGGGGGAAGGTAAAGGTCATGGGTAGGGAGGATGGGAGGAGTGGGGAGAGGGGGCAGGGACAGTAGCTCAAGCTGTGAACCTTGCAACACGAGCAGACTTGATAGACTACATGGCCTTCTTCTGCTGGCTTCTTCATATGTTCATATATCTTTTTCCCCTATAACAGGCTCCCTCTTCTTCTCAAATGCAGCCCATCCCAGCTAAATAAGTTAGAATTATTATAATAGGTCTCCCAGTGTGTCAAACATGTGTATCCATTTTGGAGTATCCATTTCCCCAACCACTCATTCATTTTTTTGATTTTGCTATTTTTTATTGGACTAGCCCTTGGTATGGAGAACATTTCGGAAAAGAAAATCTTGTTCCCTTTATCCTTCAGTTTGTTGGCAAGATTTATGAAGTCATGTTTGATTTCTCCAGTGCTGTATCTGTTTATTAGTGCCAACATGGGTAACCACAAAAGGATTGGGGCCTGCATCCTTCATAATATTATCTATCATACCAGCTATATCAGCTATTTGAGGTCCACTGAAACTGCTGCAGGTTCAGTTGGCCTTATTGGGTCTATATATTGTGTGGCCAATATATTTTACAATAGAATCCTCTGGCACATAAATTGGACATGGAGATTGTTGGCTGGAGGATGTGGCCACGACATCAGGTGTTAAGATGGTGACGTTAGTGTTGTCTGTTGGCAAAGTTGATGGGGCCTGATTATGAAAGGCCTTACTAGCTACATGTGTGGTAGTAGTTGATTCAGAGTTAGTATTTTTTATATTCTGGAGAGCTGGTATTCCTTCTGTATTGTTATTGTGTTTTTGATGTTCGCTAGAATCTCCACATGATTAGAAATTGTAGTCTTAATCAGGGGTAAGTGTATGATTTTTGTTTCCTTTTTGATTAGTTGAGCTACCCTCACCTGTAGAGTCTATATAAGACTGTAATGTTGTATTCCCTACCTGGGACTGAGTGGATTGTGCAACATTGTGGTGGTCACTGTTAACCTGCACTAGAATGAGGTTGTCATTTAAAGTCACTGGAGCAAGCGTTTGATGCGTGGTGCCTACTACAGGATTAAGTCTGCAACTTGGGTCTTTGGTACCTGCTCACCATGGAGTTGTTTTTGGTTGCTCTGGGGTTCATCTAACAGAGGTAGGAAGCAACTACAAGTATCGATCTCAAAGTCCATAGCTCATAAACCCTTTTTTAGTTCATGTTTATAGTTTATTTTAACCCAGTCATCTTCATTAAAATGGTGTTGATTGTCTTCTCTAACCCGTTTTTTGTTTGTGCCTAAGTCATTGTTTGCAATGGTTAGTGCAACTGCTGGATCTGATGCTAATAAGTGGCGGTGGGAACCTGATGTAGTAGGGCCCGTGGTGTTAAGGCCGATTGTCCCTTGAGATTGGTTTGTGAGCTGTTAATGGCATATATTCTGCATGCCATGTCTTGTTGACCTTTCTCAGTGATTTCTAATTTATCATTGAAAGCACTGATTTGTAATTCTAAGCTGGTGATATTGTGGCTTTTCTGACATGTAAATTCCTCACAACTTATGTTATTCTTCTCCATCTTACACATCATACATTTCTGACATTTAATGTCCACCTCCCCATCCAGAGTCATAATGTTATTAGTCATAGTATGGAGCAATAAAGTAAAAATGCAACAACAAACCACAGGGGCACAAGCAGAGAGGGTAATTGGTAGGATATAGAAAAGTTTTTATTTTTTTTATTTTAGTTTAGAAATAGAGAAAAGTAGCACAATTTAATCAGAAGGACAAGGGGGAGTCAGTACTATATATAAACTAGTGAGGGGCCTGTCTGTGAATTATGTTGTAACTAGATATACTCATGTAGAATATGTAACAACCCTAAGAGATAACGTCATATAGCAAGAGCATGGGATTCTAGCACAAGCCAAGCTAACTAAGCTGTTGTAGTAAGTTCCAATCAGTATCCTGCTAAAGTTATCGGTAAGATTATCAGCAGACAATAATGTTGATATAAGAGATACACTTACAGGGATTTCTGTCTCCTACACTTTGGTCATGCCAGACACACCTGACACATGCAGGGACGCATGTGTCTCTGAAACATAGAAACATAGAACATAGAAATATAGAATCTGATGGCAGATAAGGACTGCTTGGCCCATCTAGTCTGCCCATTTCCCTACCTAATGGATAAGCTGAAGATCATAATTAACAAACAGCATGTCTCTGCTCATGACCCCATGTACTCGCCCCACTCAAGCTTACCCCACTTGCTGTGGGGCAAGATTTAAGTACTGGATGACCTGGAAGTAGCCTCCGAGGTCACGTGATAGTCCTGAGCAGCCTCGCTACTCAGAACACAAAAAAACTACTAAAAAGCACCTTTAACTAGGTGCCAATGACAAAGAATGGCAGGTTCTGGTGGTAAAATACAAAAACAGAGCAGTTTGCCCAAGCTTGTAGTCTGTGGGTACTCTTCCCAGAACTACTCAGTCCCTCCCTTCCCTGGCTAGTCTACTTGTTGCCAGGAGCTAGTACACGGTCCACAACATTGCACAGAAATGCACTTCATAGATAAAAATGCTGCTTGTATCTGTCACCCAGCTTTTGGCTGACACACAGAGCAGCTCTACAATTATATATTTTTCAGGAGCAACCTGGGATTTGTTACATTCAGTAAATGGGAAGGAACAATTTTCCAGGTACATCAAGCACAAAAATAGTAACATTCCAGTCGACATTAAATATAGTAGAGACAATTCCATACATTAGTACAGTAAGCCATGGAGGGACTTGTGCTCAATTACATATGAACAGCAGCACATACAAGGTTCAAGTAAGACATACAGAATAGAGGAAAGGGTATCAGGTGGCAGCAGCCACCACACTGCCTTCAGTGGGCACAGGTGCAGTCTTTCTTAGAAGGGGAGTGCCTTTTAAGCAACCCTTTGAAGGTCAACAGCGAAAGGCTTTCCTGAATACAAAAGGGGTGGGAGGGTTGATTACACCACCAGCTTTTTAAAAAAAAAGAGAACTTTTGCACACAACTTTACTTTCCATAACAAAGACCATGAAGCAGTTTTGGGCAGTGGTCCTCTCCATGTTGTAGAATAGAACATAGAACACATGGTACTGTTCTTCACTCTCAGAAATCTATCTCTGATCTCCATGCATAACTGACCTCTAAGAGACTAAACATCCCAAGATAAAATGCATTGAGCTCCCATGATTCCACAGACTTGGATCATACTATTTCTGTTGGTAGCTCCCCTACCTTTCCAACTAGATGCACGTGGTACATTCTTGGGATGGATAGATTCCATGCCCTTCTTTCTGGGTGTCTGAAGGTTTTTAACCTTAAATCTGTTCATCCTTTAGGTCAGTGAAATGAAACTCAAAACAATTAACCATTGGGTTGTCAACAGCATTAGAATGTATTGGAATTGTGTACTGATAGATCAGTCTGCAACACAGCAAGGATTAAGCATGGATTCATAGTGGGGAAGTCAAGTCAAACAAATCTGATAGATTTCTTTGACTGGCTGACCAGGGAATTAGAACAGGGAGGGGCAGTGGATGTGTCCTACTTAGATTTCAGTAGGTCTTTGATTCTGTTCCACATAGGAGACTTGTAAAGAAGCTGGGCAGCCTGGGAGTAGGTCATAAGGTGGTTAACTGGGGAAGACATTGGTTGGTTATTGGCAACAGAGGGTGGTGGTAAACAGAGTTCACTCTGAGGAAAGGAAGGTGACCAGCGAGGTGTCACAAAGATCAGTACCTGGACTGGTCCTCTTTAATGTTGTTATTAGTGACATTGCAGAGGGGTAAGAAGGAAAGTATGCCTTTTCAGTAGATGACATGAAGATCCATAACAGGTTAGACACTCCGGGGTTGGTGGAAAAAGTGAAAAGGGATCTGAGAAAGCTTGAGGGTAGTCAGACTGTTGCAACTAAGTTTCAATGTGAAGGAGTGCAAAATCATGCACTTACGTATGAACATCTAAGAAGCCAGCAGAAGAAGGCCATTTGGTCTATCAAGTCTGCTCGCATTGCAGGGTTCACAGCTTGAGCTAATGTCCTGCCCTCCTCCCACTCCTCCCATCCTCCCTTCCCATGATCTTTACCTCCCCCCTATGCCTATCCCAGCCTCTCTTAAAGCTGCCCACTGCCTTCAATGAGATGACCTCTTCCGGCAGCGCATTCCAAGTGTCCACCACCCTCTCTGTGAAGAACTGCTTCCTGACATCCCTCCTAAACCTCCCACCCTCCAGCTTAAAGCTGTGCCTCCTCGTGTTATGGTTGCCACTCAGCTTAAAGAGACTCTCCTTATCAACATTATTTACCCCTTTCAAGTACTTACAGGTCCCAATCATGTTCCCCCCCCCGTCTTCCAGGGAGTACATGTTCAGTGCCCTCAACCACTCCTTGTATGCCTTACCCTGCTGACCGGCTAAGATCCTTGTAGCCCTCCTCTGGACCTTCTCCAACAGGCTAATGTCCTTTTTGAGGTGTGGGCACCAGTACTGAATTCTATACTCTAGATGCGGCCTTACCAGTGACCTGTACAAGGGCAGTATAACCTCCTCTCTCCTACTATTGATCCCCCTAGATATGCATCCCAGCATCTTGTTCTCCTTTGCTGCTGCTTTCTTGCACTGTGTGGAGTGCTTCAGGTCACTAGTGATCATAACCCCCAGGTCCTTCTCCTCCTCTGATGCAGATACTTGGACTCCACCCAGGTAGTACTCTGTCCTGGGATTCTTGGCTCCAATATGCATAACTTTGCATTTCTTAGCATTGAAACCAAGCTGCCAGGTCCTGGACCACCTCCCCAGCTTTTCCAGATTTTCCTGTAGGTCCTGTATCCCTTCAGCTGTGTCCACTCTCCCACAGAGATTGGTGTCATCCGCGAATAGGCACATTTTGCCCTTAATGCCATCCCCAGTGTCATTGATGAAGACATTGAACAACATGGGCCCCAGCACCGAGCCCTGTGGAGCACCACTGGTTACCTCTCTGGTGCCAGATAACTCTCCCCCCACAACCACCCTCTGGGTTCTGTCCCTCAGCCAGTTTTCCACCCATCTGGCCATCTTTTCCCCAACCTCGAGATCCACCAACTTTCTGTTCAACCTTTTGTCGGGCACAGAGTCAAAGGTCTTGCTGAAATCAAGACAGAGAATATCTACCGCTTGGCCCCTGTCTACTGTCTTAGTGACACAGTCAAAGAAGTCAATCAGATTTGTTTGACATGATCTCCCTCCCATGAACCCATGCTGCCTCACATCCTGGAGACCATGCTTCTCTAGATATTCCACCAACTTTTCCTTTAGTATGGTCTCCATGAGCTTGCCCACAATGGAGGTCAGACTGACTGGTCTGTAATTCCCTGGGTCATCCTTGGGACCGCTTTTGTAGTTTAAATTAAGTGTAGTAGTTATGTATTCCCCCAGTTTGTCCCTGAGTACCCTCCAACCCTCCCTACTGAGGTGTAGCCTATCTCAGGGATCATGCTTAACTTTTTTTTCACTGGTCCACCCGGGAAAGTGATGCCCCAGCTGCACTGGGCCCCCCAGATATTGCACTAGCCTCAATATAACATTCACAAATTTATGAAAAGAAGGACACAGTGACAAAGTTTAGATGTTTTAAGCATTTTTTACTGTTCAATAGTGTTTCTGAGTTATTTATGATGAGAACCAAAAGTTCAGTACTCAGCACAATTTGAACAGATAATTGTCTGAAATTGAACATCTGAATCATGATTTGATCACAGTGACAGACATTAATTTTAAAGTAAAGTTATTTCCAGTTCAGTTCTCATACAATTACATTTACTATAAGCTATTGAACGTCTGAAATTACACTTAACAATCTTCTATTTTTACACTGTTTTACTGTGAGTTGTTTCCATCACAACCCTGAGTTCAGTAAGTTCTCGATCAGATGATCTGTACAATTTAACTCATTTTTCTTAAAGGAAATCATTCATTTGCAGGGGCTCCCACCCCTGCAAATCTTAATACCTCCAGTTTAGCTTTTTGGTAAAACGCACCTGTTTTCTTGCACCGAAAAGTATTTTAATTTCATTTTGAAAAGTTCACTACCCGGAAGTATGGCAGACGCTTGGGCAGCTCCATTATGTGTAAAGGTGTGGTGCTGCATCATGGGCTTCAATACAAATGCACTGAACCACACAGTGCAGCGCCGCACCTTTACACAGGAACAATACAGGCTTTTTCTGAAAATTACACTGAAAAATCTGAACAAGTGCTCCAGATAATGTTTTTTTCGAGAAGTCTGAGTAAATTACTCTTAATTTTGAGTGACATGTGAGTAAAACCAAATTCAGATAAAATGTACTCAGAGTCATGGAGTGAGAGGTATTGCCACAATTTAAACAGAACTGTTATTTTCTCTTAAAGAAAGAATTTAATTAAGTGCCCGTCTGCCAGCAATGGCAGGTCAGATGACTCATACTGTATTTACTCACCTGAGTGTTAAAAAAGTCAGTGAATAAAATTTAAAAAACACAAATTGAATTGGCCGACGCATGACTTTCAAGTCCTGTCTGCCAGCAATGGCAGGCCGGATAACTTGTATTTACTCACTGAGTGTAAAAAAAAAATCAGTGGATAAATTTAAATAACACAAAGTGGGATGTCATGCATGACTTTCAAGTGTTCATCTGCCAGCAATGGGGTCAGATGACTCGTATTTATTCACCAGAGTGTTAAAAAAGTCAAGAAGTGAGTAAATTTAAAAAACAAAAGTGGGATATGCATATAAGCCTCCAACTGCTCAAGTTTTGAACCACCAGTTTTATGTGATGAAGCAAGCAGTGCACTATTCTTTGGAGGGTGCCAATAGTTATTTAAATAAAATGTACTACTTGGGTCTGGTAGTCTGACTTGGGTACACATTATACTCCAAAAATAAGTCAGTCTCTCTGCCATGCATAGTACTTAGTTCCAAGTAATAACACAGCCAGTACTACTCCCCCTTATCTGGAGCCCTGGTTCACTGTGCCATGCTATTGCAAAAAATGGTCTTTTCAGGAAAGCGGTTTGCACTTGTAGTGCAGCGCATGTAAATTTGGTTAGTTTCAGAGGGAAATATCATAACTCATGCTGAAGTCAAACTGATGATCCCCTGCAATTCCCGACCCACCTAGCCAGGCTGCTCCCTTTCACATAAATTTTTGTGATGTGCAAGTCAGTAGAGAGTCATGGGGATGCATCGTAGAGCATGTGGGTACAGTTGATTAGATTCATATCAAGCAACTTGGAGAAAGATTAAATGCCACCCACTGAGTAATACAGGCCTCCTACAGCATTACTTTGTGTTGTGGGTTTCAATTTTGTGCAAGCTTGCCTATAATGATGCACTCAAACTGTACCCATGCACTCGGGATGCCCCCCCAAACTCTACCTGCTTAGACATCGCAAAGAGTGAGCAGGGGCTGCCTGGGGAGGGGGACCAGGAGTGGAAGGGATCGAATGTAGTGACATTGGCTCCAGTTATGCTGCTTCCTGTCTGAAAACAAATAAAGAAATGTAAGTTTTTACATTGGTAGTTTTGCCATGTGCCAGTTGGGCTGACAAAGGCCACAAATGAAAAAACTTACATTGTTACCTTTCAACTGACCTGTCCCATTACAGAATTTCATGGGTTGCTGACTCAGGATCTTCAAAAATCTCTTCAAATATCAGTGGACATCATGCAATGGATTTGCGCATTCTGATCATGTTCGACATTCTGGCAGCTGTGCTGTGTGGTGGTGACACCATGGGCACCAACAGTTTTATTCTTGAAAATAGATAACTTCAGAAAAGTCTTCAACATCACTGCCTTCATAAGATGATGCACTTTTGACTGAACAATTGGACTCTGAGTCAGACCCAGAGGTGGAGTCACCATTCTCATCTTCATCAAACACTGACGCCAGTGACCTAGTTTGCACTGAACTAGAACAAGGTCTTCTATGACTCTCTGCTCCCATGTTCCTCAGCGTAATGGCTTTGTCTGGACTGAATTTGTCTATCTCTGGTGAATTCATCTGAATGAGCATCAGGTCTGTTAAACTGTCTGACATAAGCTTTGTGTGAAGCTGGGACTTGATGATTTTCATCTGGCTAAATCCACATTCAGCCTCAGCTGAGCTAGCAGGAAGACTCAGGATCAAATCAATAGTTGCAAGGATATTTGGATACTTCTGTGAATATGAAGAGTTAACGTTGTCCCATTTCAAGCTTTGTACATTGTTGAACCTTTCACAAATCTCTGACTTGAGCATATTCCACTATGTCCCCACTAAATCCACATCTACATTTGCATTAGCCAATACAGATTCATAGTGTTTTGTTATGGTGGCTATCTCTTGTTCTCCAAATTCTTGCATGTTGATCTTACCTGGCTACAAATTAAAGCTTGCCATGGTTGCTGCTCTCAGAATCTCTGGGCTGGCATCAATGAACCTCTCACTGAGGCTCTGAACAAGGCAGTTCAATACCCTGCTTCATGTTGCATTGAAATCAGAATGTCCTGTGAGTTGAATGCCATGAAATTCTGTAATGTCAAGAACCTGACGCTCCTTTGAACCTGGTCGACCCATGTATTCTGTGAGTGTTTGAACTGTGGACTGCAACGTAGTGAAGATGTCCGAAACTGTGGACTCTCTTTCTTGAGCCACTTTAGATAAAATGGCTAGCACTCCAATCACATCGAACATGAAATGTGCAAACCTCGCAATTGTCTTGCGTTGCAGAATCTTGAGCATCCCTTTTGCCTTGTTCTTCTGCTCACCAGACACACCCTGAACTTCTACCATCTGTGTCATATGTGTGACAATTGGAAGATATCCTTTAATCAGCACTTGAAGAGCTGTTTGCATGTGTAGGACTCACCATGTCTCTCCAACATATGTTGGAATTGATGGACGCAAAGATAATGCCTCACTCGTACTTTTGAGGTTACCGCAGTTCAAAGGAGAATTATGATAAAAGTAGTACATGTTCAACAGAAGTCCACTGAGTTTATTGAACAAGTCAATATTTTTTAATGTTGACTTGTAGGCAAGTTCTACGTAATGGACAAAACAATGCACTGATTGAACGCAGGGCTGCATATTCTTGAACAGTGTGGCAACTCCATTATTCTTACCTACCATAATTGATACTCCATCACTACCAAACCCTACCATTTTTTTCATGAAATCTGCCATTGTTAATTGCAAATTCTTTTCTACAACTTCACAGATTGCATGTTTAATGCCTATGGCATCAGCTTTCCTAACATTCTGAACACCAATCAATTGACAATTGACTATTCCAGAATGTGCGTAGTGAACATGTACAATTTCAGCTTCTGTAATGGATGCATCAGTGCTTCCCTCATTTATCAAAGACAGAAAACAAAGCTGTTCCATCTTTGCCTGTAGAACCCTGCGTTCAACCTCTGCAATGTAGCCAATGAGCCGTCCAGCTGCTTTGTCATCCCTGTAGGTTGTTCCTATGACTAAGCCTTTAATTTCATCAAGACAACACATCCAAGTGATGTCTGTGAAAGGACGACCGTTATTTGCAATGGCATGGCACGTTCTAAAAAAATGTTTTTAACCTTTCCAGGGTTGCCTCATTCATATGTTTTAGCATAACTTCAGCTTTAGAAGTACCAGGGGCAGACTTTGCTGCTTCCTCTGCTGAACTTGCCCTTGTATGGGCCTCACTTAACTGGTGTGCAGTGATGGACACCAGATGAACATTGTCAGTACCATATTGAAAATTATTTTTATTACTGGCTTTACCAGAATGTATGTCATCATGTTTCTGACACAGATGGCAAAACATCCGGTCTGTTTCTTCATCATACCGCAACCATGCAAAGGTTTGTAACCAAGATGTTTGAAATTTCCGGGACCTTTTCTTTTCTTCATAAAGCCTTTCTTTTTCTTTCCTTTCTTCATCTCCAATGCATTTTCTTTTGTTAGGTTTTGTCACACTCTTAATGTATTTCTACATTGTTGAGAAGAGTGTGAATGTCAACGACAAAAGAAAAGCTGAAGCACAAAGTCAGGTCTGAAGAAGACCAACAACTAAAGACTGTCCTGCATGCACCCCCCAAAAAATGCTGAAACTTTTAGAATTGTCAGAGATTGGTCATCTCCGATGAGTCACAAAAACATCAGATTGTGAGCAAACCACAAAATGTCTTGCAGATCATGAGGGCAACTACTCAAAGATTACAGAATTTTAAACCCGTTTTGGGCAAGAGACAACTTGTGTCATGTGACAGTAAATATAATTCAATTCAAAAAGTGATATTGATGCCAGACACAGAGATGCTGAGAGCAGCTACCGCATTGACAAGCTGAGGCTGCAGTACATGACGGAACAAATTTTAACTGTCATGAAAACTAAGCCTTGCAAAGTATGTAAAAAAAAAAAAGTCAAGATGGCAAAGGCCGCTAGCTACTACACCGTGATGGAGCAAGCATGCCAGATATGAGCAGCAACACTTATATTTAATGTACTCTTTTAAGTTCACAATGACTATCAAGAAAATTACAATTTCTCATTAATGTAGTGCATGTAACAGTGACTTACTGAATTTGCTGTGGCTGCTAGCCTAGTACCAGCCGACAGCCAGTTTTACCAACCCAGTGGAGAACAACGCATTTCAGTTACTGTTTCTTTCAGTTTGCACTGAGACTTATCAAGAAAATTACCAGCCATTAATATGTAATAGCGACAGCTACTAAATTGTATTTTGTGTGGCAATAGGCCAGTGCCAGCCAGGGATCAGAACAGCCACTTTTTACCAACCTGCCAGAACAGTAAACTTAATTTCTCAGTTTAAGTTTCAATTAAACACCAAAAATAAAACTTCTTGTTCTTCTTATGCAAAGTGTTAACTATAGGCACTCATGACTTAAACATGCACATTAAACATATTTTTCAACAACTTTGTCCCCATTTCTTTGTTTCTCACACGTGTCCACACCAGGATCTTGGCAACAGTTCGCACAACAATGTGAGTCCAATAAATATTTCCTCTAGAGTGCAGACTTGCGGTTGGACCTAGCAGTCCAGAAGACCCAGCAGGCCTATCTCTTTGGGTCAAGCAAATTTGTGCACAGAATACGAGAATCAAATTTCCTCTCAGAGCAATAAGGGCAGACAGTTCAGCAAAGACTTGACAGATCAAGTCTGGAGTCACTTAAGTGCCCGAAACACTTTGTTTTCTCTGTGCCCATGCACTCTCTCCCCCTCCGGCTACCACTCAGCACTGCAAGCTCTAACTATCACGACAGAATTGTGTTCAGTTCCAATTTCAATTATTCTGCGCTTCCTTCCAGCTGCTACAACAAAGCACCTGCAAAGGAAAAACAGGAAAAAACATACTCGGCATCTAAACTAAACTAGCTGAAAGTTGAATCACTGACTCCCTGACCTCCCTATATTTTTAATTATTTCTTACCTATTTCTAGATATGCCTGCATCACTCACACTCAAGACTCTGTCACTCACTGACAGTGTTCAGTGGCAGTGCACCATTCTCAATATCAACAACACCACCATCTGAAATGAAAAGGCAGAAGTTACATACAGTGATCCAGAGACAAATTGAACTTGATGATGATCCCACCCCTTTCCCCAGGACTAAGAGAGCTGTCATCAGACGCTCGATCCTAAGTCGATCCTCCCCTGCCAACCTGGGCTTGATCCCGAATCCAGGTTTCTGGCGTGGAGCGAAGTGTGGCTTCCAGCGCCTCAACCCTGAGCACCACTGGGCCGGCGTAGTACATCCCATAAGTGAAATGGAACCACTGAATAGGGGTGCAAAACTGGATAAAACAGACTGGGCCTAAAATAAAGTGTGAACAGAGAGTGGTACTTTCAGGGGGAAGAGAAGGATGGGGAGGTTACCTGGATGAACAGTAGGTTCCAGGGAATAAAGGTGATAGATAAGGAAATGGGCACTCTGGACCACTGGTGATCTTCTGCTGTCACATCATGTTTCTGATTGTAAAATGGCTGACAAATAAAAATAAATAGTTTTTTGCTTACCTTGGCCAGTTTTTAATTGAAACCAACAACGTGGATCATCTCCTTGAAGATAAATCTGAAAGAAACAAAAAATTAAGTTAGTATTCTGACTGCAGCCAGATAAAGTAACTTAACATCCCAGCTTCTTAAGCAAGGAAGCCCACCTGGCATGTAGCTGAAGCAGATTTAATTGGTGGCGTGAGCACTGTTGTTGCCTCAAGTTCACCGGCACCCCCACTCCCACGGCATGCCCGGTGTCACGTCATGGCAAAGTCAAAATGGTGGCTGCAAGGCTCCAGATTTGTGCAGTTGATTATGTCAGCCACCAAACAAAACTCGGGCCAATAATAACACCACCCAACCAGAACAACAAGCTTGATCACAGATCACCAGGAAAGTCTGGTGGTTCTTGGCATGGAGAGAGACATGGCCCCAGAAATTGCTGGCTGCGGGCAGCTCTTTTGCTAATCCCCAATGCTCATGCACTCCATCCTCAGATGTCATGGAAGCTGGCAGTGCTTGGGCTGGTGGAATGACTAGCAGTAAAGCATCTCCCGCTCCTACCCCCACCCCCAGCATAGGAGCTTGGCCCCGTCACCAATTCCTGCACCGACCCAGCTAGGCCAGAAATCCCCAGCATCACCCAGAAAACACACACCGGCAGCAGACACACCTATGCTGCCATGAGAGTAGCACAGATGGCAGCTGCAGACAACTACCCCAGGGCTCTCTGAATCGATTATATTTCCAGAAGACTCCATCCTCAGATGTCTGAGGCTCGGCAGTTAGTGCTTGTTGGGCTGATGCAGAGCAGTGAGAAATCAGCGTCTGACTCCTGGCCCTACACCCTGCAGGCCAGAAATCCCCAGCATCACCTAGCAAACACACACCAAAGTGCAGCAGACACTTGGCCATAGGCTGCACAGACGGCAACTAGTAACTGCGGGTAGAGGCTGAACTGCAGCAATTAATTTATTTCCAATCCCAGGCCTCACTGAACACATAATCTCACTGGCATCCCAAAAGCAGAGACTATCTTGGCTTGGATGTTAAAACTGGCAGTGCTTGGGCTGGTGGGGTGAACAGTCAACGTCCTGCCCCCCCTACCCCATGCGGGCCATGGCAGACAGAGCATCATTCAGCCCCGCATCACCAGAGTTCCTGCACCTCAACAGGCCAGAATTAATCCCAAGCAGCGTAACTGACCCAGCAAAATGCACACGCCCGCAGCAGATGTGTCTGTGTAGCCACCAGCATTTATGGCAGCCGCAAGCCATACTACTAACTGCAACAAATCTAGCATGCTCAAAGGGGTGCTGTTGGTTGTGGCAAACAGCATACAATCCTTTCCTCTCACAAAATTCACAACTACTGCAAGGTGGCGTGGAGGCTAGTATGCTACAACAAAACACAGCAAGGCGTGATGAAAAAATAGTACCAGGGCCTCCCATGAAAATACACACTAGCCAAACACCTCCAACCAGATTGCAGCCTGAGTGTGTGAGCTAGGAAGTCTGAGGCACAGAAATTAATCATGTTGTTTGGCTGCAGCTGGCTTCAATGCTAAAATCCCCAGCCAGACTCCTCATCATGGTATCAGAAAAAGAAGCTGGCAATGCTGGTTGGGTTGGGGGAGACAGGCAGAAAGGCAAGTGAGTGAATCCTGCCCATTTAAATCCTCACAGGTCAGCTAGCATTAATTTGGGTCCAGACACTCCAGTCTCACTTCCTGCTTGCTGAAAAGCTTAGCTGCACTACAGCATGATCACATCACCCGCTAAGTGACTAAAACCCTGCAACCCCCCCCGTTGGCATTCATTGGCACCCACCCACCCGGCGTCTGTCTCTTCCAGCAACAGAACAAATCACCAGCCTGAGCGAACACAGTGAAGACCCTGCAACAAACTGTAAACACCCTCCCTCTGTTGGCATTCATTGGCACCCACCCACCCCATCTGTCTCTTCTCTCTGTCACTTGCCCGCCCCAGCCAGCAACAGAGGAAGCACATCACCGCTGAGCACAGTGACTAGACCCTGCAACCCACCCTCTGTCGGCATTCATTATTGGCTTTGGTACCCTCCCACCCCGTCTATCTCTTCCCTCCAACCCCGTCTATCTCTTCTCTCCAACCAGACTTGCGGCCCACCCCAGCCAGCAACAGAACAAAGCATGCTACAGTAATTGATTCAGTTTCTCAGCCAACCCATGAGGAACCCCACCTGGTGCAAAGTACCATCTTCGGACTCGAAGGCAAGCAGAAGGACAAGGAGCAAACACAACCTGGCATACAACCTTACATCTAAGACACTGGACTCACTCACTGCTCATTACACGCCACGAAAACAAACACCCACGGCCTGCTCTTTAATTGATTTTTGATGAAGCTCGGCTTTGGGTACATTGTCGACATGTCAGAATCGCAATGGACTCCCCCCCAAAGCTGAGCTTCATCAAAAGTCAATTCCTAGTAGCCCACAGAGGATGATGGCATCACTGGCAGCTAGCCTTCTTTACTATTTTAAGCCCAAGTTAAGCAACAGTCTTTAAACTTTTGCTGGCTTACCATCGAGAGCATCGGGAAGCACTCGGTCCACTGGGATGATCTGTAGTCAGCAGCCACAGATCGCACCTTCTTTCAGAGGTTTCTCCTCAGTGTGGCAAAGGCTAAAGGTACGTGTGGCACATGTGGAGATTGACGGAGGCTCTGAAGGTGAGATTGGGCTGCAGACAGGTGCCAAAATGATCCTCCAATCACAGGGCTTCCAGTGGCAGTTGCTGGGCTACTTACACACACACACACACACACACACACACAAAAAAACACGCAAGAAAAAAAAACTGGAACAAACCGCTTCTTTTTTTTTTAAATTGGGGGATTTCATTTAAAGGGCCAGGTTCACAAAATGGGCTAGAATGCACTAGCCAGGCCGGGAAAGTTGGGAGAGTACTGCACTGGCCCGAGGCAGTTTGTACTATGCCCCGGGCCAGTATTATAATGTAAAGATCGACTCCTGCTGTCTGGTGAAAAGAGTGCTTTGCTTGACCAGGTCTCCTCCCAGTCCCCAATACTGATAAACATCTCCTCCCTGCACCATTTCCTCAGCCAGTCATAGAAACATATAGAAACATAGAATTTGATGGCAGAAAAGGACCGCTTGGCCCACCCAGTCTGCCCATTTCCCTACCTAATGGATAAGCTGCAGATCCTAGTTAACCAACAACCTACTTCTTCCTACCCCCACCCCGTAGAATTGCTTTATGACTGTCTCATGCATTCTTGAATTCCACCACTGTTTTTGACTCCACAACCTCCTCCGGAAGGCCGTTCCATGCATCCACAACCCTCTCTGTGGAAAAATACTTCCTTACATTACCTCTGAGCCACCCCCATCTTCAAATTGTGCCCCCTTGTTCTTGCACACCTCTTTTTCTGAAAGATACTACACTCTTGTCGTTGAAATCCTCTATTCTTCTTTTTCTGGCTGTGCTGGCCCTTGGTACTGGTATCACCTCTGAGAAAGCCAGAGAATTTCCTTCCTCCCTGCAGATCTTCCCTAACTCCCTAAACCTACTTTGCACTACCTCAACCTCCTCCCCAGCTAGGTCGTTGGCTCACAAATGTATAACTAAATTAGGTTTTCCTCCAACCTCCTTTATGATTTCCCTTATTCTTGGACCCACCTTCCCCACTGTCATCCCTGGCATACAAACCATGTTCCTGCTTGCATTTGGGTCCCCTTTCGTTTCCCAGTGAATGCCCCTAATTATGGAGCCCCTATGATTGCTGCCCTTCGATCCCTTGTAGCTGTGCTCCCCGTCCTTCCTTTCTTACCTTCGGTACTAGCTGATTCCCCACCCAACTGCTCCCTCTGCACCCTGGTGAACTTATCTCCACATCCATAATTTATCCCCTTAACTGTTTTTCCATCTCCCAATCTGCCCCTCCCCCCTCTGACTATCTGTATCTGCTTTCAGTTTTCCCTCCCCTCCCCTCTTCTTTTCCTTTTCCTTCCTTCCCCCATCCTTCACTCCATTCTGCCTGCCTCCTCTTCCCTGCCCACCCTGATTAGTTCCCTCCCCTCCCCTGTACTCCTACTCTCAACCCTGGCTCAACCTGAATTCCTACCTCATCTTTGCTGCCCCCACCCTCCTTCCAAACAGTGGTGCAAATCTATTCAATAAAGGCACCCCTTTAGAAGTTCCCGCCCCTGATGCTACTCTCACATTTCCACCCCTTCCCCTTAACACTTGCCATTCCTCCACCCTGGGCTCCCTATTCCTCTGAGGAAGAGATACTTCTGTATAATGGGTGCTCCTCCCCACTCCCATCCCCTGTCTGATGCTGTCACTCCCCTGGGCATCTCCCCTCTGCCTTTCCCTCCACTGCTCTGCTCTTCTGACTTCCCACACCATCCTCCCCAGTTCCCATCTGAGCAGCCTTATTTCAGCCCTTAGCTGCTCCAGGCTCTTACACACAGGACATCCCTCTTTACTCCACATCACCCCCAGAAAGACTGCTGCCCCACAGCTATTGCAGTTTACCACTCTTCTGCTTCCCATACATGTACCTATTCCTCCACATCCTCCCAGTCCAGTTTCCCCTAGCCTCCAGTTATACATAATTCTAAAATAACTATAACATTCAAAAATATAGAGGATTGTGTGTGAGCAGTCATACATAACAAGGATATTCTTGTATCGAGAGGTTTCCTTGGTGACAGATGACCTCGAGAGGGCAGCTCAAGAGGTACTCTGTTACCAAAGGAACCTCGAGATACAAGAATTTCCATGTTTGTGTATAACTGCTCATACACAATCTTTTATAGTGTATGGGCAGCCACAGCATAGAAAATCACAGAAAACCAGCTGGAGAAGACAACAGAGAATAGAAATTGTAACATTTTCTTTTTTTATGTTCACTTGCGTGCATGCACAAGGAATGTCTTGCAACAGTAGGACTTTTGGAGGTGTGCAACCCTCCTTGCCAAAGCAGTGCTCAGTGTAGCAGGTGCGACCCTAGGGGACCAATACATGCTGAGCTGTGTATGACAGCAGTTCAGCTGTGTTGGTCTTCACTTCTAAGAAAAGGTCCGCTGCAATCAGCAGTGGTAGCGTGTATGCAATCTGCATACCTACATCAGCTGAACTGCTGTCATGCACAGCTCAGCATGAAATCCCTCCCACTTCCTCCCTCTGCTAATCTCCTCCCCCTCCCTCATTAGTGTTCTCCCTGGCCCCACATTGTGTGCCGAGGGGGGTGCCCAATCCCCCTCGTCTCATGCGCCCCCCGGCACACTGTATGGCCGATGCGGGTGCCCAATCCACCGTCAGCTGCAGCCCCCCCAACAAACAACCAGTTGTCATGATGGGAGCCCACCCCAGCATGCTCGTGCCTCTCCCCCAGCACACTGTATGGCCAGCGGGGGTGCCCAATCCCGCTGGCTCCAGTCCCCCCAAAGAATCACATAGGTGGCATGCTGGGAGCCCACCCAAGTTCCAAAAGCGTCTGTTTTTTTTTTAAGTCCTGTGAAAAGAAATGGTCCTCGGTGAGTCCCTGCTCCCCCACCCCAACCCATGCCCACTCTCTGCTCACCCACCTCCCCAACCACCCTCCGCCCCATACTTACCTCCGGAGCCCGGAGCGATGATCTTCAGTGGACTGGGAACACGTCTGCACTCTTCAAAGCTGACCGTGAACTAGGAAATGCCGGTAAGCTGTATAATGGCATAAATAGGGTTTTTCCAACTTAGGTGGATATCTTGGCCATTTTTTCGACTTTTGGCACCAAATTTTCAACATCGGGTTCTTGACACCCCTTCTCATGAATTCAGTCACTATCATGGCGTTATTCAGTCCCAAAAGGTAATTTCGCGGTCACTGTGTGGAATCACCTTTTGGGACTGATTAATGAAATGGCAGTGTCTGTGTTCATGAGGTGGGCTCTCAAATAGCCTATGTTGCAAATTTGGTGAAAAAATTCCAAAAAATGACTGTTTTATGAGCGTGCATTGCGCAGTTTCCACACACACTCATAAGTTCATGAATTTGTAATATTTTCACTCCAGATTTTCAACATAGGCATATTTCCACACCTCCTTATGAACAGTGCAGCAGTCATTTTTCACATCCTGGCCGAAATGTGTTTTCGTACTTCCAGCACAAAATAGCACGGTTGCTGCTGGAAATCAGTGTTCGCTACAGAGTAAGACAATCACAGTGACACTGTTCATGAGCAGACATCCTAAAATACCTATGTTGAAAATTCAGTCTAGAAATTCCAAAAAATGACTGTTTTACGAGGGTGCATTGCGCAGTTTCCATGGCATTCGTAACTTCGTGAATTTGTCATATTTTCACTCCAGATTTTCAACATTTACATTTTCCCACACCTCCTTATGAACAGTACACATGTAATTTTTCACATCCTGGCTGAAATGTGTTTTCACACTTCTGGCGCAGAATAGCGCGGTCGCTGTGAGAAATCAGTGTTCGGTGCACAGTATGAAAATCATAGTGACAGCGTTTATGACCAGAGGTGACAAAATGCCTATGTTGAAAATTTGGTTAAAAAATAATTCCACTGAATGACTGTGTTACAAGCTCGGGTTGCGCAGTTTCCACACGTGCTCGTACCCTTGAGCACAACCAGGGCATTAGGGTTCCTAAGACAGACACTTAAGAAGTATGAGGGTGGAATGTTAATCAGATGCAAGAGGAGTTGCAGAGAGGTACTCTGTTGGGATATGGATGCTGAAGGGACATGGATACAATGGGGGGGGGCCTGCATAAATGCCAAACACCAATGCAAATACCAGCATGCGAACGTTCAGCATTGACAAATGCTTGTTTTAACTGACACAGTGTGCTGCAGATGTTTCTGCAAGTTCAGCTTTTAAAAAAAAGAGCAACTTCCAGTTTAACTGGATAGAGGAAAGCAACTATGTGGCAGCATTCCAAGTTGTTCTGCTGCAGTAGTGATATCACTACTGCAGCAGAACAAGCATATTCCAGGTATGGAATTCCATGCATAACAGCATTCTGCCATACACTGTATATACATTTCTATCTCACTTTACCATCAAAATGTAAAATGTAACAACAATCACAATAATCTAGGACTCAGTATGCTGCCACCTCCAGTGTTCCATCAGAACTAGAACACTATGCCAAGGAAGCTGTTTCTTAGCAACCACCTGATTCTAGCTAAAAAAAAAATATGTATTTTTAATAAATGCCTTTTAAATCATCAGCCCAGAAATCCCATGAAACAGTGACAAACAAAGTCACAGTACCACCTAATCAACATGCCACCACCCAGTAACAAGCCAGCTAATCCTGGTGACAAGGACAACCCACCAAAAATCTCAAACTGCCTATCTACTCTATAAAATGAAACCTACACAAGATGAGATTCACCACAGAACAAACATGCTGACTATACTGTTCCCAACTAATATGAAATACACACATCACACACCTTCCTGTAGGCAACAATATCCTCCTTCTCAGTCCACAAACTGTACACAAAAAATTTTTAAAAACTAGAAAAAAAGATAGAAAATGTTCACTTAGCTGAGGGAGCTTCATATAGACACAGCCACTCTGCTGCCAGCATTCACTTGGGATACTGAAACCCAGCAGTGGAGTACAAGATGGGGGAGTAGTACTGATGGCCACCAAACAGGAAAGAGACTGGGGAGGGGGGTAATCATGTATAATGACCTAATGGTGGCCAAACAGTGTGACAAGGCAGTGGGCAGAGCCAGTGGGATGTTAGGGTGCATAGGGAGGGGTATCACCAGTAGAAGGAAGGAGGTGATGATACCGCTATATAAATCATTGCTGAGACCTCATCTAGAGTACTGTGTGCAGTTCTAGAGACCATATCTCCAGAAGGACATAGACGTTGCAGAGGCGGTCCAGAGGAGGGCAAATAAAATGGTGCAGGGTCTAAACCAAAATCCATATGAGGAGAGGCTAAAGGACCTCAATATGTTCATCCTGGAGGAAAGGAGGGAGAGGAGGGATATAATAAAGACTTTCAAACACCTCATGGATATAAACTGGGTACAAGAGGGAAGCATTTTTCAGAGAAAAGGTGTTCAAGAACAAGGGGTCATGCTATGAAACTGGGTGGGGTAGACTCAGGGGAAACATGAGGAAGTACTTCTTCACAGGAAGAATGGTGGATGCATGTGTAACCTCCCCCCACTGGACCCCTTGTTTAAGTAGCAGGGCTGCTCCTCTCACACATGGCGCCAATGAGAGGGATGAGGGTTGTCACTATGAACAGTTCTGTTTACCAATACTTTTACTTCAGAGCCTGCCATCCTCAAACAGGCAAACCAAGTGTGGCAACTACCTGGCTCATGCCTGGGGGGACCATTTACCATGCGCATCAATCTGGGTCCCTAGGAGAAAACATTTGCTCACAATTATGCTAGGTTTGTACTTCTGGTCAGGGGCAGCCAAGTAAATCCAGAGACAGTGGAAGCAATAACAGTACTGTCCAAACCAGGTTGGAATTCTAGAGTGTGGCTTTTATTCACATACACAGAGAATAATCACAAAGCGAAGATGGACCCCCACAGGGCTGCTCCCACTGGTAATGCAGATTACTGAGGTACAGAGCACACACACAGTGAACCCTCAGGTTCTGAAATGGAAACAGCGAATACTCTCTGGTTCTGAATGGAAATTGGCACACATGGCCAGAACTGGTACACTTCCCTTGACTAGACACCCTCGTCCAGTACTAGGAGACTTTCCCATATTTCATAAGGGAATTACTGGTGGCACCCTCGACCACTAAAGAGCACAACAGACTCACAGAAAATCCAAACCCACGTCTGGGTAAACTATTTTTTTCAGGCACTGGCCAAATGCACTGAGAGAAAACAAAGGTGCCCACACTGAACCCGGAGAGGTAAACATGGTTACTTCAGATGGGGGGTCTTCCATCTTTTGCTTCCAAATTTGTACTTGGCCATTCATCTGGTTAATAACACCCTCACTGAAACTGGTAGATGCTATCTTGAAATGTCTTTCACGTTTAACATACTACATTACACACCTCTGAGGTGTCCCGAAGTTAAAAGTTCTGTAAATGGCAAAGTCTCTTCACTAGACCCCCACTTTAGCAGGCACTCTTAAATCAGATACAAACTAAAAGTTCTGTACTTGGTAAGTCTCTCTCCGGACCTCATAGTAGACAGACACTTTTAAACAGAAACAGTCTTGGTGACAGAGTCCCTTTTTTCAGAGAAAAACTCACCACAGGAATGCAGGTGCCCCAGGGCTTTTTCTACACAAAAGTCTTGGGTACTCACAGAGCAGATGAATCTCAGGCAGTTTCAGCACAGTCCAGGCTGGACCAGGGGATTGCCCCTGAACCCTGGAATTCCCCCCATCCCTTTGGGGATGGGGCACTGGAAAACCCTCTTGGAATGGTCTCTACTACTTCACTGTCTGGTCTTCTATGTTCTTCTTCTAGGGTGAGAACAAACTACCCAAACTACGGAGGTAGCTCTCTGTCAGAGCTAAAACTGAGGAGCTGCCGAGGCAGCAGCCTCCCCCCCTCACTCTCCACTCTACAGACTACTGAACTCTAACTCAGCATTCTACAGCTAACTCCCCAGCTAGCATTCCAATGTTGCTAATGCTGCTGTGAAAATTCTAAAGTGACATCACCACTCCAGCTCAGCTGAGACTGAAAACAGAGTGGGACACTGAAATCCATTTAACTGGCATTTCACAAGCTGCCTGTCCCTGCCTGTCACTGATTCTAAGTGGGATTCTAGTAACCCCTGGGAATAAGGGGATTACATCCACCCTCAGCCAGGAAAATGACTGTCCCCAGTCATTACCTATCCGGCACCAAGCCATCCTACCCTATGTGTTGACTACCGGGAGGTAGTGCTATCTTCTAACCTACCATGTGCCAGGCAGAGACAGACAACACTAAGAGCCCAAAGGCCATTGGCTGCCATATCAGCCCCTACACTATGATCTTACTATGGTAACCAGAGACCCTGGAAGAACTGTCCAGAGCACAACCCTAATAGACCAGAACTGTGGCCCCTATGGCCAGTCAGGACCACAGCCTGTCTATCCCCCTAGCCCTCTAGGGAAAACCTATCTAACCAAAACAAACCTATCCAAAAGAGGGGAACCCCCATCCCTGGACATCTGCAAACCAAACCTGGAGCTAACACTATACACAAGCATTACATTCCCACACTCCCCCACAACTACACCTGTGGAAGAAAACAGGTTAACACGTTAACAACTACACAGTACTTTAAAAACAACACTTTAAAGCACTGAGGAACTCCAATGAGTCCCTCTAGTCCTCTTCTAGTCTTCTCTTCTGTCTTCATCAGGATCCACCTGAAAGAGAAAAGACAAAAACATACCCCAAATCTGCAAAACACAGTACACGACTATAACCCTTACCATCAAAACACTGGAGAATCCCAAAAAATATTTTTTAGAAAAAGTAGAAAACAGTAGAAAATATCAACATTATGTACAATACACCTTTTGGGGATGGAAAGACCTAAATGTCCCAACTAGTGACAAACAGTGCCCGAAGGCAAGGTCCATGAAAGAGTGTCTTCTGGGCTGGAGTGCAGTGAAGCACAGTTCTTGACGTACTGTAGTCCCAAAGGGGAGAGTCTTTGTGGACAGTTCAACAGTCTGTAGTCTGCTAGGTGTAGGATGTGTATTGCAAGTTCAATAAAGTAAGAAAAGTGTGGACTTACCAGTCCCTTGAAGAATGAAAAATGGAACAGCACCTGGATTTCCAGCCAAAGACTCCCCTTGGCAGCATTTTTCAGATACAGCTGGGTGGAAATCTTCCAGAAACAACAGGATGGATGTCTGGAAACTGCTGGGATGATGTCATCTCTGGCTGATGTCATCTAGGAGATGGAACCTTGGAACAGGAAAGGAACAGCTGGACTGAAGTCATCCAAAATCCCAGGTGATGAATCAGGAAACAGCTGGGTTGATGTCATCTCGAGCTGATGTCATCTGGAAGACCAGGTGATGGAACTGGAAGGCACGCTACAAGGCTGATGAATCTGGACGCACTTTTGGATCCTGGAACACCAGACTGGCGGAACAATATGGGTATAGCAACTGCTGGATGGCAGCACTGGCTACCACTGCTCTGCTTTCCACTTGGTAGGCATGGGCACATTCTCAGGAAGCTGGTTACATTGAGGGTAGTACCACAATGGGTCAGGTGCAAGAATTATTACCCCATCTGGGCACTCATAAGTCACATTATGGAAAGTCTTGTTTCCCTTTTTGTCCACAAAACATACAGTGTCTATGAACAGTGTCCTGCCCAACCTCCAAAACTTGAGTTTGTCTCGTATCACTTTGTCTCTGACATATCGAGTTGTACCTGGATGCAGGTTTTTGGTTGCCTCTTCCACTAGCCAGGCTCTCCTGTTTTTCTCAATCTCCTCCCAGGCTCTCTGAGGAAAGGTAGGAAAAAACATTCCATAGATCTCATCTGCCTTCCTACGAACCAGTCTTTCCTCCTTACTACTCTTCATCAGTTCACGACCCCTGCCCTGGCTTGGGGGCGGCCAGTCCTGGTTCTGCCAATGTAGCATACTCAAAGCTATGAATTACTGGTCCCTGACCCCTCCTTCTGGGGGCAGGGCTGCGGAGTCACCAGCTTCTTCTTCTGGTTCCTCCAAGGCAACAGCCAGAGGCTGTGGACCAGAACCTTCATTGTAAAGCTACATAGCCCCCTCCTCCTCCCCGTCCTCACTTAAGACCCGGGCCCAGGAGTAAACAGTCGTCCTCACTCTTCACTGGGCGTGGAGGTAGGCACCTCCCAATCTAGGGTTTCTCGAACCTCATCCTCTCCCACGAGGCTAGGACTAGGACCCTCTCTCCATGGATCCACTGATTCTCCCTCTGCACTGTCCATCTGCGACACAGGTGTGGAGACATCACGAGGACTCTGCTCTGCCAGTAAATTTACACCCTCTTCCTTTGTGCCACACTCTGCTGGGTCTCCCCCAACAGGTTCAACCTGGTGCTGTGTGCTGCTACTTGCAGGATCTTGAAGTTTTGTCCACATGGGAGCCAAATGAATCTTGGGTTCACTAGTTAGATATTACTTCTCTAAGCACCCTGAACAGTGAGGAATTATGAAAGCATCCCTTCCAGCCACGAGGCACATTATGCATACTCTTACAGGGTATCCAGGAATCACAACATGAGGAGGCAAATGTCCACTGTAGAAACATTTCTCTATTTCTTTCAGCTTGGTAACCTCTTCAACTATCATAGCCCCGGCATGATCCGGGTAGCGGGATGGTCCTGAAGCCATGACTGTACAAAAACACACAAAAGTTCACTGTTATCACTAAGTTCACTCTACTTGGAACAGTCTCACAAAATGGCTCTCTGCCGCTGTGTTTACATTACTACCCCACCCTGTAATGGTGGTGGCAACACTCTTGGTGCATCAACAATATGTATCTGACTCAAGCCACTGCGCATCTGATTTACTGCATACTGATACATTTTACTCAAACTGCACAGACTGCACTGCTTTGCTTCCTCAGCACATCTATATGATTTTCTAGGACTTTACCATTAGCTTTCAATCACTTTTACTTGCTTAAAGTCACTAAAGCCACAATATTTATTGAACAGGATTGCCTGTTTGTTGCAGCCTCTCAGACAACTCACAGTCTCTCTGTTTGCTCAGAAAGTTACACTGTTGCTTGTTGTTAATCAGTTTGTATAAACCATGTCATTACAGCTGTTTACTTATGTATCATCCCATGGATGCTTGCCTTTGTATGGAGATAAGAAAATCTGTTTAATAAAGTATCTTAAATTAAAAAAAAGAAAAAGAAAATTACACTGTTGCTGTATCCATAATACATGCTCACAGTCTAATGCTCAGAATTCTTGCTTGGGTTTGATTACTTTACACAGTAATTCTTTGCAAAAACAATCACACTGTTTATACACAGATCCAGCTGGCTTTAGAAAAATCACACACAGTTTGAGCTCAGTTTTGCTGAATGGTACTCACTGAATCAGTAGCTGGCTTTTTCGATGGAAATTTTGCCCACAGCTGATCCTGAAGCCTTCTGAGGAATGCATTGGCAATCCTGCGATTGTCCCTACAAACACCACACTTTCTCCCCAGTCGATTGGAATATGGACTGAGCCCGATTTAGCACAGAAAAGTCTGTTATTTTAACTTTTATAAGATTTGCTGTCACCGTGACGATCCTCCTGGCTAGCCAGCTCGCACATCGCTCACTCTCTCCCTCTCAAACACTGGGCAGCACTCTGAAGCTGGCTTGGGGGTTTACTGATTGCAGTCTCACCAATCATTCAATGCCATGCAAATGAGCCTCTCTCTTTTCCCGTGCTCTTCTCCTCCACGGCGATCATCGATCAGGCAAAATTTAAATTGCAAAACAACTTTTTTTCTTTTCCACTGTTACACCATGGCGGGAGCACCATTTTGAACTATTTCTCATGGCTATTTCTCTAGCAACTCCCCCAGTTTACACAGCAAGCATTTTAAACTTTTAAGGCACAAATGTCTCTTTGTTTCCCACAGTTCACAATACTTTTTCTTGTCACAACTTGAAAATTAAAGCTGTCAAATGTTCTTTTTGATGCAGGACAAGGGGCACACACAGTCTGGCTTTACAGCTCCTTGGTAAACATTGGCACAATCACAGCAGCACATGAACAGCAGGTACACAGCGACACATACGCATGGTACTACTCTGGTAAATCCTTTATGCGCAAAGCTTCCGATTTTGGGCTACCAACTACCAGACAGACAAAACGCTAGCCACAACCTGAGCAAATATCTCTTGTTTTATCCCAAATTCTAAACACATCCTCAGCGGTGCCTCCATTTTGTAACTTCCCCCTACCGGCTCCCTTTGTTCAACTAGCAGGGCTGTTTCTCTCACACGTGGCGCCAAAGAGAGGGATGGGGGTTGTCACTACAACACTTCTCTTTAACAATACTTCTACTTTGGAGCCTGCCATCCTCAGACAGGCAAACCAAGTGTGGCAACTACCTGGCTCACACCTGGGAGGACCATTTACCATGGCCATCAACCTGGGTCCCTGGGAGAAAATGTTTGCTCACAATTATATTAGGTTTGTACTTCTGGTCAGGGGCACCCAACTAAATCCAGACACAGTGAAAGCAATAACAGTACTGTCTAAACCAGGTTGGGATTCTAGAGTGTGGCTTTTATTCACATACACAGAGAATAATCACAAAGCGAAGATGGACCCCCCCCCAGGGCTACTCCCACTGGTAATGCAGATTACTGAGGTACAGAGCACACACACAGTGAACCAACAGGTTCTGAAATGGAAACAGCGAACACTCACCAGTTCTGAATGGAAATTGGCACACATGGCCAAAACTGGTACACTTCCCTTGACTAGGCACCCTCGTCCAGTACTAGGAGACTTTCCCATATTTCATAAGGGCATTACTGGTGGCACCCTTGACCACTATAGAGCACAACAGACTCACAGAAAATCCAAACCCACGTCTGGGTAAACTATTTTCTTCAGGCACTGGCCAAATGCACTGAGAGAAAACAAAGGTGCCCAACTGAACCCGGAGAGGTAAACATGGTTACTTCAGATGGGGGGTCTTCCATCTTTTGCTTCCAAATTTATACTTGGCCATTCATCTGGTTAATAACACCCTCACTGAAACTGGTAGATGCTATCTTGAAATGTCTTTCACGTTTAACATACTACATTACACACCTCTGAGGTGTCCTGAAGTTAAAAGTTCTGTAAATGGCAATGTCTCTTCACTAGACCCCCACTTTAGCAGGCACTCTTAAATCAGATACAAACTAAAAGTTCTGTGCTAGGCAAGTCTTTCTCCAGACCCCATAGTAGGTAGGCAGACACTTTTAAACAGAAACAGTCTTGGTGACAGAGTCCCTTTGTCAGAGAAAAACTCACCACAGGAATGTAGGTGCCCCAGGGCTTTTTCCACACAAAAGTCTTGGGTACTCACAGAGCAGATGAATCTCAGGCAGCTTCAACACAGTCCAATCTGGACCAGGGACTTGCCCCTGAATCCCGGAATCCCCCCCATCCCTCTGGGGATGGGGCACTGGAAAACCATCTTGGAATGGTCTCTACCACTTCACTCTCTGGTCTTCTATATTCTTCTTCTAGGGTGAGAACAAACTACCCAAACTACGGAGGTAACTGTCTGTCAGAGCTAAAACTGAGGAGCTGCCAGGCAGCAGCCTCCTCCTCCTCACTCTCCACTCTACAGACTACTGAACTCTAACTCAACATTCTACAGCTAACTCCCCAGAAAGCATTCCAATGTTGCTTATGCTGCTGTGAAAATTCTAAAGTGACATCATCACTCCACCTCAGCTGAGACTGAAAATAGAGTGGGACACTGTGAAATCCATTTAACTGGCATTTTACAAGCTACCTCTCCCTGCCTGTCACTGATTCTAAGTGGGATTCTAGTAACCCCTGGGAACAAGGGGGTTACACATGGAACAGCCTCCCAATGGAGGTGGTGGGGCCAAAAACTGTAACGGGATTCAAGAATGCATGGGACAAGCATAAAGGAACATTGGTGGCTAGGAAAGGGAGGGTAAAGCCGGAAAGCAAGTAGGGTCTGTGGTATTACAGTAGGTAGAGAAAATGGGCAGACTAGGCTGGCTAAGCGGTCCTTATTTGCCATCAAATTGTATGTTTTTGTTTCTGTATTTCACTGCATCTGGTAAGTTAGACTGTCCTAGACTGAACCCACACTCATTGTCATACACAGATGTCCTTGATGGCATTCCCATTAGAACTTAAAGGAGAACTGCATTCAACCTGTAAGTCATTTTTGCATCTGATGCACTTGCACACCAAATGCTTTGGGACAGTAATGGCAAAGGAGAGGTGTGGCACTGCCACCCAGTGCAATGGATGCTATACTGGGCGTGACCCACAGCCATCAATCAATGGGAAGCTGCCGATGCCAAGGAACTTCAAAGAGAGCCAAAGAGTTGAAAAGAATCTGCCACTGCAATCACGAACAGTTTAGTCATTGCAGCGGCACCTGCCTCCTCCCTCACAACCTTTTTGGCTCCTGCACTGAGCACTCTGTCCCCGGTCTAGCTCCAAGAGCAACTTGTTTTCTTGGTGAGCCTTTCCTGGTGAAACATTTTAATAAAATAATGAGCGGGTGGCTGGTCCTGCCACCTGCCACACACTCCCCAGAGAGCTGACATCGGGGTGCCCAATCCCTGTGTCTGCACGTCCCCCCCAATTATGTGGCACACTGGGAGCCCACCCCAGTGTGCTGAAACATGGTGGCTCCTGCCACCCACCACACAGTTCTGAAAAGCTGACATCGGGGTGCCCGATCCCCATGTCAGCATCCCACCCCCGTTATGTGGCACACTGGGAGCCCACCCCAGTGTGCTGAAACATGGTGGCTCCTGCCACCCACCACACAGTCCTGAAAAGCCGACATCGGGGTGCTCAGTCCCGTGTTGGCATGTTCCTCTCTCCCACTATGTGACACATTGGGAGCCCACCCCAGTGTGCTGAAATAAAGAAGTTTTTTTCCGACACCAGGATGCTCACTCCCGGTGTCAGATGCGTCCCCTTCCCCCCAAACCCATTCTTTGCCAACATCAGAGTGCCCAATCCCCATGTCGGCATACTCCCCCATATTGTGGCACACTGGGAGCCAACCCCAGTGTGCCTAAATTTAAATTAAGTTTTACCTGAAAAATAAAGAAAACGGTCCCCAAAGTCTTTACCTGTAAAAGAAAGAAAACGGTCCCCCGAAGTCTTTTTTTCCCCTGTAAAAAAGAAAATGGTCCACCGCTGTCTCCCCAGTCCCCCCTCTCCCAACCCACATCCTTCCTCTGTGCATCCCACCTCCCTGCACTCCCCACTGTCACCCCTTACTTACCTCCGGAGGTCCGGTGCTGCTATCTTCTGTGGACTGGGATGCATCTGTACTCTTCAAAGCTGAACGCCGAACTGAGGAACTGAGATAAGCCGTATAATGGGAGTCAATGGTAGGGTTTCCAAGTTAAGTTGATATCTCAGCCATTTTATGGAATTTTGGCTTCAAATTTTCAACATGGGGTTCTTGGGATCCCACCTCATGAACACTGAGACTGTCATCTTGTTTCTAGGTCCCGAAAGGTGATTTCGCAGTCACTGCACAGAATCACCTTTTGGGACTGATTAATGAAACAACAGTGCTACTGTTCATGAGATGGGGTCCAAAAAAGCCAACGTTGCAAATTTGGTGAAAAACTTCCAAAAATGCCTGTGTACGAGTGTGCGCTGCGCAGTTTATACGCACCCTCATGACTTTTCACTCCAGATTTTCAACATTGCCATTTTTCACAGCTCCTTATGAACAGTACATCTGACATTTTTCACATCTGCCCGAAATGTGTTTTCACAGCTGTGGCGCAGAATGGTGCAGTCGCTGTGGGAAATCAACTTTTGGGGCAGATTAAGAAAATCACACTGCCACTTTTCATGAGGAGAGGTACAAAAATGGCAATGTTGAAAATTTGGTGTAGGAATTCCAAAATATTATTGCTATATGGGAGTGCATTGCCCCGTTTCTTTGCATACTTGTAACAGCAGCTATTTTTCATATTTTCACTCCAGATTTTCAATATTACCATTTTTTTTTACACCACCTCCACGAACAGTATAGCTGTAATTTTTCACATCCTGCCCAAAATGTGTTTTTGCACCTGTGGCGCTGAATGACGTGGTCGCTGTATGAAATCGCCTTTTGGGATTCAGTAACGAAATGATAGTGCCACTGTTCATGAGGTGGGATCCCAAAAAGTCCATATTGAAAATTTGGAGCAAAAATACTAACAAACACCTGGGGTGTTATGGTTTCAAATTTTAACGCACCCCCACCCTGTAGAGACTGACAGGCATTGGGGGTGTGACTTGGGGTCGTCGGCCATACTACTCATGACATTCCACCTCCACCCCAACCCCCACCCCCACCCTGCAGCCAGTGGCAGGAATCGAGGTGTGCCTTGGGGTCTTCGGTTCTAACGTTCACCCCTTTCTCCTATACTGCACTCATCTCAGCTTATTTCCTTATGGAATGGGGTGAGCGTAATGGCCAAACACCCCAAGGCGCACCGTAATGCCTGTCGGTGTCAGCAGGGTGGGGTGAAGTGGAATGGTGTGAGCTTTATAGCTGACATCCCAAAGACACCCCCTCAACACCTGTCAGTCTCTGCAGGGTGGGGGTGAGGGTTGGCATTTCGATTGGAAACCCTAATACCTCAGTAAGGAAGTAAATCAGGGAGGGGCAGTGGACGTCACCTACCTTGATTTCAGGAAAGCCTTTGACACCCACCAACATCAAAGGCTGATTAACAAGTTGGGTAGTCTGGCACACGGCACAGAATGTTCAAGTGCCTCAAGGACATAAGCAAGGTGCAGGAGTGAACATCTTCCAAAGCATCAAAAGTTCGGCATTGACAAATGCTTGTTTTTCCTGTAGAAGCTGTTTTTCAAGTGCTAGTTTATATTTTATTATTGTTCCATCTTCACTTGCGTCTTGATAAATGCAGTGGGTGTTTCTTATTTACACACTGGTAATCCATACCATTTTAGATCTCTATAATGTAGTTTATGTTCTTGTTCAACTCTTCCATTGCTGTCGCTATGCATCCTTGTTCTTCTATGGAAATCTGTGACTGAGAGGGACATAAACTACATCATTCAGTTTTATTAAAATGCTAATAACCATCTGCATGTCAAGTCAAAAACAATGACTGAGATTACGAAAAAGATAGTAACGTTGACATAATAACAGAATGAAACCAATATTTAAAATACAGCTTCTACAGGGAACAAAAGGTTCATTTCTCTTTAAAGAGCAATGCATTACTTGATCAGTTAAACTAGGGTCTCTGTTTTATGAAGAAGCATCCTGTGTGAGACAATATCAAATGCTTTATTGATGTCCAGGCACACAATTGGGCCTATGTACTACCGGGCGGGAATAACGAGCCAGAGGCGCAAATCTACCTGCGTAGCTCTGAACCTACAGACAGGTGCACACCGGCCGTATTCATCAATGGCAGCCACATGTCCGCGGCTCTGTAAAGTTAATCTCCTCCATTCTCCATTGGCTCATTATAACCCTTTGTCACTGGAGGGCCTCAATAGCTTGCTTTTTTGATCCTGGCCTATATAGTGTACTGGTGCACTGTGTGAAACCTTAGGCCAGCTTTCCAAGATTATAACAAAGCTACTGCATTTGTGTTAAGACCCATTAAATCCACTTGACCATTCTTGCTTCTCCTATTCATCAGCAAACAGTCCATTTTGCTCTTATTTGACTCCTTGTCATCACCCTTCATCTAATACATACCCATGTAAATCCGGCACATCTAATCTAATACACACCGATATATCTCAATTATACACCCAAATATACCTCAATTCAGCTACCTAGTCACCCTTTAATATGGATGAGGTGAGCTGTATAGTCATACCCCCCTGCCTCCTACTCCTACTAATGCTCTGTTGACTACTTTATTGCCCTATCTCTAAAACACATTTCCCTGAGCAATCTTCACTCCCCACCTCGTCACAATTCACCTGAATCTATTCGCATGCATCTTCTTACTCCTTGCCTCCCTAAATTTGGTGCTGCTCATCTTGGGCACTGGCTCCACAAAAAACTGCATGCTTCTACCACTCTTTCTAGGATAAGAAAGCAACTTCGTACCCTTATATGGTCCATCCTCTACCTCCTCATTCTACTAATACTGACAGGTGATGTTGAGCTCAATCCTGGACCAACATGCTTCACCTTAACACCCACTACCCAATCTGGCATATGTAGAGCCCCCAAAGGGCTAAAACTCGCTCATATAATTGCTTGAAGTATATGACCTAAAATGGCAGAACTCAAAGCTTATGTTGGTCAGCATATACCTGACATACTAGGTATCTCTGAGTCATGGCTGAAGCCTAGCATCAGGCAACATGAAATAGCATTACCTGGCTATAACTGCTTTAGGAAGGATAGGGTGGGCAAAAGAGGAGATGGAATCCTTATGTATGCTTGATCTGATATAGATTCTACCAAAATTCCTGTGCAGAAGATTTGTTACTCCTCTCACTGATCCTGGGTATGGTCAAAAAACTACTTGTGGGGTGCATCTCGATGCCTCCTAAGGAAGCCACTTCCTGCCTTCCCTCCTTTATTACCTCCCTCACCAGCCTCCCTAACTATGACCTCGTACTTGTTGGGGACTTTAACATAGATTGGCAAAACTACAGTTCAGACTTGATGCATGCCACTCTTTCTGACTGTAATCTGGTCCAACTCATCAATGAACCAACATGAATTAACTCCAAGACGAGCAATCACACTGTGTTTAATTGGTTGTCACTAATTGTGCCCAAAAGGTAAAATCAGTTAGTGTTCTCTCAGACAGCATCAGCAACCACTCCCCAGCTCCATGCATCTGGCATAATAACTCCCGTAACCCCCCCTCCAAGGATCCTTCAGGTCTGAGATATATCCTGTTTCAACCCTGGTGCTTTCATTGTGTCCTTAATGAACCTGGACTGGGGATCTTGTTAACACTGTCCCTGGCATTAATCAAGCCCTTGACTTCTTTATCTCCACCTTTACTGCTATAGTTAATAGCCATGCCCAGCAAAAAAATGCAGGTTAAAAGACATCAAAGCTCCTTGGCTCTCCAATGAGTATAGGAGACTCGTGTCTACTTGAGATTGTGCCTGACGGACCTACAAATGCACTGGGTTGCCCAATGACTGGCAAGTCTATAGGGAGATCAGTAATAAGTGCAAGAGTAACATTCAGAAGGTCAAATGCTTTCATTTCAGGACACTCCAAATGGAGCACCTCTGCAGTCCTAAGGATTTCTGGAAGGAGGTTAACTCTCTAATCAAGGGGAAGACCACAGAGATCCCTAACTCCCTCACCATCCAGGAATCCATCCTCACTGACCCTTCATCCATTGCCGTGGGGTTTAATGAATTTCTCACTGATCTCCATAGCTATATGTCACACTTTAACAACTCCCCCCATGGGACCCTCAGCCTCCAGTCATAACTGCAGATTGCCCTGCTTTTCACTTGAAACTTGCACCCCTTAGTGAAGTCTGTTGGCTTCTTGCTAATTTGAAAGTTAATGGTTCAGGGCTGCAGCCCTTGCCTGTCCAGTTCGTAACTTGTTCAATCGGTCCTTTCTCACAAGTACTGTCCCGGATAAATGGAAGGTTGCCGTAGTCGTTCCAGTGCATACGGGCAGACCGAACACTACAGTACAGAATTATAGACCCATATCTATTCTCTGTCCGCTGGCAAAAATCCAGAAGCATATCCTCTATGACCATCTTCAGGACTACCTTGAACTCTACCAACTACACTTCCCCTTCTGGCATGGGTTCAGGAAAAATCATTGTACCCTCACTGCCCTACTCACAGCAACATCCAGGTTGTTTCATGCCAAGGACCAAGGGTATGCCACCGGGGCCATCTTTGTCGAACTGACAAAGGACTTTGATTTGGTCAATCATGGTTTCCTACTCCATCAGCTATATCTCCTTGGACTTGATGCCAGTGCCTTAACCTGGGTTCAGAGTTATCTTTCTGACCACATGCAAAGGGTCAAGTGGGCTGCTTCTCTCTCAGACCTCAGACCTGTTTCCCATGGTGTACCTCAGGGCTCCATCCTGGGTCCACTACTATTCTCCCTCTTCATTAATGAGCTACCGAATAACTGCGTGTGTGTGTGTGTGTGTGTGTGTGTGTGTGTGTGTGTGTGTGTGTGTGTGTGTGTCTTGGTACATCTCTATGCTGATCATGCCATTATCTACAGTTCCTCATCTGACATTGGGTTGATTACAATCTGTTAGCAAGTGACTTTGGCGTGCTTGAAGACTGGTTTCTAAAACACCAACTTGTCCTCAACACAATAAAAACCTAAAAGCATGCTGTTCTCCCATCCACCCTCTTCAACATATGCCAACACCCCACTTGTGATTCTCTCCTGCAATGGTGATAACCTTGAATTAATTCAATCCTTCAAGTACTTGAAGTCACCCTTGATACCTCGCTTTCTCTGGACACTCATGTCTCCCTAATTACCAAATGTCTGAACCAAAAATGTGGCCTTTTATATCATATCTGTCCCTTCCTCACTTTGGTCTTCTGTCACAAGATCGCGGTGGCCTCGCTCTTTCCCCTTACCTATAGTGCTCCACTTCTGCTCACAACAAACTCAACAGTTCTATCCCACATAAAACAGGCCTACCACAGGGTGGGTAGATTTACTTTAGTTATCAAAGCCTGGCATCACCATTGTGATGCCCTCTCTTCCCTGGGTTGGCTACCATATGAATCTAAACTTTGGTATTCCAGTCTCTGCCTAATGCACAAGCTGGTCCATAAATACACTCCTTTCAGCCTTGGTGAGCTTGTTCAGCTCCATCAACCACAGCGTGCACTCAGACCTGCTTCCCTACCCCTGCTTATAATACCTAAACCGCGGCTTGCTGTGGCCCATAGTTCTTTCGCCTACTCTTCTGTGTCTGACTGGAACTCATTGCCCCACCCCATACTATCGTGTTCCTCGCTCCCTAAGCTTCAATCCTCTTTGGTATCCTACCTCTTGGTCCATGCTCCAGTTTCAGATGATTCTTGCTCCAGCTTCCCCAAGTCTATGGCTAATCCTGTGTAGCTCTCCCCAAATCTCTTTATGGGGAAACTTTGTCTGAATTTGAATGTGATACCTGCAATTATATTTCTGCACTCGTCTGCTCATGCTGCTGCTGGTATAATGGTGATTGCTACCAGATACCACTGTCTTAGCTTGTACAAGTCATTATATATGCAATGTCAACCTGTCTGTATTTGGCTAATTGATGTAAATCTGTAATTGTCTAACTGATGCAATTCTGTTCAAACTGTGTGCCTGTAGATTCCTTTAATTTCTTTCTGCGTTATTCCAAATCATTGTAATCGGCACTTACTCTGTAAGCTGTGTTGTATGTACTTCCAATGTATTGTATTTCCTGGGTCTCCCCTGAAAAAGGGACTGCAATATCTCAGTGGGCTCACCCGGTTACCAAAATTCAAATAATAAATAATCTATCTATCTATCTATCTATCTATCTATCTATCTATCTATCTATCTATCCAGAATACCCAGGTAGGTAAAGTAAGACAGTATGGTAGCCGATCTTTACTTACAGTATTACATGAAACTGTTATAAACATTTGTAGGCAATTCCTGATTGGCTGTAAAAAGATTCTGTGCACTGTATACCAGGACAACTAATTCCATGACATAATTCATGTCATAAAATGGGTAAAAAAAGATGAAGTCACCTGATTGAATAATAGGCGCTCCAAGGTGTGCAATTACATCACTATAATTAAGATTAGGGTAACATACTAAGGCTAAGGACAGTAGGAGGCAATTTGCCCATGTTGGCTCTCCCCCACTTCCCAGTGGCTATAACCTGAAGGGTTGGATAGAGTCATGTGGTCTTCCAAGTTCTTTTTAAATATTGATAGGCTGGCTGATAAGACAATATAGTTCGGTAGATTGTTCCAGAGTTTGACTACACTGTGGGTGAATATATTCTTCCTTATCTCCTTTTTTGAAATTTCACCTAAAATTTGTAACTTATACAATACTTACACTCCTTCAGACCTGGAAGTGTTAGTAGCCACATCACACCATTAGCAAATTGATCCCCCTGTATCCAAAACTGACCTGCCATCACAAACGTGACTTCCACCTTTATGCACTAAAAACCTTCAGTTAGGTTCTAAAACTAAAACTCCCTTAAATTAAAAACAAAAACAAAAAAATAAATGTTGTCTCCCTAATCACACATTCTCCTTACCCATATAAACAAATTAAAACATTAAATGCTGCTAATAGAGTTCATAACCAGTTTTCTTTTGATCATGAAAATTCCCCCTCCTATATTTTCCTGTTTATGAGGAAATCTCTGCTGCTTGCCCTGCCACAAATAAAATTGAGGCTGTGGTTGCACATGATGCCTTTGTTGTGTGTGTGTGCATGTTGTGAGATGAGTATCAGACCTGTGGAATTGCGCAGAATTTTAAATTTCTGAATTCTGCAGTAAACATTGCATCTGTTGAAAGTAAGCATCAGACAGAAAAAAGAAACATGGTGAGGAAGGGAGGCAGTACTAGAAACAAAAAGAAAGGAAAGGTGGGAAACTATGGTTAAATGGTCAGAGGCTGGCCCAAACTGTTTAAAACAAGTTCTGGTCAGAGCCACAATGGCTGGTAATGTAACAAACTGAGTAAGCATGTAGAATTTATGTTGGGTTTGATGGTTAATTTGATTAACTCACTTTGCTGCCATACCACCAGCCTCCATCTTGCCTCAGCTTACATAATGTGCCTCCTGCTCAGCCTTTGCAGTGATTGACAGATGGTCACACCACTTGCTGCAATGCCAGGACTCCTAATCTTCTCTTGGCTCATCCAGTCTGAATACACAGCCTGCCCTCAACATAGAAATATAGAAACATAGAAATTGACAGTAGATAAGGACTGCTCGGACCACCCAGTCTGCCCATTATCCCTAACTACTGCAAAAACCACAGACCCTACTCGATCTACAGCTTTACCTTCTCTTTTCTATCGCTAGGGTTCCTCTATGCCTGCCCCATGCATTTTTAATTCCCATACTGACTTTGCTCCCATCACCTCCACTGGGAGGCTGTTCCATGCATCCACCACCCTTTCTGTGAAGAAATACTTCCTCATGTTACTCCTTAGTCTACTGCCTTGAAGCCTCATATCGTGGTCCCTTGTTCTTGAACATCTCCTTTTCTGAAATGTATGCCCTTGAGATATTTGAATGTCTCTATCTTATACCCCCTCTCCCTCCTCTGCTCCAGGGTATACATATTGAGGTTCTCCAGTCTCTCCTCATATGACTTTTGGTGCAGGCCATGCACTATTTTTGTTGCCCTTCTCTGATCTGCCTCTAAAATCCTAATCTGGTATATATACTGCTGCTGCTGCTGTCCCAGTGACCTAGTGCAAGGCACCTTGCATCAAATAAATGCCTCAAAGAATGTGTGCACCCCAAAGAGTGTCCTCAAGTCCTAATTATCCAACCCCCGCGTATCAAGGATCATGTCTGGTCCACTCATCAGCATGAGCTTAAAAAGGAAAAAAAGGGTTCAGCACAGCCAGCAGAGGGCATATTATATGCATTGGGGAACAGTCCAGGACACGATTAGCATCCCTGGCACCTAGGGCTAGTCCACCCCTGCGTGGCAGACCATATTTATCCATGAAACTCTGCTTGTTGGGTTTAGACTTTTTTTTTGCTAAGCAATGTGAGTGTTTCTGTTTCCCCCTCCTCTGGTTCCATAGCTGCAGGGTAGTTTTCTTCCCCCTCCTCTGTGCTTGTACTTGCTGGATCGTTTTCTCTCCTCATCCTATGCCTGCAAGGCAGTTCACTATATATTTAATATTTTAATGTTGTCATCTGTGAACCACCCAAGCCTTTGGGAAGGGCTGCTGAATAATGAAACTGCCTTGTTTCCTCCCCCTGGTACCTACAGAGCTGTTCTCTCCAATGTCTCCCACCTGCAGGATTGTTCTTCCCCCCTAGCCACAGATGTCTCATATCTGTGGGGTGGGTTACACAAAGTGACTCACTGTGTCAGGTTGCAAAACTGGTTGGGCAAATACCTTACGTTGGCCATGTTCCCCTGGGTGGCAGTGTTGCTCATCCACTTTCTGTCTGTCTCACCTCCTGCCTTGGTTTGCCAGATGTTCCATTTTAATAGGGACTGTCCCAATCTGGTATAACAGCTGTCCCAGTGATTTACAGTAAGCTCCCATATGTCCCAGCCAACAAGCTTGTTTTATTAATAGAATTCCCATATATACAGTACCCTTCTGAGCCTATCAGATTACAGCACAGCAAAAATGCTTCTGGAACAATTAGATTAATCAATCAATCTTTATTTATCCAGGTGGAACTTCATTGAGCAGAACTCATTTGCAAGGTGGACCTGGGAAGTATTCAATAATACAATAATTAATGGGCTTCCTATTTTCCCATAGGGAAACCATGGCATAATCTGCCATAATAAAGGAGTGTTTATTACAGCAAACATGTGCATGGTTTCCCTCACACTACGCATGCGCCTACTGGCATTTTTCCCCTTCCCGACTGGATGATCGCTCGCCATTTCCTACCACCGCTACAGTCAACTGCCAGAGGAACATGGCAGTAAGTTATTTAAACTAAAGAAGTGCTATTTTACATCACACGAGGCAAAGACAATCTTTAAAAAATGTGGAAATGAAAATTGTAACCAGTGGCCAAAAATGAAACTGGACCGTGGCAGCAACGGAACCTATCATATTTTATATAATTGCTGAGGTGAAAAAGGCAAACCCAGCAATTATATAAAATAAAATATGGGTCAGGGTGTGTAAACTCAAAGTTTACACACACACTCAGGGTTAGATGCTATTTATAAACCCCTCGAGCATCGCTCTCTGGGTTTATGTAGCATCTAACCCCTCGGGTGTATTTAAACTTCTTGTTACACACTCCGACCCATACTTTATTCTATTTATAATACACAGCTCCCAAAAATAGGGAGGATATACAAATACAAAGGTTATATAGGGAGTACATTAAAATGAAGAGACCATTATGATGCAAATGTGCAAAGGAGTACATGATAATATCACTGAGGTTTGTATTTTAGAACAGCAAGTGCAAATAAATAATACAGAAGTGAAACTGAAGGGCAACAGCCCCTAGTAATACAGGGATACATGGCTGAATACTGGGTACTACCTCCAAGAAGGGAGTACATACAATGTACTGACCCCGAGTGGGGCAGATCAGACAGGAAATTAGAGGAGGTGATGGCCAGAGCCTAGGCTAGTCACAGGAAGGATTATAACAGGAGTGGGAGAGGCAGGAGGGGATGTAAGACAGTAAAGAAGAAGGACAGGTGTAGGAGAAGTAAACATAAGATATAACAGAGGCTCAGAGCAGGGAATGGTCAGGGCATGCGCCTGAATGGAGAAAGGCAGGACTTAGGCATAGCAGTTACAGGTGTCCTGGATAACCTGTCTAGGGAGGGTTTTGAATTTTGCTAAGCTGACAAGGTTATAGAGTTTGAGGAACTTTTGTGTATGGTTCCATACAGAGGGATGGGCATGGCTTATTGAATGTAATTTGTAACAAGTTCTAACTCTTGGAACATCTAAGGGGACATAGGAGTATCTCCGAAGTGAGTAGGACTGTCGAGCAATGGTTAGGAGGTTGCAGATATAGTCAGAGAGTTTACTGGACAAGGCTCTGTCGGTTCAAGTGACTGCATTTTGTAACCTTCTAGTTTTTAAAGAGTACCAACCCAGCACAGAGTAAAGGGAGCAATGATGCATGTTATAGGAAGTGCCGGTTATGAACCTAATAGCTCTATGATACAATTTATCTAGTTTAGCCGATGTGGTGCTAGAGCCATGACCGTAAATGAGGTCAGTGTAGTTCAGGAGCGGGAGATAGGTAGACTGAACCAATCTGACTAGCATCAAAAGTGAGGAGGTGTTTAATACAGAAAAAGAGAGCCAGTCTCTGTTTTAGTTGTTTTGCTAATTCTTCTATGTGTACAAGGAAGTTAAATTTGCAATCCAACCAGAAACCCAGGCATTTAAATTTATCCACTGACTCCAGAGTTTCTCCTAATAACGTAGTGATCTGTGGTATAGATGCAGTGGTTTGAGGTGAAGAGGGGAGTGCTTGTGGTGATAGGAACATAGATTTGGTTTTGTTTGCATTAAGCAGCAATTTCAGTTGTACTAAATTATATTGCAATAAGTTGAATTCATGCTGTAGGGTGGTACAGGTTTGTTCAAGGATAGGCTTAGTTACATAAAGCACTGTGTCATCTGCAAAGAGATGGATACTTGCGGTCGAAACACTGGCGTTTAGTTTGTTGATATAAATCCCGAAGAGAAGTGAACCCAGTATTGACCCTTGTGGTACTCCCATCAATAGAATTTTAATGGGAAAGAGTCACCTTAAACTCTCAGTTGCTGCTACCGGCCGGACAAATAGAACTGGAACCATTTCAGGGCTGGTTCTTCCAGGCCAACATAATGTAGTTCAGTTAGTAGCAGATCATGCTCCACCACATCGAATGCCTTGCTCAGGTCGAGGAAAACGGCACCCACATGTTTTTTTGAGTCCAGCGCTAGCTGCCAATTATTGGTCACATTGGCTAGTGTGGCTACAGTACTATGTTTAGGACGGAAACCAGACTGTGCGGGGTTGAGCTTGTCATGGGACTCTAGGTAGCTACGCAATTGAGAGTTGATGATCTTTTCAAGAAGTTTTGAGAGTAGGGGAAGAAGGGATACAGGTCTATAATTGTTAAGGTCGTATGAGTCACCTGACTTAAAGAGTGGCATGACATGTGCTATTTTCCATGTATCAAGGAGGATGCCGTGTGAGAGACATGTTGAATAAGTGGGTAATAAGGGTGGTAAGTACCTGGTGTCCTAGTTTCAAGAAGAAAGGGTCGATTTGGTCCACTCCTGCACATTTTTTAGTGTTAAGGGCTAATAACAAATCCTTGACTTCTTTGAAGGAAATTGGGCTGAAGCTGAACGTTTCCCCTGGGGGTAATGGGCTTAGCTCCTGGTCTGCCCAGTTTGAGGTACTATGTTTCGGAAGAAGATTGCTGGCAGGTGAAGTGTTAAAGGTGAAACCTGCTGTCATGAAGTGGCTGTTAAATAGGTCCAATATTCTAAGCTTATCAAAGGTGGTTGTATCATCAGTGATAATCTTGGCAGGGAGAGAGGAGGTAGGGCAGTGCCCTTCAATTTCTCTCAGAGCTTTCCAGAACATGGCAGGGTTATTAGAGAAGGTATCGCATTTGGATCTGAAGAACTTAGATTTCTCAGCCCTGGTTAATTTGGAACACTGGTTCCTTGCCATTTTGAAGGCTGCCTGGTCAGAGGACATTTTGGATTTGCGTGCGCACTTCCAGAGGTGGTCCCTATAACAGAGGGCAGATTTAATAGCATCACTGAACCATGGGCATAACCTTCTCTTTGTTCTAACTTTGGTTAGGGGGGCATGTTTATTTATAATCCATGATACTAGTTCATGGAATAGGGTACAAGCTTCTGACACTGTTTTTGCAAGGTAAAACTCTTGCCATTGTAAATTGCATAGGTCCGTAAGGAATCTACCACAGTCAAGACTCCTATGGTTCCTTTTTTATAGATACTTGGAGGTAGAGTTGAGTTTGGGCACAGTCTGCACACAAGCTATGGTGCTGTGGTCACTTATATCCTTAAAAAACACAGCAGAGTGAGAAATATTATGGGATTTGTTTGCTATGATTAAGTCTAGAAGTGTACTATTGTTGGGGCTTTTGTCATTAGGATGGGTGGGTTCTGTGATAAGCTGGGAAAGGCCATGCTCATCACAGAGGTCTTTGAGTAGTTTTGAGCTAGAGGACAGGCAGTCAAGGTTTATGTCCCCCATAATGATTATTTCTGAACACTGGGATTCTAATAGGTTACGGGGATGGTTCATCAGATCAAGACCCCCTAAGGGGGGTCTATAGCATCCAGTAATAATCAATGACTCGAAGGATGAGAGCTGTATCCTTAGAGATAGGCATTTGAACTGTTTGGGAATGGTAGTCGAATTGACAACTTAGACTGCGAACCTATCTTGGACATAGATTGCGACCCTTCCCCCCCAGAGTGCCTATCCACTCTAATCACACTGTATGCTGGGAAGTTTATTTCGTGATCTGGTGTGGCACGTCTTAGCCAGGTTTCTGATATGACCAGCACATCCGGTTTGGTGTTGCAGCTCCAAGATTAGACACTGTTGAGTTTCTTAAGCAAACTGCACGCGTTAATGTGGATACTCTCAGTCTGCACAGAACCCTGCTCCTTTATGCTCCAGAGTAAGGCAAGTTAATGAAAACATTTTTTTTGAGGCTTAAGTGTCACTGGCAAGGGGGGACTGAAAGAAATAAAATGCTGCTTTCCTGCATTGACATATATGTACTTCTTTAAACAAATTATTTGTTTCTTTGTAATCCTACAAATGCAGCAAAGCCCCATCTGCATTCCCAAAACCCAGATTTCACGAATAAATATTTCCCTGGACTTCCTACTAATAAGTGTCCCTATTTTGCCATAAGCAAAAAAATGACAACCCTACTCCTGCCTCATTAGCAGCATTACCTCAGGGGTCACGCTCTCTCTCTCTCTCTCTCTCTGTACTGTAGTCCCAGTCAGTATGGCTCTGGTTCCTGGGGCTGCTGATTCCCTGGATTATAAAGCTGCTCTCTTCCTTGGGTCTCAGGGGCTCACTGATGGGCCAACTTAAGAAACAAAAAAATGAAATTACATTTATTTATTTATTTGAAAAGTTTAACCAAGAAAGGCATACTGAGCTGCGATAGCTCGTTTCCTGGTGCGTCCGGGGAGGGGGGAGTACAATTTATATTACAAAACAAGGATTCAAACTAATATACATATATTTACTACATATATACACTATTTACTACAACCAGGTTTTAAAAAATGAACATAGGAGAGTTTGTGGGCCATAGGAATTGTGGAGCAGTGAGAAGCGCAGAGAGGAAGCTGGAGATGTAGTAGAGAGAGCGTGTAAGAAGATGGGAGCAGTGTATAGGTGTGAAGAGAGTTTTGAAGATAAGAAAAAGGTAGGGGAAGGCTGAAGAGAGAGTGAAGGGAGAGGGAATAGGAGGATCGAGGGGTAGGTAGAGATGGTGAGGCTCCCATTCCAATTCACTCCCATATCATTTCGCTCCAGATCACTGTGCTCCTGCTTAATAGCTTCAGTGATGTACGTTGAATACAGCAAATTCGTTGATGCTGCCTAACCGACAGAGACACAGCAACTCCCGAAATCAGCCACAATCTGAAGTCCCTCACACCGTCAGCACCAACGACAAAAGGCATCAGTAAATATTAAATATTCAGTAGCTGTATAGAAAAATAAAAAAAATAACCTGCAGCTCAAGCACATGTGGAGTTAGTGAAGGTGCTGCCTGACCTGTTTGGCAAGGCGGGGTGAAGCTACGTTCTTTTGCCGGGCATAGAACTAATGCGAACTGAGGAGAGCAAATATCGGGAGCGGTAGTGTGGTCTTCTAAGAGAATAATCATTTATGTAGAGACCGGACTTCATTCTCTTTCTGGAGTTCCAAGTTAGACATTTTTACTGGGTCTGGAGCTAATGTGTTTTAATTTAAGCACCGGGGGAGTGAAGGAAAGTAGAGAACTGGGGACAAAAATAAGAAGCAAGCAGCTGTGCCTTGACTGACTGCATTTGCAATGCAAAAAAGTTACCTCATATATAAGTGAGAGAGCAGATCGGGTGCTAGCGGGGCAAATGACAGAAGGCAGATCAGATGGAGGCAGTGTGAATGACAGAGCCCAGCGTCATAATGTTAGTTTGGACCAGTTTAAAATGTTGTTGCAGCCATGTCTGAAAGGCAGTAGCCTTGATCTTATCCATGATTGGTGTGAAATTATTTGGATAAAATTTCAATTGGAATAGAATTGTGATGCTATTACTGGAGCGACCTGACAAGGGCATTTAAAAAAGCAAGTTAAATGTGAGTTGCATATATTCAACACAGCTGATAATTGTACATTTTTTTAAGGGAACATGCTGTATACCTTGTTTGCTGACAGGTGCAATCAGAGGAAGTGAAATGCCTGGGAGTGAATGTGCATGGGGCAAAATTGTGCGGGAGTGAAAGTGGCAGGAGCGAAATTACGGGAATGAAATGTCGTAGACCCGACCTTCATCACTCTGGGATGCATACCCCACAAAGGCCAGATGCGTCTGGATGCACATCCAGTCCACTCCTTGTTTTCCTGGAGTGCAAAGAGAAAAGTTAGGGTAGGGAGGAAGAGGTAGACCATTCATCCCTCTGGGGTGCAAACCCCACAAGGGCCAGACACGACTGGATGCAAACCAAGTCTGTGTACTGGTTTCCTGGTCTGCAAGGAGGAGGTTAAATAAGATTAAAAGTGGGGTGGGTGGGGGAGGCAGGCGGGGAAGAGAGTGGGGGAGAGTGGGTGGTGAAGGGCAGAGGAGAAGAGGTGGGGGTCAGTGACAGTTATAGGAGGGTGAGGTGAAGATTAAGCAGCAGGGGGATAGGGAAATGAGAGGAGGGGCAGAACTGATGGGACAGTGAGTGAGTAAGAGTTGAAGGAAGTGCTGAGAGAATGCAGGGTAGAAAAGAAAGGGGTGTGTGGTCAGTTGCAGTTACAGGAGGGTGAGGTGAAGTCAAACAGCAGGAAGGATAGAGAGTGAGAAGAGAAGGCAAACTGGATGTGTAAGGGGAATGAGTTCCAGAGTTTAGGGAAGTGGTAAGACATATTGCTTTTTATCCTCTACAGTGGGCTACTGCCCATGTTGGGCACCCTTACCTGACTGTGAGTCTTTCGGGGTCTTGTAGATGCCTTATGTGCCCCAGCAGATCCCCCAGAGCTGGCCCAGACGCTTCATCCTGCTGCAGCCCCTGTATTTCCCCAATTACTCCCTGTTACCTGAGACCCCAGAACATGGTAGCTCATGCCCATGGAGGTGTGCATGTGCACCACAGCTCCAGTGACAACCCCTTCCACCCTCCCCTGGCCTAACACCAGGGCTTCTTGAACATGGCACTGCCCCCCAGCCTCCACCAGGAGGCAACCAAGCGCCGAGGAGACCCTCAACCCCTCCCTGAGGAGGAGAGCTGCCAGCGGCAGCTCAGTCAGCTCCTCCTCCCCAAGCTGACCCCCAGTGCTCCGGAAGCTCATGAACAAACCCAGGTTGCTGGCGTGGCGTGAGGTGTGGCATCCAGCACCTCAATCCTCAGTGCCACCAGGGTGGCCACAGGTCTTTATTTTTAACTTTTTCAAATAATTTCTGATTTTTTAAACTATATGTCAGCTAAGTAAAAGACATTTTACAAGAGCAATAAAACACTCCAGGTTTGCCATTATGGTGATATAATTGCACTTCTCAGGTGCATTTAATGGGACCTGACTGTGCCTCATACCTAACAATGCATCTGGGGCATACAATACTACCTCCATAATGCGCACCCTGTCATGTCTTATTGCTTACTTGCTTAGTTGCATTCTGGAAATATATTCATCCATTTCCTTTATTGCCAGTTTTTATCATTATTTCAGATGCCAGCAAAATGGTAAGATACGTTAGTAAGTTTGATCTACTACTTTATGCGGTAGTAAAATAACACAAATGTAAGTACATTTGCACTTGCTGTCATTTAAAAGCATATCTCAGCAGGGTAGCAGTCAGGAAATGTATGTCTAGTTTCAATTAGAAATGTAAATAGATGCAGGACTGAATGCTCATCTGTCTCTTATCCTGCAAGCTTTGAAATGATTTTTGTTTACTTCTGTCTTTTATATCCATGGATTTGAATGACAACAGCCTCTGCAGATATGGGGCTTTATTTGTTTTGAAATTTGAAGAAAAAAAGACTGATTGTGGCAACAACAGGGGAACAATAGGAAACCAAGAAGGCTTCCTGTATCAGGAAACAGCTGCTTTCCTATGCTCCTTCTCACTGCACTCTGGGCTGACGGCAGACAGATTTACTTTCCTTAATATCTTTGCAGCTTTTGTATTGCAAGAGTTGAGTGAGATGTCATGGGAATTTGACTTTAGCAGATTAGGATGACTAGCTATCCCAGCCATGGTATCCCGCATGACATGAAATGATTATTTGAGATAGCTTAAATATTGGTTATGTTGTCCTATATTAATTGGGTTCATTCATGTTTTCCGTATATACATGCTTATAATTTTAGATACTTCAGAGGGGCCAACTGTGGGACACATGAATACAGTTTTCTACAACCAAGAGAGGGTTAATCATGATATATTCCATTAAAAGTAATTGGGGAATCACCATTAGCGGTAGACTAGAAGATGGGAATGATACAAATAACAGAGCTGGCAACTTGTGGCCCACATGGCAAGATGAGCATAAAACTGAATTTTGGCTGGCACCTAGATAGATGTCTAAATGCTGCTGGAGACCTGTCTCGGAGCAAATAAGAAGGAGGTGACTACTGAGGAATACAGGAACTTTCTGTCCCAGAACAGGAAGGGCAGGAGCTGTAAGGACACAGAGGCAGTAGGAAAGTAGGGAGAAAAAAACAAACAAACAAAAAAGAAAACAGAGACAGGAAAGACTAAACATACAAAACAACAGCTGAGGGGCCACAAATAAGACATGATGGGAGTGGTGCAGTGCAGTGGCTGTGGAGAGACAGTCTTCCGGAAGACATTCTGGAGGATGCGGTGTTGTCCTATTTGCAGGCACCTCTCTGGGCTGAAGGAGGAGGTTGCTTGTCTCCAGGCTGAGATGGCCAGGATTCGGGGGACCTCCTCTCCTACCCAGGGACCACCAGGGCTGCCGCTTCCTCAGAGGTTGCCAAGAAAGAGGAGCAGTTAGACCACAGTGGGCTCATGGAGGGTGAGGGTGGTGGAACAGAGGCGCATTCCTCCAGTTGTACCTTTTCACAATTCATATGCCATTCTGGAAGAGCGTGGTTCCTCTATGGAGGCTCCCGCAGTGGGGATCAAGGAGGATACTTGGAACCTCCACAAAGGAAACCCAAAGGAGACCCACAGAAGGGTGGCATGGGACCCCACAGGGGAAGGAAACAACTCTGGGTGGGGGACTCAATTATTAGGGGGTAGAACTGGGGGAGGGAGGGGAGAGGGAGGTAAGGTACCTGCCTGGTGCCATGGCTTGGAGGGACAGGGAGCAAATCCTCAGGATCGCTGGAGCAGCTACATGGGGAAGGGAGCTGGATGTCACTGTCCACCTAGGGACAAATGACCTGGCTGGGAATGGGATCAGAGCAGTGCAAGGGGAGTTTGTGAAGTTGGGGAGGGGCCTTAGACAAGTATCACGCAAAGTAACCTTCTCGGAGGTGCTTCCTGTCTATGGCATGGGTAAGGCTAGGGTGCTCCACACCATGGGATTCAATCAGTGGTTGAAAAACTGATGTGGAGCTCAGGGTTTTGGCTTCATTGGGTACTGGGGGTCCACCTGGAGGGATACAGGCCTATACTGGCACAATGGTCTGCATCTGTATAGGAGGGGAACCAGAATCCTAGGTGATAGGTTTAAATGCTTCATTGGTAAGCATTTAAACTAGCCAAGGAAGGAGGCAATGAAAAGGAGCAGGAACATCCCAGCCCCCCCTCCACAAAACAGGGTAGTTAACGAGGTAAACACCAAAACAGAGAAGTCGATAGGGAGAAGTCGATAGGGAGAAGGGAAGGGGTAAATGGAGAAAAAGCAAAGGCAGTAAGGACAGGGATGGGGTATGGCCATCAAAAAATGGAGGGCAATGAATACCAATGCACAGAGCCTGAGTAACAAGCTCCCTGAACTAGTGGCCTTGATGGAAGAGGAAAGCGTGTACATCGTGGCAGTCACAGAAACACGGTACACAGAGACCCATGACTGGGATGTCAACATACCAGGGTTCAATCTACAGGAGGAACAGGGAGGGTAGAAGAGGAGGAGGAGTAGCTCTCTACGTAAGGGAAGGGATCAAAGCAATGGAACTAAAGGGTAAACAGGGAGGAGAGGAGGCACTGTGGGTCACCCTGGAGACAGGAACTAGCACCACAATCTGCATGGGGGTTGTATACAGACCCCCGTCTCAGGGGGAGGAAATGGACAAAGAAATGATAGAAGACATCCTTAGGATGGCAGAAAAAGGGGTGATATTGTAGATGGGGGACCTGAACATGCCAGATGTTAACTGGAGCACCTTTGCTGCAGCCACATCTAAGAGTAGGGTCATTCTTGATGCCCTACAGGGGGCATGCCTCAGACAGCTAGTGTTGGAACCCACTCAGGAAGGAGCAATCTTAGACCTGGTACTCTCAAACAGGGATGGAGACAGGATCTCAGATTAAGAAGTGGGTAGCCATCTGGGAACAAGAGACCACCAAACAGTATGGTTCACAATAAACACAGCTGTAGAATCAAGCCATACAAATGTGAGGGTACTGGACTTTAGGAGGGCTGACTTTGGCAAAATAGGAGAGTGCCTCAGAAAAGCACTAGCAAACAGGCAAGAAGGAGTGGTGGAGGAACAATGGGGAAACATCAAAACTGCCATCACAGAGGCAACAAGCCTGTGTGTGAATCAAATAAACAAATCAAAGCGAAGGAAAAAAACACTATGGTTCTCAAAAGAGGTTGCGGGGAAGGTCAGGAAGAAAAAGATAGCATTCAGGAAGTGAAAGGAAACATAGAAGAAGCAGGACAGAGAACTGTACCAGTTAAAGCAGAAGGAAGCAGCCGGCCCCGGTGGCACTGAGGGTTGAGGCGCTGGACGCCACACCTCACACCATGCTGGTGACCCGGGTTTGGGAATGAGCCTGGGTCGTCAGGGGTCGGCAGGGGAGGAGAAGGATCGATCATCCATAGGACTGCTCTCCTTCTCTGGGGAGGGTGCGGGACGCCTCAGTGGCCTAGTGGCCTCTAGTGGTGGCTGGGCACAATGGCAGGCCATAGGCAGACTTGGTGGATGTGCTGTGACTGACTGGAAGGGGCGCATGCGGTAGCGTGCACGCTTCTGTCCCTCAGCATCATTGCACATCACAGACATCCACGGGGTGAAGGAAAAAGGAAAATATGGGCACCAGTTGTGACGGCTTGATGGCTGTATCCAAGGGGGACTTGCTCGGCGCGGAAGGTGCACAGCTCTACTGGATCCTGTCTGGGTGTGAGAGTGTGAGGGGATCTTTCCACCTCCCTACCACGGGGGGCAAACTGCGGGGGTATGCTGCGGGCCCGAATATGGGGCCGGGGATGTTCTTGGGACGGCGTCCGGAAACCTCAGGAGGATGCCGGGAAGCATGAGATAAGCAGACTGGTGGCCAGGGAAAAAAGTACCAAAAAAAAAAAAAGCAGAAGGAAGCGGAAGGCAGTCAGAATAGTAAAGACCCAAACCAAGGAAAACATAGCCAACTCAGTTAAGAAGTGGGATAAAACATTTCATAAGTACATTAGGGATGAAGAAAGACCAAGGGAGGGATAATGAGGCTTAATAAAGGGGCGGGTGGGTGGGCAGAGTGTGACAGTGAAAAAGCAGGGATACTGAACGAATACTTCTTCTCAGTATTCACAAAAGAAGAGGAGGGGAGGTACCTAATCCAATCAATAGATACACTTTGGATAGGGGGTTGATACCAGTCAATTCACAGAAGAAAGGGTTCTGAAAGAACTCCTGAAACTGAAGGTGGACAAAGTGATGGCACCTGATGGGATTCACCCCAGAATTCTAAAAGAACTAAGGGGAGAACTAGTGACACCACTGACTACCCTTTTTAACAAATCATGGGAGGATGGTGTGGTACGTGAGGACTGGAAGAGAGCGGATGTGATTCCTCTTCACAAAAGTGGGAGCAAAGCACAGGCAGGAAACTACAGACCTGTTAGTTTGACTTCAGTGGTAGGGAAAATGATGGAATCACTTCTGAAAGAAAGAATTGTTGATTACCTAAAGGCCAGCGAGGCACAGAACCCAAGGCAGCATGGATTCACAGTGGGAAGGTCATGTCAGACGAATCTAATAGGTTTCTTTGACTGGGTGACCAAAGTAGTAGACCAAGGAGGGGCTGTGGACATGGTCTACCTAGACTTTAGCAAGGCATTTGGCACAGTCCCACACAAAAGATTAATAGACAAGTTAGCCAGCCTGGGAGTGGGTCCCAGGCTGGTAGCCTAGAAAACACTGGCTGGACAACAGGACACAGAGGGTAATAGTAAACGGAGTCCACAGTGAAGAAGGGGGTTACTAGCGGGGTACTGCAGGGTTCAGTACTGGGTCCAGTCCTTTTTAATGTCTTTATAAGTGATATTGCAGAGGGACTGGAAGGAAAAGTATGCCTCTTTGCAGGCGACACAAAGATCTGCAACAGGGTTGATACACAAGAGGGGGTGGAAAGGATGAGAAGGGACTTGGCAAGGATGGTGGAATTGTCAAAAGTACGGCAGCTTAAATTCATTGCAAAAAAATGCAAAGTAATGTATCTGGGAAACAAAAACACAGGGGAAGAGTATGCAATGGAGGGGGGGGGAGGTACTAACAACAACAAAAATGGAAAGGGACCTGGGAGTAATCATATTAGATGACCTAACGATAGGCAAGCAATGTGAGAAGGCAATGAGGAGGGCTAGGGGATACTGGGATGTATAGAAAGAGGCATCACCAGTAGAAAACAGGAAGTTGTTATCCCTTTATACAGACAGTTGGTGAGACCCCATCTGGAGTACTGCATGCAGTTCTGGAGACCCCATGGTCTTTTTGCATATAGGTACCAATGATATTGGGATAAGGAATTTTGACGATATTCAAAGGGATTTTGAAGCAGTTGGCAGGGCATTGCAAGATAAAAACATACCATTAATAGTCTCAGAGGTTCTTCCAGTTTCGCAGGCAAGTATGCAGAGAACTAGGGATATAGTTAGATTTAACGGATGGATTAAGCGGTGGTGTCTAAGAGACAAGTTTCAATTACTGGAGCACTGGCAAAGATTTAATGTCACTCATCTATTTGCACAGGATGCACTGCACCTTAATAAAAATGGGATTTAGGATATTGACAGATAGATTTAACACTAAGAGTCAGAATATTTTAAACCTGCAATGGGGGGGGAGGGTGGCGGCTCGACATAAAAAAAAAAAAAGATGAGTAAAAAAAGATCCAACACTTTGAAAGATCTGATAACTGGACTGTTTTATTGGCAAATGCCCACAGTTTAGTCAGCAAGAAGGAGGAGTTGCAGGTAAGATTGAAAAAGGAAAATATTAAGCTGTGCACAGTAACAGAAATTTAGTGGAAAAAGGATGATTGGGGAATAAATATAGATGGCTACCAGGTATTTAGATGTGATAGAGAGGGTAGACAAGGGGGAGGGGTGGCAATCTATGTACAAAACGGTATTATAGCACACAAAATTAAATCACCATTGGACCCTGAATTTGAACATCTTGTATTGCAGATTGTGCCCCCTTGGGGAAAGCAAATATTGGTGGGAGTCTACTATAGGCCACCTTCACTTAATAGTGGAAAAACCCTTGAATTGATCCAATGTATCAAGGAGCTAGATTCATCAAAAAATATTTTACTCCTCGGTGACTTTAATTTTAATGGTATAAATTGGAAATCCTGGATCCCTTCTTCCACTGGAGAGACAGCATTTTTGGAAGCAATAGATATATTAGCATTGCAAAACTATGTGCAGGAAGGAATGAGAAGCTCAAATATTCTATACCAAGCAATTAGTAATCTGATGGATCAAATCATAGGATGTAGAGTCAGAGAGCCTTTGTCTGGCAGTGACCATAATATGGTTGAGTTAGAAACTGAAATCAAAGAAAGGATTCAGACAGGGACTACTGAGATAAAAAACTATAATAATGTAGATTATGACAAGTTACGGAAGATAGCTGGCAACTGGGGTTGGAAGACAAAGTTTATAGACCTTAGAGCTGAGGAAATGTGGAGAGAATTGAAAGCATTTTTGTATGATTTAATAAAAAAAGAAATTCCCATAAAGGTTAAATATAATTTAAAGGAGAAGATTCCATCTTGGTACAATAATAAAATTCATAGGCTTATTAAAAGAAAAAATAGGGCCTACAGACAACTAAAAAGGTATAATGATATGATCAATAAACCCAAATATAAAACAAGATTAAGGGAGTTAAAAAGAGAAATAGTAAGAGCTAAGAAGAATTTTGAAAAAATTTAGTATCCCAAGTAGCTGACAATCAGAAGGAATTCTATGGATATATTGCTTCTTTAAAACAAAATGATAACAAAGTGGGACCTCTACTGGTAGGTGAAAATAGAGTTTCTAATAACAAGGAAATGGCTATGGAATTCAATAGATACTTTAATAGTGCTTATCTAACTGAGCCCATATCTGATAGGGTGTTTCCTATTGAATCAACTGATACTCTGAGAATATCTGTCCGAACAGTATATGAAAAACTGATGAATCTGAAAGTAACTACTTCTCCTGGGCCAGATAAGCTGCATCCTAGACTACTTAAGGAATTAGCTCCGGTGATAAGTGACCCTATCCAGGTCATTTTCCAGTCCTTTCTAGATAATGGAGTGATACCAGAGGACTGGAAGATGGCCAATGTGATTCCAGTACATAAGAAAGGGCCTAAAACAGATTGCTTATACTATCGTCCTATTAGTCTTACTAGCATAATTAGTAAAGTACTGGAGTCTATTATTAAGGAGTACACTGAAAGGCAGGTAAGGGAAGAGGGATATGTGGATGTGAGGCATCATGGATTTACAGGGGGCAGGTCAGTTGTGACCAACTTACTGTCCTTTTTTGACATAGTGAGTTCTGCATTAGATAACTTCCCAGTGGATGTACTATACATTGACTTTGAAAAGACATTTGATATGGTATCACATAAAGAACTGCTTGATACACTAGGGGAACTGGGAATAGATCACTATGTTTTTAGATGGATTGCTGTTTGGTTGGACAATAGGAAACTGCGAGTTTGTATAAAAGGTCAGATGTCAGACTGGCCCCCAGTGCCCAGTGGTGTCCCTCAGGGATCTGTTTTGGGTCCGGTCTTGTTTAGTATACTGGTTTCCTCTTTAGGTTATGATGCAAATGCATGGCTTGTTAGGTTTGCAGATGACATGAAACTTGGTGCAGTAGTCACCAACAAATTGGACGCCAAGCGATTACAGGAAAACATTTATCTATTGTATAAATCAGCTATGGGGAAAAAGTCTAAAATTCAGTCTACCAAAGTGTAAGATTATGCACTTAGGAAGAAATAATCAAGAATTTAAGTATATCTTAGATGGGGTTGGACTATCATCAACAGATATAGAAAAAGATTTAGGAATATGGGTTAATAAAGAATTAGAATTCTCTCATCATTGTACAGTGACTGCAAAAAAAATCCTATGGGATTTTAGCATCTATTGTGAGGAACATAAAAAGCAGGGAAAGGGATATGATTGTGCCCCTTTACTGGTCTCTTGTTAGACCCCATTTGGAGTATGCTGGTTGTGTATGGCAACCCAGATTAAAACAAGATATGAGGCATCTGGAGGGTGTCCAGAGACAGGCAATGAGGAGGGTAAAGGGTTTGGAGAATCTCTCCTATGAGGATAGACTGACAGAACTTGGTCTGTACTCGCTACAGCATAGGAGATATCGAGGGGACATGTGCCTGATTTATCTGTGGGGAGGGCCCACTTTCAGATGCTGATACATGCATGCGCAACTCCACATGCACATTCGTGCATCATTCAGAAATGGTGGCCCTCAGGGCAGAAACATATGGTGGGAAACCCCCCTACTGTAGCTAGACGAAGCTCGATCCCTTGCAGGCCTTGCTCCACTGACACTGAGTTTGTATCCCAGAAACACTGTGGGTGAGATATTTGAACATGTATATATGCACTAATGTGAGTGCTAAAATGTGTTTCCGACCTTTAGCGTTCGATGTTCCATACTAGACTTGCAGGATTAGTGACTGCAGTATTGCCAGTGATCGCTAAAACCAGTGCATGCAACTGACATGAAAATGAGGACCCTGGCCATGCATATCAGGTGCAGTCACATATTCAAGCCATCTTGCCTCTGTAAAGTGTTTGCGTGCGATTGCAAATGGAATGCCTGTAAAAAGCAGGCAGTAAACAGTCACAGATCAACACAAGAATGCAGAATACCTATGCAGAAAACTACAAAAGGCAGGCAGACCTGTGTAAGATATACCCAGACACACACTATGCCCTGCACCAGTTGCTGCTAGAGCTCCCTGGTCTATGCCAGCCACTGACACAGATGTGTCCCATGGCCATATGCCCCCCAACAGGGTCCATAGACCTTGTCACACCTACCTGGAGCTATTGTGACACAGTTCCAGGAGACTCAGATCACTGATGCGTGAGGGGGTGCTATGTTATAAGACTGCATGAGGGGGTGCTACCTCACAATGTTTACTTCCATGTAGTCTGTCCCAAAAATAAAAGTATTTTTTATTGTGTCCTACAGGTGGACTTCAGTGTTCTTTGCAGTGAGCCGTCTCCTGGAGCTCTGTCGCAATTGCTAACCTACTTTGGCTCCTGCAGCAGTGTGTTTTTAGCCACTGTCCTCTTTGTACTTTGGCACCTGCCTGGAGCTGTGTGATCATCAGATAGTGGACCAGTACTGGCAAGCCTGCAGCACCATCCATGAACTGTGTGACATGCTCCGGGAGAACCTCCAGAGCAGCACAGCCCATAGTCAGGCATTGTAAGTGGCACAGAAAGTAACAACTGTGCTGTGCTTTCTTTCCACTGGCACATTCCAGAAGCCCTGTGGGGTGCCTTGGGGGATCACACAGTCAGCAATGTCTCATCTACTAATCAAGTCCCTTGATGCTCTAAGAGCTGTGAAGACTACATCACATGCCGTATGTCAAAGAAACAGAGATTAGCAACTATGCAGGCATTCTACTGGGTTGCACACATGCCCAAGGTGCTAGAAGTGGTGGACTGCACCCTTGTTGCCATCAGGGTACCACATGGGAAGGAAGGAGGGGGAGGCATTTGTCAACAGAAAGGCTTCCACTCCCTAAATGTCCAGGTGGTGTGCGATGGCAACTGTCGCATCACAAATGTGGTAGTGAAGTACCCTGATGGTACACATGATGTCTTCATCTGGCACAACTCCTCCCTGTGCTGGATGTTTGAGACAGGGCAGATAAAGGATGGATGGCTGCTTGGTGAGTATAGCACCCCCCTTCTCTGCAAGGCACACAAACAGTAAATTTCACTTACCTTCCCTTGCAGGTGACAGTGATATACTCTGTGGCCCTGGTTGCTGACACAGGTGCTGTGTGACCGGCATCTGGCAGTGAGGGGCATTACACTGAAGTACACTGGGCCACATTTAACATCATAGAAATGGTCTTCAAAATCCTCAGGATGAGGTTCTGATGCCTGGCTCGGTCCAATGGGTCTCAGTGGGAAATGCAGAATTTGCTGGCAGATAAGGATCACTTGGCCCATCTAGTCTGCCCATTTTTCCTGCCTATAATATCGCAGATCCTACTTGATCTCCGGCCCTTTCATCCTTCCCTTTCCCTAAGATTACCTAATACCTGTCCTCTGAATCTTTGAACTCTACCACTGTTTTCACCCCCACCACCTCCACTTGAAGACTATTCTAGAAACCCACCACTCTTTCTGTGAAGTACTTCCCCACATCTCTCCTCACTGATTCCTGAGGCACCACACTAGTCTCCCTCCCTTCCTCAGAGTGAACTCCATTTAACGCCAGCTCCTGCTGCCTATCCTCTAACCAATTTCTTACCCAGTTTACCACCTTTGGAGCCACTCCTAAGCTATCTAGCTTGCTTACTAGCCTCCTATGTGAACGGTGTCGAAAGCCTTACTGAAATCTAGGTAGGCTATGTTTTTTACTGGCATTATGCCAGTTTGTCCTTTTGTTGACTGGTTTGACGCTTTTTCCTTTTTTATGACGGTTTACCATTTTTATGTTGTCTTGTGCAAGCACAAGCAACATATTGGGGTAGCTTGGAATAGCAGGTTTTGGAGGCGTGGTTGTGTTGTGGCCAGTGGAGCCACTGGTTTTTCGGGCTGGGCTCCGTGGCACAAATTTGGTTGCACGCTGTCTATGACAGCAGTGCAAAAGTGTGCCACCAACTTGAAATGATTTAGCAGCTGCAGTGAGGGAGCTTCTCCTCACTGCAGGGCGTGCCTTGCCTGGTGTAACATTTCAATAAAAGATGGCGGAGGCTGTCACCCTCTGCCTCACAGTCCCAATCAAGCCAATGTCAGGGGTGCCCAATCCCCCTGTCAGCATGCCCCTTCCCAGTTCAGTTTGCTGACAGGGAGCCCAATCCCTGTTGGCATAATGGCCCCC